>JAZHRO010000039.1:57004642-58264285 GCA_037157565.1 Thalassia testudinum
AATCCTGTACGGTGTTATAGAGATGGCACTGGTCCCCGGTACCAGTGAGATCTCAAACTCGATCTCACGCTCGAACAGTAGCCCTGGCAACTCATCTGGAAACACGTCGGGGTACTCTCTGACCACCAGGATACTCTGGAAGTCTGCCACAGGGCTGGGCTCCGTCACCACACAAGCTAGAAAGCCCTCACACCCCTGGCTCAAAAGTCTCGCCGCCCAAAGTGCAGAAATGCACCTGAAGCCTCCGTCTACTGGCAGCCCGTGGAACTCGAAAGAAGGCAACTCTGGTATGGAGAAGAAAATCTTCCTCTCAAAGCAGTCCACCAAGGCGTGGTAAGTGGACAGCCAGTCCATTCCCAGAATCACGCCAAAGTCCTCCATCTGTATCACGATTAGGTCGTCGGGAAGGCTGTGTCCCCCAACACTGACCTCACAACCTATGTACACCTTCTCAGCTACAAACAGCTGACCACCCCGACCTTTGATCACGAACGGATCCTCTAATAACACACAGTCCTGCCCCAAACTAACTGCAAAACTGGCAGCGACGAACGAGTGCGTGGCGCCAGAATCGAAAAGTGTGTAAACAAGTCTGCCGGAAACTGAGACCATACATGCCACCACTGATCTTGAAGCTCTGGCATCCCTGTGTGTCAGGGCGTTGATATGCCTCTCAGCCCTAGGTGCGGACGAAGCAGCCACACTCTGAGTCGGACGAGTAGCCGCTGGCCGGTACCCTCCTCGCGACTTCTGTCCTCCTCCTCGCGCCTGGAAACTACGACCTCCTGCTCGCCCTCCAGTGCTTGGCGCGGGAAGCATTTGCTGACCTTCAGCCCTAGGCGGGTAGTCCCTCCTGATGTGGCCCAGCTGGCCACACTGGTAGCAAAGGGGACTCGACTCCCGCCCTTAGTGAGTCCCTGCTGAGCTGGGCGGGGGTCTGGTGCTGGCAGCTAGCCCCTGTCGGGGGCCCCTAAAGGCCACTGACGACCTTGCAAAGCGTGATGGCTCTCTTGATAGCGCCACGTGCCTCCTCTCTCGTCGACCCTGTGAGTAGTCTGGTTGATAGGGCCTCTTCTGCCCGCTGTCAGTGTCACGTGCAGACGGGTTGGTTTCTTCATACATCATGGCTGCCTCCACAACCCTCGAGAACGTAGGCAGCTTCAGGGGTTTGACATACCCCCGAATAGTAGGCCGGAGCCCCTCGGTGAACCTCCAAAGGCGCTCCTCCTCGGTAGCCACGGCTGTCGCTGCGAAATGAGATAGCTCCAAGAAACGCGTGCGGTACGCGCTCACGGTCATCGTCCCCTTACAGAGAGTGTGGAACTCCCGCCTCCTTTGGTCCTGCCACGTCTGAGGGAAATACTGCTCGCAGAAAAGGGTGACGAACTGGTCCCAAGTTGGCTCGTCCCTCTCCTGACCTCTGACCGCCCTCCACCACCTGTGTGCCGCGCTCTCCAGCTGGTACGTGGCAAAGGCCATGCGGCACTCTACAGGGGGCCGAAGGGTGTCAAACACCTTCTCGATCTGCTCGAGCCAGTCCTCTGCCTCGGTTGGGTCATCATCCCCCTTAAAAGAGGGGTGCTTCAGCTTCCGGAACTGCCCGAAAAGCTCATAGTGGCACTGAAGTGGAGAAGCTAGTATGCCTCCTGATAAGGAGGCCTCGTGCTCGGAAGTGCCGGAGGAAGGTGGGGGTGGTGGAGGCCGACCCCCTCTCCCACGTTCAGCGCCGCGTCCGTCTCGCTGTCCCACAGAGGACTCCCCCTTCGCAGCCCCAGGGAGAGGCGCTCGTGGCGGCGGGTGGAGCTCCTCTCACACAATATCCCGTATCAGCTGGGTGAGGTCTTGGGCTTGAATGCTCAGGAGCAGTGGCTGGTCCACTGAGGCGTCCGACTCAACACGCCCGCCCCTCCGACCTCGTCCTCGGCCGCGTCCGCGTCCGCGGCTCGCCTCGCTACCTCCTCGTCAAGGCATCTCCTGCAAGGAGACGTGTAACGACCCGATTCCCGAGTCCCTACGAGACACGAGAACCGGACCGACTCGACTAACCCCAAGACCCAGTCGTCCAACGAGGAAGTAACCAAAGACAGTAAAATAAACCACATTCAGCATGAATATAACTAACAGTAAGAAAGTACAGCAGTAAGGAAAGAAACTACTACAGTAGGCACCACCACAACAGTAAAACAACATTTATCATATAACAAAACTGCAGGTAAAGAAGGTACAGCGGAAACAGAAACTACTCACTAGAACAGAAACAAAAAGGGGTACAAAGCTGGGGTAACTCTACTGGACCCTACTCGGCCCAGCGTCCTCTGCAACCGCCGACCCTGGCTGCTCAACACCTGGTCCTGAAAAAGGTAACGAGTGTAACACGTCAGCAAAACGCTGAGTAGAGTGGCAAACTAACTAAAGGCAACAGTAGAGTGTACAGTAGCTGTTATGTTCTATTACTTCCTTTATTTACATCTTTCAATTTTTCTCACTATTTCATTTACTTCTCAGATCCTTTACTTGATCTCGGATGTCCTCGTGGGACGATCTTGATTGCAGTCTTTTCCAAAAGTAGAAGTAGCACGTGGTGCTCTCATGGCCGGGAGAGTCCCCCGTGGTGATCCTACCCTCAGTCAACCACCCCAAGGTCACTGACAGACGTAACGGTGACTACGGCACGCGCGATAAACGCACAGGTAGCTAGCCCATACTGGCACGCGGTCAGTCGTTTCCGTTAACGGGTGCGCCCAAAGCACAGCACGGAACCAGGGCAGAGCCCTCTCAGTAACAGGGGTCCAACCCCTCCACAGTAACCAAACCGGGGCCTTGCCCCTCCACAGTCCGCGCACCCTCGCCTGACTACCCTGGTTTGCCCTAGTGGGCCTAACAAGTCGGTGAAGGAGGCTAGCAGAACCCCGGGGCCCGTGGGGTAGCTAGTACTCTCCTAACACTACTAGCTCTCCTCGGTACTACGTACACGAGGGCCAACAAGTCGGTACAGAGCGGCCAAGCCTAACCCCGGGTCCCTGGGGCGGCTGGCCCCACTCTGCACTAAAACAGGTACAGGTACTTCCCTTGGTACTGCGTACCCAAGAGACAGTACAAACTACATCTCAGTTCCATTCCTTTTTCTTTCCAGGAGTTCCACTCCTAATTTCCCGTAGGGTTCCAGCTCTTTATTTCAGAACATCATATGTTTCACTTTCCAGATTCACGTTCTCAATTTCCATGATCTCAAACATGTTTCTTTGTTCATAACAGGCAGCTGTTAATTAATTTCACAGGCAGCTTATATATTCCTTTCCATTTTTCCAAGACTGCAGTAATATACATTCCACTAGTTTTTCCATCCTAGGATTCATGCCATGTCCTAGGATCTATCATACAATCTAGTTTTCCGGCCCTAGGATTCATGCAACACCTAGGAGCTATCATTCCATATATTTCTCATTCCTAGGATTCATGCAAGCCCTAGGTTCTAGTTATGGTTCCACACTTTAACAGATTTTATTTATACTTAAAACCACTCTACCAGGTACAACGGGAGTAATGGGGGCGTGATCGGGAATCCCGCGCGCCTCCGCGACTCTCAAGACTGCAACCGAACGAGGTCCTATCACAAGGATCAAACACAAGGAGTGTCTCAAAACAGTGTATAGCTACTGTAGGCGGGTAGAGGAATTAATTCTGAAACGAACGCAACTCGAATCACGGAAAACGGAGCCCAAACGGGCCCTAAACGGGTCGAGAAAGACGATACTGTGCAAAATCAGACGTCTGGAACTCCTTCCAGACGTCTTAAACGGTGGATCAGAGAATTACCTGTTCGGCTTGGTTCCCCGGACGTCCAGAAGTCTGCAGGGACGTCTTTCCTAGATCCCAGACGTCCGATGGTCACTCCGGACGTCTGGAGGTCACTCCCGCCGTCTGGTACAACTTCCAGACGTCTGATTCGCAAAGATGACGAATCACAGGACCTGCGCACAGCCAACCCTCCTCCCTCAGTACGGTCAGTCGACAAAAAGAAGAAGAAAGCGGAAACTCACCTTTCAGACGTCTGTATGATCTCACAGACGTCGACCTTGCCGTCTGGATATCAATCCAGACGTCTGATTCTGGAAATTTTTCCAGAATCAGAACCTTGCTCGGCCTCCGCTCGCGACGCCGCCCGCGTCGCACCTCGCGCGTCCGCTGCTCCGCCCGCAGCAGGTCCCTCTCCGCGACGCTCTGCGCCCCCTGCGCCCTCCGCCGGCCGGCCAAGCCGCTCCCGGCGAGCTCGCCCTCACGGCAGAGCCCCGCCCTCGCACGCCGCAGCTCCTCCGCGCCTACTGCGGCTGCCGCTGCCGCTGCGCCCTCGCGTCCGCTCGCTCTCGCGCACAGGCAGGAGAAGAAGGAGGAAGATGGTGGAGATGGGAGGGGAGGCGCGCCCCCCGCTTTTAACGCCGCGCGGAGAGGAGAGAGAAGGCGGTCGCAGTCGCCTGCCGCCGCAGAGAAAGAGGCAGGATCGCAGGTCTGCGCGCACAGGCGCGCAGACGAATATCCCGTGCGAGCATAACTGTTCGCCAGACGTCTGTAAACTATCCCGGACGTCTGGTCAGACGTCTGGATGTGATCCCAGACGTCTTTACAGACGTCTGGGCCACCTCCCAGACGTCTTAAAAGACGTCTGGGGCACGCGCTCGTTACAAGACGCGAACACGGAACAGAAAAGACGTCAATACTAATCAATATTCAATGAAGGAACCTTAAAACAGATGTCAAAAGGTACGTTGTGGTGGCTACTCTAGTTACAAGCACATGAATTGGTTATTTTCCAGCTAGTTGGTTCACTTCTCGGGACGACCTTGCTCTGATATCATCCTGTTACGACCCAGTTCCCGAATCCCTACAGGTCACGAGAATCGGATCGACTCGAATGATCCCAAGACTCAGTTGTCCAATGAGAAAGTAGCTAAAAAGTAGTAAAATAAACCACATTCACCATGCAAGTAACTATCAGTAACAAAAGTACAGCAGTAAAGAAAAGAACTACTACAGTACACACCACCACACAGTAGAGAATTAAAACAGGTACAGAAATATGAAGTTTACAATAAAAGAGTACAAAAGTGTAACAGAATACTCACTACTACAGAAAATGGTACAACAAAAGTACAACTACTGGGCTCTATTAGGCCCAGCACCCTCCGCAGCCGTAGGCTCTGGCTGCTCAACACCTGGACTTGAGAAAGGTGGTAAGTACGACATGTCAGCGAAATGCTGAGTAGAGTGGCAACCAGCTAGCTACGAAAGACAGTAAAGGTGTACAGGTAGCTGTTGTTTTTAATTTCTTTCTTTATTGATCTATTTACTCTTTCTCGGTTTATTTCTCAGGTCTTTCTCTTGATCTCGAATGTTCCTCGTAGGAACGATCTTGATTGCAGTCTTTTCTAAAGAGTAGAAGTATCACGTGGTGCTCTCCTGGTCGGGAGAGTCCCCCGTGGTGGTCCTACACTCAGTCAACCACCCTAAGGTCGCTGACAGGCGTAACGGTGACTACGGCACACGCGATAAACGCACGGGTAGCTACCCCGCACTGGCACGCGGTCAGTCGTTTCCGTTAACGGGTGTGCCCAAAGCACAACAAGGAACCAGTATAGGGCAGATCCCTCTCAGTAACAGGGGTCTAGCCCCTCCACAGTAACCAAACAGGGGTCTCGCCCCTCCACAGTTCGCACACCCTCGCCTGACTACCCTGGTTTGCCCAGTGGGCCTAACAAGTCGGTGTAGGACGGCTAGCTGAACCCTTGGCCCCGTGGGGTGGCTAGCTCTCTCCCTACACTAGTAGCTCTCCTCGATACTGTGTACATGAGGGCCACAGAGTCGGTACAAAGTGGCTAGTCCTAACCCCAGGTCCCAACCCTAGGGCGGCTAGCTCCGCTCTACACTAAACAAGGGGACAGTCGCTCTCCTCGGTACTCCGTACTTAAGGGCCAGCTCACTTCCCCGTTCACATTTCCAGTTCCATTCTATTTATTTCCAGGAGTTCTACTCCTAATTCCCCTTAGGGTTCATGCTCATGTTTCTCAGGCTAAGCCATACTAAGTTTCATCATTTCAGGTTTATTCGCATATAGTACGTGTTTCCAACATTCCAACTTCTTTCCTTTCCAATTTATATACAAGCACTCGTATTTAATTTCAACTAACAAAGATTACATGTAGCAGTTACTAACAACAGTACTCTACATTTCACAGGTAGCTGTTATCCAATTACAGGCAATTATCATATTCTATTTACTCATCCAAGGCTGCAATTTAGGCATTCAAGACATTCGTTCCAATGTTTCTAGTCCTAGGATTCACGCCATACCTTAGGATCTATCATTCAATCTAGTTTTCAGGTCCTAGGATTCATGCCATACCTTAGGATCTATCATTTATTTCAGATATGCATTTATGTTTGTAATTAACTAAGGGAAGCCACTCTACCCGCGAAACAGGGAGTAATGGGGGCGTGATGGGCAGGTCCATGTGCCTCTGCAACCCCCAAGTCCGTAACAGAACGAGGTCCTAACACACGGATCAGCCATGAGAAACCACTCAGAACATGATAAAAGTATTTCAAACAAGTAGAGGAACTTATTTTAAGAACGGAATCTTAAACGTGGAAATCGGACCTCGAACGGACCCTAAACGGGTAAAAAACGACAACTTTGACTCAAATCAGACATCTGGAACATCTTCCAGACGTCTTAAAAAGGGGTCCAGGTCATACCTCACTCTACGCTGCTCCTTAGACGTCCAGGGGTCCTGTTGAACCGTCTGGACCTAGTTCCAGACGTCCGACCACCTCTCCGGACGTCTGGAGATGCTCTCCGCCGTCTGGTGACTCGCCCAGACGTCTGAACCGCGTGGGAGGGCGTGTCCCGTGCCTTCCCGAAGCTAAACCTACACGCGCACGCAAAATCCCTCAGTAAGGCATGCGATAGAGCTTCAGCGGAACGGCGTGCATGGCCATATCCGCAAAAGCAAGCAAGGGAGGAAAATACGTACCTCTCAGTCTTCTGGAGCTTCCTCCAGACGTCGCTCGCGTCGTCTGGATGTAGGTCCAGACGTCTGATTCTAGGAAAAAATCATAGAATCGGAAGCTCCTGCTTCTTCTTCTCGCTGCGTGCAGTCGCGCTGCGCTCGTCCGCCGACTGCCCGAGCTGCAGCAGCACCGGGGAACCCTCCCCAGCACAACTCTCCTCCGCGCGCACGTTGGCTAGCCTCAAACTTCCCAGACGAGCTCTCTCTCTCTCTCTCTCGCGCTCTCTCTCTCCTCTTTCCTCTCGCTGCACTTCTCCTCTCCGCCACTGCACCCGGCAGCAGCTGCTGCCCTCGCTCTCGCTCTCGTGCTCACGCTGAAGGAAGGAGAAGACGGATGGATGTGGGTGGCGTGAGGGAGAGGAGGGTATTTGTAGGCGTTGGGAGAAGGTTTTTACAGGTCTGCGAGGGGAGAGAAAAAGAAGAGGGCGGCGGGTTTCAATCTGCGCTGCACGCGCATAGACTCGCAATCGTACGCACGCAAAAATTAATTTCCAAACGTCTGGGAACGTGTCTAGACGTCTGACCAGACGCCTGGACCAACTCCCAGACGTCTTAAAGTGTTTTGATGTCACGGGTCTTAACACCATAACAAACTCAAAGGAAGTTTCGTCCCCGAAACTTACGCTAACTAGGGTGCGGAAAAAGAATAATATACGCATAATAAACTCAAAGAGGACCGAAGCCGGTCCGAAAAGACGTACCCTCAAGGAGCTCTGGGTACTGCTCCCACATCGCCGCCTCAGGCTCCCAGGTAGCCTCCTTGTACCACTGGCTCCTCCACAAGACCTTCACCAGGGATACTTGCTTCCGTCTCAGACTCCGGACGGCTCTGTCGAGGATATGTATTGGCTGCTCGGGGTAGGTCAGGTTGTCACCCACCTCGACGCTCTCGTGGCTCAGGGCGTGACTGGGATCGGCGACGTAGTTCCTGAGGTTGGACATGTGGAACACGTCGTGCACACCAGAAAGTTGGGGAGGGAGGGCAAGTCTGTAAACAACGGGTCCAACCCGCTCCAGGACCTCAAAGGGCCCCACAAATCTCGACGCGAGCTTCCTTCTCACCCCAAACCGATGTGATTGCGTAGCAATCATAGGTCTTAATTGACCTAAATTAGGCTAGGACTTAGCATAAGTTAGGGTTATTCATGCATGCATACTCATTATCTGCATCTTTACTGCTTTCCTTTAGCTATGCATAAAATAATGTTATAATGTGCTTAAGTGCATTATGTCGATTACAGGGAATAAGTTGATCAGGAGCTGGATCTGAAGCTGGATCAGGAATAACAGGAGTTGTAGCAGAGCTGGAGCAGAAGGCCTAGTTTAGATGTAGGAATAATAATGTAAGGGGGTTAAAAGTTTGCTATTCTATTAAGTAGGAATAAAGCAGTAAAATGTGAAGAGCTTAGGTCCATCCTAGTCCTAGGATAGCCTAGAGACTTCCCCAAGTCTTAGCCACCCTTAGATTAGGTCACAACAGCCTAGAAAGCCCTAAAACCCTAGTTCCAATCATTCTATGGACGTCCAGATAAGTTTTAAGAAGTCCAGGACCCTTAGCCAACTCCTGCACACTTCAAACCCACTTCTGCAGTGTTATTGGACGTTCAGACACTTTGTCAGACGTCTAATTTCTGCAGAATACCCAAAACAGAACCTGAAATCCTTCCTGACTCTGATTGAACGTCTGGACAACAAGTTTGGACTTCTGATTTTTGAGTATAAGACATCTGATGCTATTATTAGACGTCTGATACTGCTCTTCAATTCCTGTTTTGAGATTTAAGCCTTGATCTTGGATCTCTAGGTCCCTAAACCCAATTCCAACCCCATAGGAACATAAATTAAGGTGCCCTAACCCTAGTACATCACCTCTAGATCTCCCTAAGGACCTAATTAGGTCCTCACTAAACCTAATTGACTTGGATCTTAGTCAATTCCTTCAGCCTATTCAATTGGACTCATTGAGTCCAATTGAGCCCTGATCTCAGCACACACTGTCCAATTTGACCTAGACCTGACTTAATTGAGTTGTTTTACTCTCAATTAAGTTTCCACACACCCAATTAAACTTGTATTAAGTTTAATTGCACTTTACCTTAGTGAATTAGGGTTTTTAACCCTAATTTGAGACCTACCTTGACCTAAACCCACTAGAACCCAACCTAATCAACCTAGCCACCTAAGTTTCGACCCACACACACCCACACACACCATCCACATGAAAATATCTAGCCTAGAGTTCTCTAGAACTCTCTACCATGTGTGGTTGCCTTGGTTGCCAAAAATAGCAACCAAGAGCCATTCAATTTTTAGATCCACATTTGGTGGATCTAAAACCCACCATCCACCCTCTCTCTCTCACTCTCCCACGAGCTCCCACCATAGGCCTCTCTAGAGAATTCCATAATTCTCTAGAGAGCTTCCCTTAGGTCTATAAAAAGACCCCTTGGGTGGCCATTTGCACCCATTCACTTCCTTGGCATCCATTCCACTTAGAATAGCCACTTCCATCTCCACTCCACCTCCACGAGTTGAGCACCACCATGGAGGCCACCATCTCCATGCCAAGAAGCTGGATTAGCTCCCCAACCTCTCTCCAAGGGCCAGCCTAAGTTCCATTGGCCGCCCCTCCTTCTTCTCTCAACCACTCAAAGGCCATCAAGGACCACCCCTGAATGCCCTTCCATTCTGCTAGATTTAGATTATGCTCTTCGTATATTTACTACTTTTATTTACTGCTTAGTAGTGTAATCTTACTTCTCCCCCAATGATGCATGCGAAATCCCCCCATCGATTCTTGTATGCGATCATTTTCTGGTAGCTAGATTTAATTTTCAAGCATTTATGTACAAGATTCCCTCTACGTTTTATGTTGCAAACGACTCTCCCACTGAATGAATGAAAAATGTTTATATATATATATCTCTATCTGTTTGAAATCACCATGAGTTTAATGATTGCTATTATCTTTTGCGTGATTAGTGTTGCCTGTTTCTAACTCTTAATATTCTTGCAACTAAGCATGGCGTACGTAAATACGTAATAATCACGAACCGGCATGCGATTCTAAACAAAGTAGAGCGACAAAAAGATCGATTTCAAAAGTAAAAGCAACGCCTCCCAGAGACAAACGACTGGGACTCAAGTCTCGTTATCTTTAGAAATCAATTTTTGACGAATGTTTTTGCGCGACTATACTACGATTTCCGACGACTTTCAAATGCGTGAAAATGGCTTTTTGTCACGCTGCAGGCCCTTCATGGGCGAAACGCGAAGGAAGACATGATCCCCAACCTCAAACTGTACCTCTCGGCGTTTCCGGTGTGCATAGCTCTTCTGTCTGCTCCTGACAGTGCGGAGTCGCCTGTGAATCTGCTTGATCATTTCCTGACTCTGCCAGATTAGCCTGGGGCCAACCTCCCACTTGATCCCCACCTCAACCCAACTCAAGGGTGCCGTACACCTCCGTTCGTACAGAGCCTCGTAGGGTGCCATGCCGATGCTTGAGTGATAGCTGTTGTTGAATGCAGACTCCGCCAGGGGCAAGTGCTCCTCCCAAACGCCCCTCCAGTCCAGTACACAAGCACGCAAAAGGTCCTCAAGTGTCTGTATCGTGCGCTCAGACTGTTCGTCTGTCTGGGGGTGGTATGCCGTACTGAACCTCAATCGTGTCCCCAAGGCCTGCTGGAACTCAGCCCAAAACTGGGACGTAAAATGGGCATCCCGATCGGATACGATCTCCCACGGAACTCCATGTAGCCGTACCACATTGCGGATATACCTCTCTGCCAACTATGCTGGTCCCAAGGTGACTCGGATCGGCAAGAAACGTGCCGTCTTCGTCAATCTGTCAACGATCACCCAGACTACGTCGTGTCCTCGCTGGGTAACGGGCAAGCTCACCACCAAGTTCATGGTGATGCTCTCCCACTTCCACTCTGGCACTGGAAGTGGCTGCAACGGTCCTGCAGGCCTTTGATGCTCGGCCTTCACCTGCTGGCACACTAAACATTGCTGTACGTATTCACCTACATCCTGCGTCATTTCCCTCCACCAAAAGTCGCGTCTCAAATCATGGTACATCTTTGTGTTTCCGGGATGTATGGTGAACCTGGCACCGTGTGCCTCAGTCAGGAGCTCTCTCAACAACTCCTCGTCCCTGGGAACGCACAAACGTCCCCTCATGTGCACACCTCATCTGTAAAGGAGAAGTCCCCAGGGTCTCCTTTTATAGTTGTAGGAATTGAGGGCAAAATTATCATTTCAAGCTTAAAGCATTAAAATCAGTTCTTTAGTGACAGATTTATCCGTCACTAAAGGTTTGATCGTGGCTGACGTGCGCATGCTATACGTGCCTCCCCGCCTGTCGCGCTCAAAGCTCATGCTCACATACTTCCAATCTTAGCCGTCTGATCACGAGATCGGACGGCTCAGATTTCTCCTTGCGCGTGCCTTCATCTATGCTTAACCTTGCTCCCACGTGCGATCGGGCGTGCGCAAACGCATTTGATCGCGCGTGTGCGCGATTGGATGATCCGAGTCGTCCGCAGCTGATCACGTGGTCTCGATTAAATGCTCGCACGCTGCGGATGGCGAGTCGAACACGCGTCGCATGCTCGCGCAACGCCGCTTGACCGCTGTGCTAGTGGCGGCTCTTTGTCACGCTTACGATTTAAGCGCACGCGCTTCACGGCCGTTGGATCAAGATCCAATGGCCTAGATCACGCCTCGCCGCACCTTCAGAAGATGGGGAGCGGTGGTGCGGCTGATTTGGGTGGTTGTGATGGCGCCACGTGGTGCTATCGTGGCCGTCCATCTTCTGTGACATGTAAAAGGTACCACGGATGTCGGATTAAGTCGATTTTCACGCCGTTAGGTTGCGATCATCGATCCGAACCCATCCGTGCAGTTGGATTTTTCGTCTAAAGTATGGATTGGCACCATCTTGACCCTTGATCTTTAGCCTTCCTCGGTCTCTATCTGGTGCTACGGATGTCCGATTAGGGCGATCTTAGAGTTGTTGAACTCCAATCGTTGCCATGATCAGATCCGTATAGTTGGATCTTCGATCCAAGGCCTTGATTAAAAATCACCCTGTCCCTGACCATAAAAGGGGACAATTACTATACAAGTTATACAATTTGTCCTAAATACGTAATTATGCATGTTATGCAATAGTTACAATGCATGATGCTACTATGACACTAAGAACATGCATTAATAGATATTTTTGGCTATTTAGATGTTTGCACATCACACCTCCATGCCTATCTTTTGCTAGTCTCTAGTAAAAACTACATGCTATTTATAAAAGAATCAGGGTTGGATTACTTGGGTAAAAGTCATTTTCAATATTAAGAAATTTTTACTTAGGACCTGAACTTTTAAAGACAACAGCGCCCGGGTATCTGCCAAAATGCAGACTATCTCATGCCCTCGCCTTATTCAAAGAAATATCTTTTTTTCTCCTTTTTCTTCTTTTATAATTTTTTTAGATTTTTAAGTTTAGGGTTACAGAGTGGCTTTCTATGGCCACTCAACCCACTCAAGACTTGATGTGAACCCTAAATTCTAAGCATGTTTTTGTGAAAGTGATAGACTCGTTGATCGATGATCAGAACGAACTTTGGGTTTCTACGCCCCTAGGTGATCTTAAAAAGAATTCTGCCTAAAGGTATATCTATACAACTAGTAGCTTTCTCCCTACTTTTCTTTTTTTGGGGTCAACACAAGGGTGAATCCAGTGTATATCTCCCCGTCTTATTCTACTTCTCCTCTTCTTCTTAATTATTTTAGGAATTTGACGTGCATTTCTTGAACTGGGTTCTGGACAACCTACCAATGGGCTGTTATCCACGATAACTTGTCAGCCATACTCATGTGGTGAAGTGTGGCTTATTTCTTTTGTTTTCTTTTTCTCCTTTTCTTTTTCTTTTTCTTTTCTCTTTTTGGACTTTCTTTTTTTCTCTCTATTTTTTTTAAGTAGGTGGCTTCTCTGGTCTAAGATTTACTTAAAGGCAGCAGGAAAATAATGGTCTAGTGGCTGGGCTCTGGACAACCTACCTATGGACTGTTACCCACGATAACTTGCCAGCCATACCACCCTAGAAAGTTCATTAGCTACCCAATTTCCATTAAAACCGTCGAACAACGAGTCAGTGACAAATAGTGTGTAGATGCTTAAACTTAAAGTTCCCTCAAATCTGAGGGCGGGTTGATAAATCGTGTACTTATCACCCAAACTTATTTAATAAAATTAAAATGGAATTCAGGATGGCAAGGGCTCGATAAACAAATCCACATTTTAGTAGAGACCCGGGCTGATTAAGCCCAAAGACCTGAAGGGTCTTAGTGTTCAGATCTTACTGTAATATTTCCTAAGATTGAAAAGTCCTAATGCCCAAGTATTCTTTCCTAATTCAATTTTTTTTTAATGTATAAATAAGAAAATAAGTAGAATTTACAAGAATTTGATAGAGTTGACAATTTGATTCAGAAATGAATCCACCCCCCATGCCTAGTTAATGCAATGTCCGTATTGAGAATAAAAGACATGAAAGGAAGGTAGAATGTAGAAGATATCACCTGAATATGATGCTCGGGTCAGCTCTAAGTCAGATTGTACAACTGCTGAGTTTAATGCCATCAGCGAGGCGAAGTTCAGCCAGAGAAATCACAACATGATGAGAGCAACCGTGTCTGAAACGGATTTTGGAACAATACGGTCAATAAAAGGCTTTAGACGTTGATCGTTGACTTTGAATGAATTACCCATCTTTGGGTTAGAAATCTGAATGGCCCCGTTTGGAAAAATCTGATCGATGATGAACGGACCGTTTCATTTTGACCTAAGTTTGCTGAGGAAGAGCTTAAGTCGAGAATCAAAGAGCCAGACCTTCTGGTTCGGTTCAAAGCTCTTGCGGGAAATTAATTGGTCATGAAGAGCTTTGGTTCGAGCCTTGTAAATCTTGACATTCTCGTACGCGTCATTTCTAAGCTCCCCCAACTCAGATAGTTGGAGTTTTCTGGTCTTTCCGGCTAAACTTAAATCAAGATTGCATTGCTTAATTGCCTAGAATGCCCTATGTTCAATTTCTATGAGTAAATGGCATGCCTTTCCATACACCAGACGAAATGGTGACATGCCGATAGGCGTTTTGTACGCCATACGGTAGGCCCAAAGAGCGTCTTCAAGCTTTTGAGTCCAGTCTTTATGATCAGGCCTAACCGTCTTCTGAAGAATATTCTTGATCTCCCAATTGGAGATCTCGGCTTGTCCATTTATTTGGGGATGGTAAGGTGTGGAGATTCTGTGATTTACTCCATATTTTGCCAATAAATTATGGAACTGAGCATTAGTGAAGTGAGAACCACCATCGTTGATGATGGCCCTCGGAATCTTGAACCGACTGAAGATGTTCTTCTTGATGAAATCGATGACCACCTTGTGGTCATTGGTTCGGGTAGGAATGGCCTCGATCCACTTGGACACGTAATCAACAGCGACAAGAATGTACTGAAGTCCAAATGAAGGGAGGAAAGGTCCCATAAAATCGATGCCCCAAACGTCGAAGATTTCAACAGGAAGAATCGGGTTAAGGGGCATCATGTCTCTCTTGGTTATGCTCCCAAGTGCTTGGCATCGGGAACACGACTTCGAGAATTCCTGGGCATCCTTGAATAAAGATGGTCCAAAGAATCTAGATTGCAAAATTTTTACAGCCGTCTTTTTCCCAGAAAAATGTCCACCACACGCAGATGCATGGTAGAAGTCGAGTATACTTTTGAATTCAATCTCCAGAACACATCAGTGAATAATCTGATCAGAGCTAATGCGATACAGTTCAGGTCCTCCCAAAAGTAATATTTGGCCTCAGATTTAAGTCTATCTCATTGTTGCTTGGTCCAATTTTGAGGGATTTGACCAACGGCCAAGTTGTTTACGATGTTAGCAAACCACAGGGTTTGGACATCTGAAACTGTAAGGATAGTCATGTCCAGAAAAGTATCAATAATAGGAATATCGGAACGAGAAGAATCACTCAGAAGTCTCGAAAGATGATCCGCCACCACATTCTGTGCCCCGGATTTATCCTTGATTTCAAGATCAAATTCTTGAAGCAGAAGAATCCATTGAATAAGCCAAGGTTTGGCATCCTTTTTGGCTAAGAGATGTTTCAAGGTCGAGTGGTCGGTATATATGATGACGTGAGATCCTAAGAGATAAGCCCTGAATTTCTCCAAAGCAAATACTACAGCTAGTAATTTCTTCTCAGTAACATTGTAATTCCTCTAGGCCTCATCCAGAGTTTTACTAGCGTAGTAGATGACAGAGGGCTTCCTGTCAATATTCTGACCCAAAACAGCCCCGACCGTGTAATCAGAAGCGTTGGTCATGATCTCAAATGGGGCTGTCCAAACCAGTGGTTGCAACATCGGAGCACAAGTGACTGCCGTTTTAAGAAAATCAAATGCACTATGGCATGATTCGTTGAAATCAAACGGTGTATCTTTGGTAAGAAGGTTGCTCAGAGGGTGAGCAACCTTAGAAAAGTCCTTGATGAACCTCCTATAGAATCCCACATGACCAAGAAATGATCGAATTTGTTTGACAGATGTGGGAGGAGGAAGTTTAGAGATAGCATCAACCTTAGCTTTATCAACTTCGATACCCCGTTCAGAGATTACATGACCCAAGACGATGCCTTTTTGTGTCATGAAATGACTCTTTTCCCAGCTAAGGACCAGTCTTGTTTTGATGCATCTTTTAAGAATCATTTCAAGATTAGCCAGACAAGAATCAAATGATTCTCCGAAAATAGAGAAATCATCCATGAAGACTTCCATAAACTCTCCCACCATGTCTGAAAATATGGCTAGCATACACCTTTGAAAAGTGGCAGGTGCATTGCATAAGCCGAATGGCATCCTACGGAAAGCAAAGGTTCCATAGGGACAGGTGAAACTCATTTTTTCCTGATCCTCGGGATGGATAGGGACTTGATTGTATCCCGAGTAACAGTCAAGGAAACAGAAGTACTTCTACTTGGCTAATCTTTCAAGGATTTGATCAATAAAGGATAAGGAAATCTATAGGAAAATAGAAATCCTTAATCTTAACAATAACATCTTCAATAACACCTCGCGGATTTGCAACCGAACGGTTCGCTAACTGTAGCATTACTGAAGTTGGCCGAAAACCGAACTTCTCGTAAAGAGTAGTCGGAATTAGGTTAATAGATGCACCTAGATCCAAAAGTGCTCTATCAAAAGTGTAATATTTGATGACATAAGAAATCAAAGGAGCACCTGGATCTCTCTTTTTCTGAGGAAGGTGATGCAGGATAACAGAACTAGCCTGCTCGGAGAGTACCACCTTCCTCGGAACATATTCCCTTGACTTACGGTTCTGTGTGCATAAATCCTTAAAAAATTTAGCGTAAGCCGGTATGTGTTTGATAACATCGAGGAGCGGGATATTGATCTCGACATTCTTGAATATATTCAAGAGCTCCTCGTTACTATCAACAAACTTCTTCCTAAGTTTAATCAAGGCCTCAGGAAAAGGGACATGAGTCAGATCTTCGGAATCAGGTTCCTGAGCCTTGATTTCTTCTTTAGAGTTCTCCTTTCTCTCCTCAGACTCTCCAGGATTTAATAAATCAGAATAGTGTGGTTGTGGGTCATGTGTTTGTTTTCCACTCCTCAAAGTAACAGAACTAGCAGATGCATACGGGTTTGGGTCTTGGGGAGGGTTAAGGAAGATTGGTGGGGCTTCATTAGCCAGATACCTTTGATTTGAGGAAGAAACAGAAGAGGAAGGACCTTGCTCAACCACCTGAGCATGTGCGTGTGGGTCCCTCTAATTCCCGTACCCTTGGGCTTGATTGCCTGGATTCTGGATATTACGTGGGTTGTGTGCGAGTTGAGATGGCAGAGATCCGGGTTGACGAGAATTAGCAATGAACTCGATTTGCAAGTTGTCTAGTGAGGTTTTCATTTGCTGCACGAGCTGGAGCATGGATCCTTGCATTTCTACCATCTGTCGGTTCAAATCAGCCTGCCCTACAGGTTGACGGGCATTCCAAGATGGCTGATTGACCTGATTCGGGGGCAGCTGAGTGTAAACATGACCCTGACCCATTGGTCTTTGCGAAGCATAATTATTGGGTCGGAATTGGGTCTGTTGCCCCGGGTTTTTCGAGAAGTTAGGGTGGTTCCTCCAACCCGGATTATAAGCATTGTAGTAAGGGTTGGACCTAACATTCTCCTGTACAGCATAAACATCCTCATAGGGTGAGGATGGAAGGAAAGAAAGGGAGGGATCAGAGAAACTGGGATCAAAGGCCCCAGTTTGGAACCGGTGGGGTTTCGAATAATGCTGACTCACAAGTTGAGCCGCATCAAGTTGATTCACGAACTCATGTCCAGAATGAGCTCTCAACGAATGGAATCCCAAATTCTAGGATTGAGTGGATCGAGAATTGTTCATTGAATTTTCAGCCATCCACTCCTCCATCCTTTTAGTAACCAAGTCCACCTTATCTAGTTTATTGCAAATCAATTCCATATCAAATGAATCAGAGTCGTGGACTTCATTAACTTTCAATCGAGGTTGTTGGGACCGGTTAAAAGTATCTGTGGAGGCATGATTGATCGAATTCTCACTCATCTCCTCAAACAAATTGTGCGTGCTATCTGCGTCTTTGTTGCAGAAATTGCCTCCGTAAGAAGCGTCCACGTGATTTCTGAGTTGCTCAATCAACCCGTGGTAGAAGATCTGCACGAGCTAGCATTTTGGCACCTCGTGGTGTGCACACCTCTACAATAAGTCCTGGAATCGATCCTAGGCAACATGAAACTGCTCCCCCGTCCGCTGGGTGAAGGTAGTAATAGCCCGTCTCAAAGCATTGGTACGTTCGACAGGGAAGAGTTTCTTCAGGAAAGCCTGTTTCATATCATTCCAAGTTGTAATTGGCCTTCCTATAGTCCTATACTAATAAGCGGATTTATCCCGAAGAGAGTGGGGAAAGAGTCTCATGATCATCTGTTTCTCATTCACATTTCGCACCTTGGTGGTCTGGACCAGAGTGGTCAAATCCTCCAAGTGTTGAAACGGGTCTTCAGAGCCAAGCCCATGGAAATGTTTGATCAAGCTTAACACCTGGGGCTTAATTTCTACGTCTCTGGCAGGAATATGGACACCGGGACGTTCCCTGTAATTTGAAGGATCATAAAAATCCTTCAAGGGCAGAGCGCCCTGCATTCTCTGGAACCATTCTTGCATTCTCTGCATTTGTTCCAACTGCCTTTAAAATACCTCCTATGGATTCTGACGTAGAGGAGGCTGTTGATTGGGTACTGGATCAATTTGGCCAAAATCCAATCTACGCCTCCTAGAATACTCTAGTGGTCCTTCCAATTGGGGATTCAATGACTTCCTTCCCAGCATAAACTAGGAAGAGGTCGGAAGGACTGGGGATATGAACCCTGCAGCACAACAAAACAAGTCTATCCTTAAGTGAGATAGCCTAAGGATTTATAGACTCTTAGAATCCGCCTTAAGATTATAAACGATTTACTCTACTTGCGTCCACTCAATCCAACCAGTTAGAAGGAGGGACTGGGGAAAAGGTTTTTCCTTCGGCTTGTGCCTCCGGTTCCTATTGTACCCCCTAGTCGCGGTCGTTTGACGCTACTCCCTTAGTTAGACATCAGATTGATTGGTACAAGTAGGTTAATCGTAAATAATCTCAGGCTGAGCCCCGAAGAGCGAATCATTCCTTAAGGCTAACGTTTACTTGATTTTATTTAGGCGTGGGATTGTAGTGCTTATGGAGTGTGGTGGGCCCTTAAAATGGGTTGTGCTCTTAATGATCAATTGAGTATGTGTGAGTGCATGCACAACCAGGGTTTTTGATGAGAACCTCATCATGAACCCTAACTAGCACATTTTTAACCTAAATAAGTGTACAAAAGCTCCAACAAAACCTAAGGGAAAGCCTAAATCAGGAAATTACAAATTTGAGTATAAAATAATTCACAAGGGGTAAAACTGTAATTTTACCAATGCAGTACATAAACGGGATTTCTAAGGGTCTAGACATAGGTCAAATGGGCTTAATAAGAGAAAAAGTGGGATGATTTGGTCTGAAAAGGGATATGGCGACATCCAGGAATTAAATGACATTCTAAAACCCTAAAACAAGCCCATTTCAATTCATGAAGTTTCAGGCAATATAAAAATCAACTAAACCCTCTAAAATTCATGGAAAAATATCTCCTAGGATTTAGAACCTTCATTTTGGCCTTTGGAACCTGATTTGACCTAGATTGAGGTCCATACCCAATTTTTGACTTAATTTAGGTTTTTATGCAAAATGTCTAGTAAAACGAGGTCAAACATAAAATCAACCTTCACCATTGGATTCCTTAGGTCCAAATTAGGTTTGTATCAAAATTTGCACCTAAGGGAAGGCCATTTTGACCTATTTTACAAATTAGTCGTCAACAATTACTTTCTGACCCTTAACTTTTTGAAGCCTTGCGGAAACCCCCTCATCTTTCTCGTCACTTTCTTCATTCAGGTCCCTCTACCATTGCAGCAGGGACCCATACCATCGGCGATGTTGCGAGGTGATTTTCTCCTTGCTTGCCTGGGGAGCTGCTCCCAAATTTGAAAGGGGAGCTCTCTGCGAATTCGCCTACCGCATGAGCAACTCCTCATACCCTGAATCGCCGCATACCTCTCGTGCGAATGCTCGAGAGGTATGGGTATCCCCTCCGACCATGCCTCCCGCGTCGACTTCTGGCCGCCTCCGTGAGAAGAACCTCTTGCCCGTGCCTATTTAAGTAAGACCAGATCATTCCGCACCTCCCAAGCTTGATTTGACTGCAAACTCCCCCCAGAATTCATCTCCCCTCTCTCCGGCCAAGTAGCCTGCAAGCTCCGATGATTTTTCCTCCTCCCTCTCATCGCTCTGCTGCCATACCACCGGTAGGGTTCACTTCGCCTCGTTCTTCTGCGTTGCGCCGCACCAGCGCACGCCTTCCTATCCTCCTCCTCGTCGCCGTCATCTCCCCTTCGGGGCCGTCTTCTGCAACGAAGGCACAAATGCGCCGTTCATCTCCTCCGCCTCCCCTTCGCTCCAAGTACCCCAGATAAGCTCCTCTTCTCCTACTTTCTGTTTCCTTTCTGTCAATTTAATCTTTCGACTCCTCGACTCCACTGTCCACCATCGCCATCTCCACCTCCATCCAGACCTCCGGCGAGGCATCCCCGCCACTCCACACCTCCATCTGCCTCGCCAACCAATCCCTGAGCATCACCACCACCCACTGATCACCCTACGACCCTCCACTAACCGTGCCAACCCCTGTCGCCTTCCCCCGACCTAACCCATCTTCGCAGCCACAGAGCGACCTAGGCACGCACGCCTAGGCCGTCCCACAACCAGCCACCCACCTAGGCATATTCGTCGTGCTCTGGAGAAGCTCGCCGAGCGTGTTGACAGGGCCACAAGGCTGTATTGCTAATTTCAGGTCTCGAGCTTTCGCCGCCATTGACGTCAAGCTTGGAGCGAGCTCACAAGCAGCTCCAAGCCCTTCCTGCTCCATGGGACGCACCCAGGTTGCGCGGAAGACCTCCGTGCGCAACTCCAGGTCTTCGGTTGGCAGCGAAGGCCTCGGTTGGAGTGGCATTTGCTTGCGCTTGCTGCTGCGTGTGCGCGAGAAAGGGTGGGACGTTTAGTCCCACCTCGGAAAGACGTAACCTTTTCGAGCAGTTTAAGTGGATTTTGTGCTCTCTGCTGTTTGCCTCAAATTCACTGGGGTGAGGTCCGTCACCTCACCTATCACGCCTCGTCCGTGACATAACCCGTGGACCTGGCACCCGGATCCGATTAACCCCTCTGTGCACTCCTCGTGCACCACACCGACGCCGGTGCGCCTGGACCTAGGCACGCGACCAACCCGATAACCTGGCTCTGGGAGAGCATGTTAAAGAGAAATACACAGAGAGAGGCGCGCGGGAAGGGTAGGGGAATAGGTTTTGTTGTGTGGTGCTTGTGCAGGAAGAGGACGCTAAGGGAGGAAGAAGAGTAGCAAGAGAAGGAAGCAGGACTTAGTTGTACAGAGGAGCAGAAGTTGAAAAAGAAGAAGGAAGAGAGAGTGCAGCAGAGAGAAGAAGAAGAGACGTGGCTGAAGAAGAGAAAGAAGAAGAAGAAGCCAAGGAGGAGATGCAACATAAGAAGAAGAGAAAGAGAAGCCGCAGAGAAGAAGAGAAGAAGAAGCCAAGAGGAAGAAGAACCAACAGAAGAAGCACTGTAGCAAGTGGAAGTTTAAGTCGTCTGACCCTGGAGTCAGACGTCTGGAGAGAGAAAGAAAGAGGAAGAAGAAAGAGAGAAGAAAAGAAGAACAAGTTTTCCTTTCTTTTATTATTTTTTGTAAAACAGTATATATCTATATTGTAAATTGTGATTTTGTACGCTTCTAAAATCAAGTGTTGCTCCCTGAGTTCGACTTCGGAAATTTTCTATTTTTGAGTAATAAAAACAAATATACATACTGGTTGGTAACGAACCACCATTTTTTGGCGCCGTTGTTGGGGAGCAACGGGCATTCTAGAAGCTATTAAATCACAATTTCTAATGGGCTACTGACTTAATCTCTCTTTTGTTGTGCAGGCACAGGAAGGCAAGAAGGAACAAGCAGCCGCACAACAACCACACCAAGGGACAGGTAATCTTCTATCCTCTCTTTTAAACCCCTTAAATTCTAAAGAGGAAGAAGAAAAAGAAAAGCAATCTAGGAATTACCTATCTTTTATACATAGTAAATCACAAGAGTTGCCTACTTTTTAATTTCAACACATTCTATCTGCATATCCACTAAAGGTAATTAGGGCTAAAACCTTCTTTCTTAAGCCTTAGTTACCTTATTTTGAGGCAACTAACTGGACCAATTAGAGCCAACCTAGGATTCAAAGCTAGGGTTTTAGAGACGCACTTTCTAATCAAGAACTAAAAATTCTCAAAAGAAGTGTGCCTAAGTCATTGCTTGAAAAGACCTAATAAAGAGAAACCCTAAGCAATCCGACTCTTAAGTCACTTGAACCATAAAAGAAAGGACCTAATAAACTCTCACAAGAACTAATAAGTGAAGTTGATCCCTTGGATCAACTAACCTTTAAATTAGGTCACTTTTTGCACATAAAAGGATAAAGTTTAAGTGAAACCCTAAGCACCTTGATCCTAATTAAAAGTGGTAGACTTAAGAGGTCAAGGTCCCCATTCTGGTCTACATGGAATCTTAGTGACAAGAGAGGTCGGGTGGGGGAAACCCTGTAACCTGTGGGGGCACTCTACCATGTAGGGGTCTTCGCGGGACTCACCCTCTCTGGCTGCCCAGGTAATTCTCAGGTGGACGACCTTCTGATTAAGGGGTATCATCCGCCCTGAACCTCTATAGTCACCCAACATTTTGGGTGTCTTGATTGGGTCCAGCACCTGTTAACCTCGTCCAATCTATCAGTGCATATTCGATAGGAGGTCCTTGAAACCTCCTCTAGAAATTCACTCTCCCCGAGGTCAAGCCTCGGTACCCTTGTTTGTGCAACAACCTCTTCACGTAGACCTCTCTTCTGATTCTGAACCTAATTCCCCCTCTTCTTCCACAATGGCTCAGCCCATTGAAGAAGAGAATAATTTTGAGCACCAGCTCCAGCGACTCAATGATCTCTTCCAAAACTTCATGAACCCACCGCAGTGCCCCATGATGCGAGATCACTATAATCCTGCTGCAGTGGCAATTGAGCCTCGAGTCAGAATCCCGACTGGAGGATCTGATTCCGAATTGAAGCCCAACATGATCCATGCCATACCTAAATTCCATGGGCTTAACTCTAAAGATCCCTTCCAGCATATCAAATAGCTTAAGCATCTGGCCCAGACTTTCGGGTCAGATGCACAGAATCGGGATATCTTACTCATGAAGATATTCTCTTTCTCCCTTATGGATAAGGCGGCTCATTGGTATCAGACACAGACTCGCCCGATCAACACTTGGGAAGAACTTCAGTCCGAGTTTTTGAAGAAGTTCTTCTCGTTGGTCGGACAAACTCCTTGCGCCATCAAATTACTCACTTCACGCAGCAGACGGGAGAACCTCTTCATGAGGCATGGGATCGTTTTCAGGATCTCATGAGAAAGTGCCCCCATCACGGAGTTCCTAAATGGGAACAGATCCAGTCTTTTTACCAGTGACTCCGTGAAGATATTAGACTGTTCGTCAATGCAACTTGCGGAAGAAATATCATGGGTCAACATGAGGACACCGTGTGGGAGATTCTCATGAATATGTGCGAGAACTCCATCAACAATCACTCCATGGGAATATTCGACCAGACGAATATCCACGCAGCGACGAACCTTAGGGGAGTACATGAGACGCAGGGCCTATCCGCATCAGTTGACCTGGAATTAATGGTCAGTCGATTGGACAAGGTCTTAATTATTGAGAAGAAGGTGGATGAGCTGACTTAGCACTTGCAGTGAGCCACCTCTGCGCAGAACTCCTTCGCACAGCCCCCTCTCGCACGAGAAACTGTGCAGAACATTTTCCACCGACCTTCTCCTGGGATGGACTCTTATCCATCCCCATCTGACTCCAAGATAGGAGGGACCTCCGATCCTTTCTATCCTTGCCGGGGAAGCCCTACTCCCCCATTCTCCAACTTTTCTGAGGCTCCTCAGACCTGCGAGGACCTCAACGCCATCCAGAATGACCCATTTTCCAACACCTACAATCCTGGATGGCGAAACCATCCAAATTTCTAGTGGACGGGAAATTCTCAGAATCCAAGACCACCCTTTTAGCCCCATCCACAAGCCCTTCGTCCTTATCAGCTGCCTCAGCCTCGGCCCAACTCCACTTATCCATCCGGGCCCAACCAAGATCAAATGTCCCTTATCCTCCAGACTCTGGCTGATATTCAGAGAACGAATGCAGCTATCCAAAAGCAACATAAGGATGAAATCACAGAGGTCCGCAACAAACTTGCCCAGTTGGCAAATTCTCGCCAACCGGGCACACTTCCTTCTCGGCCTCTTCCTAACCCCAATAGCGTGTCGTCCCAATGGCGCGTTATGAACCCAAACCCAGGCCAAGCATACTTGATCTATCAGGCCCCTTCTGTTCCATCACCTGACGGGATAGAAGCATCAACCTCCTATGCGGGTTACCAACAGCAGCAGCCCATCTTACCAACCCCTAACCAGAACCAGGCAGGAATAAATTCTGTAACAACCCGTAGTGGTAAGGCAACCCAAGATCCACCTTATCCAGACCACTCCAAGCCTGGTAGTGACCTAAACCCTAGGATAGTCATCCAGGATGTTCCTATCCCTGTCCCAGATCAAAAACCTGGACCTATCCTAGAGGAACCAACCGAGGTTCCATTTCCTGAGGCCTTGACCAAGGGAAAGCGGACAACTAAACCCGTGGCTCCTGAGGAGGACCTGATCAAGCTCTTTGAGCAGGTCCAAATAAACATCCTCTTGATGGATACGATCTGCCACGTACCGGCTTACGCACGATTCTTGAAGAACTTGTGTACACCTCAGCGTAAGTTGCGAACCAAGAGTGGGAGTCCAATTGTACTATCAGAGCAAGCCAGCTCTATAATCTTGAGTAGACTCCTACCCAAGGCAAAAGACCCAGGCACTCCCCTAATTTCGTATAAGATCGGTGAAACCCAGTTTGATAGAGCATTATTGGACCTAGGTGCCTCCATAAACTTGATACCCACATCCCTACTTAACCATCTAGAAGAATCTGAACTGAAACTGACTGAGGTGACATTGCAGTTAGCAGATCGATCTATCAAGTCACCTAAGGGAATTCTTGAGGATGTTATTGTGAGGGTGCAGGATTTCTACTTCCTTGTAGATTTCATAGTTTTAGATATGGACGCACCTGAAAATCCAAGGGATACACCAATCATACTAGGGAGACCTTTTCTGGCCACCGCAAGGGCCAACATAAGCTGTGAAGAGGGCCAAATAGAGCTGAAATTTGGGAATCAGACTCTCAAAATTGATATCTTTAAGGCCCAACAAGGGATCAATTATGGTGTCGTTGAACAAATTTGTGACATCAGAGCCATGGTGATGAACCACAAATTGAGGACAACACGATTATCCCTCATCAACCACAAGAAGATCTAAAATCGCAGTTAGAGGAGTCAGAACTTGACCTAGACAAACCCATAACTCCTACACTTGTACCCTACACCCACTCTGAACCACCCGCTGCTATTGATAACCCCATTCTTGAACTTAAACCCCTTCTCGATCATTTGAAGTACGTCTTTTTGGGTTCCAATCAAACACTTCCTGTGATTATATACTCCAAACTCACACTTGATCAGGAATCCCGTCTGATTGCTGTTCTCCAGCAACATCGCAGAGCCATTGGTTGGACTCTCGATGATTTGATTGGAATAAGTCCCTCTTATTGCACACATTGCATCTATTCTGAAGAGGGCGCACGACCTTCACGTGAAATGCAGAGACGTCTGAATCCCAATCTGCAGGAGGTCATGAAGAAGGAGATCATTAAGTGGTTAGATGCAGGGATCATCTACCCAATCTTCGACAGTCGTTGGGTGAGCCCAATCCAGGTTGTGCCTAAGATGGCAGGGCTCACCACCATCACGACTGAAACCGGAGAGGTCATACCTACCCGTATAGACAACTCGTGGAGAGTCTGCATTGATTACCGAAGGCTCAATTCCTCCACGAAGAAGGATCGTTTCCCACTACCATTTATTGATCAGATTCTCGAGAAGTTAGCGGGAAATAGATTCTTCTGCTTTCTTGACGGGTACTCCTGTTACAACCAAGTGGAGATTCATCCAGAGGACCAAGAGAAGACCACATTCACCTGCCCCTTCGGGACGTACACATTCCGAAGGATGCCTTTCGATCTTTGCAATGCACCCGTGACTTTTCAGCGGTGCATGCTTGCCATATTCTCTGATATGGTAGGTGATTATCTGGAAGTCTTCATGGATGACTTCTCAGTTTTTGGGGCATCATTTGACGATTGCCTCCAGCACTTAGTTCACATACTTAGGCGTTGCATTGACGTAAATCTGGTTTTTTCCTGGGAAAAGAGCCACTTTATGGTGCCTGAAAGGATCATCTTGGGACACTTAATTTCTAAGAGAGGCATCCAGGTGGATCGAGACAAGGTTAATCTGATTTCTAGACTTCCTATGCCTAGCTCGATCAGGGGCATCTGATCTTTTCTGGGGCACGTCGATTTTACCATCGTTTCATCCTTGATTTCTCGAAAATCGTGCATCCCCTGACTATTCTTCTCTCCAAGGATGTACCCTTTGAGATTTCCAAGGAATGCACTCAAGCTTTTGAGATCCTTCATGACCGAGTCACCCAAGTCCTGATCCTATAGTCCCTTGACTGGTCTTAACCCTTTGAGATCATGTGCGATGCATCTGACTTCGCTGTAGGAGCAGTTCTAGGGCAGAAGATTGACGGGAAACCCATGGTCATCTACTATGCTAGCAAGACACTTGACGAGGCTCAGCATAACTACATGGTTACGGAGAAAGAGCTGCTAGCTGTAGTATTTACCCTCGAAAAATTCAGATCTTATCTCCTGGGTTCCCACGTCATAATCTACTCGGGTCACACAACTGTGAGGCATCTCCTTGCAAAGAAGGATGCGAAGCCTCGATTAATCCGATGGATCTTGCTGTTGCAATAATTCGACCTCGAGATTCGCGACAAGGCGAGAAGACAGAACGTGGTGGCTGATCACTTGTCTCGCCTTCCTCCTGAGATCATCGACCTTTCTGCACCCATCACGGAGCATTTTCCTGATGAGCACCTCTTGACTATTGGTACCAGGCTTCCATGGTTTACTGACATAGTAAACTACTTGGCATCACACCAGATCTCGTCTGATTGGCCGAAGGCCAAGAGAGACAAGTTGCGCTCCGATGCCAAGTACTACATCTGGGAAGACCCGTACCTATTCCGCATAGGTGCTGACCAAATTATCCGACGATGTGTCCCGGAGGGCGAAATCAATGACATTCTCTCTTTCTGTCATGACCAGGCATGCGGTGCCCATTTTTCTGGGCACAAAACCTCATCCAAAATCCTCCAGTGTGACTTTTACTAGTCCACTATCTTCAAGGACGCATACAGTCACTGTAAGGCATGCAGTCGTTGCCAAACTTTGGGCAACATGAGCCATCGCAACATGATGCCTTTACAGCCGATTCTTGTATGCGAGATTTTCGATATTTGGGGATTGATTTTATGGGCCCCTTCCCTATTTCAGACGGCTTCGAGTACATTTTACTCACTGTGGACTACGTGTCCAAATGGATCGAAGCCATTCCAACTTGAACCTGTGATCACAAGATCGTCATCAAATTCATTCATCAGAACATCTTCTCACGGTTCGGGATTCCTCATGCGATCATCTCTGATGGAGGGACCCATTTTACTAATGCTCAGTTCAGGTCACTGATGACCAAATATGGGATGTCTCACCGAATCTCTACTCTTTACCACCCCCAGACTAATGGTCTAGCTGAACTTTCAAATCGGGAGATCAAGAAAATCCTGCAGGTTACTGTTCAACTTGACAAGAAGGACTAGTTGTCCCAACTTCCGGAAGCTTTGTGGGCTTATAGAATCGCCCACAAGACCTAATTACGCATGTTTCCTTTTAGACTGGTGTACGGGAAGGTGTGTCACCTTCCCGTCGAACTGGAGCACAAAGCCTATTGGGCAGTATAGAGCTGCAACTTAGATCTTTCTAATCCTGGAACCTACAGAAAGCTTCAGATAAGCGAGATTGATGAATTACGCCTTAATGCGTATGAGAACTCGTGAATCTATAAAGAGCGGGTTAAAACCTTTCATGACAAGCACATACCTAGAAAGATCTTCCACCCTGGTCAGAAGGTTCTACTCTTTGATGCCCGACTTAAACTCTTCCCTGGGAAACTGCGATCCAAGTGGATTGGACCATATCTTGTCCGACAGATTTTTGGAAATGGAGCCGTCGAGATCAGTCCACTCAGTCACGATTCCGAACCTTTCGTCGTGAACGGTCAGAGACTCAAATCGTTCATTGACGTAACCATGATAGATTTAGCTGAGTCATCATTTATCCTCCATTCTCCCTGAGTTTATTGCACCCAGCAGATGGCGTAAAACTCTGCGCTTAATGGAAGGCAGCCCGTCATTCTTTTTGAAAAACCAAACCCCTTTCTAACATTTCTTTGCACTTTAGGTTCATTCCTTAGGATAGCCAACTTCACCTCAGGTACTCGTACCTAAGATTAGAAATCGTCTGTAACAGTCACCTGGACCCATCCACTCGCCCAAATTCCTGTCTTAATGCTTGAACCTGACCAAATAAAAAACCCACCTAATGAACAATGAGGACATTGCAAACTTTTGGCATGGGGGGGTATGAAAGTGCAATGAAATGATATAACAAGAAAAGGTTTCAACAAAAAAAATCTGCGTATACGAAAAAAAAAAAACTTTGAAGGAGGAAGAAAGTGCTGGTAAACTTTGTAAAAGGAGGAGGAGAAAAAGAGCAGAATGCTAAAAAGGAGCACAAAATGAAAAAGGAAAGGGATAGTCATTAGTGAGAAATTAAGGAATTAACCAAAGTTCTAGACCACATTAAAGAAAAGTAAAGAGAAAGTGCACAACAAGATTAGTAAGAACATAAACCTTAGGCATTCTTGGCTAGACTCTTAGTACCCGTTAAGATCTAGATATTCCTCAAGAGGTTGAGGAAAATGAAAAGCTTAAGTATTAGGTCCAAGGCTTAGGGAGTATTCGTCCTCGTTAACTAACCTTCGGTTTACGGGACTCAGTAACCTAACCACCCAAATTCACACACACAGTCTGGTTCTGCGAGCATAAATATCAAAATCACGCAGAAGCGTTTCAAATATTCTGAAAATGTCACCTAGATTAGGAGCGGCCGATCAACATAAGTTGATTTGGACGAGTTCCCGACGCGGAGAGGTGAGAAATTCCCCTTGAAGATGCGTAACAACATATCATCTCTTCAGTTCTTGTCTCTTAGGATATTTACATATCCTACTGGGGGCATGTAAGCACTCTACTGGTTCAGATTCCATGGATGGCATTATCATGAAGTGTTAGTTGCCAGGGTTTGAATTCAGCCACGGAACACCATGGACGGGATTATCTCGAAATCTCAAAAGTTAGGGTTCTGGGGGTTACCATGGGCGGTCCTATCTCAAAGCATCGACTACCAGGGACCCTTGAGGATTAATGATGGGGAAAGGAATCTGATACAGATTGTGTTGTGAAGCCAATCCTAAGCTATAATTAAAAAGAAAAGAGAGAGAAAACTCTTCAAACAAATAAACCTTCTGTCTCTCTCTTAGAAAACACACTGCAAACTGAACCAAGGCTAAAAATATCTCAAGCACGGGTGCTTTAACCACGAAGTCCAATAAACAGTAGGATAGTTTCTGAGGGCCTTAAAAACCTTTGCTAAAGACTAAGGCTAATGCTAGATAGATCTGGATCTTGGCTGGTACTAGAGTACCTTTTAGGCCTATGATTGGCATTCTGACCTAATCAAGGACACATTAAAAAAAATCACTTATCAAAATTGATGAAAGAAATTCATGGTCTAGAACAGAGGTTAAAACTTTAAAATTTTGCTAAGGGACTAGCAAAAGCTATGTATGGGGGTATGATGAGAACCTCATCATGAACCCTAACTAGCACATTTTTGACCTAAATAAGTGTACAAAACTCCTACAAAACCTAAGGGAAAGCCTCAATCAGGAAATTACAAATATGAGTATAAAATAATTCACAATGGGTAAAACTACAATTTTACCAATGCAGTACATAAACGGGATTTCTAAGGATCTAGACACAGGTCAAATGGGCTTAATAAGAGAAAAAGTGGGATGATTTTGTCTGAAAAGGGATATGGCGACATCCAGGAATTAAATGACATTCTAGAACCTTAAAACAAACCCACTTCAATTCATGTTTATGAAGTTTCAGGCAAGATAAAAATCAACTAAACCCTCTAAAATTCATGGAAAAATATCATCTAGGGTTTAGAACATTTAATTTGGCCTTTGGAACCTGATTTGACCTCGATTGAGGTCCATACCCAATTTTTGACCTAATTTGGGTTTTTATGCAAAATATCTAGTAAAATAAGGTCAAACCTAAAATCAAACTTCACCATTGGATTCCTTAGGTCCAAATTAGGTTTGTACCAAAATTTTGACTTAAGGGAAGGCCATTTTAACCTACTTTACAAATTGGTCCTCAACAATTGCTATCTGACCCTTAACTTTTTGAAGCCTTGCGGAAACCCCCTCAACTTTCTTGTCACTTTCTTCATTCAGGTCCCTCTGCCATTGCAGCAGGGACCCATACCGCCGGCGACGTTGCGAGGCGGTTTTCTCCTTGCTTGCCTGGGGAGCTGCTCCCAGATTTGAAAGGGGAGCTTTCTACGAACCCTCCTACCGCATGAGCAGCTCCCCATACCCTGAATCACCTCATACCTCTCATGCGAACGCTCGAGAGGTATGGGTATCACCTCCGACGATGCCTCCGGCGTTGACTTCTTGCCGCCTCCGTGCGAAGAACCTCCTGCCCGTGCCTATTTAAGCAAGACCAGATCATTCCACACATCCCAAGCTTGATTTGGCTACAGACTCCCCCCAGAATTCATCTCCCCTCTCTCAGGCCAAGTAGCCCGCAAGCTCCGACGATTTTTCCTCCTCCCTCTCGTCGCTCTACTGCCATACCACTGGCAGGGTTCACTTCGCCTTGTTCTTCCGCGTTGCGCCGCACCAGCGCACGCCTTCCTATCCTCCTCCTCGTCGCCGTCATCTCCTTCAGGGCCATCTTCTACACCAACGCATGCACTCCTAGGCCACCCCGCGTCCAGCCACCCACCTAGGCATCTTCGCCGTGCTTTGGCAAAGCTTGCCAAGCGTTTTGACAGGGCCGCAAGGCCGTATTGCTGATTTCAGGTCTCGAGCTTCCGTCGTCATTGACGTCGAGCTTGGAGCTTGGATGAAGATGTGGAGGTTGGGTTTCCTTTTATAGTTGTAGGAATTGAGGGCAAAATTGTCATTTCAAGCTTAAAGCATTAAAATTAGGTCTTTAATGACAGATTTATCAGTCATTAAAGGTTTGACCGCAGCCGATGTGCGTGCGCTGCACGCGCCTCCCTGCCTGCCGCGCTCAAAATGCATGCTCACGTCCTTCAAATCTTAGCCATTCGATCGCAAGATTGGAAGGCTTAGATTTCTCCTCGCGCGTGCCTTCATTTGCTCTTAACTGCGCTCCTGCGTGCGATCGAGCGTGGGCAAACACGTTTGATCGCGCATGTGCACGATTGGATGATCCGAGCTGCCTGTAGCTGATTACGCGGTCACGATTAAACGCTCACACGCTGCGGATGGCGAGTCGAATGTGCGTCGTGTGCTCGCGCAACGCCGCTCGACCGCTGTGCTAGCAGCGACTCTTTGTCTCGCTTACGATTTAAGCGCGTGCGCTTCACTGCAGTTGGATCAAAATCCAACGGCCCAGATCACGCCTTTCCGCGCCTTCAAAAGATGGGGAGTAGTGCTGCGGCTGATTTGGGCACCTGTGATGGCGCCATGTGGTGCCATCATGGCCGTCCGTCTTCTATGACATGTAGAAGGTGCCTCGGATGTCGGATTGAGTCGATTTTCATGCCGTTAGGCTGCAATCATTGGTCTGAACCCATCCATGTGGTTGGATTTGTCGTATGAAGTGTGGATTGGCACCATCTTGGCCCTTGATCTTTAGGCTTCCTCGATTTTTATCTGGTGCTACGGATGTCCGATCAGGGCAATCTTGGAGTCGTTGAACTCCAATTGTCGCCCTGATCAGATCCGTACAGTTGGATCTTCGATCTGAGGCCCCGATTGAAGATCACCCTGTCCTTGACCATAAAAGGAGACAATTAGTATACAAGTTATACAATTTATCCTAAATGCGTAATTATGCATGTTATGCAATATTTACAATGCATGATGCTACTATGACACTAGGAGCATGCATTAATGGACATTTTTGGCTGTTTAGATGTATGCACATCAACAGGATGGACACATGGCACTCTCCTGGAAGGGAGAGTCCCCTATAGTAGTCTTACACCCGGTCTACTACCTCGAGGTCACGATTGCGACGTAGCAGAGACTACAGCACAAGCGATAAGCGCACAGGTAGCTACCTCGCACTGGCATGCGGTCAGTCATTTCCGCTAGTGGGTATGCCCAAACGTACAACATGAAACAGTACAAGACCTTGCCCTCTTAGAATAGGGGTTTTGCCCCTCCACAGTCCGTGTACCCTCGTCTGACTATCTCGATTTGCCTGGCGGGCCTAACAAGAGTCGATGTAGGGTGGCCAAACCTAACCTCGAGCCCCATGGGGAGACAAGCTCCCCCCTACACTAATTAGCTCACCCTGGTACTATATACTAGAGGGTCAAACAGGAGTTGTCGTAGAGTGGCCAAACCTAACCCCGGGTCTCAACCCAAGGGGCGGCTAGCTCCCTTCTACTCTAAAGGGATAGTTTCTCTCCTCGGTACTACATACACGAGGGCCAGCTCACTTCCCTTAAACTAAGTCCGAACTTCTGCCCGTAGGCAACATGTCCCAAAACCATCAGGTTTTTCGCACTACAGTATTCTTGGTTTCTTTCTAAATTCCCTAGGGTTAGTACATAGACTTTCTCATTTCCACATCTGATTCATTAAATGAATAACAAGAAGCTCAAGATTTCACAATCGATTATTCAGTACACCGTAGGTATTTCCATTCATGTCATGGTTCATTAAATGTAGTACAGGCAACTCATGATTTACTACTTTCAGGAAGCATCACAGTAATTTAATTATTCATTACATGCGCATTCATTTCTTTTAGCTCTAGTGTTCATATCACAACCTAGGGCAATCAAATATTTCTAAAGTAGCATGCATCCATCTCTTTCAGCCCTAGGGTTCATCTTACAACCTAGGGTTCAATCAAATAATTCTAAAGCATGCAATTCAATTATTAATTCTGGGATTAGAGAGAACCACTCTACTAGGTTAATTGGGTGGAATGGGGGCTCGTACAGTAACTCCCGATGTCTTCGTAGGTCCCGTATACTCTACGGAGACCTACAACATGGACCGACAGGTCAAACGAGCTCAAAATAGCATAGACACTATATCATCATGTAGAGAAACTCGAACAGAAACCAGCGACGTTTCATTTACGGAAATCCGACTCCATTTGGGCCTTGAATGGGCCCAAGAACACCAACTCTGACTAAAATCAGATGTCTAGGAAGAGTCCCAGACGTATTAAACGAACTCAAGGACTTACCTTGCTTGAGGCACCTTCTTTCGGACATCTGGAACTCCATGCTGTCGTTAGAGGGTGCCTTCAGATGTCTTGAGACACTTCTGGACATTTGAAACTGCCTTGATTCTCGCACCGACGCGCCTCCCCAACCTTTGACACATGCATGTGAGGTCAGAACTCGGCAAGGAGAAAATAATTGAAAAGTATGCGATATTAGACATCTAGTATTACCTCTGGACGTCTTAACAGATGTCTGATGGTCTCTCCAAATGTCTGATTCTGTAAAAAAATAACTCTGCAAAATCGTTTGCGAGCTCTCTCTTTCGTAGAAGCTGCAACAGCTACAACACCTCCCCATCTCCCTTTGCTCTTAGGCCTCCAATCTCCTCTACTCTCCGCTTTCTCCTACTCCTGCCCCCCGCTCTCCCTCTCCTTTCGACTGTGGTGTGGAATGGATGGAGGAGGAGCAGGGGTTTATATGGAGATGGAAGGCGTGGGAGAGGTAAGGTGGAGGTGGAGGGAATGGGGAGGGTGTCGTGGGTATGGAGGATGAGGTGGCGTGGGGGGTGAGGGGATGGTGTACGGTGGAGAGGTGTGTGTGTGTGGAGTAGGGATGGTGTGGGAAAATTGCGGGGGCACCCTGTAAGTTTTCCTTTTCCCTTACATATCCCCAACAAAAACCTAAGGGGGTTAAAATTGCACAAAAGACTCTAAAAATTCTAGAAACGCCAAACGACCCTTAGGAAGGGTCGTTTCACTACTTGTGCATTTATCGCGTGTGCCGTAGTCACTGCTACGTCGCGACCATGACCCCGGGGTGGTAGATTGGGTGTAGGACTACCACGGGGTACTCTCCTGACAAGGAGAGTGCCATGTGTGCATCCTGCATCGCGGGAAAACTGCATCAAGATCGTTCCCTTAGGGAAAACATGGATTAAATGATGATGTGGACCTTTACTAGAATACACAAATAATTAAACACTTAACATGCAGGAAACTAGACGACAATGAGTAACTGTAAGATGCATGAATGGTTTATTATTTTCTTTTTATGCATTAAATGTCTTGTGTGCCACTCTACTTAGCATTAGCTGACAAAACATATATGTATATCTGTTCAGGTCAGGAAGTTGAGCAGCCAACACCATCGGCTGCAGAGGGTGCTGGGCCCAGCCAAGCCCAGCAGTAGTCCAATCTTTTTTCAGTTGTTGGTTCAGAGGCCCTAGTTACTGTAGTGAGTACTTTCAGCATGTTAGAACCTATTAGTGTTATGTCCTTTCTACTTATGTTGTGATGTCTAGCTAGCAAACTTTATTTTTTCGCCTGTAGAGTGTGGTTCTTTTTGAAATCTTTTCTACTTTCTGTTGCTGCCTTTCTCTTATTTACTTAGTTATATTACATGTGTGGTTGTGGAAATGTTTATCCTTTCATCTGGTTTGTTTCTCATTGGACGACTGAGTCTTGGGGTTAGTCGAGGCGAGCTATTTCCGACTTCCATGAGGGGCCAGGTTTGGGTCGTAACATTAACCTTCTCTTTTTATTTCCTGAAAGTTAAAAAATAAACAAACTTATGTTGGGATAGATTTTGTAACGTGTAAAGTAAGAGAATGTGATTTTAATTGGTGTATTTTATTTTTTTACCTACATAAATCACTTTTTATAAATGAAAAATTATTTTTTAAAAGAAAAATAAATCTTCATAGGTGTATTCTTCATTCTCAATCGATATATTTTGATTTTAAATCGGTGAAAAATCAATTTTAATTGACAAACACATCAAAGTATTTACATTTTCAGTCATTGTACTTTCATTTTTAATCGATAGAAAATTATTTCTAATTGATGTATTTTAATTTTTAATCGAACTATTTAATTTGAACTTTAATTACTGATCTCATGGGTTTCGCGTGTTTGAAATCGGGGTTATGAGTAACCCGTTGTCATAGTTGCAAAACTCATAATCAAATATAATTTATACCGAAACTCTAAGGGAGTCCTGGGTCGAACACAGGGAGGCAACGTTTACTTTGTATGAAAATCGCTCTTCGATTTGTTTCTTTTTGGTGTTTTAGGGTTTTGTTTTTTTCTATTTTTGAAATAAAATGATAATCAATCACAAGGGAGAGATAGAATCGAATATGATATATTGCATGAATGTTAATTACAATAATCTAGAAAACATAAAAAGGGGGTGAGGTGAGAAGAAATCTCCCGAAGCAGCTGTTCGGTGAGACAACGGTGCCTGGCGCAGGCTCGGATGAAGGAGTTGGGAAGTACGACGACGGAGGTGAGAAGCGGGAGGATGTCGGGTAGAGGAAAGCTTCAGCGTAGTTCCAGAATGGAGGTGAGAAGGCGGAGATGATCTGCTACCGGAATGGAGGTAGGAGGATGGCTCCAAGGTGACTTATGAATGAGGATGGGAAGATGGAGGAGTATTTGGTGGGACAGAGTTTCGCTACACTAATGGGCACCTTGGGAGCTTGAGAGCAAGCTCTAACAGAGCGTTGGTAGGCTTGCTAGAGCCTAGGAGTTAGTGGGAGTAGAGTAGGTAGAGATGGCCTGGAAGGGAGGGGGTGTTGGTCCTTTTATAGTGGATGAAAAGAGGCTAGAATAGGCATGGGACCATTAGCGACCTCCAAGTTGTCGCTGTAAGTGTTGCTGTAGGTAGCTTATGCCAACTCACGCTTACACCTGGCCTTGCTGGCATGTGAACAATTAACGACAGCTGTAAGCGTCGCTGTATGTTTACCAGGCTGTTGTTGAAGGTTGGCGCCAACCGAGCATGCGCTGTCTCACCTCATGTGTGCATATTGAGTGGAGGCCCTGCTGGTGTGCGTGCGCGCACGCGCTGATGGTGCTTGTTGGCACTGAGCTGTCGCTGTTGCTACATTCACGCGTGTCCAGTTGACGAAGGTGGGGGTGCTGCGAGTCTCGAACCCACGTCTTGCGTTTGCGGAGAGGGCGCCTTACCGTTTGGCTAAGATGCGCTTTTGGTCAAGTGTAAAGCGTTGCTGATGCACTACTCAAGCCAACCTCAATCGTTGGATTGCGATCCAATGGCTGAGATCCTTCCATGCAGTGGTTTGAGGATGTGACGACTCAGGTGGGGTAGCTTGGATGGCGCCACGTGGCGCCATCTGGGTCGTCCGTCTTCTTCTGCTTGTGGAGGGTATTATAGAGCTCCGATCGGGGTGATTCGCGCGATGACAGACTACTATCGTTGCTTTGAATCCATTCGTATGGTCAGATTCTTCGTCCAAAGCCCGTAAAGATGTCGCCTTACCTCCTGGCCACGTAAAATGACGGAATTAATGTACATAATATACAACTATCCTAAATGCCATGCGATGGATGTTATGTAGTATTTATAACATGATATGCAATGCTAAGCCTAGGAACTATCATAAATAAGCATTTTATCATGAATTCATGTGTGTTTATCATACCCCCATGCTTACTTTTTTGTTAGTCCCTAGCAAAATTAGCCTAAATGCTATTTATAAAAGTCGAATTAGGATTTGATCTCTTAGGCATAATTTTTTGGTTATTTTAGGAACTTTCAACCCAAGACCTGGTTATGAAGACTTGACAGTGCCCAGGTGTCTGCCAGAATGCAGGCCGTCCAAGCCCTTGCCTTATTTGAGAAGATAAGTTTTTTTTTTTCATATTTTTCTTCTTTTCTAATTTTTTTTTGTACTTTTGGAGTTTGAGAGTTCTGGGATAACTTTTTACGGCTACTCGACCCGCCCAAGACTCGAAAAGGACTCTAAATGCCAAGCATCTAGTGAAAAGAGTGAAAGACTCACAAGGTGGCCGTTAAAACGGACTTCGGATTTCTACGACCCTAGGTGACTTTTCCTAGAGGTTTATCTTTTCGAACGGTAGCTTTCTCCCTACTTTTTTTATTTATGGGGTCAACACAAGGGAGAACCCAGTGTATATCTCTCCGATTTATTCTACTTCCTCGCTTCTTCCCTAAGTGTTCTGGAAATTATTGTACATTTTTTTTTTTGTGTGAGCTGGGTTCTGGACAACCGGCCAATGGGCTGTTACTCATGATAACTTGCCAGCCATACTCGTGCGGTGAAGTGTGGATTTTTTATTTTTTTCTCATTTTTATATTTTTTCTTTTTCTCTATTTTTTTTAAGTAGGTGGCTTCCCTGATCTAAGATTTACCTAAAGGTAGTACAATGAAAATGGCTTGTGACTAGGCTCTGGACAATCGGCCAATGAGCTGTTACCACCGATAACTTGCCAGCCATACCACCCTAGATAGTTCATTAGCTACCCAATTTCCGAAGAAACTGTCGAAAAATGAGTCAGTGCAAAAAAAGTGTGTAGATGCTTAGGCTTAAAGTCCCCCCAAATCAAAGGGTGGGTTGATAAGTCACATACTTATCATCCCAATTTATTTACAAAATTAAAATGAATTTTAATTGGCGAGGACTCGAGAGTAAGTCCCATTCGAGTGGACACCTGGGCTAATTAAGCCCGAAGACCTGAAGAGTTTAAGTATTCAGGTATCAAAGTATCAATTCCTAAAGTTTGCAACTCCTAATGCCTAAGTTCTCGTCTCCTAATTAAATTTTTTTTTAATCAAATAATAGGAAATTACTATTACAATTGACAAAATATTATAAGATATATCCACCCCCCATGCTTAGCTATTGCAATGTCTTCATTGTTAAAAAAAAAATGCAGGCATGCAGGAGAGTAGAAGTGGAAGAATAGCACCTGGTTTCCATGGGATTTTGGTCAGCTTGGAACAGTCTTTACAAGTGCTGAGTTTTAGTGCCTTCAGCTAGGCGATGATTGGCTCATGGTGGTTAAGACAAGATAAGAGCAACCTTGTCCAAGACGGGTTTAGGGAGCATATGGCCAACAAAGGGTTTGAGACGTTGTCTGTTGACCTTGAAGATATTACCCATCTTTGGGTTAGAGATTTCGATGGCCTCGTTAGGGAAAATTCGCTCAATAACGAATGGGCCATCCCACTTAGACCTGAGTTTTCCGAAGAAAAGCTTCAATCGAGAATCGAAAAGCCAGACCTTCTGGTTTGGCTCAAAGTTCTTACGTGAAATCATCTGGTCACGGAGAGCTTTGGTACTTGCCTTATAGATTCTGGCATTTTCATAAGCATAATTTCGAAGCTCCTCCAACTTAGATAGTTGGAGTTTCCTGGTTTTCCCAGTCAACTCTAGGTCAAAATTACATTTCCTGATGGCCCAAAATGCCTGGTGTTCAAGTTCTACGGGTAAGTGACACGCCTTATCAAACACCAGACGGAACGGAGACATACCGATAGGCGTTTTGTACACCGTACGGTAGACCTAAAGAGCATCATCTATCTTTTGGGTCCAATCCTTCCTATCAGGCCTAACGGTTTTCTGCAAAATGTTTTTGATCTTTCGATTGGAAACCTCGGCCTGTTCGTTCGTCTGAGGGTGGTAAGGTGTGGAAATCCGATGATTCACCCTGTACTTTCCCAGTAAATTTTGAAACTGGGCATGAGTGAAATGTGTGCCACCATCACTGATAATTGTCCGAGGAACCCCGAACCGACTAAAGATATTTTTCTTCACAAAATCGATGACCACCTTGTGGTCATTGGTCTGGGTGGGAATTGCCTCAATCCATTTGGACACGTAATCAACAACGACCAGAATATACTAGTGTCCAAATGAAGGAGGGAAGGGTCCCATAAAGTCGATGTCCCAAATGTCGAAAATTTCGACGGAAAGTATTGGGTTCAGGGGCATCATATCTCTCTTAGCCATGTTCCCGAGTGTCTGGCATCGGGTGTATGACTTTCAGAATTCCTGGGCATCCTTAAATAATGACGGCTAATAGAATCCGGATTGTAAGATTTTTGCTGCCGTCTTTTTCCCGGAAAAGTGTCCACCACATGCAGATGTGTGGTAGAACTCAAGTATGCTATGGAACTCGATTTCTGGGATGCATCGGTGAATAATCTGGTCTACACTGATGCAGTACAACTTGGGATCATCCCAAAACTAATATTTGGCCTCAGACACAAGTCTATCCCATTGTTGTTTGGTCCAATCTTGGGGGATTTGACCAGCGGCAAAATAATTGACGATACTCGCACACCAAGGGGTTCAGATACCTGAGACTGTAAGGATAGTCTCTTCCGGAAAAGTATCAGAGATCGAGACATCCGGAGGAGGAGAATCAATTAGGATTCTCGAGAGGTGATCCGTCACTACATTTTGTGCCCCAGCTTTGTCCCTGATTTCATGATCGAATTCTTGAAGCAATGGAATCCAGCGAATAAGTCGAGGTTTGGCATCCTTTTTGGCCAAGAGATGTTTCAAGGCCGAGTGGTCGGTATAGATGATGACACGAGAACCTAAAAGTTAACCCTTGAATTTTTGTAAAGCAAAAACTACAACTAGCAATTCTTTTTCAGTAACGGTATAGTTCCTCTGGGCCTTGTCTAGAGTCTTTTTAGTGTAGTAAATCACAGAGGGCTTTTCCTCAATCTTTTGACCCAAGACAACCCCAACGGCATAATCAGATGTGCCAGCCATAATCTCAAATGGGGCTGTCCAGACTGGTGGTTTCAACACCGGGGCACAGGTGACTGCCATTTTTAATAAATCAAATACCTTACGGCATGATTCATCAAACTCGAACGGCATGTCTTTGGTCAGAAGGTTACTTAAGCATTGAGCAACCTTCGAGAAGTCCTTAATGAATTTTCTGTAAAAACCCACATGCCTAAGGAAGGAGCAGATATGTTTTACGAATGTGGGTGGAGGAAGTCTAGAGATAGCATCCACCTTAGCTTTATCAATCTCAATACCCTAACTTGAGAGCACATGACCTAGGACAATGCCTTCCTGAGTCATAAAGTGTCTCTTTTCCCAACTAAGGACCAGTCGTGTTTTGATGCATCTCTGGAGGATCAATTCCAAGTTAGCTAGGCAAGACTCAAAAGAATCTTCGAAAATAGAGAAATCATCCATGAACACCTCAAGACAATCTCCCACCATGTCAGAAAAATGGCCAACATGCACCTTCGAAAAGTCGCAGGTGCATTGCAAAGCCCAAAAGACATTTTACAGAATGCAAAGGTTCCGTATGGACATGTGAAGGTTGTCTTTTCCTGGTCTTCGGGATGGATAGGGACTTAGTTATATCCCGAATAACCATCCAGGAAGCAAAAATATTTTTGCCTAGCTAAGCTTTCAAGGATTTGATCAATGAATGGCAAGGGAAAGTGATCCTTTTTAGTGGCTATGTTCAGCTTCGTATAGTCAATACAGACTCTCTAAGCAGAAGATGAACGAGTGGTGAAGGTTTTCCCTTTCTCGTTAGTCGTAATGGTTATTCTCACCTTCTTGGGTACAATCTGAACGGGGCTAATCCACGGACTATCTGAGATTGGGTAAATAATCCTAGCATTGAGCCACTTGATTATCTCCTTCTTGACCACTTCTCTCATATTTGGGTTTAGTTTCCTTTGCATCTCGCGAGAATGGTGGGATCTATTTTCCATAAAAATACGATGATTACAATAAGATGGCTCGATCCCCCTAAGGTCGTGGATGGTCCAACCAATTACCTCCTTGTTATTCTTAAGGACCTTAATTAATCTCGATTCTTGCTCCTTAGTCAAATCAGCACTAATGATCACAAGGAGCGTGTTTTCAAGTCCTATGAACTCATATTTCAAATTTTTGGGAAATGGTTTCAATTCCAGCTGAGGTGGGTTTAGAATAGAAGGTAGGGAGGATGCTGATGAAGATTCATTAGGACGATCTAGTGGAAGAGGCTGGGAATGAACAAAATCAGCAGCCTCTTCAGGATGTGTCAGGTCTACCATGGAGGGTTGTGGGTTGGGTACGCTAAAGCTGGTGGAGTCCTCAAATGCACTGATTGTCATACAAGTCTCAAGATCCTGATCCTCGAGCTCCTCAATGAATCCACAATCCTCAAATCCTCTTATTTCCTTAAAAATATCTAGAGTTAACTTCTTATCCCCAAAGGCGATCTCTATACTATCGCTTTCACAGTTTATGTTGGCCTTGGTGGTACCTAGGAACGGACGCCCCAGAATGATAGGCATGTTTCTCAAATCGTTAGGTACATCCATGTCAAGGATGAGGAAATCTACGAGAAAATAGAAATCCTTGACCTTCACAATTACATCCTGTTCGTCGTGCTGGATCGATATTTAAAAAGTATTACGTTATAGTACAGTCGAAAAAGCGTTCAAAACAAATATAATTTTATTACTCGAATATATTCCGAGGTCGAACACAGGGAGCAAATGGAATTTACGTACTAATCTCAACAATAAATGCAAATCGAACACATAATATTACTCAAAATCTATTTAAGAATGTAAAGCATGCGTATATGAAGAGTAAAAATAATTGTAATTAAAATAATGGAGAATTTATGAAAATTGGACGTCTGATTACAAAATTTGACGTCTTAAAAGTTGTGTGCTACAGTGCCTTTCTTTCCTTAGCTTTCTGATTTCCCTTCTTCTTCTCTTCTTCCTTTGGCTTCTTCCTTCTCTTTCTCTGCCTTTTGCCTTAAGCTTCCTTCTTCTTCAACTTCTTCCTTCTTCTCTGGCTTTGCCTTAAGCCTTTGCGGTCCTTCTTCTTCAGTTTCTTCTTCTCTGGCCCTTCTCCTTAGTTCTTCTTCACTGCCTGACCTCTTCTTCTTCTCTGAATTTGGCTAAGTGTGGAGCCAAACTTTCCAAGGCAAAACCACCCTTCCCCTGCATAGCTTTCCTCTCTTTCTCTCTTCTCTATTTCAAGTTCACTCTCCCAGAGCCACAACCGGTTCGGGTAATCGAACCTAACAGTGACCCGGGTCCAGGCTCATCGGCGTGGGTGGTGAGCGAGGAGTGAGTAGGTTGGGTAATCAGGTTGTGGCCAGGTCCGCATGGGCAGTGCCACAGACGAGACCGTGAGAGGGGGGGAGGAGGACCTCACCCTCAGTGTTGGAGGCGATAAGCCTCTAACAAAAAATCCTTTTATGTGCACACGACCTCTCTTCCAGTTTCGAGGTGGGACTAAATGTCCCACCTTCCTTTGCGTGTCGCAGCATTAGATGCATGGCTTAGTTGGCGAAGCTGCAAGGGCTCTTGCTTCGATTGAGAACCTGAGTGCGTGTGCGCCTCAAGTCCGTACCACCTGGGACTATCACCTGGAGCAGCAGCACCTGGAGTGTAGCATCAAGCTCGACGGTAATGGCGGAGGGGTGCCTGAACCTGAAAATACGAGAACAGCCTTGCGACCACGTCAATTCGCTCAGTGAGCTTCGCCGAACCACGACAGATGTGATGGGCGTGATTTCATGACATGTGGGTGGCTGTGGTGGCGTGTCTAGGGTTCACTGTGTGCGTATTTGTGGGTGTGTTCGGTGGGATGTTTGGGTGGGTGGCGTGGTGGTATGAGTGAGGGGATGTGATTAGGGAGTCGAGGTGGAGGTCGTAGGGTGGTTGGCGAGGTGGATGGAGGTGCGGAGTGACTAGGGCACCTCGCCGGAGGTATTGCTAGAGGTGGAGAAGGTGATGGTGATCAGTGGCGTCGCGGGTTGGTTTAGGGAAATAAAGAGAGGGAAAAAGAGTGCGAAGGATAAGGAGTTTAAGAAACCGAATCTAAGGGACGAAAGGAAAGGAAATTCAACACCGGTATGGTTGCCGGACGTGGGGAAGACGAATCCTCCGTAGGTGAGGCAGCGGCAAAGATGGGGTAGAGGTGACGTCGGCCGTTGTTGCGCGATGCGAATGAATGAAAGGAAGACAACCTGACCACTGGTATTGTGGTTGGGCAACGAGAGAGCAAGGGAGAAGCCACCGGAGCTTGCGGAGGGTTGCGGCCAGCAAGGAGGGAAGAATGTGAGGGAATCTGGCCCAATTTCAAGCTGAGGGGATGTGGTTGGATTTGGGGAGTCTTAAATAGGTCTCTGGAGAGGGATTTGTGCTTGGAAGCCAAGCTTCCAAGCAAGGTATGGTCGCCGGAGATGGCAACTTCAAAAAGACCCAAATCTCTCATGCGTTCGCATGAGAGATTGGGAAACAATCAGGGCTCATTAATGGGTTTAGATTGGAGGGGATTACTCAGAGAATCTCCCTTCCAATTTGGGAGGGATTCTCTGAGCAATCAACGAGAAACCTCCTTTCAAAGCTCATCGGAGTAGGATTTCTCTGCTATAATGGCTGAGGGACCTATTTGTAAAGATGATAAGAAAGCTAGGGGGCTGATTGTAAGGGTTTTTGAAAGATAGGTGTAGAAATGTAATCGGGCTGGACCTTTTTACAAAGTAGGTCAAGATGAGTTCCCCTTAGGTCTAAATTTTGGTACAAATCTAATTTGGACCTAAAGAATCCAATGGTAAAGTTTGATTTTGGGTTTGACTACGTTTGACTGGGCAATTTATGCAAAAACCTAATTTAGGGTAAATATTTGTCTGAGACCCTATTCTAGGTCAAGATGGGTTCCAATGGCCAAATTGAAGGTTTTAAATCTTAGAAAATATTTTTCTATGATTTTTAGAGGGTTTAGGTGAATTTTATCTTCCCCAAAACCTTGGTTAATTAAGTGGGTCTATTTTAGGGTTTCAAGAAGTCATTTAATTCACAGAACTCACATGAACCCTTTCCTGTCAAATCCAACCAACTTTTTATCTTGTTAAGATCAATTGACCTTTGTTTAGCCCTTGAGAAAATTCGTGGCTGTACTGCAATGGTAAAATTACAGTTTTAACTCTAGTTTCTTATCTTACTCTCAGAATGGTTGTGCAGTGAATTATGACCTTTAGTTGGTTATGTAGGTGCTTTTATTCTCTTCATTGGGTCAAAATGAGCTAGTTAGGGCTCATGTTGGTGTTCCCATCATACCCCCATGCCTAGATTTTGCTAGTCACTTAGCAAAATTTTAAGGTTTTAACTTTGATTCTAGGCCATGAGTTCCTTTGATGTTCAAAAACTATGATGTGTGCTTTCTTTTGGAGATTAGGCTAGAATGCCAATAGTAGGCCTAGAGGTACTTAAGTACCAACTAAGATCTGGACCTGACCAGCTCTAGCCTCAGTCTGCCTCGAAGGTTTTTACGGCCCGCAGGAACTATCCTAAGGTTAGTTGAACTTCGCCGTTAAAGCACCCGTGCTTGTAACATATTTTATCCTTAGTTCAGTTTGTAGTGTGTTTTTGTAAGAGAGAGACAGATGAATTTTCTTTATTTGGAGACTTTTCTCTCTCTCTCTTTTTAATTTCTAGCTTTGGATTGGCTTCTCGACACGGTCTGTATCGGATTTCTAGTCCCCATCATCAATCCTCGAAGGGTCCCTGCTAATCGATGCTTCGGGATAGCACTGCCCATGGCAACCCCCAGAACCTTGGCTTTCAAGATTTTGAGATAATCCCGCCCATGTCATTCTGTAGCTAAATCCAGACCTTAGCAATCAACATTTCATGATAATGCCGCCCATGGCATCTAAACCAGCATAAGGTGCTTACATGCTTCCTGTAGAATATGTAAATATCTTAGGAGACAAGCACCGAGGACACGATATGTTATTGTGCATCTTCGAGGGGAATTTCTTGCCTCTCCGCGCCGGAAACTCGTCCAAATCAACTTGTGTGGATCGGCTGCTCCTAATCTAGGCGACTTTTTCAGAACAATTTAAACGCATTTGCGTGATTTTGATACTTATGCGCACTAAACCATACTGTGTATGGATTGGGGTGCTTAGGTTACCGAGTCTTGCAAACCAGAGGTCAGTTAACGAGGCCGAATACTCCCTAAGCCTTAGACCTAATACTTAAGCTTCACATTTTCCCCAACCTCTTGAGGACTATCTAGATCTTAGCGGATACTTGAATTTTTAAGCCTAGGAGTCTAGCACAAGAGGCTTAAGATGAGCGTTCCTACTAATCTCTTCTGTGTTTCATTAGCCCTTTTTCATTTTCTTTTTCTTGATATGGTCTAGAACTCAGTTAATTCCTTAATTTCTTACTAATGACTATCTCTTTTCTTTTTCTTTTCAACTTGTACTCCTTTTTGACAGTTTTCACTTCTCCCCATTTTCTCCTCAAGATTTGTATGGCCTCAAAATTTTCTCATCTCAATTTTTTTTGTTCTTTTTCACAATTTTTTATTTTTTTGGTATTTTTGGAATATGTGATTTTTTCGTGAGTACCCTTCTGAACTTTGATTTTTGTATGTTTGCACTTTACCACCCCCCATGCCTAAGTTTTGTAATGTCTTCATTATAAACGGAGGGTGTGAAATAGGTTTGGGTTTTAGGAAATAGAGCAGGATTTATCAGGTGGGCAAACGGGTCGGGAATGACTATTGCGGATGATTTCAAGCTCTGGCACGTGTACCAGAGGTGGGATCGACTGCTCTAAGATTGAATTCAAGGTGCAATAGGCGTGAAGTACAGAAGGATAATTAGAAGGATCTTGGGTTTTTGGATTGATGGGTTGCCTCCCATTAAGGGCTAAATTCAATGCCTTCAGCCGAGAGAGATGGTATGGAGAGGGAGTGGTCAAATCAGCTGAGTTTTGTAGAACAAGCACTTTGATCAAAAGACTGGTTGGTCCAACCACGTTTTTGGTTAGATCAATAGGCTGATGATGCAGTCCAAACCCAATCAATTTGGTGGGTTGATAAATGTAGATCAAGAGATGTGGAACCCACCATATGCTGTGAAGCTCGAAATGATACAAAAGTGTGAATCTAGGGTTTGGCTGAGTCGAATCAGCCTGGTCAAAGTAGGGATCCTCAAAATAATCAGTGGATGATACGGAAACCCTACAGGAGTGATCAGAGAATGATGGGGCATGATTTGTGGTCTGATCAATGTCCAAAACCCAATAAAGATGTGAAGGCGAATCATCTTCAATCAGCTCAGTAAGAGGGGAATCAGAATAGAAATTGAGTCCGGTTACTGGTCGGGATTGAAAACGGGTTTGGATAGGTTCTGTATATGTGGAGGAGATGGCTTCAATAAGAATTGTGTATGAGGGCTCTTCTAGTAAAGGTTTAAAGGTGGGTTCATTTAGAGAGTCCTCATAGTAGCCGTCAAACTCAAAGGTAAATGCCTGAAGAGTGTTTATAGGATGAGGAAAATCTGAGTCAAGAAATGATTTGAATTTTGGACTGTAGTCACTCTTGGCACTTTTTGGTTTTGATTCTTGAGGATCGAAAAGAAATGATTCCATGTCAATGGAACCTGATTTTAAATTAGTGATCTCGGGATTAGGGACCTCAGCGTCAGAGTCGAAGAATGAATCATGTGAGCTGAGGTTGGATATTGGCTCATAGTCGTCAGGAAACAATGGTCCTCCGAAATCATGGTAAGATTCAAAATTGTCGGAGAAATTGCGAGAATCAAGTTCTGAATTTGATTCGAGATCAGAGGTTCCACCACAGAATAAATTACAAGATGTAGACTCAGCAACCTGACTTGGGTCTAGCCTATTTGTGGATTCTGAGCTTAAAAAGGTGTCCTTATAGGGTCTGGGCTCAGGCTTTTGGCTTGTGGGGAAGACCCAATCAAAACCCCACTCTTCCAACTCTATTTCTGTATCGTAGATTGGTGTGACTTCCAAAAAATCAATCTGTATTTCTGAGGATGTTGGAGAGGGACATTCATCAAACAAAGGCCCAGAATCATAATCCCAATTCAAACTTTGATTGTCGTCATACGAGGCCTTGTAATCCTCCTAATAAGATTTAGATCTAGATTCTAGGCTGAGGATGTGGGTTGAATCACTAGAATCTAGGTCAAAATTACCTTCGAGGGTCACCTTATTAGAATAAGGGGCAGGATTTACACCCTCGAGAGGTTCTGATTCAATTTTATTCTTACAGGAGTCTAGGAATTCTATGCTTGGTGATCCAGGATTTTGGTTTTCTAGGGCTGGCTTAAAATCGTGTTCTCTTGCAATTGGGACTCTCCAACCTAATTCAAGATCAGGCATATTATATTCTATCTGGGTTGGGAATCCACAACAACCTTGTGTCTCAAACCCGTGCTTTGGGAAATCATATTGATCCTCAATATTAGTCCAAGATGTTTCATTAACTGTTTAGGGCATGTACGGGTATTTTTGATCAATAACTTGTTTTAACAATTTCATCATTTCTTTCCGTTTTTCAAGATCATCTTGGTGTTTTTCCCAAAGTACAGAATGTGTCATGCATTGAAGATATCAAAGTTATGCAGTTTTTCTATCTTAATGTATTCTGTTATGAGAATATCCCAGGTTGATCCCTTTGTTGCTTCTGTTAATAACAATTGGGCACAATTTATGATGAAGGTTGTTGTTGTTGATACACTAACCTAAATATCTTCTACGGGTTTTGAGGTTTTGTACTCAATCTCATAAAATTCAAGGGCATCCTCAACCATTCTATCTCTCATGGATCTTTGTGATTCAGGTTTCTTCAATGGTCTTCCTAAGTAACCAGGCTGCATATTTGAATCAAATGGTGGAATCAAGATGTAGAATCAAAATTCAAGTCTTAGAGTGAAGTGATTTGATCTGGAAGAGATTTCCAATGAAAATATGTGTGTGTGCTCTAGAAGGGATGAGGGACTGGATGTGATGTTGACCCAATCAAGGCACCTAAAGATTTTTGGATGACTATGGAGGTTCAGGGCAGATGATACCCCTTAGTCAAAAAGCCATCCACCTGAGAATTACCTGGGTAGCCAGAGAGGGAGAGTCCTGCAAAGACCCCTACACAGTAGAGCGCCCCCACGGGTTACAAGGTTTCCCCTACCTGACCTCTCTTGTCACTGAGGGTCTAGGTAGACTAGAATGGATAACTTGACCTTTTAAGTCTACCGGTTTTATATCCTAATTTGTGCCTTTGTTTTCACTTGAATTAGCAGTTGTTTTGACTTGTGACCTAATTTGGAGGTTGGTTGGCCTACAATGTAGTCCAACTTTACCTGACCTGCCCTAAAGATGGCAGAATGCTTCTAGGTGAAGACCTAGGATTCACCTTACTTTGACTCCCAGGTTATTAGGTCCATGGGTTTTAGGGTTCAAGTGAGTTTATAGCCTATTTTTAGGATTTTTCTTGATTAGATCTTTTCAATTAAGGGCTTGGGTAGCACACAAATGAGGGAGGGTTTGTTTTCTTTTATGCAGGCGAGTGTGACTAACACTTTAAAACCATAATGTAGAAACACTAATTGGCTTTATTTCCTAGTCCTCTTTGATTTTAACAAATGTTCTCATTGGACTTCAAGCAAGAAGTGCGTAGTCCAAGAAGATTTAAGCGTAATCCCTATAGGAATAGGAATTTTGGGGTAGGATTTCTAAACAGAATCACCTCAACTTCAATAAGATTTAAAAAAAAATTCTTACATCAGGAAACTAGCCTTTTAAATGATAATTACTATGAAAAATAAGGCAGGTGATTCCTAATTGATTGTTTCCTTTTTGTCTTCTCAAGATTAGGAGGTTGATTAGGGAAGAGTAGAGAAGTTACCTGCCCTGGAGTGGTTGACTTGCCCGGAAGAACTTTTCGTGAAGTACCTCGCAAAATCACAATAAAGCAAATAGGACAAGTTAGTACTCAAATATAATCAAATAATGTAGAGAATAGTGATGAATTACGCGTTGCTCTTCGGCAACGGCGCCAAAATGTTCGTCGCACTGGATCGGTATTTAAAAAGTATTGCGTTGTAGTATAGTCAAAAAGCATTCAAAACAAATATAATTTTATTACTCGAATATATTTTGAGGTTGAACACATGGAGCAAATGAAATTTACGCACTAATCTCAACAATAAATGCAAATCGAACATATAATATTACTCAAAATTTATTTAAGAATGTAAAGCATGAGTATATGAAGAGTAAAAATAATTGTAATTAAAATAATGGAGAACTTATGAAAATTAGATGTCTGATTACAAAATCAGACGTCTTATAAGTTGTGTGCTATAGTGCCTTTCTTTCCTTAGCTTTCTGATTTCTTTTCTCTGATTTCCCTTCTTCTCTTCTTCCTTTGGTTTCTTCCTTCTCTTTCTCTACCTTCTGCCTTAAGCTTCCTTCTTCTTTAGCTTCTTCCTTCTTCTCTGGCTTTGCCTTAAGCCTTTGCGGTCCTTCTTCTTTAGTTTCTTCTTCTCTGACCCTTATCCTTCCTTCTTCTTCATTGCCTGACCTCCTCTTCTTCTTCCTTTTCTGCCTGACCTCCTCTTCTTCTTCCTTTTCTGCCTCACCTCTTCTTCTTCTTTGAATTTGGCTAAGTGTGGAGCCAAACTTTCCAAGGCAAAACCCCCCTTCCCCTGCATAGCTTTCCTCTCTTTCTCTCTTCTCTATTTCAGGTTAGCTCTCCCAGAGCCACAACCGGTTCGGGTAATCAAACCTAACGGAGACCCGGGTCCAGGCTCATCGGCGTGGGTGGTGAGCGAGGGGTGAGTAGGTCGGGTAATCGAGTTGTGGCCAGGTCCGCATGGGCAGTGCCACGGACGAGACCGTGAGAGGGGGGAGGAGGACCTCACCCTCAGTGTTGGAGGCGATAAGCCTCTAACACAAAATCCATTTATGCGCACACAACCTCTCTTCCAGTTCCGAGGTGGGACTAAATGTCCCACCTTCCTTTGCACACCGCAGCATTAGATGCGTGGCTCAATTGGCGAGGCTTCAAGGGCTCTTGCTTCGATTGAGAACCTGAGTGCGTGTGCGCCTCAAGTCCGCACCACCTGAGACTATCACTTGGAGCAGTAGCACCTGGAGCCTAGCATCAAGCTCGCTTCAAGATCGGCGGTAATGGCGGAGGGGTGCCTGAACCTGAAAATACAAGAATAGCCTCGCGGCCACGTCAATTTGCTCAGTGAGCTTCGCCAGACCACGACGGATGTGATGGCCATGATTTCATGACGTGTGGGTGGCTGTGGTGGCGTGTCTAGGGTTCACTGTGTGCGTATGTGTGGGTGTGTTCGGTGGGATGTTTGGGTGGGTGGCATGGTGGTATGAGTGAGGGGATGTGATCAGGGAGTCGAGATGGAAGTCGTAGGGTGGTTGGCGAGGTGGATGGAGGTGCGGAGAGATTGGGGCACCTCGTCGGAGGTATTGCAGGAGGTGGAGAAGGTGAGGGTGATCAGTGGCATCGAGGGTTGGTTTAGGGAAATAAAGAGAGGGAAAAAGAGTGCGAAGGATAAGGAGTTTAAGAAACCTAATCTAAGGGACGAAAGGAAAGGGAATCCCACGTTGGTATGGTTGCTGGATGTGGGGAAGATGAATACCTCCGTAGGTGAGGTAGCGGCGAAGATGGGGTAGAGGCGATGTCAGCCGGTGTTGCGCGACGTGGATGAATGAGAGGAAGACAACCTGACCATTGGTATTGTGGTTGGGCGACGAGAGAGCGAGGGAGAAGTCGCCAGAGCTTGCATAGGGTTGTAGTCGGCGAGGAGAGAAGAATGTGAGGGAATCCGGCACAATTTCAAGTTGAGGGGATGCGGTTGGATCTGGGGAGTCTTAAATAGGTCTCTGGAGAGGGATTTGTGCTTGGAAGCCAAGCTTCCAAGCAAGGTATGGTCGTCGGAGATGGCAACTTCAAAAAGACCCAAATCTCTCATGCGTTCACATGAGAGATTGGGAAACAATCAGGGCTCATTAATGGGTTCAGATTGGAGGGGATTACTCAGAGAATCTCCCTTCCAATTTTGGGAGGGATTCTCTGAGCAAAAACCCAATTTATGCAAAACTAATGAGTCCATTTTAATGGACTAATATTACGCCTAAGTAACTTTAATTATATCTTTTAGGTTTGTTAATAACTATATTAAGTTATAGAATGTTTGCATGCATCATGATTTAGGTTTACATCTATTCCATAACTTAATATGTTCTTTTTATATGCAGGAAATACAATTGGCAAAAGAATGAGGAGGAAAGGGTAAATTACTCTTTCAAATAACCGGCGGCTGTTCTTTTCCCCATCCTCCGGGAACCTTCAATAGCCGCTGGCCAGAAATAGTTAAGGGATTTGAAAATCCCTTAACTCTCGTAGGCGCAAACGAGGAGGAATTAAAAAGGCAAGGCGGAGAAAGGAAAGGCCATCCATCTTCCCCCTTGCGGGGAAACACTTCACTGCATGCACTATGCCCATGCTCACTCCTTCACCACCATGTGCCCATCTTTAGCACCAAGTGCACCCTCTCGCCCGCACACCCTCACCATAGCAGGCACGCACGCCAAGCATCCTCCAGCCGTGCCTGCAGGCGTGCGCTCCAACCTCTCCAGCCCACCTGCAGGCGCACACCGCTCATCTGCAGCGCCCCTTCCAGTGCCTCCTATTTCCCACTCCTGCAACGCACCGCCCACACCACCAGAGGCCCACGCCATCTGCAGGCGAGCCCCCCTCCTTCCTGTAGGTGCGCACCCTCTTGCCCACACACCTGCAGGCGCGCCTCTCTCTCTAGCACCACCTGGCGCTCATGCTTCCCGACCGCACTGCTTGCAAGTGCCCGTAGGCACACCCTTCTCCACCGCCTGCAGGCGCTCGCTGCCATCTACACCGCCTTCCCTAGCACTGCCAAGCCACCAAGCGCACCCTCTCGCCCGCACGCCTGCAGGCGCGCCTCTCCCTCACAGCACCTCCTCGCAGGCGCGTGCCTCTGCAAGTGCCTGCAGGCATCCGCCTTGCGCGCCCGCAGACCTGCGCTTCTACCCGCAGGCGCGCGCACTCCAAACTCCTCCTGCAGCCAGTGCCTTCAACCTTCAACAGAACCTTCACGGCAGCAACATATCCTCTGTCGACTGGCCACCTTCGTCGATGCCGCAGCCTACATCAGAGAGCCCTCATCCTCGCCGACCTCCCTAGCCTCTCCAACGACCGCCGGTGCTCTCTCTCTCTCTCTCGCGAGGAGGAGAGAGAGCAAATGCTCTGTTTTGAAGTTAATTAAAATTTACATTCACTACCATTGTCACAGAATTTGATTATTTATTTATTATTATTATATTATGGCAAACTTGCACATGCACACTCATATTCTCTGATAATTGTATGTTATTGATATTCACTAGTTTTAAGATTGATTTTGGGATCGACATATGCACCGATTCTCTCTAGTATATGACCCGTGAAAATTACACAAAATCATCATATATTTATTGAAGATTTTAGTGAGGGAAAAATGCACAGATACCCTTATCTTTTTAAGTTATTGCGAATCTACTTTCCTTCGCATTTTATGTTAGATTTGAATAGGGATTTCGCACTTATCCGAAAGAATATAAAATAATTAAGAGTTTATTACATAATTGCCTCCCTGTGGACACGACTTGCTCTTCTGTGAGTGGTTATTTTCATTTTTTTTTATTAGTCGATTTTTCCACCATTTAAATATTACAACGCAAAGCGGAAAGTCGGCTCTTTCAAAAACCCGTGGTCAAAACCCTTGAGAAAACCCGTGGTTGTACTGTAATGGTAAAATTGTAGTTTTAACCTTAGTTTCTTATTTTACTCTCAGAATGGTTGTGCAGTGAATTATGACCTTTAATTGGTTATGTAGGAGCTTTTATTCTCTTCATTGAGTCAAAATGAGCTAGTTAGGGCTCATGATGGTGTTCCCATCACATCCTCAATATGCCTCTCGTTGTGGTGACCGAACAGTCTGCTAATTGTAGCATTACTAAGGAACCTCTCATAAAGAGAAGTTGGGATTAGGTTGATGGATTCACTTAGGTCCAATAGTGCCCTATCAAAAGTGTATTCCCCAATAACGCATGAGATCAAGGGGGCACCTGGATCTTTCTTCTTTTGAGGAAGGTGATTCAAGATAACAGAACTTGCCTGCTCAGAGAAAATCACCTTCCTCGGAGTGGGTTCTCTCGACTTACGCTTTTGGGTACACAGTTCTTTCAAGAATTTAGCGTAAGCCAGGATGTGCTTAATAGCGTCGAGGAGTGGAATATTTATCTCTACGCTTTTGAATAAATTCTGGAGCTCCTTGTTACTATCTATGGTTTTCTTCTTCTTGGTTTTCAATAGGGCCTCAGGGAACGGGATATGGGTGGTATTTTCAATTTCCAGTCCCTTGGCCTTATTGTCTTCTCAATCTCCTTTTCTCTCTCAAGCTCCCCAGGGATTTGACTTCTAGAAGGTAATTCAGGGTTATGGGTCTGCTTCCCACTTCTCAAGCTGACAGAGTTTGCAGAGGCATAAGGGTTTGGGTCTTGAGGTGGGGTAGTGAAGATTGGAGGGCCTTGGTTGGTCATATAATCAGAAGAAAAAGATGAGGGACCCTACTCAACCACCTGAGCATGTGCGTGTGGGTCCCTTTGATTTCCGTACCCTTGGGCTCTATTGCCCTGATTTTGCACATTGCACAGGTTGGGTACGGGTTGGGAAGATAGAGATCTGGGTTGTCGGGTGTTAGAAATTAACCCGAATTGCAAGTTATCCAATGATGTCTTCATTTGCTGCATAAGCTGATGCATGGACCCTTGCATTTCTACAATCTGTTGGTCTAACTCAGCTTGCCCTGTAGATTGTTGGGCATTCCAAGAGGGCTGAGTAACCGGTCTCGAGGGCAACTGGGTGTATACTTGACCCTGACCCATAGGTCTTTGAGATGCATAGTTGCTGGGTCAAGTTTGAGTCTGCTACCCCTGACTTTTCCAGGAGAAGTTAAGGTGGTTCCTCCAACTCGAGTTATAAGTGTTGGAATATGGGTTGGACCTAACATTCTCCTGCATTGCATACGCATCCTCATAGGACGAGGATGGAGAGAAGGAAGGATCAGAAAAACTGGGATCAAAGGCCCTAGTTTGGAACCCATAAGGTTCTGAGAAATCCTGTCTCACAGGTTGAGCCGATTCAAGTTGGTTCACGAACTCCCGCCCCATAGGAGCTCATGAGGAATGGAATCCCGAATTCTAGGATTGAATAAGTGTAGAAGTGTTTCCTAAATTCCCAGACATCCATTCTTCTGTTCTCTTAGCAACCAAGTCCATTTTATCCAGTTTATTACAAATCAATTCCATGTCAAATGAATGAGAATCCTGGATCTCATTAGCACTTGACCTGGGTTGTTGGGACTGGTTGAATGCATCCATGGAGGCGTGATTAACTGAGTTCTCGCTCATTTCCTCAAACAGGTTGTATGCGATATCTGCATCCCTGTTGAGGAATTGCCTCCGCAGGAGGCGTCCACGTGATTATGGAGTTGCTCAACCAACCCGTGATAGAAAATCTACACTAGTTGCCATTTCGGCATCTCGTGGTGTGGACACTTCCTCAAAAGTTCTTGGAATCGCTCCTAGGCACCATGAAATGGTTCCCCTGGCTGCTGGGCGAAAGTGGTAATTGCCCGTCGCAAGGCATCAGTCCTTCCGATAAGGAAGAATTTCTTCAAGAAAGCCGGCTTAAGAGCAGCCCAAGTTTCTATTGACCTTCCTATGGTCTGGTACCAATGTGCGGTTTTATCTCTAAGAGAATGGGGGAGGAGCCTCATGATCATTTGCTCTTCGTTCACATTCCTTGCTGTGATGGTCTGAACAAAAGTGGTCAAATCCTTCAAGTGCTGGAATGGGTCCTCCGAGCCAAGCCCATAAAAATGCTTAATCAAGCTTAAGACTTGGGGCTTGATTTCTATGTCCCCGATGGGAATCATGATGCCGGGACATTCCCCATAGTTTGAAGGATCATAAAAATCCTTCAAGGGCCGAGCGCCCTGACCATTCATACGTTGGAACCATTGCTGCATTTGCTGCATTTCTTCCAACTGCCTCTGAATCAGCTCCTGTTGGTTCGAGGGTGGGGGAGGTGGTTGTTGATCAACCATGGAATTTGCTTGGCTTAAGCTCAACCTCTGCCTCTGGGAATGGTCTAAAAGTCCTTTTAATCTAGGGTTCAATGACCTCCTTCCAAGCATACACTAGAAGGAAGTTGGAAGGACAGGGAAGAGAAGGAGCCATGCAGTACAAAAATACAAGCTTGTCCTTAGGTTGGGTAGCCTAAAGGTCTACAGACTCTTAGAATCCATCCTAAAATTATGGATGATTTACTCCACTTATGTCTAGGTAATCTAACCAGTTAGAAGGAGGGATTGGGGAGAAGGTTCTTCCTTTAGCTTGCACCTTCGGTTCCTAGTGTACCCCCTAGCTGCGGTTGACGCTACTCCCCTAGCTAGACATCAGATTGACTAGTATAAGTAGGTTAATCGTGAATAATCTCAATCTGGATCCCGTAGAGCAAACCAGTCTTTAGAGCCAACGTATACTCAATTTTAGTTAGGCTTGGGACAATGGTGCTTCTAGAATGTGATGGGCCCTTAATGGGTTGTGCCCTTAATGATTTGCTTGAGAATGTGTGAATGTGCACAACCAAGAGGTTTTCAAGCAAGATTATTAATGATGAGGTGAGTTTTAGGGTTTGAATCTTGCTTAATAGCTTTTAGGATTCAAATATTAGGTGTTTTCAACCAAGTTTTGTGAGGCAAACCAAGTTTGTTTTTTAAAAGCACGTGTTCAAGTATTTTCCTTTAGAAATCAAGAAAAATATGGAGTGCCTGGCTTGACCTAGTTATTGAATCCTATGGGGTAGCTACAAAATGAACCTCTTTTAGATTAGGTGGTGCAGCCTAAACAATTCAATCAATCGGCTCAAATGCACCACCGATTAAGGCACACAAAAAGGTGGTTAACCTAATATGATTTCTACTCTTTTATGTGTTGAATTTGTGTACCGGGTCCACAGGTCGGAATCCCGGTTGAGTAGATGAAAATCAAGTCAGGTTATGTGCCTCTGATGTGGGTGTATAAAGTGTGTAAATTGATTCGTCTCACAGAAAGTATCTTTTTGTTTTCTTTTTTAAAATGTGGGTGAGATGGGTGAAGGTGGCAAACAAGACAAACAAAGTCTATCCTAAGGTTTATGCAAACACCTAAGTAGATTAGGTCTTGGTTATGATTGTGGCGAAATGAACTAGTGGGGGGGAATGCAGGGGACACTTACAAAGCACTCTACCCGCACTTTACTCCATTCTACCACACTTGGATCTCCATGCTAGGGTACCTGCAAGACAGTAGATCAAAGACAAGTGGGGTTAGTGCTCTGTAAATGCAAAGAAGTGCAGAAAACAATAAAGTAAATTCCGTTGCCTCCCCATCAACAGCACCAAAATGATCTCAGGGATTTCGTGTGTTTGAAATCAGGGTTACGAGTAACTCGTCATTGTAGTTGCAAAACTTGTGATCAAATATAATTTATACCAAAACTCCAAGGGAGTCCCGGGTCAAACACAGGGAGACGACGTTTACTTTGTATGAAAACCGCGCTTCGATTTGTTTCTTTTTGGTGTTTTAGGGTTTTATTTTTATTTTTTAATTTTTGAAATAAAATGACAATTAATCACAAGAGAGAGATAGAATCGAATATGATATATTGCATGAATGTCAATTACAATAATCTAGAAAACATAAAAAGAGAGGGAGGTGAGAAGAAATCTCTTGAAGCGGCTTTTCGGTGAGACGACGGCACTTGGCGAAAGCTCGGATGAAGGAGTTGGGAAGTAGGACAATGGAGGTGAGAAGCGGGAGGACGTCGGGTAGAGGAAAGCTTCAGCGCAACTCCAAAATGGAGGTGAGAAGGTGGAGATGATCTGCTATCAGAATGGAGGTGGGATGACGGCTCCAAGGCAACTTATGAATGGGGATGGGAAGATGGAGGTGTATTTGGTGGGCAGAGTTTCGTTACACTAATATGTGCCTTGGGATCTTGAGAGCAAGCTCTAACAGAGCGTTGGTAGGCTTGCTAGAGCTTAGAAGTAGGTGGGAGTAGAGTAGGTAGAGATGGCTTGGAAGGGAGGGGGTGTTGGTCCTCTTATAGTGGATGAAAAGAGGCTAGAATAGGCATGGGACCATTAGTGACCTCCAAGTCGTCGCTGCAAGTGTTGCTGTAGGCAGCTCACGCTCACAGCTGGCCTTGTTGGCATGCAAACAATTAGCGATGGCTGTAAGCGTTGTTGTATGTCTGCCAGGCTGTCGCTGAAGGCTAGCGCCAACCAAGCACGTGCCCGCCCATGCGAGCTGCGTTGTCCCACCTCATGTGTGCAGATTGCACGGAGGCCTTGCTGGCATGCACTAGCGTGCGCACGCGCGCACTGCTGGTGCAGGCTGGCGTTGTGCTGCCGCTGCTGCTGCATGCACGCGCGTCCAATTGACAAAGGGGGGTGCTACGAGTCTCGAAGCTGTGTCTTGCGTCTGCGGCGAGGGCACCTCACCATTTATCCAGGGCGTGCTTTTGGTCAAGTGTAGAGCATTGCTGATACACGGTTCAGGCCACCCTCAGCTGTTGGATTGAGATCCAACAGCTGAGATCCCTCCATGCGATGGGCATGAGGACATGCCGGCTCAGGTGGGGTGGCCTGGATGGCGTCATGTGGGGTCATATGGGTCGTTCGTCTTTTTCTGCTTATGGAGGGTACCACAGAGCTCCGATCGAGGTGATTCTCTCGATAACAGACTGCGATCATTGCTCTGAATCCATTCGTACGGTCGGATTCTTCATTCGAAGCTTGTAAAGATATCACCCTGCCTCATAGCTACGTAAAATAATGGAATTAATGTACATAATATACAACTATCCTAAATGACATACGATGGATGTTATATAGTATTTATAACATGATATGCAATGTTAAGTTTAGAAACTATCCTAAATAAATATTTTATCATAAATTCATGTATGTTTATCGATTACCAATCGATTAATTTAAATATATTTTAATTTTCAATCATTATATTATACTTCTTTTCTTTTGAAAGAATGAATGAGTGTGAGCCACATGATTAATTACACATAACGTTAATTTTCCATCAAACACGCATGCATCAATAATTGAAGAGTGATTAGGCCATTTAAATCTTTCTCATCATTCTCCAGAAGTAAGTCTTTAAATTTAACTAAAATTAATTATTCTAATGGAGGAGAAAATCTCTGCTTAATTTCCTGCCCAGTTACTTTTCGTGATATATATTTATTCCATGGATCGGACAACGCTAATTACATACATATATTTGTTGATTCTTGAAATATGCATATGTAGTGGGCGGGCAGAGAAGGAAAACCCAGAAATCATTTTGGAGGGTCGAATCAATTTGTATTGAGGACAGCCGGTGGGACGATTGCAAGAGAGTGCAGCCGTGATTGGGATCGAAAATACGGACCCACCACGTTAGACCCAACCAGAAATTCATACTGGATGGAGGGTAAGTATAGATTAACAAAAAAAAATCAGATGCTTCAAACCTTACGTGTATGATCCACATTTATATAAACAAATAAATAAATAAATAAATGTATATATGGGAAAAAGGAAGGGTTAATATCTTTCGTCACGAGGAATATTTTAGATTAAAAATTTAAAATTTAAAATTATTTTATATAAATATGTATATGTATTAAATTTAAATTTAATCTAACACTTATAATATATATATCTAACATGATCGAATTTGTGATATTTAGGTTATAGAAAATAAATTTTTTTTAATATATGTGTTAAAAATATTATATTATTTTAAACTTTTTGCATAATATATTCATATAGAATGATTTTAATATCTAAATTTTCAATTCAAAATATTATTTTTGATGGAAAATATTACCACACCTATGTGAAATTTACGTGTAGATCACATGTACACTCTTAACCCTCATAAATATATATATATATAGTTTAAGCATAATCATTTTTTTTTTTTGAATCAGTTTAAGCATATTCTTATAAGTTTAAGCATATTATTATACATAATATTCTAAACTAATAGTTTAGAAATTTAAATTATTTAAAAAAATATAAAATACGTAAAATTTCATTAAAATCGAACTACTCTAATCTCTATAAAGTAAAGTCAAATTCCATAGTATCTAAGCTGTCGAAATTTAGCCCTCCTTAATTTAAGAGATAGAAGCATTGGATTGACTTGATATTTTGTACATAATAAGTTTATATGGAGTAATCTCAATTATCAAATTTTCATTTTAAAATATTATTTATAGTAGAAAATATTAGCTAAATTTTAACTAAATTATATGCAAGTAAATTTAACACTTCCTTTTCACAACGTGAGTTCACTTATATATAACATAGGTAAAGCTTACTTAATATCTTTGTAATATTTTCAAGTAAAACCATGAGGATTGAGATAATTGTATATGAACATATCATGCACAGATTTTAAATCAATCTAATGCTCGTAACTCTTACATAAGAAGGATCTTAATTTTACCAGCATAATTATTACAAAATTTGTTTCTTTTTAGTGGAGGTGCTACGAGTGTCTGATTTGAATGAAAATATTTTTATTAAATAATTTTAATCATCAATTTTTATTTTAAAACATTAATTTTAGATTGAATATGTCTAGACTACATGTAAAGTATACACATGCACGTACATACCTTTGTATATACGTACCTATATATATATATATATATATATATAAGCAAAGACCATTAATTATTTATGATTCAATTATTGGTGCAGTAAGACCTACTACTTACAATTCGATGCTCACGCAACACCGCACCTTCGCGTGCGTCCACGCACACACAAAATCATGTGCGAAAATGGTCCAGTGATTCTACGCCACTCCTAGGGTTTTTTTTTTTAATGCAAAGGACTGATTTATTAATATAAAAAAGGACAAGGTGACAATGACCTTACCCTTCGGGTACGAGAGGAACTACGTGACTACAGGTATTCATAACTGAGTCCTTGCCAAAAAAAAGCAAATTAAACCTACGGAGAAAAACGCATCAAGGACCGAGTCTGATAGCATCGGGCTAAAATAAATTGCATCTGACTGACGTTCAACGAAATTTGTAAGCTCTTGGATTAATCGTACGTCATTCTTAGCTTATCTTAATCGTGAAGAAATTTTATTATGGCAGGAGGCTCCTGCTATGTTTGGTGACGCCAAGCCAAGGCTCTTAATTGAATGGAGCCTAAGTACGATGTTAGTTATATTTTGACATTTCAATTGGTTTATATATGTCAGTTACATACTTCTTATCTATGCTTACAACTTTTGTTACGCAAATGGATGACAAACCAGATGTATCAGTCTCCGTTGCCCTGGCTTCGTATAAATAAATCACATGATTTTCCTTGGGATTAATTTGTCGCCACTTTCCCCGTACATGGGACCTCAGTATTACCTATATACCTATCTCTACAGGGTACTTCCCTATTACCTCCTTCTAAATAAACGGAAAATGTCCAATAATTACTTAATTCGAGCAATTCGTGAGTATATAAATATATATACATATATATGACTTAGGCATACAATGCAATCATTTTAATATGTCCATATAATTTGATATAAAATATTTTTACATCGATGAAAAATTAATGATAATAATTTTATATTAATGTAAAATATGAAATATAAATATATTAGTTTAAAAATAAAAATATATCGATATATTTTAATTTTTAATCGATTTTTTATCTATCAAAATTATTTTTTACTTATAAAAAGTAATTTTTTATTTGACATGTAATTTTTTATGTTTGAATTTTAGATTTAAATTTCTTAAATTTTAAATATAAAGATGAAAAATTACTTTTCATAAAATCTAAATCCGAAACTCTAAATCCTAAATGTTAAATACTAAAATCTCATCGGTGTAAAATCACCAAAAATTAATTTATATCAATGCAAAAATCATACAGGTCTATTTTACATTGGTGCGGTAAAATATGTTACGTCAATCCGTTGCAAATCACATCGTATAATATATATTTATATATTTTTAACTAATTTATTTTTAATTAAATTGGCTCGTGAATTAATTAAATTATTCATTGACATCTGATCCTGTACATGTACATATGATCCGCTAGAAACAATTGGTGGCTGGCCATTAAAGATCGGGTATTGGCCGAGCGAGATCTTCAAGAACTACGGAAACTGCACTACGCCTTACTTTGGGGGATATGTGGTATGCCAACGTGGAGAGGTTTGCCCGCCAATGGGAAATGGGCGCTTGCCCGGAAAACTTGCATTTGGCGATCATGCGTGCTTCATCCAAAGAGTCCAAGTGACAGGGCCAGATTTCAAGTGGGGCGGGCTCGGTCACCAGCATCAAAGATCGTACACAGATAATTGGAGCCATGATGTTTGGTGGTATACACATGATGTCCACGGATTCAAGTTCCCATTTGGTGGGCCACCCGTCCACACCAAGTAATCACCAATGTCTTGCCCTGTAACGTGACTCCTCATTCAATAAATTAATAGGCAAATCATTTCAAAACAAAAAAATTAATTGAAGGACAAATTAATGAAATAATTATGCGTGTGTGTGTGTGGAGGTCACTGCTAATGGAATATTCTATTAAAGGTAATAAAAGTAATATAAGAAGAGGAAGAAAGAAGGGAAAAACGAAGCAACCATACAAAGATGGAGGAGGAGGACACCCCTATGCACACAGGAGGAACAAAATTTGTCAAAGAAATGAAAAAGAGACAAACAAACATTTAAGTAAAAAAACATCTTCCAGCGAACCATTTCACAACAAACGTAGCTCCATGATGAGAGATGACTACGCTACTAAAAATAAGATTCTGACGATCCATAGATCCGTGCAAACGAAATCGAAGAAGCTGAAACAAGAGTTGGCAACTATGTTGACACAATTTGTAGCGTGTTCCCATCAAAAGGTTGCGGAGGTGGGAAGCGAGATCCACATTAGCAGTTGACATGGAGGAGGAGGGGTGGGGGGAGGAAGGAGGTGGAGGGAAATGGAACCTTAAGGGGAGATGGTGAACATAACATGAACGGTAGAAGAAAGGGAAGAGGGACCCCCCGATTGACGTCGAAGGATCGACCAAGGGCCTCGATCGAAGGAACGGTTGGGGAGGGGGTGGGGAGACCTCTCGGAAGGTTTCTTGTGGAAGGGATTAGAGAGGGGTCAGGAGAGTGGGGAACTTGGACAACCCGTTTGGAAAGGGGAATAAGTTTGTGGAATAAGTAGAGAAATAGAAAAAGAGTGGAATAAGTGGTAGAATAAGTGAGTTAATTAGTTTGGATGTTTTAACGGGTTAAAGTTATTACACAAAGCAAATGAAATAGCTTTACCTTGAGTTAAGTGAGTGATGAGGTGTGACTCATCATAACTAAAATATCCAAGTTAAGCTAGAAACTAAGTTAAACACTATTGAATTAACACATAAAATAGGTTAAGTGTGTGAAATAGTGAAAAAGACTTAAAACATCAATTTTGTTTTAAAAACGTGAAATTAGGCCATTAAATGAGATATTTTATTCATTAATATAAAATGATGATCCAATTGCAAATTAAATAAATATGTCAGTCCAAAAGTTCAAATTAAAAATAAAATTAAATTCCTTAATGTTCAATTAAGCTTAAATAAAAACTTGGTTGCAATTGGACATCATTAGGACCTTGCATTTATTAGATTACATATAGGTCCTCAGGTCATATACATTTTCTTCATTTAAAAACCTCCAGGGACCATTTTGTAAACTACAGGGGCCCTTTGCAAATCCTAGGGACTGCTCTGATTGGCTTTCTCGCCACTTATGGGCTTCCATGCAAAACTTCTACCCCTTTGCCCTCAGAGGGCTTCTCTGCAAAACCACCAATACACCTGCTATAGTCGTACTTCCACTGTTCACGCGAAGAACACTTGAAATCTTGACTGTTCATCATTTGCTCTCTCGATCTGATGGCCTAGCTACAATTGAAGCTTCGGGCGCTTCGTCATGTGTGTTCACCACTTGTGCCAGATCTCATCCAACGACCGACTTTTGAATTGGACTCTTGCGCACCCTCGCAAGCTCACCCTCACTGTCGGTGCCCTTCGTGCTTAATCGCACCTCTACGGTGTTTAGAATCAGTAACTCAGTTACTTAAGTCCCTCCCCAGCTCCCTACGCACGCCATCAACCTCCTCTCCTACTTTCTTGAGGCGATCCTTTCGTCCTCTCCAGCTCTCCTAACCTTTTCACTCGCCACACCTGTGACAGAGGTGTGGTTTTTCACCTCTCATTCCTCCTCGCCGCTAGGGATGACGTATGCCTAAGGACGACCCTGGAACTTCTCTTGTGGGCTCTTCACTCGCTAGAGATCTCCCCCATTCTTCCTCCTTAGCTGTCGGATTTGGATCAAGGCAATCCCATTCCTCTTGTTAGATTAGGATTTCCTGCTTTTTAGATTAATTGTAGTGTTAGCTTGAGTAATTTAGGAGTAGATTAGTATAGATTCGATCTCCGCTCTCTCTGATCAATTCAGATTAGAGATGTGTTTTTTCACCTCCATTTCGACGCATACAGCTTTCTCTACGCTTTATGATTCACTTTTGATTTTCCTTCGCAATCTTTTCATTTATCACCCATCCAAGGTCAAATTCAAATATGAAATGTTGGCTTCTAGATCTGAATTTGTGACAAAAATACTGTTTTCGAGCATTTGAAAGTTGTCGAAAATCGTAGTACAGTCGCGCAAAAATGTTCGTCAAAAATTGATTTCTAAAGATAACGAGACTTGAGTCCCAGTCGTTCGTCTCTGGGAGGCGTTTCTTTTACTTTTGAAATCGATCTTTTTGCCGCTCTACTTTGTTTAGAATCTCATGCCGATTCGTGATTATTACGTATTTACGTACGACATGCTTAGTTGCAAGAATATTAAGAGTTAGAAATAGGCAACATTAATCACGCAAAAGATAATAGCAATCATTAAGCTCATGGTGATTTCAAACATATATATGTATATATATATATATGTATTTTCATTCATTCATTTGGGAGTTGTTGCACAAGGAATCTAGAGGAAAGCTTGTACATAAATGCTTGAAAATTAAATCTAGCTACCAGAAAATGATCGCATACAAGAATCGATGAGGGGATTTCGCATGCATCATTGGGGGAGAAGTAAGACTACACTACTAAGCAGTAAATAAACGTAGTAGATATACGAAGAGCATAATCTAAATCTAGCAGAATGGAAGGGCATTCAGGGGTGGTCCCCGATGGCCTTTGAATGGTTGAGAGAAGAAGGAGGGGCGGCCAATGGAACTTAGGCCGACCCTTGGAGAGAGGTTGGGGAGCTGATCCAACTTCCTGGCGTGGAGATGGTGGCCTCCATGGTGGTGCTCAACTCATGGAGGTGGAGTGGAGATGGAAGTGGCTATTCTAAGTGGAATGGATGCCAAGGAAGTGAATGGGTGCAAATGGCCACCCAAGGGGTCTTTTTATAGACCTAAGGGAAGCTCTCTAGAGAATTATGGAATTCTCTAGAGAGGCCTATGGTGGGAGCTCATGGGAGAGTTAGAGAGAGAGGGTGGTTGGTGGTTTTTAGATCCACCAAATGTGGATCTAAAAATTGAATGGCTCTTGGTTGCTATTTTTGGCAACCAAGGTAACCACACATGGTAGAGAGTTCTAGAGAATCCTAGGCTAGATATTTTCTTGTGGATGGTGTGTGTGGGTGTGTGTGGGTCGAAACTTAGGTGGCTAGGTTGATTAGGTTGGGTTCTAGTGGGTTTAGGTCAAGGTAGGTCTCAAATTAGGGTTATAAACCCTAATTCACTAAGGTAAAGAGCAATTAAACTTAATATAAGTTTAATTGGGTGTGTGGAAACTTAATTGAGAGTAAAACAACTCAATTAAGTCAGGTCTAGGTCAATTGGACTCTCACTGAGTTCAATTGGACAGTGTGTGCTGAGATCAGGGCTCAATTGGACTCAATGAGTCCAATTGAATAGGTTGATGGAATTGACTAAGATCCAAGTCAAGTAGGTTTAGTGAGGACCTAATTAGGTCCTTAGGGAGGTCTAGAGGTGGTGTACTAGGGTTAGGGCACCTTAATTTAGGTTCCTATGGGGTTGGAATTGGGTTTAGAGACCTAGAGATCCAAGATCAAGGCTTAAATCTCAAAATAGGAATTGGAGAGCAGTATCAGATGTCTAATAATAGAATCAGACGTCTTATACTCAAAAATCAGAAGTCCAGACTTGTCTGGACGTCCAATCAGAGTCAGGAAGGATTTCGGGTTCTGTTTTGGGTATTCTGTAGAAATTAGACGTCTGACAAAGTGTCTGGACGTAAAATAACACTGTAGAAGTGGGTTTGAAGTGTGCGGGAGTTGGCTAAGGGTCTTGGACGTCTTAAAACTTATCTGGACATCTAGAGAAGGGTTGGAACTAGGATTTTAGGGCTTCCTAGGATGTTGTGACCTAATCTAAGGGTGGCTAAGGCTTGGGGAAGTCTCTAGGCTATCATAAGGCTAGGATAGCCTAGAGACTTGGACCTAAGCTCTTCACATTTTACTGCTTTATTCCTACTTAATAGAATAGCAAACTTTTAGCCCCCTTACATTATTATTCCTACATCTAAACTAGGCCTTCTGCTCCAGCTCTGCTACAACTCCTGTTATTCCTGATCCAGCTTCAGATCCAACTCCTAATCAGCTTATTCCCTGCAATCGACATAATGCACTTAATCAGCACATTATAACATTATTTTATGTATAGCTAAAGGAAAGCAGTAAAGATGCAGATAATGCGTATGCATGCATGAATAACCCTAACTTATGCTAAGTCCTAGCCTAATTTAGGTCAATTAAGACCTATGATTGCTGCGCAATCAATTTGCGCCTAAAGCCCATTTGGGGGGTCTCTCATTCACTCTATAAATTCACAAAGACCCCTAGATCTGGTTTTAATTGAATCGATTAGCTTGATTCTTTCAGAATTGGTTTTCACGCCCAATTTCATGAAATGGAATCAATTTGGTTTTAATGGGATTTTAATTGGGTGATTCAAGTTTGGATTTGCTTAATTGGGTGTATTGCAATGAGTTTGATGTGTTTTTATTGAAGATTTATTCTCAAATGATCTTACACCCAATTCAAGCCTTGTTTTGGGTAGTTTAGGCCGAGTAGAATCAAATACTGATTTGAGGCTTTAAACCATGACCCGATGTTTTGTATTGGATCATTTGAGATTCTAACATTGCTATATAGTGTTTAGAAGCTCTTGGTTATCAGACAATCTGAATGATCCTAAATTAAAGGCCCAAACAAGGCTACATGAACTCTTATACCAATTGACATCACCCTAGTTTTTAAAGAAACAAATGCTGATTTCAAGGTCTTAATGGAGATTTAGAGTTGCTTTGAGGTGATTTTAGCACCTAATATGATCTTCTTCTCTACATTATCTAAAATGTAAAGAGAAGATCATCTTAGGGTCTTTTGAGAATTAAAAAGGATGAGAATTGGTCATATGGATTTTAAATTTTTAGAAGTGGATTTTAAAGGAGTTTGGACAATGTTTTATGGATTTCATGACCTTCTTAGGTCTGATCTAGGTTGATTTCAGTGATCAGAGGAGCAGCTATTGCTACTGGCATAGCAGTAGAATTTGAGACATCTAAACTACTATCCTTGCATCTGATTTTTAATGAGACCAGCTGAATTAGCTGTTAAATTTGTGCAGCAATTAGCTGTTGTCATGGGTAGCAGATCAACCACTATTTGGCTGAGTTGGAGAGGTTTGATTAGAGTGAATTTTGGGCTGGTTTTGAGTGTTTATGTGAGCTAACATGTATTTAGTGTTAGAACTTAATTTGTACAAGCATTCATGTACTGAAAGTGTATGTGAATTCAACTTGAATTGCTTGTAATCTCATTTTAAATTCCTTTGTCAGCTACTTTTAATGTGTATAGCTGTTCAAAACTTTAATTTTAGTGAAACTGAGTAAGAAATTATGTTTAAGTGATCAAACATATTTTAGAATGTGAAATGACCCTTCCCAAGGGTCGTTCGAGGTTTTCTCGAAAGGGTAGGGGTGTAAGCGTAATTTTTTAAACCCCTGGTTTAAGTTTGTGGGCTTTCGGGAAAGAGGAAACTTCGCGGGGGAGATCTCAGAAATTTTCTCTCTCTCTCTCTTCCCACACAACACACCCACGCACACACCCCCTCATAAACCCTCACCCTCTCCCTAGTTAACACCACCACCACCCTTTCCATCTCCACACCACCACCACCACCTCCACTCCTCCACTACCATTGCCACCGGCGGCCTCCCTTCCTCTTCCCCTTCCCCTTGCAGCCACGAGTAGGGGAAGGAGGGGAGCTCGAGACAGAGGAGAAGGAGAGAGGGAGAAGCGTGGGCGAGGGAGAGCGAGGAGCTCGGGAGAGAGAAGGAGAGAGGGCGAGGGGAGGAGTTGGAGGTGCGAGGAGGAGCTCAGGAGAGGAGGTGCGACCTCCTACAGCTGCTAGAGGAGCAACTGCAATCCTGCAGGCGAAGGGTTGCGTGGGGAGAAGGCTCGTGAGGCGTTCTATGGAATCATTTTCCACAGTATCAGACGTCTAGGATACTATCTAGATGTCTGGAGGAGCCTCAGGACGTCCGGAGCTGATGCCGAATGTCTGACGGCACGCAGAGTGCCAAGGTGTGTGCTTGGTACGCGCTTGCAGGCACGTACGTAATTTCTTTACGTGTCGTGGTTTTAACTTGAGTGCACATGAGCAAGTACAGGATGTTGGAAAGGAGCGTGGCGCGCCCTTCTAGGTGCTTTAGGATGTCTGGACGTTTCTACAGACGTCTGATAACCATCTTAGACATCCGGGTGCACTGACAGAGTCTGAAAGGACCCTAGGACTGCTGTGAGGGGTTCTAGACGTCCGAGATCAGCGCAGGAAAGCAAGGTGAGCCTCTGTGATTGTTTAAGGCATCTGGTTCTAGTTCCAGACGTCTGATTTTAGTCAGAGTACACATTTTTGGCCCGTTTAGGGCCCAAACGGAGTTGGTTTTGCGCAAATGAAGTATCGTTAGTTTTAGTTCGGAGTTTTCTATGTGTTGTCACTCGTATACTTTTGAAATTGTTTAAAATGATTTGGTCAATTGTATAGGTCTCCAGCTAGTAGAGTATATGGGGTCCGCGGAGACAGCGAGATCTATGATTCGAGCCCCCATTCCACCCATGTGTCTCGGTAGAGTGGTTTTTCTCAATATTATGACTTAATTAATCAAGTGCATGCTATCTTAGAATGAATTGATTGAACCTTAGGATATGAAATGAACCTTAGGGTAGAATTCAGTGAATGAACATTACTTGAGCCACACGGTTTATTCTGAAATGCTTGTTAGGACCCTTCATGCTAGCAAATGAATAGTTAAATGATGTGATGCTTCTTTCAGTTATTAAATCACGAGCTGCTTGTTATATGGTTGAGAACTAAGATGTGAACAACGAGATATGCATGTCGTGAAACGAAACGAAATGAATACAATGCATGAACCCTACGGGGAACTATAAAGGAACTCACGTATATGGAACGAATATCGTATGTAGAAGGGAAGTGAGCTGGCCCTCGAGTACACGGTACCGAGGAGAGCAATTGTCCCTTTTGCATGGAAAGTGAGCTGGCTCTCGTGTACGCGGTACCGAGGAGAGCTACCGTCAATTTAGTGTAGGGGGAGCTAGCTGCCGTTGGGTTGAGACCTGGGGTTAGGAATGGCTCCCTACACTGACTTTTGTTACTTTAGTGTAAGGGGGGAGCCAGCAGCCTCATGGGGCCCGGGGTTAGGATTGGCTACCCTACACCGACTCTTGTTAGGTCCACTTTGTAAACTGGGATAGTCGGGCGAGGGTACGCAGATTGTTGATGGGCGAGATCCCTGCTCTGAGAAGGTAAGGCCCTGTTCTTCTCTGTGTTGTATGTTTGGGCGTACCTGCTAGTGGAAACGACTGACCGCATGCTAGTGCGGGGTAGCTACCTGTGTGCTTATCGTGAGTGCCGTAGTCACCGCTATGTTGAGACCGTGACCTTGGGGTGGTAGACCGGGTGTAAGACTATCATGGAGGCTCTCTCGGCTAGGATACTCTTGTTAGGTCCACTTTGTAAACTGGGATAGTCGGGCGAGGGTACGCAGATTGTTGATGGGCGAGACCCCTGCTCTGAGAAGGTAAGGCCCTGTTCTTCTCTGTGTTGTATGTTTGGGCGTACCTGCTAGTGGAAACGACTGACCGCATGCTAGTGCAGGGTAGCTACCTGTGTGCTTATCGTGAGTGCCGTAGTCACCGCTATGTTGAGACCGTGACCTTGGGGTGGTAGACCGGGTGTAAGACTATCATGGAGGCTCTCTCGGCCAGGATAGTGTCACGTGTACATCATACATTATGGAATAAACTGCAATCAAGATCGTTCTCTTAGGGAACAGGAGGATTAAGAAATGTTGTGGATCCTTATTATAATAACCGAATTAGAAACACCTAGTTGAGATAAATGGAAATGAATGATCAGTTATTTGCTTGTTTCTTTATGTTGAATTGCATGTAAATGGCTTAACCACCACTCTACTCAGCGTTAGCTGACCACAGATTATATAACCATGTTCAGGTCAGGGAGTTGAGCAACCAGCGCCATCGGCTGCTGAGGGTGCTGGGCCCAGCCGAGCCCAGCCGTAGTGTTTTTCTCTTTTCCGTTGCAGAGACTTTTGTAGTAGTGAGTTGATGAGAACCTCATCATGAGCCCTAACTATCTCATTTTGACCTTAGAAAGTGAACAAAAGCTCTTGCATAACCTAAAGGAAGGCCTAATTCAATGGATTACTGTTTTGGGAAGAAAACATGAACTAAAGGGTAAAACTGTAATTTTACCATTACAGTGCATCTACGGGATTTCTCAAGGGCTAATTATAGGTAAATTAGACTTAATAAGAGAAAAAGTGGGATGGTTTGGTCAGAAAAGGGTTATTGTGAGATTTAAGAATTAAATGACATTCTGTAACCCTAAAACAAACCCACTTAATTTCACAAGGTTCTGGTCAGGATAAAAATCAACTAAATCCTCTAAAATTCATGGAAAAATATCCCCTAGGGTTTAGAACCTTCAATTTGGCCTTTGGAACCTATTTTGACCTAGATTGGGGTCCTAGCTCAATATTTGACGTAATTTGGCTTTTTGTGCAAAATTTTCAGTCAAATGTGGCCAAATATAAAATCCAACTTCACCATTGGATTCCTTAGGTTCAAATTAGGTTTGTACCAAAATTTGAACCTAGGAGAAGGTCATCTTGACCTACTTTGCAAAATAGTCCACCCAATTACAATATGGCCCCTAACTTTTGAAAACCCTTGCGCAGACCGCACCAACTTCCTCGTCATTTGTTGCATTTCGGTCCCTCTGCCATTTCAGCAGAGGAGCCATACCTCCAGCGAGGTTTCGAGGAGGATTTCTCCCTGTTTCCCCAGAGACCTCTTTTTAGATTTGGCAGGGGGATCCTCTGAGAAATCCCCTACCGTCTGAGCGCAGTCCCATGACCTGGTTCGCACCATATCCCTCGTGCGAACATGCGAACGGTAGGGTATGGTGTCCATTGAGTCCTCTGGCGAGGTTCTTACGCTGGGAAGCTTGCCTTCCGAGCACAAGGACCTCTGCCTGCAGCTATAAAAAGATCCCCGGTCCCAGACACATCTTTGAAGCTGGGATTGGTCGGAGATACCTCCTGAATTTCGTCCTCCCTGGTCTCTGGCCAACTGCCCGCAGGTTCCGACGATCTCTCCTCCCTCTTCTTGTCGCTCTACCACCATACCAGTGGCAGAGTCTTCTCCGCCGTGCTCCTCCGCGTCGCACTGTACCCGCGTGTGCCTCTCTGACCCCTTCCTCGCTACCGTCATCCTCACCTCAGGGTTTTCGTCTCCGGCAACGGTAGGAATGAGCCGTCCGCCTCCTACCCCCCTTCGTCCACTTAGCTAGGTAAAATCTCTTCCTCTTTCTCCCTTTTCATTTTCCCCTTATCAATTTCTACTATTACGCATCAACCACCACAGACCACCACCACCTTCTTCACCTCCGGTAGACCACCGGTGAGGCACATCCACCGCTTCGCACCTCCACACGCCTCGCCACCAACCTCATCGCCTCTGCCATCACCCACTGATCACCTTCCGCCCATCCACTGACCACCACACACGCCCTACACTTCCATCGAACAAACCCACAAGCACGGTCATAGTCTGACCTAGGCACGCACGCCTAGGTTGTACTGTGCCACGCCAACCCCCACCTTACCTTCTCCGTGACACAGCGAAGCTTTCCCTGTTGTTTGACAGGGCCGCAAGGCCGTCTTTGTGTCGCGCAGGTCTGAGCCCCCTTCTGCCATTAACGCTGAAGCAAGCTTGCTTGCTAAGAGCTCCAGGCTGTGTGCTCCAGGCATAAGGGCTCCAGGCGACGTGGGTTGAGTGTGTGAACATATCCAGCCTGAGAGCAGACTTCGCGAGGCTCCCGACTGCTCCAATTGCGTGGACTTCCCTCCTGCGGGTGCTAGTAGAAGCGGGTGGGACATTTAGTCCCACCTCGTAAACTCAGGGGTAAGCGACGTAACTTAAATTGATTTTGTGTTTCCTGTTGGTCGCCTCAAGTGACACGGGGTGAGGTCCCTCGCCCTCACACGCTCACGCCTCGTCCGCAACCCCTGCCCCCGCAGACCTAGCACCCGACCAGATTACCTAGCACTCCTCGCGCATTACACCACGCCGGTGCACTTGGACCTGGGCATGCGAAACCCGACCTGATTACCCGGCTCTGGGAGAGTGTACCTAAGAGCGAAATAGAGAGAGAGAGAGACGGGGTAGGGGTAGGGGTAAGTTTTGCTCCTGTGTGCGTGCGTAGGGAAGAAGAAGAGGAAGCTGAAGGTGCAGTCGCAACCAAAGATAAGGAAGGAAGAAGAGGAGCAGGTGAAGAAGAAGACCAAGGGCAGCTGCTGAAGGCAGGACTTGAAGGCAAAGGAAGCCAAAGACAAGGAGGGACTTAGCCGTAGAAGAAGACTGCAGAGGAAGGAGAAAGAAGAAGAAGAAGCCAAAGAAGGCAAAAGCTGAAGAAGAAAAGGAGAGGCTAAGCAGAGATAGAAGGAAGAAGAAGACAAGGAAAGAAAGAAGAAAAGAAGGAAGAAGACTGCAGAGGAAGAAGAAAGAAGAAGAAGAAGCCAAAGAAGGCAAAAGCTGAAGAAGAAAAGAAGGAGCGGCCAAGCAGAGATAGAAGAAGGAAGAAGACAAGGAAAGAAAGAAGAAAAGAAGAAAGAAGACTGTAGAAGAAGGAGAAGGCTGCAGAGAAAGAGAAAGAAGAGAGAAAAGAAGGCAAAATCAGTCGTGCATTGTAGCAGAAACATTTAAGATGTCTGATTTTACATCAGACGTCCAATTTTTGAGCTTATCTCTACATTAACATTATTTTTACTTCTCAATTTTGATTAGATTGGTTATTGCCTTTTATTAAATTGAGAGTTTTTCTCTTAAGTTTTTAAATACCTAATTGCTCCCTATGTTTGACCTCAGATACCTTGATTTTCGAGTTATAAAAACTTCTTATTTGTTTATAACACTTTTTCGACCATACTGCAACGAGACTGATTTGAAACACGACAAACCGCTATATAACATGAGTACCTTTAGTATGTATTAGTTGTTCCTGCTATATTTCTATTCTATTTCCTTTTGCTCTAGTTGTGATGGCTATGTGTGTTGTAGTACTCTTTTGCTTGTGGCATGTAATATTTTTGAGACTTCTCGTTTTGATTTCCATTACTGCCTCTTATTTATTTCTACTTAGTTACATTGCATGTGTGGTTGTAGAATATTTTCTGCTTTTGATTACTTCTTGTTGGACGACTGGATCTTGGTATTAGTTGAGGAGAGTCGATCTCGGGTTTTGTAGGGAGCTGGGATCGAGTCGTAATAGAATGCATGTTGAGTATGTATGAATGTTTAAACTGCATTTCTGGCCATTCAAACTGATTTAGGGCCTTAGGTTCCCTTTGAAAACCCTTTCAACGCCTTAAATTGGTCAACTTTGTAAATAAATAAAAATCATATAAAATTTTAAAAAAATAAAATAAATGTGTCTTGATCAAAATTAGGTATATTTTTAGGTGTGTATTAAGTTTCAAGGTATTCTGAACCTCTTGCTTGATAGAACATATCAGTCGATGGTTCAGTATACCTTGGAATTTAATAAAAGAACTTAACATCAAAAACACCAAAAACAACACACTCTCTCTCATCTCACTCTTTCACTCTCATCCCCTATCTTTACTTTATATATAAAACCCATAAAAATCAGAAAAACCCCAAAAATACACATAAATACCATGTATACTATGTATATACTTGTATATATTAATTAAACCTAAGCTATATGTAAATATTGTATAATATGTATTTAATGTATATGATGAGGTGTGGCTCATCATAGCTAAAATGCCCAAGTTAAGTTGGAAACTAGGTTAAATACTATCAAATTAACACAAATAAAGGGTTAAGTGTGAGAATTAACAAAAAAGACCTAAAACACCAAATCTATGTTAAAAATGTAAAATTAGGTCATTTATTGAGATATTTTATTAATAAATATAAAATGTTGATCAAATTGCAAATTGAACACACAATTGAGCTCAAAAGATCAAATCAAAATTGAAATTAACTTCTAACATGCTCAATCAAGCTTCAATAAAAACTTGGTAGCATTTGGACATCATTAGGAACTTGCATTTAAAGATTCACATTTAGGTCCTTCATATATAACCTTTCGTTCATTAAAAAACTTAACAGGGACTCATTTGATAGCCGTAGGGACTTGATTGTAAGATTCTAGGGATGTCTCTGTAATACTTTTATACTACTTTTGGGCCTTGCTGCAATATTTACACCATTTCGCCGAGGACCATTTTTGCAATGACAGCAATAGAACCTAAGAGATCGGTGCACCTCTTGGTGCACTGTTCACACGAAGAACTCAGACAATCCCAGCCGTTCACTCCTTGATTCCCTTTGATCTGTGGCTTAAATGCAATTGAAGCTTCGCGCGAATTTGCGCATAGCCTCACCATCACCTCCAGATCCCATCCAACGACTCATCCTTGATTTGAAGCCTTCACGCGCCCGCTCATCTCCATCCAACCGTAGGTGCCCTAAACACGTAATCTCACCAATGCGGTGAGTGTAATCACTCTCAAGCTTACTTAAACACCTCCTCTGCTTGCGCGCGCACCTGGATCACCCCCTCCCCTTGAGTGGTCCCTTTCATCCACATCTGCAGCTTCCTCACCCCATTTCCTCTGTCTGTGGTGACAACGCCGACTTGCCTTCCTCCCTTCATTCGCCACCAGTCGATCGGGTAGACCTTAGACAACTTCGTCAGCTATTGGTCTTCTCCCCTTTCGTCGTCACCAGTTGACCAGTGGGTGACCTTAGACAACTTCGTTCATTAGATAGATTTCCTGCTTTTCTAGTATAGATTTACTTATTTTCTAGGAGTAGAATTAGCCTAGCATACTTAATTGATTGTTAGATTAGAATAGGAGTAGGGTAAATTAGCTACGATCCGCTTCTCTCTAATCAATTCAGATCAGAGAGACATCCCTGCACATAATCATCATCATTAATCTCCCATTATATTCCATTTTATCACTTTCGTCTTCCCTCTATTTTTAATTTGCAATCCACCCACCCATTAGAGTCAAACCCTCATCTCATTGCTCTCTAGCATTGAGATGAGGATTTGCACTCAAAATCCATCTAGGGGTCTCCCATTCATCTCAGATTTTCCACAAAGACCCCTGATCTGAATTTAAATGGAATCGGTTTGCTTGATCGATTTTTAATTTGGATCTCAAAGTAAGATTGCGAGATTTTGAATCAAATTGGGTTTTGAACGATTTTGATCAAGTGAATTGATATGTTTTTGTGTAATTCAGTTCATAGAAGTGAATCTGAGATGTTTTTGATGAAAAATCTTTCCTCAGATGAGCCATGTCTGAATTTGGCATGAATTGGGGATTTTATGATTTTAAATGTGAGGTAGGGCCAAGGAAAATCAATCTTGTTGATTTGAGGCTCTACCAAGAATTTTTGTGTTGTTTTGAATTTAAGAATCATATTTTTAACCTAAGGATTGTCAGTATTCCTTGAGGTTTTAGAGAATTGGGATTCAAGTTTGCTGAGTTTATTGGACTGATCTAAGACCCTCCTTCATGTTGTCTATATCATTTGGAAGGTGTTAGATCAGGGTATTTTTCCTAATTTGAAGTGAGTATTACTGTTGAGAATTTTTTGATGCAAAGTTTTACACTTTAATCTAGTTCTAATGTGATTTTCAGACCTTGTCAGACTTTTAAAGTGTTTAATGTTGTGTTTTGAATCCCAAATTAATACAGTAAAGTGTTGCATCAGCAGCTGCATGTTCATGGTTTTTTTAACCCTAAATTTGGTAGAAATTAGTGTTAATTGAAAATTATTCTCTGATTTGGACACTTTTTATCCCCGATTAGACTTTCTTAAGTTTGAACTGGGATATTTGTGTACTGAATCTCACATCAGATCTACTGGAATGGATGATCTGGCTGCAATAGTAGCTTTTGAAATCTGTTTAAGACGTCTGAAGTAGCCCAATAGCTATTGATCAGACTAGCAGTAGCTTATGCTGCTGTTGCTACTGCTGTCTTTGATATTGCTACTATTGCAACAGTGCTGCTGGATGGACTTAACAAATGGACGGTGGTCTGGATTTGAATTGTCTTAGATAGCTGATATGTTCTAACTGTTGTATACAATGTAAACAAGCTTTCGTGTATTTGTGATGACTTTAAATCCAATTTGTTTTCTTGCAATCTGATTTGTAAACCATCTTTGTCAGCTATATTTGTGTGTAACTGCACAAACTTAGAAATGTGATGAAATTAAATGAAAAATTATGTTTATTTTCTTGAACATCTCTCTTGTGTTATGCTTGACACTTCTGAATGTTTTCATTGCCACTAGTGGAAAAAGAACTGTTCGGGAACGGTTGCAGTCGGCCAAATGTTTAGTTATTAACTTTACCATTTGTAAAATAGTCGAGGAGGTCGAGACCATTCTTAACCGTTATAAACGGTTGACAATAAAATTTTACTCGACCGTTTCTATATAAACGGTCGAGGATAAATAATTCCTCGACTTTGTAATATATAACGGTCGAGAAAGTGAAGTAAAGTTAAGACGTTTGGTTGACACCATTTTCGACCGTTATAAATGGTTGAAAATAATAATATAGTCGACCGTTTCCATATTAACCATCGACGATAATGATTTCATAACCTGCTAGCGTAGGTAGTTAAATTTTCAAAGTCTATCGTCGATCGTTTGACCTTAACGGTCGAAAAAGAAATTATTGCCGACCATTATTAACTGTCGGTAATAATAGTATTGCTGATGGTTTATTAGGAACGGTCGAGAATGTTTAGTTAAATCCTTAACGCGAATCCGACTCCCTCCCCCTTCATCCCAAATCTGAAGCAGCCTCCTCCACCTCGCGACCTCCTCCTGCCCCTCCCCTCCATGAGACCTCCTCCCCTTGGCTCCTCCGTGAGCATCGTTGCGGCTCCTCCTCCACCTCGGCTCCTCCTTTACGGCCTCAACGGGTAGCTGGGCTGCTCCTCTTCTTCCTCCTCCGCCTGCCTCCTCCTTCCCCTCCCCTTCATGGTCGGCCTGAGGCCTACTCCCCCTCGCCCACCACTAGCACCACCACCACCAGCCGCCACCTGCAGCACCACCACCCCCTGCGGCCACCACCAACACCACCACCACTCGCCGCCACCACCTCCTTCCCCTGTTGCCACCACAAACACCACCACCCCCTGCCACGACGGCCACTCCCCTTGCAACCACCACCACCACCACCAGGACCACCACAACCTGCCACCCCCTCCCCTCGCCAGCAGCACCACTACCCCCTGCCCCAGCCACCAGCACCACCTCCCCTTGCCACCACCCCCTTCCCTCCCCCTAGCACCACCACTGATGAGAACCTCATCATGAACCCTAACTAGCACAATCTAATCCAAATATGTGTGAAAAAGCTCCTACAAGACCTAAAGAGAGGCCTAACTCAGAGAATTCTGAGTTAAAGAATAAAACAAACCATAAGGGGTAAAATTGCAGTTTCACCAATGCAGTATGCAAACCGGGTAATTAAGGGTCCAAACACAGGTTAAACAAGCTTAACAAGGAGGGAAGTTGGATGATCTGATCTGAAAAGGGTTATAGTAACTTTTAGGAATAAAATGACATTCTGTAACCCTAAAATAAATTCACTTTAATTCACGAGGTTCAAGGCAGGATAAAAATCAACTAAATCCAATAAAATTCATAGAAAAATATTCCCTAGGGTTTTGAACATTCAATTTGGCCTTTGCAACCTATTTTGACCTAAAATGAGAACCATGCCCAATTTATAACTTAATTTAGGTTTTTTATGCAAATTGATTGATCGAACATGGTCCAACCTCAAATAAAATTTCACCATTAAAATCCTTAGGTTCAAATTAGTCTGGTATAAAAATTTGAGCCTAAGAAAAGACCATCTTGATCGACTTTACAAATTGGTCCTCTTAATTTACGTTTTGACCCTTATCTTTTGAAACCCTTGCGTTTAGCCCCTAACTTCTCATCGTTCTTTGCATAATGGTCCTCCCTCCCATTTCTGCGTAGTGCCATACCTCCGGCGACCTTGCGCAGAGGATGGCACAGCGTAGGGTAGGGTGGCCGTCCTCTAGAATAGACGGGGGGTTCCCTACGACGTCCTCTGTCGTAGGGACCCGCCCATGACCTCTGCTGTAACGAGCGCGTGTCCCAGACGTCTTTTAAGACGTCTGGGAGGTGGCCCAGACGTCTGTAAAGACGTCTGGGATCACGTCCGGACGTCTGACCAGACGTCCGGGATAGTTTACAGACGTCTGGCGAACAGTTATGCTCGCACGGGATATTCGTCTGCGCGCCTGTGCGCGCAGACCTGCGATCCCGCATCTTCTCTGCGGCTGCAGGCGACTGCGTCCGTCTCTCCCTCCACTCCGCGCGGCGTTAAAAGGGGGAGGGGGCGCGCCTCCCCTCCCGTCTCCACCATCTTCCTCCTTCTCTCCTGCCTGTGCGCGAGAGCGAGCGGACGCGAGGGCGCAGCGGCAGCGGCGGCCGCAGTAGGCGCGGAGGAGCTGCGGCGTGCGAGGGCGGGGCTCTGCCGTGAGGGCGAGCTCGCCGGGAGCGGCTTGGCCGGCCGGCGGAGGCGCAGGGGGCGCAGAGCGTCGCGGAGAGGGACCTGCTGCGGGCGGAGCAGCGGACGCGCGAGGTGCGACGCGGGCGGCGTCGCGAGCGGAGGCCGAGCGAGGTTCTGATTCTGGAAAAATCTCCAGAATCAGACGTCTGGACTGATATCCAGACGACAAGGTCGACGTCTGTGAGATCATACAGACGTCTGAAAGGTGAGTTCCGCTTTCTCCTTCTTTTTGTCGACTGACCGTACTGAGGGAGGAGGGTTGGCTGTGCGCAGGTGTTCGGATTCGTCATCCTTTGCGAATCAGACGTCTGGAAGTTGTACCAGACGGCGGGAGTGACCTCCAGACGTCCGGAGAGACCATCGGACGTCTGGGATCTAGGAGAGACGTCCCCACAGACTTCTGGACGTCCGGGGAACCAAGCCGAACAGGTAATTCTCTGATCCACCGTTTAAGACGTCTGGATGGAGTTCCAGACGTCTGATTTTGCACAGTATTGTCTTTCTCGACCCGTTTGGGCTCCGTTTTCCGCGATTCGAGTTGCGTTCGTTTCAGAATTTATTCCTCTACCCGCCTACAGTAGCTATACACTGTTTTGAGACACTCCTTGTGTTTGATCCTTGTGATAGGACCTCGTTCGGTTGCCGTCTTGAGAGTCGCGGAGGCGCGCGGGATTCCCGACCACGCCCCCATTACTCCCGTTGTACCTGGTAGAGTGGTTTTAAGTATTAATAAAATCTGTTAAAGTATGGAACCATAACTAGAACCTAGGGCATTGCATGAATCCTAGGAATGAGAAATATATGGAATGATAGCTCCTAGGTGTTGCATGAATCCTAGGGCCGGAAAACTAGATTGTATGATAGATCCTAGGATATGGCATGAATCCTAGGATGGAAAAACTAGTGGAATGTATATTACTACAGTCTTGGAAAAATGGAAAGGAATATATAAGCTGCCTGTGAAATTAATTAACAGCTGCCTGTGATGAACAAAGAAACATGTTTGAGATCATGGAAATTGAGAACGTGAATCTGGAAAGTGAAACATATGATGTTCTGAGATAAAGGGCTGGAACCCTACGGGGAATTAGGAGTGGAACTCCTGGAAAGAAAAGGAATGGAACTGAGATGTAGTTTGTACTGTCTCTTGGGTACGCAGTACCAAGGGAAGTACCTGTACCTGTTTTAGTGCAGAGTGGGGCCAGCCGCCCTAGGGACCCGGGGTTAGGCTTGGCCGCTCTGTACCGACTTGTTGGCCCTCGTATACGTAGTACCGAGGAGAGCTAGTAGTGTTAGGAGAGTACTAGCTACCCCACGGGCCCCGGGGTTCTGCTAGCCTCCTTCACCGACTTGTTAGGCCCATTAGGGCAAACCAGGGTAGTCAGGCGAGGGTGCGCGGACTGTGGAGGGGCAAGGCCCCGGTTTGGTTACTGTGGAGGGGTTGGACCCCTGTTACTGAGAGGGCTCTGCCCTGGTTCCGTGCTGTGCTTTGGGCGCACCCGTTAACGGAAACGACTGACCGCGTGCCAGTACGGGCTAGCTACCTGTGCGTTTATCGCGCGTGCCGTAGTCACCGTTACGTCTGTCAGTGACCTTGGGGTGGTTGACTGAGGGTAGGATCACCACGGGGGACTCTCCCGGCCAGGAGAGCACCACGTGCTACTTCTACTGTTGGAAAAGACTGCAATCAAGATCGTCCCACGAGGACATTCGAGATCAAGTAAAGGATCTGAGAAGTAAATGAAATAGTGAGAAAAATTGAAAGATGTAAATAAAGGAAGTAATAGAACATAACAGCTACTGTACACTCTACTGTTGCCTTTAGTTAGTTTGCCACTCTACTCAGCGTTTTGCTGACGTGTTACACTCGTTACCTTTTTCAGGACCAGGTGTTGAGCAGCCAGGGTCGGCGGCTGCAGAGGACGCTGGGCCGAGTAGGGTCCAGTAGAGTTGCCACAGCTTTGTACCTTCTTTTGTTTCTGTTCTAGTGAGTAGTTTTGTTTCCGCTGTACCTTCTTTACCTGCAGTTTTTGTTATATGATAAATGTTGTTTTACTGTTGTGGTGGTGCCTACTGTAGTAGTTTCTTTCCTTACTGCTGTACTTCTTACTGTTAGTTATATTCATGCTGAATGTGGTTTATTTTACTGTCTTTTGGTTACTTCCTCGTTGGACGACTGGGTCTTGGGATTAGTCGAGTCGGTCCGGTTCTCGTGTCTCGTAGGGACTCGGGAACCGGGTCGTTACAAGATGGTATCAGAGCAAGGTCGTCCCGAGAAGTGAATCAACTGACTGGAAAATAACCAATTCACATGTTTATAGCTAGAGTAGCCACCACAACATATCTCTTGACTTGAGCTCTTAGAAGTGTTGTTAGGTACCGTCTGTTTTGACGTTTCCGTTTTGTTTCGCGTCTCCATTGTAGGAGATGCCGCGTCGTGGAGCTAGGAGGGTGAGCCGCAGGCGCGGCCGAGGTCAGGGCCCGGGGGACGGATGTGTCGGGCTTGGAATACATACAACCCCTCCTCTTCTCCTGAGTATACCGTCTCGGGACCTCGTCCAACTGATTCGAGAGGTGGTTCGAGAAGAATTTCAGCTTCCACCCACGTCGCTACCCCCCCTCCCCCTTCCGAGCGTACGACAGGGGAGTTAGTGGTGGAACGAGATTTCCGCCGCCACACCAGGCGTGTTAGGAGAACTCCACGGAGACACGTGGCGTCCGCAGGAGAGCCGTCACGTTGTGTAGGGCCATCAGTGGCCTTTAGGGGCCCTCGACAGGGGCCAGTCGCCAGCACCGGACCCCCGCCTAGCCGACAGCAGGGACTCACTGAGGGCGGGAGTCGGGTTCCCCTCTGCTACCAGTGTGGCCAGCCGGGCCACGTCAGGAGGGCCTGCCCATCTAGGGCAGGAGGTCAGCAGATACTTCCCGCGCAGAGCACTGGAGGGCGCGCAGGAGGCCGCGGTTTCCAGGCACGAGGAGGAGGACCGCAGCCGCGAGGAGGGTACCGGCCAGCACCTACCCGTCCGACGCAGAGTGTGGCTGCTTCGTCCGCACCTAGAGCTGAGGGGCGTATCAACGCCCTAACACACAGGGACGCCAGAGCTTCGGGATCCGTGGTAGCAGGTATGGTTTCAGTTTCTGGCAGACTCGTTTACACGCTTTTCGATTCCGGCGCTACGCACTCGTTTGTCGCAGACAGTTTCGCAATTAGTTTGGACCAGGATTATACATTGTTAGAGAACCCGTTCGTAATCAGAGGTCCGAGTGGTCAGCTGTTTGTAGCTGAGGAGGTGTACACGGGTTGCGGGGTCAGCATCGGGGGACACAGCCTGCCAGCTGACCTGATTATGATACAGATGGAGGACTTTGGAGTGATTCTGGGGATGGATTGGCTGTCCGCTTACCACGCCTTGGTAGACTGCTTTGAGAGGAAGATTGTCTTCTCCATTCCGGAGTTGCCTTCCTTCGAGTTTCACGGGCAGCCAGTGGACGGAGGTTTCAGATGCATTTCGGCACTTCGGGCGGCGAGACTTTTGAGCCAGGGGTGTGAGGGCTTCTTAGCTTGTGTGGTGGCAGAGCACAGCCCCGTGGCAAACTTCCAGAGCATCCCGGTGGTCAGAGAGTACCCCGACGTGTTTCCAGATGAGTTACCAGGACTACCGCCCGAGCGTGAGATCGAGTTTGAGATCTCACTAGTACCAGGGACCAGCCCCATCTCCACCGCGCCATACAGGATGGCACCGCTTGAGCTGCGAGAGCTCAAGTCTCAGTTGCAGGACCTTTTGGAGAAGGGTTTCGTGAGGCCCAGTGCGTCTCCCTGGGGAGCCCCGGTACTGTTTGTAAAGAAGGATGGGACCCTACGCCTTTGTGTGGACTACCGACAGCTGAATAGGGTCACCATCAAGAACAGATATCCGCTGCCGAGGATTGACGATTTGTTTGACCAGTTGCGGGGTGCCACGGTGTTTTCCAAGATCGACTTGAGGTCTGGATACCACCAGTTGAGGATCAGGGAGACCGACGTCTCCAAGACAGCTTTCCGCACCCGGTACGGACACTACGAGTTTTTGGTCATGCCGTTTGGGCTGACCAATGCCCCCGCTGCTTTCATGGACCTGATGAACCGGGTGTTCAGACCGTACTTGGACCAGTTTGTGGTGGTTTTCATAGATGATGTACTCATCTATTCTAGAGATCGGACGCAGCACGGACAGCACTTGCGGATGGTTCTGGACACTCTGAGACGACGCAGGCTGTACGCCAAATACAGCAAGTGCGAGTTCTGGTTGAGGGAGGTGACCTTTTTGGGTCATGTGATCTCTGGAGACGGCCTGGCGGTGGATCCCGCCAAGGTCGAGGCAGTGCTCAGGTGGGAGAGACCGCGTTCAGTCACTGAGATTCGCAGTTTCCTGGGACTGGCAGGTTACTACAGACGGTTCATCAGAGGGTTTTCGCAGATTGCACGTCCTATGACACAGTTGACTCGGAAGGATGTGCCTTTCACTTGGACAGACGCCTGTGAGGCGTGTTTTCTGGAGCTGAAGGAGAGGTTGACCTCGGCTCCCGTGCTCACCATTCCTGACAGTAGTGGCGGGTTCGTTGTGTACACGGACGCTTCCTTGCAGGGGTTAGGAGGTGTGCTCATGCAGAGGGGTCACGTGGTCGCTTACGCTTCGCGGCAACTGAAGCCCCATGAGCATACCTACCCTACCCACGACCTAGAGTTGGCAGCTGTTGTCTTCGCGCTGAAGACATGGAGGCACTACTTGTACGGTGAGACCTTCGAGATTTTTACAGATCACAAGAGCCTCAGATATCTTTTTGATCAGAAGGAGCTCAACATGAGACAGAGACGTTGGTTGGAGCTCCTGAAGGACTACGACTGCAGCATCTCCTACCACCCGGGAAAGTCCAATGTGGTGGCTGACGCCTTGAGCCGTAAGGCGCCCGCACGCTTGGCCAGTCTACAGTTACAGAGTTGGAGCCTTTTGGAGGAGGTGGGCAGTTGGCGACCTCTAGAGTTACGAGGGTACCGTGGGGCAGTGACGGTGACACGGCAGACCAGACCAGAGTTGATAGACCGCATCATCACGGGACAGATGGCCGATCCGTACTTGCAGTCTTTGCGCGACAGAGTACTGTCAGGGGACCCAGGGGACTTCTCTTTCACAGACCAGGTGTTACGCTTGAGGGGACGGCTGTGCGTCCCCAGAGACGAGGAGCTGTTGAGAGAGCTCCTGACTGAGGCACACGGTTCCAGATTCACCATACATCCCGGAAACACGAAAATGTACCATGACTTGAGACGCGAGTTCTGGTGGAGAGGGATGAAGCGGGATGTGGGTGAGTTCGTGCAGCAGTGCTTAGTGTGCCAGCAGGTGAAAGCCGAGCATCAGAGGCCTGCAGGGCCGCTTCAGCCGCTTCCAGTGCCAGAGTGGAAGTGGGAGAGCATCACCATGGACTTGGTGGTGGGCTTACCTGTTACCCAGCGAGGACACGACGCGGTCTGGGTAATAGTGGATAGATTGACGAAGACGGCACGATTCTTGCCGATCCGAGTCACTTTGGGACCAGCACAGTTGGCAGAGAGGTATATCCGTGATGTGGTGCGACTACACGGAGTTCCGCGGGAGATCGTATCCGACCGGGATACTCGCTTTACGTCCCAGTTTTGGGCTGAGTTTCAGCAGGCTTTGGGGACGAGGTTGAGGTTTAGCACGGCTTACCACCCCCAGACGGACGGACAGTCGGAACGCACGATACAGACACTTGAGGATCTTTTGCGTGCCTGTGTACTAGACTGGAGGGGCTCTTGGGAGGAGCACCTGCCCCTGGCAGAGTTTGCATACAACAACAGTTATCACTCGAGCATCGGCATGGCTCCCTACGAGGCTCTGTACGGACGAAAATGCACGGCACCCTTGAGTTGGGTTGAGGTGGGGACCAAGTGGGAGGTTGGCCCCAGGTTGATCCGGCAGAGTCAGGAGGTAGTTGAACAGATCCACAGACGACTCCGCACTGTCAGGAGCAGACAGAAGAGCTACGCAGATCGCAGATGCAGAGAGGTGCAGTTCGAGGTTGGGGACCACGTCTTTCTTCGTGTTTCGCCCATGAAGGGCTTACAGCGGTTTGGGGTGAGAGGGAAGCTCGCGCCGAGGTTCGTGGGGCCCTTCGAGGTCCTGGAGCGGGTTGGACCTGTTGCTTACAGACTTGCCCTTCCCCCGCAGCTTCTGGTGTGCACGACGTGTTCCACGTGTCCAACCTCAGGAAGTACGTAGCCGATCCCAGCCACGTACTGAGTCACGAGAGCGTCGAGGTGAGCGACGACCTGACCTACCCCGAGCGGCCAGTGCAGATCCTAGACCGAGCCGTCCGCAGGTTGAGACGAAAGCAAGTACCCCTGGTAAAGGTTTTGTGGAGGAGCCAGCGGTACGAGGAGGCTACCTGGGAGCCTGAGGCGGCAATGCAGGAGCGGTACCCAGAGCTTTTCGCGGGTACGTCTTTTCGGACCGGCTTCGGTCCTCTTTGAGTTTGTTATGGTTATTTGGACATCCTTTTTCCGCACCCTAGTTGGCGCAAGTTTCGGGGACGAAACTTCCTTTGAGTTTGTTATATTGTAACGAGCGCGTGTCCCAGACGTCTTTTAAGACGTCTGGGAGGTGGCCCAGACGTCTGTAAAGACGTCTGGGATCACGTCCGGACGTCTGACCAGACGTCCGGGATAGTTTACAGACGTCTGGCGAACAGTTATGCTCGCACGGGATATTCGTCTGCGCGCCTGTGCGCGCAGACCTGCGATCCCGCATCTTCTCTGCGGCTGCAGGCGACTGCGGCCGTCTCTCCCTCCTCTCCGCGCGGCGTTAAAAGGGGGAGGGGGCGCGCCTCCCCTCCCGTCTCCACCATCTTCCTCCTTCTCTCCTGCCTGTGCGCGAGAGCGAGCGGACGCGAGGGCGCAGCGGCAGCGGCGGCCGCAGTAGGCGCGGAGGAGCTGCGGCGTGCGAGGGCGGGGCTCTGCCGTGAGGGCGAGCTCGCCGGGAGCGGCTTGGCCGGCCGGCGGAGGGCGCAGGGGGCGCAGAGCGTCGCGGAGAGGGACCTGCTGCGGGCGGAGCAGCGGACGCGCGAGGTGCGACGCGGGCGGCGTCGCGAGCGGAGGCCGAGCGAGGTTCTGATTCTGGAAAAATCTCCAGAATCAGACGTCTGGACTGATATCCAGACGACAAGGTCGACGTCTGTGAGATCATACAGACGTCTGAAAGGTGAGTTCCGCTTTCTCCTTCTTTTTGTCGACTGACCGTACTGAGGGAGGAGGGTTGGTTGTGCGCAGGTGTTCGGATTCGTCATCCTTTGCGAATCAGACGTCTGGAAGTTGTACCAGACGGCGGGAGTGACCTCCAGACGTCCGGAGAGACCATCGGACGTCTGGGATCTAGGAGAGACGTCCCCACAGACTTCTGGACATCCGGGGAACCAAGCCGAACAGGTAATTCTCTGATCCACCGTTTAAGACGTCTGGAAGGAGTTCCAGACGTCTGATTTTGCACAGTATTGTCTTTCTTGACCCGTTTGGGCTCCGTTTTCCGCGATTCGAGTTGCGTTCGTTTCAGAATTTATTCCTCTACCCGCCTACAGTAGCTATACACTATTTTGAGACACTCCTTGTGTTTGATCCTTGTGATAGGACCTCGTTCGGTTGCCGTCTTGAGAGTCGCGGAGGCGCGCGGGATTCCCGACCACGCCCCCATTACTCCCGTTGTACCTGGTAGAGTGGTTTTAAGTATTAATAAAATCTGTTAAAGTATGGAACCATAACTAGAACCTAGGGCATTGCATGAATCCTAGGAATGAGAAATATATGGAATGATAGCTCCTAGGTGTTGCATGAATCCTAGGGCCGGAAAACTAGATTGTATGATAGATCCTAGGATATGGCATGAATCCTAGGATGGAAAAACTAGTGGAATGTATATTACTGCAGTCTTGGAAAAATGGAAAGGAATATATAAGCTGCCTGTGAAATTAATTAACAGCTGCCTGTGATGAACAAAGAAACATGTTTGAGATCATGGAAATTGAGAACGTGAATCTGGAAAGTGAAACATATGATGTTCTGAGATAAAGGGCTGGAACCCTACGGGGAATTAGGAGTGGAACTCCTGGAAAGAAAAGGAATGGAACTGAGATGTAGTTTGTACTGTCTCTTGGGTACGCAGTACCAAGGGAAGTACCTGTACCTGTTTTAGTGCAGAGTGGGGCCAGCCGCCCCAGGGACCCGGGGTTAGGCTTGGCCGCTCTGTACCGACTTGTTGGCCCTCGTGTACGTAGTACCGAGGAGAGCTAGTAGTGTTAGGAGAGTACTAGCTACCCCACGGGCCCCGGGGTTCTGCTAGCCTCCTTCACCGACTTGTTAGGCCCACTAGGGCAAACCAGGGTAGTCAGGCGAGGGTGCGCGGACTGTGGAGGGGCAAGGCCCCGGTTTGGTTACTGTGGAGGGGTTGGACCCCTGTTACTGAGAGGGCTCTGCCCTGGTTCCGTGCTGTGCTTTGGGCGCACCCGTTAACGGAAACGACTGACCGCGTGCCAGTACGGGCTAGCTACCTGTGCGTTTATCGCGCGTGCCGTAGTCACCGTTACGTCTGTCAGTGACCTTGGGGTGGTTGACTGAGGGTAGGATCACCACGGGGGACTCTCCCGGCCAGGAGAGCACCACGTGCTACTTCTACTGTTGGAAAAGACTGCAATCAAGATCGTCCCACGAGGACATTCGAGATCAAGTAAAGGATCTGAGAAGTAAATGAAATAGTGAGAAAAATTGAAAGATGTAAATAAAGGAAGTAATAGAACATAACAGCTACTGTACACTCTACTGTTGCCTTTAGTTAGTTTGCCACTCTACTCAGCGTTTTGCTGACGTGTTACACTCGTTACCTTTTTCAGGACCAGGTGTTGAGCAGCCAGGGTCGGCGGCTGCAGAGGACGCTGGGCCGAGTAGGGTCCAGTAGAGTTGCCACAGCTTTGTACCTTCTTTTGTTTCTGTTCTAGTGAGTAGTTTTGTTTCCGCTGTACCTTCTTTACCTGCAGTTTTTGTTATATGATAAATGTTGTTTTACTGTTGTGGTGGTGCCTACTGTAGTAGTTTCTTTCCTTACTGCTGTACTTCTTACTGTTAGTTATATTCATGCTGAATGTGGTTTATTTTACTGTCTTTTGGTTACTTCCTCGTTGGACGACTGGGTCTTGGGATTAGTCGAGTCGGTCCGGTTCTCGTGTCTCGTAGGGACTCGGGAACCGGGTCGTTACATCTGCCATCGACCATGCCTCTCGTGTGAACGCACGAAAGGCATGGGTATCCTTTCCGACCACTCTCCGGCAATGCAGGCATGTCGCCTCCTCGGTTCCCTCTCCACTCCAAGGCCTTTATAAGGAGCGGCAAGGTCTGCCGACTCCTTCAAGCTTCCTCTGGCGGAGAAATACCCCAGATTTCATCTCTTCCCCCTCCGGTCAGAGCGCCCGAGCTTTCGACGATCTCCTCCTCTCCTCCTCGTCGCTCTGCTGCCCTACTTGCAGCAGAGTCTACTCCGCCCCATCTTCCCCATGCCAGGCCTACCAGCAGGCGTCCTCAGATCCCTTCTTCGTCGCCGATAACCTCCTCCTGGTCACCTTCGTCCTCAGCTCCGGCAAGCACGAGCTGAACACTTTTCTCCCCCTCTTCGTCAACTAAATAGGTAGGAGTTTTCCTCTCTCTCTCTCTCTCACCCCCTCCTAATTTGCCCTTTTACTCCACCGCCCGCCACTTCCACCTCCATCTGCTCCGTCTCCGATCACCTCCTCCGGCGAGTCCATTCCACTTCCGCAGACCACCTCTTCCCTCGTCGACCAGCCCAGAGGCTCCCCCTCACTCCACTCAACCGTTCCTCCCTCTCCATTCACTGCCAATCACCGCCCAACCACCCCCCCGAATAAACCTATCTTTACGCACACAGTCTGACCTAGGTCCACCACCACAGGCGCTCTCGCACCTCACCGACCACCGCACTGCCTTCGCCGCACTCCGGTGAAGCTTCCCACGTTATTTGACTTGGCCAAGAGGCCGTCACTGTGTTTTCAGGTCAGCACCCCCTCGCAGCCATTGTTGAGCTGCTGCAGCTCCTTCACTTGCTGCTCCAGATCTTCTCCAGCCCAGGCGTGAGTCCCAGGCAGCGCGGACTGACTCCGCGAAGGCGCCTAGGCTTGCGATTTGGGTCGCGAGACTCGCAGCTGCCCCAATTGGCAGTGACTCCCTCGCCTGCGGACGCGTAATCTGGAGGTGGGACTTTAGTCCCACCTCGTAAGTGTGCGGCCGTGCGCCTACACTTAAATTGAAAAAGTATATCAGGCTGTTTGCCTTCGATACACAGGGGTTAGGTCCCTCACAAGCACGCGGCGCGACATGCGCTCGCCCGCCCTCGCCCGCGCTCACGCCCTGCGGGTCTGGGCCGGATCCGACCACCCGACCAAGCACTCCTCGCCCACCATGGCACACCGGTGGGCCTGGTCCCGGGCGAGCTACCCGAACCCGATTACCTGGCTCTGGGAGAGCATTCCTAAGAGAGATTTAGAGAGAAAGAGAGACGCGGGGAAGGGGTAGGTTTTGCACTGATGGGTGTGTATCCGCGCAGGGAAGAAAGAAAGAAGAAGAAAGGAGGAGCAGCCGAAGCCTTAACCGCACTAAGCAGCTGAAGAAGAAGGAAGGAAAGAAACTGTAGCAAACGTGCAGATAAGCCGTCTGAGCACCGCATCAGACGTCGGAAGTGCAACAGCCAAAAGAAGAAGAAAAGAGGAAGGAAGGTTAGCGGCCAGAGCAGAAAGAAAAGAGAAGAGGAAAAGAAAAGAAGCAGAAGCAGAGAAGAAGAAGAAAAGAGAAAGAAGAAGAAGATCACCACAGCTGCAGGCTAAAGAAGAAAGAAGAAGGCAGGAAGAAAAGAACAAAGAAAGAAGAAGCAGAGCAGAAGAGAAAGAAAAGAGAAAGAAGAAGAAAGAAGGCAGAAGCCTCTACAGGTGTAAGAAAGAAAAGAAAAGAAAGAAGAAAGCAGCAAAAGAGAAGAAGAGGAACATCAGCTGAAAGAGAAGAAGAAAAGAAAGAAGAGGAAGAGAGAAGAAGAAGAAGCCAACAAAAGAGAACTTTTCTCTCTCTCTCTCTCTTATTATTTTTGTAACATGAGTGTAAACATTTATGCTTCTAGAATCATAGTTGCTCCCTGAGTTTGACCTCGGGAAAACTTGTTATTCCGAGTAAAAATTTGTAGTAATCTGGTAGTTATTTTGTCATATACTATAACGACTGTAAACCATAATAAACATAAAGATGGAACATGCGATACCAGCATTACTAACCACCAACTCATACTCTTCCTCCCACCTCCTCACTACCACCACCACCACAACCATCTCACTATATCTTCTTTAGTTTAGTATGTCTTGATTGCATGTTTTAATTAGTATGTTTTAATTAGTATTCTTATGCAATTGTGCCCACGTGTATATTTAGTTTGATTACATTATTTTGTGTGAGTGATCGTGTGTTAATGAATGTTGTCAAATTATATGTTTTAATTAGTTTGTTTTGAATGTGTTAATGAATGTGAATGTGAGGAGGAGGACGAGGAGTAGGGGTTGTGGGCGGTGCTTGAGGAAGGGAGGGAAGATCGAGGAGGAGGGTGCTAGAGGTGGGCAATGGTGGTGAGGGGGGAGGTGGGAAGAGGCAGGTGGCATAAAGGAGGTAGGGGGTGCGAGGAGGAAGGAGGAGGTGAGAGGAAGAACTTGTTACGAACGCGCGCTTCAGACGTCTTTTAAGACGTTTGGGAGGTGGCCCAGACGTCTGACCAGACGTCTGGAACCACTTCTAGACATCTGGGAATCGGTTATTTTTGGCACGCGTGCTTCGTTTGCGCGCCTGAGCGCGCAGACCTGCGTACGCTCTCTCTCCCTCTCTTTTTCCCTCTCTCCTGCGGCCGTAGACCCACCCTGTCCGCTCTCTCTCTCCTCCTCGCGCGGCCTTAAAAGGCCACGCCCTCTCCCTCACTCCCGTCACCTCCGCCCCCTTCCTCTTCTCCTTCCAGCTAGTGCGTGAGAGCGAGCGCGAGTGAGCGGCGGCAGCGACAGCCGCGGTGAGCGTGGGAGGAGGTACTGCGCGTGGAAGAGGTGCTCGGCCGTGAGGGAGAGCTCGCTGGGGCTGCTAGGGTCGGCCGGCGGGGGGCGCAGCGGGCGCAGAGCGACGCGGGGGGGGACTGCTGCAGTTTGAGCAGCAGGCGGACGAGACGCGGCGCAACCGGGCGTCGCGAGCGGAGAGCGAGTCGTGCCCTGGTTCTGGAAACTTTTCCAGAATCAGATGTCTGGGCTTCTAGCCAGACGACTGGCACGACGTCTGGAAGACTGTCCAGACGTGTGAAAGGTGAGTTATTTCCGTCTTCTTCGTTTTCTTCGACTGACTGTACTGAGAGAGAGAGATGGGTACGCGCAGGTTCGGTGATTCGCCATCCAACGCGAATCAGACGTCTGGCTGTATCACCATACGACGGGAGCGACATCCAGACGTCCAGGGTGACCATCGGACGTCTGGGAACTAGGCCAGATGCCCCCGCAGGCTTCTGGACGTCTGAGAGCCCACGCAGAGCAAGGTAATCCCTGATCCACCTTTTTAAGACGTCTAGAAGAAGTTCCAGATGTCTGATTTTACACTTTTTCGTCGTTTTCTACCCGTTTAGGGCCCGTTCGGGTCCCGTTTTCCGCGTTTTGAGTTGCGTTCTTTTCGGAATTAAATCCTCTACCCATCTACAGTAGCTATGTACTGTTTTGAGAAACTCCTTGTGTTTGATCCTTGTGATCGGACCCCGTTCCGTTGCAGTCTCGGGGGTTGCGGAGGCACGCGGGATTCCCGACCACGCCCCCAGTACTCCTGTTGTAACCGGTAGAGTGGCCTTTAAGTTTATTAGTATAATCTGTTAATTATGGAACCATAAATAGAACCTAGGACATTGCATGAATCCTAGGAATGAGAAACTAGAATGAATGGTAGATCCTAGGGTGTTGCATGAATCCTATGGCTGGAAAACTAGATTGTATGATAGATCCTAGGGTATGGCATGAATCCCAGGATGGGAAGAACTAGTGGAATATATGAATACTGCAGTCTTGGAAAATGTGGAAAGGAAATAATAGCTACCTGTAAATTGGTTTAACAGCTGCCTGTTATGTATAAATGAGCATGTCTGGGAATATGGGATGTATGAATGTGAAACTGGGAAGGTGAAACCTGAATGTGCTGAGTTAAAAGAACTGGAACCCTACGGGGAATTAGGAGTGGAACTCCTGGAAAGAGAAAGGAATGGAACTGAGAAAGAAAGACGTGGTAGTGTGCTGTCTCTTGGGTACGTAGTACCAAGGGAAGTACCTGTACCTGTTTAGTGCAGAGCGGAGCCAGCCGTCCCAAGGACCCGGGGTTAGAACTGGCCACTTTGTACCAACTTGCTGGCCCTCGTGTACGTAGTACCGAGGAGAGCTACTAGTGTAGGGAGGTACTAGCTACCCTACGGGCCCCGGGGTTCTGCTAGCCTCCTACACCGACTTGTTAGGCCCACTGGGCAAACCAGGGTAGTCAGGCGAGGGTGCGCGGACTGTGGAGGGGCAAGGCCCCTGTTTGGTTACTGTGGAGGGGTTGGACCCCTGTTACTGAGAGGGCTCTTCCCTATACTGGTTCCGTGCTGTGCTTTGGGCGCACCTGTTAACGGAAACGACTGATCGCGTGCTAGTGCGGGTTAGCTACCTGTGCGTTTATTGCGCGTGCCGTAGTCACCGTTACGCCTGTTCGTGACCTTGGGGTAGTTGACTGAGAGTAGGATCACCACGGGGGAATCTCCCGGCCAGGAGATCACCACGTGCTACTTCTACTGTTCAGAAAAGGCTGCAATCAAGATCGTGCCCACGAGGAACATTCGAGATCAAGTGAAGGATCTGAGAAATAGATAAATTTTAAGACAATAGAAAGACGTAATTAAAGAAAGTAACAGAACATAACAGCTACTGTACACTCTACTGTTTCTTTTGTTTTAGATGCCACTCTACTCAGCGTTTTGCTGACGTGTTACACTCGTTACCTTTCAGGACCAGGTGTTGAGCAGCCAGGGTCAGCGGCTACAGAGGACGCTGGGCCGAGTAGGGTCCAGTAGAGTTACCACTGTTCTCTTGTACCTCTTTTTGGTTCTACTGTAGTGAGTAGTTCTTGTTACCGTTGTACTTTTCTTTACTTGCAGTTTCATATTATGTTATGAATGTTGTTCTACTGCTGTGGTGGTATATATTGTAGTGGTTTCTTTCCTTACTGTTGTATTTTCTTTCTGTTAGTTATATTCATGCTGAATGTGGTTTATTTTACTGCTCTTTTGGTTACTTCCTCGTTGGATGACCAGGTCTTGGGATTAGTCGAGTCGGTCCGATTCTCGTGTCTCGTAGGGACTCGGGAATTGGGTCGTTACAAGATGGTATCAGAGCAAGGTCATCCCGAGAAGTGAATCAACTGACTTGAAAATAACCAATTCACATGTCTATAACTAGAGTAGCCACCACAAAATATCTTTTGACATGAGTTCTTAGACGTTTCCGTTTGGTATCGTTCCATAGTGACGTGTTCCATTTTGTTTCGCGTCTCCTTGCAGGAGATGCCTCGTCATGGGACCAGTGAAGCGGGCCGCGGGCGCGGCCGAGGACGAGGGCGGCGAGGTGGGAGTGCCGTTGCCGACGCCCCAGTGGACCAGCCACTACTCCCGGACGTCCAGGCCCAGGACCTCGCCCGGCTGATACGAGACATTGTACGAGAGAAACTCCACCCACTGCCCCGAGCGCCTCACCCTGGGGCTGCGGAGGGGGAGTCCTCTGTGGGACCACTCGACGGACGCGGCGCTGGACATGGCGGAGGGGATGGGCCGCCGCAGCCCCCACCTTCCTCTGATACTTCTGTGCATGAGGCACCTTCGCCTGGAGGTGCACCAGCACCTCCACTGCAGCGCCACTTCGAGCTTTTCGGACACTTCCGGAAGTTGAAGCCCCCCTCCTTCAAGGGGGATGAGGACCCGACCGAGGCAGAGGACTGGCTTGAGCAGCTGGAGAAGATCTTCGACACACTTCGCCCCTCGGTGTAGTGCCGCGTGGCCTTTGCCACGTACCAGCTGGAGAGTGCGGCACACAGGTGGTGGAGGGCGGTCCGGGGACAGGAGAGGGACGAGCCGACCTGGGACCAGTTCGTCACCCTCTTCTGCGAGCAGTACTTTCCCCAGACGTGGCAGGACCAGTGGAGGCGGGAGTTCCACACTCTTCGCCAAGGAACGATGACTGTGAGCGCGTACCGCACGCGTTTCTTGGAGCTATCCTGCTTTGCAACGACAGCAGTAGCCACAGAGGAGGAGCGCCTTTGGAGGTTCACCGAGGGGCTCCGGCCTGCGATCAGGGGGTATGTCAAACCCCTGAAGCTACCTACGTTTTCGAGGGTGGTAGAGGCAGCTATGACTTATGAGGAGACCAACCCGTCCGCGCGAGACACTGACGGCGGGTGGAAGAGGCCCTTTCAGCCGGACTTTTCACAGGGCCGGCGAGAGAGGAGACACGTGGCGTCCGCAGGAGAGCCGTCACGTTTTGCAGGGCCATCAGTGGCCTTTGGGGGCCCTCGATAGGGGCCAGTCGCCAGCACCGGACCCCCGCCCAGCCGACAGCAGGGACCCACTGAGGGCGGGAGTTGGGTTCCCCTCTGTTACCAATGTGGCCAGTCGGGCCACATCAGGAGGGACTGCCCGTCTAGGGCAGGAGGTCAGCAGATACTCCCCGCGTAGAGCACTGGAGGGCGCGCAGGAGGCCACGGTTCCCAGGCGCGAGGAGGACAGCAGTCACGAGGAGGGTACCGGCCAGCACCTACTCGTCCGACGCAGAGTGTGGCTGCTTCGTCCACACCTAAAGCTGAAGGGCGTATCAACGCCCTGACACACAGGGATGCCAGAGCTTCGGGCTCGGTAGTGGCAGGTATGGTTTCAGTTTCCGGCAGACTCGTTTACACACTTTTCGATTCCGGCGCTACGCACTCGTTTGTCGCAGCCAGTTTCGCAGTTGGTTTGGACCAGGATTATACACTGTTAGAGAATCTGTTCGTAATCAGAGGTTTGAGTGGTCAGCTATTTGTAGCTGAGGAGGTGTACACAGATTGCAAGGTCAGCATCGGGGGACATAGCCTGCCAGCTGACCTGATAATGATACAGATGGAGGACTTTGGAGTGATTCTGGGGATGGATTGGTTGTCCGCTTACCACGCCTTGGTGGATTGTTTTGAGAGGAAGATCGTCTTCTCCATTCCGGAGTTGCCTTCTTTCGAGTTTCACGGACAGCCAGTGGACGGAGGTTTCAGGTGCATTTCGGCACTTCGGGCGGCGAGACTTTTGAGCCAGGGGTGTGAGGGCTTCCTTGCTTGTGTGGTGGCAAAGCCCAACCCTGTGGCAGACTTCCAGAGCATCCCGGTGGTCAGAGAGTACCCTGACGTGTTTCCAGACGAGTTACCAGGACTACCGCCCGAGCGTGAGATCGAGTTTGGGACCAGCCCCATCTCCACCGCGCCATACAGGATGGCATCGCTTGAGCTACAAGAGCTCAAGTCCCAGTTGCAGGACCTTTTGGAGAAAGGTTTCGTGAGGCCCAGTGCGTCTCCCTGGGGAGCCCCGGTACTGTTTGTGAAGAAGAAGGATGGGACCTTACGCCTTTGTGTGGACTACCGACAGCTGAATAGGGTCACCATCAAGAACAGATATCCGCTGCCGAGGATTGACGACTTATTTGACCAATTGCGGGGTGCCACGGTGTTCTCCAAGATCGACTTGAGGTTTGGATACCACCAGTTGAGGGTCAGGGAGACCGACGTCTCCAAGACAGCTTTCCGCACCCGGTACGGACACTATGAGTTTTTGGTCATGCTGTTTGGGCTGACCAATGCCCCTGCTGCTTTCATGGATCTGATGAACCGGGTGTTTAGACCGTACTTGGACCAGTTCGTGGTGGTTTTCATAGATGATGTACTCATCTATTCTAGAGATCGGACGCAGCACGGACAACACTTGTGGATGGTTCTGGACACTCTGAGACGACGTAGGCTGTACGCCAAATACAGTAAGTGCGAGTTCTGGGTGAGGGAGGTGACCTTCTTAGGTCATGTGATCTCTGGAGACGGCTTGGCGGTGGACCCAGCCAAGGTCAAGGCAGTGCTCAGGTGGGAGAGACCACGTTCAGTCACTGAGATTCGTAGTTTCCTGGGACTGGCAGGCTACTACAGACGATTCATCAGAGGATTTTCACAGATTGCACGTCCTATGACACAGTTTACTCGGAAGGACGTGCCCTTCACTTGGACAGATGCCTGTGAGGCGTGTTTTCTGGAGCTGAAGGAGAGGTTGACCTCGGCTCCCGTGCTCACCATCCCTGACAGTAGTGGCGGGTTCGTTGTGTACACGGACGCCTCCTTGCAGGGGTTAGGAGGTGTGCTCATGCAGAGGGGTCACGTTGTCACTTATGCTTCACGGCAACTGAAGCCCCATGAGCATACCTACCCTACCCATGACCTAGAGTTGGCAGCTGTTGTCTTCGCGCTGAAGACCTGGAGGCACTACTTGTACGGTGAGACCTTCGAGATTTTCACAGATCACAAGAGCCTCAGATACCTTTTTGATCAGAAGGAGCTCAACATGAGACAGAGATGTTGGTTGGAGCTCCTGAAGGACTACGACTGCAGCATCTCCTACCACCCGGGAAAGGCCAATGTGGTGGCTGACGCCTTGAGCCGTAAGGCGCCCGCGCACTTGGCCAGTTTATAGTTACAGAGTTGGAGCCTTTTGGAGGAGGTGGGCAGTTGGCGAACCCTGGAGTTACGAGGGCACTGTGGGGCAGTGATGGTGACACGACAGACTAGGCCAGAGCTGATAGACCGCATCATCACAGGACAGATGGCCGATCCGTACTTGCAGTCCTTACGCGATAGAGTACTGTCAGGAGACCCAGGGGACTTCTCTTTCACAGTCCAGGTGCTGCGCCTGAGGGGACGGTTGTGCGTTCCCAGAGACGAGGAGCTGTTGAGAGAGCTCCTGACTGAGGCACACGGTTCTAGATTCACCATACATCTCGGAAACACGAAGATGTACCACGACTTGAGATGCGAGTTTTGGTGGAGGGGGATGAAGCGGGATGTGGGTGAATTCGTGCAGCAGTGCTTAGTGTGCCAACAGGTGAAAGCCGAGCATCAGAGGCCTGCAGGGCCGCTGCAGCCGCTTCCAGTGCCAGAGTTGAAGTGGGAGAGCATCACCATGGACTTGGTGGTGGGCTTACCTGTTACCCAGCGAGGGCACGACGCTGTCTGGGTAATTGTGGATAGACTGACGAAGACGGCGCGATTCTTGCCAATCCGAGTCACTTTGGGACCAGCACAGTTGGCAGAGAGGTATATCCGTGATGTGGTACGACTACACGGAGTTCCGCGGGAGATCGTATCCGACAGGGTTATCCGCTTTACGTCCCAGTTTAGGGCTGAGTTTCAGTAGGCCTTGGGGACGCGGCTGGGGTTTAGTACGGCTTACCACCCCCAGACGGACAGACAGTCTGAGCGCACGATACAGACACTTGAGGACCTTTTGCGTGCCTGTGTACTAGACTGGAGGGGCTCTTGGGAGGAACACCTGCCCCTAGCGGAGTTCGCATACAACAATAGTTATCACTCGAGCATCGGCATGGCTCCCTACGAGGCTCTGTACGGACGGAGGTGTACGGCACCCTTGAGTTGGGTTGAGGTGGGGACCAAGTGGGAGGTTGGCCCCAGGTTGATTCGGCAAAGTCAGGAGGTAGTCGAGCAGATCCACAGGCGACTTCGCACTGTCAGGAGCAGACAGAAGAGCTACGCGGATCGGAGACGCAGAGAGGTGCAGTTTGAGGTTGGGGACCACGTCTTCCTTCGTGTTTCGCCCATGAAGGGCCTATAGCGGTTTGGGGTGAGAGGGAAGCTCGCGCCAAGGTTCGTGGGGCCCTTTGAGGTCCTGGAGCGGGTTGGACCCGTTGCTTACAGACTTGCCCTCCCCCCCGCAGCTTTCTGGTGTGCACGACGTGTTCCACGTGTCCAACCTCAGGAAGTACGTAGTCGATTCCAGTCACGTACTGAGTCACGAGAGCGTTGAGGTGGGTGACGACCTGACTTACCCCGAGCGACCAGTGCAGATTCTAGATCGAGCCGTCCACAGTTTGAGACGAAAGCAAGTACCCCTGGTAAAGGTTTTGTGGAGGAGCCAGCGGTACGAGGAGGCTACCTAGGAGCTTGAGGCGGCAATGCGGGAGCGGTACCTGGAGCTTTTCGCGGGTATGTCTTTTCGGACCAGCTTCGGTCCTCTTTGAGTTTGTTATGGTTATTTTGACGTGGTTTCCGCACCCTAGTTAGTGCAAGTTTCGAGGACGAAACTTCCTTTGAGTTTGTTATATTGTTACGAATGCGCGCTTCAGACGTCTTTTAAGACGTCTGGGAGGTGGCCCAGACGTCTGACCAAACGTCTGGAACGACTTCCAGACGTTTAGGAATCGGTTATTTTTGGCACGCGTGTTTCGTCTGCGCGCCTGAGCGCGCAGACCTGCTTACGCTCTCTCCCTCTCTCTTTTTCCCTCTCTTCTACGGCCGCAGACCCACCTTGTCTGCTCTCTCTCTCCTCCTCGCGCGACCTTAAAAGGCCACACCCTCTCCCTCACTCCCGTCACCTCCGCCCCCTTCCTCTTCTTTTTCCAGCCAGTGCGCGAGAGCGAGCGCGAGTTAGCGGCGGCAGTGACAACCGCGGTGAGCGTGGGAGGAGGTGCCGTGCGTGGAAGAGGCACTCGGCTGTGAGGGCGAGCTCGCCGGGGCTGCTAGGGCCGGCCGGCGGGGGGGCGCAGCGGGCGCGGAGCGACATGGGGGGGGACTGCTGCAGTTTGAGCAGCAGGGGGACGAGACGCGACGCAGCTGGGCGTTGCGAGCGGAGGGCGAGTCGCGCCCTGGTTCTGGAAACTTTTCCAAAATCAGACGTCTGGGCTTCTAGCCAGACGACTGGCACGACGTCTGGAAGACTGTCCAGACGTCTGAAAGGTGAGTTATTTCCGTCTTCTTCGTTTTCTTCGACTGACCGTACTGAGAGAGAGAGATGGGTACGCGCAGGTTCGGTGATTCGCCATCCAACGCGAATCAGACGTCTGGCTGTATCACCAGACGACGGGAGCGACATCCAGACGTTCGGGGTGACCATCGGACGTCTGGGAACTAGGCTAGACGCCCCCGCAGGCTTCTGGACGTCTGAGAGCCCACATAGAGCAAGGTAATCCCTGATCCACCTTTTTAAGATGTCTGGAAGAAGTTCCAGATGTCTGATTTTGCACTTTTTCATCGTTTTCGACCCATTTAGGGCCCGTTCGGGTCCCGTTTTCCGCATTTTGAGTTGCGTTCTTTTCGGAATTAAATCCTCTACCCGTCTACAGTAGCTATGTACTATTTTGAGAAACTCCTTGTGTTTGATCCTTGTGATAGGACCCCGTTCCGTTGCAGTCTCGGGGGTTGCGGAGGCACGCGGGATTCCCGACCACGCCCCCAGTACTCCTGTTGTAACGGTAGAGTGGCCTTTAAGTTTATTAGTATAATCTGTTAATTATGGAACCATAAATAGAACCTAGGACATTGCATGAATCCTAGGAATGAGAAACTAGAATGAATGGTAGATCCTAGGGTGTTGCATGAATCCTATGGCTGGAAAACTAGATTGTATGATAGATCCTAGGGTATGGCATGAATCCCAGGATGGGAAGAACTAGTGGAATATATGAATACTGCAGTCTTGGAAAATGTGGAAAGGAAATAATAGCTACCTGTAAATTGGTTTAACAGCTGCCTGTTATGTATAAATGAGCATGTCTGGGAATATGGGATGTATGAATGTGAAACTGGGAAGGTGAAACCTGAATGTGCTGAGTTAAAAGAACTGGAACCCTATGGGGAATTAGGAGTGGAACTCCTGGAAAGAGAAAGGAATGGAACTGAGAAAGAAAGACGTGGTAGTGTGCTGTCTCTTGGGTACGTAGTACCAAGGGAAGTACCTGTACCTGTTTAGTGCAGAGCGGAGCCAGCCACCCCAGGGACCCGGGGTTAGGACTGGCCACTTTGTACCGACTTGCTGGCCCTCGTGTACGTAGTACCGAGGAGAGCTACTAGTGTAGGGCTAGCCTCCTACACCGACTTGTTAGGCCCACTGGGCAAACCAGGGTAGTCAGGCGAGGGTGCGCAGATTGTGGAGGGGCAAGGCCCCTGTTTGGTTACTGTGGAGGGGTTGGACCCTTGTTACTGAGAGGGCTCTTCCCTGTACTGGTTCCGTGCTGTGCTTTGGGCGCACCCGTTAACGAAAACGACTGACTGCGTGCCAGTGCGGGTTAGCTACCTGTGCGTTTATCGTGCGTGCCATAGTCACCGTTACGCCTGTCCGTGACCTTGGGGTGGTTGACTGAGAGCAGGATCACCACGGGGGACTCTCCCGGCCAGGAGAGCACCACGTGCTACTTCTACTGTTCGGAAAAGACTGCAATCAAGATCGTTCCCACGAGGTACATTCGAGATCAAGTGAAGGATCTGAGAAATAGATAAATTTTGAGACAATAGAAAGACGTAATTAAAGAAAGTAACAGAACATAACAGCTACTGTACACTCTACTGTTTCTTTTGTTTTAGATGCCACTCTACTCAGCGTTTTACTGACGTGTTACACTCGTTACCTTTCAGGACCAGGTGTTGAGCAGCCAGGGTCAGCGGCTGCAAAGGACGCTGGGCCGAGTAGGGTCCAGTAGAGTTACCACTGTTCTCTTGTACCTCTTTTTGGTCCTACTGTAGTGAGTAGTTCTTGTTACCGTTGTACTTTTCTTTACTTGCAGTTTCATATTATGTTATGAATGTTGTTCTACTGCTGTGGTGGTATATACTGTAGTGGTTTCTTTCCTTACTGCTGTATTTTCTTACTGTTAGTTACATTCATGCTGAATGTGGTTTATTTTACTGCTCTTTTGGTTACTTCCTCGTTGGACGACCAGGTTTTGGGATTAGTCGAGTCGGTCCGGTTCTCGTGTCTCGTAAGGACTCGGGAATCGGGTCGTTACAGAACTAAAGGAGAGAATTAAAGGAGGAGGGAGGAGGCAAGGGGAGGTGGGAGGAGGGTCTAGAGGAAGGCCCGAGGGAGAGGGAGGAGGAGGAGAGAAATGAGTGAAAGGGAGTGTAAGGAGGTTTAATGTCACGCGATGGATTTATTTATGGGTTAGAGTTTAAGACTTAGGATTTATGGCCTTCGGTTTAGGGTTACAAAGTGAATGTTTAAGGTATCAAGCTTAGGATTTATGGCCTTCGGTTTTGCTTAGGATTTAAGGTTTAATTTTGGGGTTTGGTGTTTAAGATTTGAGTGTTAGGGTTATGTGTTTAGGGATTCGATTAACAAACTTAATGTTTAAGGTTTTATATCGGTGGGAAAGATGAGAATGGAGAGGGAGTAAGAGGAATATGAAGAAAATTAGGGGTTTAGAAAGTGAGGAGGGGGAGGAGAGGGTTGGGGTGGAGGCAGTTACTGTTAGTAAAGTATAATTTATAAATGAACGTTTGTTATTTATGTTTGATAATGAAATTTTTATTACAACTTTGTAGATACACATACTTGCGCAAATTTAGATGCACGATATGACAAATAATAGGAATTCTAACCCCTAGGCAACAGGTTGTGGGAGGGATATAATTGTGTCAAAATACTAGCCCTTGAGCCTTATGATCATATTATATGGACAATACAGAGTGTGTGTATACCTCACTTACATGCACGATGCGTTGTCTTTATAACATGTCATAAGTGTCGTCATCCTTTGTTCACAACTTAGGGTTACTTCTTGCATGTAGTTAGTGTTTGGAGAAATTTCGGTTGTATTTTCTTGCTTTTCTCAGGTATACCAACTAATCTTAGCTCTGTTCCCGAAGCGCCCTTTAGTGGGGGCTATTGGGGATGTTGTTAAGGTTAGTCTTGAGGGGTATACTGGAGAAGTACGAGAAAATGCTGCCAAAATTTCTTCAAACACTGGTTGCATGTAAGAAGTAATGTTGTGATCAAATCTTCAAGGATGGGCTATCAAGTGAAAATCTTCTTAAAATAAACATTTCTTCTTTATTCGAGTATAACTTATGAATGATTTAAAAATACACATTCTTACCTTATTCGAGTCTAACTTATGAGTGGTTGTCTTTTACATTTAGGATCATTATTATAGATAAGTCATGAATCAGTATGAGGAATTTAAATTACTACAATTACAAGAGTGGAGTAATTTTGTTTCTGGAGTGGGCATTTCATGATGATAGGAAGACATTTAGACGAGGTGAATTCCTTTAGCTGATTTTATGCCCATGTAGATAGTGTTTGAATGGGTTTTTTTATGACCAAGACACAATTTTGGAGCATGTAATATGTAATGGTTGGTGGCAACATTACGTAAATTGGACAGCTCTTGGTGAATAAATGAGAGAAGTTAGGAATGAGACAATTGAAGCCTTTGAAGGAAGTGATGATAATCAAGGAGATGAATTGGATGAAATGTTACATGATATGAGAGCAGTAGACCATGAGGATGCGATGATGATGAGGCATTACGAGATTGTAATGAGTTGTACGATGTAGTTAAGGTAGCAGAGGATCCAATTGCTCCTGGAATAACATCAATGTCGAAGTTGTCATTCCTTCTGAAATTGTTTTAGATGAAAGTGATGAATTGAGCCACAACAAAATTAATGTCTGAGGTTCTGGATTTCATTGGAGATCTGTTAAATAATCCTGCTAGATATCCTAAGTTATGGTATGATACGAAGAAGCAGATACGTGGGCTCGGACTGAAATGTGAGAAGATTGATGTCTGTCGTAATGACTACGTCCTGTACAGAAATGAGTACTCAAGGTTGACTAATTGTCCTGAATGTGGTGAGGAGAGATATAAGGTGGGTAAGTCAACAAACACCGGCAGGAAGAAACAACCAGGAAAAAATCCGCGGTTTTGGTATGAATTTAAGGTTTGGTAAATGTTATGTTCTCAAATTTTTTTCTTTGTTATTTAATTTTATGTTATAATTCTATCTTATAGGTGCACATAGGGGGAGAGGTCCCACACAGAACAGGGACTTAGAAAGAATTCTGCATGGGGTCTGCATTTCAGTGTGGATCACACCAGCGGGGGAAGTGGTGGACTATTCTTCATTCGTCAGCAGACTGGGTACGCTGACAAAGGCGATCATCCCACTGTCCCACTTCAATTGGAGAAAAGTGCCAAACGAGCTAAAAAGGCAGCTCATTCGAGAGTTAGAGATAATTGGTAAAAACTAATAAGTTTTATAAATTGCTTTATATAAGTTTAAATTATGTAACAATTTCTGTTCTATTTCTAATGTAGGTCACGTTCGAATGGGGCGATGATTCGAACATCCCCAAATATATCCTCAAGCACGCAACGAAGATTCATAAAGATTGGAGATTGGAGATGAAGAATGAGGTAAAAGATAAATTTTAACTGTATTTCTTTATTTTCTTTACCACAATTCAAATATTATTTATAACATTAAAATTGTATTTTTTAGTATTATAAGAATAGGAATCATGATGATGCATTACATAATATGCCTCTTTTGATATAGCCGCACACTTAGAAGGAAGCATGAGAGCATTTGCATGATCCAGGGACACAGGTAAAAGTATTTCATATATTATCATTTATTTAAACAATTTATAAGTTAATAAATTGTACCCTCATTTTCAGGAGCAAGCCAAGAAAAATAAGGAAAATAGGGCTAAGGCTCCACCGAAGACCTATGTTTTGGGTAGGAGGAGCATAGGCGGGATGAAATCTATATACGTAAGTATCTTTAATTAATATTTTCTTTTAAACCTTACAAAAATTTCTAATTTGTTAAAATTAACCGTTTCAAATTATTGTAGTAAGCCATGCATCAAGGTGCCCAGCTTGATCGGGTGGGAGTATATGAGGCCACTCATAGCAAGATGAGTGAAGAGGGAAATAGAGAGTGGCTTCACGACACATACCAACAGAGACACGTAAGTTAGAAAAATATAATACTTTTATTTTATTTCGTAATTATATAATTAAATGAAATTACTTAACGTAATTCAATATCTTTCATGATAATATGATCAACTTAATGCATCTTTCTGAAGACGCAAACTCCAGTACAGTTCAGCAGCCATTGACAATAGAGGGGGCCTACCGAACCGTCATGCCACCTGAGCATGGCGAGTACGTCTGTAGCGTAGGGAGGAGTGAGACCATCTCGGGGTGGTATGGGAGAAGGGGAGCATCATCCTCTTTAACTGAGGTGTAGGAGATGAGGAAGGAGATTGAGACATTACGCCGCAAAGACAAGGAGAATGTGTTGCGAATTGAGGAGCTGACGACATTGGTCAAGGAGAATGAGACGCAGTTCAAGGAATCCAACAAGACCATGAAGGAGCTCCTGGCATTACTTCAGAAGGGGGAATTGATCACCCCGCCCTTCATGAGTTTAGAGATTGTCGTGATGATGACGATTTTGTGGTAGCAGTGCTAGAGGCGTTGGTGCCACAGCATAATTATATTTTTTATATATATTACCATTTGTAATGAATTTTGTATACGTTACTTTTATTTATAAAATTTTAATTTTTATTTCTTTTATTTTATTTAAATGCATAAATTTTTAAGTTGTGTGATTGATTTATACTCTTAATAAATTTGGGCATTATTTACAGGTCTTTCACATAAATTAAATATATTTCAAAAAAAAATCCTTATTATTTTCGATCGTTATTTAAATATGGTCGAGAATTGTTAATATTATCGACTGTAACCAAATAATCGTCGCTAATATTTAACATTCTCGATTGTTAAAAATGATCTACAATATGAGTTTTCTCGATCGTTACTCAATAACGGTTGCGAAAAGTTAACATTATCGACTGTCCATAAACTGACGAGAATATCAATATTTTCGACCATTATTAATAAATAGTCGGAAATACTCTCTTACTCGACTGTCTAAATAACGGTCAAGGTAAATACTTTTGCCGACCGTGGACATTAAACGGTCGGAAAATAGTGTTACCGACCGTTGAAAACTGACGAGAGAACTAACCAATCGTCGAATGAGGATGTGCCTTTGTCTCGACCGTATTGTTCAAGAACGGTTGAGAAAACCTAATCGCGACTGTATATTCCTCGACCCTTGTTCTCGACTGTTATTTAAACATTTGTAACCATTTTTAATGGTCGAGAATACTCAATATTCTTGTAGTGTGCACTCTTAAGTCACACATCTCTTAATTAGGCCTCAGGTTACTCCTTGTCATACTCATTTAGGCCTTATATGAGCTGGATTTGTAAATAAATAAAAATCATAAAAATATTTCAAAAAACTAAAATAAATGTTTAGTGAGTAAGAATAAGTATATTTTTAAGTGTATGCAAAGTTTAAAGGTCATCTGAACTTCTGGCTTGGTAGAACATACCAGCCGACAGTTGAGTATACCTTAAAACTTAATAAAAGAACTCAAACTTAAAAAATCCAAAAAACATTCTATTCTTCTCATCTCTCTCTTTCTCTCTCATCCCCTACCTCTAGTATATATATAAAATCCTTAAAAATCAGAAAAACTAGAAAAATACCCAAAAATATTATGTATACTATGTAAATACATGTATATATAAGCTATATACTAAGCTATACTTGTACATAGTGTATAATATGTATATAAACTGTACATATAACTTATACATGTATTCTATATTATAAATTAAGTATTTAGGATAAATTATTATATATATAACTTTATTAAATAAGTATCTATTATTTTAATTAACTTATATATACTATAAGTTATATAAATGTATAAACCCCAATAAATGAACTTATTTATCAATAATATTGTACATACATATTTATATACTTATTATGTACATTATAATACCTGCAAACTAATTTAATTATATTTATACAGTAAATAATTAAGTTAATAAGTTATTATGTAAATTACTAACTTAAAATAAAATAAATTAGTAAATTAAGTTATTAATGGAAAAGTTTATATTGTATATTTGTATTATAATATTTTAAGTATTTTAAACTAATTTAACTATATTTATACTGTATTATATTATTTATATGTAATTTATATGTATAACACCCTGAAACGCCTATTTCGATGTATATAAATTAAAGTAAAACTTGTAAAATTTAATAAAAATATGTATTAAATAATTTAACATGTATACTAATGTTTTATTAAGTCAATTAGACCATAAATTATGTAATTTATACTGTAATTAACAAATTAACTTATAAATCAATGTGAATAACCTGTAAACTATGGATAATTTATTTATATAGTAAAATTAATTATTTTTGCAAATAAGTCACATAATTATGTAGCCCTATATAAGGGTTTTGCAACTATATAATTTATTTTAAAATAGGAGCCAAAATGGGCCCTCAAGTTGAGGGCCAAAATTAGGATTTTATCACGCAGTCGCATTGGAGTAGCAGTGCCTGAAGGTGATAGAATTTGTGCCACATCAGTGGCTTGAGAGCAAGTTGAGTGCCATATATATGTTTTGTGATGCCCAACGCTCAGTCGTCATGAGTGCTGGGTGCCACATACGCATACCCTTGTTTCCTCTGAGCATACGATCTGATACAAGAGTTTGGCATAAGATTGTGCGAGAGTGCGGTGCATGGCTGGGAGCTGTGCACTGTGTGTGGGTCTGATTAGACTCAATAACAAGCCATAAACTAGTTAAAATGCACCTAATGATAACTAGGGTGGCTCTAGTAGAGGTTCGATCCCACCTAGCAATGGGTGTTGTGTATTTTTTGAAAATGTCATCCGCTAATTAAATCAATTTTTGATTAAAAATCGGACAGAAACGGTCTGAACCTGTCTAAAGCTAAGAGAGGAAAAGAGCTGAAATTGGCTAAGTGCCTAAGACACAGAGAGATAAAAGAAGACAGAAGAAAAAGAGTAGCCAAAATTTAGCTAAGCACCTGTGAGCCCTTGTGTACATAGTGTGTGTGTGTGCACATTTGTATATAGGCATGTATAAAGCATATAATAAGTATAAGTAATATATGTATATAAGTATGTGTAATATAGATTAGTAGTAGTTGTTTAAGTTATATATGTTTATAAATAAGCTATAGCTTTATTGACAGATATATTCGTCACTGTAGATAGTATTATATGTCAGTATAAACATTAGTTTTTACCTTAGCTTATATATATATAGTTTTTCTAAGGTTTTAGCAACACTTTTATACGTAACTGTAGATACATTATATGTTACTGTAAATATTACTAAGCTAAGTTAAGTTAGTACAGTACATATTATTACTTATTATGGTACATATAGCTAAGTATTATTAATATAAGTTGTAAATAGATAATATAGAGTATTTATTTATAATTTTTGATACTTGTTTGTAGATATATGTTTTCAAGCATTAGAATTCATTCTTGTGTTTATAATTAATTCATTCTTTTATTATTTAATTAATTAATTCATTCTTGTATATAAAATCAATCTTTTTGGAATTAAAGAATATTATTGGACTTAGAGAGTGATGTATATCAATAATTGACTCTCGTGAATGACCTGGAATAAACTAGTAAAAATTAAGTATATAAATAAAATTGACGTAACAACGGTTTGTATTTGTGACATATACTACAACAACGACGTTTTAAAATCTCTTTTTAGTACGAATCGGTCGTTAGTGAATAGTATATAAATAAATTGTATATGTATTTTATATATTAAATTAAGTATTTAGAGTAATTTAATGTATATATAATCTTATTGTATTATTTTATATTAATTTATATAACTTAAATATATAATAACTAATTCTGTAAACTTATTTAAATGTACATATCTGTGCCCAATACTGTACATTTGTATTTATATATGTATTATGTACCATATAATACCTGCATATTTACAGTAAATAATTAATTTAATTAGGTAATTTATTAAGTTAAAATAAAATAAATTAGTAATTTAAGTTAATACTGAGATAATTTATAGTGTATACTTCTAATATATTATATTAAATATTTTTCAACTAATTTAGACTATATTTATACTATATTATAGTATTTATAGTTTATTTATATGTAAAACCATCTAAAACATGTATTTAATTGTAAATAAATTAAACTAAAGCTTCTAAAATATAATAAAAAATTGTAATAAATAATTTATTATGTATATTAATACTGTATTGAGTCAATTTGATAATTAATTAACAAATTTATACTTTAATTAATGAATTAACACATAATTTAATATGTATAAACTATAAACTTTAGCTAATTTAATTATATAATAAACTAACTTATTTTTGTGAAGTAATTATATAATTATGTAGCTCTATATATGAGCTTTACAACCCTGTTACCTAATTTTAATTTATATTAAATTATGGCCCTCAAATCGAGGGCCAAAATTGCAAATCAAGACAGATTCACGCGAACGGTAGCGCTTGATAGGTGCTTCCAATTAGCACCACATCGGTAACTTTCAGCCAACTGCAACGCCTTATTAGGATTTTGTCACTACGGCTTCTCAGTCGTCAGGCGGCAGGCGCCCTTATACCATCACTCACTCCTCTCTTGATCTGGTACTTGACATGGCATATGCGATACATGATTTGTGTGCGGTGCATTGGGTTGGGGGTCGTGCATTGTGCGTGGGCCTGTGTGGGCCCGTTAATGAGCATTGAACTGGAATTCATACACCTAACTAAGAACTAGGGTGGCCCTAGTAGAGGTCTGGTCCCAATCAGTAAGGGGTGCTATGTATCCCTCGAAAAGGCTACCCGCCCACTAAACCAATTTTTGAGTTGAAGTTAAACCGAGCCGGTCTGAACCGATTAAGAAGAGAGGAGGAGAATAAAGGTTGAAAACCAGCTAAGAAGAGAAGAGGAGCACATCAGTGTAGAGGCTAGGGCAATCTTTGGGGTCGACGTTGCCCCAGGTTGGCAAGTCACTCCTTCAGGGTCGACTCTCCCGAGCACCTTCCCTCAATCTTTAGTGGGACGAGAAGGGCATAATCAAGCAAGTAGTGCCCCACTTAATCGTCTCCCCGCTTGATCGGATGGAGTGCTTGGGCTTACTTCAGTAACGCTCCTCCTGGCAGGGCAGCTCCGACCCATGTCCTTTGAAGAATACACTTCCCTGGCTATGAACTAGGTGGACATGTTTGTGAGGGACGGACCCCACTGCCTCCAAAATCTGTAAAAAGGATGGCTAACTCTGGACCCCACAGCAAGTGCCACAGGATTTGCAGGCACACCACCAAAAAATGTTGGGATCTGCACGACTAGACCCAGTATGGAAGCTTGGACTGCCTCATCAGGCGGAACAGGGACCAAGGTTGAAGGCCCAGAGGGGCATCATAGGGAGGGGTGCTAGCAACTCCGGGGAGTCAAGACAACCTTTGGCTCGGGACCAAGGCCAAACAGGTCCACAACCTGCATAGTTAACCTTCAGCAGCAATGCCCGCACTACTTCAAGATGCTTACCTCTCGATGCAGAGGTTGAGCTAGCCTTCGTAGTCAGTAGGTCGCTTTTGGCAATGCCCTTGCTGGCAGGAGGACGATGACCTAGAGATAACTTCTCTCCTTGCATTGGCCATTTCGTTCACGGACCTTTGGCAATCATGGAGAAATACAAAAGGGAGGGATTGACCGTCCTCCATCCATCCGTGACAAGGATGGGCACCTCAACCAGGTGACCACACTCACAGTGGTTAGGTTGACATAGCACTGGATAGCCTCATCGGCTGACCACCAATACACACCCTCCACCAAATCCTCTCGATGCACTCCTGATCCCCGCAAAAAGTAAAAATAACGCACAGGAGTTGGGCAGCTTGGCGCAAACTCTTGAGGGTTGAGTTGAAGCAACGTAGGAAACCCCGGCAAGGGGAAGAAAAGGAAACCAAGTCTAGACAATCCAGCAAAGGGCAAACCCAGCTGATTTGCCAGCGGATTCGGGACTACAGCCAGGCTCTTCGGCCATGGCTATGCTTTTTTTCCCTCACGATGCTACCAAGCTTGTCGAGGCCGGAGGAAGACTTGATAACCTCCAAGGCCCATGGATTACCACTCTTGCTTAGGATAGGGCGAACACGCTTGGAAGCAACTGCCTAGAGTTGACATGAACTGATGCACTCCTCCTGTGTTCCTATAACGATAGAGCCACCTCTTAAGGTTGGCGGGCATTAAATACCCCCTGTGCACGTATCCCCCACTGCAGAGTGAGCAACCCTATCAATGCCAGCAATGACATCGGAGGTCCTCTCCTTACCATAACAGCAATCAAGAACAAGTCTTGTTGTAGACCAAGACTTATTCTCCGCAGTAAATGGCCATCACCCACGAAGGGTGGCGCTTACGGCACATCATTACCCAGGTAGATACCTGTTAAGGTCAATAAGCTGCCTCTTAAGGCCGGTAGGGACCAGGAATCGATCTACCTTTGCTCCCTTCACAAGCCGCCTCTTAAGGCTGGCACGAACTCGGGCGAACGCGCTCCACGCTCCCTTATATTTCTCCCTTTTAAGGCCGGCAAGCCACCTCTTAAGGATGGTAGGAACTCGGGTGGACGAACCTCACATTCTCTTATATTGCCGCTTTTTAAGGTCGGCAGGGCACCTCTTAAGGGTGGCAGGAACTCGGGCGGACATGCCTCATATTCTCTTATAATGTCGCCTCTTAAGGTTAGCATGCCACCTCTTAAGGATGGAAGGAACTCGGGTGGATGCACCTTACGTTCCCTTATATTACTGCCTCTTAAGGCTAGCCAACCACCTCTTAAGGATGGCAATAACTCGGGAGGACGTGCCTCACGTCCCTTTATATTATCTCCTCTTAAGGCCAGCCAGTCACCTCTTAAGGCTGGCAGGAACTCGGGTGGATGATGGGAATACCATCATGAGCCCTAACTAGCCACATTTAGTCAGGTTTGATTGATAAAAGCTTCTACCTAATCATCTGAGGGTTATAACCCCTCATTGTTCAGATTTGAGGAAAGAATGGGAAATCATGGTTAATTCTGTAATTTTAACAGCACATCACAAACACAGATTAACCATGGGGTCACTCAGTGGTTAAATGAAGGTCAAATGAGCTCAAAAGTCCAAAAAGTGAATTAACACTGACAAAAATGGGGTTTCACGTATTTCGAGAATTAAAACAGCACATAAAGCCCTAATTCTCAACCTACTTAAATTAAAGAGGTTCTGGTCAAGATAAAATTCACCTAAACCTCCTAAAATTCGTATAAAAATATTGTAAGAGGTTTAGTACCCTTGATTTGACAATCTGAACCTATTTTGACTTAGAACAAAGCTTCCAATGGGATTTTACCTTAATTTGGACTTCTGTGTAAATGATGTGAGGCTCATGAATACTAAGTCAGGGAAGAAAATATCTCGAATATATTCCTCCGCGATAACGGTGTCAAAAACTAATCGTGAAATCGTGCTAATGATAAATATGTCGTCGTAGGTGCAAAAACATGTTTTAAATTTATGAAACCATCTCTAAAAATGGGAGAATAATGTCGAGAATACGGGTCGTCTCACTAGGAGGTAGGGATATCTAGATAGTTTCTAACATGACAAAGTTAACTATTTTTTAATAATTTTTTTATAATAAAAGTAGATAAATGAAACAAATATAAAGACAAATACGAAGAGAGCATGCAAATACAAATAAGAGTTTTATTATTACAGAAAGTTAGAGTACTACGAAACAGAGAATATCAAGGAAAAGAAGAGTCAAAAATTGAGGGGAGAAGGCTGGCGAGATCGTGGTGGGGTTGGAGAGTGTCGTCGATGGTTGTCGGTGGAGAATGTGCATGAAGGCGAGAGGTCGCAAAGAGACGTCGTAGAAGTATGTAAACACATCGAAGAACATGCAGAATTTATCAAGCAACCTAAAAACAAAAAGAAAGCATTGAGAAGAAAAAGTAAAAATAGAGAGATGCCATGGTACTAATGGACGTGAGGAGAGAGTGAGAGGAAGAAAGAGAACGTGGAGAGGGATGAGATTGGAGATAGATAATTGGAGAGGAAGGGGGAGTACGGTGGTGTTTAAATATTTGAGAGTGAGGGAGAGGGGGCATGGTTTCTAGGAAAGTTGTTGCATGGGATAACGATTTTTAAGGGATTCTGTGCGTTGGAGGTGTGGGATTATGTGGTGGAGGGAATAGGTTACGTAGGGGCGTTGCAGAGGATAGAAAAGTCCGTGTAAATTTCGGTGGGTTGTTTGATTTTGCATGGGAATAGGAAGGTACGTAGGTTTTGTAGGTATTGTTTGGGTATTTGGCGGGAATGCATGGGAATGATTTGAGAATTGTGTGAATGGGATTTCGGTGGTAGATCTTTTGGTTCGGGGAATTTTGGTGGGTGATAGTCGGTGGAGGATATAGGAAGAGGTTGGGAGAGGATAAGTTTGGGATTTAGTGGAGGGTTGTGTTTACGTGGATATGGTGCATGTGTATATGGACGTGAGATTTAGGAATAGGTGTTTTGGTGGTAATTCTCAAGGGATTCACGTAGGTGGCTAAAGGGTGTGGTTTGGTAGTGATTGAGTAGGAAAAATGCATTGGAAGGGTTAATGGGTTACACAGGTTGGATTTAGGATTTATTTGGTGGGGGGTATTATGTGGTTGTCCAATAAATGTCAAAAAATTAAATTACTTACGTTAGCCACATCAAGGTTGGTTAGGATTAGGTGTAGGAAGTTAGGTTTTTAAATCTGCTATGACTAAGGTCTAATCGGATCATGGTGCAGATAGGAAAGTGGCTCACCTTTTCTATGAAATTTAGTTCAATCCAATTTCTCCTCCCTGTTGCTTTAATCAAATTTATACCTGGCACCTGCACACATATAAATAATGACATCAAGGTACCAGATATAAGTAGTAATGCAATATTTATAAAATGATGCCAAGTGACTATTCTAATCTAATATGATGCAATGTGAACTAGTTTACCCTTAAACTAACAATAGTTAGGCATAAATTATATAAATAAATATGGATACATCAAGGCCCTTACCCCTTCACAACAGAGGATTGTCCCACTTCCAGGACATGCACCTCCCTCTACAAAGGAAGAATGGCTAAATGAGAACCTCGCTGGCAGACCAGTAAGTCTTAACTAGCCAGGACGGTTGCCTGAGGCAATCGAAGCAGCTCGAAGGTGTGGAGTAGCCTCTAATCTATCAATGAGGTACCCCACCTAATCGACGCCACCTCGCTAGACAACAGTCCTCCTGAAGGCCCTTCCACGAGGGATCCCAAGACGGATTCAACTATCTAGGAGAGCATTATGGGCTCCATCTGACCAAGCCCCCACATTTGGTCAGGCAAATACACTCCCACACGCGGAGCTGCCGGCAATAGCAGTTCCTGCTCCACCCTTGTGGAGTTACCAAGGGAGTCGAGCAGGGTGGTAGAAGTGTTAAGCCTCCAAAAAGGAGCAGCCTCCACCCAAGCCCCGAGAGACGCGTCTGTGACCCAACATCGGCAGGTACTCCAAGCGAATCCAAAGGGGCAGTACCCCCAACGGAACATCCTCCACCTCATCCCCGCTTGGGTCTAAAAGGTTGACCCCTCTCAACGAACGTCCCATTAAGCTCCCCTTGCGAACACTCTGAGGGAGCCCGCTTCACCTCCTCTTCGCTACTGGCCTCCCTCCTATTAAACTCTTTAAACACAAGAGGAGATCTGCTTACCCCAACCCTTGGCTCTCACCCCAACGGGATGGGTCTCATAGCAGGAGAAGCTGTCGCGATGGTCAAAATCATCTGATAGGGAAGACCCCCAAGAGCTTGCACCAACAAACAAAACAGAGTAAGCAGACAAGAAAGGAGGAAGGAAGCTCCAAAAAACAACCCTTCTCCACGAAGAACGGCCAAACCTCAAACCCACCAACGCCGCAACAGGCGTATCAACTACAAAAAATACTAGAGGTCCTCACCTCAGCCTATGCGTCGAGCAGGGGCACCAAGAGGGGCTTACCCCCATTCGAAGAACCACATATAATCGCCCTTTGGCCATTCCGTCGAACACAGAGGTTCGATGGTGAAATTTTATCAAAAGAGCAAACGAAACAAACATTCCTCGACATAACTGACAAGTCCCTCGAACACGGTAAAAAAGGTGGAGGGCCGTGAACTATAGACCCACCACAGACCCCTATTTATAGCCCATTCCCCCCTCACATTCTTTTAAGGGTAGTGCCACCGTTTCACCTCCTCTTCGTGGGTCGCATGTTTCCAAGGAACAAAATCCCTCAAGATACGACATAGATTCCATAGTAACTTGACCGCATTGACAAAACCGTCGGTCAAGGCTTTGCACGTTACAACACATTGGGCATATGGACCGGTGCTGCAGAAGCATTGGTCGCTTCACTGAGTAGGCATGACGTTTGAGGCCATGACCTCTCATGTCAACAACAATTAATGCCCGCCTTGACGAACTACACGACAAAATAATTTTCGAAATACCGCTTCCTATGGTCGACATGAACTAGGGCTCATCAGCCCTACGTATAGAGTCGGCAAAGTGCTGCCTCCTAAGGTCGGCATGAACTACGGCTCATCAGCCCCACATTCAAATTCAGCAGAATGCCTCCTCTCAAGGCCAGCACGAACTAGAGCTTATACACCCCATGTTTGAATTCAACGAAGTGCCACCTCCTAAGGCTGGCACAAACTGGGGCTCATACGCACCACGTTCAAGCCCCTATAATTGACAGGAGATAGAGGCGAACCACCCAACCTCGTCTATAGGCATCCTTCAACTCCTCCATCATGACAAATGTCCTCCCTTCTTCATCCTAAGTAGACAGTACATTTGGGGACATTATTTACCGTGGAGTTTTAAATGCTTTAACTACTCTCTCAGCAGCTTACACTGACTAGAGAGTGAGGGCATATGATGAGGGGTAAAAATCGCTCTCGCATCCAAAACTCCGCGCATAACCTAGTAGAGGATTTGGCTACCTGATTACGGGGTAAACAGGTGGGTTTGGTACCACCCGACCCGCCTTCGACTAGCCGGACCCGGAATCAGATCCGTTCAAACTGCTAAAAGATTCAGCGTAGCCATGGCCAAAATCATGACAAGATGGAAGTGACTACCTAGAACCTAATAATAGATGAGTAGTCTGACAGAAAGGGTATCAGAGATCACTAGGCTAGGAATATTTCCATGCTATAAATAGTGAGAGAGGTCCCCGAGTAAAGGAGGGCTGCATGGGAGAGAAATGCTATAATCTTAAAAGTTCTAGTGCATAGTTGGGAGTATCATTCTCCCCCCAGATGTACACCCCTTATGGTAAAACTGGGTCACCAATCTCTTTTGCCTCCCTTTCAATTGCTTGAGATTTGTTAGGTTGATCCCTCTCATCGCGTAGGAGGCTCGACCACATTCTCCTAATGATGGATGTCTTGTGGCTATGCATCACTTCCTACGTTTAGAAATTCTTTGATGGCCGATGAGGGCTCCGAAGACCAATCAACTAACGTCGTCTGTGGGAAGCATTGCACAACAACATACCATTACAACACTAGCTCATAACATCAATGCTATGAAAGCATAATTAATAACAATATTGCTATGTGCTATGGGAGTCACAGAAACGTTAAACCAACACCACTATGAGCTATAATGATGCTACAAACATTGATGCTATAGTCATACAAAGCACAAGAATTGCAATGTATCACTAGTGCTATGTCATCACAGCATTTAACTATATTGATGCTAAGGCAACATCATAATATCAATGCCATGCATCGGAGCACTGTAACTAGGGTGGAGCATTGGATCGAACCTGGTTCGACTTGGTTTGAACTCGAGAAAGTCCATATTTTTTTTTAGGTTGTGGGTCAGGCTTAAGGCTTAAAATTTTTACGAAATCAAGGCCCATGTTTATGGGTCCAGGGCTAGGTTGGGTCAGGCACGATTTCGATTTTCGGGTCTAGTTTTAGGGTTGGATTCAGAAAAGTCCATTAAGGACCATAAACTTTATTAAAGCCATTTTTTTTAGATTTTTAAATAAGATTGTTGGGTTGCACGAGATCGGTATTTAAGATTGATACATTGTAGTACAGACCAAAATTGCTCGTCAACAAATACAATTTATAACTCGAATTTAAGTCCGAGGTCGAACACGGGAAGCAAATAGAAATTCACGTGCTAATCTCAATCAAAAAATAAATAAGCACAATAATTAGGCCAATAGTGATTTGCAGTGAACACTAATTACTCGAAATTGATCACCAAAATAGAATATGAATATATGAAGAGTTTGTCATAGAAAAAAGAATGGAAATATCTCAAAAAGTGGTGATTTGAATCACCTTTTATATCCACATTTAAGCATGCATCTTAACCATAGTACTTGAATTATTCAATAGTAACAATCAATTGCCAAGTATTTTAGATGCTACAGTGCAAAGGCACTGTTCATCTTCATCTCTTCTTCTCTGTACGAGCCCTTCTCCTTCTCTTCTTCTACAATCTCCTCCTCTTCTTCTTCTTTGTCTTCTCTTCTTCTTCTTCTTCTTCTTCTTCCTCTTCCTCCGTTCCTTCCTTGTTCTCTTGATGCACAGGGGGAACTCACCTCTGAAATCGACTAAGTGTCAAAAACACTAAAGAACAAAACCCTCCCCTACCCCGCACTCTCTCTCTCTCTCTCTCTCTTCCAAACCAGGCTCAATTGGGTAATCAAGTGAACGCGTACCCGGGACCAGGGTTGCGGGCGAGGGTCGCAGCTGAGGTGTGAGTATAGCTTAGGCGGGTAATCGGGTATGAGCCAAGCCCGTGTGGAGGTGTCACGGGCGAGGTGTAAGGGGTGTGCGGGGACCTCACCCCCGGTGTTACTTGAGGCACTAAGACCAATGCAAAAATTCCTTTTATGTGCTCACACCGCCTCTTCTCTTCATGAGGTTTGACTAAATCCCACCCTCTTCTTCGCGCAGCTGGCAGCAGCAGTGGTCTTCCAATTGAAGCTGAAGGAGCGCACGATGCTTCCAATTAGAGGCCTGGGTCACTTCTTGGAAGGTGTTCTCGTCTCCTGAAGGTGTGACCTGGAACGTGCATGACCTGGAGCAAGCATTAGCGAGCTTGAACTCGCTCGTTAATGGCAGCTGTAGGTCCTGTACTTGAAATCAAGAAGATGGTCTTTCGACCACATTAAACCAGTTCAAAAGGGTCGCTGGAGCACGGCGAACATAGCGGTGGTGGTTTTATGGTGGATGGTCGTGAGTGGTGGCCAAACGGTGAAAGAGTTGGGTAGAGAATGGTGGATTGTTCGGTGAGGAGATGGAGTGGGCAATAGGCCTGGAAACGTTAGGGCTTTTGCGTGGGTGGATGTGGCGGAGGTCACGGGATTATTGGTGAGGTGGATGGAGGTGTGTAGCAATGGAAACACCTCGCTAGAGTGGTCGCCGGAGATGGAGGAGATGAGGGTGAACGATGTAGTCGGTGGTCGAAAGGGACAGGAAAGAAGCAATAAATGAAGTAGAGAGGGAGAGGGACCTAACTACCCCTAGAATTATGGACTAAAGGGACAGGAGAATGCAGGCTTTGATTGGTCGACGCCATGGAAGAGAACTTCTCTGTTGAGGTGGATGGCGAACAAGAGAGGGGAGGACGGCCCTGGCTTTGGCACACCAGGCGTGGACGAAGGAGATAAAGATGATGGCACTCCCAATTTGGCCATTGGGAGGAGCTCTGATGTAAACATGTTTACACTACATAAAATGTCTATTTATGCATGTTCTTAAGCATAGAATTGCATTACATACTATAAATATTGCATATCATGCATCATCTTGCATTTAGATTAGTTTGAATAAAATGGAGGTTAATTGTCTCCTTTTATGTTCAGGGACAGGGCAAATTTTTATCGAGATCTCAGATCAAAGATCCAACCGTACAGATTTGATCAGGGCGACGATTGGAGTTCAACGACTCCAAGATCGCCCTAATCAGACATCTATAGCATCAGATAGAGATCGAGGAACCCTAGAAGATCAAGGGCCAAGATGATGTGAATCCATACTTCAAAGGACAAATCCAACTGCACGGATGGATTCTGATTGACGATCGTAGCCTAACGGTGCGAAAATCAACTCAATCCGACAACCGTGGCACCATCTACATCAACCAGAAGATGGACGGCCAAGATGGTGCCACGTGGCGCCATCTCGGCTGCCCAACCGGCCACTACACCCCTGCATCCTCTCTTCTTTGTCGATTCTCCGCCGTTGGATGCGCACCCAATGGCTGTGGATGAGCGCACACGAAATCTTCCCGTGATACAAAAGCCTTCGTAGCGTAGTGGGTGAAAGCGCTCGCGAATTCAAGGGGTGCGCGTTTGAATCTTCAGTGGCGGCTGCTGGGGCGCGGGCGAGTGGGCTTTGTGACTACTTAATCACGATCAAGCGGTCGTGAGCGCTCAATAGCGCCCACACGCTATCGCACGCCCGCGCATGATGCGCCATCAGATGCGGGCGTTGCGGCTTGAAGAGGTGCGGTGAGGGCACATCTCAGCCGTTCGATCTCACAATCGAACGGCCGAGAATCGAAGGACGTGAGCATGCATTTCATGCGCGGGAGGCGAGCTGGCGGCGCATGTTGCCCACGATGAGGTTTTAGCGATGGTTTTATCCGTCACTAAAGACCCCTTATTTAATGTTTTGCAATTGTAAAGACCAAATTGCCCTCACTCCTTGCAACTATAAAAGGAGACCCCCTCCATACGAAATTGGCATCCCTTCCTTCTCTCTTCTACCTCTCTAAAGCTCAAGAGAAGCTTGCCCCACACCCGGGATGCCCCTCGAGAGATAAAGTCAAATTTTCGCTCTCATTTTGGAAGCGGATCCCGCGACGACGACAACATGTTGCCCCCTTCTCGTTCCTCCTACCTCAACCTCCTTCTTCCCGCTCCATCCTCCTTCGTCCAGGCGGCGTCTCATCCGGCTTGTCCTCCAAGCGATCGTCGAGGAGGATAACTTCTCTCTCCCATTCTTCTTTACAGCTTTATAGAGTAGAATTTTCTTGCTTTCTAGTGTAGCTGATTTATCGCTTTCTAGTGTAATTCTTCTCTGATTTTATTGTATAAACATTTTGAAATATTGAGTGCATGTTTTCTCTCTCTCTCTCTCGTTTATTATGATTGTTGATATTGCTTCATTGTAATTACATCGCTTCGCTTTTCAACAAAAACTCTAAAAAAAATATAATTGCGAATATAGATCAACGTAGCCTCCCCGAGTTTGACCAGGGATTTCTATTCCGGTACAAATTTTATTTGTTGAACATGGGTTCTTCGCTTTCTGATGAGAACCTCATCATGAGCCGTAACTAGCTCATTTTGACCTAATACAAAGGATAAAAGCTCTTACATAACTCAAGGAAAGGCTTAACTCAGAGAATTCTGAGTTTAAGGAGAAAACAAGTCATAAGGGGTAAAAATGCAATTTTACCAGTATAATCTGCATACAGGGTAATTCAGGGTCCAAACATAGGTCAAACAAACCAAATAAGAAGGAAAGTGGGATGATCTGACAAGGGCTACAGCAATTCCAAGGAACTAAATGATAATCTGTAACCTTAAAACAAACCCACTTCAATTCACGAGGTTCGAGGCAAAGTAAAAATAGAATAAATCCTCTAAAATTCATAGAAAAATAATCTCTAGGGTTTAGAACCTTCAATTTGGCCTTCGGAACCCATTTTGACTTACATTGAGAACCATGCCCAATTAATAACTTATTTTGGGTTTTTACGTAAATTGACCGGTCAAACAAGGTTTTATCTAGAAATAAAATTCACCATCAGAATTCTTAGGTCCTAATTAGTCACGTATAAAAACTTGAGCCTAAGAAGAAACCTTCTTGACCAACTTTACATTTTGGTCCTCATCTATTTACTTTTTGGCCCTCAACTTTTGAACCCTCGCATTTTGGCCCCTAACTCTTCTTCGTTCTTTACATTCAGGTCCTCCCTGCAAAACCTGCCAGCACCACACTCCGGCGACCTTGCGCGGAGGATGGCGCCGCGTAGGGTAAGGGGGAGGGCCTGCCAGGTCAAATGGGGGTGCCCTGCGTCGTCAGCCATCGCAGGAACACCCCCCTGGTCGCTGCAACCCACCATACCGGCCGTGCGAACGCACGGACGGTATGGGTCTCCTTCTTCCGGCGTCCTCCGGCGAGGGAGACACGTCGTCTCCCTCCGCCCTCCTCTCTGATTCCGCCCCTATAAATACCCCCGTGCTCCGCCGTTCTTGTCAGCTCGGTCCTGACGGAGAAACACCCTCTTTTCACTCTCTTCCCACTCCGACAGGAAGCCCTCCAGCTCCGGCAGTTTTTCCCTCCTCCTCCTCGTCGTTCTGCCGCACTACCAGCAGCAGGGCTGCCTTCCCCTGCTCTTCCCGCGCCGCGCCGCACCCAGCGCGTGCCTCTCCAGCCCTCTCCTCACCGTCGCTCCTTCCTCTGGGCAGCTTCTTCTCCGGCGACAGTCGATACGACTGTCGCCTGTTCCGGCCCCTCCTTGTCCTGCTAAGTAGGTATAACTTCTCACCTTTCTCCCCTCTTCCTTTTCCTCACTTTAAACCCTTACTGTCGCCCTCGATTCCGACCAATCGCCCTCACCTTCTCCACCTCCGGCCACACTCCGGCGACCCGCTCCCATCACTCCAGCACCCCACACGGCTCGCCGACCTGCACAGAATCTCCGCCTCCTCACCCTGATCCATTTCCGCCCTTCCAATTCCCGCCACCGGACCTCTGCAAATCCACCGAACACACCCACTTCCCGACCCACAGTCCGACCTAGGGCAGCCCCAGCACGCCGCCCCACGCCTCGCCACCACCCGCACGAGCTTCGCCGCACTCTGGCGAAGCTCCCGGCACCTTCTGATTAGGCCGAGAGGCTGTTTTGCTGTGAACAGGTCACCCGTCCTCCACCGCCATTGTTGTGCAGAAGGAGCTGCCTCCGCCTGCAGCTGCAGCCTCGCTACGCCCATTCAGAATCCCAGGTTGCATGGGGTGTCTTCGCGAAGAATCCCAGGTCCGCAGCAAGGGCGAGGGCCTCGCGTAAAGCCGCAAGTACCAGCTGGTTCCTCCGCGCAGGCGCCAAATTGGGGTGGGACATTTAGTCCCACCTCGGAAGGCTCTGGAGCGGCGCAGCGATACAAATTGAAAACGTGCTGGAGGCTTATCGCCTCAGCACACGGGGTGAGGTCCCTCTCACACCGTCTCACCGGGCCCATCCGCGAGCTCATCACGCGGATCCGGCCGACCCGACCCGACTTGTCTAGCACTCCTCGCCCACCACGCACGCCGGTGGGCCTGGACCCGGGCGCGACCCGTACCCGACTACCCGGCAGCTCTGGGAGAGCTTTCCTAAGTGCGGCTTATGTGAGAGAGAAATGCAGGGGGGGGGAGGGTAGAGTAGGTTTTGCCGTCTCTGATTGGAACTTTGAGTGTGCAGGCACAGGTGAAGGGACTGCGGAAGGGCTGAAGAGAAGAAGAAGACTGAAGGAAGAAGAGCAGCCAGGTCAAAGAAAAGAGGAAGGAGAAAGCAAAGAAGAAGAAGACAAGCAAGGCAGAGAAGAAGCTGACGAAGACTGAAGGAAGGAGCATCGAGCGGCACTGTAGCAGCGGCGACTTAAGTCGTCTGAGTGGAAAATCAGACGACGCTCTGAAGGCAGAAAAGAAAGAAGAAGAACATCACCACTGCTGCAGATAAAGAAGACAGAAAGAAAAAGAAGAAAGAAGGAGAGACGACGTCCTGACAACAAAAGCAGAAGAAGAGCACGAGAAGAAGATCTGAAGAACAGAAGGCAGAAGAAGAAGACCACAAGGAGATAAACAAAGAAGAAGAAACCAAAAGCCAAAGAGAAGAGAAAACAAAGAGGAAGAAAGAAGAGAAGAAGAAGCCAAATTTTCATCTCTCTCCCTCTCTCTCTCTCTCTCTCTTTATTTTTGTAATAAGAATTTGTACCCCTAGAATACAACTTGCTCCCTGAGTTCGACCTCGGGAACTCTTTTATTTTCCGAGTAAAAAAATTATATATTTGAAATGATGGCAATAACTGGCTATACTACAACGCTATAATAAAACCTAGTTATCTTTGGCCACCATTTCACCACTTTCACACTACGACGACAGGTTTTTCAAAACCAAATACGTTAGCGTAGTAACTCGCAGCTTCAACATTTTGGCGTCGTTTTCGGGGAAGAACGATTTCCGATCTTCTTTTCGCATTTCATGCACTTTATTGTTTTCTAACTTGCTTTCTCTTGTGTCTATTGTTTTGCAGAGACCTCCATCGGGGAATCATTAAGTGGTAGACCGGAGTAAAGTACAGTTGAAGACAACTGTAAGTGCTCCCCATTCTTCCCCCGTCCATAGATTTCATTTGCCACATTAAATCCAAATTCCAACTAACCTAGGTGTTCGCATAAATCCTAGGAATAATTTGGTTGTTTGGATTCTCACTCACATTCATTCCACCCTCATTTATAAAAAAATAACAAAAAGATAATCTTGTGGGGTAATTTCCAACAGACACACAACATACACCCACATGCAAGGCACTTAACCTAATTGATTTGTTTCTACTCAATCGGGTTCTGATCTGTGGAACCGATACACACAAAGCAACACATAAAAGAGTAGAAATCATTCTAGGTTAACCATCTTTGTGTGCCTAACTTAGTGGTGTATTTGTGGCTAGTTGTTTGAGTTGTTTAGGCTGCACCACTCTACTTAAAATCAACTCATCAAGTAGCTCCTCCTTAGGATTTTCAATCTAGGTCTATTCCTGGCACTCCATTTTCTTTCTGGTTTTAAAGGAAAGCAATCTTCACCCGTATTTGACAACTTGGTTTGCCTAGAAACTTGATTGCAATCAACCTAATTTTAAACCCTAAAAGCTACTAAAGCAAGATTTGAACATTACAATCCACGCATCACAAATAATCTTGCTTGAAAACCCTGGTTGTACATGCACTTACACAATTCTCAATCAATCATTAAGGGCACAACCCATTTTAAGGGCCCATCACATTCTATAAGCACCACAATTCCAGGCCTTAATAAAATTGAGTAGATGTTGGCCTTAAGGTCTGATTCGCTCTTCAGGGCATAGTCTGAGATTATCTTTGATTAACCTACTTGTACTGATTAATCTGATATCTAGCTAGGGGAGTAGCATCAAACGACCGCGGCTGGGGGGTACACTAGGAATCGGAGGCGAAAGCCGAAGGAAGAACCTTCTCCCTAGTCCCTCCTTCTAATTGGTTGGATTGAGCAGACACAAGTAGAGTAAATCATTTACAATCTTAAGGTAGGTTTTAGGAGTCAGTAGATCCTTAGGCTACCCCACTTAAGGATAGCCTTGTTTTGTTGTGCTGCAGGATCCCTATCCCCAGTCATTCCGACCTTCTCCTAGTTTATGCTGGGAAGACGGTCATTGAATCCCCAATTGGAAGGACCACTAGAGTATTCTAGGAGGCGCAAATTGGATTTTGGTCAAATTGATCCCATGGCCGACCAACAGCCTCCTTTGCCTAGAGATCCACAGGAAGAATTCCGAAGGCAGTTGGACCAAATGCAGAGAATGCAGGAATGGTTCCAAAGAATGCAGGGTCTCAGCCCTTAAAGGATTTTTATGATCCTTTAAATTACAGGGAATGCCCCAATGTCCAGATTCCAGCCGGTGACGTAGAAATCAAGCCCCAGGTGTTAAGCCTGATCAAACATTATCATGGACTTGGCTCCGAAGATCCGTTTCAGCACTTGGAGGACTTGACCACTTTGGTCCAGACCACCAAGGCACGAAACGTAAACGAGGAGCAAATGATCATGAGGCTCTTCCCCCACTCTTTTAAGGATAAGGCCGCGCATTGGTATAGGATAATAGGAAGACAATTGCAACTTGGAATGAGTTGAAATCGGCCTTTCTGAAGAAATTCTTCCCAGTCGGACGTACTAATGCCTTGAGACGGGCAATCACTACCTTTACCCAGCGGCTGGGGGAGCAGTTTCATGTGTCTTGGGAATGATTCTAGTGGAGGTGTCCATACCACGAGGTGCCGAAATGGCAACTCATGCAGATCTTCTATCATGGGTTGACTGAGCAACTCAGAAATTATGTGGATGTTTCTTGCGAAGGCAATTTCCTCAATAAAGATGCAGATAGTGCACATGATTTATTTGAGGAAATAAGTAAGAATTCAATCAATCATGCCTCCATAAATACATTTAACCGGTCCCAGCAGCCCAGATTAAATGTCAATGAAGTCCATAACTCTCATTCATTTAATATGGAATTGATTTGTAACAAACTTGACAAAGTGAACTTGGTTGCTAAGAGAATGGAAGAGTGGATGGCTGGAAATTCTATGAACAACTCTCAATCCACTCAATCCCAAAATTCGAGATTCCATTCTTCACGAGCTCCTTCTGGATGGGAGTTCGTAAATCAACTTGATGCGGCTCAACCTGTGAGTCAGCATTTTTCGGAACCCCATAGGTTCCAAACTGGGGCCTTTGATCCCAGTTTTTCTGATCCTTCCCTTTCTTTCTCTCCATCCTCACCCTATGAGGATGTCTGTGCTGTATAAGAGAATGTTAGATCCAACCCTACTCTAATGCTTATAATCCGGGTTGGAGAAACCACCCTAACTTCTCTTGGAAAAACCCGAGGCAACAGACCCAATTTCGACTTGGCAACTATGCTCCGCAATGACCAATGGGTCAGGGTCATGTATATACTCAGTTGCCCCCAAATTAGGTCAATCAGCCAACTTGGAATGCCCGTCAACCCATAGGGCAGGCTGATTTGAACTGGCAAATGGTAGAGATGCTTGGATCCATGCTCCAGCTCATGAAGCAAATGAAAACCTCACTGGACAACTTGCAGACTAGGCTCATTGCTAACTCTCGTCAACCCGGATCTCTACCATCCCAACCCGTACCCAACCCACGAAATATTCTGAATCCGAGCAACCAAGCCCATGGGTACGGAAATCAGAGGGACCCACACACACATGCTCAGGTGGTTGAGCCGGGTCCCTCATCTTCCTCTTCTTCTTCTGCAAATCAACAATTCCTGGTTAATCAAGCCCCTCCAATCTTTCCTAACCCTCCCCAAGACCCAAACTCTTATGCATCTGCAAATTCTGTCACCTTGAGGAATGGTAAGCATATTCAGGATCCACAACCACACTGTTTTGATCTATTGAATCTTGAAGAACCTGAGGAGAGAGAGGCGAATTCTGGAGAAGAAATCAAGGCTCAGGAGCCTGATTCCAAAGATCTGACTCATGTTCCTTTTCCTAAAGCCTTGATCAAATCAAAGAAGAAGAAGTCTGTTAGCAATGATGAGCTTCTGAATCTATTTAAGAATGTTGAGGTCAATATCCCGCTCCTCGATGCCATCAAGTATATACCGGCTTACGCAAGATTTTTAAAGGATTTATGTACACAAAAGCGTAAGTCGAGAGAATCTATTTCGAGGAAGGTGGTACTCTCCGAGCAGGCTAGTTCTGTTATCCTGCACCACTTCCCTCAGAAAAAGAGAGATCCAGGTACTCCGTTGATTTCTTGTGTCATCAAAGATTACACATTTGATAGAGCACTTTTGGATCTGGGTGCATCCATCAACCTAATTTCGACTTCTCTTTACAAGAAGTTTGGATTGAGTGAACTTCGGCCAACTTCAGTAATGCTACAGTTAGCGGACCGCTTGGTCACAAATCCACGAGGCATTATTGAAGATGTTATAGTTAAAGTTAAGGATTTCTATTTTCCTATAGATTTCCTTGTCCTTGACATGGATGTACTTGAAAATTTGAGGAACACGCCCATCATACTAGGGTGTCCGTTCCTGGCTACCGCTAAGGCCAACATTAATTGTGAAAGCGGTAGCATGGAAATTGCCTTTGGAGATCAACGAATAAAATTGGATATTTTTAAGGTAATCAATAAATTTGAGGATTGTGAATTTATTGAGGAACTTGAGGAGGATAATGAAAACATTGAAACTTGTTTGATGGTTTCTTCAATTGAAAGTTCCTCGTTTGATGGTGAATTAGACCCACAACCTTTTATGGCAGACCTGTCATCTTCTGAAGAGGTTATTGATTTTGTTCACTCACAACCTCTTCCTCTTGTTGAGTCTTCAGCATCTTCCTTACCATCAATCATCAACCCGCCCCAGCTTGAACTGAAACCATTGCCTAAGAATTTGAAATATCAATTTTTAGGACCTCAGAAGACACTTCCTGTGATTATCAGTGCTAAATTAACAAAAGTGCAAGAAATTAAATTGATCAAGGTCCTGAAGGAATACGAGGCAATTGGTTGGACCATTCATGACCTCAGGGGGATTGAGTCATCTTACTGCAATCATAGAATATTCTTGGAAGATGGATCCCACCCTTTTCACCAGATGCAGAGGAGATTAAATCCAAATATGCGAGAAGTGGTCAAAAGGGAAATCATCAAGTGGCTCGATGCAGGAATTATTTATCCAATCTCTGATAGTCCCTAGGTAAGTCCCGTGCAGATTGTTCCGAAGAAAGCCAGGATTACCGTTGTGACTAATGAGAGAGGAGAATCTGCCATAACTCGTTCAGCTTCCTCTTGGGGGGTTTGTATTGATTATAGGAAGCTGAACACAGCCACTATAAAGGATCATTTTCCCCTGCCTTTCATCAATCAAATCTTGGAAAGACTAGCTGGGCAGAAATACTTCTATTTTCTTGATGGCTACTCGGGATACAACCAAGTTCCTATCCATCCCGAGGATTAGGAAAAAACTACTTTCACCTATCCCTATGAAACCTTTGCTTTCCGTAGGATGCCTTTCGGTTTATGCAATGCACCTATGACTTTTCAAAGGTGTATGTTAGCCATATTCTCTGACATGGTAGAAGAGTTTATGGAAGTCTTCATGGATGATTTCTCTATTTTCGGAGAATCGTTTGACTCTTGTTTGGCTAATTTGGAAATGATTCTTAAGCGATGTATCAAAACACGATTAGTCCTTAGCTGGGAAAAGAGTCATTTCATGACCCAAGAAGGCATCGTCTTGGGTCATGTAATCTCTGAATGGGGAATCGAAGTGGATAAAGCTAAGGTTGATGCTATCGCTAAACTTCCTCCTCCCACATCTATTAAACAAATCCGATCATTTCTTGGTCATGTGGGATTCTATCGAAGATGCAACAAGGAATTCTCGAAGGTTGCTCGTCTCCTGAGCAATCTTCTTGCCAAAGAATCGCCGTTTTTTTTCGACGAATCATGCCGAAAGGCATTTGATTTCCTAAAAACGGCAGTCACCTGTGCTCCAATTTTGCAACCACCAATTTGGATAGCCCTTTTTGAGATCATAACCGATGCTTCTGATTACGTGGTCGGGGCTGTCTTGGGTCAGAAAATTGATAGAAAGCCCTCTGTCATCTATTACGCTAGTAAAACTTTAGATAGAGCCCAGAGGAATTACACTGTTACTGAAAAAGAATTACTAGCTATAGTGGTTGCTTTGGAAAAATTCAGGGCTTATCTCTTAGGGTCTTATGTTATCATCTATACCGACCACTCGGCCTTGAGACATCTCTTGGCCAAAAAAGATGCCAAACCCCAGCTTATTCGTTGGATTCTTTTGCTTCAAGAATTTGATCTTGAAATAAAGGATAAAACAAGGGTACAAAATGTGGTGGCGGATCATTTGTCGAGACTCCTAGGTGATTCTTCTCGTCCGGACATCCCGCTTGCTGGCACTTTTCTAGACGAAGCTATTCTTACAGTTTCAGGTGTCAACACCCCGTGGTTTGCTGACATTGTTAACTATTTGGCCGTTGGTCAAATCCCCCAGGATTGGACCAAGCAACAACGGGATAGACTCAAATCTGAGGCCAAATACTACTTTTGGGAGGACCTTGAACTGTATTGCATTGGCTCTGATCAGATTATTCGCCGATGTGTACTGGAGAATGAATTCAACAGTATACTCGAGTTCTGCCATGCATCTACGTGTGGTGGTCATTTCCTTGGGAAAAAGACGGTTGCAAAAATCTTGCAATCTAGCTTCTATTAGCCGTCTTTATTTAAGGATGCCCAGGATTTCTCTAGGTCATGTTCTCAATGTCAGGCACTCGGGAGCATAACTAAGAGGGATATGATGCCCCTAAACCCAATTCTTCCTGTCAAAATTTTTGATGTTTGGGGCATCGATTTCATGGGACCCTTTCTCCCTTCATTTGAACATCAATACATTCTTGTTGCTGTTGATTATGTGTCCAAATGGATTGAGGCGATTCCCACCCGAGCCAATGACCACAAGGTGGTCATTGATTTGTCAAGAAAAATATCTTCAGTAGGTTTGGGATTCCAAGAGCCATCATCAATGACGGTGGCACTCATTTTACTAATGCCTAATTCCAGAATTTGTTGGCCAAATACAGGGTTAATCACCGAATTTCCACACCTTACCATCCCCAGACGAATGGACAAGTCGAGATTTTCTATCGGGAGATCAAGAATATTCTGCAGAAAACGATTAGGCTTGATCGTAAGGACTGGATTCAAAAGCTTGAGGATGCTCTTTGGGCCTACCGCATGACATATAAAACACCCATCAGCATGTCTCCATTTTGTTTGGTGTATGGAAAGGCATGCCATCTACCGGTAGAGATTGAACACAGGGCATTCTGGACGATCAAACAATGCAATTTAGATATGAATTTAGTTGGGAAGACCAGGAAACTCCAATTATCTGAGTTGGAAGAGCTTAGAAATGATGCATATGAGAATGCCAAGATCTATAAGGCTCGGACCAAAGCTCTACATGATCAATTGATTTCTCGCAAGAGCTTTGAGCTGAACCAGAAGGTCTGGTTATTCGATTCTAGACTTAAGCTCTTTCCTGGCAAATTTAGATCTAAATGGAATGGCCCATTCATTATTGACCAGATTTTTCCAAATGGAGCCGTTCAGATTTCTGACCCAAAGACGAGTAACACATTTAAAGTCAACAGTCAACGTCTGAAGCCTGTTATTGACCGTACTCTTCCAGAACCCATCTTAGATACAGTTGCTCTAGCCATTCTGTGACTTCTTTGGCTGGACTTCGCCTAACTGGCAGCATGAACTCAACAGTTGTACATATGACACAAAGCTAGCACGAGCTTCATATTCAAGTGACCTCTTTCATACTCTACCCTTTTTTTCATGTCTCTTTCTCAATGTGGACATTGCATCAGCTAGGCATGGGGGGGTGGATTCATTTTTGAATCATTTGATCAGCTTTGTGAAATTCATGTAAATTGTTTTTCTCTTCTTATTTATACATAAAAAAAAATTGTATTAGGAAGGAATAGTTGGACATTAGGACTTTTCAATCCTAGGAAATATTACATTAAGATCTGAACACAAAGACCCATCAGGTCTTTGGACTTAATCGGCCCGTGTATCCACTAAAATGTGGATTTGTTTTTTGAGTCATCGCCATCTTAATTCTATTGTAATTGGAGTAAATAAGTTTGGGTGATAAATACACGACTTATTAATCCACCCTCTAATTTAAGGAAACTTTGAGTTTTAAGCATCTACACACTTTCTTTGCACTAGCTCATTGTTCAGCAATTTTAATGGAAATTGGGTAGCTAATGAACCTTCTAGGGTGATATGGTTGGTAAGTTATTGTGGGTAACAGCCCATAGGTAGGTTGTCCAGAGCCTAGTCACTGGACCATTCTCTTTTTACTGCCTTTAGGTAAATCTTAGACCAGGGAAGCCACCTACTTAAAAAAAAAGGAAAAAGAAAGTCAAAAAGAAAAGAAAAAGAAAAGGAGAAAAGAAAAAAAAGAAAACAAATAAGCCACACTTCACTGCACGAGTATAGCTGGCAAGTTGTCGGTGGTAACAGCTCATCGACTGGTTGTCCAGAACCCAGCTCAAGAAATGCACTTAAAATTCCCAAAAACACTTAGGAGGAAGCGGAGAAGTAAAATAAACGGGGGAGATATACACTAGATTCACCCTTGTGTTGACCCCATAAAAATAAAAGTAGGGAGAAAGCTATTAATTGTAAAGATACTGGTAAGGAGATGGAGTGGGCAATAGGCCTGGAAATGTTAGGGCTTTTGCGCGGGTGGATGTGGCGGAAGTCACGGGATTATTGGTGAGGTGGATGGAGGTGCGTAGCGATGGAAACACCTCGCTGGAGTAGTCGCTGGAGATGGAGGAGATGAGGGTGAACGGCGTAGTCGGTGGTCGAAAGGGACAGGAGGATGCATGCTTTGATTGGACAGTGCCGTGGAAGAGAACTTCTCCGTTGAGGTGGATGGTGAGGAAGAGAGGGGAGGATGGCCATGGCTTTGGCACACCAGGCGTGGATGAAGGAGACAAAGATGATGGCACTCCCAATTTGGCCGTTGGGAGGAGCTCTGATGTAAACATGTTTACACTACATAAGATGTCTATTTATGCATATTTTTAAGCATAGAATTGCATTGTAACTATAAATATTGCATAGTTACAGGGTGTAGGGGTCTTTGCGGGACTCTCCCTCTCTAGCTGCCCAGGTATTTCTCAAGTGGACGACCTTCCTGACTAAGGGGTATCATACGTCCCGAACCTCTATAGTCATCTAACATTTTTGGGTGTCTCGATTGGGTTCAGCACATTCTAATATCATCAAATCCTTCGGTACATGTTTGGTAGGAGGTCCTTAAGACCAGCCTTAAGACCTCCTTTAGAAATCCACTCTCGCCGAGGCCAAGCCTCGACACCCTTGTTTGTGTAGCAACCCCACCACATAGATCTTTCCTTTGATTCAGAACCAAGTTCTCCTTCTTCCATCATGGCACAACCCATTGAAGAAGAGAACAACCTTGAGCACCAACTTCAGCGCCTAAATGATCTCTTCCAAAATTTTGTAAACCCGCCGCAGCATCCTATGATGCGAGATCACTATAATCCCGTTGCGGTGGCAATCGAGCCTCGAGTCCAAATCTCGGCTGGAGGTCCTGATTCTGAACTCAAGCCCAATATGATTCATGCCATACCGAAATTCCATGGGCTTAACTCCGAGGATCCATTCCAACACATTAAGCAGCTCAAACATCTGGCCCAGACCTTCGGGTCGGATGCACAAAATCGGGATACTTTACTCATGAAGATATTTTCTTTCTCCCTCATGGACAAGGCTGCTTATTGGTATCAAACTCAGACTCGTATGATTAACACATGGGTCGAACTTCAGTTCGAATTTTTGAAGTTCTTCCCCGTTGGCCGGACAAATGCCTTGCGCCACCAGATCTCTCATTTCACTCAACAATCGGGAGAACCTCTTCATGAGGCATGGGATCGATTCTTGGATCTCATGCGAAAGTGCCCCCATCACAGAGTTCCTAAATGTGAACAAGTTCAGTCTTTTTACCAGGGACTCCTTGAAGACATTCGATTATTCGTCAATGCAACCTACGGAGGAAACATCATGGGTCAACATGAGGACATGGTGTGGGAGATTCTCGAAAATATGTGCGAGAACTCCATCAATAATGACTCCATGGGCTTATTCGACCGGACGAATGCCTGCGCATCGACGAATCTTAGGGGAGCACATGAGATGCAGGACCTATCCACATCCGTCGACTTGGAATTGATGGCCAGTTGGTTGGACAAGGTCTCTATCATAGAGAAGAAGGTGGACGAGCTGACTCGGCATCTACAGCGAGCCACCTCTGCACAGAACTCATTCACACAGCCACCTCTCATGAGGGAAACTGTGCAGAATTTCTATCACCAATCTTCTCAGGGGATGGACCCGTATCCACCCCTGTCTGACTTTCGAACGGGAGGGACCTCTGATCCACTCTATTCTAGTTGGGGGAACTTTGAACCCTCGTATTCTGACTTTCTTGAGGCTCCTCAAACCTACGAGGACCTCAATGCCATCTAGAATGACCCATTCTCCAATACTTACAACCCTGGATGGCGAAATCATCCCAACTTTCAGTGGATGGGAAATTCTTAGACTCAAAGACCACCTTATCAACCCCATCCACAAGCTCCTTATCCATATCAGCCGCCTCAGCCTCGGCCCAACCCCACCTATCAATCTGGGCCAAACCAAGATCAAATGACTCTTATCATTCAAGCACTGGTTGACATTCAGAAAACGAATGCGGCAATGCAGAAACAACACAAGGACGAGATCATAGAGGTTTGCAATCAACTTGCCCAGATGGCGATTTCTCGCCAACCTAGCACCCTTCCTTTGCAACCTCTGCCAAACCCAAATAATGTGCCGACCCAGAGGCGCGTTATGAACCCAAATCCAGGCCACACACATATGATTTATCAGACCCCTTCTGTTCCATCACCCGACGGGATGGAAGCTTCGACATCTTATGCGGGATTTCAACAGCAGCCACCCATCTTACCAAACCCAAACCAAAATCAGGCAGGATTAAACTTCGTAACAACTTGTAGTGGTAAAGCAACCAAAGACCCACATTTTTTAAACCACTCCAAGCTTGGTAGTAACCCAAGCCTTAGGATAGTTATCTAGGATACCCCTATCCCAGATCAAGAACCTGGACCTATTCTAGAGGAACCAACTAGGGTTCCATTTCTTGAGGCCTTGACCAAGGAAAGAGGATAACCAAACCCGTGGCTCCTGAGGAGGATCTGGTCAAGCTCTTTGAACAGGTCCAGATAAACATCCCCTTGATGGATGCGATCCGCCACGTACCGGCTTACGCACGATTTCTGAAAGATGTGTGTACACCCAAGCATAAACCGCAAACCAAAAGTGGCAGTTTGATCATACTGTCAGAGCAAGCCAGCTCTGTAATCTTGAGTAAACTCCTACCCAAAGCTAAAGACCCAGGTACTCCCCTGATTTTGTGTAAAATTGGTGATACCCAATTTGACAAAGCCTTGTTAGACTTAGGTGCCTCCATAAACCTAATACCTACATCCCTCCTTGACCACCTTGAAGAGTCCGAGCTTAAACCGACAGAGGTGACATTGCAGTTAGTCGATCGATCCATCAAGTCACCTAAAGGAATACTCGAGGATATCATTGTTACGGTACGAGATTTCTACTTCCCGGTGGATTTCATAGTTCTAGATATGGATGCACCTGAGAACCCAAGGGATACACCGATTATATTAGGGAGACCTTTTCCGGCCACTGCTAGGGCCATCATAAACTGCGAGGAGGGCCAAATAGAATTAAAATTTGGGAATCAAACTCTAAAGATTGACATCTTTAAGGCCCAACAAGGGATTAATTACGGTGTTATAGAGCAAATATGTGATATCAAAGCCGTGGTTGACGAATTGCATGTCGAGGACAACTTGATTATCCCCGATCAACCAGCAGAAGATCAAAACCCGCAAATAGAGGATTCTAAACCTGATCTAGACACACCCATGACTCCTACCCTTGTCCCTGATACGCACCCTGAACCGCCCGTTGCTGCTGATAATCCCGTCCTGGAACTCAAGCCCCTTCCCAATCATCTGAAGTATGTCTTTTTGGGTTCCAATCAGACATTTCCTGTGATTATCAACTCCTGATTCACACTTGACCAGGAATCTCGTCTGATTACTATTCTCCAGCAACATCATAGAGCCATTGGATGGACTCTCGATGACTTGACTAGCATAAGCCCCTCTTATTGCACACATCGAATCTACATAGAAGAGGGTGCATGACCTTTGCGAGAAATGCAGAGATGTTTAAACCCTTATCTGCAGGAGGTCGTGAAAAAGGAGATCATTAAGTGGTTAGATGTAGGGATCATCTTCTCGATCTCCGACAGTCGCTGGGTGAGTCCAATCCAAGTTGTGCCTAAGAAGGCCGGACTCACCATCATTGTGACTGAAACCTGAGAGGTCATACTGACCCGAATAGCTAACTCGTGGAGAGTTTGCATTGATTACAGAAGACTCAATTCCTCCACGAAGAAGGATCATTTCCCACAACCGTTTATTGATTAGATCCTCGAGAAATTAGCGGGAAATAGGTTCTTCTGCTTTCTTGACAGGTACTCCGGTTATAACCAAGTGGCAATCCATCCAGAGGACCAAGAAAAGACCACGTTCACCTGCCCCTTCGGGACGTACCCGTTTCAAAGGATGCCATTCGATCTCTGCAATGCACCTGAGACTTTTCAGCGGTGCATGCTTGCCATATTCTCAAATATGTTGGGTGATTATCTAGAAGTCTTCATGGATGACTTTTCAATTTTTTGGAGCATCATTTGACGATTGCCTCTAGCACTTGGTCCAAATACTCAATCGGTGCATTGACGTGAATATGGTTCTTTCCTGGGAAAAGAGCCATTTCATGGTGCCTGAGGGAATCATCATGGGACATCTGATTTCGGAGAAAGGCATCCAAGTCGATTGAGCCAAGGTTAACTTGATTTCCAAACTCCCTATGCCTAGCTCGATTAAGGACATCTGATCTTTTCTGGGGCACGTCGGTTTTTACTATCGATTTATCCCTGAATTTTCAAAAATCGCGCGCCCCCTTACTACTCTTCTCTCCAAGGATGTACCTTTCAAAATCTCCAAGGAATGCACTCAAGCATTTGAGATCCTTCGTGACTAAGTTGCCCAAGCCCCAATCCTACAGTCCCCTAATTGGTCTCAACCCTTTGAGATCATGTGCGATGAATCTGACTTCGCTGTAGGAGCAGTTTTGGGACAGAAGATTGACGGGAAACCCGTGGTCATTTACTACGCTAGCAAAACACTTGACGAGGCTCAGCATAACTACACAGTTACTGAGAAAGAGCTGCTAGCCATAGTATTTTCCCTAGAAAAATTCAGATCATACCTCCTGGGTTCCCATGTTATCATCTACTCGGATCACACAGCTGTGAGACATCTCCTTGCAAAGAAGGATACGAAACCTCGATTAATCTGATGGATCTTGCTGTTGCAAGAATTTGACCTCGAGATTCGCGACAAAGTGGGAAAACAGAACATGGTAGCTGATCACTTGTCCCGCCTTCCTTCTGAGATCATTGACCCTTCCGGACCCATCACAGAATATTTTCCTGATGAGCACCTCCTGGCTATTGATACAGGGCTTCCATGGTTTGCTAACATAGTAAACTACTTGGCATCACATCAGATCTCGTCTGATTGGCCGAAGGCCAAGAAGGACAAATTGCGTTTCGATGCCAAGTATTACCTTTGGGAAGACCCATATCTATTCTGCATTGGTGCTGATCAACTTATCCGACGATGTGTCGCTGAAGAGGAAATCAAAGACATACACTCTTTCTGCCATGACCAAGCATGCGGTGGACATTTCTCAGGACATAAAACCGCATCAAAAGTCCTCCAGTGTGGCTTTTACTAGCCCACAATCTTCAAGGATGCATACAATCACTGTAAGGCATGTACTCGTTGCCAGACCTTGGACAACATGAGCCATCGTGACATGATCCCTTTACAGCTGATTCTAGTATGCGAGATTTTCGACATTTGGGGGATTGATTTTATGGGACCCTTCCCTATCTCGGACAGCTTCAAATACATCTTACTCGTAGTTGACTATGTGTCCAAGTGGATCGAAGCCATTCTGACCCGATCCAATGATCACAAATTTGTTATCAAATTCATTCATCAAAACATCTTCTCAAGGTTCAGGATTCCACACGCAATAATTTCCGATGGAGGGACCCATTTCACAAACGCTTAGTTCAAGTCACTGATGACCAAATTCAGGGTGTTACACCGAATTTCTACTCCTTACCACCCCCAAACTAATGGTCTAGCTGAGCTATCAAATCCGGAGATTAAGAAAATCCTTGAGGTTATTGTTCGACCTGATAAGAAGGATTGGTCATCCCAGCTTCCGGAAGCTTTGTGGCCTTATAGCACTGCCCACAAGACCTAATTAGGTATGTCTCCCTTCATACTGGTGTATGGGAAGACGTGTCACCTCCCCGTCGAATTGGAGCATAAAGCCTATTGGGCAGTACGGAATTGCAACTTAGATCTTTCTAAGGCTGGAACCCATAGAAAGCTTCAAATGAACGAGATCGATGAATTACGCCATGACGCATATGAGAACTCGCAAATATACAAAGAGCGGGTTAAAGCCTTTCACGACAAGCACATTTCTAGAAAGATCTTTCATCCTGGTTAAAAGGTTCTACTCTTTGATGCCCAACTCAAATTATTCCTAGGAAAGCTACGATCCAAGTGGATCAGACCCTACCTAATCCGACAAATCTTTGGAAATGGAGCCGTTGAGATTAGTCCACTCAGCCACGATTTCGAACCCTTCATCGTGAATGGTCAGAGACTCAAACCGTTCATTGACATGACCAATACAGATTTAGCTGAGACATCCTTTATCCTCCATTCTCCCTGAGCTCATTGCACCTAGTCGATGGCGTAAAACTCAACGCTTAACGGGAGGCAACCGGTCATTCTTCGAAAAACCCGAAACCTTTTCTGACATTTCTATGCTGAATTCATATTACACTTTAGGATTCATCCATTAGAACAACGACTCCACCTTAGGTACCCGTACCCGAGTTTAGAAATCGTTCGCAACAGTCACCTCGACCCGTTCGCCCACCCAACACTTGTCCTAATGAATGAACTAAGTTGAATTCGAACCCACCTAATTTACAATGGGGACATTACAAATCGTAGGCATGGGGGGGTATGAAAGTGCAAAATGTATGAAAACTCATATCAAGAAAAGGTTTCAACAAAAAATCACATTTCATAAAAAACACAAAAAAAATGAAAAATCTTGAAAAAGAACAAAAAAGCTGAAGGGGGAGAGAAAATTTTTGGGCTATACAAAAATATGAGGAAAAGAGCAAAATGCCAATAAGGAGCACAAATTGAAAAAGAAAAATAGTCATTAGTAAAAGATTAAGAAATTAATTGAAGTTCTAGACCACATCAAGAAAAAAAGAAAAATGAAAAAAAAGTGCTAAGGAGACACAAATATAGATTAGTAGGAACACTAACTTTAGGCCTTTTGGGCTAAACTCTTAGGCTTAAAAATTCAAGTATCTGCTAAAATCTGGATATTCCTCAAGAGGTTGGGGAAAATGCGAAGCTTAAGTATTAGGTCTAAGGCTTAGGAAGTATTTGGCCTCGTTAACTAACCTTCGTTTTGCGGGGCTCGGTAACCTAAGCACCCCAATCCACACACAGTTTGATTCGATGCACATAACTATCAAAATCACATAAAAGTGCTTAAGTATTCTAAAAAAGGTTGCCTAGATTAGGAGCGACCGATCAACACAAGTTGATTTAGACGAATTCCCGGCGTGGAGAGGCGGGAAATTCCCCTCGAAGATGCGTAACAACATATCGTCTCCTCAGTGCTTGTCTCTTAGGATATTTACATATCCTACCGAGGGCATGTAAGCACTATGCTGGTTCAGATACCATGGGTGGCATTATCACAAAATGTCGATTGCTAGGGTCTGGATTCGGCCACGGAACACCATGGGCGGGATTATCTCAAAATCTCAAAAGCTAGGGTTCTGGGGGTTGCCATGGGCGGTGCTATCACAAAGCATCGATTGCAAGGGACCTTTGAGGATTGATGATGGGGAAGAGGAATCCAATACAGACCATGTTGAGAAGCCAATCCGAAGTTAGAAATAAAAAGAAAAGAGAGAGGAAACTCTCCAAACAAATAAATCCTTTGTCTCTCTCTTACAAAAACGCACTGCAAACTGAACCAAGGCTACAAATGTCTCAAGAACGGGTGCTTTAACCGCGGAGTCCAATGAATACTAGGATAGTTTCTGCGGGCCTTAAAATCCTTTGCGGAGGACTGAGGCTAAAGCTGGTCAGGTCCAGATTTTGGTTGGTACTTGAGTACCTCTATGCTTATTGTCAGCATTCTGACCTAATTACAAAAGAAAAAAAGAAAAAGCACTTATCACAACTGGTAAAAGAAACACATGGTCTAGAATAGATGTTAAAACCTTGAAATTTTGCTAAGAGACTAGCAAAAGTTAGGCATGGGGGTATGATGAGAACCTCATCATAAGCCCTAACTAGCTCATTTTGACCTGAGAAAGTAAACAAAAGCTCCTACATAACCTAAAGGAAGGTCTAATTCAAGGAAGAACTGTTCTGGGAGGAAAACATGAAATAAAGGAAAAAAATTACAATTTTACCATTACAGTACATCAACGGGATTTATCAGGGGCTAAACATAGGTCAATTAGACTTAATAAGAGGAAAAGTGGGATGGTCCAGTTAGAAAAGGGTTATTATGAGATTTAAGAATTAAATGACATTCTGTAACCCTAAAACAAATTCACTTAATTTTAAAAGGTTATGGTCAGGATAAAAATCAATTAAACCCTCTAAAATTCATGAAAAAATATCCCCCAAGGTTTAGAACCTTCAATTTGGCCTTTGGAACCTATTTTAACCTAGATAGGGGTCCTAACTCAGTATTTGACTTAATTTAGGTTTTTGTGTAAAATATCCAATCAAACGTGATTAAACTTAAAATGCAACTACATCATTGGATTCCTTAGGTCCAAATTAGGTTTGTACCAAAATTTGGGCTCAAGGGAAGGTCACCTTGACTTACTTTGCAAAATAGTCCACCCAATTACATTCTGGCCCCTAACTTTTGAAAACCCTTGCACATACCCCCTATCTTCCTTGCCACTCTTTGCATTCAGGTCCCTCCACCATTACAGCGGAGGAATCCTATTCCGGCAAGGATTTGCGGAGGATTTCTCCCCGAATCCTCAGAGATCTCCTCCAAGATTTGGAAGGGAGATTCTCTGAGGAATTCCCTATCGTCTGAACGTGATCCCAAGAACGGATTTGCATCCAATCTCTCGTGTGAACGCTCGAGAAGATTGGGTATCTTTTGCACCTTCCATCTCCGGTGAGATCTCTGCGCTTGGAGGCTTGCCTTCCGAGCACAAAGGGCTTGGCCAGCAGCTATAAAAAGACCCCCGGTCCTTGCTGCAACTTCCAAGCTTGATTTGGTTGCAGATACCCCCTTAATTTCGTCCTCCCTCATCTCCGGCCAACTGCTCGCAAGCTCCGGCGATCCCTCCTCCCTCTTCTCGTCACTCTGCCACCATACCAGTGGCAGAGATATCTTCGTCGTGCTCCTCTGGGTTGCGTCGTACCCGCACGTGCCTCTCCGACCCTTTCCTCGTCGCCGTCATCCTCACCTCAGGGCCTTCTTCTCCAACGATGGCACCTACGCACTGCTCGTCCTCCACCTTCCCCCCTTCGTCCAACTACTCTCAGTAAGTTCCTCTCTCTCTACTCTCTATTTTCCCCCAATTAATTTCAGAAAACACCTCTCGTCCAACACCTCTCGCCGCCAATCACCTCCATCTCCCTCACCTCCGGCCGACCACCGGCGTGGCGAATCCGTTGCTTCCCCCCTACACACGCCTTGCCACCCACCTCAGAACCTTCACCATCACTCACTGATCATCGTCCACCCCTCCACTGACCGCTACACACGCCCTACACCCTCACCCAACACATGCACTGTTATGAACGCGCGGCTTCAGACATCTTTTAAGACCTCTGGGAGGTGGCCCAGGCGTCTGGAACCCCTTCCATACATCTAGGATTCGATTTTGGCGGCTGCGTCTGCGCACCTACGTGCGCAGACCTGCGGGTGCCTTTTCCCCTCTCTCCTGCGGCTGCAGGCTGCGCCCTCTGTTCCGCTCTTTCTCTCTCCCTGCGCGGCTTTAAAAAGCCTCGCCCTCTCCCTCACTCTCATCACCTCCGCTCCTCCTCCTTCTTCTTCCATCGAGTGCGAGCGGCTGCGGCGGCAGCTGCGGTGAGTGCGGGAGGAGGCACTGCGTGAGGGAGGAGGCGCTCGGCCATGAGGGCGAGCTTGCCGGGGCTGCTAGAGCCGGCCGACGAGGGAGCAGCAGACGCGGGGTGACGCGGGAGGCCTGCTGCAGCTCGAGCAGCAGGCGGACGAGACGCGGCGCGGCCGTGCGTCGCGAGCGGAGGGTGAGTCACGCCCTGATTCTGGAAATTTTTCCAGAATCAGACGTTTGGGCTTCCAACCAGACGACGGGGAGGACGTCTGGAGGACTGTCCAGACGTCTGAAAGGTGAGTTATTTTCGTCCTTCTTCCTTTTCTTCGACCGTCCATACTGAGAGAGAGAAATGGGTACGCGCAGGTTCTGGATTCGCCATCCAACGCGAATCAGATGTCTGGCTGCAGTGCCAGACGACGGGAACAACTTCCAGACATCCGGGGTGACCATCGGACGTTTGGGAACTAGGCCAGACCCCCCCGCAGGCTTCTGGACGTCTGAGAGACCACACAGGATAAGGTACCATCTGATCCCCATTTTTAAGACGTCTGAAAGAAGTTCCAGACTTCTGATTTTGCACTATTTCGTCGTTTTCAACCCGTTTAGGGCCCGTTCGGAGTCCGTTTTCCGCTTTTCGAGTTGCGTTCTTTTCGGAATTAAATCCTCTACCCGTCTACAATGATTAGATACTATTTTGAGAAACTCCTTGTGTTTGATCCTTGTGATAGGATCCCGTTCCATTGCAGTCTCGGGGGTTGCGGAGGCACGCGGGATTCCCGACCACGCCCCCAGTACTCCTGTTGTAACTGGTAGAGTGGCCTTTTAAGTTTATTAGCATAATCTGTTAAATTATGGAATCATAAATAGAACCTAGGACAGTGCATGAATCCTAGGGCTGGAAAACTAGATTGTATGATAGATCCTAGGGTATGGCATGAATCCTAGGATGGGAAAACTAGTGGAATATATGAATACTGCAGTATTGGAAAAGTGGAAAGGAATAAATAGCTGCCTGTAATTTGATTTAACAGCTGCCTGTTATGAATAAATAAACGTGATTGAGAACATGGATTGTAAGAACGTGAAACTGGAAGGTGAAACCTAGATGTTCTGAGTTAAAAGAGCTAGAACCCTACGGGGAATTAGGAGTAGAACTCCTAGAAAGAGAAAGGAATGGAACTGAGAAAGAAAGACGTGGTAGTGTGCTGCCTCTTGGGTACGTAGTACCAAGGGAAGTACCTGTTACCTGCTTAGTGCAGAGCTGAGCCAGCCACCTTAGAGACCCGGGGTTAGGTTTGGCCACTTTGTACCGACTTGTTGGCCCTCGTGTACGTAGTACCGAGGAGAGCTACTAGTGTAGGGAGGTACTAGCTACCCCACGGGCCCCGGGGTTCTGCTAGCCTCCTACACCGACTTGTTAGGCCCACTGGGGCAAACCAGGGTAGTCAGGCGAGGCTGCGCGGACTGTGGAGGGGTAAGGCCCCTGTTTGGTTACTGTGGAGGGGTTGGACCCCTTGCTACTGAGAGGGCTCTGCCCTGTACTGGTTCCGTGCTGTGCTTTGGGCGCACCCGTTAACGGAAACGACTGACCGCGTGCCAGTGCGGGTTAGCTACCTGTGCGTTTATCGCACGTGCCGTAGTCACCGTTACGCCTGTCCGTGACCTTGGGGTGGTTGACTGAGAGTAGGATCACCACGGGGGACTCTCCCGGCCAGGAGAGCACCACGTGCTACTTCTACTTTTTGGAAAAGACTGCAATCAAGATCGTTCCCACGAGGAACATTCGAGATCAAGTGAAGGATCTGAGAAATAAATGAAATCGTGAGACAATTGAAAGACGTAAATAAAGAAAGTAACAGAACATAACAGCTACTGTACACTTTACTGTTTCTTTTGTTTTAGTTGCCACTCTACTCAGCGTTTTGCTGACGTGTTACACTCGTTATCTTTCAGGACCAGGTGTTGAGTAGCCAGGGTCAACGGCTGCAGAGGATGCTGGGCCGAGTAGGGTCCAGTAGAGTTACCACTGTTCTCTTGTACCTCTTTTTGTTCCACTGTAGTGAGTAGTTCTTGTTACCACTGTACTTTTCTTTACCTGCAGTTCAAATTATGTTATGAATGTTGTTCTACTGTTGTGGTGGTATATACTGTAGTGGTTTCTTTCCTTACTGCTGTATTTTCTTACTGTTAGTTATATTCATGCTGAATGTGATTTATTTTACTGCTCTTTTGGTTACTTCCTCGTTGGACGACTAGGTCTTGGGATTAGTCGAGTCAGTCCGATTCTCATGTCTCGTAGGGACTCGGGAATCGGGTCATTACAAGATGGTATTAGAGCAAGGTCATCCCGAGAAGTGAATCAACTGACTGGAAAATAACCAATTCACATGTCTATAACTAGAGTAGCCACCACAACATATCTTTTGACATGAGCTCTTAGACGTTTCCATTAGGTATCGTTCCATAGTGACGGGTCCCGTTTTGTTTCGCGTCTCCTTGCAGGAGATGCCTCGTCGCGGGACTGGTGAGGCGGGTCACGGGCGCGGCCGAGGACGAGGTCGGCGAGGTGGGCGTGCCGTTGCCGACACCTCAGTGGACCAGCCACTACTCCCAGGCGTCCAGGCCCAGGACCTCGTCCAGCTGATACGGGATATTGTGCGAGAGGAGCTCCACCCACCGTCCCGAGCGCCTCACCCTGGGGCTGCGGAGGGGGAGTCCTCTGTGGGACCACCCGACGGATGCGGCGCTGGACACGGGGGAGGGGATGGGCCGCCGCTGCCCCCACCTTCCTCCGACACTTCTGTGCACGAGGCACCTTTGCCTGGAAGTGCACCAGCATCCCCACTGCAGCGCCACTCCGAGCTCTTCGGGCAGTTTCGAAAGCTGAAGCCCCCCTCCTTCAAGGGGGATGAGGACCCGAACGAGGTAGAGGACTGGCTTGAGCAGCTGGAGAAGATCTTCGACACCCTTCGCCTTCCGGTGGAGTGCTGCGTGGCCTTTGCCACGTACCAGCTGGAGAGTGCGGCACACAGGTGGTGGAGGGCGGTCAGGGGACAGGAGAGGGACGAGCTGACCTGGGATCGGTTCATCGCCCTCTTTTGCGAGCAGTACTTTCCCCAGACGTGGCAGGACCAGAGGAGGCGGGAGTTCCACACTCTCCGCCAAGGGACGATGACCGTGAGCGCGTACCGTACGTGTTTCCTGGAGCTGTCCCGCTTTGCAGCGACAACGGTAGCTACTGAGGAGGAGCGCCTTTGGAGGTTCACCGAGGGGCTGCCTACGTTTTCGAGGGTGGTGGAGGCAGCCATGACCTACGAGGAGACCAACCCGTCCGCGCGAGACACTGACGGCGGGCGGAAGAGGCCCTTTCAGCCAGACTTTTCACAGGGCCAGCGAGAGAGGAGACATGTGGCATCCGCAGGAGAGCCGTCACGTTTTGCAGGGCCATCAGTGGCCTTTGGGGGCCCTCGACAGGGGCCAGTCGCCAGCATCGGACCCCCACCCAGCCGACAGCAGGGACCCACTGAGGGCGGGAGTCGGGTTCCCTCTTTACCAGTGTGGCCAGCCGGGCCACATCAGGAGGGACTGCCCGTCTAGGGTAGGAGGTCAGCAGATACTTCCCGTGCAGAGCACTGGAGGGCGAGCAGGAGGCCGCGGTTCCCAGGCGCGAGGAGGAGGACAGCAGTCACGAGGAGGGTACCGGCCAGCACCTGCCCGTCCGGCGCAGAGTGTGGCTTGCTTCGTCAGCACCTAGAGTTGAGGGGATTATCAATGCCCTGACACACAGGGACGCCGGAGCTTCGGGATAGGTGGTACCCGACCGAGATACCCGCTTTACGTCCCAGTTTTGGGCTGAGTTTCAGCAGGCCTTGGGAACGCGGTTGAGGTTTAGTACAGCTTATCACCCCCAGACAGACGGACAGTCTGAGCACACGATACAGACACTTGAGGACCTTTTGCGTGCCTGTGTACTGGATTGGAGGGGCTCTTGGGAGGAGCACCTGCCCCTAGCGGAGTTTGCATACAACAACAGCTATCACTCGAGCATCGGCATGGCTCCCTACGAGGCTTTGTACGGACGGAGGTGTACGGCACCCTTGAGTTGGGTTGAGGTGGGGACCAAGTGGGAGGTTGGCCCCAGGTTGATCCGACAGAGTCAGGAGGTAGTCAAGCAGATCCACAGGTGACTCCGCATTGTCAGGAGCAGATAGAAGAGCTACGCAAATCGGAGACGCAGAGAGGTGCAGTTTGAGGTTGGGGACCACGTCTTCCTTCGTGTTTCACCCATGAAGGGCCTACAGGGGTTTGGGGTGAGAGGGAATCTCGCACAGAAGTTCGTGGGGCCCTTTGAGGTCCTGAAGCGGGTTGGACCCGTTGCTTACAGACTTGCCCTCCCCCCACAGCTTTCTGGTGTGCACGACGTGTTCCACGTGTCCAACCTCAGGAAGTACGTAGCCGATCCCAGTCACGTACTGAGTCACGAGAGCATCGAGGTGGGCGACGACCTGACCTACCCTGAGCGGCCAGTGCAGATTCTAGACCGAGCCGTCCGTAGTTTGAGACGAAAGCAAGTACCCCTGGTAAAGGTTTTGTGGAGGAGACAGCGGTACGAGGAGGCTACCTAGGAGCCTGAGGCGGCAATGCCGGAGCGGTACCCGGAGCTCTTCGCGGGGACGTCTTTTCAGACCGGCTTCGGTCCTCTTTGAGTTTGTTATGGTTACTATGACGTTTTTCCCGCACCCTAGTTAGCGCAAGTTTCAGGGACGAAACTTCCTTTGAGTTTGTTATATTGTTATGAATGAGCGGCTTCAGACGTCTTTTAAGACGTCTGGGAGGTGGCCCAGACGTCGGACCAGACGTCTGGAACCCCTTCCAGACGTCTAGGATTCGGTTTCGGCGGCACGCGCGGTTGCGTCTGCGCGCCTGCGCGTGCAGACCTGCGGGTGCCTTTTCCCCTCTCTCCTGCGGCCGCAGGCTGCGCCCTCTGTTCTGTTCTTTCTCTCTCCCCGCACAACTTTAAAAAGCCTCGCCCTCCCCCTCACTCTCATCACCTCCGCTCCTCCTTCTTCTTCCAGCGAGTGCGAGTGCGAGTCCGAGCGGCGGCGCCGGCAGCCGCGGTGAGTGCCGGAGGAGGCGCTGCACGAGGGAGGAGGCGCTCGGCCGTAAGGGCGAGCTTACTGGGGCTGCTAGAGCCGGCCGGTGGGGGAGCAGCAGACGCGGGGTGACGCGGGAGGCCTGCTGCAGCTCGAGCAGCAGGCGGACGAGACGCGGTGCGGCCGTGCGTCGCGAGTGGAGGGCGAGTCACGCCCTGATTCTGGAAATTTTTCCAGAATCAGACGTCTGGGCTTCCAACCAGACAACGGGGAGGACGTCTGGAGGACTGTCCAGACGTCTGAAAGGTGAGTTATTTTCGTCCTTCTTCCTTTTCTTCGGTCGTCCGTACTGAGAGAGAGAAATGGGTACGTGTAGGTTCTGGATTCGCCATCCAACGCGAATCAGATGTCTGGCTGTAGTGCCAGACGACGGGAACGACTTCCAGACGTCCGGGGTGACCATCGGACATCTGGGAACTAGGCCAGACGCCCCCGCAGGCTTGTAGATGTCTGAGAGACCACGCAGGACAAGGTACCATCTGATCCCCATTTTTAAGACGTCTGGAAGAAGTTCCAGACGTCTGATTTTGCACTATTTCGTCGTTTTCAACCTGTTTAGGGCCCATTCGGAGTCCGTTTTTTGCTTTTCGAGTTGCGTTCTTTTCGGAATTAAATCCTCTACCCATCTACAGTGATTAGATACTATTTTGAGAAACTCCTTGTGTTTGATCCTTGTGATAGGACCCCGTTCCATTGCAGTCTCAGGGGTTGCGGAGGCACGCGGGATTCCCGACCACGCCCCCAGTACTCCTGTTGTAACTGGTAGAGTGGCCTTTTAAGTTTATTAGCATAATCTGTTAAATTATGGAATCATAAATAGAACCTAGGACAGTGCATGAATCCTAGGGCTGGAAAACTAGATTGTATGATAGATCCTAGGGTATGGCATGAATCCTAGGATGGGAAAACTAGTGGAATATATGAATACTGCAGTATTGGAAAAGTGGAAAGGAATAAATAGCTGCCTGTAATTTGATTTAACAGCTGCCTGTTATGAATAAATAAACGTGATTGAGAACATGGATTGTAAGAACGTGAAACTGGAAGGTGAAACCTAGATGTTCTGAGTTAAAAGAGTTGGAACCCTACGGGGAATTAGGAGTAGAACTCTTAGAAAGAGAAAGGAATGGAACTGAGAAAGAAAGACGTGGTAGTGTGCTGTCTCTTGGGTACGTAGTACCAAGGAAAGTATCTGTTACCTTCCTTAGTGCAGAGCGGAGCCAGCCGCCCCAGAGACCCGGGGTTAGGTCGGCCACTTTGTACCGACTTGCTGGCCCTCGTGTACGTAGTACCGAGGAGAGCTACTAGTGTAGGGAGGTACTAGCTACCCCATGGGCCCCGGGGTTCTGCTAGCCTCCTACACCGACTTGTTAGGCCCACTGGGGCAAACTAGGGTAGTCAGGCGAGGGTGCGCGGACTATGGAGGGGCAAGGCCCCCATTTGGTTACTGTGGAGGGGTTGGACCCCCTGTTACTGAGAGGGCTCTGCCCTGTACTGGTTCCGTGCTGTGCTTTGGGCGCACCCGTTAACGGAAACGACTGACCGCGTGCCAGTGCGGGTTAGCTACCTGTGCGTTTATCGTGCGTGCCGTAGTCACCGTTACGCCTGTCCGTGACCTTGGGGTGGTTGACTGAGAGTAGGATCACCACGGGGGACTCTCCCGGCCAGGAGAGCACCACGTGCTACTTCTACTTTTTGGAAAAGACTGCAATCAAGATCGTTCCCACGAGGAACATTCGAGATCAAGTGAAGGATCTGAGAAATAAATGAAATCGTGAGACAATTGAAAGACGTAAATAAAGAAAGTAACAGAACATAACAGCAACTGTACACTCTACTGTTTCTTTTGTTTTAGTTGCCATTCTCCTCAGTGTTTTGCTGACGTGTTACACTCGTTACCTTTCAGGACCAGGTGTTGAGCAGCCAAGGTCAGCGGCTGCAGAGGACGCTGGGCCGAGTAGGGTCCAGTAGAGTTACCACTGTTCTCTTGTACCTCTTTTTGTTCCACTGTAGTGAGTAGTTCTTATTACCGATGTACTTTTCTTTACCTGCAGTTCATATTATGTTATGAATGTTGTTCTACTGTTGTGGTGGTATATACTGTAGTGGTTTCTTTCCTTACTGCTGTATTTTCTTACTGTTAGTTATATTCATGCTGAATGTGGTTTATTTTACTGCTCTTTTGGTTACTTCCTCGTTGGACGACTAGGTCTTGGGATTAGTCGAGTCGGTCCAGTTCTCATGTCTTGTAGGGACTCGGGAATCGGGTCGTTACACACACTTCCACTGTCACAGTCCGACCTAGGCGCGCATGCCTAGGCTGTTTTGCGCCACGCCAACCCCCACCTCACCTTCGTTGTGACCCGGCAAAGCTCCCTAAGGCATTTGACAGGGTTGCGAGGCCGTGTTCGTGTGTTTCAGGTTCGCACCTCTGCTGCCATTAGCGACGACTCGAAGGAGCTTGCATGGTTGCTCCACGCTCCTAGGTCCAGAAGGTGCAGGTTGGTCTTGCGCACGCACACCGCCAGGCAATTGGCTTATCGAAGTCCCTAGCTGCAACAATTGAAGGAAGCTTCTTGCGGGCGTGCAAGCAGAAGCGAGTGGGACTTTAGTCCCACCTCGGAAGTTCTCAACGCAGGTAAGTACTTTAAATTATTTTTGTGTTTCTTTCTCATTGCCTTAAGTAACACGGGGTGAGGTCCCTCGCCCACTCCGCCTGTCTCATCTGCGACCATCCCTACGCAGACCTGGTTGACCTGTTTACCCTGCACTCCTCGCGCACCATCCACACTGGTGCGCCTGGACCCAGGCACGCATAACTCGACCCGTTTACCCGGTTGGCTCTGAGAAAGCGAAGAGAGAAATAGTGAGAGAGCGATGCGGGGGAGGGTAGGGGTAGGTTTTGCTCTATGCTGTGTAGGGAAAGAAGGAGAAGAAAGGGGAGGCTACGGAAGAAGCTAAGGGCAGAGGCTGCAGAAGAGAGACTTGTGCAGAGGCGAAAGCTGAAGTCAGGAGCAGCTAAGGAAGGAAGAAGAAGTAAGGACTTGGAGGTAGAAGCTGAAGAAGACAAGGAAGGAGGGAAGAAGCACTATAGCAAAGGAAGAGGCATGGCTGAAGAGAGAAGACAAGGTAGAAGCCAAGGAAGAAGAAGGCAAGAGGAATCAAGAACAAAAGAAGAAGAAAGGCAGGGAAGGCAAGGCAAGCCGCAGAGGGAAGGAAGAGAGCTAAGAAAAGAGGAAAGTCATAGAAAGAAAGAAGGAGAAAGTGCGGCCAAGCAAAGACATAGAAGGTAGAAGAAGTAGAGAATCAAAGACAGAGAAAATCAAGAATAGAGGAAGAAGAAGAGAGATATTTCTTTTTGCATTTCTTCTCCTTAGCATCTATACACACTGAATTTCATTGCTTCACATTATTGTTGAACATCATATTTTAATTAATTTGAGATTGTGATTTTAGTTTTTTAAAATACCAATTTGCTCCTTGTGTTCAACTTCAGATACCTAGGTTTTCGAGTAATAAATTTCTCATTTGTTTTCAAGGCGATTTCATTTATACTGCAACATACATCTTTTTAAAATCGATTTCGCCCTGTTAACACGAACCTTTGAAAGGTTCGCATGATCTTTTGGAAAAGACGTATAGCCCAGGGTGCGACTCAAAAGGAAGGCAATTTCACAAGGAATCCCCGTATCAATTTTGGGAGAGATTGATTGAGAATTGATGAGAGCCTCATCATGAGCCATAACTAGCTCATTTTGACCCAATAAAGAAGATAAAAGCTCCTACATAACTTAGAAGAAGGCCTAACTGAAGGAACAAGTGCCTTGAGAAGAAAACATGAAATAAAGGTTAAAACTGTAATTTTACCATTGCAGTATGTAAACGGGATTTCTCAGAGGCAAAACATAGGTCAGATGGTATAAATGAGATAAAAAGAGGGTTGAGTCAATCAGAAATGGGTTCATGTGCAATCTAAGAACTAAATGACACTTGGTAACCCTAAAAAAGACCCGCTTAAATTAATAAGGTTCCGGTCAGAATAAAAAGTAAGTAAACCCTCTAAAAATCATATAAAAACATCCTCTAGGGTTTAGAATACTTAATTTGGCCTTTGGAACCTAGTTTGACCTAGATTAGGGTCCTAGATCTTCAATTAACCTAATTTGGGTTTTTACGCAAAATATCCAGTCAAATGAGGTCAAACCTAAATTCCAACTTCACCATTGGATTCCTTAGGTCCAAATTAGGTTTATACCAAAGTTTGGACCTAAGGAGAGGTCATCTTGACCTACTTTGCAATTTAGTACACCCAAATCGCAAATTGGTCCCTATCTTTTGAATACCTTTGCAGAGAGCCCCCTAGGTTCTTCGCCTCCTTTGCAAACCGGTCCTGCCGCCATTGCTAGGGCAGAACCGAGCTCCGGCGAAGTTTCGAGAGAGATTGCTCTCTAATCCCTCAGAGATTCCCTCCCAGAAATGGAAGGAGGATTCTCTGAGGAATTCCCTTCCTTATAAATCGAATTACAATCGCTGGTGTGAACCCAATCTCTCGTGCGAACGCGCGAGAGATTTGGGTATCCACCTTCCTTCCAACTCCGGCAAGCCGGCAGACTTAATTGCGCGCTCTCCACGTGCTGATAGGAGCGGCCAGCACCTATAAAATACACCCCAGACCCTGCCGCAGAAGGCGAGCTTGATTTGGCCGAGTTTCCCCCTTCAATTTCTCTCCTCCTGCCCGGCCAAATGTCCCAGCTAGCTCCGGCGAGCCCCCCTCCCCTCCCTCTTCGCTCTGCCACAAAACCAGTGGCAGAGTTAGCTTCCTGACTTCCCTCCGCGTCGCGCAGTACCCGCGCACGCCGCCTCAGCCTCGTCGTCGCCGCCGTTCTCCCCCACTGGGCGTCATCTTCCCCGGCGACAGCAGGTACTGCTGTCCGCCTTCCGTCCCCTTTCGTCCTTACAATTAGTTTAGAACTCCTCTCCATCCTCTCCTCTCTCTTTTCCCCCTGTTATCTCATCTGATTACCCCTCGACCGACGCTGACCACCCTCATCTTCCACATCACCGACCGACCTCCGGCGAGCCGCTTCCACCATTCCAGCACTCCACAAGGCTCGCCAACCACCTCAAGAGCTCTGCCTCACCACCAGGAACTCGCTCCACCCTACAACTGCCACTCCAGACCTCCATAATCACCCCCCGAACAACCCACCATCTCCGGCCACAAGTTGACCTAGGCACGCACGCCTAGGCCGACCGGCAACCTGCAGCATCGTCCACCGCCTTCGCCGTGCCACGGCGAAGGTCTCTAGCTGATCTGATTGGGCCGTGAGGCTCGTTTTGTGTATGACAGTGTTTGAGCCGCTACCGCCATGGACGACCTCCGGTGAAGCTCCAACGAAGCTCCAGGCATCAGGCTTCCCAGGCTGCAGATGCAGGAGACTCACGCGAGTGTCGCGAGGTGAGTGAGCCCAGCACGGAGCGCCAGCAGAGCCATCCGCTTGGGCAATTGCATACGAGAGTCTGCAGGCGCGCGTGAAATCAGGGCGGAACGTTTAGTCCCACATCGTGGGATTGCAGCACTCAGGTATGCTATAAATTGTATTTGTGCATTAAGCTGGTTGCCTCCGTAAGCACAGGGGTGAGGTCCCTCACTGACCCCACACCCGCCTCGTCCGCGGCTTGACCACGCGGATCTGGCGGATCCGACCCGACCTAGACCTATGCACTCCTCGCGCATCGTCACCTGCAGGTGCGCCTGGTCCCGGGTACGATCCGACCCGATTATGGTTGTGGCTCTGGGAGAGCGTCCCTGAGTGAATCGCTTGAGAGAGAGAGAGAGATGCGTGGGTAGAGGGAGAAGGGTTAGGTTTTGCTCCTGTGCAGGCCAGGCTGAACACAGGAGAAGAAGGACTTGGCCGCTACAGAAGAAGAAGAAGGAAAGGCAAGGCGAAGAAGAAAAGAAAGAAGGAGCAAGACAGAGAAGAAGAAGAAAGAAAGAAGCCTTCGCAGGAGAAGAAGGAAAGCAGAAGAAGAAAGAGCAAGACACAGAGAAGAAGAGAGGCAAAGAAAGATTAGAAGATCAAAAGAAGAAGAAGAAGGCTTCGCAAGACAAGAAAGAAAGCAGAGAAAGAAGCAAACGAAGAAGAAAATGAGAGACTGCAGAAGAAGAAAAGGAGAAATACTTTTAAGACGTCTGATCTTGTGATCAGACGTCCAATTTCATATTTTTGTCCTAATTATTTTTAATTGCATACATTCACATTTGAATTGATATTTTGAGTAAATTAGAGTGTTCAATTACATTTTGACTAGTAGTAAATTCCATTTGCTCCCTGTGATCGACCTCGAATACTCCAGTTTTCGAGTAATAAAAATTCTTTGTATTTGTTTGGACGTTTTGTCGGTTATACTACAACGTGATACGCTTTAAATCCGCACAAAACCGTCGACAACATTTTTGGCGCCGTTGCCGGGGAGCAATGCGCACTTTACCACTAGTCTCTACATTCTTTTTATCATATTGAACACTAACTTGCCCTACCTTGCTTTGATGTGATCTTGCAGGTACTTCATGAGAAAATCTTTCCCGCAAGTCAACCACTCCAAGGCAGGTAATTTCTTTTCTTTCTTAATCATCCCCTAATCTTTGAAAGACAAAAGGAAGAAAATCAATTTAGGAATCAATTACCTTCTTTATATAGTAATCACCATCTCTAAGACAAAACATTTCCTGATTTTGCGAAAATTTCTGCAAATATTCTTGAAGTTGGAGTGATTTTTTTTCCCATCCCACAAATTCTTGTGCCTAATTGAAATAACGCTTAATCTCGGCGAACCACACACTTCTTGTTTATAAGTCCAAAGAGAACTTTTGAAAAAGAAAAAGAGGATTGGAAATAGAACCAAATTAGGGTTTCCACATTAGGGTCTTGAAGCGCTAGTCACACATGCCTGTGTAAAAGGAAATAAACCCTCTTGCATCAGTGTGCTACCCAAGCCCTTGATTGAAGAAAGCTAAATAAGACAAATCCTAAAATTGAGCTCTAAAATCACTTGAATCTTAAAATTTTCTTTTGACCTAATAACCTGGGAGTCAAATCAGGGTGATCTCTAGGCTCCGAGCTTAGAATCATTCTGCCATCTATAGGACAGGTCAGGTGAAGTTGACCCTTTGGGTCAACCAACCTCTAAATTAGGTCACAATACCAAAAACATCTAAAGTTCAAGTGAGAACCCTAAAAGCACCTTTGAAATAAAAAGTGATAGACTTAAGAGGTCAAGGTCCCCATTCTGGTCTACCTGGAATCTCAGTGACAAGGGAGGTCGGGTGGGGGAAACCCTGTAACCCGTAGGGACGCTCTACCGTGTAGGGGTCTTTGCGGGACTCTCCCTCTCTGGCTGCTCAGGTAATTCTCAGGTGGACGATCTTCGGATCCAGGGGTCCATCCGCCCCGAACCTCCATAGTCATCCAAACATCTTTTGGGTGTCTTGATTGGGTCAAGAACATCTCCAGTCCTGCATCTTTTCTCTTTAGAGCACACACACTCATTTTCAGTGGGACTCGTTATTCAGATCTGATCGCTTCATAACACATCTTGAGTCAAACTCTGATCTTGATTCCACCACTTGATCCAAATATGCAGCCGAACCACCTAGGACTACCATTCAAGAAACCTGAATACCAGAGATCCATGAGAGATAAAATGATTGATGATGCCATGAGATTTTATGAAAATGAAGAAACCTCAACAACAATAGGAACCATTCAGGTTGATGTCCCAACAACCACAACCTTTGTCATAACTTGTGCCCAAGTACTATTAGCAGAAACCAACAAAGGATCAACCCGTGACTTGCTCATTACTGCATACATTGAGATAGAAAAATTGCACAATAGTGAATACCTTCAATGTATGACAAATCCTTGACTTTGGAAGCAACACCAAGATAGTCTTGAAAAACGGGAAGAGATAATGAGATTAATAAAACAAGTGATTGATCAGAAATACCCGTACATACCGCCAACAGAGGATGAGCTATCTTGGAACAACATCGAGGATAAATCTGACCTCGGGTCTGAGGCACAAAATGGTTGTGGATTCCCAGCCTAGATGGAATATAATGCACCTGATATTGAAGAAGGTTGGGAAGCTCCAAATGCAGGAAAAGACCATGATGAGCCCATTTTAGAATCCCAAGACTCCTGCAAGTATGAGAGTAGAACTGAACCTCTCGAAGGTGTAAATTCCGTCCCTTATTCTGATAAGGTGGCCCTCGAAGGTTATTCAGACCTAAATTCTAGTAATTCAACCCACATCCTAATCCTAGAACCTAGATCTGAAACATATTTTGAAGATTTCAAGGCCCCAGATGAAGAAAATCAATTTCTTAATGAAGAATATGATTTTGGGCCTCGATTTGATGAATATCCCTCGTCAACCTCCGCAGAGGAACGAATCGATTTTGCGGAAGTCATGCCAATCTACGACACAGAAATCGAGGAAGTGGACGAACAGGGTTTCAATTGGGTCTGCCCTACTAGCTTAGAATCTGAGCCTCTACCAGATAAGGATACCCTTTTAAGCTCAGAATTAACATTTAGGCTAGATCCCAGTCAGGCTGCTGAATATACAACATATGATTTATTCTATGGTGGAACTCATGATCTAGAATCTCATTCAAACTTTGATTTTCACAAACTCTCCGACGATCTCGAATCTGACCATAACATCGGAGAAAATCTACCTCCTGATTATAACATGTTAATCTTCTTTGAAGCCACCTGCTCCACATATACAGAACCAATCAAAACCCGTTCCCCACCCCGACCCGCAACCGGACTCAATTTCTATTCCGATTCACCTCTCATTGAGCCGTTTGCAGATGATTCAACTCCATATCTAGACCAGGTATCGGGTACTGATCAGACCACAAATCAGGAGCCTCCATCCTTTGATCACCTCTGTAGGGATTCCACACCTTACATGGATAATTTTTCGGAACCCTACTTTGACCAGGCTGATTCGACTCAGCCTGAACCCGAGTTTTCACTTCCATATCCATCAGAACGTCACTGCATATGGTGGGTTCCGCATCTGCTGATCTACATTTATCAACCCACCAGACTTATTGGGTTCGGACTGCATCATCAGCCCACTGATCTCAACAAGCACCTGGTTGGACCAACCAGGCTCTTAATCAAGGTGTTTGTTTTCCAAAACTCCATTGATTTGACCACTCCCTCTCCACCCCATTTTCTGCTCGGCTGAAGGCATTAAATTTAGCGCTTAACGGGAGGCAACCCGTCATCCCAAACACAGAGACCCGTCTGATTATCCATCTGGACTCCACGTCTATTGCACCTTGAGACCAGCCTTAGACAGAGGATTCCACCTCTGGTACACGTATCAGAGCTTGAAATCATCCGCATCAGTCATTTATGACCCATTCACCCACCCGATGTATCCTGTTCTAAGCCCCTGACCTCAACACTAATTCCCACCCTCTGTTTACAATGAGGACATTGCAAAACTTAGGCATGGGGGGGTGATAAAGTGCATACATACAGAACCAAGAAAAAAATCAGGAGTCTCACACACAAAAAAATTTGCATATGTCAAAAACGCAAAAAAAAAAAATGAAAAAAAATTAAGAAAAAGAACAAAAAAAAATGGGGGGAGGGAGGAAATTTTGTGAGCCACTTAAGCATAAGGAGGAGAAAAAGAAGAAAAATGACAAAAAGGAGCACAAAATGAAAATGAAAAGAAATAGTCATTAGTAAAAGATTAAGGGGTTAACTGAAGTTCTAGACCGAATCAAGAAAAAGAAAAAAAAAGTGCTACGGAGATATAACAAGAGATTAGCGGGAAAGCTGGTCTTAGGCCTTTTGGGCTAGATTTGTTAGCTTAAAAATTCACGTATCCGTTAAAATCTGGATAATCCTCAAAAGGTTGAGGAAAATGCGAAGCTTGAGTATTAGGTCTAAGACTTAGGAAGTATTTGGCCTCGTTAACTGACCTCCGGTTTGCGGGATTCGGTAACCTAAGCACCCAAATTCACACACAGTTTGGTTCAGTGCGTATAAACATCTAAATCACGCGAAAAGCGTTTAATGTTCTCAAAAAGTCACCTAGATTAGGAGCGGTCAATCAACACAAATTGATTTGGACGAGTTCCCAGTGCGGAGAGGCGGGAAATTCCCCTCGAAGATGCGTAACAACATATCGTCTCCTCGGTGCTTGTCTCTTAGGATATTTAAATATCCTACCGGGGGCATGTAAGCACTCTGCTGGTTCAGATACCATGGGCGGCATTATCACGAAATGTCGATTGCCAGGGTTTGGATTCGGCCACGGAACGCCATGGGCGGGATTATCTCGAAATCTCGAAAGCCAGGGTTCCGGGGGTTGCCATGGGCGGGATTATCTCGAAATCTCGAAAGCCAGGGACCCTTGAGGATTGATGATGGGGACGAGGAATCCGATACAGACCGTGTTGAGAAGCTAATCCGAAGCTAGAAATAAAAAGAAAAGAGAGAGAAAAGCTCTCCAAACAAATAAATCTTCTATCTCTCTCTTACAAAAAAATGCACTGCAAACTGAACTTAGGCTAAAAATGTCTCAAGCACGGGTGCTTTAACCACGGAGTCCAACAAACCCTAGGTTAGTTTCTGTGGGCCGTAGAAACCTTTGCGGAAGACTGAAGCTAAAGCGGAACAGGTCCGGATTTTGGTTGGTACTTGAGTACCTCCAGGCCTATTATCAGCATTCCTACCTAAATCACAAAAGAAAAGGAGAAGCACTTTTCATAGTTGTTGACAGACACTCAGGGTCTAGAATGAAAGTTAAAACTTTAAAATTTTGCTAAGGGACTAGAAAAAGCTAGGCATGGGGGCATGATGAGAGCCTCATCATGAGCCATAACTAGCTCATTTTGACCCAATAAAGAAGATAAAAGCTCCTACATAACCTAGAAGAAGGCCTAACTGAAGGAACAAGTGCCTTGAGAAGAAAACATGAAATAAAGGTTAAAACTGTAATTTTACCATTGCAGTATGTAAACGGGATTTCTCAGAGGCAAAACATAGGTCAAATGGTATAAATGAGATAAAAAGAGGGTTGAGTCAATCAGAAATGGGTTCATGTGCAATCTAAGAACTAAATGACACTTGGTAACCCTAAAACAGACCCGCTTAAATTAATAAGGTTCCGGTCAGAATAAAAAGTAATTAAACCCTCTAAAAATCATATAAAAACATCCTCTAGGGTTTAGAACACTTAATTTGGCCTTTGGAACCTAGTTTGACCTAGATTAGGGTCCTAGATCTTCAATTAACCTAATTTGGGTTTTTACGCAAAATGCCCAGTCAAATGAGGTCAAACCTAAAATCCAACTTCACCATTGGATTCCTTAGGTCCAAATTAGGTTTATACCAAAGTTTGGACCTAAGGAGAGGTCATCTTGACCTACTTTGCAATTTAGTACACCCAAATCGTAAATTGGTCCCTATCTTTTGAATACCTTTGCAGAGAGCCCCCTAGGTTCTTCGCCTCCTTTGCAAACCGGTCCTGCCGCCATTGCTAGGGCAGAACCGAGCTCCGGCGAAGTTTCGAGAGAGATTGCTCTCTAATCCCTCAGAGATTCCCTCCCAGAAATGGAAGGAGGATTCTCTGAGGAATTCCCTTCCTTATAAATCGAATTACAATCGCTGGTGTGAACCCAATCTCTCGTGCGAACGCGCGAGAGATTTGGGTATCCACCTTCCTTCCAACTCCGGCAAGCCGGCAGACTTAATTGCGCGCTCTCCACGTGCTGATAGGAGCGGCCAGCACCTATAAAAGACACCCCAGACCCTGTCGCAGAAGGCGAGCTTGATTTGGCCGAGTTTCCCCCTTCAATTCCTCTCCTCCTGCCCGGCCAAATGTCCCAGCTAGCTCCGGCGAGCCCCCCTCCCCTCCCTCTTCGCTCTGCCACAAAACCAGTGGCAGAGTTAGCTTCCTGACTTCCCTCCGCGTCGCGCAGTACCCGCGCACGTCGCCTCAGCCTCGTCGTCGCCGCCGTTCTCCCCCACTGGGCGTCATCTTCCCCGGCAACAGCAGGTACTGCTGTCCGCCTTCCGTCCCCTTTCGTCCTTACAATTAGTTTAGAACTCCTCTCCATCCTCTCCTCTCTCTTTTCCCCCTGTTATCTCATCTGATTACCCCTCGATCGACGCTGACCACCCTCATCTTCCACATCACCGACCGACCTCCGGCGAGCCGCTTCCACCATTCCAGCACTCCACAAGGCTCGCCAACCACCTCAAGAGCTCCGCCTCACCACCAGGAACTCGCTCCACCCTACAACTGCCACTCCAGACCTCCATAATCACCCCCCGAACAACCCACCATCTCCGGCCACAGGTTGACCTAGGCACGCACGCCTAGGCCGACCGGCAACCTGCAGCATCGTCCACCGCCTTCGCCGTGCCACGGCGAAGGTCTCTAGCTGATCTGATTGGGCCGTGAGGCTCGTTTTGTGTATGACAGTGTTTGAGCCGCTACCGCCATGGACGACCTCCGGTGAAGCTCCAACGAAGCTCCAGGCATCAGGCTTCCCAGGCTGCAGATGCAGGAGACTCACGCGAGTGTCGCGAGGTGAGTGAGCCCAGCACGGAGCGCCAGCAGAGCCATCCGCTTGGGCAATTGCATACGAGAGTTTGCGGGCGCGCGTGAAATCAGGGCGGAACGTTTAGTCCCACATCGTGGGATTGCAGCACTCAGGTATGCTATAAATTGTATTTGTGCATTAAGCTGGTTGCCTCCGTAAGCACAGGGGTGAGGTCCCTCACTGACCCCACACCCGCCTCGTCTGCGGCTTGACCACGCGGATCTGGCGGATCCGACCCGACCTAGACCTATGCACTCCTCGCGCATCGTCACCTGCAGGTGCGCCTGGTCCCGGGTACGATCCGACCCGATTATGGTTGTGGCTCTGGGAGAGCGTCCCTGAGTGAATCGCTTGAGAGAGAGAGAGAGACGCGTGGGTAGAGGGAGAAGGGTTAGGTCTTGCTCCTGTGCAGGCCAGGCTGAACGCAGGAGAAGAAGGACTTGGCCGCTACAGAAGAAGAAGAAGGAAAGGCAAGGCGAAGAAGAAAAGAAAGAAGGAGCAAGACAGAGAAGAAGAAGAAAGAAAGAAGCCTTCGCAGGAGAAGAAGGAAAGCAGAAGAAGAAAGAGCAAGACATAGAGAAGAAGAGAGGCAAAGAAAGATTAGAAGATCAAAAGAAGAAGAAGAAGGCTTCGCAAGACAAGAAAGAAAGCAGAGAAAGAAGCAAACGAAGAAGAAAATGACAGACTGCAGAAGAAGAAGAAAAGGAGAAATACTTTTAAGACGTCTGATCTTGTGATCAGACGTCTAATTTCATATTTTTGCCTTAATTATTTTTAATTGCATACATTCACATTTGAATTGATATTTTGAGTAAATTAGAGTGTTCAATTACATTTTGACTAGTAGTAAATTCCATTTGCTCCCTGTGATCGACCTCGGATACTCCGGTTTTCGAGTAATAAAAATTCTTTGTATTTGTTTGGACGTTTTGTCGGTTATACTACAACGTGATACGCTTTAAATCCGCACAAAACCGTCGACAACAAGAATCGAGTGAGAAATCCTCGCTCAAAACTCAACGGTGAAGGTTCATCCTTCCAAACATGGTGTGAGGACCTACGTGCAAAAAAGATGATGAAGTTAGGGGGCTCTTTGTAAGGAATTCAAAAAGCTAATGGTTTAAATGAGATAAAAAGAGTCTGATTGGACTAGAATGTAAACTTGGTCAAGATGATCTCATATTGGGTCCAAATTTTGGTACAAACCTAATTTGGACTTAAGGAATCTAATGATGAAGTTGGATTTAGGTTTTGACCAAGTTTGACTACGTAATTTATGTAAAAATTCAAATTAGGGCACCTGCCTGTCTGAGACTTTATTTTAGGTCAAATTAGGTTCCAATGGTCAAATTTAATGTACCAAACCCTAGAGAATATTTTTATATGAATTTTAGAGGATTTGGGTGAATTTTATCCTGACCATAACCTCAGTAGATTAAGCGGGTCTATTTTTAAGGTTTCAATTGTCATTTAATTCTTGAAATGCGTGAAAACCTATTTCTGTCTGCACGGACCTACTTGTTAGACATTTAAGACCATTTCACCTTTAATTAACCCTTGAAGAATCTCATGATTGTTTTGCAATTGAGATATGCTGTTAAAACTGCAGTTTTACCCCTATTTTCTTGTTATTCTCTAAGAGTGGCTTTGTAGTGAATTAAGGTCCGCTGACGGTAATGTAGGAGCATTTATTCCTTGATTATGACTAATTAAAGCTTGATATGACTGATGGTGACGTTATCATCAAAGACCTACCAACCTAATAAACTAGGCTTAAAAATATACCCTATTATTTTCGTGAAAAAGCCTAGATTTTGACATATAACGAAATTACTTATTAAAATCAATATTTGCATCTCCTAGATAGTAATTTAAATTTATGTTACTTCATTGTAAATATTATTCAAAGTAGGGATTGAACATAATATTATTCAATATTATTCAACATAAGTTACATCACACAAAGTTACCATACGGTACAAATTATAAAACATTGTTGTCGTCGGAGATGACCCGTCGGTGAGAGTTCGGTAGGAGAGGAGAAGAGACTCAGCAAGACTTGTGAATGGATGCTTGAGATGGAGAGGGCGTGAGGCAGCTTGATGCCTTGATAGAGTAACCATGGGCACGACTGCACAGTGGGAGGAGATTCTAATTCTGTGCCCGGGATTGAAGGGGACTGAGGAGGGTGACGATTGGAATTCCTTTTTTAATTTTTAGTTAAAAAGGAAAAAAAGGTTAGGAACTTAGGTGAGGTGGGTCGGACCCAACGGGCCTTTTCGGATTTTTTTAAGTTCGGACAGGGTCGAACCTAAACCCAAATTTTTTAGAAAATTATGGTCTGAGTCCAACCTAAGTAATATTTAGGCTTAGATCGGGTGGAGCTTTTTCGAGTCAGATTCGAGCTGGGATCAGGTCAACCCGACCAAATGCACCACCCTAACTGCAACATGAATGCTGTAGGACTTATTTTATACAAAGAAGAAGAAGAAGTGTCGTAACGTTAGCATTGACCGTAAGCACAAACAAGAAAGTGGAGTATGTGTGCACGCATACCATAAATATTTCCTAACAATTGTTGTTAATTCAAGAAACAACATATCAAGTTTGTCTCTCTGCCTTCCCTTTGCAAGTTTTGAGAATAAAAATATTTTCTTATCGCTATTATTCCACACTTTTTAAAATAGATATCACTAATAGCATTAGAGAACAGAGGCATTAACGGTTAGTGGCTCGTAGGGTTGTAAAAATATGAATAAGAAAAGCTTAGATGCTTTGTTAGAGTAGAACTTTGCATTCTTTTTGGATGTATGGTGGCTCTCCTATATCCATGGATTCCATTCTATCGAACCCCAATCTTATGCGTTATATCACAAGGATGATAGTTAGCATAGCTCTTACACATACACTCTATCATATCCAGTTCTACAAGCCATCCACATGGACAGCATCACTTCAACAAATATGGCAAGAAAATCCTTTTGGGAGTGTTTGGTATGCTAAATAAATGCTAATTCCATGCCTAATTTCACATTGACATCTCTAATTCTGAAAATGCGCGATTTCGAAATTAGGGGTGTAATTCTGGAAGCTAAAAAGTAAAGAAATATACGTTGCAACGTATTTTTCAACGCACGCATGAGATTTGTGGTTTCAATCATTGTATTGTGGTTTTCTATCGGTAGAAACCACTTTTGACTATTGAAAAATCACTTTTCAAGTGAAGCCACTTCCCATAGGTGAAAAACTACATTCCAAGTTGAAAAATCATTTTCCATCGGTGAAAAGGCAAACACACCAGTGTATTTTCATTTTTAACCGGTGTGTTTTGATCTTCAACCGGTTGAAAATCATTTCCAATTGATGTGTTTTGATTTCCTTGATTTTCAACGGGAGTGTTTTTGGTTTCCTTGATTTTCAACAGGTTCAAACACATGGTTGAGTAATTGGTTAGGCGGGTTCGGCGGTTGAGTCTCTTGGTTGGGCGGGTTTTGTTGCAGCCCGCGTTTCCCTACCTGTGCCTATTCCAGAATTATGCAATTCTACCCTGATGAGAACCTCATCATGAGCCATAACTAGCTCATTTTGACCCAATACAAAGGATAAAAGCTCCTACATAACTCAAGGAAAGGCTTAACTCAGAGAATTCTGAGTTTAAGGAGAAAACAAGTCATAAGGGGTAAAAATGTAATTTTACCAGTATAATCTGCATTCAGGGTAATTCAGGGTCCAAACATAGGTCAAAGCAACTTAATAAGAATAAAAGTGGGATGAGATGATCTAGCAAGGGTTACAGAAATTCCAAGGAACTAAATGATAATCTGTAACCCTAAAACAAACCCACCTCAATTCACGAGGTTCAAGGCAAAGAAAAAATGGAATAAACCCTCTAAAATTCATATAAAAATAATCTCTAGGGTTTAGAACCTTCAATTTAACCTTAGGAACCCATCTTGACCTACATTGAGAACCATACCCAATTAATAACTTAATTTGGATTTTTACGTAAATTGACCAGTCAAACAAGGTTTAATCTAGAAATAAAATTCACCATCAGATTCCTTAGGTCCTAATTAGTCATGTATAAAAACTTGAGCCTAAGAAGAAACCTTCTTGACCAACTTTACACTTTGGTCCTCATATATTTACTTTTTGGCCCTCAACTTTTGAACCCTCGCATTTTGGCCCCTAACTCTCCTTCGTTCTTTGCGTTCAGGTCCCCCCTGCAAAACCTGCCAGCACCATGCTCCGGCGACCTTGCGCGGAGCATGGCACCGCGCAGGGTGAGGGGGAGAGCCTGGCAAGTAAACCAGGGGTGCCCTGCGTCGTCAGCCGTCGCAGGGACACCCCCCTGGTCGCTGTAACCCACCATACCGGCCGTGCGAACGCACGGACGGTATGGGTTTCCATCTCCGGCGTCCTCCGGCGAGGGAGACACGTCGTCTCCCTCCGCCTTCCTCCCTGATTCGGTCCCTATAAATACCCCCGTCGCTCCACCGTTCTTCCCAGCTCGGATCTGACGGAGAAAACCCCCAACTTTCCTCTCTTCTCACTCCGGCAGACGCCCACCAGCTCCGGCGGTTCTTCCTCCTCCTCCTCTTCGCTCTGCCGCAATACCAGCAGCAGAGACTTCTTCCCCTGCTCTTCCCGCGCCACGCCGCACCCAGCTGGCGCCTCTCCAGCCCTCTGCTCGCCGCCGCCCCTTCCCCCGGGCATCTTCTTCTCCGGCGATAGTCGATACGACTGTCGCCCTGCTCCGGCCCCTTTCGTCTCCGTAGCTAGGTCAGAACTTCTCCCCATCTCCCCCTCTTTCTTTTCCTCACTGTCTTTTATTTGATTAAACCCTCGACCACTCCTGTCCACCGTCACCCCCTTCTTCTCCGGCCAAACTCCGGCGAGCCGCTCCCATCACCCCAGCAACCCACACAGCTCGCCGACCACCGCAGAACCTCCGCCTCCTCACCCTGATCAACCCCCGCCCTTCCACTTCCCCCACATCACCCTCTGCAACCCCACCGAACAAACCCATCTTCCGACCCACAGTCCGACCTAGGGCAGCCCTTGCACGCCGCCCCACGCCTCGCCACCACCCACACGAGCTTCGCCGCACTCTGGCGAAGCTCCCGGCACCTTCTGATTAGGCCGAGAGGCCGTTTTGCTGTGAACAGGTCACCCGACCTCCGCCGCCATTGCCGTGCAGAAGGAGCTGCTTCCGCCTGCAGCTGCAGGCGCACCACGCCCAGATTCGACTCCCAGGCCTTGCGAGGCATTTCGACAAAGCGTCAGGCTGCAGCTGAAGCGAAGCCCTCGCGCGAAGGCCTCGCGTAACGCCGCGATTACCAGCTGTCTCCTCCGCGTGGGCGCCAACTCGGGGTGGGACATTTAGTCCCACCTCGGAAATCTCTGAAGAGGCGCAGCGGTATAAAGTGAAAAAGTGCTGGAGGCTTATTGCCTCAGCACACGGGGTGAGGTCCCCTTCACCCGCCCGGTTACCCGGTCTCGTCCGCGCTCACGCCCCGCGGACCTGGCCTGACCCGACTTAGACTGACCTGCACTCCTCGCCCACCACGCACGCCGGTGGGCCTGGACCCGGGCGCGACCCGTACCCGGCTACCCGGCAGCTCTGGGAGAGCTATCCTATGAGCGGATTCTGTGAGAGAGAGACGCGGGGGGAGGGTAGAGATAGGTTTTGCCCCTCTCTCTGATCAAGCTGTGTAAGTGTGCAGGCACAGGTGAAGAAGAAGGACCGCGGAAGAAGAAGAAAGCTAAGGGAGACACTGTAGCAACAAGCGGTTTAAGTCGTCTGATTGGAAAATCAGATGACGTCCTGAAGGGAAAAGAAGAAAGAAGGAGAGACGACGTCCTGACAGGTAAAAGAAAAGAAGAAAGAAGAAGATCTGAAGAACAAAAGAACAAGGAAGAACAGCAGAAGAAGAACAAAAGAACAAGGAAGAACAGCAGAAGAAGAACAAAAGAACAAGGAAGAACAACACAGGTGAAGAAGAGGACCACAAGGAGATAAACACAAAAGAAGAACAGGAAGAACAAAAGCTAAAGAGGAGAAAGACAAAGAGAAAGAAAAGAAGAAAAGAAGAAGAACTCAAACTTTCATCTCTCTCCCTCTCTCTCTCTCTCTTTATTTTTTTTTTGTGTAATAGAACATGTATATCTCTAGAATACAACTTGCTCCCTGAGTTCGACCTCGGGAACTCTCTTTTATTTTTCGAGTAAAAAAATTTATATATTTGAAATGATGGCAATAACTGGCTATACTACAACGCTATAACAATAAAACCCGGTTATCTCTCGAAGCCAACGTTTCATTTGGCGCCGTTGCCGGGGAGCAACGGCTATTCTAGAGGTAAACATTCCTGTTTCTCTTTTTAATTTTTGATAATCTCCCCTCTTTTGTGCAGCTACAGGAAATCAAGAAGACAAGCAACCGCACGACAACCACTCCGAGGACAGGTAAATTTTTCCTCTCGCTATTAACCCCTAAACTCTAAAGAAAAGAAAAGAACAAGCAATATAGGGCTAACCTGTCTTCCATACTTAGTAACCATAAAGAGTTGCATGTTTTCAACTCATTAGTCCTGCACACTATTAAGGGTATTTAAGGGCTAACACATTCTTGCTTGAGCCCTAATTACCCAACAGAGAACTAACTGGACCAAGTAGAGCCAACATAAGATTCAACCTTAGGGTTTTAAAGACACACTACTTAAATCAAGAATGGAGAAAATCCAAAAGAAGTGTGCCTAAACCATTGATTGAAAATACCTATTCAAAGAAAACCTAAAACAATTGGCTCTCTAAACACTTGAACCCTAAAAGACAAGACCTAAAAGCTCTCAAAGAAAACAAGAGGTAACGTTGACCCCTTGGGTCAACCAACCTTAAATTAGGTCACTCTTTGCACATAAAAGACTAAAGTTCAAGTGAAACCTTAAGCACCCTGATCTTAAAATTGGTAGACTTAAGAGGTCAAGATCCCCATTCTGGTCTACCTGGAACCGCAGTGACAAGAGAGGTCGGGTGGGGGAAACCCTGTAACCCGTGGGGACGCTCTACCGTGTAGGGGTCTTCGCGGGACTCTCCCTCTCTGGCTGCCCAGGTAATTCTCAGGTGGACGATCTTTCTGATCAAGGGGTCCATCTGCCCTGCACCTCTATAGTCACCCAACATATTTTTGGGTGTCTTGATTGGGTCCAGCACCTTCTAAACTTACCTCTTCCAACAGTGCATGTACGGAAGGAGGTCCTTAAGACCACCCTTAAGACCTCCTTTAGAAATTCCCTCTCGTCAAGGCCAAGCCTCGACGCCCGTGTTTGTGCAGCAACACCCTCACATTATTCTCTCTTCTGATTCAGAACCAAGTTCTTCTTCTTCCCCCATCATGGCTTAGCCAGTTGAGGAAGAAAATAATCTGGAACACCAGCTCCAGCGACTCAATGACCTCTTCCAAAACTTCGTGCACCCACCACAGCGTCCTATGATGCGGGACCACTACAATCCTGCTGCGGTGGCCATTGAGCCTCGAGTCAGAATCCCGACTGGAGGACCTGATTCCGAATTAAAGCCCAACATGATTCATGCTATACCTAAATTCCATGGGCTTAATTCTGAAGATCCCTTCCAGCACATCAAACAGCTAAAGCATCTGGCCCACACTTTTGGATCAGATGCGTAAAATCGGGATATTCTTCTCATGAAGATGTTCTCCTTTTCTCTTATGGACAAGGCCACCCATTGGTATCAAACTCAAACCCGGCCGATCAACACTTGGGAAGAACTTCAATCCGAGTTTTTGAAAAAGTTTTTTCCCGTTGGTCGGACCAACGCCTTACGCCATCAGATTACACACTTCACTCAACAATCAGGAGAACCTCTCCATGAGGCATGGGATCGTTTTCAGGATCTCATGAGAAAGTGCCCCCATCACGGAGTTCCTAAATGGGAACAAGTCCAATCTTTTTACCAGGGACTCCGTGAGGACATCCGCCTTTTCGTCAATGCAACTTGCGGAGGAAACATCATGGGTCAACATGAAGACACCGTATGGGAGATTCTCGAAAACATGTGCGAGAACTCCATCAACAATGACTCCATGGGATTATTCGACAGGACGAATACCCGCGCAGCGACGAATCTTAAGGGAGCACATGAGACGCAGGGCCTGTCCGCATCAGTCGACCTGGAATTAATGGCCAGTCGATTGGACAAGGTCTCAATCATTGAAAAGAAGGTGGTGAGCTGACTCAGCACTTGCAGCGAGCCACCTCCGTGCGTAACTCCTTTGCACAACCTCCTTCCACACAGGAGACTGTGCAAAACATCCTCCACCGATCTTCCCCTAGGATGGATCCATATCCATCCCCATCTGATTCTTGGATCGGAGGATCATCCGATCCTTTCTACACCAGCCGGGGGAACTCCATTCCCCCTTTCCCTGATTCTCAGGAGGTTCCTCAGATCTGCGAGGACCTCAACGCCATCCAGAACGACCCATTCTCCAACACTTACAACCCTGGATGGCGAAACCATCCCAATTTTCAGTGGGCGGGAAATTCCCAAACCCAAAGACCACCTTTTCAGTCCTGCCCACAGCCCTCTCGTCATTACCAGCCGCCTCAGCCTCGGCCCAACCCTACTTATCCATCAGGGCCAAATCAGGATCAAATGTCCCTAATCCTTCAGACTCTGGCTGACATTCAAAAAATGAATGCGGCTATTCAAAAACAGCACAAGGACGAACTTACAGAAGTTAAAACTCAACTGGCCCAGTTGGCAAAATCTTGCCAGCCAGGCACACTCCCTTCCCAACTCCTTCCTAACCCAAATAACGTGCCAACCCAGAAGCGCGTTATGAATCCAAATTTAGGCCACGCACAATGGATTTATCAGGCCCCTACTGCTCCATCTCCAGACGAGATGGAGGCTTCAACTTCTTATGAGGGATTTCAGCAGCAGCCACCCCTCCTACAAAACCCAAACCAAAATCAGGCCGGATTAAATTCTGTAACAACACGTAGTGGTAAAACAACTCAAGACCCGCATTATCCAAACCACTCCAAGCCTGATAACTATGACCCTAGGATAGTTATCCAAGATACCACTGTCCCAGATCCACAACCTGGACCTATCCTAGAAGAACCAACCAAGATCCCGTTTCCCGAGGCCTTGACCAAGGGAAAGAAGATCACCAAACCCGTGGCCCCTGAGGAGGACCTGGTCAAGCTCTTTGAGCAGGTCCACATAAACATCCCCTTGATGGATGCAATCCACCACATACCAGCTTACGCACGATTTCTAAAGAATATATGTACACCCCAGCGTAAGCCGCGAACCAAGGGAGGGAGCCCAATTGTTCTGTCAGAACAAGCCAGCTCTGTAATCCTCAGTAGACTCCCACCCAAGGCAAAAGATCCTGGTACTCCCCTAATTTCCTGCAAGATAGGTGGTACCCAATTTGATAGAGCATTGTTAGACTTGGGTGCATCCATAAACCTGATACCCACATCCTTACTTGACCATCTAGAAGAATATGAGCTAAAACCAACCGAGGTGACATTGCAATTAGCAGATCGATCTATAAAATCACCAAAAGGGATTCTCGTGGATGTTATCGTAAGAGTGCGGGATTTCTATTTTCCAGTAGACTTTATAGTCTTAGATATGGATGCACCTGAGAACCCTAGGGATACACCAATCATTCTAGGGAGACCTTTCTTGGCTACTGCTAGAGCCAACATCAGCTGTGAGGAGGGCCAAATAGAGCTTAAGTTTGGAGATCAAACACTGAAAATTGATATATTTAAGGCCCAACAAGGAATTAATTGCGGCGTCATCGAACAAATTTGTGACATCAGGACCTTGGTTGATGAATCACACTTCCAGGATGACGCGATTATGCCTCATCAACCACAGAAGGATCTTGACCCGCAAACAGAGGAGTCGAATCCAGATATGAATAACCCAGTAACTCCCACCCTCGAACCTCACATCTATACTGAACCACCCGCTGCTGCTGATAACCCCATCCTCGAACTGAAACCCCTTCCTGCTCACTTGAAATACATCTTTTTGGGTTCTAATCAGACCCTTCTTGTGATTATCAATTCCAACCTCAGTCCTGAACAGGAATTCCGTCTGATTGTTGTCCTCCAGCAACATCGCAGAGCCATCGGGTGGACTCTCGATGATTTGACTGGAATAAGTCCCTCTTATTGTACTCATCATATCTATTCAGAAGAGGGCACACGACCCTCTCGTGAAATGCAGAGACGCTTAAACCCCAATCTGCAGGAGGTCGTGAAAAAGGAGATCATCAAGTGGTTAGATGCCGGAATCATCTACCCGATCTCCGATAGTCGTTGGGTGAGCCCAATTCAGGTCGTGCCCAAGAAGGCAGGACTCACCACTATAACGACTGAGACCGGAGAAATCATTCCTACCCGATTAGCCAACTCGTGGAGAGTCTGTATAGATTACCGCCGACTCAATTCCTCCACGAAGAAGGACCATTTCCCACTACCCTTCATTGATCAAATTCTCGAAAAACTTGCGGGAAATAGGTTCTTCTGCTTTCTTGACGGGTACTCCGGTTATAACCAGGTGGCAATCCATCCTGAGGACCAAGAAAAGACCACATTCACCTGCCCCTTCGGAACATACGCTTTCCGAAGGATGCCTTTCGGTCTTTGCAATGCACCCGCTACTTTTCAGCGATGCATGCTTGCCATATTCTCAGATATGGTAGGTGATTATCTGGAAGTCTTCATGGATGACTTTTCAGTTTTCGGAGCATCATTCGACGATTGCCTCCAACACTTGGTCCAGATACTCAGGCGGTGCATCGATGTGAATTTGGTTCTTTCCTGGGAAAAGAGCCATTTCATGGTGCCTGAGGGAATTGTCCTGGGACACTCAATTTCGGAGAAAGGTATCCAAGTGGATCGAGCTAAGGTTAATCTGATTTCTCACCTTCCTATGCCTAGCTCGATCAGGGACATCCGTTCCTTTTTAGGGCATGTTGGTTTTTATCGACGATTTATCCCTGATTTTTCAAAAATCGCACGCCCCCTGACCACTCTTCTCTCCAAGGATGTTCCTTTCGAAATTTCCAAGGAATGCACTCAAGCATTTGAAATCCTGCGTGACCGAGTCACCCAAGCCCCGATCCTACAGTCCCCTGATTGGTCTCAACCCTTTGAGATCATGTGCGATGCATCCGACTTCGCTGTAGGAGCGGTTTTGGGGCAGAAAATTGACAGGAAACCTGTGGTCATTTACTACGCCAGCAAAACACTCGATGAGGCTCAGCGTAACTATACGGTTACTGAGAAAGAGCTGCTAGCTGTAGTATTTGCCCTAGAAAAGTTCAGATCGTACCTTCTGGGTTCCCGTGTCATCATATACTCGGATCACACAGCTGTGAGGCATCTCCTTGCAAAGAAGGACGCGAAACCTCGATTAATCCGATGGATCTTGCTGTTGCAAGAATTTGACCTTGAGATTCGCGACAAAGCGGGAAAGCAAAATGTGGTAGCTGATCACTTGTCCCGTCTTCCTTCTGAAATAATTGACCCTCCCGGACCCATCACTGAGCATTTTCCCGATGAGCACCTGCTGACTATTGGTACTAGCCTTCCATGGTTTGCTAATGTAGTAAATTACTTGGCATCTCATCAGATCCCGTCCGATTGGCCGAAGGCCAAGAAAGACAAATTACGCTCCGATGCCAAGTATTACATTTGGGAAGACCCGTACCTCTTCTGCATAGGTGCCGATCAGATCATCCGGAGATGTGTCCCGGAAGGGGAATTCAACAATATCCTCTCTTTCTGCCATGACCAGGCATGCGGTGGCCATTTCGCCGGGCATAAAACCGCATCAAAAGTCCTCCAGTGCGGCTTTTACTGGCCCACACTGTTCAAAGACGCATACAATCACTGCAAGGCATGCAGTCGTTGCCAGACTTTGGGCAACATGAGCCATCGCGACATGATGCCTATGCAACCGATTCTAGTATGCGAAATCTTTGATGTTTGGGGGATTGATTTTATGGGCCCCTTTCCTGTTTCGGATGGTTTCGAATACATTCTGTTGGCTGTGGACTACGTGTCCAAATGGATTGAAGCCATACCGACCCAAACCTGTGATCACAAAATCGTTCTCAAATTCATTCATCAACACATTTTCTCAAGGTTCGGGATTCCTCGTGCAATAATCTCTGATGGGGGGACCCATTTCACAAATGCTCAGTTTAGGTCACTGATGACCAAATACGGGGTGTCTCACCGAATCTCTACTCCTTACCACCCCCAAACTAATGGTCTAGCTGAGCTGTCTAATCGGGAGATCAAGAAAATCCTGCAAGTCACTGTTCGACCTGACAGGAAGGACTGGTCGTCCCGACTTCCGGAAGCATTGTGGGCCTATAGGACCGCCCACAAGACCCAATTGGGCATGTCTCCCTTTAGGCTGGTGTACGGAAAGGCATGCCACCTTCCCGTAAAACTGGAGCATAAAGCCTATTGGGCAGTACGAAACTGTAATCTAGATCTTTCCAAGGCTGGGACCCACAGAAAACTCCAAATCAGCGAGATCGATCAATTACGCCTAGACGCGTACGAGAACTCGCAAATCTACAAGGAGCGGGTTAAAGCCTTCCACGACAAACACATCTCGAGAAAGATCTTTCATCCTGGTCAAAAGGTCCTACTCTTTGATGCCGACTAAAACTCTTCCCAGGAAAACTGAGATCCAAGTGGGTCGGACCATATTTGGTCCGACAGGTTTTTGGAAATGGAGCAATCGAAATCAGTCCACTCAGCCACGATTCTGAACCTTTCATCGTGAACGGTCAGAGACTCAAGCCGTTCATTGATGTAACTTCTACTGATTTGGCTGAAGCATCTTATATTCTCCTTTCCCCTTGAGCTTATTGCGCCCAGCCGATGGCGTAAAACTCAGCGCTTAACGGGAGGCAGCTCGTCATTCTCTCTGAAAACCTGAAACTTGTTCTGACACCTTTTTGCACTTGAGGTTCACCCTTGTAGACAGCCGACCTCACCTCAGATGCTTGCATCTGGGATTAGAAATTATCCGCAAAAATTCAACCCGACCCATCCACTCATCCAAATTTCTGTCTTAAGGAATGAACTAAGTTAAATAAAAACCCCCTAGGTTACAATGAGGACATTGCAAATCTTAGGCATGGGGGCGTATGAAAGTGCAAAACTTGTAAGAAAAGGTTTCAAACAAAAAATTCACATATGCCAAAAACACCATAAAAATTAAAAAATTTTTCGAAAAAGAATAAAAGGAGAAGGAAATTTTGTGAAGGAGAAGGAGAAGAGAAACAAAATGAAAAAGGAGCACAAAATTATAAGAAAAGGTGATAGTCATTAGTAAGGAACTAAGGAATTAACCTAAGTTCTAGACCTCATTCAAGAAAATAACTGAAAAGTGCATAATGAGATTAGTAAGAACGCAAACCTTAGGCATTCTTGAATAGACTCTTAGTACCCATTAAGATCTAGACACTCCTCAAGAGGTTGAGGAAAATGAAAAGCTGAAGTATTAGGTCTAAGGCTTGGGGAGTATTTGGCCTCGTTAACTAATTTTTGGTTTACGGGACTCAGTAACCTAAGCACCCTAACCTCACACACAGCCTGGTTCAGTAAGCGTAAAAATCAAAATCACGCAGAAGCGTCGCAAAATTCTGAAAAGAACACCTAGAATAGGAGCGGCCGATCGACACAAGTTGATTTGGACGAGTTCCCAGCGCGGAGAGGCGGGAAATCCCCTCGAAGATGCGTAACAAAATATCATCTCCTCGGTCCCTGTCTCTTAGGATATTTACATATCCTACTGGGGGCATGTAAGCACTCTGCTGATTCAGATTCATGGATGGCATTATCTCGAAGTGTCAATTGCCAGGGTTTGGATTCGGCCACGGAACACCATGGATGGGATTATCTCAAAATCTCAATAGCCAGGGTTCCGAGGGTTGCCATGGGCGGTGCTATCTCGAAGCATCGATTGCCAGGAACCCTTGAGGATTGATGATGGGAGCAAGGAATCTGATACAGACCTGTTGAAAAGCCAATCCTAGGCTAGAACTAAAAAGAAAAAGAGAGAGAAAACTCTCCAAACAGAATAACTTTCTATCTCTCTCTTACAAAACGCACTGCGAACTGAGCCAGGGCTAAAATCATTTCAAGCACGGGTGCTTTAACCACAAAGTCCAATAAACCTTAGGTTAATTCTTGTGGGCCTTAAAAACCTTTGCTAAAGACTGAGGCTAAAGCTAGACAGATTTGGATCTTGATTGGTACTAGAGTACCTTTTAGGCCTATGGTCAGCATTCTAACCTAATCTAAGCTCAAATGAAAAAGCACTTATCTGAAGCTATTAAGAACTTAATGGTCTAGAACAATGATTGAAACCTTAAGTTTTTTTACTAAGGGACTAGCAAAAGCTAGGCATAGGGGTATGATGAGAACCTCATCATGAGCCATAACTAGCTCATTTTGACCCAATACAAAGGATAAAAGCTCCTACATAACTCAAGGAAAGGCTTAACTCAGAGAATTCTGAGTTTAAGGAGAAAACAAGTCATAAGGGGTAAAAATGTAATTTTACCAGTATAATCTGCATTCAGGGTAATTCAGGGTCCAAACATAGGTCAAAGCAACTTAATAAGAATAAAAGTGGGATGAGATGATCTAGCAAGGGTTACAGAAATTCCAAGGAACTAAATGATAATCTGTAACCCTAAAACAAACCCACCTCAATTCACGAGGTTCAAGGCAAAGAAAAATGGAATAAACCCTCTAAAATTCATATAAAAATAATCTCTAGGGTTTAGAACCTTCAATTTGACCTTAGGAACCCATCTTGACCTACATTGAGAACCATACCCAATTAATAACTTAATTTGGATTTTTACGTAAATTGACCAGTCAAACAAGGTTTAATCTAGAAATAAAATTCACCATCAGATTCCTTAGGTCCTAATTAGTCATGTATAAAAACTTGAGCCTAAGAAGAAACCTTCTTGACCAACTTTACACTTTGGTCCTCATATATTTACTTTTTGGCCCTCAACTTTTGAACCCTCGCATTTTGGCCCCTAACTCTCATTCGTTCTTTGCGTTCAGGTCCCCCCTGCAAAACCTGCCAGCACCATGCTCCGGCGACCTTGCGCGGAGCATGGCGCCGCGCAGGGTGAGGGGGAGAGCCTGGCAAGTAAACCGGGGGTGCCCTGCGTCGTCAGCCGTCGCAGGGACACCCCCCTGGTCGCTGTAACCCACCATACCGGCCGTGCGAACGCACGGACGGTATGGGTTTCCATCTCCGGCGTCCTCCGGCGAGGGAGACACGTCGTCTCCCTCCGCCTTCCTCCCTGATTCGGTCCCTATAAATACCCCCGTCGCTCCACCGTTCTTCCCAGCTCGGATCTGACGGAGAAAACCCCCAACTTTCCTCTCTTCTCACTCCGGCAGACACCCACCAGCTCCGGCGGTTCTTCCTCCTCCTCCTCTTCGCTCTGCCGCAATACCAGCAGCAGAGACTTCTTCCCCTGCTCTTCCCGCGCCACGCCGCACCCAGCTGGCGCCTCTCCAGCCCTCTGCTCGCCGCCGCCCCTTCCCCCGGGCATCTTCTTCTCCGGCGATAGTCGATACGACTGTCGCCCTGCTCCGGCCCCTTTCGTCTCCGTAGCTAGGTCAGAACTTCTCCCCATCTCCCCCTCTTTCTTTTCCTCACTGTCTTTTATTTGATTAAACCCTCGACCACTCCTGTCCACCGTCACCCCCTTCTTCTCCGGCCAAACTCCGGCGAGCCGCTCCCATCACCCCAGCAACCCACACAGCTCGCCGACCACCGCAGAACCTCCGCCTCCTCACCCTGATCAACCCCCGCCCTTCCACTTCCCCCACATCACCCTCTGCAACCCCACCGAACAAACCCATCTTCCGACCCACAGTCCGACCTAGGGCAGCCCTTGCACGCCGCCCCACGCCTCGCCACCACCCACACGAGCTTCGCCGCACTCTGGCGAAGCTCCCGGCACCTTCTGATTAGGCCGAGAGGCCGTTTTGCTGTGAACAGGTCACCCGACCTCCGCCGCCATTGCCGTGCAGAAGGAGCTGCTTCCGCCTGCAGCTGCAGGCGCACCACGCCCAGATTCGACTCCCAGGCCTTGCGAGGCATTTCGACAAAGCGTCAGGCTGCAGCTGAAGCGAAGCCCTCGCGCGAAGGCCTCGCGTAACGCCGCGATTACCAGCTGTCTCCTCCGCGTGGGCGCCAACTCGGGGTGGGACATTTAGTCCCACCTCGGAAATCTCTGAAGAGGCGCAGCGGTATAAAGTGAAAAAGTGCTGGAGGCTTATTGCCTCAGCACACGGGGTGAGGTCCCCTTCACCCGCCCGGTTACCCGGTCTCGTCCGCGCTCACGCCCCGCGGACCTGGCCTGACCCGACTTAGACTGACCTGCACTCCTCGCCCACCACGCACGCCGGTGGGCCTGGACCCGGGCGCGACCCGTACCCGGCTACCCGGCAGCTCTGGGAGAGCTATCCTATGAGCGGATTCTGTGAGAGAGAGACGCGGGGGGAGGGTAGAGATAGGTTTTGCCCCTCTCTCTGATCAAGCTGTGTAAGTGTGCAGGCACAGGTGAAGAAGAAGGACCGCGGAAGAAGAAGAAAGCTAAGGGAGACACTGTAGCAACAAGCGGTTTAAGTCGTCTGATTGGAAAATCAGATGACGTCCTGAAGGGAAAAGAAGAAAGAAGGAGAGACGACGTCCTGACAGGTAAAAGAAAAGAAGAAAGAAGAAGATCTGAAGAACAAAAGAACAAGGAAGAACAGCAGAAGAAGAAGAACAAAAGAACAAGGAAGAACAACACAGGTGAAGAAGAGGACCACAAGGAGATAAACACAAAAGAAGAACAGGAAGAACAAAAGCTAAAGAGGAGAAAGACAAAGAGAAAGAAAAGAAGAAAAGAAGAACTCAAACTTTCATCTCTCTCCCTCTCTCTCTCTCTTTATTTATTTTTTTTTGTAATAGAACATGTATATCTCTAGAATACAACTTGCTCCCTGAGTTCGACCTCGGGAACTCTCTTTTATTTTCCGAGTAAAAAAATTTATATATTTGAAATGATGGCAATAACTGACTATACTACAATGCTATAACAATAAAACCCGGTTATCTCTCGAAGCCAACGTTTCATACCCCTTATGGTGGAATTATTTAATTCTGCTTGTTAGTTACACCTGCTTTTTTTCAACTAATTTTCTCTATATTCCACTAACTTATTCTACCAAACAAACACTAAAAGTGGAATAAAACTCTTTAATTCCTTTGACAAGACAACAAACCCAATTAAACACTCGGGTGGAATAAAACTTCTTAATTCCTCCATTCCTCATACTTTTAATTTTTATTCCTCCTAATAATTTCCCTTACCAAAAAGCACCTTAAAGATAGTTCGTATGCATGCTCCTACTATAATGCCCTGAATTTGTAATACTCTTAATAAGCTAATTAAAAACCTTAATTGGTTGCTCAATGTGAGATTAAGGGTTTAGGGAACCCTAATTTAGTTATTATTAGCTTTGTAATTAAACAAATCCCCTTAGTCATTAACAAAATATTAATAAATGAAAAGTTGAGGGGCCATTTGTGAGAAAAACATGTTTGGAGGTCTTTCTTAAGGCTCAAGAAAGAAGCTGAAGGGCTCGGATGCCAAATATCCAACCGTTATATAAGAGAGAGAGAGAGAGATTTAAAAGTTTAAAAGAAAAATCACATTTTCTTCTCCCCCTCAGCTGGTGCCCCTTCCTCCCTGCTAGCTGCTGCCGCTGTTGTCATTGCTGTTGTTGCTGCTGCTGCTACGAGGAGAAGGAGAAGGGAAGGAAGAGGAGAGCTGCTGCTGCAGCTGCTGTTGAAGCTGCTGTTGTAGCTAATGTGTTTGTTGCTGCTGCTACGAGGAGAAGAGAAAGGAGACTCCAACTAAGGTAGGGTTATCCTCTTGTTTCATTCCCTTGATTCCATGATTTGAAATAGCCAAAAGAAAGGGTTGTTTGGTTTAAGATTCTATGTTGCATGTGAAATGGTAGGTATTCTTCTTCCCCTTTTGTTTCCATGTGTAGAGGTGATAAAGGGGAGGGTTTTTCATCTAAATAGTTGGGTAGGCTTATGGATAAAACGATGGGTGTTTGGCAATGTGAACTGGGTGCTGTGAGCACCTAGTACTGGTACTAGGGACCAGTACCGGTACTAGTTGACCTAGCACCACTATGTAATGCACTGAAAAGGGGACTGAGAGCACCCAGTATCGATACTGGTGATCAGTACCGGTATTAGATGATTTCAGTCGATGAACTGGGGCTGCCTAGTACCTGTACTGGCTGGGTTATGTTGATACAAAACTAATCGCACGCAGTACCGGTATTGGTGCCTAGTACCAATACTGGTTGGAACTTGTGAATTTGGTACTAGGGTTGCCTAGTACCAGTACTAAAGCCTAGTACTGGTACTGGTTGGTCGAGTTGAGTTTGAGGACAGAATGTGTAAATAGATGTGGTTCTATGCGGTTATAAACTGAATTTAGGTTGTAAACAATAATTCTTTGGGTAAAGGTTATTGTACGTGGTGTTTGGATGTTAGGAACTCATCCTGAACTCAGATGTAATTCTGAGTGGGTTATCTGATGTCTGATGATCCTCTAGGCATCTGATATCCCTAATCCCGACATTTAATCTTTTGGTTAGACGTCCTTGCAACTCAATTACAGTTCTAGGGACTAAGCCCCCTAGCGATTTGGAGGTCTGACATTGCATCGGACACCCAATGTGCTCATTTGAACATCTAGCCAAGGAATCAGACGGTCGTCTGTAACTGATGTGGCTTTTGGTGTGAAGCCATTGTTGGATGCCTGTTCTTATAGTTAGGCATCCAGACTAGTCTCTGGATGCCCAAGGAAGAGTTTGGGCGTCCAATGCTGTTGGCTTGGGATGGGTCTCCCTACTATTTTACTTTCTTACGTCTGACCCTTGTGTTGGACATCCGCTAAGATACATGTGGTCTTGTTGTGTGTAGAATTTCCCCACGTGGGTTGGGAACTTAAAATAATTAGTTAAATCCCTGTCTAGTGCTAGGGATGGAAGGTATTAAACCCATGTTAGCATCTTATGTTAGAAACGTGGACTTTGGATATAATCAAGGCTAATGCATGATATTAAACAGGGTTTAGTATATATATATATATATATAACGTGGAAGGATATAGAAATCCTAATTTAAGAATAAGCATAACGTTGGGATAATCGAGTGTGGGTTCTATCAAGAACCTTGGCAATAATAAAATGTGAGGAACTTGAATGGGGGATTAAATAGCTAGAACTTGATGCTGGAGACACCTAGTATTGATATTGGTAACCTATGTCGGTACCAGTTGGCTTAGCTTGAGCTAGAAATGGAACTTAAGCCAGGTACTGAGGGCACCTAGTATCGGTAACCGTGACCCGTACCGATATTGGGATGTGGGTTCAGTAGCCATGACAGAGGGTGCCCGGTACCGATACTAATGGTTAGTACTGGTACGGGTTGGATCATTTGGAAAGGTGTGGTTGGTGCCTAGTACTAACATCGGTGCTTGGTACCAGTACTAGATGGGGTTAGAAATTATACTAGGGTTGCCTAGTGGCAGTACTAAGGTCGAGTACTGGTACTAGCCGACCTATTGGAGACTGATGTAAACATGTTTACATTATATAAGATGTCTATTTATGAGTGTTCTTAAGCATAGAATTACATTGCATACTATAAATATTGCATAACATGCATCATCTTGCATTTATATGAGTTTGAATACAATGGAGGTTAATGGTCTCCTTTTATGTTCAGGGATAGGGCAAAATTTTTATCGGGGCCTCAGATCGAAGATCCAACCGTACAGATTTGATCAGGGCGACGATTGGAGTTCAACGACTCCAAGATCGCCCTAATCAGACACCTGTAGCATCAGATAGAGATCGAGGAACCCTAGAAGATCAAGGGCCAAGATGGTGTGAATCTACACTTCAAATGACAAATCCTACCATACAGATGGATTCGGATTGACGATCGCAGCCTAACGGCGCGAAAATCGACTCAATCCGACACTCGTGGCACCATCTACATCATCTAGTAGATGGACGGCCAAGATGGCGCCACGTGGTGCCATCTCGGCCGCCCAATCGACCATACGCATCAGCTGAAGGCCTCCGCATCAACCCTTCTTCACCGTTGGATCAAGATCCAATGGCTGCGACGCGCCCGTGCTTTAAGTTAAGCGCTCGACATAAACACGCCCACAGCACGTTATTGAGCGCTCTAACATGAAGTGCAGGTGCCCGTTTGAGTCTCGCCGCGCAGCAATTGGAGCGGGGGCGCACGCCCGATCGACCGCACGATCGCGATCCAACGGCCATGCGCGGTCAATCCAGATGACGTGCCCACGCACGCCCACGCGTAACGTGGGATCGCATACGTATGCGCACGCTGAGGAGGCGCAGCGAGGAGCGCTCTCAGCCATTCGATCTTACGATCGAACGACCAAGATTTAAAGAACGTGGAAAGGCGTTGAGCGCGAGGAGATGAGCAGGCACGCACGCGTCGCCCCACTACGGCCAAGTTCAGGCCTTTAGTGACGGATTTATCCGCCACTAAAGGTCCTAAATTAATGATTTTCAACTTGTAATGACCAAATTGCCCTCATTCCTTGCAACTATAAAAGGAGACCCCCTCCATACGAAATTCTCATCCCTTCTTTCTCTTCTCTCCCTCTCCAAAGCTCAAGAGAAGCTTGTCCCACACCCGGGATACTTCTTAAGAGATAAAGTCCAATTTTCGTCCCCCTTTCGGAAGTGGATCTCGCCACGACGATGACGTGCTGCCCCATTCCCATTCTTCCCGCTTCGTCCTACTCCATTCCACGTGTTCTAGGCGTCGTTCCATTCGGCTTGTCCTCCAAGCAATCGTCGAGGAGGATATCTCTCTCCCCATTCTTTTTACTACTTTCTAGTGTAATCATTTTCTGCTTTTTAGTCATAATGAGTAGTGTAACGAACAATCTCTTTGATAATGAATTCCATGTTCATTCTACATCTCTTTTTGGTTTTGTTTGTAATATTCTCTCTCTCTTCTATTTATTGTAAATAGATAGATAGTTTCTAATTAATTATTCTACTTCGTGACAAATAAAACAAATGCGTATTTTTAATCAAACGTCCGCCTCCCTGAGTTCGACCCGGGATTTCTATTCCGGTATAAATTTTATTTGTTGAACACGAGTTCTTTACTTTCAAACTACAACGACAAGTTTTCAAAATCAAATACGTTAACGTAGCAACTCGTAGTCTCAACAGAGACTGTGTTGCAGGTGCATAGTACCGATACTAAAGCTTAGGATCGATACTGGTACTCTACGACCTGGTGGGTGAAAAAGGTGCCCAGCATCGGTGCTTAAGACTAGGACCAATACCTGGTGTACTCGTTCTACATCATTGAACTCTATAGAAGGATAAAATTTGGTTTAACTTGGCTGAGGGCTGGAGTGCGAACTTTGAGATCAGGGATCTCTTGGGTTCGTATTACAAACGTGAGCATGTATTGGTTGTCTGGATTACAGAGGGTCTTAGTGGTACAAAACTTGGGTTTCGAGCACGAAAGGCGGGTTTTGTAATCCTGATTTGGACAAGCATCTTGACCTAGCAATAGGTTAGGATTACCTGATAACAAAGGTATGCTGTTTGAGTGTATTAATGATAGGGAGAGGGTCCTTACTGTCTAACAGTTTTTAAACGTAATGATCGTATTGATCTGCATGATTCTGATAATTAGAAATCCTATGAAAATGTTAAAACTTAATTGGGAGTCTAGCAGATACCCCGATGGATAAGGATGAATGAGAAAAATGCAATTAGACCCTAGAGGGGTGAAGCACATGTATGTGTGTGTGTGTACACCTATAGTTTGAGCATGAAGCTCCCTAAACACGTTAAAAGCAATCTGAATTGACTAAGTAATGGCTTGAATCTCACGAGATGACATCTATGACTTGATTCGAGTCTAATAAGATAGAATGCTTGGATCTTAAGGTCTTGAGTAGACCCTAGGAGATCCACTAGGTCCTTAGGTCTGCGTTCCCAACAAGGAATCCAAATGAATTCAAAAAGATAATAAGTCAACTAGGTGAGCTCGTAAGGCTGCCCCCTTAGGCTTGGTGAACCACGGGTTCACTACTTGGGTAGAAAACTTGAGCTGCTGCTGGGTAGCAAGAGGCCACCTAGGGAGATCTATCTCAGAACAGGTAAGGTTCCTCGGTTTTGTGACAAAGCCTTGGGAATGTCACTGGTGTTTGGTACTTGGATGTACTCGAATCCGACTCGATGTGAAGGTACTTGAGCAAGAGGCTCTTAGGTGCTCGCATATGCGGAGATGGCCGGGGTACTGAGATGGATTGGTTGAGATCTCGTCCGACGGCAGATTGAGAGGGAACACTTGAGGACTGCACTCCTACAGGGAGCTACTCCTAGCGGGAGCATTGTTGTGGCTCAGCAATTCTAGCCAATCCTACGATAATGATTTGGTTGTTCTGTGACTAGTCCTTGTTGGACACCGTTTGGGCTCATGTTTCGTGATCACAAGCCATAGGCCTGGGTAGCTCCTGAAATGACCCTTCTCAAGGGTCGTTCATAGTTTTTCGGAAAGATAGGGGTGTGAGTGCAATTTTAAACCCCCTGGGTTTAGGTGTGTGAGCCTTGCAGGGAAGAGAAGGGTTTTGCGGGGGAGATTCCACAATTTCACCCTCTCTTTCTCTTTCCTACACCACACACCCACCCCCTCACCCACACACACACACCTCTCCTCACAAACCCTAACCCTCTCCCTTTAAAAAGACACCACCACCTTCACCTCTCCATCTCCTCCACCTCCACATCTCCACCACTTGCCGGCAACCACCTCCTTGCCTGTCCCCCTTACAGCCTCGAGTAGTGAGGAAGGAGGGGAGCTCGAGATGGAGGAGCACGGGAGAGAGGGAGAGTGAGAGCGTGAAAAGGAGAGCGTGGGCGAGGGAGAACGAGAAGCTCGGGAGAGGAGGTACAGCTGGAAGTGCGGTCGATGGAGCTCGTGGAGAGGAGCTCCGCAACCTCCTGCAGCCGCTGGAGGAGCTGCTGCAGTCTCTGTGGGCGGAGAGGAGAGTGAAGAGAAGCTCGCGAGGCATTCTGTGGAAACATTTTTCCGCAGTATCAGACGTCTGGAGGAGCCTTAGGACATCCGGAGCTGGCGCCGGATGTCTAACAGCACGCGGGGTGCCGAGGTACGTTCTTTGTGAGCACAGCATGCACGTACATCTTCTTTTTACGTGTCATGTTTTTAAACTTGCACGCATGCGCAGGTACAGGACATGGGAAAGGTCCGTGGCATGCCCTTCGAGGTGTTCTGGGACGTCTGGAGACAGTGCAAACGTTTGACTGCACTCCCAGACGATTGGAGGGAGTGCCAGACGTCTGGGATCTCCCTCAGATGGCTGCGGAGGGGTTCAGACATCTGAGGAAGCTGCAGGAAAGCAAGGTGAGATTCTGAGGTCGTTTAAGACATTTGGGTCTAGTCCCTGATGTCTGATTCTAGTCAGTATGCACGTTTTTTGCCCGTTCAGGGCCCAAAAGGAATCGATTTTGCGCAAACGAAGTATCGTTGGTTCTCGTTCGAGTTTCTCTATGTGTTAGCGTCACTCGTATATTGTTTGAACTCATTTGATGTGATTTGGTCAATTGTATAGGTCTTCAGCCAGTAGAGTATGCAGGGCCTGCGAAGATGACGGGATCTGCAATTCAAGCTCCCATTCCACCCATGTATCCCAGTAGAGTGGTTTTCCTCAATGTTATGAATTAATTAATCAAGTGCATGTTATCATAGAATGAATTGATGGAACCCTAGGATATGAAATGCATCCTAGGGCAGAATTGAGTAAATGAACATTGCTTAAGCCACATGGTTTAATTCTGAAATGCATGTTAGAACTCTTAATGCTAGCAAATGAATAGTTACATGATGTGGTGCTTCTTTCAGTTATTAAATTACGAGCTGCCTATTATATGATTGAGAACCAAGTTGTGAACAACGAGATATGCATGTCGTGAAATGAAATGAAAAGAATGCAATGCATGAACCCTACAAGGAACTAGAAGAGGAACTTACGTATATGGAACGAATATTGTTTGTAGAAGGGAAGTGAGCTAGCCCTCGAGTACACGGTACCGATGAAAGCAACTGCCCTTTTGCATGGAAAGTGAGCTGGCCCTTGTGTACGCAGTACCGAGGAGAGCTACCGTCACTTTAGTGTAGGGGGAGCTAGCCGCCCTTGGGTTGAGATAGTTAGGAGTGGCCCCCTACACCGACTCTAGTTACTTTAGTGTAGGGGGGGAGCCAGCTACCCCATAAGGCCCAGGGTTAGGATTGGTTAACCTACATCGACTCTCGTTAGGCCCACTGAGCAAACTGAGATAGTCGGGTAAGGGTACGCAAACTGTTGAGGGGTGAGACCCCTATTCTGAGAGGGCAAGGCCCTGTTCTGTTCTGTGCTGTACATTTAGGCGTACCCACTAGCAAAAACAACTGACCACGTGCTAGTGCAGGGTAGTTACTCGTGAGCTTATCGCACGTGCCATAATTACCGCTACGTCGCGACTGTGACCTCAGGGTGGTAGACCGAGTGTAGGACTTCCACGGGAGCTCTCTCGGCCAGGAGAGTCCCACGTGTACATCCTACATCGCGGAATAAACTGCAATCAAGATCGTTCCCTTAGGGAACAAGAGGATTAAGAAATGCTGTGGTTCCTTATTAGAATAACCGAAACAGAAACACCTAGTTGAAATAAATGGAAATGAATGATTAGTATTTGCTTGTTTCTTTTATTAAATTGCATGTAAATGGCTTAACCATCACTCTATTTAGTGTTAGCTGACCACGGATTGTATAACCATGTTCAGGTCAAGGAGTTGAGCAGCCAGCACTATCGGCTGCAGAGGGTGCTAGGCCCAGCTGAGCCCAGTCATAATTGTTCCTTTTTGTTTCAGAGCTCTATTGTAGTAGTGAGTACCTTTAGCGCGTATTAGATGTTCTGCTATATTTCTGTTCATGTTATATTTTCCTCTGTTGTAGTTGTGATTGCTATGTATATTCTAGTACTTTTCCACTTGTGACATGTAATATTTTTGAGACATCTCTTTCTGATTTCCATTACTACGTCTTATTTATTTCTACTTAGTTATATTGCATGTGTGGTTGTAGAATATTTTCTACTTTTGGTTATTTTTCGTTGATGACTGGGTCTTGAGATTAGTCGAGGCGAACCGATCTTGGGTCATATAGGGAGGTGGGATTGGGTCGTAATAGCTCCCAAGAGGCTCAACTCTTCTAACTGAAGTCAGCAATGTTCCCGATGCATCGAGAACGGGCACGCCTTTCTAGAGAATTAATAGTCTGTTAAACTCTCCTTTGTCCAGGGCGAGACTATCAGGTTGGGATTCAAAGGAAAGGATGCGTCTCAATCTCCTTTAGTAGAGAGGGATGAATTTTCATAATCTGATCATTGAGGCATGTGAGGGAATAAATTATTACACCAAATTGAGGAAGGAACTTGGGCAACTTGTTAATGGGTTATTGGACCAAGGTGATTGGTCGTACCAGGTGGGGTTTGAGAAACTAGAATATAGAGTGTGGGTTTAGGCTAGGACCTAGCCAGTAATTGAAACTGTACACTATCATGTTTGATTGAGATACAATAGATGATTGTTCCCTACTGAGTCGATTGGTTCATCCCTGCTTTGTGACTTACTTTCAGGTTGTTGTCGTGGGTCATTGACATACGGAATTTGTCGCTGCGCAAGTGTGCGTGCTCTGTTGACAGGTAAATTTTATGTTTTGGTGTACGCAAGTTTATATTTTGTTACTGTTTTCTTGTATCAATTGTGTGTCATTCTTTTCAAATTTTCTTTCAATTTATGTTGTAAATGAAACTTTTTCTAGGTCGACTTAGTTAGGTATAATCTGAATTAAAAAATCGACACCTCTTTTCTTTTCATCCCTCGGAACTCTGACCCTCATTTTGGGGTTTGAATTTTTGGATGTGACCTACCATCTTCTTTAACACGCCCTCTGTCACTCACCTTAAGAGGCATGCCATCCTAGTTGGTTGAAATATACATACATACATACTTTTGTATGGCTATATGTATGTGTGCATGTACATTAATTATTATACATCCATTCGAATAGTTATCTTATGAAAAGTCCTCCGTGGTAAGAAAATGAGAAAAATAAATCCTAACTGTTGGTTGCCATCAAAATGGATCAAAGACTACCATGGAAGGGAATGGTTCACGTGCACCTCCCAACCTCTTAACTTCCTCTTCCCAATCTCAATCCACTTTCCCTAACCCCTCAATCGAACCCTTTGTTGAGGTTAGGTCCGTACATTCTTTGAACAGGGGCAGGAAGGTTTCTACATGTTGATAGGATGCCCATCCTTTGCTGATGATAGATGGACTATCTTAGGCTATCAGCCATGGCCTTCCAAGGAATCACTCTAATACCATGTGAAGGTAATTAGGCCATTAATGGAGAATGAGGAAGAGAAGAAGTAATTGAGGTGGCCAAATCAACACACTTCTTATCCGTTAAGGTATCTGTATTTATAACCATTTCTGTTGTAACAACGTACACTATGGGCTTAACGACCATTGTAGTTAGTGGTATAAGTAAAGAAGGGGGATTATAAATTACGTCATAAGAAGTTTATATATTGAATATGCTTATTCTACTTGTATACATCTATACCTGATACGAAGTAAAAAGCCGCATAAAATAGCTAGTTAAGCTGTAATAAAGAGAAAATAGGTAAAAAAGGGGGAGGTAAAGAACGGCACTTGACTATATGTGGTGAGTGGGTAGAGATGAGTGAGATTGTAACGGCCGAATGAGGTGAGCTATAAATAAGTAGTAAAAAGTTGTCGAATGGTCAAATAGGTAGGCTGGCAGAATGCTATTTAAGAAATAGTAGAAATTTTAGATTTTTAATATATATATATATATATATAAAGATCATTTTCAAAAACAGGTCACGACTAAGTTGGATCATATTATTCTTAGAATACGAGTAATCGAACTCAATCCATCGAGGCTCCCAATCGAACTCAATCCAAGGCTCCCAATCGAACCCAACTTTGCCTTCTAGGTTGGATCGGGTTTGGTTGCACCTAAATTTGACACATGTGAAACTCAAATACATGATACATTTGATGATCAATTAAATCAATTTATATTTTGCTCTCCTTTATCGTTAGAGGAAATTCTTTTCATGAATTTAGAGATGTGCTGCAGCCATCTCGTGCCATTAATGGTGAAATGAAATTATGGAGCTAGAGAATAATAGGTGAAGGCATCTGTGAATTACCATACTCTTATGGTCGGTTCCAACACTTGATATGTATACACACAAAAGAAGTTGATACGGATGTTGGAGCGGCCTGTTAAAGGTAGGTGCAGGCATAACTTATATAGAATATAGGGGTAGTAGAATCCTTTGATAATTACATCGCTGTCATTTAGCCAATATGGAAACGTAGTGGCTAAGAAGAAACTAAGTAATTCCTTTTAAGATATCTAGAAGTTTATTTACAATGAGATAAATGCCAAAAAATGAGAAAAGTAGAAAAAGGAAGTCAAAGGAAATGAGAACAATTTTAAAGCCCATTAATGCCGTTACTTTCCATTAAATGCCTGATTCCACTATGCTAACCAACGTGCAAATGGACTAGCATATAACTCATTCTATCACCTCCACAGACGTTGAGTCATTAAAGCAATGGCAAAGATTGAAAAAATGATGTTCTTGACCTTTATTCTTCTTTTATGCAGATGCAATGGTGCGAGAGGAATACATTCCAATCTCCTAGTCAAAACCATCAAGGTATCAGATTTATATCATTGAGTCCCTGCAGTTAGTTTTCCTTCTTATTGATCGGGTTTGGTGTAATTTGTTATTGTTTCCAATACAGACAAAAGTTGGGGACATTTTTGATTGTTTTGACTTATACAGGCAACCTGCCTTTGATCACCCCTTGCTGAAAAGTCACCGGATCTTGGTAAGATCATTGCTCTTTCATCGATCATCGTGTATAGCTATTATATATTACTCCCTTTTAAGGGTTTGGCACTTGATATTTATGAGAAAATTCGGAGCAAGGAAATTTATGAGAATGAGGGGGAGCTTCCATGGCAAAGTTAATTACTTTGTTTGGAAGAATAATTTATACGCTGTAATGATCCTTTCTTATCCATTTGTGAATAGAGATGGTGCCTCTGAAAATCACCAGTCTTTTCCATATTCGTCGATTCATGATTTTTGGTCTCTCACAGTGAGAAATTTGTCATACTAAGTTTACGATCTTTGTTTTTCTAATCATTGAAAGTATTTTTATAATAATTGACCCATTCATATATTGTTAAATCCCTATTCTGCGCTTGATTTTATACTCGTTGATTATCGATTTTCACATTTTCTTATTTGTCGAGTTTGTATGAATTGGGCAGACGAAGCCAGTGGGAGTGTTCTTTGGGGACTTTGCAAGAGGAGGCCCAGAGGAAAATGACACCCTGAATGTGCAACCAGAGGATGGAGGTTGCCCAATTGGTAGCGTACCAGTTCACAGGAGTCCAAGGAACAACCTTACGGGTAATCAGGTTCTTGATGGCCAAAACGGTGTGCTTCACGAGGTAAACATGGTTAACCTTCTATTGTTATTCTTGAAAGTTAAAAAATAAATAAAAAGTAAGTTGTGACATATTTCATATCATGTGAAGTGAGAGAATGTAATTTTAATTCATGTGTTTAAATTTTTTTACGTATATAAATTATTTTTATAAAAAAAAATTATTTTTTTTAAAAAATCATTTTTGATAGACATACTTTTCATTCTCAATCAATATATTTTAATTTTTAATCAATAAAAAATTATTTTTAATTAATATTAGTTGAAAGATAAAATATATTTTATTTCTAATCATTATATTTTTATTTTTAATTAATAGAAAATTATTTTAAATCAGTATATTTTGATTTTCAAATAATAAATTTTAACTTTAATCAATATATTTTAATTTTTAATTAATTAATTTTATTTTTAACCTATATATTTTAATATTTAATTATTATATTTTACTTTTTTTTTTTTTCTTTTAAACGAACGAACGAGTAGGAGCCACATGTTACAAGAGTGACATTATACATAAATGTTCATTTCTCATCGGACACCCATGCATCAATAATTGAGGAGCCATTAGGTCATCTAAATCTTTCTCACTAATCTCCGGAAGTAAGTCTACAAATTTAACTAAAATTAATTATTCAAATGGAGAAGAAAATCTCTGCTTAATTTCCTACTCAGCTACTTTTCGTGATGCGTATATATATATATATATATATTCCACGGATCGGACAACGCTAATTGCACACATATATTTGTTGATTCTTGAACTATGTATGTGTAGTGGGCGGCCAGAGAAGGAAAAACCAGAAAATATTTTGGGGCTTCGGGTCGGATCAATTTGTATTCAGTACAGCCGGTGGGACCATCGCAAGAGACCGCAGCCGTGATTGGGATAAAAAATACGGACCCACCTCGTCAGACCCAACCAGAAATTCAAGCTGGATGGAAGGTAAGTACAGATTAAAAAAGTTTCGGTTGCCATAAGTCTCACGTGCTTTATCCACACACACACACACATGAATGACACGAAGGGTCCAGTTCACCTGTGTATAAGTTACATAAAAATTTCAAAATTTAAGTTATTTAATAAAAAATACAAAATACATGAACTAAGTCGTCGAAATTTAGGATAAGAGCATTGGATTACTTGATATTTTGTTCATAATCTGTTCGTATAAATTAATTTTAATAATTAAAATTTTATTCAAAAATATTATTTGTAGTGAAAAATATTAATTAAATTTTACTTAAATTATGTGCAAGTAAACTTCACACTTCCTTTTCACAGCATGAGTTCACTTATACATAATATAGGTGAAGTTTACCTAATATATTTGTAATGTTTTGAAGTAAAAACATGGGGATTGAGATCATTATATTGTTGGTGTTGACAGAGGGGGGTGAGATGCGTGTGATATAACAATAATGAGGAAATATAATATAAACAATCTCATAAAAATATTTACCACTAATAACACAAGTATTTTTATGTGGAAACTCAAACTCAGGTAAAAACCATCACCTAAACTTCTTGACTCAGCATTTTCCGATTTACCAAGTAGATTAAAATCACTAACGAACTATTTAATCGAGGGTAGTTCAACCTCTTACAACTATGCTATTTAATTCGAGGCTAACTTACCTCAAAAGTACTCTTCTCTACGAAAAGTATTTTATCTCTTGATGGAGATGAGAATTCGTCAAGTAAATATCCAACCACAAAACAAAAGAAAAACAAAGAACCTATAAAGCCTAAATATAAGGATGGAACTATGCTATTATAGGTAAGACAACTTCCCTAATATGGAAGTGATTCAACAAATTCGATAGAGTATCGATGTTCTTAATGTAAGCTTTAAGAGCAAGAGTACTTCTCTTCTAGTTTGTTCCTTCTTTTGGACACAAATGATGTGGAAGTAGTATATCTTTGGTGTATTTGTATTAGGAAGGATACTTTTCTACTTATAGAAGTCCTAAGAAGGATTTAGAAGACCTTAGAAGGCTTGAGTAGCCATTAGGAACAAATCATAGGAGATCAGGTCAAAATCCCAATGGAATCAGGGTCATTATGACTCTGATAAAGTTATTAGACGTTTGATGACAATTTTGGACGTCTACTCTAAAGGATTAGAGTCCCTGATTTTATTTGATCTAAACAGGAATCTAAGTAGATGTCTGAAGTGCTATTATAAGACATATAGACATAAAATTGGACGTTTAATAATGGGGGGGTTTGTTCATATTTTGGATCAAATCTAAACAGGGATCTAATGTATATGAGTTAGACGACAGATTGGTCGATAAATTTCAATTATCTCATTAACACAATCTTCGTGATTTTTTTCATTAGTACTTTACCGTATCTATGAATGTAAGGTCACCCTCCTTTTGAGAGATTATCTGATTCTTGATCTCCAGATGCATTCTTTTTTCTTTTTTCATTTAATTTTTATCTTATTTCTGAATTTTAACTTTTTTCCATTTCTATGAAACGTAACCTTTCCCTTACGAGGACATCAGGTTTTTTTTCTCTTCCCTTCTCTAATAATTTTCCTTTTTAACTAAAACTCCCTTTAAAAAAAATATATTCAACACAATTTTTAGATTTTTTTTAATGCTGAGTACTGATTTATTAATATAAAAAAGATCGGTGATTCGATAGCATTCCTTTCTTTCTCAGAAAAAAAAAAAAAAGAACATGGTGACATTGACCTTAACCTCCAGGTACAAGAGAAACTACGTGAGTAAAGTATGACAAGTATTAATAACTGAGTCCTTACCAAAAAGCAAATTAAACCTATGGTAAAAAATGCATCAAAGACCGAGTAGGCTAAAATAAATGGCATTTGAATAATGTTCAATGAAATTTATAGGCCTTTGGGTTAATCATCATTCTTCGCTTATCTTAATCATGAAGAAATTTTATTATGGCAGGAGGCTCCTGCAATATTTGGTGACGCCAAGCCAAGGCTCTTCATTGCATGGAGTGTAAGTACAATGTTAATTATATTTTGACATTCCAATTGGTTGATATATGCCAATTACATTCTTCTACTTACAACTTTTATTAGGCAAATGGATGGCAAACCAGTTGTATCAATCTCCGTTGCCCTGGCTTCGTACAGACAAATCACAGGGTTTCTCTTGGGATTTATTTGTCGCCACTTTCCAAGTACATGGGACCTCAGTATTACATATATATTTATCTCTACAAGGTACTTCCCTTTTACCTTCTTCTAATTAAATAAATAAGGTCCAAATAATTACTTAATTTGTGAATATATATATATATATATATATATATATATATATATATATATATATATATATATATATGCGCGCACGCACGAGCATGCACGCGGTTTATCCATACAATGATTTGTCTTGTGCATTAATTTTTTCTGTATGCGGATATAAAAAATGTAAAAGTTAATATATTTTATAATATGTTGGTATGATATATGGGTAAGAAATGTTTTTATGTTGGTGTAAAATTATCTATAAAAAATAAATTATATTAGTTGAAAATAAAAATAAATTGATATATTTTGATTTTAAATTGATTTTGTACCTATATAAAATTATTTTCATCTATAAAAATTAATTTTCACTTAAAGTATATTTTTTCATGTTTGAATTTAGAATTTAGGATTTTAGGTTTAAGTTCCTTAAACTTTAAATTAAAAGTTAGAAAATTACTTTTTAAATAAAAAATTACTTTTCTTAAATCTTAAATGTTAAATCTTATTGGTATTGATGTAGAATCACTTTAACTCGATACAAAATCTCAGAATCAATTTACATTGATGTATATTATTTTATACTGATGTAAAATTATATGAGATTATTTTACATCTGTGCTGCAAAATGTGTCGCATTGGTCTATTGTAAAGTATGTCGTATGATATGTTTTTATATATTTTAATTAATCTTTTTCTAATTTTAATTGGTTCGTGAATTAGTTAAATTGTTCACCGACTTGCGATCCTTTGTATGTACATCTGATCTTCTCCATGCATGAATGCATGTTGCTGCAGGATGTGAGAGACAATTGGTGGTTCGCCATTAAGGATGTCGACAATGTGATCGGGTATTGGCCGAGCGAAATCTTCAAGAACTTCGGCTATGGCACTACGCCTTACTTTGGGGGATACGTAGTCTGCCAACGTGGGGAGGTTTGCCCGCCCATGGGAAATGGGCACTTTCCTGGAAAACTTGCATTTGACGATCTTGCGTGCTTCATCCAACGAGTCCAAGTGATCGGGCCAGATTTCAAATGGGGTGGGCTTGGTCAACGGCGTCAAAGATCGTACGCAGATGATTGGTGCTATGATGTGGGTTGGTATACACCTGATGTCCATGGATACAAGTTCTCGTTTGGTGGGCCAGGCTGCAATACTAAGTAATCACCAATGTCTTCATATATATTATCCCCGGCCCGCTATATATGTAAATGTGCCTCCTCATTCAATAAATTAATAGACAGATTAATGAAATAATTATGCTTTTGTGTGGAGGTTACTACCTTAATTAATTAATTTGTCTTTCTTTCATTATTAATTTTTAAAAACATGGAATACTTTGTTAGAGAGAACAAGAGTAATACAAGAAGATGTAACCCCAAAGAGGAAGAAGGAAGGATAAATCGAAATGGTCACACGAAGATGGGGGGGGGGGGGGGGGGGGGGGGGGGGAAATAGACAACTTCACTTGGAGAGGGAACAAAATTTGTAGAAATAAATGAAAAAAAGACAAATAAACATAACGGTAAAAAAGATCAAAGAAATGTCTTCGAGCAAGACATTTTGAAGTAAACCTAGCTCCATGCTGAAAGACGACAACTGTGCCACCTAAAATGAAGTTCTAGCGATTCATAGATTCGTGTAAATGAGAACAAAGAAGTCGAAACAAGTCAACTAGATCTTGACTATGTTAACATGGTTTCTAACATGTTCCCATCAAAAGGCCACGGAGGTAGGGAGCAAGATTCACATCAGGGCTTGGGGGAAGAGAGGGAGAGGGGGGATGTTGCCATTGAGAGGTGGAAGAAAATAAAGCCTTTACTTGAAGGGGAGAGAGGGAACATGACATGAACAATGGAAGGAAGAGAAGGGGGACCCCTAGTTGGTGTCGGGTAGCCTATCAAGAGCCTTGATCAAAGGAATAGTTGGGGGAGCTTTGTTGGATTTTAATTCAACACATGGACTAATATATACATCATGTATATATATATTATCACTCAACATATAATGTTTATGGACTGTCATGTTAATGCCCATTATTCAAAGTGATTAAATTAAGTTTTATTAAGGGTATGAGCATAAAAATGTAAAAGGTTAGTGTGGTTTAAATTGCATATGTGCATAGACCTATTTGGGATTGCCATTTCCTTGATGGGTGGAATGCAAATCACCATTTGCAATTAGTGTGAATAATTGCAAGATTATGTGTGGTTATGATCCCCAGGAGACCTTTGTGAATTTCTTTAGTGCACATCCCCATCGTGACCTTGAGTGTGGAGAGAAGAAGGACAGTCGATTGGAGAAGAAGACCATATTCTTCTCTAAGTCAAGGTGAGATTTCTCCTATTCAATCAAAGAAACTCTTGGAAGACTTAGCTGTAGCCCCTATTTCCTAAACAAAGATGAACATGGGTATTCTCTACACTCATTGCATCTATCTAGGTATTCATTATATTCATATATATTTATATATATGTGTTTACATAGTGATTGTTGCTGTGATTCTATTCGATACATCTGTATGCATATCAATTTAATGTTGAAGAGCATGTGCCTTCTATCATGTTTTCAATCTTCTTATATATATGTGTATGTTTGTTAGCAAATCATTCTTCATAAACTCAAATCGTATAGATGATTCACCTCTCTGAAAACACAGTATTCATCTCGTAACTACCATGAGTATCGGTATCTCTTCATGAATATCGGTACTCATGCATTACAAATTGGGGATTGTAGATTACATGTACCGGTACTCATCATAAGTATCGATACTAGTAAACTCTATATAGGTAAGGTTTTGGGCTCTAAGTATAAGTACTGTGACATACTAGTATCGGTACTCATTACGAGTATTGGTACATGTATGTCATAGATTAACTTTTGGACTCTCTAGATCTAGAATCTGTAACTCATGTATACCGGTACTCACCATGAGTACTAGTGCATGTGAGATACAAATCAAGTCCTGGGTTTGAAGAGACTATGATCTGTAACCCACTGGTATTGGTGCTTGGCTTTAGTACTGGTACTTGTTGATTACAGACTAAGTAACCAGTACTCAACAAGTGCCGGTACTAGTTATCAGTACTGGTACTCGTTCAGATCAGGTTGATTCTGGAGTGATATCAATATACATTGAGTACTGGTACTTATTACTAGTACTAGTACACAATGAGTACTGGACAAATACTCATCTGGACATGAGTTCTAAATTGGAACCTATAAATAGTGGTACTTGGCATCAATATCGGTACTCGTTTGGATATAGAACTTATACCTGTAAGTTAGAAATACTGGTATTGGTTCACTAATACCGATACTTAGTATGTGAGATACCGGTACTGGTCCACCAATAGCAATACCTATCCAGTATAGATTTCAGATGAGATAAATTATTGCTTAGGTCCATCATAAGTTAGAAGTGGGTTATTTAGCTTATGGGCTTTAAACACCCTGACAAGTGATATCAAAGCCAACCCACTCTCTACTTAGTTTAGTTAAAGTCTAGTCTGATTAATAAAATATATTATTCTAAGGAACCCGGTTGAAGCAGTATCTTGCCAAAGTGAGCTCTCCTGTAAATATTGGGCTTATTTATGAATGGTAATAAGTTGAATGGGTATTAGTAGATGAGTGTCCACTGGCCCAAAGGAAAGTATACACTATTGTAATTTCACTCATTTGCATGGGAGTAATGATGTGTTGGTTATTAAGTTTTCTGGGTAGTCATTGAGTCGACCTAAAGGAAGGTTCACGACTGACTCGAATTTGAACCAACAATCATCACTCACCACACCATGTCTTTAATTACAAGTTAACCTCTTGTCCAAAGATGAGACTCTTGATGGTGTTAACTAAGACATGTGATGGGGTTTTAATTAAAATTAACCAGACACCTTATGATTTATATGAGCTAATTCTGTGTTTATTTGTATTTATATTTCAGAAATGTTTTCTATCAATATCACTTCCACCTTAAATTCTATCTCCATGTTGAGTGGCTAGAATTTTAAGTCTCGGAAGGAAAACCTATTGATTGTCCTTAGGGTTATGGATTTAGATATGACAATTAGGGAACCCTTTCCCATTCTTACAGACATGAGTACTTCTAAACAAAAGAAAGAGAAGGAAAGATGGGAGAGGTCTAATCGTATATCAATGATGATAATGAAAAAGGCTATACCTGAGGCTTTCAGGGGCACAATGTCAGATGACATTGCTACAACTAAGGAATTCCTTGCTAATATTGAGAAGAGGTTTGCCAAGAACGAGAAGGTTGAAATTGGTACATTCTTGGCAAACCTCATCTTAAAAAAGTATAAGGGGAAGGGCAATATATGTGAGTACATAATGGAAATGTCTCACATTACTTCTAAGTTAAAAGCATTGAAACTTGACCTCTCAAAGGACTTGTTGGTGCATATGGTCTTAATCTCTCTTCCATCCTCTTTCAACCAGTTCAAGGTGAGCTATAACTAACAAAAAGAGACTTGGTCTCTGAATGGGCTCATCTTGCACTGTGTGCAAGAGGAAGAGAGCATGAAGCATGATGGGGTAAAAAGTGCTCATGTTGCCACTTCCTCTAATAACAAGGGAAAGGGAAAGAAAATGACTATAGAAGCTGCAGATATAGCTTCCCAAAAGAAGTAGAAGGGAAAGACTATAGAGTCTTCCAAATCGGGATGCTTCTTCTGTGGGGCTGAGGGACACCAAAAGAAGAACTGTACCAACTACCACTCTTGGCGTGCTAAGGAAGGTACGGCTCATAGTTTGATTTGTACAGAAATTAACTTGGCTTTGGTTCCTAGACACACTCAGTGGTTAGATTCAAATGCCACCACTCACATTAGTGTGTCTATGTAGGGTTGCCTGAGCTACCAAAGGCTAAGTGAAGCTGAGAAACATATCTATCACTACAACAAAATAGACTTCCAGTAATCACATTATGAGGACGAATTTTATTTTAGGGACAAAAATAAAGGTGTGTGACGGATTAATGGTCCCCTAAAAGAAAACTAATATATGGGGATAGATAGTTGTCTCCAAAACTTTGTCTTGCACACACACACACACACAACTAAACTCTGATTTGGGCGAAGGTGGGCTCATTCCCACCCGTGGAAGCTGCTCACTTTTTGATCGAAAAGAGAATCGCTCCCTCCTTTTCCTGAGTGCCACTACCTCCATTTCGTTAAGAAAGAGTGTTGCTCCCTCTTTCCCGATAACACCTTGACCTCGACCTTAAACCATCGTTGAAGAGTGTAAAGACCCATCCTATTTTTAGCCTTTTAAGACGTTTGGAGTATCAGTCAGACGTCTGTCCAGACGTCTGGGCCCTTTCCCAGACGTCTGGGAATTAAATTTTTGTACGCCTTCTACATTCTGCATGCGGGTGTGCGTAGAGCTCATCTCTTTTTTCTCTTTCCTCCTCCCTCTCCCTGCAGAACCCTAACTCGGCCTTATAAAAGGCCACCCCCTTCCTCTCCTCTCCACTCCACCACTACTACCACACCCCCACTCCACTGCCGTGAGCAAGGGCGAGAGAGAGAGAGAGAGAGCGTGAGAGCGAGGAGGACGGCGCGTGAGAAGGAGAAGAAGGCCGAGGTTGAGAGCTTTGTGGAAGCTCGTCGGAAGCTCGCACGGCCATCGTGGCGCATGCGGGAGGAGGAGGGCGTTGGAGCCTCGTCCTCAACCTTCTACAACAGTTGGGGCTGCAACGGAGCGAAAGGAGCCGCGGCAGAGAGCGGCGAGAAGCGTAGGAGCGTGGTCTGATACTGGAATTTTTCCAGTATCAGATGTCCGGAGTGTCTTCCAGACGATCGGCTGGACGTCTGACGTTAACACCAGATGTCTGAAAGCATTTGTATCGTGAAGGTACGTCTTTTTCGCGGTTACGGCCATATAGGCTGCACCACAGATGATTCGATTTAGCCTAAAGAGGGTGCTGCTCTGTCTTGCGTAGGAGCAGCATTGGGAAGGTGCACGGAACGCCTTTCCACGCACTTTTAGACGTCTGGACAGCTTATCAGACTACCAGAGAACTGGTTAGACTTCTGGAACTGTTTTCAGACGGTTGCGGGGGAGTCCTAGACATCTGAGGTCACTGCAGGAGCTTGAGGTGAGTCTGTGACTTTTAAGACGTCTGGACTTGTTTCCAGACATCTGATTTAGGTCTACAGACACGTATTTGACCCGTTTACGGTCCAATCGGGATTCATTTTACGCAAACAAAGTATCTGTGGTTTCCTTGTGAATTCCTCTACGTATTAGAAACCTTTATATACTGTTCTGAACCTTCCATTGCAATGTGTTCCTTGGTATAGGACTTCGATCTGCTATGTGTCGGGGGCTCGCAGAGGCACCTGGGTTTGCGGTTCGAGCCCACAGTACTCCCGAATTGTTTGGTAGAGTGGTCCACCCCTGTTATACTTATTAAATATTAATGCATCTATGAAAATTAGACAATTGAAACCCTAGGATGTGGCATGAACCCTAGGACATGAAATGGTTGAACCAATTATTTGCAAAATTGAAATTATATATATATATATATATATGAATGAGCTAAATTGTTAGCCACTGCCTGTAAATAAGTACGAGTTGCCTGTTAGAATATGAGCTACCTGAGATAATAAACAGTTACCTATGATATCACTTGTTACATGTGTTAATTTGTGGAAATACGAGCTGCATGTGTATAAACGAGAACTGAATTGTGAATGATGAAACCTGGATTGGAATAATATGGTGAACATGAGCATGAACCCTACAGGAAGTTAGGAGTAGAGCTCCTGTGGTTAGATGGAAAAGCCTAGAATGTGGACGGGAAGTGTGCTGGCCCTTGAGTACATGGTACCAAGGAGAGCAACTGTCCCTTTTAGTGTAGAGCAGAGCTAGTCGCCCTTGGGTTGGGACCTGGGGTTAGGATTGGCCACTCTACACCAACTTCTGTTGGCCCTCGCGTGCATGGTACTGAGGCGAGCTACTAGTGTAGGGAGGGAGCTAGCCACCCCACGGGGCCCGGGCTTCAGCTAGCCACCCTACACCGACTTGTTAGGCCCTTTGGGCAAACCGGGGTAGTCAGACGAGGGTGCGCGGACTGTGGAGGGGCGAGACCCTTGTTTGGTTCTGAGGGGCTAGACCCCTGTTTCTAAGAGGGCTAGGCCCTATACTGTTTCGTGCTGTACTTTGAGCGTACCCGCTAGCGGAAACGACTGACTGCGTGCCAGTGCAGGGTAGCTACCCGTGTGCTTATCGTGCGTGCCGTAGTCACCGCTACGTTTGTCAGTGACCTCAGGGTGGTTGACTAGGTGTAGGACTACCATGGGGGACTCTCCCAGCCAGGAAAGCACCATGTATACCTTCTACTCTTCGAAAAAGACTGCAATCAAGATCGTTTCCACAAGGAACATGCAAGATCAAGAAAGAAATCGGAATGTTAACCAAATGGGGTGAAAAGGAATTACTTGTAAAATAAAATAACTTGGAAAGGATAAATATACCTGCTAGTTTTACTGCTTTAGATAGTCTGGTTACCACTCTATTCAGCGTTCGTTGACTCTGTCTTTTTCATAACACTGTTCAAGTCCAGGAGTTGAGCAGCCCGAGCTACCGGCTGCAGAGGGTGTTGGGCCTAGTCGAGCCCAGCTGTAGTTTTCAGTGCTTTTGTTGTACTCTCTTTTCTGCTATGTGAGTTTCAGACTTTTTGTTACTGTTCCTGTTACTGTTGTTTTTGTTCTACTTTTCCTGTTGTTGTGGTGGTATGTACTGAACTAGCAGCTTTTACTTTCCTTTACTGCTTGTACGCTTTTACTATTTAGTTACATTGTATATGTGAATGTGGTTTATTTTCTTACTTTTTGGTTATTTCTTGTTGGACGACTGGGTCTTGGGATTAGTTGAGGCAAGCCGGTCTCGGGTCCTGTAGGGATTCAGGAACCGAGTCGTAACAAAGAGGACCCTTGCGCCGCTCCCTCTTTCCCGATCACACCTCGACCTCCCCCTCTTTCTCGATCACACCTCGACCTCTTACGCCGCTCCCTCTTTTGATCCATCCCTCTTCTCGCACCTCGACCTTAAACCTCTCACGTTGATCTTCATTGCGTTCGCTCTCTCTTCAATGGTTGTTGATCAGTTGGGTGTGTGGCACGACTGAGGAACCGCAAATGACAAGGAATCACCGTTCCCTGTTCATTTGTGCTTGGACATCCCTTGCTTGCCATGATGACGACGAGGAGCACGACGAGGGTGACAAATCTTCAATCTGCAGCAAGGAGAGGGCGATGTTTGCAGTAAGGAATCCCTACTCTTTCATCTTGCGGCCCTCTTACTATGCAGTATGGCTGAGGACGAGGTTGAGAAACAGGGTAAGGGCATTTGGAGTGAATATTAGCCTCAGATTTTTTTGTTGTTGAAGTTTTTAGATATAGTTTACTTGATGGCAACATCTAGAAATTTGGAGCATTTGGGTTTATTTTCTCTATGTTGAATCATGCCTGAAAAATTCAATGTGTCTTAAGAATAGTGACCATTGTAGTAGATCATCGCTCCTTCTTAGGGTTTCCTTGACAGACGATAGAAAGCATAAGACTCTTTGATTTGTCCTTCATTGTGGGTAAATGGGAAACCCAACTCTATGAACCCAAGGGAAGTTTACATGCAGAACTAATAGGGGTATAGAGGTTGGAGATTTTGGCAGTTCTGCAGATAATCATCTTGGATAGCAATTGAACTTAAATGGACCAAAACTTGTTAAAGAAAACAACAAAGATATAAGTCATTCCATAAAAGACTACAATACATTTCACCATGTACAGTCTCATTTCGACAAGATCTATATGATACCATTTTTTTTTAAAGGCAAATGATGCCATTTTAAAGGTCTTTTTTTTGAAAAGGCATTCCAAAGGACATATATACCACCTACTGTTCAAACTTAATTTAAGGTACCTTTTATACCGATGATTTTATGTAGGAAAAGACTATCCATTTTTTTCCTGTAAAGGGGGAACAACCTATCCTTTTTTCTTCTTGTAAAGGGGGAAGAGCCTATTCTTTGCATTTGGAATTGAAAGTAATGGTCTCAAATGCCATAGAGTACTTTTACCCATAGTGTATGTTTGTACTTGATAGAAGAAATTGAAATTTGTTCACTGCAAACTTCATGAAAATAAGAGAGCTAATGGAATGTAAACAAATATCATGTATGCATTTATTATTATGATATCATTATTCTTATGATATCTAACTATCTGTATGCCTGTATGTAGTCTTTGTATTTAAAGTTAGATTTCAAGACTACAACCTTTACTGTCAAATAAAGAAGGTATTTACCATAGATATTAATTCGTAAAGCTGAATGCATCATTTACTTAGATGCTAACAAAATTAAATACTTTTGCTACTCAATTTCTAGATGAATGAGACTTAATGATATATTTTTTAAATGCATTTAGTAAGATGGATTATTTGAATGAAAGAAGTTGGATATACTTCATCGTCAATAGATTTCATAGTGAAAGATTTCAATATATGGTTAAAAAGTTTATTGAATTCGCAAGGAATAATTTGAAAGATTGTCCAAAGGAGATACTTCCTTGTCCTTGCAAAAAGTGCCACAATAAATATAATCAACATATGGATGAGGTGTTTGAGCATGTGATGCTTAGGGATTTCACTCCTAATTATTTTACTTGGATACAACATGGAGAGATGAGACGTAAACAATATTCAAGCGATCCTCCTGTTGAAAACACAAATGATAACATTCATGTTTTGCTACAAGATGCTTTTGGGATGCATGCGAGTGAAAGCAACATCAACGATATAGAAGATGTGGAAGAACCTATTAATAGGGATGCAGAAAGATTTTTTGAGCTCATTAAAAAAGTAGATGAACCTCTTTACATTGGATGTGAGAAATATAGTAAACTTTCATTTATCGTTAAATTATTACACATGAAAGTTTTATATGGTTGGAGTAATAAGTCATTCTCTGAGACATTATCTCTATTAAAAGATGTGCTTCCTACTGGGTGTAAAAGTTTACCATCTTCTTATTACGAAGCAAAATACGTAGTTAGGGAGCTTGGTCTTCATTACAATAAAATTGATGCATATCGTAATGATTGTATGCTATTTTGGAAGGAGTCTAAAGATAAAGAGATATGCGATCATTGTCAAGCTCCTAGATATGAAGATGAGGCTACATCTAGGGGAAAAACGAAAAAGGTTCTTGCAAAAGTGTGGAGACATTTTCCCTTAATTCCAAGACTTCAAAGGATGTTCATGAATGAGAAGCTTGCTAAAGAAATGACATGGCACAAGGACGAGAGAGTAGATGATAGTTTGTTATGGCATCTAGCAGATTCAGAAGCATGGAAAGTAATGGATCACAAATTTCTAAGTTTTGTAATTGATTCTCGAAATATTAGACTTGACCTTGCTAGTGATGATTTTAATCCATTTAGTAATATGAATAATGCATATGGCTAGTATTTGGCCTATCATTGTCATTCCTTATAATCTCCCTCCTTAGTTGTGTATGAAGGAACAAAATTTCATTATGACATTGCTTATTCTTGGAAAAAGATCTCCTGGAAATGACAGATATATATTTACAACCTCTTATTAATGAATCGAAACAATTATGGAATGGAGTGAGAATGTATGATTCATATTCCAAATGTAACTTTGTGATGCATGCTATGCTGTTATGGACGATAAATGATTTTCCAGCATATGGTGATTTATCTAGGTAGAGTACTAATGGAAAATTGACATGTCCTATTTGTCATAAGAATATATATTCCAGGCATCTAAGATATGGAAAAAAGGAGTCTTATTGCTTTCATCGTTGCTTCCTTAATGAAGGTCATGAATTTTGTCGTGATACAAGAAATTTTGATGGTAGTAGAGAAGAAAGAGCTGCACCAAATAGAATAACTGGATCAGAAGTGTTAGAACAATTGAAGGGTTATAAGAATTATTTTGGTAAACAGCTCAGACACAAAAGAAAGCATACTCAAGATTATATGGGGGTTGTTAATGTTAATCAACAAGAGCAATCTCCATACTCATGGAAAAAGGTAAGTATCTTCTTTCAATTGCCATATTGGTAGGATGTTGAAATTAAACATAATTTGAATGTGATGCATATTGAAAAAAATGTTTGTGAAAATATATTGAGTATAATACTTCAAATAAAAGGAAAGAGCAAAGATAACATTTAAGCACATTTGGATCTAAAAGAAATGGGTATTCTAAGAGAGCTTTGGCCGAAAGAAAAGGAAAATGGTATATTATCATTTTCATCTGCTTGTTATCAATTGTCAACATCTGAGAAGGAATGCTTTTTTAAAGTACTGAAATCGATAAAAATTCCGGATGGGTATTCTTCAAATCTTTCTAGAAAGATTAACTTGGACAACAAGAAGATGATAGGGTTGAAAAGCCATAACTATCACATCCTTATGCAACAATTGCTTCCATTTGCAATCAGGGGCTTACTACCGAGCAACATATGTTGGCGAATCATAAATCTTTGCTGTTATTTCAATAAACTAACCTCGAAAGTTATCGATAGAGAAGAATTTTCCAAAATGGAAAGTGATATTGTAGTATATTTATGTGAATTGGAGAGGATATTCCCACCATCATTTTTCACAATCATGATGCATCTACCTATTCATTTGGTGTATGAGGCAAGTGTTGCAGGACTTGTACATTATTGGTGGATGTACCCTATAGAAAGATACCTGCTAACTCTTAAAAGATATGTAAAGAACTTGAGTCATCTTGAAGGTTGTATAATAGAAGGGTACTTGGCAGAAGAATGTTTGACATTTTGTTCACGTTACTTGAAAAGTGAATCTAAGTTAAATCGTGAAGTAAGAAGTCCTGATGGAGTTGCAATAAGTGGAGGAGCAGTTCGGTGGCTTCCTAGGGTGACATTGGAACAAACACATTGTTATATTCTCTTTAACACTGATTCAATGGAAGTGTATCGAAGGTAACTTCAACTCTAAACTTGTTTGATTATAAAGATATCTATAAAGTTATTTCTTTAATGATATTTGTAAATTTTATTTGCAGAAAGCATGTGTGATTTCTTAAAGTGAATTTTCCATGACTTGCATCTCGTGCTCTTGATAGGAGGCATCATCTTGAATTTCCTAAATGGGTAAACGAACATGTATGTTTGTAATTTATATCTTGTAATAAGGAGTTGAAAATATTTCTACTCAAGCACTCTAACATATGAATTTCTTATAAATAGGTCTTGACTTTACGTGAAAAGAATGTGTAAGTGTTAGAAGAAGTAAGATGGCTAGCACAATGTTCATTATTAGAGGTTACTTTGCATGATGGGTATATTGTTAATGGTTGCCAATTTCATTGTAGACGTATGGAGGTTATATGCCAAACTCAAAATAGTGGAGTGTATTTGCAAGCAAACACAATCAGTTATTCCAATTCAAGTGACTAAAATTCCATTTTGGAGATGGTAATATACTATGGCCAATTCGTGGATATTCTCGAATTAAGATATGGTGGAAGTATGAAGATAATGTTACTCGAATGCATTTGGTTTGATGAGAAGTGTGATAGAGGGTTTGTTATGATCCAATCCCAGATCCCTACAAGACTCGAGATCGGCTCGCCTCGACTAATCCCATGACCCAGTAGTCCAATGAGAAATAACCAAAAAGTGGAAAATATACTACAACCACACATGCAATGCCACTAAGTAGAAATAATAAGAGACAGTAATGGAAAACGGAATAAAAAGTCTCAAAAATATTACATGCCACAAGCGGAAGAGTACTACAACATACATAGCCATTACAATTACAATAGAGGGAAATATAACATGAATAGAAATAGTTAATACATGCTACAGTACCCACTACTACAAAAGGGCTTTGGAATAGAAAAGAGAAAAAACACTACGGCTGGACCCAGCACCCTCGGCAGCTGGTGGCGCTGACTGCTCAACTCCCTAATTTGAACATGGTTATACAATCTGCAGTCACCTAACACTGAGTAGAGTGGTGGTTAAGCCATTTACATGCAATTTAACTTAAATAAACAAGCAAGTAACTAATCATTAATTTCCATTTATCTCAACTAGGCATTTCTATTTCGGTTATTCTAATAAGGATCCACAACATTTCTTAACCTTCTTGTTCCCTAAGGGAACGATCTTGATTGCAGTTTATTCCGCTATGTAGGATGTACACGTGGCACTCTCCTGGCCGGGAGAGCCCCCATGGTAGTCCTACACCTGGTTTACTACCCCGAGGTCACGGTCGTGACGTAGTGGTGATTATGGCACGCGCGATAAGCGCATGGGTAGCTACCTCGCACTGGCACATGGTCAGTTGTTTCCGCTAGCAGGTACGCCCAAACATATAACACAGAACAAAACAGGGGTCTCGCCCCTCAGAATAGGGGTCTCACCCCTCAATAGTCTACACACCCTCGCCCGACTATCCCAGTTTGCCTAGAGGGCCTAACAGGAGTCGGTGTAAGGTGACCAGTCATAGCCCTGAGCCTCATGGGGCGACTGGCTCCCCCCTTACACTAAAGTAACTATAGTCGGTGTAGGGGGCCATTCCTAACCCTGGGTCTCAACCCAAGGGCAGCTAGCTCCCTTCTATACTAAAGTGACGGTAGCTCTCCTTAGTACCATGTACACGAGGGCCAACTCACTTTCCATGCAAAAAGGACAGTTGCTTTTCTCGGTACCGTGTACTCGAGGGCCAGCTTACTTCCCTCCTACATACGATATTCATTCCATACACGCGAGTTTCTTTTCTAGTTTCTCGTAGGGTTCGTACATAGACTTCCTCATTTTCACATCCTATTCATTAAATGCATAACAGGAAGCTCAAGATTTCACTATCAATTATTCAGTATACCGCAGATATTTTCATTCATATCATGGTTCATTAAATGTGGTACAAGAAACTAATGGTTTACTACTTTTAGTAAGCATCACAGCAATTTAATCATTCAATACATGCGCATTCATCTCTTTCATCCCTAGTGTTCATTTCACAACTTAGGGTTCAAGCGAATATTTCTAAAGTAGCATGCATTCATCTTTTTTAGCCTTAAGGTTTATCTCGCAACCTAGGGTTCAATAAAATATTTCTAAAGCATGCAGTTTAATTATTAATTCTATAATTTGAGAGAGAACCATTCTAACGGAATACACGGGTGGAATGGGGGCTCGAATCGCAGATCCCGTCATCTCCACAGGCTCGTATACTCTATTGGCTGGAGACCTATACAATTGACCAACCACATCAGATGAGTTCAAGACGGTATACGAGTGACACTAATACGTAGAGAAACTCGAACTGAAACTAACGGTACTTCATTTGCGTAAAATCGACTCCGTTTGGACCCTAAACGAGCCAAAAATGTGCATACTGACTAAATCAGACGTCTGGGATTAGACCCAGACATCTTAAACAATCTCAGAACCTCACCTTGCTTCCTTGTGGCTTCCTCAGACACTCAAACCCCTCCGTAACCATCTGAGGGAGATCTCAGACGTCTGACACTCCCTCCGATCGTCTGGGAGTGCAGTCAGACATTTGGAACCATCTCCAGACGTCCTAAAGTACCTAGAAGGGCACACCACGCACCTTTCGCACGTCTTGTACTTACGCATGCACACGACTTAAAAATTATGACACGTAAAAGCACAAGTGCATGCATGTAGGCGCGTATGCAGGACATACCTCGGCACTCTGCGTGCTGTCAGATGTCTGGCGCCAGCCCCGGACGTCTTGAGGATCCTCCAGACATCTGGATGGAGTTCCAGACGTCTGATACTGCGGAAAATGGTTCTGCATTACCCTCGTGCGAGCTTTCTCCTCGCGCTCTCCTCTACCTGCAGAGGCTGCAGCAGCTTCCCTCGTGGTTGCAGGAGGTCGCACCTCCTCTCCCGAGCTCCTCCTCACAACTTTGGCTCCTCTCTCGAGCTCCTCTGGCCGCACCTCCTCTCCTACACTCTCCTTTCCCTCGCCCACGCTCTCCCTCTCCTTCACGTTCTTGCTCTCCTCTCTCCCGTGCTCTTCCGTCTCGAGCTCCCCTCCTTCCTCCCTACTTGGAGCTGCAAGGGGGGCAGGGAAGGAGTGGTTTTCGGTAGGTGGTGGAGGAAACGAAGGTGGAGGTGGTTGTGGTGTGGAGGGGAAATGGAGAGGGTGGAGGGGGTTTTAAAGAGTGGGTTAGGGTTTGTGAGGGGAGGTGTGTGTGCGTGGGGTGTGTTGAGTGGGAAGAGTGAGAGAGAAAAATTGCGGAATCTCCCCCGCAGAATCTTTTCTTCCTGCAAGACCCACACACCTAAACCAAGGGGGTTTAAAATTGCACTTACACCCCTACCTTTCCGGAAAACTACGAACGACCCTTGGGAAGGGTCATTTCAGGGCTGGTCATTGATGAGTATGGATTCACCTCTTTAGACTTTTCTAGATCTGCACATATGGATGATCTATTCATTATGGCTACTCAAGCACAATAGTGCTTTTACATTGAGGATCAACGAAAGAAAGGATGGAATATTGTGATAAAGGTTCCTCCTCGAGATTTTTACGATGTTATGATTGATTGTATTTTTGGGAATGCAATAATACAGCCAGGTCAAATAAGGATTGAAGAGGAGTTAACCACTTGGGTTAGAAAAGATATACCAGAGCAATTGCAATACCATAATGAAGTTGAAGATTATCATAATTGACAAATCATAAACGGTATAGTAGTCTTCGTTTCACTTCCAAAATTTCTATGTGTACTCTATTTTCTTTTATATTTTCATTTTACTAGTGATATATTCGTGGTTTATATTAAAGATATATATATTTTTTAAATCTACAGGACAATAAGGACAAGGAGATCATTCTTTCAATCCGAAAGGAAAGAAGCAAGGACCTCTACACTCATTGAGGAACAAGATGTGTAAGAACTTAGTGATGTCGTAAAGGGGCAAGGAACAACGGGAAGAACAATAGGGGAAGGTGAACACTTTCAACACAAGGATGAACATGAAGAGATGGAGGAAGAAGAGGAGTCAAATGACGAAGGTGGTGGCAATTTGAAAAAGGGACGAGGAATTACAATAAGGAATGCATTTAAGGTCAAAGATGGAATTCCACAGGTCATTGAGTGGAACAAGCATGGCAGGCAATAGGAGAGAATGGAAAACGATTGTCACAAGGTTGTGCTTTTTATGCTCATCAATTATGGCTTTGGCCACTCGATCAAATATGGAACAAGATACGAGAGAAGGGCTTCAAGGACACATGGAAACTTTTGAAGTTAATGATTTTTCTTTAGTACAGAAATCCCTTATTTGATTTTTAGTACTTTGAATCAAACACTGAATTACAATTCAAGGGATTTAACCATACATGTAGAACATGGTAATATTAAAAAACATGAGATCTTGTCGCTAAATCTTAATAAAGACCAAAGTAGAGTTCGTGAAAATGGTCATTCTCCCTCTTACTAGGAAAAAAAGGAGTAAATTTATGTATTTAGTTAAAAAGAACATGAATGACTAGTGAAATTTACATGCAATAGGTTGTTTGAAAAAATTGAAAAAATGAGTAAATTTAAATCATAGTTAACACCCTATCGTAGAAAACATACTACAAATTGAAAAAATCAAAGTTAAGGATGATTCTTCACATGGGAGGGGAAAAAAAAGAGGATCATTAAAAATCAAAATGAAGAACAGTAAGTCCAAACCACACGTCTACTAGTTCCACTAGTCCAATATGCACTAGGAATATAGAAAATGAATTCAGGTACATGAGCTAAATTGAATAGCTTGTTGTTTGTCATGATGTAAATGCATATTTATCCAAACTATCTATTGGTCCAATTTTTTATTTGAATAGTCTGTTGTTTGTATTTTATGCATTTGGATTGCTTTTAAGATATGCAAGTTCACATTAAAGATTGAATATAAATTCTTTTGTTATTTCTAAAAAGTATGAACACAATGATTTAGGAGGATTTCAAATTGAATGGCCATTCATATTCAAAGAAGTGGGTACTTCAACATATCCATTTAAGATGGAAGTCTTGGAGGAATACTCTGAAAAAGAACTGGAAAACTTTTAAGGACCTTATGAAATTTAAGGCCTATGTTGAGAAGGATCCACGTATTAGTGCTAGTCAAGTTGATAATTTGGTTGGTGAGTCAGAATCATGCAAATCAAAGGTATGGGAGATTTATTTATCTTTATACTATGGAATATTAATTTGTCAAAGCTTATATGAAATTGATAAAATCATTTGTCTTTATTCTTTTCTATAGGAAAATGCTGAAATAAATAGGAGGAATCGTAACAACAAGAAGCTAAATCACAACTGTGGAACACTATCAATTGCGAACATACGCGAAGAAATGGAAATGTATAGTTTTACTAATGTTCATTTTCCTTAAAAATGGACAATGACTTTATAAGCACTTTTAATTTTTAGACAAAGGAATTGGGAAGGGAACCAACTAATATGGATTTGATGAAAAGGATCTATCGTAAACAAGGACTAGTGGTAAGTCTAGATTAACACTTTCTATATTAACAATGGTTGTAACATATACATCTAATTATTTCTTTTTTTTCTTATCCTTGAATTTAGTATGATATTGAAGATCGCGTGGAGGATAGACAATCAACTACGGAGGACTTACCCCATTCACATTTCGAGGGGGAGGCATATAACTATGTCCTAAAACCTAAAAGGAAGCATTACATTTGCAATCTTGGGATTGAGTATGATCATTCCAATTGTTCATCTATTGATATAGTATTCCAAGAATCTGAGATGGATTATGATGACAAAGAGGTAAATTTTTTTAATAAAATTTCATTTATTCAAGTAGAGCTATATTTATATTCTTTTGTTCTTTAATATAGGAAAGATTGAAGAAGCTTGAAGGCCTTATGTCATCCCAAAACATGGTAATTAAGCAACTGAAATAACAAATCCAAGAAATGAGACAGAAATCCTCTCACTCAAGTTATCAGGTAATAGATACTAGACTTGAAAATAAAATTTATATGAGTGTATATATTGAATTGATTTAAATGTTTTAGCCACTTGAGAATTTGAATGGAGGGTTCAGTAATGATAGTGGTAGTAGCCACTACCAAGATGGAGTTAACCGTACAAATTTAAATAATATCATGGCCAACCAATATTCAAATCACCCTTTCATTTTCGTACTTTCTCCCACCACAAGCTTGCTTTCATTGCTTTTTTAGTAACCTTTATTTATTGACTCCCAAAAATTGTTGATTACATGTATTAAGTACGATGTCAATTTTACTTGCAGGTTGGTTACCATAATCAAGGAGGTGGATTCCAATGTGATACATCTATCACTCAACCTCTTCCATAGGTAATTTTAGCATCGATCCTTTAAGATTGTTTCTAAGATGTAAATTTTGCATTATTCATTAATTTACTTATTTTGGATCATCAAAATGTCAACAATCCATTTGAAAGCTTGGGTCAGCAAAATGGGAGTTGAAGTTGGTGCTCTTTAAGAGTGACCTTGCGAAGGAGCATGCTGAAGATAGGAATTATTTTGGTTTTTTTGTTTTAAGAAGGATTTTGCTTAGTATTTGGTACTGTCAAGACACTATCTTACTCTTGAAATGTTACTTGAGAAACATCAGATTCTAATGGAAAACTTTTTTTTTTAGTGATTTCTTTTCTTTCATAGAATTTTTTAGTGATTTTGCTCAGTGACGAAGGTGGTGGCAATTTGAAAAGGTAAAGAATTTATACACTTGGTGGGTTCTGTGAATTGTGGAGAGAAAAGTTCCAATATCGATTTTAAGTGTTTGATGAAATTGACCTTGTCCTTTCTACCCTTCGACCTCTGGGTTTGATCTTGACACATGATTCCTTTCAAGTTACTGACTAACAGGTTGGCTGATATTTAATCTAGTTTTTCCCGAACCCAGCATTGAGTATTCACCTGGGCTCTCAAGTTCTCAAACTGAACGTGTTACTGGAAACTTGCCTTTGAATGGGGAGGTACTTTCCAAGAAGAAGGTAAAATTTCTTATATTGTACTTTTTGATGAGGGTATTATTTGACTCCTAATCTCCTATGTGGAAGGCCAACCACTATTGAAATGGTTTTAATGTTTATGGATAATTAATATTGCTTGTCTATATCTTGCTGGAAAAATGTCCAAGGCTATTTCTTCATTTAATGCCCAAAATTCTGAATCTTGATCATCATCACATCTGCAAATTGGAATTTTGTATGTCATAGACAGCATGGAGCTTCCTCTGGAACTTGTATAATCCATTTTCCTGGTTGCTTGTGCTGAGGGGTAACTTACTGAAGCAGTCTCATGAAACAAATCTATATCTATTCTTCCTTTTACCCCCTCTGAAATTGACATTTCCTTTGTTGGTGCTTTTCTTGTAGCCAAGAGCCTGTTCTTAAGAAGAAAAATTTTGATGGAGCATAGTCATTAGTGGAGGATAATGAAAAGAAAGATAGCGGAAGAGTGGCTGATTAAAAATTACATGGATTTGATATGGTCAAATTGGATTTTAGAACAAATAGTGATTCAGTGAGTTGACAACTTTCCCAAAATGGGGGTGTTTTTACATGAAAGAATTTCCAGTAATGATATAAAGGTATTTCCTCACTGTCTTAGTCTAGGAGAGGGCCACCAAATTTTGCTTTGAGGAGTTTCTATTCTAACTTGGTAAGTCCCTGTAAATTCCTAAGATTCAGGCCTTGGCAATGATGATGTAAGAGAGGTTAAGTTCTGCATTTGGCTACCTTAGTCTCTGGGTAAGATTGGTTCTTGATTTAGGATGGTGATGGACCACATGTGAGGTGCAGAAATGGAGATCTTGCTTATTTTTTTACTTCTCTCTTGCTTTCTTTCCTTGTTTTTCTTTTTTGATTTAGGGGGAGCATGGGGGTTTCTTATAACACAAAAGTCCTAGGGCCTATATGCTCTAAAACTGGAAGGAGTGCCTTTCTACATAGGCACCCTAGAAAAATAGGGGACACTTTTTCACTGAGACACGTATTTGTTGGTCATGTATTGTGACCTTTCGCATAAGACTGGCCGTTGTGGATGAGTAATTTCTTTTGATGTATGTTGAAGGATCATATATCTTTTTGGTAGCTCTTATGCTTATGAATAATGCAGGTTCTGCCGTAGCTGAAAATATTGCTGCAGAATCTAGTCTGTCTCCAGGAAGTCTAGCATTGAGATTGCGTTTGATGTCCATTTTCTGCCGGTCAATTGCAGCAGCAAATGCTTTCCCCTCTACTCTGCAGTGCATTTTTGGTTGCTTTTATGGTGAGTTTTTTTTTTTTTTGATAGTTTGCTTTTACGGCGAGTTGATGTTTTTATTGCCTCTTACGTGTGCCACAGAACATTTTCTCTCGAAGTTCTTGTGACAGTATCGAAGTTCAACATCTGTTTTAATGGCTGAGCTTTTGTTATGTTTTTTGGGTAGGTAGGCAAACTGGGAGAGTAGAGTATGTCTGCTGAGTTTCGACGAATGGGGATCTTAATCATATGTTTTTTAGTTGTTGAGTTTGCTAAGCAGGATGGGACCCTATGGAATGAAGATGCCAGTATTTAGTTGCTGGGTTTGATAATATTCAGTTTCCTGCGCTTACTGTAAGTCTTCAATTCAGCAGTCAATTGGTTTAATAGGGACTAAAATTCACTCGTATCAATGATGTGGATATCTTTGTCGCCTTGTCAGAGAAGAACGAGGGAACTGTCCAGGCCCCAGGGTAGAGTGTATTATCGACAATGCTATCAAAAGTACAAGGTGCTCAAAAGACGCAAAGGGTCCCTAGTGCCTAAGGTGAGCCTGAGAAAATCCAGGTGCAAGATTTTAACCAAAAATGTAAAAAAATCTACCATATGTATATCGAGATACATTCCTCAAATTGTATCATAATTTTATAAACCTAAAAAAAAAGGTTGGGAAGGAATGCATATCTACCATATGACTGCATCACCGTGAGGTTGCAACCATACACACCATACGATTTTGCTCTATTGTTTTTCCCCGTAAAATGACAACTACATCTAATGCTGATCACTGAAATTTTTTTCTTCCTTTTTGCAGTCCTCCTGATAGACGTGCCTGTGCAAATGTCGTGACTGTCATTGCCAAATATGCTGTTCCTGCCGACGAGTGGCTTGAGTTACTGCCATTTCTCGTTCAGTGCAGTCAAAGTTCTGAAGAAGACCATAGGGAAGTGAGTATTTTTTATATTCACATTTGCAAACTTAGTTGTTTATATACATGTAGACGATTGTCTTTGTTGGAGAGCATGAGACGATTCCATTAAGAAACCCTCATAGATTAAGGAAAAAAAATTATACACTTGACGCCAAGAAATATATAAAAAATGAAATAAATAGAGGGCAGGGTGTGTATAGCTGAGCTGCACACACTTTAGGTGTAGGTCCTTGTTTTAGTAATCACTGAATGAAGGAATTTGTAGTAAATGGTTTAGGTGCACACTTTAGCTGCACACCCCCAAGTACGTTGCCTCTCCTTCCCCCCTCCACCTCCAATGGCATCCCTATCTCCCCAACGCTGAACAGGTAACTAATTCAACTCAGCTACTCTGGACTATTTTAATAAAAATCAAAACTTGGTTAGGTTCAAACATCCAGCTCAACTGCAAAAACTAAATCATGTTTTTTTTCTCTTATTTGGCTAGTTTGATGAATGATAGAGGAAAGGGGAAGAAAATACAATGCTAGATAAGCCCTAAACAATCCCATTTGTGTATATAACACATGATGCCACCATACTCTATACTGCACAGGTTAATGCAGAGTTAACTTGGCCTCACCGTCTACATATTTGTCCATTGTCTGGGAATGAAAATAAATTTTAGTTTAATTTGCCAATACTTCAGTACAAGAAGCTCCATCCAATGAAAACATCTTCAAAGATTCTCAATCTTGTTATTTCAGCAATCAATTATTAGGTACACTAAGAAGTGCTTTGGTGAGAAAAATTTGAATCTATGCATGAAGTTATTTCTATGGAGAGCTATGAAAATTTCTCTCCGCATTTTAGCAGTTTTTTATAGCCGAACTAGTGCTCCAACTTATGGCTATCCATTTTGTGGCTATGCCAAGGAGTCATTCAGCATTTATTCTTCAATTATTCTTTTTCTTATGCAATGTGGTTTGCAGTAAGTTTAAAAATTCAATGGACAACAATCGATTAGCTGTAGGAAATTTATGAATTTTTACCTAAATATAAAGAGCATCAACCATTGAAACATATGCTTTTTTACATCCTTCATACCATTTGGTTGGTTAGATGCACTATTATTCATGAAAGAAAACATATAGATCCAATTAGAACTTGGACGAGGGCGTATTTGATGCTGCACTTTTATTCACTAACACAAAATGTACACTCATTAGAAGATACTCAATATAGTGTCATTATTTCAAATGTTAATGCAAGATTAGACACTGTCCATGGAAGACAGAGGCTGCACAAATAATGGTAGGTTTTGCGGATATCGAACGATCACAAATTTGAAAGACTAGTTGCTGCAAGATATATTAGTCCATGAGTTTTAGTCCATGCACAGAGATTGTTTGTCTTGACTTTTTGCTTTTATCCGCAAAATGCATGTTGACAATCTTTTGATGCTTCTCCTTTTGCTGTGTGTAGGCCATGTTTTGAATGGCTTGCTTGCTGTATTGAGATACTGAACAAAATCATTATGTATGCCTCTTGATATTAATCTCCCCATTCATACATGCCTTCCAAAATCATTTGCAGTTTTACAATCACAGGCAGCATGGTCATTTTGCAATTAGCATAAGGGATTTGTGGGTGGGAGATGACAAACGTCCTGCTAGAGTTATTGGCCTGTAATAGTTTCCTTTGACATGGCACAGGGGAAAGGGAGAGGTGGTGTGGCTTATGAAGGTGTCATTGTAGGAGGAGGAGGTGGGGAAAGGTGCGTAGGGGAGGGGGCATTGGAGGGGGGGGGGGGGGGGGGGGGGGTTGGGGTGAGGAATGAAGGGTCGTGTAGCAGGAAGGAAAGGGAGGAGTGAGGGGCACCGAAGAGGAGGAGGAAGGAGGGGTGGTGGTGAGGAGGAGGGACGGGTGTTGGTGTGTGGAGGGAGGGGTCATTTTAGAAGGGGTAAACTGGGAGAAGATTGGGGACAAGAGCTTTGGGATGGGGAAAAGCTGAAAAATTAGAACCACTGGATCATAATAGATCCAATTGTGGGGGTTGTGGGCTGCACATAATTTAGTGCAGCTCAGCTATACCATCCCTTTTCCCAAATAAATAAATATGAAAGAACATAAAGAGAACCCCTTAAGTTAATACTCCTGCTCAAGTTGGAGCATCTATGTCAAGCATGCGCAGGCTGCTGCATAGCTTGGAATGATGATCCTGAGGAAGTTACATGATCATCCTAATGAAGTTGCATATTTACCAAACATGTCAGCAACTTGAAGTTTAGAGGAAATAGGAGTTTACAATTGTTCCTTCTGCAACATAGTAACATATAAAATGGTGGTCCACCTTGATATGCTTAGTGCTTATGGAAGACAGGATTAGATGCTATGTAAGTAGTTGTAATAGGAAAGATTGGGCCTACATTAGCTCATAAGTCAATGCGTGCCATTGTTCTATATTTTATTGTTGTGCTAGATCCAGCTAGATATAACTGTTTGTGTCTTACTCTTCTAAGTTACTGGATTATATAGCCTTTTATATTATGGAGAACTAGCATTATCTGCATGAAAATATGCACATAAATCTGGATAATCATGCCTTTTCAGGTAACAACCCTCCACTAAGTGACCCGTTTGGATATTTAATTATCAAACATACTGAATGCCAATGATTATATCGAGGTTTCTCTAGAATTTAGCTAACCCAATTAATTGTAAAACTGATGTCTGTTCTGATAATTGTTAGATAAAGTTGTTTCCCTTAAATGACACTTGTATAGCATCTGGACCATCAAACTAAGGATAATCAATTCTCGTAAAATTCATTTCAGGGTCCATGAACGCAAATGGTAGTTTGGCACCAAGAAGATTTGTCTCCTCAAAAGCTTTTAATATATACTTGCACTGAGATGTAACTAAGACCTCTTGAACTTCAAACAACCTCCAAATATTGCAACTTCCCTAGGTCTTTAGTCACAAAGTTTACTCATTTTCATTTTTGGCCACCATCAACAGCTGCAGCAGTAGGCCAGCTGATGGTTCACCTCCGGCAGCAGCAGGTGAAGCTGCAAGACATGTTTAGGGGGAGCAGCAGCTCAGCCAATTCATGCCCTCCGCCTACTTGAAGTTCCTCCATCAGCAGGAGCAACAGCAGCATACCACTAGCAACACCAGTAGCATACCAGTAGTAGCAGCAGTAGCAACATAGCTGCAGCAGCAGCACCAAGGTTGCAGCAGCTTAGCCAATTCGTGCCTTCAGCCCACTTGAAGTTCCTCCATTTGTAGCAGCTGCAGTAGAGTAGAAGTAGCTGCAGCTACAGTAAAGTAGCAGAAGTAACAACCAGCAGAGGGTTCACTTCCAGTAGTAGTAGGGGATCAGGGGGGTAGTGTAGGGATCAGGAAAGAACTACTCTAGGCAGAAATCGTCACTAAACATCCCTTGAGAAAGTGCAAATTGGAAATTTTGCAGATATCTGAGTAGATGAAGATCCATTATCAGAGAAATGACTTTGTTCTCGAGTTTTTTCGTGGTGTTAGATTGGAATAGTTTTAACTTTTACTGTAAAGAGGAAAAAGAGAGTTGAGTGTTGTTTTGTATTATGATATATTTTTTTATTGTTCTTTTTTGTAATTTCTTCATAACATTGTAATAAGTACTTTGTATTTTCATTTTAATAAAAATGTCTTTTGTCAAAGATCATTTCTGTCAAGCTATGCATGTTATATGTGTTACTATAATTAAGAATGTTCTGATGTTTTATCTTAATAATTAACATTGACAATTACATATTCCTTAAAAGATTACGAGGAGTATATATTTTTGTTCTTAAAACTTGTAGAGACAGAGTAATCCGTCCTTTAAAAAAATCAAATGCTAAGTCATTATCTTGTTTTGTGACTAATCTATTGTGACCAATTCTCTGTCACAATAGTTTTGAGGATGGAAAATCTATCCCCAGAACTTTTAGTGACCCTCATTTGGGGGACATATTTTCCGTCCCCCGCCCTAAAATCTATCCCCATACCCTTCAATTCCGTCCCCAAAGGCCGTCACTACAAGTCTATTTTGTTGTAGTGTATGTTGGGGATGGGAAGACAATTCAAGTTGAAGCTATAGGATAGTTTAGACTTTTGATGAAAATTGGTTCATATTTGAATTTGAATGAAACATTTGTAGTACAATCTTTAAGAAGAAATTTAATTTCTGTTTATGTTTTGGACAAATATGATTATACTTGTTTATTTGGTGATAAAAAAGTTAGTTTATATTTAAATTCAAATCTGGTTGGTTCTAGTTTTCTATCTTGTTTTGATAATCTATACTGTTTAGATATTATAGCTTCATATAATGAGTCTTCTCTTTTGGATAGGTGTGAAAAAAAAACTAGATAGTGAAAACTTAGCTACTTTATGACACACGAGATTAGGTCATATCTCTAGAAGAAGAATAGAGAGACTTGTGTCAAACGACATCTTAGACCCCTTAGAATTTTCTGAGTTTGATCAGTGCATAGAGTGTTTTAAGGGAAAACAAATCAACAGTAGGAAGTTTGAAACTAATAGGTCAAATGGTGTATTAGATGTGATTCATATGGATATCTGTGGGGCATTTCCTATGCCTACATGGAATGGTCAACATTACTTTATCACATTCATAGATGACCACTCCAAATATGGCTTCATCTACCTAATTCATGAAAAGACACAATCATTGGACACGTTCAAAAACTATAAAGTCAAAGTCGAGAATCAACTCGACAGAAGGATTAAATCCGTTAGATCTGACTGTGGTGGTGAATACTACGGCAGGTATGATGAATTAGGTGAACAACGCCCAAGATCGTTTGTCGGGTTCCTATAGGAATGCGGTATCGTTCCTCAATACACTATGCCGGATCCACCCACTAGAAATGGTGTTGCTGAGAAACAAAACAGGATGCTTAAGGACATGGTAAGGAGCATGATTGCTCATTCTACTTTACCAATTTCACTCTGGGGAGAGGATTTAAAGACTACAACTTACATTTTGAATAGAGCCCCAACTAAGGCAACTAACATGATCCCATATGAGCTATGGACTGGGTGGAAGTTGAATCTTAAGCATTTTCATGTGTGGGGATGTCTAGCTGATGCAAGACCTTATAGGCCTAATGAAAAGAAACTGGACACAAGGACAGTTAGTTGTTATTTTGTTAGGTATTCTAAAAGGACAAGAGTATACAAATTATATGATCTCACAACTAAGGTCATATTTGTGTCTGGAACTGCCAAGTTCTTTGAGAGTGTTGAGTCTGTCCAGGATGATAAGGTTAAAGACTTTGTCTTTGAAGAGGAAAACGTAGTTATTTCTCCTAGAGTTACTCAGGTTGATGAGGAGCATGTCTTTGACATACCTCAAGACAACTCCAATGAAGACAATGATATAGTTTTAACCCCTGTAGAGCAGCCTTAGTCACATACAGAACCCGTGCCATTAAGAAGATCCTCTAGGGAAAAGTGTATTCCTTTAGGAACATGAAACGGACATTAAGGTGATGGAAGATGATCCTTTCAGCTTCTGTCAGGCAATGGAAAGTCCGAATCGTGAAAAGTGGATTAAGGTAATGAAAGAGGAAATGAAGTCAATGAAAGACAATGACATTTAGGATATTGTTCCACTACCAGATGGTGTGAAACCTGTTGGTTGCAAATGGATTTTTAAAACCAAATGGGATTTGAAAGGAAAAGTCGAATGATAAAAAGCATGCCTTGTCGTTAAGGGTTTTACTCAAAAGGAGGGCATTAACTATAAGGAGACATTCTTTCCTATTTCTTTTAAGGATTCATTGAGGATTATAATGGCACTTGTGGCCCCCTTTGATCTTGAGTTGCATCAGATGAATGTGAAGACTGCATTCTTTAATGGTGACATTAAGGAAACCATTTATATGGCTCAGTCCGAACATTTTGTTACGAGTGATCCAAAAGGCATGCTATGCAAATTAAAGAAATCTATCTATGGGCTCAAGTAGGCATCCTGACAATGGTATTTCAAATTTCATCAGGTGATTCTCTCGTTTGGTTTTGAGGTGAATCTAGCTAATGAATGTATATGCCATAAGTTTTGTGGGAGCATGTATATCTTTTTGGTTTTGTATGTAGATGACATTTTGCTTGCCACTAATGATATGAGTATCCTATTAGACACCAAGAAATTTCTTGCCAAACACTTTGGCATGAAAGATCTTGGAGATGCTTCATTTATGTTGGGAATTGAAATATGTCGAGATCGTTCTTGCCATATTCTAGTCTTATCCCAAAGAAGCTACATAGATAAGGTACTCAAAAGGTATGACATGCAAGATTGCAAGCCACTGGATACTCTTGTAGCTAAGGGAGACAAGTTTAGTGTCTCCCTGAATTGATTCTTAGGTTATTAGGTCTCAAATTTTAGGGTTCAAGTGAATTTAGAGCCTTGATTTTAGGGTTCACTTGAATAGATCGGTTCAAACAAGGGTTTTAGATAGCACACAAATGCGGGGAAATCAATTTCCTTAATTGCAGGCAGATGTATACTAACACTTCAAAACCCTAATGAGGAAACCCTAATTGGCCCTACTTCAAGTCCAATTTGACTTCAAAAATGGCACCATGGACTTAAACAAGAAAGTGAGTAATCCAAGATATTCAGAAATTTTAATGCAAGTCCCTAATAGGTACAGGAAATCTCTAATGAAATCGTTTCAACTTCAATCAGATTTTAAAAAATCTCGCAAATCAGTTTCTTTGCCTTTAAATGATATTACTAAGAAAATAAGTCAAGTGGATCCTAATTGATTTTGTTTCCTTTTTCTCTTCTTAAGATCAAGAGGTGATTAGGGAAGAAGAGAAATTTTACTTACCCTTGGAGTGATTGATTACGCGAAAGATGTCCTTGTGATGCACCTCTCAATAACACAACAAAGCAAATAGGGCAAGTTAGTAATTAGCTCAGGAAAAATATGACTAGTGGTGAATTACGCGTTGCTCCCCGGCAACGGCGTCAAAATGTTAACAACGCTTTCGTCGAGTTTAAAATATGCGTCGTAGCACAGTCAACAAAAGCAAATTGACATTTAAATTTATAAGCTCAAAAATAAAACATGAGTCTCAGGTCGTTCACAGGGAGAAAATATGAAATTCACACACTAGTCGCAATGATAAAAAAATGAGCACAATAATTAATCACAACAAGATATTCAATAAATGATTTACTCAAAAATATATTAAATAATAGCAATTTGTGTCTTAGAAATCAGTGGGATAAAAAGAATAGTAAAACCCTAAAAATTGTAATTTGAATCACCAATTAATTCTCTCAATCAAGCACATGTCCCAATGTTTCATCCAATTCAATTTTCCAACAGTGGTTTTGGACCACTTTTCTCAAGTATCCACGTTAGTTAGATATTAAATATGTCTACAGTGCCTCAAATTAACCACTATCACACATCTGGCACCAATGTTAGACGACTTAAAGTTGCCAAAGCACAGCAAAAGCACAAGCCAAGAATCCACTAAATGTTGCATGTAGAGGCAAGCTTCCCAAGGCACGTGTGCATGCACCTCGAGGAAAAACCACCTCCCACCCTCCTCAGAATTCTCTCTCAATTTCAAACCTGGATGAACAGTAACCGGGTAAACGGATCCGAGCTCAGACTCGCAAGTGTGTGTCGCGGGCGAAAGCGTGTGCAAGCACGTGAAAAGAGGACCACACCCTCGTGCGTGTTGAGGTAGCGATCCTACAGTGCAAATGCATTTTATACACTTCTCCAGATTGTGTGCATACGAGGTGGGACTAAATCCCATCGTCTTCCTCGCATGATGCTGCAGCTGAGGTCTTTGCAATTGAGTTGCTGCTAGAGCTCTTTCTTCAAATCAAGGCAGCAGATGGGGTCTCCAGATGACATCGTGATTGCTCAAGGTGGAATCGAAGTTGGAGGTGGTTGGATGAAGGCAGTCGATGGCAACGAATTGACGGCGACGGTGAGAACATAAGATACACAAATACGAGCCCTAAGCCCAATTAAAATGCTCCTAAGCTTCGTCGTAAGGGGGGGAATGCGACGGTGGGGTGTCAAGGTGTTTGGTGGGTTGTGTGTCCGATCGGAGTCTATTAGGGCGACGGACGATGGGTGTGTCCGGTGGATAAGTTGAGTGAGTGTGTGGTGAAATTGGTTGAGGGGTTTTGATGAGGGAGGTGAGGCAATGCTTTTGGGAGTGATGTGGGGTTGTTTGGTGGCATGGTGTGGCGGAGAAGACGAGGGGGAAGCGAGGTGGTCAACGGTTGAATCGAGATCTTATAGGGCTAAACCTAAGCTAAGGAAGGAGAGGGAGAGATAGAACCCAGTCTAAGGGATGAAGGGGGTCAGAAATCCTCGCCGGTGTGATGGCTGGAGTCGAGGACGATGATACCTCTGATGAGAGATAGGGCGACGAGGAGGAGGGGAGATAGCTGAAAGTTCCCTACTAGGAGGGGTGACGTAAAAATATGCGGAAATAAAAATATAAAGCAATCTCACAAAAATCAATCGCACAATGTACACAGGTATTTTTAGGTGGAAACCCAAACCGGGTGAAAACCACCACCTAACCCTCTCGAGTTAGGATTTTCCGATCAACCAAGTTGATCAAAATCCACTAAACGAATCACTTTAAACGAGGGTGATTCAACCTCAGTACAACCACGCTACAAGTACGAGGGTAGCATTCCTCAACCCCTTCTCTCCACGAGAAGGATTTTGTCCCACGAAGGAGACGGGAATTCGCAAAGCGAATACCCAACCAAAAGACAAAGATAAAAGAAACAATAGTCCTATAGAGCCAACAAAATAATTAAACCTAGCTTCTATAGGAAATAGGAAACTCCCCTTTGCAAGGAGTGCGTCGACGATGACGCGGTGCGTGTGCCACGCGATGGCGCTACGTCGCTCTCGTTAACAACGCCGGGAGAGTGGGTGCGCAACGGTTGAATGCTCTCAAGAAAATGGAGCTTGAGCTTGGAGAGCAAGAGAGTCTTTTCTTTGGACACAAAAGGTTTGAAAGTGTATTGCAAGGTGTGTGTCTTAGTGTGTATATGTGTGTTTGTGTTACAAAGGTTCCCCTCTATTTATAGAGGCCTTAGGAAGGTTTTGGAAGGCTTGGAAAAGCTTCCATAGCCGTTGGGTGCAAAGCCCAAGAGAATCAGGCCGAAATCAGGACAATGATTGCATTTGACAGGGTTATCAGACGTCTAACTCTGGCATCAGACGTCTGGAAGGCCACTTTAAGACGTCTGATTCTATGCGGGTTTCTCCCTGACTTGAATCAGATCTAAACAGGGTTTTTGCGCAAGCCCATCAGACGACATACAGGACGTCTGGCACTAAGTCTGGACGTCTGGAAACCTACTTTTACTGTGGGAATTGATTTCCAAACGTTGCAACGGCTAGAAAATCTCTGATAAGAGATTTTGGGTCAGCCGAGGCAAAACGGTCATTTATCAGACGTCTGGAAAGGCCTAAGGACGTCTGATAAGGCTCTAACGGTCATATTCTTGAGTGCCTGCCAAGGTAGCCAACGGTCCACTATCTGGACGTCTGGCAAGTCCATCAGACGTCTCCTAAGACGTCTGGTCTAAGGTCTGGACGTCTGATTTCATCAGACAGAACTAACTATGTCCAGCCTAACAGTTATCAGACGTCTGAAACAACAGTCAGACGTCTTAAAATACATTATCAGACGTCTGATTTGTGAATTAGACGTCTGGAAAGTCTGTTTGAACCCTATATTGGTTTTCTAAGTATTCTACAGAAAACCTAAGTATCCTAGGGTTGTGCCGGTGTTCCTAGGACTACTGTTAGGGTACTTTGAGGCTCTTTAACATAATTTTCTAAGGAAAATAAAGAGCAAGAAAGATAAAGATAAAAGTACATGAAAGGATTAAAAAGAATCTATCCTATTCTTCTTGTCTTCTATCTTCAATCTATCGCTCCACGCGAACCTCCTCTGTTTTCCGTCAAGCTCCTCCAATCCGTCCTGGATGCGAGCTCGAACTCCGTCTAAACACGTCCACATTTGCAATTGACCTGAAATCTAGGACTCAAATTGCAAATGTTAAATAACACGTGTTTTGTTATCATCAAAACAAATGATCGTGGTGTGCTAGCACCAACAATAGCCTCCGCTTTGGCCAGCGAGAGGTGGAAAAGAGAAAGGAAGGTGGAGGGCCAGCCAATTTGATTGATGGCTGGCCAGAGGACGACGAAGGAAGGAGGTCGTCGGAGCCGTGGTGGAGGTGGCTGGAGAAGGGAAGTTGGTGTTTTAGGCTATGACCGGTCTTAGGAAGACGCTGGGAACATGGGGACTTTATATAGAGCTCAAATCTGAGCTCTAAATTGAGGAATGGCCTTGATTAAATTGCAATTTTTGGGAATTTGAGATCCCTAAAATCTCCTGCTTGCTAGGGATCTTGGCTTTGAGTTAGGTATTGGAATCAAGTTCATTAGATTCCGCTAGGTTTGAACACTAATCCCTCCAAATTTGGAGGGATTTGGTGCTGATTTGAGAGAGATATTCTCTCTTAAAGCTCAGTCTGTGGAGTGTTCACACCAATAATGGTGGTAGGGACCTAATCGTAAGAACGATGAGAAAGTTAGGGCCCTATTTGCAATAAAATCGAAACCTAGGGATTTAAGTAAGAGAAATAGAGATCTTAGGGACTAAATTGCAAACTAGGACAAGATAGACTCTGACCCCAAATTTTGGCCTTAACCTAATTTGGACACAAGGAAGCTAATGGTGAACATGGATTTAAGTTTTGACCAAGTTTGACTGAGTAAATTGTAGAGAAAACTAAATCAGGGCAAATTTCTGTCTGAATTTCTATTCTAAGTCAAAATGGATTTAGATGGTCAAACTAAAGATATTAAACCTCTTAGAATATTTTTATATGAATTTTAGAAGGTTTATATTGATTTTTTCCTGACCAGAACCTTTCTAACTTAAGTGGGGTTGATAATTAGGATTTTTGATACGATTTTTGCCTCGAAATGCTTGAAACCCTGATTTAGTCAGTGTGGACCCACTTTTTAGTCTTTTGTGCTCAATTGACCTTTAATTAACCCTTGAATAACCCTGTAGTTAATCTGCATTTGTGATGTGTTGTTAAAACAACAGAATTTATCTTGTTTTATTATCTTCTCCTTAAAACAGATCATAGTATAATTATTGTCCTTAGGAGATCATTTAAGAGCATTTATCTCTTGATTTCAACTAAATTAAGCTAGTTATGACAAATGACGGTGTTACTATCATACCCCTATGCCTAATTTTTTCTAATCCCAAGCAAAATCCTATGGAAAGAATTAAATCTCTAGTCCATGTTTTTGATGTTTAGATGCCTGATTTGTGCCACTTATTTAGAAATTTGATCAGAATACCAATAATAGGCCCAAAGGTACTCAAGTACCAGCCAAGATCCAAACCTGACCAGCCTCAGCGTTGGGTCTACCGCAAAGGTTTTTAAGGCCTGCAAAAACTACCCAGAGGTTTGTTGACCCGAGTGGTTAAAGCACTCGTGCGTAGACATATCAAGTCTAGGTTCAGTTTGCTAATGCATTTTTTATAAGAGAGATAGAAAGGGATTTCTATTCTGAGAGTTTTCTCTCTTTTATTTAATATTCCACTAAATCCAACATTGGATTAGCCCTAAACATGGTCTGTATCGGATTCCTTGTCCCTACCATCAATCCTCGAAGGGTCCCTAGCTTTCGATGCTTCGTGATAGCGTCGCCCATGGCAACCCCCAGAACTCTGGCTTTCGACACTTCATGATAGTGTCGCCCATGGCATTCTGCAGCTAAATTTAAGCCCTAGCAATCGACACTTTGGGATAATCTCTCCCAAGGCACTTGAACCAGCACAAGGTGCTTACATGCCCCGTTAAGATATTTAGATATCCTAGGAGACAAGCACCAAGGAGACGATATGTTATTACGCATCTTTGAGAGGAGTATTTTCCATTCTGCCTCTCCTCGCCGGGAACTCGTCCAATCAACTTGTGTCTTCGAGCTGCTCCTAAGTTAGATCTTTGGGAAAATCATTTTCAAAACGGAACACTTTTTACATTATTTCTTTATTAAGCATACTGAACCAGACCAGTGTGTGATTTTTGGGTGCTTAGGTTACCAAATCCCTCAAACCAAAGGCAGGCAACAAGGCTGAATAATCCTTAAGTCTTAGACTTAATACATTGCCTCAACCTCTTGGGGACTAATCCAAATTTTAACAAATATGTGACTGTTTAAGCCCTAAAACAGGCCCAAGAGTACTAAGGTTAGTACTCTTACTTATCTCTTTGTCTCTAGCACTTCAAGACTTAATTCCTATTTTGATTTGGTCTAGAACTTAAATAGATCCCATAATCAATTGCTAGGACTATCGATTTTTCTTTTAATTTTGCTCCTTTGACATTCTGTATTTCATCTTTTCCTCCTCAAGACAGATTTTTCACTCATTTCGCAAAATTTTCCTCCCCTTTCTCCATTTTTTTTTCAATATGTATTTTTTGTGAGAACCCCTTAGAGAATTGAATTTCCCATTTATTTTACACTTTAACACCCCTCCATGCCTAAGTTTTGCAATGTCCTTATTGTAAACCAGGTGGATATGAATTTAGCTTGGTTCAAAGTTTAAAACAGGGTCAAAGGATGGGTGAACGGGTTGTGATAACTATTGGGGACGATTTCATGTTTTGATACAAGTCTTAAAGGTGGAGTCGACCGTTCTAAAGTTGAACTCTAAAGTGTAATAGGAATGTAACTCAAAAAGATAGGTCAGAAGTGTCTTAGGTTTTTGGAGTGATAGGTTGCCTCCCATTAAGCGCTAAATTCAATGCCTTCAGTCGAGCAGAAGGTGGTCAAGAAGAAGGGGTGGTCAGGTTGGAGGAATTTTGTAAGACAAGCACTTTGGTTCGTAGTCTGGTTGGTCCAACTAGGTGCTTGTTTAGGTCGATAGGCTGATGATGCTGACCAAACCCAATCAGTCTAGTGGGTTAATGGATGTGAATCAATAGGTGTGGAGCCCACCAGATGCTTTGTGGCTTGAATAGATGCGAAAATATGAATCTAGGGTTTGGCTGAATCGACTCAACCTGATCAAAGTAGGGGTCCTCAAATGATAATGGATCTGTGGAAAATGTAAGAACCCTATTGGTAGGATCAGAGGGGGATGGAATTTGGTTATCATTTGGATTAATGTCCGATTCCTCATCAAAACATGGTGGTGAATCATATGCAATCAGATCAGAGGGAGCTGAGTCAGAATTGTAATTAGTTCCGGTGGCGGGTTGGGATTGGGATTGGCTTTTGAAAGGCTCTGTAGGAGGTATGGTTACTTTGATATCTGGGTGCGGTATGGACTCCTCAAGAAATGATTTGAAGATTGGTTCATCCACAGAGTCTTTTTCATGATGTTCATCCCAATCAAATGTAAATGCATGGAGAGTGCTTATAGGATCATGGAAATTTGAGTCGGTGAAAAATTCGAACTCTACGTTGTAGACACTCTTGGTACTTACTGTGTTTGATTCTTGTAGATCATAGTAGACTATTTCCAAATCAATGGAATATGGTTTTGAATTAATGATCTTGGGATAAGGGACCTCAGAGTTAGAATCAAATAGGTCATGAATATTGAGGTCGTAAACTGGCTCATAATCATCCAGAAACAATGGTTCTCCAAAATCAGAGTATGATTCAAAATCATTGGAGAATTTGCGACAATTAGTTTCTGAACCTGACTCAAGATTGGAATTTTCACCACAGAACAAATCAAGATGCATGGAATTATCAGCCTGACATTGGTCTAACCTAGTCTCTAATTCCAAGCTCAAAGAGGTGTCCTTATTAGGCATAGGCTCGGGTTCAGGGCATCTAGGGTAGATCCATTCAAATCCCAACTCTTTCAACTCCTCTGTTTCTGTATCGTAAATCGATTTGACTTCCAATAAATCATTTGTTCTTCTGAGGAGTTTAGAGAGGTATAATGATTAAATATAGGCCCAAAGTCATAATCTAGATCTAAAATTTGATTCTCATTACATTGTGTCTCATGATCATCCCAAATAAACTCAGATCTAGTTTCTAGGTCAGGGATAGGAATTAGGTCATTAGAATTTGGACTTGGTTCTATTGGGATATCAGAATTATTCTCAAGGAATACTTTAAGAGGATAAGGTGTGAGAGTTACATCCTCGAGAGGTTATGAGTCTAATTCATCACAGGTGTTTGGAACATCTAGGCATGATGGACCAGCTTCACAACTTCGTTTGGCTGACTCATATTTGAGAACACCTGTAATTGGATTCACCCAGCCCATATCATGATTAGGTTTTTCATTCTACACAAAATCACAGTTCGGTTCCATTTGGGTTGGGGCTCCATAACAGTGACCTCCAGTTTTGAACCCGAGTTTTGGGAAATTACACTGATCCTCAACATTGCTCCAAGATGTATCATCAATTTCTGAGTGGGGATATGGGTATTTTTTATCAATGGCTTGTTGCAACATATTTAGCACATTCACACATTTTTCAATGACATCTTGGTGTATTTCCCAAAGTGGTGGATTTGTCAAACATTATAAGCCCTCAATGCTATGCAATCTCTATAATTCACTGTATTCCGATACGAGAGCATCCCAGGTTGAACCATGTATCATTTGGATTAATATCATCTTGGCGCAATTCAAAAGGAGGGTTGTTTCTGACACATTAACCTGAATGCCACTTAAGGGATCTGAGGTCCTGTCAAATTCTTCCCTATGTCTAAGGGCATCCTCAACCATTTTCTCTTTCATGCTCATATGGGATTTAGGCTTATTGAAAATCTTTCCCATGTTGCATTTCCAAATCAAGTGGTGGATCAGGATGTAGAATCAAATTCAGGTTCAGATTGATTTGATTAGATTAGATTTTCCTAAAAGATCAACTCTAATGGAGGCCTTTAGGTCAGACTTAGGGACCTCTCCTGTGTATGTTCACTACAAAGATGAGAGTCTGAATGTGTATTGGACTCAATCAAGGCACCCAAAATTTTTAGATGACTAAGGCTGTCGAGGCAAATGGACCTCTTTGATAAAAAATCCACACACCCGAGAATTACTTGGGTAGTCAGGAAGGGAGAGTCTCGCAATGACCCCTACACAGTAGAGCTTTCCTACGGGTTATAGGGTTTCCTCAACCTGACCTTCCTTGTCACTGAGGTTCCAAGTAGACCGAAATGTATGAATTGAGACCTAAGTCTACCAATTTTATCCTTAATTGTGCCTTAAATTTCACTTGATTTAGAGATTTTTTTCAAATGGTGACCTAATTTGGAGGTTAGTTGACCCACAAAGTGGACCAACTTCACCTAACCTGCCCTAAGGTTGAGGATGAAATTTGGGTCAAGACCCAAATCACCCTGAATTGATTCTTAGCTTATTTGGTCCCAAATTTTAGGGTTCAAGTGAATTTAGAGCCTTGATTTTATGGTTTACTTGAATAGATCAATTTAAACAAGGGCTTCGGGTAGCGCACAAATGAAAGGAAATCGATTTCCTTAATTGCAGGTAAATGTATATTAACACTTTAAAACCCTAATGTGGAAACCTTAATTGGCTTTACTTCAACTCCAATTTGACTTCAAAAATGACACCTTGGACTTAAACAAGAAAGTGAGTAATCCATGATGTTGAGAAATATTAGCGCAAGTCCTTAATAGGTACAGGAAATCAGAATGGGGAATCTCTAATCAAATCGTTTCAACTTTAATCAGATTTCAATAAATCTCACAAATCAGGAAACTCTTTGCCTTTAAATGATATTACTAGGAAAATAAGACAAGTGGATCCTAATTGATTTTGTTTCCTTTTTCTCTTCTTAAGATTAAGAGGTGATTAGGGAAGAAGAGAAATTTTACCTACCCCTGGAGTGATTGATTGCGCGGAAGATCTTCTCATGATGTACCTCACAATAACACAACAAAGTAGATAGGGCAAGTTAGTAATCAGTTGAGGAAAAAGATGACTAGTGGTGAATTGCGTGTTTCTCCCTAACAACGGCACCAAAATATTAACAGCTCTTTTGTCGAGTTTAAAATATGCGTCGTAGTATAGTCAACAAAAGCGAATTGACATTTAAATTTATAAGCTCGAAAATCAAACATGAGTTTGAGGTCGTTCGTAGGGAGTAAATATAAAATTCATACACTAGTCGTAATGATAAACATATGAGCACAATAATTAATCACAACAAGATATTCAATAAATGATCTACTCAAAAATATATTAAATAATAGCAATTTGTGTCTCAGAAAGCAGTGAGATAAAAAGAACAGTAAAATCCTAAAAATGGTGATTTGAATCACTAATTAATTCCCTCAATTAGGCATATATCTCAATCAAGTACATTTCCTAATGGTGATTTATTGTCTTCTCAAAATAGATTAGAGTGGAATTATTGTCCTCAGGTGATCATTTAGGAGAATTTATCTCTTGATTCCAACTAAATTAAGTTAGTTATGACAAAAGATTGCGTTACCATCATCCTATTCAATCAAAGAAACTCTTGAAAGACTTAGTTGCAGCCCTATTTCCTAAACAAAGATGAACACAAGTATTCTCTACACTCATTGCATCTATATCTAGGTATTCATTATATTCATATATATTTACATATATATGTGTTTACGTATTGGTTGTTGCTGTGATTCTATTCGATACATTTGTATGCATATCAGTTTCATGTTGAAGAGCATGTGCCTTCTATTATGTTTTCAATATTCTTATATATTTGTGCATGTTTGTTAGCAAATCATTCTTCATAAAATCAAATCATATAGATGATTCACCTCTCTAAAAACACAATATTCATATCGTAACTACCGTGAGTACCGGTTCTAGTAAACTATAGGTAAGGCTTTGGGCTCCAGGTATAAGTACTGTAACATACTAGTATCGGTACTTGTTGAATGCACGGGTTGCACGTGTTTAGTTTTGAAAAACCCGTCGTTGTAGTTTGAAAGCGAAGAACTCGTGTTCAACAAATAAAATTTATACCGGAATAGAAATCCCGGGTCGAACTCAGGGAGGCGGACGTTTGATTTAAAAATACGCGTTTGATTTATTTGTCATGAAGTAGAATAATTGATTAGAAACTATTTATCTATTTACAATAAATAGAAGAGAGAGAGAGAGAATATTACAAACAAAAATCAAAAGAGATGTAGAATGAACATGGAATTCATCATAAAAAAAGATTATTCATTACACTAAACATTACGACTAGAAAGTGGGAAAATGATTACACTAGAAAGCAGTAAATCTACTCTAGAAAGCATTAAAAAGAATGGCGAGAGAGATATCCTCCTCGACGGTCGCTTGGAGGACGAGCCGAACGGGACGACGCCTGGATGAAGGAGGATGGAGCAAGATGAAGGAGAACGAAGCTGGAAGAATGTGAACGGGGCAGCACATCGTCATCGTCGCGGGATCCGCTTCCGAAAGGGGAACGAAAAATTGACTTTACCTCGTGAGAAGCATCCCGGGTGTGGGACAAGCTTCTCTTGAGCTTTGGAGAGGGAGAGAAGAGAAGGAAGGGATGAGAATTTCGTGTGGAGGGGGTCTCCTTTTATAGTTGCAAGGAGTGAGGGCAATTTGGTCATTTTAATTTGAAAAACATTAAATCAGGGGTCATTAGTAACGAATAAAACCGTCGCTAAAGCCCCATCGTGGGTGTAGTGGGGCGCCGCCTGCGCGGTAGCTCGCTTGCTCGCATGTGTAACGTGCATTCACGTACTGTCAATCTCAGTGCGTGCCTGCCTGCGTCTGATCTCGCATGAGGCGCGGGTGTGCAATAGCGCGTGGGATGGATTGAGCGCCCGTAGCCTCTCGATCGCGATCGAGCGGTCGTGGAGCCCACTCTCCCGCGCCCCAGCAGCCACTCGCCGCGATTCAAACGCCTGCTGCTCGCTCACGTAAGTGCATTCACCCGTTGCGTTGTGGAGGAGATATGGTCGCGCGGATGTTTTGAGGTGCAGCTGCCCACAGCCGTTGGATCGCGATTGTGCGGTCCGGATCTAACGCGTGGCGGTCTTCAAGATCAGCTGGGTCGGTTTGGGCGGCCGAGATGGCACCATGTGGCGCCATCTTGGCCATCCATCTTTTGGATGATGTAGGTGGTGCCACGGTTGTCGGATTGAGTCGATTTTCACATCGTTAGGTTGCGATCGTCGATCCAAATCCATCCGTGTGGTCGGATTTGTCATTTGAAGTGCGGATTCACACCATCTTGGCCCTTGCTCTTCTAGGGTTCCCCGATCTCTATCTGATGCTACAGATGTCTGATCAGGGCGATCTTGGAGTCGTTGAACTCCAATCGTCACCCTGATCACATCTGTATGGTTGGATCTTCGATCCGAGGCCCCGATAAAAGGTTTGCCCTATCCATGAACATAAAAGGAGACAATTAACCTCCATTTTATTCAAACTAATCTAAATGCAAGATGATGCATGTTATGCAATATTTATAGTATGCAATGCAATCCTATGCTTAAGAACATGCATAAATAGACATCTTAAGTAGTGTAAACATGTTTACATCATACCCCCATGCCTATCTTTTGCTAGTCCCTAGCAAAAACTATATGCTATTTATAAAAGAATCAGGTTGGATTATTTGGGCTTAAGTTATTTTCAATCATTAAGAAAATATTTACTTAGGATCTGAACTTTCAAAGACACAACAGTACCTGAGTATCTGCCAAAATGCAGACCGCCTTAAGCCCTCGCCTTATTTAAAGAAAAATTTATTTTTCTCTTTTTCCTCTTTTCTAAATTTTTTTTTTCAAGTTTTAGGGTTTAAGAGTGGCTTTCTACGGCCATTCAACTCACCCAAGATTTGATGAGAACCTTAAGTTCTAAGCATCTTATTGTGAATGTGATAGACTCGTTGATCGGCAATTAAAACGGACTTCGGATTTCTACGCCTCTAGGTGACCTTAAAAAAGAGAATTCTGCCTAAAGGTGTATCTTTACAACTGGTAGCTTTCTCCCTACTTTTATTTTTTTACGGGGTCAACACAAGGGTGAATCCAGTGTACATCTCCCTAGTTTATTGTACTTCTCCGCTTCTTTCTAAGTGTTTTGGAAATTTTCAGTGCATTTATTGAGCTGGGTTCTGGATAACCGATCGATGAGCTGTTACCACCGACAACTTGCCAGCCATACTCGTGCCGTGAAGTGTGATTTATTTCTTTTTTTCTTTTATCCTTTTTTTTCCTTTTTCTTTTCTTTTCTTTTTGACTTTTTCTTTTTTTAAGTAGGCAGCTTCCCTGGTCTAAGATTTACCTAAAGGCAGCAAAAAGAGAAAGATCCAGTGACTGGGCTTTGGACAACCTACCTATGGGTTGTTACCCACGATAACTTACCAGCCATATCATCCTAGAAGGTTCATTAGCTACCCAATTTTCATTAAAATCGTCGAACGAGTCAGTGCAAAGAAACTGTGTAGATGCTAAAAACTTAAAGTTCCCTCAAATCAAAGGGCGGGTTGATAAATCGTGTACTTATCACCCAAACTTATTTACTCTAATTAAAATAGAATTCAGGTTGGCGAGGAATCAAAAAACAAATCTACATTTTAGTGGATACACGGGCTGATTAAGTCTGAAGACCTGAAGGGTCTTTGTGTTCAAATCATAATGTAATATTTCCTAAGATTGAAAATTTTCTTAAACCCAAGTTCTCTTTCCTAATTCCATTTTTTTTAAGAAAATAAAACAAATCTACGGAGCTGACGAATAAATTCAGAGATGAAAATTCACCCCCCCATGCCTATCTAATGCAATGTTCTCATTATATTAAAAAGACATAAAACAAAGTGGGATAGAGTAGAAAGCACCTGAATTACGTGAATGTCAGGTCCGCTCTGAGATAAAAACTAAAAGGAACTGTATACGTGCTGAATTTAGTGCCTTCAGCTAGGCACACTATACAAAGAAGAGAAATAAGGAATTCACAAGTATAGATCAGAATCAGAATAAACAGAAGAAACCTCTGACCTGTCAGTAGATGTCCACAAATGTGGAAAAGATTGTGGTGCAGACCTATACCCCATAATCGAGAATATCTCAGGTTCTGGATAAAAATTACCCAAAACCTGAAATCAGTATGCAAGCGGGGTCTAGCCTGCGATTTATGAGGATGCAACCCAACACCAAAAAGTCGGGTTACAGAGAAATCAAGCTCAAAAGAATAATCATTGAATGTGTACTTGGGTTCGACATCCTTAGAATAAATGTCGTAAGGGTCTTGGTTTGATGGTTTCAACTTAATAGGAACCCTTCAACTCTGTCTTCTACTTCCTCCGGAACTTGCTTCCCAAATCAAAATTTCCCGGCTCCTATCCTCCTCATTCAGCATGTCAAATTCCAGGACCTCTTGCATATTATTCACCCCGTCTGAAATCTTCAAGTCTAAATGATGTGGTTGAATCAGAATTGACTTAGGTCTAATTATCTCAGAAACAGAATCATCGATAAGCTCAATGGGGTGTAACTGACAATCAGGGCATTGAATTGAATCCTCCAAAAAATGCGATTCTGGATCCGTAATGTGAGCCCCAATAAGATCAGTTTCCTCAATTATTGGGCTATCAAATGATCTATCAGATTCCTCAAGTCCAACCGTCTCACAGAAATCGTGTTCTGTAAACTCGCATGAGACTTCGCAACTTGAATCTTCACCATCAAAATCAAAGAAATCAAGATCCGTATTAATGTATGTCCCAAAATCATCTGTCACTTTCTGTTCCAAGGAGACATACGTTTCCTTGTACCCTGGCTCAGGGATCTCAGGTGAAGAAATCAGATCATCCTTAATTGGTTGCTCTAATTCAATCTGGTCAGCCTCATAACACGTGTTCCCCCCAATAGGTGCCTGAGCGGGTTCTAACATTGGCTCTCCTGAAGGGAGTTCATCCTGGGAATCATCCCACGATTGAACTAAAGCGACAACAAATCTCATCCTCAATTTCGCTAACTTCCCAAGTAGAAACTCACCTGGGTTCTTATCTTTAACATCCTGGAGCCAATCCAACAAATACTTCTTCAAATCATCAATCATTTCAATCAAATGCTCCAATCTCTCAATGTAAGGTATTGGCTGAACTTCTAAAGATTGTATGATATTCCACAAATTAGCCAGAACCTTATCCAGAACCTGGTTACCCTGAACCAAATGAGTTGGTTCAGGGTTGGCCGGGTTTGGGATCAATGCATGGGAATTAATGAATTGAGATTCGTTATACCCTTCCTGATAATAGGTCATTTCAGATTGTTAAAAAGGTGATGATGACCTAAAGGCAGTGTAATCAGAGGATGGGTAAGAATCAGTGTATCCTTCTTGATTGTAGATCGTATTAGGTTGTTCATGAAAGGGTGACGATCTATAATCGATGTGGCTCTGAGAAGGATAGAAATCACAATCATAGTGTTCAGGGTTAGACCCTAAACACGGAGGTTCGGAACTATATCCCCAATTCGAGTTATCCCAACTAACTGATGATTGATTACAGTACGCGTCGGGATAATCGTCATGTTGAGGATAATTCAAAACAGGAGGGAAAGAGCGGGAATGCGTGTAATATGTGGAAGGATTCATGAGAGACGGAAGGAAGAAAGGCGCCCTGCAATACAAGCAATCAAACCTGTCTTGAGATAAAGGAACGATTTGATTTACTTTTGTCTGTTCAATCCAACCAGTTGGGAGGAGGGACTGGGGAGAAGGTTCTTCCTTTGGCTTGTGCCTCCAGTTCCTAGTGTACCCCCAGCCGCGATCATTTGATTCTGCTCCCCTAGCTAGACATCAGATTGAACAGTAGAAACTGACTAATCGAAAATAATCTCGTTCGGGGCTCTGAAGAGTGAGTCGAATCCTTAAGGCGAACGTCTACTCTATTTTATTTTGGGCTAGGTTTGAATATGCTGTGGAATGTGATGGGCCCTTTATATGGGTTGTGCGCTTAATGATTGATTGATTTGTGTGTGCGTGCACAACCAGTGATTTTCAAGCAAGATAATTTTTGATGCGGTGAATTTTAGGCTTCAAATCTTGCTTAGTTGCTTTTAGGATTCAACTTTAGGTGTTTTCAAACAAGTTTTGTTGGCACACCAGGTTTTGAAAGCACTGGTGAAGATGTTTTCTTTTGAAGCTTAAAAAAAAGTGGAGTGCCTGGTAAATCCCTAAGAGTTGAACCTATGTGGAAGCTACTTGATGAGTTGACTTTAATTGAAGTGATGCGGCCCAATCAACTCAAACAATTGGCCTGTTGTACCACTTAATTAGGCACACAAGTGATTACCTAATTTGATTTCTACTCAATTATGTGTTTGGATGTGTGTATCAACTCCAAAGATCGGTTTACCGGTTGAGTTTGAAAATCAGATAAGGTTGTGTACCTTTGTGAGATTCTTTTTTTCTTTTTAAATGTGGATGTTGGGGTGGGTGTGGGTGTCAAACAACAAACAATCTAACCTTAGAGTTTATAAGAATACCTAGGTTGATTGATGTTTGTGTTATTATGTGATGAAATGAAAACTAATGGATGGGAGGTGGGGGATAACTTACAGAACCTTCCACAGCACTTTACTCCGTTCTACTGCTTTTGCTCATCTCGAAAGAGTACCAGCAATCACAATAAGAAAGGAGAGAAATGAGGTAAATAATTTGTAAGTTGAAAAATGTGAAAAAAAATCAAATAGCGTCACCTCCCCGGCAACGGCACCAAAATGTTGAACGCATGGGTTGCTACGCTAACGTGTTTGGTTTTGAAAAATCTGTCATTGTAGTTTGAAAGCGAAGAACTCGTGTTCAACAAATAAAATTTATATCGGAATAGAAATCTCGGGTCAAACTCAGGGAGGTAGACGTTTGATTTAAAAATATGCGTTTGATTTATTTGTCACGAAGTAGAATAATTGATTAGAAACTATTTATCTATTTACAATAAATAGAAGAGAGAGTGTGTGAGAGAGAGAGAGAATATTACAAACAAAAATCAAAAGAGATGTAGAATGAACATGGAATTCATCATCAAAAAAGATTGTTCATTACACTAAACATTACAACTAGAAAGCGGGAAAATGATTATACTAGAAAGCAGTAAATCTACTCTAGAAAGCAGTAAAAAGAATGGGGAGAGAGATATCCTCCTCGACGGTCGCTTGGAGGACAAGCCGGACGGGACGACGCCTGGATGAAGGAGGATGGAGCAGGACGAAGGAGAACGAAGCGGGAAGAACGGGAACGGGGCAGCACGTCGTCGTCGTCGCGGGATCCGCTTCCAAAAGGGGAATGAAAAATTGACTTTACCTCGCGAGAAGCATCTCGGGTGTAGGATAAGCTTCTCTTGAGCTTTGGAGAGGGAGAGAAGGAAGGGATGAGAATTTCGTGTGGAGGGGGTCTCCTTTTATAGTTGCAAGGAGTGAGGGCAATTTGGTCATTTTAATTTGAAAAACATTAAATCAGGGGTCATTAGTGACAGATAAAACCGTTGCTAAAGCCCCATCGTGGGCATAGTGGGGCGCCACCCGCGCGGCAGCTCGCTTGCTCGAGTGTGTAACGCGCATTCATGTACTGTTGATCTCACAATCGGACGGCTTATCTCGCGCCTCCGCCCAGCACGTGCCCGCCCGCGTCTGATCTCGCGTGAGGCGCAGGCATGCAATAGCACGTGAGATGGATTGAGCGCCCACAGCTGCTCGATCGCGATCGAGCGGTCGTGGAGCCCACTCTCCCGCGCCCCAGCAGCCGCTCGCTGCGATTCGAATGCGCACCGCTCACTCGCGTAAGCGTGTTCAGCTACTACATTGTGGAGGAGATATGGTCGCGCAGATGTTTTGAGGTGCGGCTGCCCACAGCCGTTGGATCGTGATCGTGCGGTCCATATATAACGTGTGGTGGTCTTCAAGATCAGCTGGGCCGGTTTGGGTGGCCGAGATGGCGCCACGTGGTGCCATCTTGGCCATCCATCTTCTAGATGATGTAGGTGGTGCCACGGTTGTCGAATTGAGTCGATTTTCGCACTGTTAGGCTGCGATCGTCGATCCCAATCCATCAGTGCAGTTGGATTTGTCATTTGAAGTGTAGATTCACACCATCTTGGCCCTTGCTCTTCTAGGGTTTCCCGATCTCTATCTGATGCAACAGATGTTTGATTAGGGCGATCTTGGAGTCGTTGAACTCCAATCGTTGCCCTGATCACATCTGTATGGTTGGATCTTCGATCCGAGGCCTCGATAAAAGGTTTGCCTTGTCCATGAACATAAAAGGAGATAATTAACCTCCATTTTATTCAAACTAATCTAAATGCAAGATGATGCATGTTATGCAATATTTATAGGATGCAATGCAATCCTATGCTTAAGAACATGCATAAATAGATATCTTAAATAGTGTAAACATGTTTACATTAGTACTCATTACGAGTATCAGTACATGTATGTCACAGATCAATTTCTGGACTCTCCGGATCTAGAATCTGTAACTCATGTATACTGGTACTCACCATGAGTATTGGTTTACATGAGATACAGATCAAATCCTGGGTCTGAAGAGACTATGATTTGTAACCCACTAGTACCGGTGCTTGGATTTAGTACCAGTACTTGTTGGTTATAGACTAAGTAACCAGTACTCAAGAAGTACCAGTACTAATTATAAGTACCGGTACTCGTTGAGATTAGGTTGATCCTGGAGTGATACCAGTACTTATTGATTACTGGTATTTATTACTAGTACCGGTACATAATGAGTACTGGACGAGTACTCATCTGGACATGAGTTCTAAATTGGAACCTATGGATACCGGTACTTGGCATAAGTATTGGTACTCGTTTGGATATAGAACTCATACCTGTAAGTTAGGGATACCGGTATTGGTTCACTAGTACCGATATTTAGTATGTTAGATATTGGTATTGGTCTACCAGTACCACTACCCATCCAGTATAGAGTTCAGATGAGATAAGTTGTTGCTCAGGCCTATCCTAAGTTAGAAGTGGGTTATTTAGTTTATGGTCTTTAAACCCCCTAACAGGCTCTTCTCGAAACATTTCTTACGGGAGGACTGAGGAGAGTAGGGGGCTTTGTAATCGGTTTATCTTTCAATTGTCCAATTTGAGGAAGACTCGATCAAAATGGATGAATCATGTGTAGTTACAAACTTAAATGATACAATTAAGTAGATCTTGAATGACTTCACCGAGATGGAGGAACATACATAGATGCATGTATGGAGGGGTGCGGAATGGTCGGGGTGGGGAGTGTGGTGCAATATAATGAACATGCATGCATGATTTTTTAATTAAAGCAACACTAGCAGAAGTGATGGGACGAACTTAGGTTTACTGCCTCATATCCGGTTGAGAGCTATCCAATACCGATGAGAACACACCAATATCGGATAAAATTAGATACAATGCATACAGATGGCCTCACTTTTGGGTCGGTATCTCCCCTTGTGAACTTATCAAACGTTTTTCCTCATTTTGTTTGATTAGTTCGTAATGTCTTTCTTATATGCAAATTGTTCTTGGTGCAATCGATGGGTCACACGTTGAATGCATGCATGGTTCCTCGTGAGCTCCAAGCTCGATATTGTAATAGACACTAGCGAATGCCACAAAATGTCATGTGTGCGGTGTCATTAGACCTATCATTCCTCTTCGTGTTGAGTGGATGGGAGGGTTCCGCAACAGATATGAAAGTACTGAGGGATGCCATGTCTAGGCATGGATTCAAGGTGCCCCTTGGATGTCAATACCTTGTTGATTGTGGATATACCAACACAGATAAGTTTCTAGCAGCATATAGAGGAGTTACCTACCATATTCATGAATTCAATGCTAGGAGAGAATGTAATCGGTGTAAATCTTACAAAGATCTGTTCAACTATCGTCACACGAAGATTCATAATTGTGTCGAGTGTGCCTTTGGAGTTTTGAAGAAGCATTTCCAATGTTTATCTCGTCCGTCTTTCTACAATGAATTCGTGCTGGCGGATGCTGTTGTTGCTTGTTGTATTGTACACAACTACCTACTCCGGAGGTCAGGTAGAGATGAATACTACAATAAAAACCTACAGTGTTATGACCCGGTTCTCAAATCCTTACAGGACACGAGACCGGACCGACTCAACTGATCCCAAGACCCAGTCGTCCAACGAGAAAGTAACCAAAAAGTAGGAAAGTAAACTGCATTCACTATGCTAAGCAACTAACAGTAACAAAAGTACAACAGTAAAGAAGTAAAAACTACTACAGTACATACCACCACAATAGTAGAAAGGTAACCAGGTACAAGAATATAAAGTACAGAAATGTAAGAGTATAAATGTAAAGATACAAGAGTCCACTCACTACTACAAAAGAGTATAGCAAGAGAAACTACAGCTACTGGGCTCTACTAGGCCCAGCGCCCTCTGCAGCTGTGGGCTCTGGCTGCTCAACACCTGGACCTGAAAAGGGTTATGAGTACACAAAGTCAGCGAACGCGAAATAGAGTGGCAACCAACTAACTAAAGCAGTAAAAGTGGATAGGTAGCTGTTGTTTTCCAATTACATTATTTCACAAGTTATTCCCTTTTTACCCATTGGTTTATTTATCCGATCTCTTTCTTGATCTCGAATGTTCCTCGTGGGAACGATCTTGATTGCAGTCTTTTCCGAAGAGTAGAAGGCACACGTGGTGCTCTCCTGGCCGGGAGAGTCCCCCGTGGTAATCCTACACCTAGTCAACCACCCCAAGGTCATGGATCGACGTAACGGTGACTACGGCATGCGCGATAAGTGCACAGGTAGCTACCCCACACTGGCACACGGTCAGTCGTTTCCGTTAGTGGGTGCGCCCAAAGCACAGCACGGAACCAGTATAGGGCCTAGCCCTCTCAGTAACAGGGGTCTAACCCTCTCAGTAATAGGGGTCTAGCCCTTAAGAACCAAACAGGGGTCTCGCCCTCTACAGTCTGCGCACCCTCGCCTGACTACCCTGGTGTTACGACCCGGTTCCCGAATCCCTACAAGACACGAGAATCAGACCGACTCGACTGATCCCAAGACCCAGTCGTCCAACGAGAAGGTAACCAAAAAGTAGTAAAATAAACCACATTCACCATGTAAGTAACTAACAGTAACAAAAGTACAGCAGTAAAGAAAACAACTACCACAATACATACCACCACAACAGTAGAGAATTTGAAAACATGTACAGAATATGAAGTTTACAATAAAAAGTACAAGGTGTAACAGAAATACTCACTACTACAGGAACGGGTATAACACAAGTAAAACTACTAGGCTCTACTAGGCCCAGCAACCTCCGCAGCCATAGGCTCTGGCTGCTCAACACCTGGTCCTGAAAAAGGTGACAAATATGACACGTCAGAGAAACGCTGAGTAGAGTGGCAACCAGCTAGCTAAGAAAAACAGTAAAGGTGGGCAAGTAGCTGTTGTTTTTAATTTCTTTCTTTATTTCTCAATTTTCTCTTTCTTGAATTATTTCTCAGATCTTTCTGTTGATCTCGAATGTTCCTCGTGGGAACGATCTTGATTGCAGTCTTTTCCGAAAAGTAGAAGTAGCACATGGTGCTCTCCTGGCCAGGAGAGTCCCCCATGGTGGTTCTACCCTCATTCAACCACCCCAAGGTCGCTGACAGACGTAACGGTGACTATGGCACGTGCGATAAACGTACGGGTAGCTACCCCGCACTGGCACGCGGTCAATCGTTTCCGTTAACGGGTGCGCCCAAAGCACAGCACGGAACCAATATAGGGTAGAGCCCTCTCAGTAACAGGGGTCCAGCCCCTCCACAGTAACCAAACAGGGGTCTTACCCCTCCACAGTCCGCGCACCCTCGCCTAACTACCCTGGTTTGTCCAGTGGGCCTAACAAGTCGGTGTAGGACAGCTAGCTGATCCCTGGGGCCCGTGGGGTGGCTAGCTCTCTCCCTACACTAGTAGCTCTCACCAGTATTGTGTAAGCAAGGGCCAAAAGTCAGTACAAAGTGGCCAGACCTAACCCTGGGTCCCTGAGGAGGCTAGCTTCGCTCTACACTAAACAGGGGGACAGTCGCTCTCCTTGGTACTCCGTACTCAAGGGCCAACTCACTTCCCCATCCACTTTCCCAGTTCCATTTTATTTATTTTCTAGGAGCTCTACTCCTAATTCCCTGTAGGGTTCATGCTCATATTTCTCAGGCCAAGCCATACTAGGTTTCATCATTTCAGTTTTATTCGCATATAGCCCGTGTTTCCAACATTTAATATCAATTTATATACAATCAGCTCACATTTAGTTTCCAAACAACAAGAATTACATGTAGCCATTACTAACAACAGTACTCTACATTTCACAGGCATCTATTATCCAATTACAGGCAATTATCATTATTCTATCTACTTATCCAAGACTGCAATTCAGGCATTCAAGACATTCGTTTCCATGTTTCTGTTCTTAGGATTCATACCATACCCTAGGATCTATCATTCAATCTAGTTTTTAGGTCCTAGGATTCATGCCATACCCTAGGATCTATCATTCAATCTAGTTTTCAGGTCCTAGGATTCATAACATACCCTAGGATCTATCATTCAATCTAGTTTTCAGGTCCTAGGATTCATGCCATACCCAAGGATCTATCATTTAATCTAGTTTTCAGGTCTTAGGATTCATGCCATACCCTAAGATCTATCATTTAATTCAGAGATGCATTAATGTTTGTAATTAACTAAGGGGAGCCACTCTACCCGCAAAATCGGGAGTAATGGGGGCGTGATCGGCAGGTCCACGTGCCTCTGCAACCCCCAAATTCGCAACAGAACGAGGTCCTAACACAAGGAGAAATCACAAAGAACCACTCAGAACATGATACAAGTATTTCAAGTAAGTAGAGGAACTAATTCTGAGAAGAACGGAGTCTTAAGCACGGAAATCGGACCTCGAATGGACCCTAAATGGGTCAAAAACGATAATTCTGACTCAAATCAGACATCTGGAACACCTTTCAGACGTCTTAAAAAGTGGTCCAGGTCATACCTAACTCTGCGCTACTCCTCAGATGTCCAGGGATCCTACTGAATCGTTTGGACCCAGTTCCAAACGTTCGACCACCTCTCCGGACATCTAGGGACGCTCTCGGCCATCTGGTGTAGTGCCCAGACGTCTGAACTGCGTGGGAGAGCGTGTCCCCGCACCTTCTCGAAACGAAACCTGCACATGCGACAAAAGCCTCCTCAACACGACACGTCTCAGCACTTCGGCGGATTGGCCTACATGGCCGCATCTGCGAAAAGGAGGTAGAGGAGAAATTCCGTACCTCTCAGTCGTCTGGAGCTCCCTCCAGACGTCGCCTGCATCGTCTGGATGTAGGTCCAGATGTCTGATTCTGGGAAAATTTCCTAGAATCAGAACCTCCTCGTCTTCTTCCCGCTGCGCACGAGCTCACCACGCAGCCGCTCGTCCGCTGCTCGAGCTGCAGCAGCACCAGAGGGGATCTCCCCAGCAGGATGCTCCTCCGCGCGCATGCCGGTCGGCCTCGAGTTGCTCCAGCGGGCTTTCTCTTTCTTTCTCATGCGCTCTCCCTCTTCTTCCCTCTCGCTGCACCTCTTCCTCTTCGCACCGCACTTGGCAGCAGCTGCTGCCCTCTCTCTCGCTTTCGCGCTCTCACTGGAAGAAGGAGATGGTGGGGTGGTGAACAAGGGAGTGAGGAGGGGTATTTGAACGCGTGGGGGAGGCGTCTGCAGGTTGGCGAGGGGAGAGAGAAAAAGAAGAGGGTGGCAGGTTGCAGTCTGCGCGTGGCACGCGCGTAGACTCCCGATCGTACGCACGCCAAAATTTATTTCCAGACGTCTGGGAAGGCGTCTAGACGTCTGGACCAACTCCCAGACGTCTTAAAGTGTGTTTGATGTCTCGGGTCTTAACACCTGGTTTGCCTAGTGGGCCTAACAAGTTGGTGTAGGGTGGCTAGCTAAACCCCGAACCCCGTGGGGTGGCTAGCTCTCTCCCTATACTAGTAATTCTCCCTGGTACTGTGTACGCGAGGGCCAAAAAGTCAGTATAGAGTGGCTAATCCTAACCTCGTGTCCCAACCCAAGGGTGGCTAGCTCCGCTCTGCACTAAACAGGGGGGACAGTCGCTCTCCTTGGTACTCCGTACTCAAGGGCCAGCTCACTTCCCCTCTCACATCTCCAGAACCATTCCATTTATTTCAAGGAGCTTTACTCCTAATTCCCCGTAGGGTTCATGCTCATATTCCTCAGGCTAAGCCATACCAGGCTTCATCATTTCTATTTCCATTCTCAGGTTATACATATGCAGCTCGTATTACTATCGTTTACATTTCCATACACAGGTTATACACAGGTAGCTCATATTTCCATCATTCACATTACCATTCTCAATTTATATACATGCAGCTCGTATTGTCATTTAACGTATACAACAGAAATTTACATGCAATAGTTTGCTAGCACAAGTACTTTACATTTCACAGGCAGCTGTTATTTAATTACAGATAATTGTTATCATTCTATCTACTTATTCAAGACTACAATTCAATCATCCATTACAAACATTTCAAGTGTTTCTCGTCCTAGGATTCATGCCATATCCTAGGTTTTAATCATTCATTCCACACATGCATTTAGGTTATAATTAATTTAAGGGGAAGCCACTCTACAAGTAAACCCAGGAGTAGTGGGGGCTTGAACGGCAGGCTCACCTGCCTCAGCAAGCCCCTAACCTACAACGGAACGAAGTCCTATCACAAGGATCGATTACAAGAGAATATTCAGAATAGTATAGAAAGTCTTCTAACAAGTAGAGGAAATCATATGGGAAACATCGATATCTTATTTGCGGAAAATGGACCTCAAACGGACCCTAAATGGGTCAAAAATAGCATTTTTGACTCAAATCAGACGTCTTAAATGTGTCCAGTGTCATACCTCAACCCTTGCTCCAATCCTTAGACGTCCAAGAACTCTTCTGAACCGTCTGGACCCAGCTCCAGACGTTCGACCACCTCTCCGGACATCTGGAAGTGCCTATAGTCATCTGGTAAGCTCCCTAGACGTCTGAAAAGCATGGAAGGGCATGTCCCGCGCTTTCCCAAAGCGAATCCTGCACGCAGACACCCGATCCTCTCAAAACGATATGCAAAATGGGGTATCGGCGGAGCGGCCTTCATGGCCGTATCCGCAAAGGGACGTACCTTCGCGAGACTCTCTCCTTAGACGTCTGGAATGGCCTCCAAATGTCTGCTTTGTCGTCGAGACGTCTGATTCTTGGAAAAACCCAAAACCAGAACCTACTTTCGCCTTCTTGCACCGCGCGTGGCTGTGCCGCGCCCCCTCGCTTGTAGCTCGGGCTGTAGCAGTGTCGAGGAGGACCTCCTTGACGCACTCCTCCTCGCGCACATGCCGCTCCAGCCGTGCGCTCACTCACCGGTGAGCTCCCATGTGAGCTCGCGAGTTTGCTCTCCTCCTCCTCTCCTCATGCCACTCCTCCTCGATGCCACCTGCGCACTCTCTCGCTCGCGCTGCCCCTCTTGCTGGAGGGAAGAGGAAGGAAGGTGGCTGGTAGTTGAGAAGTGAGGGGAACGAGAGAGGAGGAGGGGGTTATATAAGGTTGGGGTTAGGTTTTGCTTGGAGGCAAGGGAAGAGAGAGAAGAAGGGGGAAAAACAAGGGGTACTGTCTGCGCACAGCATGCACGCAGACGTGTGGTCGTACCCAAAGATTTTCGATTTCCAGACGTCTGTGAAGGTTTCCAAACGTCTGACCCACAATCCAGACGTCTTAAAAGGATCAAACAGCATGGGTCTTAACATACAGCAACCCAACCCTAATGAAAGGCCGAATCCAAGGGATACCGCTCTTGGATATACTCCCTTTGAATGTGAAATGTCATGCGACCAACTGACATCAGATGTGGAGGTGCTATTTGTGATGAGATTGCACATGCAATATGGCAAGAATATCATGGTGGCAGTCGTACTCGATGATGTATTGAAGTGTGGTTTAGTTCATATTTCAGAATCTTACTTATTTACCTACCTCGACAATGTCTACTTTAATTTTTTCATTGTTGTCTTAGGTTTCTTTTGATTGTAGCTTATTTTATGATTAGGGCTCTGTAATATCAATCAATGATATATTAATGTGCCATTGATTAGTATAGTCATTAATGCATGGCCATGTACCATATAACAATGATCTTTTACGCTCTCTAATATATGATCTTTGCTTTATCTGACATTTGGGAACAAGTTGAAGTACCATTAATTGAGTACTATTTTCCTATCTAAACTAGGTCCCAGGTAAAGAAGCAAGGACATCAACAAATATTCAATACAACGTTGATGACATCTTGTTGTCCCTCATCAAAGCATGAATCAATTGTAACATTATCATTTGTAACTTATCCATGTATTGAAAGAAGATTGTATAATTTTCTGTACTTGCATTAGGTGTCCATGTTATATTTGGTATCATATACTAAACTGTTGTATAATTAGTGGTCGATCTTATTGTATACTATAAAGTACCAAGTTATTAAAAATCTTGATAATTGTGTTTCCCTTCTTTGCCTATCAAGTTATGTACACAACCATGTCCATTTAATTAATGTAACCTAAGTATAAATTATATGCACAGTTACTTTACAAAAAAATATTGTATGTTGTTAATAATCAATAATCTATCAAGTAAAAGTAAAAAATATCTGCCATCTCTATCGTGACCTTAATTGTATTTAAAATGAAAATTAGTTTAAATAAATTAATGCCATGTAGTTAATAAAACATTATCCGTTAAGTTATATATAATGATAACTCATTTTAATTAATATAATTTTAATTACAATTAAAACAAATAAAACTTCTTATATCAAATAAAATATTTGTTCAAAATAATAAATTATAATTATCTTATTAGAGGCAACTACCATTAACAATTAACAAACTTTTAAACCAACAACTACATGGATAGAAATGTCATTCTGCACCTTATCCTATCGACAAACTCCCAAATAATAAACTTCCACACGCAGGATAACCCTCCAAATTATCCCTTTGTCTTTCAAACAACCATAAGTTAACCTACCAGGATAACCCTTGTGACTTCTAAACAGAAATGTAGGATAACCCATCTGCAAAAAGTTATCTTACAAAATCTATCTTTCCATCCAAACTAGCTCTTAATGTCTATTAATGCATGTGGCTGAAAGAATATATGTGTCACTATTGATGACACTATTTTCTTTTCTTTTTTTGTTTAATTTCTGGTTGCTGCAGGTCTTTCTCCCCTCTTTCTATGTATTTCCTCTCTCTCATTTTTTTTTCTCTTATTTCAATTTTTTTTCACATTCTTTAACACACACGTTACATTGGTTAGCACGTACATCTATTTCATCTTCGCCATCAACTTCTTCATCTTTTACTATAATTTATCTTAGGTAAATCTTGAGTTGCCGCTTTTCTCTCAATACCAATCCAAGTACACTCTAATTTGTAAAGTCAAAATCAATACAATTTGGTCGTTTTCTTTTTCTTTTTTTAAAAAAGTCTATAAAACATAGCATCCATATCTTCTAGGATAACTCATTGATCATATCTAGTGGTTAGTGCTACAGCAGCACCATATATAGTAACGCATAATTATATACCATTACAACATTAGTTGATAACATCTATGCTATGGAAGCATAATTAATATCACTATTGATTGCTATATGCTGAAGGAGTTATAGCAACGTCATACCATCACCACTATGAGCTATTATAGAATTCTAGCATCATGTTATGAGTTATAACAATGCTACAACATTGATGCTATGGTCATACGAAGTATAAGAATCGCAATGTATCACTGATGCTATGGCATCACAGCATTACACTGTATTGATGCTTCGGCAGCATCATAATATCAATGCCATGTAACCATCGGAGTAATACATCATGGGATGCTCTAGGATTGATTTTCTACACAAAAAAAAGTGTCATAATGCTAGTATTGATTTTCAAGAGCATTGACATGCATACCATAATATTTCCTAACAATTTTTTTAAAAAATTTGATTCAACAAACAAGAATGAAGCTTCTCTCTTTGCCTTCCCATGCAAGTTTCGGGAATAAAACATTTTCTTATCATTATTATTCCATCCTTTTAAAAATAGATATCACTATATAATTGCATTAGAGAGAAGAGGCATTAATGGTTAGTGGCTTATAGGGTTGTAAAAATATGAATAAGAAAAGTTTGGATATTTTTGTTAGACTAGAACTTTGTAGCCCTTTTGGATGGATGGTGGCTCTCCTATATCCATAGACCCAATTCTATTGAACTCCAATCTTATGCTAAATTACATGGATGATAGTTAACATAACTGTTTCACATACACTCTATCTTGGCATAGCGGCGAAAATGTCGAGAGTAAACAAAGGAGTGAGGAAAGAATTGTAGTCATCTATCGTCACACAGTAGTTGCCATTGCTTTGTAGAGTGGCTATAATGTCCTCTATAATAGACTGGAAGATTGCTCTTAGAAGTTCATTGATATTACAGAAATATCTTCACTATGCGCTGATACCCCCTCTCAAATAGAAGGTTGTGGAACGACCTAAAGTTTGTGATGGAAGGGAAGGAATTTTGATGAATGAAGTAGCATTGTCATGATGTTTGCAACTTGTTCAGCGGTAAGCAAATATTGTACTATGAGTTCTTTGGATGTTATCTTGTCCCAAACAAAATGAAAATCAATTTCTATATGTTTGGTGTGAGCATGGAAAATTGGATTGGATGTTAGATGGGTAGCTCCAATGTTGTTACACCATAAAGTTGGTGGATTTGGCAGTGGAGTATGAAGCTCTTGACATAGTGAACATAGCGAAGTGATTTCAGCAGTAGCATTTGCAATTGCACGATATTCTACCTCCATACTTGAACGAGCGATCGTAGCTTGTTTCTTGGATGACCAGGATATTAGTGATTTACCAAAATGTATTGTAAAGTTAGATGTTAATCACCGAGCGTCTAGAGAACTAGCCCAATCTGCATCAGTAAAAATATTGAATTGAAGTGTGGAGGATGGGCAAAGAAGAATCCCAAATGACAAGGTTCCTTTAAGATAACAAAGTAACCTTTTTAATGCTTGGAAATGAATACTTGTTGGGGCATGCATCATCTGGGACAATTTATTAACAGATAATGTAATATCAGGTCTAGTGAATTGAAGATAGTGTAAGTATTTGTTAAAAAATATTTGGATTGGGTAAAGGGTCTCCCACATCTTTGGCCAGTTGTTCACTTTTTTGAGTAAACATAGGTGTGGAGATAGGTTTGATACCAACAAAGTTATGTTTTAATAAATCCACAAGGTGATGCTATTGTGAGAGATGAATGCGTTGGGCTAATTTCTGAAATTCTGTACCAAGGAAATAAGATGGATACCCCATGGTTTTGAGTGGAAATTGGTGCTGCAATGTATAAATTAATCTATCGTAGATGGCTGAATCAGAGCTGATCACTAGGATGTCATTGACATATATTAGGAAGTAAATAATATGCTAACACACCTCAAGAGCTTTCTAAGAGAAAAATGCTTACTTTCCTTCTCGTGCTTTTGCGCTTCTCCGCCTACAACTACTGTGATCTAAAGCATGCTCGCTCTCTTGTGATTCACGAAAGCTTGGTTCGTTATTTAATATTTCTGATGTTCTAAAAGGAGATCATGAGCTACTGGAGAGACTCAGGCGACAGGAAGGCTAATTGAAGGGGAAGGGCGGATGGGCATGCGCGAACATGTGTTTAGGGCACGGACGAGATTGGATGGAGGTGGTGCGTCACCGTGGTGCAACCTGGAGAGACACCGTTTACTATCGCTGTTGGGAATGAGGGCACATGGCATCCATGTGTAGAAACCTTATTGTCTGCCTTGCTTGCGGTGGACTCAGCCATCGACGTGTCACAGACATGGAGGGTAGGCCATCCATGATAGGGGACATCGACGTGAGGCTTGGTGGACTCCCCCGAACCCTAACCGACCACCCCCGCCACCCAAACGCCAAGTCTTGCTGTTGATATTCCTCTTATGCCTGAGATCCTTGTCATGGAGATGCTGCTGCGTGAGCTCTTGATTGGGGAGAACTTATCTAGACTGGATGATCTTGATGTGCTTCAACGCTTGGTGAGATCCTTGTCCCTCTCTTCTTGTCCGTGGAAGGTTATGGTTCTGAACCCATCGAGGTTCTTACTGTTTGGCCTGAGCAATCCTATTGTCGAGAGGCTTAAGTTCCGGGCATCAATGTTGGGGGACCTCTTAGTGGTGTGGAGGATGGTCTCCCCTTTCGATGGTGAAGTTTCAGAACTGCCACTGCAAAAGATGTTTCAATGCAAGGGTGTGGTTGAGATCAGGGGCCTTCTGGTTCATCTCCGCTCCACAGCAGTGGTTCAGTAGGTTGTGTTGGGCTTCTCCTCCTTGCAAGCAGATGCCATGGTTAGGCTACACGAAGGGGACAATAGACGGGTCAATGTTGAGGTTTGTTTGAAGCATGATGGTCCGTACCCAGAGAATGTCATCCTCAGATGTGGAGGATGCCCCATTTATCTTTTCGGTTGGTGGAACCAGAGGTGGGTGCTGAGTCGAAGAAGAAGGCGGACAAACCGATCAAAGAAACCAGCAAGTGGGTGATGAAGGTACAGCAGAGGATGCAGTTTGTAGGGAGTTCGGAGGAGGGTGTTCCTATGGAGATGGGTCAAGATCCTTTGCCTGACCTGTGTGAATCATCCAACTTTGTTGGAGGAGTCTCGTTCACTAAGGGGAAAAGCCCAACCATGGTGGAGGACAGCATGCTAGAGGCTCAAGATGACGAAGGTGTAAAGGCCAACTCTTCCACTCCGATGGGGGAGAATGCAGTGGTGGTGCTGATAAATGACCACCGGTTTGCACTAAAAATGGTGTTTTAAATGTCGTTGTTGTAGTATATATCACAAATACAAATCGATGTCGCATCGAATTTTTTTATATACTTAATTTTTACTGGTTTATTCCAGGTCGTTCACTAGGAGGCAGTTATTGATATACATCACTCTCTAAGTCCAAAAATATCATTTTATTCCAAAAATGTTGATTTTATTTACAAAAATGAATGGAAGAATCAAATAATTGCATGAATTGGTTAATTATGTACAAAAGAATAAATAAAAATATATTACAATGCTTGAAAACATTTATACACAAACAAGTATCAAAACTATATATATATTTACTTTGTATTAATTATATATAACTACTCTAAGTAATACCTATAGGTACAAAAATATTTAATGATATTTACTATTCTAAATTATGATAACATATTAATATCTATAGTAACATATATTATATTTACAGTGACATATATAAGTGTCGCTAAAATATGTCTCTAAAATCTTAGTAAAACTATATACATAACCTAAGGTAAAATAACTAACTATACTAACATATCTACTTATCTACAGTGACAGATTTATTCATCACTAAAGCTCTAAGTGATTTATATACATAATAGCTCAAACACATTTCTATACATCTTATATTACACACACACACACACACACATATATATATATATATGCACACACACTATACATACGTATACTTACTTATTTACATTATATTATATTATTTATATACATATACTTATTATACACTATATATATATCTATGTGTACATATACAAACACACACTAAGGCATGGGGGGGTGGTTTCTGTAGTTTCCCTGCTAGGAGGGGGTGACGTAATAAATTGCGGAATCGAATATAAACAATCTCACAAAAAATTCATTTACATAAGGTACACAATTATTTTTAGGTGAAAACCCAAATCGGGTGAAAACCACCACCTAACCCTCTCGAGTTAGGATTTTCCGATCAACCAAGTTGATCAAATCCACTAAATGAATCACTTAAACGAGGGTGATTCAACCTCAATTACAACCACGCTACTTTATACGAGGGTAGCGTACCTCAAACCCCTTCTCTTCACGAGAAGGATTTTGTCCCACGAAGGAGACAGGAATTCCCAAAGCGAATACCCAACCAAATAATAAAGTAAAATAATAATATAGTCCTATAGAGCCAACAAAGTAATTTTTAACATAAGCTTCTATAGGAATTAAGATGCTTCCCTTTGCAAGGAGTGCGTCGAATCGATGATGCGGGTGCGTGAGCTACACGACGGCGCAACGTCGCTCTCGTGAACTACGGCGGGAGAGTGAGTGCGCAAAGGCTTGATGCTCTCCAGATGAAGAACTTGAACATGGAGAGCAAGAGCTTTTCTAGGACATAAAAGAGTAGAAAGTATGTTGCTAGGGTGTGTCTTAGTGTGCAAGAGGTTCTCCTCTATTTATAGAGGCCTTAGGAAGGCTTTGGAAGGCTTTGAAAAGCTTCCATAGCCGTTGGGAGCAAAGCCCAAGAGAATCAGGCCGAAATCAGGAACAATGATTGCACTGACAGGGTTAGCAGACGTCTGATCCTAGCATCAGACGTCTGATTTTAGGCGGGTTTCTTCCTGACTTGAATCAGATCTAAACAGGGTTCTAGTGCAAGTCCATCAGACGACATACAGGACGTCTGGCACTATGTCTGGACGTCTGGAAACCTACTTTTCTGCGGGAATGGATTTCCAAGAGAGTGCAACGGCTAGAAAATCTCTTAGAAGAGATTTTCGGGTCAACCGAGGCAAAACGGTCATCTATCAGACATCTAGAAAGGCTTAAGGATGTCTGATAAGGCTCTAACGATCTTATTCTTCAGTGTTTGTTAAGCCAGCCAACTGTCCACTAATTGGACGTCTGGAAAAAACATCAGACGTCTTCTAAGATGTTTGGTCTAAGGTCTGGACGTTTGATTTCATCAAACAGAGCTAACTAAGTCTAGCCTAAATGTTATCAGACGTCTGAATCAACAGTCAGACGTCTTAAAACATATTATCAGACGTCTGATTTTGGAATTAGATGTCTGAAAAAGCTGTTTGAACCCTATATTGGTTTTCTAAGTTCTCCACAGAAAACCTAAGTGTCCTAGGGTTGTGCAGGTGTTCTTAGGACTGCTATTAGGGTACTTTGAGGCTCTTTAACATGATGTTCTAAGAAACAAAAAGAGCAAGGAAATAAAGACAAAAGTACATGAAAGAAATAAACAGAATTCTATCCTATTCTTCTTGTCCTTCCATCTTCAATCTATCGCCCCTCGCGAATTTCATCTGTTTTCCATCAAGCTCTTCCAATCCATCCTGGATGCGAACTCGAACTCCGTCTAATTACGTCTTCATTTGCAATTGACATGAAATCTAATACTCCAAGTGCAAATGTTAAATGACATGTATTTTGTTATCATCAAAATAAACGATCGCGGTACTCTAGCACCAACAATCTCTCCCTTTTTGATGATGACAAAACCATAAATAATAATGCAAAAAAAATCCTCCCCCTTTTTGACATTATCAAAAAGGTTTGATTGATTTTAAATTTCCTATAATTCTCCCTTAAAACATGCTCTTCTATGAATTTCTTTTAACAAGAGTAATGTCCTCCCCCTTTTTGTAACAACAAGATAGCTATTATTTTTCTCCCCTTACTAATGGAAATTTAGCTAACTTGCATCTCCCCCTTAAAAATTGACAATTAACTCATAATTTTTTTAACTCCCCCTATCGAAATGCTAATCATAAAAAGATAGGGTAAAGAATTTTTACCTCACCTACCATGGCCAATAAAATGGCCCAAATGGTGGTGGAGGATGCCACATCGGATGGGGCTCCCATCCGTAGCTCGGAGGCCCGGGCATTGGCGCCGGTCTCCAATCTGGTGGTCGACGTGCGGCGAGTCCATCATTTGTTCGTCGTCTCGTCGGTCTTTTTGTTCTCCTCCATGGTCTACTCCTTGGTTCTCCCAACTCGAGTTGACCAACCTTGAGCTTGTAGGTCCAGTCCTTTGTGTTGTAGTTATCCCTGAAACCTACAAAACAAGATTCTAATTCTTTTTTCGGTATCCAAGTGAGCTTGGATCCGGATCTATTAGCGGGTCTTCTTGACGGAGATCCTTTCTCAACCTTAGGGTTATAAAAATTATCTACTTTGTTGACTAATTTGTTAGAGTTTTCCCTAAGACATGCGATTTCTTTTTCCATAGTATGCATCTTAGTCTTTAAATCAGAGATTTCTAACTTTAAACTATCATTTTCTTCAATCAATTTAGTATTTTCATTGATTAAATTTTTGTTTTCTAATAACATGTTATTATCCTTAAGACTAGTTTCTATGTCCTTAAGTTATTTTTCTAACCTATCATTTTCATTTTTAAGAAAACTAAGGTTCTTTTTAATGTTTTTATTTTCTATTTTAAATGTTTTACTAACTTCAAAAAGCTCATTAAATGCATCTTGTAAATCGAAATTTACCTCGTTGTCAGAGTCGCTTCCGCTTTCGCTGTCGCTATCACTTCCTCTAGCCATGAAACCAAAGCAAGCAGTTTCTTCTTCTATAGACTTTTCTTCTTCTTCCTTCGAGCTCGAATCGTCCCAAGTGGCTTGGAACGCCTTCTTCTTAGATTTCTTCTCCTTTTCCTTCTTCTCCTTTTGAGAAGAGGGCAGTCTGGTCGCAAATGCCTTTTCTCGTTGCAGTGGTAGCAACATCTCGGGCTCTCCTTCTTCTCCTTCTTCTTTGATTCCCTACAAAACTTGGAAAATTTCTTTAAGTAAAATTTTAAAGTCTTCGTCGTCGAAACTTACCTCGCTATCCGACGCAGATTTGAAGGCGAGAGTCTTCTTCGGTTTTGGCTCCAGTGTATCCTTCTTCTTCTGCTTCAACTTTGTCTCATAGGCCATTAGATTGCCTAGGAGATCTTCCATGTTGAGCTCCTCTACTTCGTTTGCCTCCTCGATGGCGGTGACTTTCTGTTCCCACTCTGGTCCAAGGGAATGAAGAAGCTTCCCCTGAAGCTCCCTCTTGATGAAGTCTTCCCTAAAGCTTTCAAATTATTTACAATGAGAGTGAACCTAATGTTCATCTCACTTAAAAATTCATTAGGCATCATAGAAAAAGATTCAAATTCTTGAGAAAGTAAATTTATTTTAGAAGTTTTTACCTTAGAGGTACCTTCGTGAGTTACCTCAAGTGTGTGCCAAATCTCGTATGCGGTGGCGCATTGCGAGATTCTATTGAACTCCTCTGGGCTGAGCGCGCAGCAAAGGGCGTTCATGGTCTTTGCGTTCAAATAGAGCTCACGAATTTGTTGTTGCGAGTAGCCTCCCATGGGTTTCTCTGGGATCTCAAATGGCATCTCGCACTTGGCCCAAATCGTGAAGTCATTGACTTGAAGCCAAGTCTTCATCCGCAGCTTCCAATAGGAGTAGTTGCTCCCGTCGAAGAATGGCGAACGGGTCGTGGACTGCCCCTTGGAGATTTGGATTGCGGAACAGCTCCCCTCCATGATCTTCTTGCCGGGTGTTACTCCGATTAGCAAGAACCTGCTCTGATACCAATTGTAGTTTCCCTGCTAGGAGGGGGTGACGTAATAAATTACGGAATCGAATATAAATAATCTCACAAAAAATTCAATTACACAAGGTACACAATTATTTTTAGATGGAAACCCAAATAGAGTGAAAACCACCACCTAACCCTCTCGAGTTAGGATTTTTCGATCAACCAAGTTGATCAAATCCACTAAACGAATCACTTAAATGAGGGTGATTCAACCTCGATTACAACCACGCTACTTTATACGAGGGTAGTGTACCTCAAACCCCTTCTCTTCACAAGAAGGATTTTGTCCGACGAAGGAGACAGGAATTCGCAAAGCGAATACCCAACCAAATAACAAAGTAAAATAACAAATATAGTCCTATAGAGCCAACAAAGTAATTTTTAACCTAAGCTTCTATAGGAATTAAGATGCTTCCCTTTGCAAGGAGTGCGTCGAATCGATGACGCGGGTGCGTGAGCTACACAACGACGCAACGTCGCTTTCGTGAACTACGGCGGGAGAGCGGGTGCGCAAAGGCTTGATGCTCTCAAGATGAAGAACTTGAGCTTGGAGAGCAAGAGCTTTTCTAGGACACAAAACAGTAGAAAGTATGTTGCTAGGGTGTATCTTAGTGTGCAAGAGGTTCTCCTCTATTTATAGAGGCCTTAGGAAGGCTTTGGAAGGCTTTGGAAAGCTTCCATAGCCGTTGGGAGCAAAGCCCAAGAGAATCAGGCCGAAATCAGGAACAATGGTTGCACTGACAGGGTTATCAGACGTCTGATCCTGGCATCAGACATCTGGGAACAAAGTCAAACGTCTGATTTTAGGCGAGTTTCTTCCTGACTTGAATCAGATTTAAATAGGGTTCTAGTGCAAGTCCATCAAACGACATACAGGACGTCTGGCACTATGTCTGGACGTCTGGAAACCTACTTTTCTGCGGGAATGGATTTCCAAGAGAGTGCAACAGCTAGAAAATCTTTGAGAACAGATTTTCGGGTCAGTCGAGGCAAAACGGTCATTTATCAGACATCTGGAAAGGCTTAAGGATGTCTGATAAGGCTCTAACAGTCTTATTCTTCAGTGTTTGTTAAGCCAACCAACGGTCCACTAATTGGACGTCTGGCAAAAACATCAGACGTCTTCTAAGATGTCTGGTCTAAGGTTTGGACGTCTAATTTCATCAGACAGAGCTAACTAAGTCCAGCCTAAATGTTATCAGATGTCTCAATCAACAGTCAGACGTCTTAAAACATATTATCAGAGGTCTGATTTTGGAATTAGACGTCTGAAAAAGCTGTTTGAACCCTATATTGGTTTTCTAAATTCTCCACAGAAAACCTAAGTGTCCTAGGGTTGTGCAGGTGTTCCTAGGACTACTATTAGGGTATTTTGAAGCTCTTTAACATGATGTTCTAAGGAACAAAAAGAGCAAGGAAATAAAGATAAAAGTACATAAAAGAAATAAACAGAATTCTATCCTATTCTTCTTGTCCTTCCATCTTCAATCTATCGCTCCTCGCGAATCTCCTCTATTTTCCATCAAGCTCTTCAAATCCATCCTGGATGCGAGCTCGAACTCCGTCTAATCACGTCTCCATTTGCAATTGACCTGAAATCTAATACTCCAAGTACAAATGTTAAATGATGCGTGTTTTGTTATCATCAAAACAAACGATCGTGGTGCTCTAGCACCAACAGTTTCAACACTTAGTCGATTTATGAGCTCACCCTCTCTTACATAAATGCACGTTCACTGTTCACTTATGTAAAAATTAGGTTTGTTAATTGGCGGACGGCCTTTTCAAGGGATACATAGCACCCTGGGTAGGGTGGGACCTGACCTCTACTAAGACCACCTTAGTTTAGTTATTTAGGTGCATTAATCTAGATTTATGCTCGTTAATGAGCTCAATTAGGCCTTCGCACAGTGCATGGCCCCTGGCCCATCACTATGCTCAATCATATGCCATATCAATGCTCAAGAGTATCGAGAAAGGAGGTAATAGTGATATGCTGGTGCCCGACACCTGACAACTGAAGGGTCGCTACCACAAATCCCTTTTATGCCGCTGCAGCTGCTCCAAAAGCCATGATGTGGCTCTAAGTTAGCGCCCCTTAGGCGCTAAGCTGCGTTGAAATGGCATCCTGATTAGCCAATTTTGGTACTCGATTTGAGGGTCATAATTTATTTTAAATTAAAAATAAATTATACCATTGTAAAGCTCTTATATAGGACTACAAAATTATATAATTACTTTACAAAAATAAGTTATTTTATTATATAATAAAATTAGGTAAAGTTTACAGTTTATACATATGAAATTATGTGTTAATTTGTTAATTAAAGTATAAATTAGTTAATTAATCATCAAATTGGCTTAATACAGTATTAATATACATGATAAATTATTTATTTCATATTTTTATGATATTTTATAAGCTTTATTTTAATTTATTTACAATTAAATACATGTTTTAGATGGTTTAACATGTAAATAAACTATAAATACTATAATACAGTATAAATACAGTTTAAATTAGTTGAAAATACTTAATATCATATATTACAAGTATACAACATAATTTTCCTCACTATTAACTTAAATTACTGATGATAACATCATCATGAGGCATAATTAGCTTTAATTAATCAGAATCAATTGACAATTCCTCCTACATAGTCGCCTGAGAGTCGTAATTCCCTGCACATCCATTTTGAGAGGAATACACTAAATCAGGGTTAATTCTGCAGTTTTAACAACATATTATGAATGCAGAATAATCACAGGATTCCCCAAGGATTAATCTAAGGTCTAAATAGCATTAAAGTCTAATAAGAGGGTCTACACAGACAGAAACAGGGTTTCACGCACTTCAAGAACTGATTCATAACCTCAAATCCTAATTTCAAACCTGCTAAATTACAGAGGTTTTAGTTAAGATAAAATTCATCTAAACATTCTAAAATTCATAGAAAAATATTCCATGAGGTTTGGTATCCTTGATTTGATCTTTGGAACCCATTTTGACCTTAAACAGAATTATAGACACAGTTCTACCCTAACTTGGGTTTCTATGCAAATTTCCTAGTCAAACTTAATCAAAACGGAAATCCAACTTCACCATCAGATTTGTTGGGTCCAAATTAGGTTTGTACCAAAATTTGGGCCAAATCAAAGTTCTTCTTGACCTAGTTTGCATTTTAGTCCAGTCAGACTCTCTCTCACATACAGGCCCCTAGCTTTTGAATTTATTTACAAACAGCCCCCTAGGTTTGTTGTCTTCTTTGTAACTAGGTCCCTACCGCTATTGGAGGTCAACCGACATCCAGGACCAAGCCAAATCCTACTTGAATGTTCATCAAATCCCACCAAATTTGATGGGATTGATGTTCACACCCTGACGCATCTATTGGGACAGATCATTGCTCTTGATTCGCCCCAAGAAGCTCGTGCGATTGCACGAGATTCATGGGTTCTTCTTAAATCCTAACAAGCCATTGTCGGCTTGTTTCTTGATTTAGACCTCGGTTGGAGCTATATAAAAGCTCCCTCATTGCAAATTCATGCTCCTTAGCTCGATTTTGGCCACAAATCTTCACCAAATTTCCCTCTCCAGCCACTCCACCGCAACTCTGATGACTCCTCTCCAACATCCTTCTTCGCACGTTGCCACATACCATAGGCAACGGGAACACCTTCATCTCCTTCCTCCGCTCCTCGCAATACTAGCAAGAGCATTCCAGATCCCCTCGTTGTCGCCGCCCCTTCCATCAGAGGTCTTCATCTTGTCGGCGACCAGCCAATCATAGCCATTGCACCTCTCTCTCTCTCTCTCTTCGTTCATAAATAGGTCCAATCTCTTCCTTTAACTCTGTAGATCCTTATAAACCCCTCTACCTCTTGTTCGACCGCCAACTCGCCTGCTGCCACGTAATATAGGTAGCAAGTTTGCCTCCCCCAGGCTCGTCCGCATCTCGCCATGCCTGTGAGAAGCTCCTTCCCCCTTCAGTCGTCACCCGCCCTTCCTCTCGGAGCCTCCTTCGTCTCTGGCACCGGCTAAACATCCGCATCCCCTTCATCAGCAACAACTCTAGTTCGACTCCTCATCTCCTCCTGACTTGATTCACGCACTCAACACCCACATCAACACGCTCTCACGCCTGTGCCACCGTCGTCTTCCACGTCTTCGACATACCACCGACGACCTCGCACAACCGCACATCGCACCAAACTGCTCACCACCGATCTCAAAAGCTTTGCCGTGTCCTCAAAACCAAAACCCCTCAAGAAATTGAGGGGATTGGCCACGCACACGCGCCACCGAGCTTGAGATTCACCACACTCCTTTCTCCAGTTCGCTGGACATCCACAGGCACTCCCACTCCACGCAAGCACCATTGGCATGTTCGCCTTCACACGGCGATCCTCCTGAGCATATGGATTGGGGTATTTATCTTGTCTTCTTCTTTTCAAGTGACAACTGGACCTCTGCTGCCGCCCTTGACGTCTTCGACCTCGGTTGCAGTCCTTCGACCACAATCCCTCTAGACTCCATCCCCAGGACGCGTGACTGACTCCCAGGTCCTCTTCTAGGACCTCAATTGAAACCACTAACCACGCCATTGACCTCAATTGAAGGCGCTTCCTCCTGCTGCTGCTGCATGAAGGAGAGGGACAAAGATAGTCCCACATCGTCAGTGTTGAAGCACTTCACAGTGGATAAAAGTTTTTTGTGCCATGAGCCCTCACCCAGTACACAAGGGGTCGGGTCCCTCCATGCACGCATATGCACACCTCACCCACTACACCTCACAGGCAGGTCTGGTCCCCTGCTCTGATCTGATAACCCGAATTTGAACCCGATTTCACTCGGGTTTGAGAGAGGCTAAGAGGCAAATTTGTGAGAGAGAGGGGGGTGGGTTTTGCTCTGCTTGGACCTTGGAGCCTACCCTCTCTTGTGACACTTAGAGAAATCTAAAGCCTTGGTTGTTGTTGCTGTTATGAAGAAGAGAGGGCCTGTGCCTCTTCTGTTAAGGCATCTGGATGCCTTGCCCATCGTCTAGGGCCCTCTGCTGGTTACTTTGGATACTTAATTGGCGTTGAAATTTGATTGTGGTTACTGTGCATTTATTTGAATATTTGTGAGCTTTAAACTTAAGGGTTGACTCGGTGATTTAAATCACTATTTTAACCCGATCTGATCTTATTGAATTATCATTTTGAATAATCATTGCTTCCAAATTGCTTATATTTCTTGAGATTGGTGAATTTAAATTGCATTTTTGCTCCCTGCAGACGATATCGGACTCTATATCCCGAATCCGAGCATATAAATTTAAATGATTTGAGCGATTTTGTCCTATACTACAATGAATCTCTTAAACAACGATAATTTCACCCAAACAATTACTAATTTATTTTATTTTAACTTAATAAATTACCTAGTTAACTTAATAACTTAATTATTTACTGTAAATATATAATTAAATTAAATTATGGGCATTATATAGTACATAATATATATATATGTATGTACAGTATTAGGTATAAATATGTATGTACATATAAATAGGTTTATAGAGTTATTTAGCTTAATATACATTTAATTTATATAAATTAATATATAATAATACAATAAAGTTATATACACAATAAATTATTCTAAATACTTAATTTAATACATATAATATATATAAATTATTTATAGACATTTTGTACATATTTTATACTATATACATATAACTTAGGTTTAATTAATATATACAAGTATATACACAATATACAAGGTATTTTTGGGTATTTTTAGGTATTTTTTATTTTTATGGGTTTTATATATATAGTAGAGATAGGGGATGAGAGAGAAAGAGTGAGATGAGAGAGGGAGAGAGAGAGAGTTGTTTTTGTTGTTTCTCATGTTTAGTTCTTTTATTAAGTTTCAAGGTAGACTGAACCATTGGCTAGTATGTTTTACCAAGTCGACAGTTTAGAATGTCTTGAAACTTTGCATGCACTTAGAAAATTTACTAATCCTACTCAAGACACTTTTATTTTATTTTATTTTTTTGGAATTTTTTTATCAATTTTATTTATATACAAAGCTAACACAAGAGAGGCCTTAAAGAGTGTCTCTAAATGGAACCTAAGGCCTAAAAGTGAGGTCTATGTGCTGGAACTACAACTCATTCACTCAGAAATGTCCAACACATCATATAAGAGGTATTCAAACATTTAAACTTAATTTTCAATTTAATTTTGTTCCCACTTTCATATTGGATAGTGATAACATTGATATAGCTGTCAAAAGAATATAAAACTTGAAATCAAAGCATTCAAATCAAAATTTTAAGTTATTGCAATACATGAATGCTTGATACATGGAATTCTAACACTACAAAACATGTAGCTCACTTAAACATTTCAAGACGTAGCCAAAATCCCATTTCAATCCAGCCAACACAGACCTGCAGTGGCAACAGCAGCTGCTAGATCAGCTGTTGAGATTTCAATGCAGCTCCAATAGCAGCAATTGTTGCTCAATCATCAGCATCAGTAGTTGCCATTGTTATTGATGCAAGTATTTGAATTGACATAAATCCTGATATGAGATTTCCAAATCTCATTCCAGTACAAAAATAATTTAGATCTAGATGTCATGAATCTCATAAAAAGTCTCATATCACAAAACCACTTGTAATCAAGATGTAAAACTCATTTAAAACTCTTGAATTCCAGATCTGATATCAAAGCTCAATGAGAACCAAATTGATTTTTTTTTTGTTTATCAAACCATAGACAGCTTAATAAGAAGTCAATAGGCCACTGAAAATTTACTTAAAATGAGTTCCCCACCTTCATTAAAATCAGTTCAAGCTTCAATTAACTATCACTCAAGAATTGAAACTCAATTATGCTCAGAGAGCAATGTCGCCTTGTTAGGCTTTTGATCTTGAATCACTAAGGTGATATGATCACCTATACCTCCTGCACACCATTAATTGGTGTTTAGGAAGGTTTAGTGATTCTTAAAAGCAATTGAATCATTGCTAGGGCCTCCAATCAATGTAACTGATTTTCCTTGGCTCTAGCTATCATTTAGGAGCCAAAATTGAAATATAACTTGGGCATGAACACTGTCGTCAATAGAAAATCCAATAAAAACAGTCCATGCTCATTGCCATAAATCCAATCAAGTAAATACAAACTCGATAAAATCGATAAGATTTGATAGAATTCAAAGCTCTCAATAAATTCACAAATCAGCCCATGAGATTAAACCAAATTCAAGCGATCAAACCAAGTTCAATTCAGCTCAAAGGAGGGTGATTGTGATCCAATGTAGTGAATGGAATCACCCTTAAGTGATATTTAGTGCACCAACAGATCAGTAAGCCCTTAAGCTCAAGATCTGTTGGTTGCTTGATGAGTGGGTGACTGATGGATTTAATTGTGAGGGAAAAACAATGAATGTGGATAATGAGATGTAAAGAGAGATTAATGGATCGAAATGGAAATGAACACGAAAAACCTCTCCGATCTGAATTGATCAGAGAGGTGCGGACCAGAGCTAATCTATTCTACTCCTAATCTATTTACAACATAAACTGTGAATTCTAACATCTAATCTACTCCTAAGCTACTCTAAACCATCACCAAAATTTCATCATCTAATCTATTCTAACCAAACTACATTACACTAATTGCTACTTTAATTACTCTAGAAAGCAGATAAATCCTAATCTAAAGGAAGAATGGGATGCTTGGGCTACAACTGGTCACTGTAGCGACAAAGGGTGACGAGGAGATCTTCAGCGAGGAATGAGGTCCCTGGATCCACAGCAGGTTGCTGTGGTGACAAAATTGAGGAAGAAAGCTGCCTCTGTCACAAACAGTTGATGAAGGAGGAAGGGGAACTGGAGACTAGACGAAGGGATCGACTCATAGAGGAGGGAGTTGATGGCGCGCGTGCGCTCAGGGCAGGTGCTTAAGTAGAGGGGAGAGTGAGTCAAATCACCACAATGGTGAGATTAAGCTCCTAGGGCATGGGCGGTGGAGATGAGGAGAGGGGTGTGCACGAAGTTTCAAAATGAATCACAGTCGTTGGATGAGATCTAGAAGGAAAGGTGATCACACGCACTGAAGCGCGTGAAGGTTCGAATTGGTTTGGCCCCTTGGATCTAGAAATCAAAGGATGAACGACCTAGATTGGCCAAGTTCTTGGGATGAACAATGCGCCCTTAGGTGTAGCTCTAATGGAAAAATTGCAGAGAGGTCCTTATGGGCGAAACGGTAGAACATTTATGGCAAGGCCCATAAGTGGTAAGGAAGTAATGCAGAGCCGTCCCTAAGTTTTGCAAATAGGCCCCTGATGGCTTGCACTATGGTCCATGGAAGTTTTAATGTGAATAATATGTATGTGAACAAAGGACCTAAATGTAAAACTACTAATGCAAGGTCCTAATGATGTCCAAACGAGTTTTTATTGAAGCATAATTGAACATTTAGGAAGCTGATTTCACTTTTGATTTGAAGTTTTGAACTCAAAATGTGTGTTAAATTTACAATTGAATCATCATCTTGTATTAATGAATAGACTCTCATTTTAGGACCTAATTTCACATTTTTAACACATATTTTATGTTTTAGGTCTTTTTCACTATTTCCCACACTTAACCTTTTTCATGTGTTAATTCAATAGTGTTTAACCTAGCTTTTAGCTTAACTTAGGCATTTTAGCTATGACGAGCCACACCTCATCATAACACCATGCTTAGGTTTTGCTAGTCCCTTAGCAAACACAACTCATTAAAGTGCAAAACATTTTAAGTATTTGCTAGGTAAGTGTGATGAGATATCTATTTTTCTTTTCTCAAAATTGTTAAGTGTTTAGAGATGTTCTTAAAGCTGAAAGATTTTCTGATAAGCCAGCTGTGTTTATATCTGGACATTGTGAGAACCTGTTGCTTAAGAAGATTGATCAGAACTTTTGACTGATATGACATAGACCATTTCTCGACTAATAAGGACTCTTGGTATTTAATCCTTAAGTGCGATTTCCAAGACTCAGGGGGTTTCACAAGACTCAAAAGCTAAGTGGTTAAAACTCAATCCTGGGGTTTCACGTCTTTTTAAGTCCAGGTTGGTCCTAGCTTCAACTCATGCTTTTGGATTGACTCTCAAGAATGCGGAAGACTCAAACCCAACTCTTATTGCGTTATGGGTCAAAGAATATTTGGTGGAAACAGGGTATTTGTATTGCACCCTGAAAATATTTTTTATGGAAAGCTATTTATAGGACTTGGATAACATACTTGACTTATGCTAAAGAATGTCTTTTTCTGCAAAATTCTTTTTGACTTTTTCTGATTTTTTTTTTCACAAATAAATGTCAGTATGTCTTCGACAACTTTATTTGGTAAAGCACACTTATTTTGTGGGTGACTTCTTTGGTGAGAAGAGCTTCTCCTAGACACAAGACTAAAGACTAGGATAAAGAGTCTACCTACATACACAGGTAAGGATTCCACCTTCTCTAATGAACAGTAGGGTTGAATTTCAAATTCACAAGATCTTTCCTGACACCGTGTAGTGTGAACCAAGGTTACTTAGACTCTTAAGTCAAAGCAAATGAGAGAATCCTGTACTGGTGACTTAGGTATAAGAATACATCCAAAGTTGGGAGAGATCGTGGTCTATCTTGTCAAAGCTTAAAGTGTATTAAGCCAAAGCCTGAGTGAATCAAGCTACAGTGGCCTAGAAAGTCTACCAGCAAAGGTTGAATGTCCATAAACAATTATTTTTTTATGTTTTCAACTATAAGATCATAATTAAATACTTAAATTCTTTTCAATGCTTTTTCTCTCCTCGGTGTTTTTCTATGGAATTCTCCCTCAACAATAAAGATAAGGTCCCTTATTGTATTTTTGGAATTTTAATTTTTGACATTATTTTGTATTTTGACTATGTAATTTTTTTCAACTTTTTCAAAATGTTTCAATTTTTTTGGTATTTTTGATAATACTATACTATATACTCTACAGGTTTGTCTATAATTGGATTTCAGTAAATGATTCACCATTTACACCCTCCATGCTTAAATGATATAATGTCCTCATTGTATGAATAGGGTAGATGCAAATGCATACTCGTGCTTTTCACTAGCTTAGACTGGGTGACGGAAGAAAGTCAGAATGAGGAGATAAAATCTCTGTGTGGATGATTTCAAGTCTGATACAAGATCAGAGTGAAAAAGTAAGGCTAAAAAGTGAAATGCATGACATATGTGACAATGAATGTATGCTAAAGATGCAAGGGTAGACACCTAATGCAAGAAATGGAAAACAAGAAAGGTGAAACTATAAACAAAGGATAGGTTGCTAACTTTTATGCCTTCAACTAGGCGTAAACCAAGATGAGGATGTGTCGTTAAAAATAGGTTCAAGAAGTTGGACCGAAATGGTAGAATTAACAAGTCTGAGATCATGCAGCTCAATGAAGGGTTTTAGTCTTCGTCCATTGACAGTGAAAGGTTCAGATTTGTCAATTTCGGTGATCTCAACAGCTCCATTATCAAAGATTCTTAAGACTTTGAAAGGTCCAGTCCACTTGGATCTGAGTTTCCCTGGGAAGAGTTTTAGTCTTGAGTCAAATAGGACTTTCTGACCAGGGTGAAAGGTTTTCCTACGGATGTGACGGTCATGAAAGGCCTTTAACTTATCCTTATAAATCCTCGAGCTCTCATAAGATTCATTCCTTAATTCATCTAGCTCGAAAATTTGAAGTCTTCTATGATTACAGACCTTCTCTAAGTCTAGGTTACACTTTCTGATGGCCCAATAGGATTTGTGCTCAAGTTCTACGGGAAGATGACGGGGTTTCCCATACACAAGTCTAAATGGAGACATGCCTAATGGGGTTTTGTGAGTTGTCCTATGCCTCTTGGCATAGGACCAAGTTCTTGAGATTGTAGAGCACCATTCATTCAGTATAAAATCGTAAGAAAAATTCATGATGAATTGACAACTAGCAAGCCTACCTACACTTGTGGGAGATTCTTCCCCAATAACTACCATAATGACCACACCCAATACTTAGGTGTTGTCGGCACCACACGATTAAAAATGATGGAAGAACCTACTGACTATGACATTTACCAAACTCTTCACCAATAACCTCAATCACCTGCCCTCACCATGAGAGTGAAACCAATAGGATTCAAATGTTTATTACCTATCTTGTGATAAAATGCTACATGTAAAGCTTTTTTCCACATCCTATCCTTACACGAAAATGGGAATGTCCTCAACATGCTTCCCACATCAAAGGGGACATACAATGGTGAGGTACATTCACAATACTTCAACTAAGAAGAGAGCGTGGTAGCATGGGTAGTGCAATGTCCAACTAATAGAATGCCTCAGCTCCAAACTGTCAAGTGCGCAAGTCCTTTCCACAGAGCAATGTGTAATGACCAACCAATAGGATGCAAAAAGCTCCTTTGTTGCTGTCCACACCTTGCTCTATCTTCTAGAATGTCTAGCTCAACAATGCCAAAAAAGGATGCCACATAGGACAAGTATGCGCATGGATATGTGATTTTTCTTCGTCTTTTATATCTACTTTGTTCTCAATAAAGAAAGTCTATTTTGTTCATCATTTAGGAAGAGTGGCTATGAAGGTAGTAAAAGGGGGGCAAAGGAGGAGTAACAGGAAGCTCGCGGGATGTTGGGTTGAGTTACGAGGAAAAGTTGTTGCTTAGAATGGCTAAATAGTTAGCTTGAGACATTATTATTTAAGAAATAGTAAAAATTTTAAATTTTAATTCTTAATATATAATGTATTTAAAGAATATTTGTAAAAAAATAAAAAAAAATTATATAGGTTGTAGGTTGGGCCAGGTCAAGTTACACTTACAAGCCAACCCAACATGTAATTTAAACAGGTTGGTTAATGTATAGCTTATTAGATTTTGTACGTCCTAAGTGAGCTATTCGAATAATATAATGAGCGAGCTATTCAAACTCAATGTGTGTTCATTTAAGGATCTAAATTTTTTAGAGCCATCTGATAGTACATTAAGAAACCATCCGATTCATTCACTTGTTTAGAGTCCAAGTTGAGACGACGACCTTGATGTTCTTGAATAGAGATTCAGAACTATTACACGAGTCAAGTTAAGGAGTTAACCTGGTGAAATATGAAATATCCAAAGCCCTTCTCCAATGTTATCACAAAGAAAGTGTATCCTTTAACCTGAGACTGATATGTGTCTCTATTCACAAATGCATACATGTGGTAGACCAGCAGATGTACCCACCTTAGTGCTAATATTAGAAAGTCAATGTATGTGGGAAGGGATAGGTGGCAAATAATTCTTGAAGGGACAGTTTGGTTGGTGGAATAGAGGGGGAATTAGGGTCGAATTCCACGTTTGGAAACTTTTATTCCGACGTCAGCGTATTTCGGAATTGAGGGGTGGATTCCGGAATAAACGAATTTCGCCAAAGAGGTGGAATTCGTTTATTCTGTTTGTTTATTCCACTTCTCTCATCTCCCTCTCTCAACTTCACCACATAAAATTCGTTTATTCATCCTACCAAACACCTCAGGCGGAATAAATACTTTTAATTCTTTGATGTGACAATAAACACAACCAAACACTTAGATGGAATAAAAACGCCTAATTCCTCCTACTCTTTTACATCCCTTTTTTATCCCTCCTGATAATTCCTCCAACCAAACAGACCTAAAGGGATCACACGAATCTGTCCTATAAGTGTATGTGGTAGATTGGAAGAATGAGCTTACTCTAAACGTATTAGGAAAGATAATTCCATATGCACTCATAGAGTTCTGATGAGGCTCAAGCAATCTTTTGAGAAAGGAGATTGACATCGTTCTCATCCCAACACAACAACATTTTGCACCTACACCAACGGTCACTGACCGTCGGTATAGGTCAAAATGATAGTTTTTGTAGGTCCAAAGAGCTATTCTGACGGTCATTGAAAGTGTTCTCTTAAGAGGCGTTGCTATAGAAACATCGACGGTTTTACACCATCAATGTTGTACCTAGACCTACAGTGACAGTTACATCCTAGAAGTTGGCTATTTTTTGTGTTAGCAGCAACAACACTTTTATCCATCGCTGTAGGGTAAAAAATGTTGCTAAAACCATCACTACAAGTAATAACTCTAATTGTCTTTTTAACATAATACTAACACAATCATCCGTCACTAGATTTGTCAATATAGATATCAAAGCAATATCTTAATAGAATTAAGATTTAATCAATAACAATGTTTGCCTTCATTCAAGTAAGATTAACAGAAAACATACAAAGATATAACACTTTTGAAATAATAAATTGAATCATTCATCAAAGCAAACACGTACATCCAATGGAATAATTTTTTCATATGATTCTAAAAGAAATTTGTCTATCAACAAGTACTATATATAAGTGGCATGAGCCACAATTATCTATCAATCTTTTTCTATACACAAGTATCTAATTGTTCTAAAAGTTTGTTAATTGTCAAGTATTTCAACCATGAGATCTTGAGCATCATGCAAACGTTCTTGATCAACTGGAGGTAATGCACAACTGCAAATCATTAAACATGATGTTACAACTCTTGAAAAAAAATGATGATTTTACTGTTTGCTTATACATAAATATAAAATCATCATAGGAAAAAGAGAGCTTTAATGTTAATATCCAGCTTTTCTAAAAAAAAATGATGATTTTACCATTTGCCTATACCAAAAATCCTGAATATGACATGGAAGACTATATATATATAAATAAAATTTTTCTTCCACTTTCAATGGGATTACATGGGATTCAAATGGGTCACATGAGAATAAATACAAATTAGACATCAAATTTACATTTAAAGAAATTATCACGTCATATGCTAGGGGAGAAATGGTAATTAGGGATAATTTATGAGTTTGCTATCCTAAGGTTCAATTTGGGCAAGAGCATGTAATCTAAACAATTCCTTATGGTTGTTACATAACAAAAGAAATTTAATCACAAACTTAATCAACCTTTTTTCTCCTATGTGTTATAACCTTTGTGTATGCCCACAAGGAAACTTTAATCACAACCTTGACTTTAAAACACAACCCATTCAGACACATAACCCATATGCCTTGACCTCCACTGGAGGGACTTGAAGACTCAAGAGTGTAAATGGCAATCAAATGCCTTCATTTTAGGGACCACATGAAAGTTTCACCTTTAGAGGGGCCTTTTCACCACGTTACATCACTAAATAAAACATCATCTTCTTTTAAAGTGAACTTTGCATAGGCATTCCACATATAATATCATTATTACATGCCCAACCATTGACCTCTTAGCTAGGTAGAGTGATTCCACTCAGTAATCCTAATAGTTGAAGCCCCTCCATATGCTGATATGAGAAATTGCCCACAATGCAAGGTGTCCAATTATCAACGGTGGAAATCTCTAGATTATCCACAAAGTTGTGATTGAAACAAAATTTTCTTGTGTTAGAGTAGCTAACCTATGGAATTAAAAAAAAACTAATAGAGGAAAATATCAGAGAATTGCCCACTCTGGTCGAAAGGAGAAATTACATCCTGCTTCTAGTACCCAGTGAAGAAGGAAGCAACCCTAGTTGTCTCCTTTTGGGAAATGGCATGCCATTGTTCGTTGTTGTTTACAAGGATCAAGAAAAACTAATGGTAACTATGTAGAAATGACCAAAAGCCAGCTGCCTTCTCCTCATAGCATAAGGCAACCTATTTAGACAACAATGTCATAATTCTTCCTCCTTAGTTCCGATATGTTGGTTAGGGTCTAGTGGGCCCATTTGATGGGTCAATTCCATTTCATTGGCATGTGCATGCAGTCTAATATGGATGTAGATTTATTACCACATGCTATTATGTGATTAAGATGTTGTTAAGGACTGCAGTAAACTTACATAATTTATATCGATGAATTTTGGATCATGCAACATTTCAAAAAAAAAAATTGGATCATGCAACTGTCATTAAGTATTACTAATATGATTGATGGTTGAGCCCGAAGCATAATAATTGAAATTAAACATACTTAAATGAGGGAAATAATATTATTACGTGCATGATAAATACTTGTGAGGTTATCCATATATATACATCCAAAATCACTAGGTGACTAACATCTTATGCATAAAATACTTATAATATAAGAATATGTAATTTGAATCATATACCTTATGATTGGTAGATAGATGATGAAGACCCTTTTTCTCTACGAGAGTTGCTAGGTACACTTCTAGTGCGAGAAGCCTATGAAGTAATAAATAATTACCAAACATAGTCAAATTATATAATTACATAATAAAAGGTTTATGTCTTTTATACAAATAAAATAATTGAATACCTCTGCTTATCTTGCCTCTACCTATATATAGAAAACAAACATTCAAACCATATTAAAATGTGTGAACATAATTCATGTCAAATAAATGTATCAAATCATACTTGCATAGCCAATTGACTTGCATGTTGCATAATATCATCCATGTTGGCATTGGGAAATTGTTCTTTCAACATCTGGACCATCCCCAAAATAATACCAAAAAGTCCATTCAAAGTCATGGATATTAGATTGAGGGGTTGTTGTGGTGTTGAAGCTTTTGGAGGGAGCAATTACTCCCAAACAATGAACTCTGCCTTTCTTCGCATTTCCCTTCACCTTCGAGTAGGCATCCCCTTGCCAAGAAGTGACTCCCTTGGAAGTTGAACTACTAGCATCACTTTGATATTTCTTCATGAGGTCCTAATGACTGTAACAAGAAAAACTCAATCCTAAAAATAAACCATGGCAATTAATCATAAGTCAAGATCCTAAAAATAACAGGAACATTGTTTAATTTGATCAGTAGTTTAGACATCAATGCCAAGCTCAATTAATTTTTTTAGAATTATCCTGTTGTTTGACAAGATGTTCCATTTTTCTTGAATTAATATTGCAACAATTGGTCATGTTAATATTTGATGGCCATTTAGATTCATAACCAGGCACTTGATGTTCATTTACTGTTAGTGGGAATTCGACCAGTGAGACAAAACTTGTTCAGATAAGAGAAAATGTATTCAGATCTTCAAGCAAAGAATAGCTTTTCTTAGTATGGTTTTTAGGGGATCTAATGGATGGCGATATGGACAACACAACTAATAGATTTCATATTTAAAAGGGTAGCATCGCATTATCTCAACCTGTTTGCTTGTTTTCAGTGATTTTTCATGTCTTTGCTTCTTATGATCTGTCAAGCATTTCTTTGATTTTTTTTTTCTTTTAGACATCTGTCAAAGATGCTTGAACTAGGTTTAGTTGCATATTATTAATATGTCAATAAGTTTTGGGAACCATATGGTCACGGTAAAACTTCAGGAAAAGCTGATTGGCTATCAATAATGTTGTGATGATATGTGGTTTCAAATGTTTCTTATCTTTAACAGAAAGATAGCAATGTAAGGGATTTTTACATAGGTGCCCTTGCATTGTTGCGCTACAATAGTTATTGTAATTAAATAAAATCCCCATAAAGTTGCCAACTCTTGAATGTGAAACCTTGGCAAAGTGTAATCAGGATTTATGAATACATCATGGTAAATATCAGTAAAGTGCCTTAATAAAAGTTTAATATCCTTAATTCTCTAAATCTAAATTAAACAATGTACAAATTTTTCTTATAGAGGATAATATGTCATATATAGCCTCAAAAATGAATGATACGGAACATTTATGCATTGAGGACACTAGGTGAGGGCCTCCATAGTAATCCCACATTAGAACTGTGTGCTGTTATGTGGTTAAAATGTAGGGAATTTCAAGCCCAAAGTCAAGCCTGCCTGAAAAAGAAGTAGATGAAGCCAAATGATTTCTAAGTTGCTTGGTCTTTGGTGTGTGTGTTTGTTCTCATGTAGTTCAACTTGCTTTCTTGCTAGGTCTTCTTGGAATTCCCATGTAGCTCAGTAATGATCGAAAGCCTGGCTTAAGAAACCCTAAAGGCTTATCTTTATTGTCAACCATTAGTGTTATAACCATGCAATTTTGCATTGCCATACATCTGAAAGTTCTCAGTGCATCCTATAGTTTTCCTTACTTCTAATCACAAAATTTGGAATATGCTTATTGAAGAAAAATTCAAAATATAGGTATCCAATAGGAATGGAGGTTTCCTCTTGTTTGTGTTTTGACTTACAACTTTAAAACATCATAGAATGTCTTGTGCTCTGTATCACAGTACTAGGTAGGAAATGTCGTTCTTTTAGGTGTTAGATACATCTCCTTTGCAAAAAGATACGGGCTATACACTAAACCTATGTAATGCATGAGTTTTCACACTTACTAGCAACCTGCATAATAGTGTATTCTCCCCCAGTACCAAAATAGAAGTTGAAAAACACTCATTTTAGGGAAATGAGATTAAAGCACTCTAATCTCTATACGTATCCAGATGTACAAATGAGAAATGGGAGATCCACGCAAAATCCGAAACCTAAATCCATGCAGCAGATCTCTGCCACTCATTTTAGGGAAGACAACAAAAAAGGCCTGCAGGGGCTACCAAGGGGGTAGGTCCCCTGTTTTTTTCTTTTTGCAGGGGACGTGGATTTCGGTTTGGAATTTTGCATGAAAATTTTCATTTTTATGAATGTGTCATTTTCATTTATAATGTTGGTTGCATACTAGGATCACACCCAATGGACACTTTACCCCTTTTATTCTGATTTTGATTTAGATAGTGTTGCAATTATGGAATTCCTAGCCTTGTTGATTCAGATAGTGTAACCTTACTTTTAAGGTGATTATACATGATGATTATGAGCAGTAACAAATTATTATTCATGATGTTGTATGTTCAAAGAAAAATGTGCAACAACAAAAATATACCATCCTTAGTAAATCAATGAAAGCATCTAAAATATACCATTAGATCCTTCACCTTCTCATTCTCTGTAGTTCCATCCTTGTGTTTTCGACTAGCCATGTAAATGTCAACTCTTGTAGGAATTAGTCCATCTACTTGTGTCTAATGTTTGTATCAAGAGCTAAGTATTAACGAATTACTCCAATGTCAATAGATTGATACTAAATAAAAACATATTACCTTTTCATGGATAATCCTAGCAAACGTCTTTGTTCCAGTGCAATGGAGGTCCTCAAGTTTTAACCGATTTATCTTATTTTGCTCACACATTTTCTAAAGGTACAAGGCATTCAAGTAAAAAGTAAGTGATGAATTTGTCATAAAAACATTGAGAAAAGTGCAATTCATTTGCATTAAGACAATGCCTGATGCCTATCACTAAGCCAAATATGAGCAAGTGTAAGAAATTGTCGTTTGTTAATCTGAACATCTTCAATTGTATCCCACATCTCTTCTGGGGATTGCCTTTTATCAAATACTTTGCTCATAATTTCATTCTTCCACACCCTCCATTTTGTAGTAGCACTACACATGACATATTTCCTTATCTTTTCATTACAACATGGCTGAAATTCAATCTTCTCTTATAAAACATATGATATTGTTGTAAATATTTTCAATAACCAAGAAGTTAACAAAAAAGATGAATTATCACTAGCTCTTATACCTGAATGGCCTCCCATATTGTTGTCTTATATTGAGGTCCCACGTCTTTCCAACTGAAATATCCTATGGGGGCCAAATTTGATCTTTGTACAGCAGATCCAATAAAGTTTGCTAACTTAGCGGCTTCTCCAACGGGAATGCCAGCAACACCAACTTGAACCTCCATCCTCATGCCATCTTCCAACTCCCATATTAAATTCATTAAGGTGGGACCTCTCATCTTATTTAATTGAGATGAAGCTACTCTTATGACAATAAAGAAATAGATAAAAGAGTAGATTAGCATCTTATATAATTTGCCCCAAAAAAATTTGAGAAAAAGATTCTAAATAGTCTTCAAAGGTTAAAAAGAAAAATTGATCTAGCTCTAAGACATCTTGTATTGGAGCATTTGGTGATGAAACTGAAGTTGATTACTCACTTGCAATTGCAGGTTGTTTTCTTTTTCTTGTAGTAACCACTTTATAGTTCCTTTTCCTCCCTATTTATCTAAAAAGAAATGACAAGAAAAATAAGATGGATGAGGTTTCTAAACTCTACCTGTGCACCATATATATGATTTTAGAAAATAAGAAGAAGTAGAGACGACATGAAAATAATTTGGCCATGATGAAAACATGGATGAGAAGAACTGGCTACCTGAGTTTGATGCCAACTGCTGGTTTTCCTAATAACATGGATTTTTCATGGGATTTCCCATCTTCCAGGCAGACCCTAACTAAATACAACCACTTGAATTCTTGGAAAAGGGAAGCCCTAATGGAGGTCAAGGTGGCGAGCCAACCACCTTGCTTCCAGTTCCTGGGCCACCACATTATATATGTCACATTTACCCTTCATCTAACTGACTGAAAATTTGAAACTGCACTTCCAGACCTTGAGGATACTGCCTATCTCTTTTTTCAGTGTCCAATTGAATGAAAAGCCTGGGATTTACTAGGATGATAGATTTAGAACCGAGGAGCTTTTACTTTAATAGGTTTATCTTGTCAATAGGTGGTCAAAGCATGTTAATACTTCTGTGTGGTTGGAGAAGAATAGAATAATTTTTAAACATCCAACCCCATACTCATGTGGATACTGTTTTGATGGCGTTCTATCTTCCTTTGATGGCCTTGTTGGCATGTGGGCAGAAATGACATAAAATATTCTGGATGACTGTTACTATTAAAACATGCCTCTTGCTTTTCAAAAAGACAATTTCTTGTTATGACATGCTGTATGAAATGCTAATTCGATCTTTTTTAGCTAAAGAACCTAAAGGCAGACTTTCAATTATTATTAAAGCTTTTGCTACATATATATTATCTCATAGTATAGTTACAACGTTTACTACCATGGGATGCTATGAACATAACTTCAAAGAAATGTCTCCACTGCTCTTGTTGATCTCTTGATATGGCCATGTGCTTGTGTGAAAAATTTGTTTTCGTCTCTCTTTACCCCGTTCCAAGATCTTATAATCTCTTTTCGGATTATATTTGATCTTATAATATTGTGTTCAACTTCAATTTCAGCTCCTAAAAATAAATCGCTCCACTGATTTCTCCTATGAATGCATGTGTTTATAGTAATTTGGTTCAGCAGTTTATTCTTCATGCTTACGATATACCTTTCTGTTTCAGATTTTGCCTGACTACAAATGGGTGGATATGAGTTGGCTGCCTTCCTCCCTTGCTATCCATGAGTAATTTCTTCGATCATTTCATTCGGAATTTGTTGGAAGGGGGCAATGATGTCTGGGAAAGAACTGGAAATTAATCCTGTTAATGTGATTTGAGGATTGCTATTATGGAGAAACGACCGCAATTTAACATTGGGTAGAGGTCTGATGTATTTAGATATCCTATGCATGTGTTGACTTTCTTTATTCCTTCCAATGATTAATACATGCGAGATATCTACATATAGAGTTCACGTGACAGTGTTCTCTGTTTGGATGAATTTGAACAAAAACGGAAAACAGAGGATCCAAGAAAAACCCCCTTGTTTAGCTCTCCCCTCCTTCCACCATTGGCATCACCGGCAACCAACACATCTTCATGCTAACTAACGGAGCTACTCGCTTTTCATCTTCAATCAATTTCCTTGGTTTTTTCCCTCTCATTTCTAAGTGCCAAATGCAGCTTTGTAGAGTAGCCTACAACATAAACTTGTGGGCTGATTTGTTCTATACTTGTTGTCAATATATTTCCATCTTGTATGGGCCAGCTTCACCTATCTGGATGAATTTGTCTACGTGGTTTTGAGATCAACATCACAACAAATCGGTATAGGTGCAGGGAGTACTTGGAAGTGATTGTGAACTTGATTTTCCACATAAGTGATCTATCTCAAGAACTTCGCACCGTAGAAAATCATCATTAGTGTTGCCAAATCCCAAATCTCAAAATATTTGCAAGTGATGTCTAAGGAATCTGATTTTTTTATTTTTAGAGAATTTAAATAATTTTCACCCACACTTTAATGCCATGATCTCAGATTTCAGAAGTTTGAGTTTTCAATTGAAACTTTAGATAATCAATTTTTATTTTCTACCTAGCCAGGCTAGGTATCTCTTCAGAACAGAGCAAGGTTTAATATTTGCAAAACTAAAAGAGTTCTCTGATCAACTGCTGAAAAGCCTGAGAAGGTTATTTAAAAAAATATTTATTTTAATTTCGATATGATTGACAAATGGAAGTGCATGCAAAACATCCCTAATTTGGAGTGGAACAACCCCAAGGATCATCATAAAAGACCTGACATGATAAAGGAAATTCCATCAGAAAAATCAGGGTGCATTTGAAAGTATAGAACATCATATGTGAAGCAACATCTATCAAATATCATCATCATCTGAATCAACTTCCTTGTCAGTCACATGAATATCCAAATCATCCACATCTCTTAACCAAGTGGATGATTCATTTGCTGCCATCCTTGCATTCCTTGTGTCTAATCCATGCATGACTTTGGACGTCTACAATTTCGAAAGCATCTATAACCTTGACCTGCTTAATCACATGCCATCCTTCATTCTAATTATCCTTAATGTAGAACACTTTCGGTGCTTGAGATGCCAGGATGTAGGGGTCATCCCTGATATCCTTCCTTGTATGTGATAAGTTTGAGAAATTAACAATGGTGAATCCATAGCCATCAGTCCTGCACCCTCTAGTTGGATGAACCCAATCACATTTGAATATAACCACCCTATACATCCCTAAATAGCTTAGTTTGAGAATGTCTTTTAGCACACCGTAATAATTGTGTTCCCCGTCAATTGGCTAATCATCTTTTTGACTAGAATAGCTGCTTGAACTAAAAATGACGGTTACACCACTATTTTGTGTCGTTAAATCCTTCTCATGTTCTGTGGTATGAAACCTAAACCCATTAATAATGTATACTCTATAGGTAATAACCGTGTCAGAAGGGCCTTTAGCTAACCACTTCAACTTCTGAGAAACTTTATCACTTCCTTCTTTCTCCAAATATTCAATCTACAACAAATTAAGTAATATGATTTCAATTATTGATAAAAACTAACTAAAATTTAGTTGAATATGTAATTAAAAAATCAAAGGAATCACACTCTATCACGAAACCAATCATTGAACTCAAGACTATGAATCCTATCAAATTCAAATTGAGATAGGTGAGGTGAGCGGTGATGCCTTCTTAGCATAGACTTATGCTCCCTATTTCAAAAAGGCAAGAAATGAGGAATTTCCAATACATACGTTCTAAAGCGACTGACGTCTTCATCATTAAAGAGAACATAACGATGAGCTTGAAATAGCGATTGTGAATCGAGCTTCTTCCTTGAAACTCTTCTTCATTTCTTGAGATCGAATTGCTTGTTTGTTATTTTCTTCTTCCCTATAGGGCATCCTAGTGGAGATGGTAGATCTTCATCCATCTGAGGGATAACATCCTTGTCATTTCGTAGTGGCCTATCAAATTTGGTATGACCACCACCAAGATACCTTGAACAAAAGGTTAAGCACTCATTTGCCAAGAATCCTTCTGCAATTGATCCCTTAGAATGAGCTTTGTTCTTGACAAAGCCTTTCAAAGTCAGAAAGAACCTAAAACATCGAAAAGCTCACATATTAGTGAAACATAATTTCTGAAAAGACATCTAGTAGATAATTGTATAATTCACAAATACCTACCTCTCAATAGGGTACATCCATCGATAGAAAATGGGACCTCCAAGCTTTACTTCCTCTACTAAATGGATGATGAGATGCATCATGATAGTAAAAATGAAGGGGGAAATAGCTTTTCCATTTCACATAATGTTAGAATGGCTCAGGATTGTAGTATATTGAGATCTAACGGTCTAATAACCTTGGTACACAAGCATTTAAAGAAGTGGCATAAGCCAGTTAAGACAATTGTCACTCTACCAGGTAAACAACCCCGAACGACCATCGGTAAAAGCTCCTGCATCAGAATGTGGCAATCATACGTTCTCATCAATGTTACCCTCTTCTTTTTAACTTGTATCACACTAGAGATGTTGCACGATAACTCATCTAGAAGCTTCATCTCCTTCAAGATGGTTAAAAAGATTGTGTAACTTCTTTCTTCGTCATCTAATAACAAGCTCTTGGAATCACATTTCCAACTCCTTTCGGATGGAAGTCTCTTCTAATCCCCATATCTACCAAATCTTCGCGAGACTTGTAAGTATCCTTTGTCTTTTTGGCCTGACATGTGATTGTCCCAAAAATATTGTCAAATACATTTTTCTCAGTGTGCATAATATCAATGTTGTGGCGTAGCAAATTGTGCCCCCAATATGGCAACTAAAACAAGATGGTCAATCTCTTTAAAGGATTGCGCTTTAAAGGATTGCAATGCATGCCTATCCTAGCTAAGAGAATTCCTAAATGCAACCCAAAACCCTAATGCAATGTGCAAAACCTAAGAGCTAGATGTGTTTTAGGGCATAAGAATGATGATAAACTGACGCTTATCATTATACTACATTGGCATTTTGTTCTCTATTTAAGCATTGAAAAAATTCTTATAATAAGTGGCCAAGGTCAAGTTACTCTTATGACCCAACCTAACTGATGAGGTGTGGCTCATCATTGCTAAAATGCTCAAGTTAAGCTAAAAATTAGGTTAAACATTATCTAATTAACACAATAAATGGGCTAACTGTGAGTATTAATGGAAATGACTTGAAACACTCAATTTGGGTTAAAAATGCATAATTAGGTCAATAATTAAGATATTCTATTCACAAAATACAAATTGGTGATCCAAACATCAATTGAACACATATTTGAGCTCCAAAGTACAAATCAAGGGTTAAATTACGTTTTAACATGTTCAATTAAGCTTCCATAAAAATATCATTGCATTTGGACATCATTAGGACCTTACATTTAGAGTTTCACATTTAGGTCCTTTTGTCATCACATTTGCTTACATATCAACACCGTAGGGGCATACCTAAAACCTTGCATTTTGGTTGTCATTTTCACCACTTATGGGTTTCTCTCACAATATTTACAACGTTTCACCATAAGGTCCTTGGTGAAATTTCACCAAAAGACCTGATATTGTGCATTCTTTTCTACTTGCGACAAACACGAAGCACAATCACCATCTGTTCCATGACCCACTGATCCAAGGGTAGATCTTGCTTCATTCATCGCGTGCCTTTGCACACAACTTCGTCACCCCCCTCCAGATGCCATCCTATGCTGGGATTTTATCCTTGAGCTTCTCGCGCTCCTCCCCTTCTCACATCCACCATTGGTACCCTTTGCGCCTAACTTCAATTCACAGTCTCCAGATCCTCCCCCTCACCTACTTAAGCAGCTCCCTTGAGCTCGTGCGAAGGGGACAAACCACTCTCCTACTTCCTTTGGTTCTCCATTCCTCCATCTCTAGTTTCTCCTTTCTTCACTCGTTGCCATTGGTGACAGCGATGGAGATTTCTCTTCCTTGATTGTCCACGTCGAGCTAGATCACATAACATTAGGAGTGACTATGACATGTCACATCAATCAAAATACGAATGCTGTTGTCAGGTTTTTATCCCCAGCAACGACGCCAAAAATATGATCGATGATTATCTATGCTGCATAAAATGTGATTTTAATGGTGTCGTTGTTTTGTAGTATATCATCACAATGCAGATGGATAGTCATGTCAATCATTTTCATTTATTTATATAACTTTTATTGGTTTATTCCAGGTCGTTTACTGGGTGGTAGTTATTAATTACATCACTCTCTATATTTAAAAAATGCTTTTTTATTCCAAAAATATCAATTATATTTACAAATGAATCAAATAATGAATTAATTGAGTTAATTATATACAAAATGAATCAATCAATGCTAACTACAATACCTTAAACATATTTACAATTAAACATGGATGAAAAACTACCTAATCTATTTTATGTTATTTATGTACAATTCAATACCTAAGTTTGGGTACAAAAATAATAAACAAATACTTACATACACTATACTAACATATATACAAACATACTAACTCCTATTAAACCTTAGAAATACTATATACAACCTAAGGCAAACAATGACTTTAACTATATACACTAACTATACAAATATACATATATACATTTCAATATGTATACACAAATATAATATATCTATTTACAAATATATACTAATAATACCTAAATATATAAACTCTATATATAGTGCTTATTATATACTACACATATATATACACACTTATGTACCATATTAACAATACACAAAACTTTAATTGTACAAAGATATACTAACATATTTAAACATTACTAAAGCCTCAAAAATTGTCGCTAAAGACTTATGTACACTAAAAGGCTAATACACTTACTAATATATATATAGCACACACACGTATACACTACAGACATACATATTATACATATATACTGATATATATATATATACACACATGCATATATGTAGACATTATATCTACACAATACACTTAGTACACTATACACAACTTAGGACACTCACTCACTTACCACGCACAACACAACTCGCTCACACTTAGGCAATTTTTTAAGTAAAGTCTCACACACACTGAGTTCACAGAAGTCTCTAAGGTTCCAACACTTAATCATTTTTGCTCATGTTCCCTCTCTTCTTAACACACTTAAATTAGGATTTTTTGGTGGGTGAGGCCGATTCGATTCATGGGATACATAGCACCTTCTTGGGTAGGACCAAACAAGTACTATGAACCGACCCCTAATTCTTAGTTGTTTGTGTTTTAGTGTATAGTTTAACCCATACCCAGCTAAGTTGAATGATGAGGTGCGGCTCATCATAGCTAAAATACTCAAGTTAAGCTAGAAACTAGGTTAAACACTGCATAATTAACACATAAAATGAGTTAAGTGTGGAAAATAATAGAAATGACCTAAAACATCAAAACTGTGTTAAAAATGCAAACTTAGGTCATAAAATGAGATATTATATTCATTAATGTAAATTGATGATCCAATTGCAAATTGAACATACATTTGAGTTCAAAAGTTCAAATTAAAAGTAAAATCAACTTTTTAAATGTTCAATTGGGCTTCCATAAAAACTTGGTTGCATTTGGACATCATTAGAACCTCGCATTCATGATATCACATCTAAGTCCTGAGTTCATTTACATTTATTCACATTTAAGCCTTCAAGGACCATTTTGTAAACTGTTGAGGACCTTTTGCAACACCTTAGGGACTGTGGTGCATTAATTCTAGCCACTTATGGGCCTCTTCACAATTTCTCTACCGCTTTGCCTATAAGGGGCTTCATGCAAATTGCACAACATACCTGAAGCTGCGGTGCATCTATGGGTGCACTGTTCACCTGAAGAACTCATCCAATCTCAGCCATTGATTCTCCTCACCAATCATCCTACGTCAGATAAAAATCGAAGCTTCGCACACCTTTGCGTGTGTAATCATCCCTTGTCCTAGATCTGATCTAACGGTGGAAAATCAATTTGGATGCTCACACCCTCCTTAAGCTCACATCCCACCGTTTGTCCTAATCGCTCCCTCCCCTCGAGTGGTTCCCTTCTTCCATCCCCTCAGCTTCCCAACCTCAATTCCTCACCTACAGTGACAGAGCAGGTTGCTCTCCCTCCTTCAATCGCCTCTAGCCGCCGACTGTTGGCTCTTGGACACCTCCTTCTTCAGCTAAGGGTCTCCTCCATTTTGTTGCCATCGACCTCCGGACGATGGACCTTAGACATCACTGTTCGGGCGAAATCGTCATTGTTTAGGAAATGCGTCGTAGTATAGGAAAAAATCACTCAAATCATTTAAATTTATAAAGTCATATTTAGAAAGTAGAGTCTGAGGTCGTTCGCAAGGAGCAAAGATGCAATTTAATTCACCAATCACAAGAAATAAAGATACAATTTAAAATTAATGATATTCAAAATGATATTTCAATACAATCTGAATAATAGTGAAAAAAGATTAGGTTAAAATGGTGATTTGACTCACCAAATTAACCCTCAATGTTATGCTCTCAAATATTCAAATAAATAAATAGTAACCACAATCAATTTCCCATGTCAGTTAAGTATCCACAGTAACCAGCAGATTAGACGATGGGCAAGGCTTCCAGATGCCTTAAGAGTTAATCCTCAGCAAGCACAGCACCACAGGAAGCTCAAAACCTTCCCTTTCTTTCCTTCACACCTCAAGAGAGGCTCAGCACAAGCTCAAGGTTTCTCAAGGAATTTTGCTAAGTACTGAGAGCAGAGGGAGTGCAAGAGAGCAAAACCCACCCCCTCTCTTAGATCTTCTTTCTCTTTCCCAAGCTCAGAATTAGACCAAACCTGAGAAGCAAGTAACTGGATACAACACCCAAACCTGTGTGGAGTGTGCACAGGCGAGGGCGTGGACATGCGCGCGAGGCGCAACGTGTGCATGGGCATGGTAGGGACCTGACCCCAGTGACTCGAAGGCAAACAACCCTCGCCACTTTTTCGTATTATACGTTGCTGGGAGTCCTGCTGCCAACGATGTGGGACTATCTTCCCACGATTTCTTCACGCAGTAGCTAAGAAGATGATGGTGTCCAATTTCAAGTGAAGACGAGTCTGGTAGCTTCGATTGAGGACTTGGGAAGGGTCCTGGAGATCTTCCACAGCACCTGGGGATGTTAGCGACGAAGATCACGACCGAAGAACTGTAATGGTGGTCAAGGAAGTCGAGGGCGGTGGCGGAGTGACGGTGAGAACCTGAAACAAGGAATACAGCTTGATGGCCTAATCAAAGTAGTTTAGGAGGATCGTCGATGAACGGCGAGTGCACTAGTGACGATTTTGTGGAGTGAGGATGCGTGTGGAGGTCTGGCGACCTCGGAAGGTGGTGCGGTGCAGGTAGTGTCGGGTGGAGTGTTTGAGAGGCCAATCCCATCATTTCTTGAGGAGTTTTGGTGAGCGACGGGTGGTGAAGGTGTAGGGGTCGGTGGCTGGTTGTTTGGTACAATGGAGCAAGCGGAGGGCTTCACCGGAGCTTGGCTGAAGCGGAGGGAGACGATGGTGGTTGCGGTCATGTTGGTGGTTAAACCTAAGAGCTAAGGGGTTGGAGAGGATCAGTAAGGGAAGAGGAAGAGATAGAGGAACTCATATAGAGAGATGGCGAGCGGAGGGCTTTGGTTGTGATAGATCGGAGCCGAAGAAGATGATGTCGACAACAATACTGCTGCGATGAAGGAGAGGCAGAGGGCGATCATGCTTTGGCAGGCGACGATTGCAAGGATGAGGGGAGGATAATGGGCTGGCCAATTTGATCGTTACTGGCTTGATGAAGAGGACGGAGGATCTCACCGGAGAGGAAGGTGTGGACTACCGGAGGAGGAGAAGATAAGGGATTTCCAGCGTTAAACTCCGCTAAAGAGCTTGGAGTCGTGAGAGGAGCCTGCTTAAAGGCCTTAGAGAGGCTTCCAAGCTTGGAAATAGCTTCGTGAGCTCGAAAACTTAGGGATAAAAAAATCCCTAATTTTGCGAGCATTCGCATGAAGAATCTAAGGCAAATCAAGGTCGAATACCTGGTCCAATCGGTAGAGAATATCTCAACGATTCTCCCTTTTAATTTTGGAAAGGTTTAATTGAGAATCGAGCGAGAAATCCTCACTCGAATCTCAACAGAGATGTTGCGTTCACACCAACGATGCCAAGGGACTATTTGCAAGAAATGATGACAAAGTTAGCGACCTGATTGCAAATGTTTGAAAAGTTAGGGGTTTAATTGAGAGAAATAGAGTTTAAAAAGGACTAAAATGCAAACTAGGTCAAGATGGACACTAATTAAGCCCAAATTTTGATACAAATTGAATTTGGACCCAAGGAATCTGATGGTGGAGTCAGATGTCAATTTTGACCAAGTTTCACTAGGAAATTTGCACATAAACCCAAATTAGGGTAGAATTCCGTTTGAGACTCTATTTGAGGTCAAAATATGTTCCAAAAGTCAAATCAAGAATGCCAAACCTCAAGAAATATTTTTCTATGAATTTTAGAAGGTTTATATTAATTTTTATCCTGACCGAAACCTCTGTAATTCAAGTAGGTCTGAAACTGTATTAGTTCTCGAAATACGTGAAACCCCCTTTCTGTCTGTGTGGACTCACTTATTAGAATTTAATGCTCAATTGACCTTCAGTTAAACCCTGACAAGCCCCTTGGTTATTCCATGTTCATGATATGCTGTTAAAATTATAGAATTAACCTTACTTGCTTATTCTTTTCTCAAAACAGAATAATGTGGAGTTGTAACCCTCAGATAGTTATGTAGGAGCATTTATCTTCAATGCTGACTAAAAGTGGCCATTTAAAGCCTATGATGGTGTTCCCATCAATCACCTTTGTATGATAGCTAGATTTACTACTTTCTTAGATTAGTTTTCCTACTTGCATAGATCAAATTTACTACTTTCTAGGAGTAGAATTAGTTAGTGAACTAATTGTTGGATTCAATAATTAGTTAGGAGTAGATTAGTGTAATGATTCCTCACCTTCTCTGGTCAATTTCGATTGGAGAAGATGAATTCATTCTTGCTCGCTTGCTCATTCTTCTTCCCAACCATTTTACGATCGCTTTTTGATTTCTCCTCACGATTTACTTCACAATTCATCCATCCATCAGGAAATCATTAGATCTAAAGCCCGCTAGCTTTCAGATCTAATGGTGCGTAAAATCCATTTGAGGGTGATCTCATTCAAACCGTCTAATCACAATCACCCTCACTATGTTTTGATTTGGGCTTATTTGGTTATTTAGAATTGATTTGGATTTTGAGATTGAATGAAGATTTCTAATGCAATCATGTTTTTATCAACTCTAATTGATCAAATTGAGCTTATATTTGGTTAATTGGATTTAAGGTGAATGATCTGAGCTTTTTAATCTGAACTCTGTTGCCTGATTTAGTTATGCCAAAGTTTTAGTTCAAATCTTTTTGTTCTTTATTGAGGGAGTGAAGATCTATGAAAAATTCAAGCATGAATATGAGATCTTCACAGTGATCTACTTAATTCTAAAGGATTACCTAGGACACATGTACACCAATTAATGGTGTGCAGATGTTATAGATGATCAAATCATTTTGGTAGATCCATAGCAACATCCCAGTTTGGGCAATATTAATTTCCTGATTCAAAATGTGTCAAATCTGATATTTGAAAATTTAACTGGAGTTTTTGAGGATTTTGAAAGAAATTTCTGAGTTGATTGAACATTGGAAGTCGCTGAGAAGGAATTTACAGAGATTTGTTTCCAGCAGATATTGATTTGAATGAGATTTTGAAGTGGATTTAATGTCAGATTTTTATGGGATTCATAAGTTTGTTTGTATGAATAGTCAATGGCTCCTTAGATCTGAATTTTCAGATCTGTGGAGAGCTCTGAAAAACACTTAATCAGGCTTTAAAGCCTAGTTCAGCTGCTAGAATTGGGTAGCAACTGCTGCCATTTTTGACAGAGCAGCAACAGCAGTTGCTTCTCTGATTTTGGTCATCTAATCAAGTTTGAGATAGCTTCTGCAGCATCATTTGATCTAGAACAATACAGCAGGCATGGCTGCTGGGTTTTAACAGCATATCAGTAGCAAGGGGTGTTGATTTCTTAAGCAACAGTTGCTGCCAATAGGACAGTAGGGGCAGCTAATTCAGCTGCTGAAATTATGTTTTAGCAAGTTTGAATGGACTGATGAATGAGGATTTAAGCTAGATTTCAAATTCTCAAGAGATAACTTGTGTTTTCATGCTAGAGCTTTATTTTTAAGCATTCATGTGCACTTTATTACTTTAAATTTGATTGGAAATGCTGCTAGTTATGTAAGTTTACTATCAGCTACATATATAATGAATTAACTGTCCAAATGATGATTTTAGTGAAATTAAAGTAAAAATACATGTTTTAATGTTTAGATCTATTGTGAGATGATGTATGGACAGTTTTGAGTGTTAATACTCTAATTCCAACCATTGAGAGTTGAATCAAGGCCATAGGTTGCTTAGCTTCACATTCATTTAGGCCAAAATTGGTTTGCTTTGTTTATAAATAAAAATCATAAAAAAATCACAAAAAAATTAAATAAGAGTGTCTTGAGTAGGATTAGATATTTTTCTAGGTGTATGCAAAGTTTCAAGGTAATCTTTCTCTCTCATCTCTTGAGTAGGATTAGAACATACCAGCCGACGGTTCAGTATACCTTGTAATTTAATAAAGAACCAAACTTGAAAAACATCAAAAAGAAATCTTTCTCTCTCTTCCCTTAACTCCCCTAAACTTATAAAAACCATAAAAATCAAAACAATTCCAAAAACACCCAAAAATACCTTGTATAGTATGTATGCCATATGCTCAATCATATGCCATATCACTATGCTCAAGAGTATCGAGAAAGGAGGTAATAGTGATATGCTGGTGCCCGACACCTGACAACTGAAGGGTCGCTACCACAAATCCCTTTTATGCCGCTGCAGCTGCTCCAAAAGCCATGATGTGGCTCTAAGTTAGCGCCCCTTAGGCGCTAAGCTGCGTTGAAATGGCATCCTGATTAGCCAATTTTGGTACTCGATTTGAGGGTCATAATTTATTTTAAATTAAAAATAAATTATACCATTGTAAAGCTCTTATATAGGACTACAAAATTATATAATTACTTTACAAAAATAAGTTATTTTATTATATAATAAAATTAGGTAAAGTTTACAGTTTATACATATGAAATTATGTGTTAATTTGTTAATTAAAGTATAAATTAGTTAATTAATCATCAAATTGGCTTAATACAGTATTAATATACATGATAAATTATTTATTTCATATTTTTATGATATTTTATAAGCTTTATTTTAATTTATTTACAATTAAATACATGTTTTAGATGGTTTAACATGTAAATAAACTATAAATACTATAATACAGTATAAATACAGTTTAAATTAGTTGAAAATACTTAATATCATATATTACAAGTATACAACATAATTTTCCTCACTATTAACTTAAATTACTGATGATAACATCATCATGAGGCATAATTAGCTTTAATTAATCAGAATCAATTGACAATTCCTCCTACATAGTCGCCTGAGAGTCGTAATTCCCTGCACATCCATTTTGAGAGGAATACACTAAATCAGGGTTAATTCTGCAGTTTTAACAACATATTATGAATGCAGAATAATCACAGGATTCCCCAAGGATTAATCTAAGGTCTAAATAGCATTAAAGTCTAATAAGAGGGTCTACACAGACAGAAACAGGGTTTCACGCACTTCAAGAACTGATTCATAACCTCAAATCCTAATTTCAAACCTGCTAAATTACAGAGGTTTTAGTTAAGATAAAATTCATCTAAACATTCTAAAATTCATAGAAAAATATTCCATGAGGTTTGGTATCCTTGATTTGATCTTTGGAACCCATTTTGACCTTAAACAGAATTATAGACACAGTTCTACCCTAACTTGGGTTTCTATGCAAATTTCCTAGTCAAACTTAATCAAAACGGAAATCCAACTTCACCATCAGATTTGTTGGGTCCAAATTAGGTTTGTACCAAAATTTGGGCCAAATCAAAGTTCTTCTTGACCTAGTTTGCATTTTAGTCCAGTCAGACTCTCTCTCACATACAGGCCCCTAGCTTTTGAATTTATTTACAAACAGCCCCCTAGGTTTGTTGTCTTCTTTGTAACTAGGTCCCTACCGCTATTGGAGGTCAACCGACATCCAGGACCAAGCCAAATCCTACTTGAATGTTCATCAAATCCCACCAAATTTGATGGGATTGATGTTCACACCCTGACGCATCTATTGGGACAGATCATTGCTCTTGATTCGCCCCAAGAAGCTCGTGCGATTGCACGAGATTCATGGGTTCTTCTTAAATCCTAACAAGCCATTGTCGGCTTGTTTCTTGATTTAGACCTCGGTTGGAGCTATATAAAAGCTCCCTCATTGCAAATTCATGCTCCTTAGCTCGATTTTGGCCACAAATCTTCACCAAATTTCCCTCTCCAGCCACTCCACCGCAACTCTGATGACTCCTCTCCAACATCCTTCTTCGCACGTTGCCACATACCATAGGCAACGGGAACACCTTCATCTCCTTCCTCCGCTCCTCGCAATACTAGCAAGAGCATTCCAGATCCCCTCGTTGTCGCCGCCCCTTCCATCAGAGGTCTTCATCTTGTCGGCGACCAGCCAATCATAGCCATTGCACCTCTCTCTCTCTCTCTCTTCGTTCATAAATAGGTCCAATCTCTTCCTTTAACTCTGTAGATCCTTATAAACCCCTCTACCTCTTGTTCGACCGCCAACTCGCCTGCTGCCACGTAATATAGGTAGCAAGTTTGCCTCCCCCAGGCTCGTCCGCATCTCGCCATGCCTGTGAGAAGCTCCTTCCCCCTTCAGTCGTCACCGCCCTTCCTCTCGGAGCCTCCTTCGTCTCTGGCACCGGCTAAACATCCGCATCCCCTTCATCAGCAACAACTCTAGTTCGACTCCTCATCTCCTCCTGACTTGATTCACGCACTCAACACCCACATCAACACGCTCTCACGCCTGTGCCACCGTCGTCTTCCACGTCTTCGACATACCACCGACGACCTCGCACAACCGCACATCGCACCAAACTGCTCACCACCGATCTCAAAAGCTTTGCCGTGTCCTCAAAACCAAAACCCCTCAAGAAATTGAGGGGATTGGCCACGCACACGCGCCACCGAGCTTGAGATTCACCACACTCCTTTCTCCAGTTCGCTGGACATCCACAGGCACTCCCACTCCACGCAAGCACCATTGGCATGTTCGCCTTCACACGGCGATCCTCCTGAGCATATGGATTGGGGTATTTATCTTGTCTTCTTCTTTTCAAGTGACAACTGGACCTCTGCTGCCGCCCTTGACGTCTTCGACCTCGGTTGCAGTCCTTCGACCACAATCCCTCTAGACTCCATCCCCAGGACGCGTGACTGACTCCCAGGTCCTCTTCTAGGACCTCAATTGAAACCACTAACCACGCCATTGACCTCAATTGAAGGCGCTTCCTCCTGCTGCTGCTGCATGAAGGAGAGGGACAAAGATAGTCCCACATCGTCAGTGTTGAAGCACTTCACAGTGGATAAAAGTTTTTTGTGCCATGAGCCCTCACCCAGTACACAAGGGGTCGGGTCCCTCCATGCACGCATATGCACACCTCACCCACTACACCTCACAGGCAGGTCTGGTCCCCTGCTCTGATCTGATAACCCGAATTTGAACCCGATTTCACTCGGGTTTGAGAGAGGCTAAGAGGCAAATTTGTGAGAGAGAGGGGGGTGGGTTTTGCTCTGCTTGGACCTTGGAGCCTACCCTCTCTTGTGACACTTAGAGAAATCTAAAGCCTTGGTTGTTGTTGCTGTTATGAAGAAGAGAGGGCCTGTGCCTCTTCTGTTAAGGCATCTGGATGCCTTGCCCATCGTCTAGGGCCCTCTGCTGGTTACTTTGGATACTTAATTGGCGTTGAAATTTGATTGTGGTTACTGTGCATTTATTTGAATATTTGTGAGCTTTAAACTTAAGGGTTGACTCGGTGATTTAAATCACTATTTTAACCCGATCTGATCTTATTGAATTATCATTTTGAATAATCATTGCTTCCAAATTGCTTATATTTCTTGAGATTGGTGAATTTAAATTGCATTTTTGCTCCCTGCAGACGATATCGGACTCTATATCCCGAATCCGAGCATATAAATTTAAATGATTTGAGCGATTTTGTCCTATACTACAATGAATCTCTTAAACAACGATAATTTCACCCAAACAATTACTAATTTATTTTATTTTAACTTAATAAATTACCTAGTTAACTTAATAACTTAATTATTTACTGTAAATATATAATTAAATTAAATTATGGGCATTATATAGTACATAATATATATATATGTATGTACAGTATTAGGTATAAATATGTATGTACATATAAATAGGTTTATAGAGTTATTTAGCTTAATATACATTTAATTTATATAAATTAATATATAATAATACAATAAAGTTATATACACAATAAATTATTCTAAATACTTAATTTAATACATATAATATATATAAATTATTTATAGACATTTTGTACATATTTTATACTATATACATATAACTTAGGTTTAATTAATATATACAAGTATATACACAATATACAAGGTATTTTTGGGTATTTTTAGGTATTTTTTATTTTTATGGGTTTTATATATATAGTAGAGATAGGGGATGAGAGAGAAAGAGTGAGATGAGAGAGGGAGAGAGAGAGAGTTGTTTTTGTTGTTTCTCATGTTTAGTTCTTTTATTAAGTTTCAAGGTAGACTGAACCATTGGCTAGTATGTTTTACCAAGTCGACAGTTTAGAATGTCTTGAAACTTTGCATGCACTTAGAAAATTTACTAATCCTACTCAAGACACTTTTATTTTATTTTATTTTTTTGGAATTTTTTTATCAATTTTATTTATATACAAAGCTAACACAAGAGAGGCCTTAAAGAGTGTCTCTAAATGGAACCTAAGGCCTAAAAGTGAGGTCTATGTGCTGGAACTACAACTCATTCACTCAGAAATGTCCAACACATCATATAAGAGGTATTCAAACATTTAAACTTAATTTTCAATTTAATTTTGTTCCCACTTTCATATTGGATAGTGATAACATTGATATAGCTGTCAAAAGAATATAAAACTTGAAATCAAAGCATTCAAATCAAAATTTTAAGTTATTGCAATACATGAATGCTTGATACATGGAATTCTAACACTACAAAACATGTAGCTCACTTAAACATTTCAAGACGTAGCCAAAATCCCATTTCAATCCAGCCAACACAGACCTGCAGTGGCAACAGCAGCTGCTAGATCAGCTGTTGAGATTTCAATGCAGCTCCAATAGCAGCAATTGTTGCTCAATCATCAGCATCAGTAGTTGCCATTGTTATTGATGCAAGTATTTGAATTGACATAAATCCTGATATGAGATTTCCAAATCTCATTCCAGTACAAAAATAATTTAGATCTAGATGTCATGAATCTCATAAAAAGTCTCATATCACAAAACCACTTGTAATCAAGATGTAAAACTCATTTAAAACTCTTGAATTCCAGATCTGATATCAAAGCTCAATGAGAACCAAATTGATTTTTTTTTTGTTTATCAAACCATAGACAGCTTAATAAGAAGTCAATAGGCCACTGAAAATTTACTTAAAATGAGTTCCCCACCTTCATTAAAATCAGTTCAAGCTTCAATTAACTATCACTCAAGAATTGAAACTCAATTATGCTCAGAGAGCAATGTCGCCTTGTTAGGCTTTTGATCTTGAATCACTAAGGTGATATGATCACCTATACCTCCTGCACACCATTAATTGGTGTTTAGGAAGGTTTAGTGATTCTTAAAAGCAATTGAATCATTGCTAGGGCCTCCAATCAATGTAACTGATTTTCCTTGGCTCTAGCTATCATTTAGGAGCCAAAATTGAAATATAACTTGGGCATGAACACTGTCGTCAATAGAAAATCCAATAAAAACAGTCCATGCTCATTGCCATAAATCCAATCAAGTAAATACAAACTCGATAAAGTCGATAAGATTTGATAGAATTCAAAGCTCTCAATAAATTCACAAATCAGCCCATGAGATTAAACCAAATTCAAGCGATCAAACCAAGTTCAATTCAGCTCAAAGGAGGGTGATTGTGATCCAATGTAGTGAATGGAATCACCCTTAAGTGATATTTAGTGCACCAACAGATCAGTAAGCCCTTAAGCTCAAGATCTGTTGGTTGCTTGATGAGTGGGTGACTGATGGATTTAATTGTGAGGGAAAAACAATGAATGTGGATAATGAGATGTAAAGAGAGATTAATGGATCGAAATGGAAATGAACACGAAAAACCTCTCCGATCTGAATTGATCAGAGAGGTGCGGACCAGAGCTAATCTATTCTACTCCTAATCTATTTACAACATAAACTGTGAATTCTAACATCTAATCTACTCCTAAGCTACTCTAAACCATCACCAAAATTTCATCATCTAATCTATTCTAACCAAACTACATTACACTAATTGCTACTTTAATTACTCTAGAAAGCAGATAAATCCTAATCTAAAGGAAGAATGGGATGCTTGGGCTACAACTGGTCACTGTAGCGACAAAGGGTGACGAGGAGATCTTCAGCGAGGAATGAGGTCCCTGGATCCACAGCAGGTTGCTGTGGTGACAAAATTGAGGAAGAAAGCTGCCTCTGTCACAAACAGTTGATGAAGGAGGAAGGGGAACTGGAGACTAGACGAAGGGATCGACTCATAGAGGAGGGAGTTGATGGCGCGCGTGCGCTCAGGGCAGGTGCTTAAGTAGAGGGGAGAGTGAGTCAAATCACCACAATGGTGAGATTAAGCTCCTAGGGCATGGGCGGTGGAGATGAGGAGAGGGGTGTGCACGAAGTTTCAAAATGAATCACAGTCGTTGGATGAGATCTAGAAGGAAAGGTGATCACACGCACTGAAGCGCGTGAAGGTTCGAATTGGTTTGGCCCCTTGGATCTAGAAATCAAAGGATGAACGACCTAGATTGGCCAAGTTCTTGGGATGAACAATGCGCCCTTAGGTGTAGCTCTAATGGAAAAATTGCAGAGAGGTCCTTATGGGCGAAACGGTAGAACATTTATGGCAAGGCCCATAAGTGGTAAGGAAGTAATGCAGAGCCGTCCCTAAGTTTTGCAAATAGGCCCCTGATGGCTTGCACTATGGTCCATGGAAGTTTTAATGTGAATAATATGTATGTGAACAAAGGACCTAAATGTAAAACTACTAATGCAAGGTCCTAATGATGTCCAAACGAGTTTTTATTGAAGCATAATTGAACATTTAGGAAGCTGATTTCACTTTTGATTTGAAGTTTTGAACTCAAAATGTGTGTTAAATTTACAATTGAATCATCATCTTGTATTAATGAATAGACTCTCATTTTAGGACCTAATTTCACATTTTTAACACATATTTTATGTTTTAGGTCTTTTTCACTATTTCCCACACTTAACCTTTTTCATGTGTTAATTCAATAGTGTTTAACCTAGCTTTTAGCTTAACTTAGGCATTTTAGCTATGACGAGCCACACCTCATCATAACACCATGCTTAGGTTTTGCTAGTCCCTTAGCAAACACAACTCATTAAAGTGCAAAACATTTTAAGTATTTGCTAGGTAAGTGTGATGAGATATCTATTTTTCTTTTCTCAAAATTGTTAAGTGTTTAGAGATGTTCTTAAAGCTGAAAGATTTTCTGATAAGCCAGCTGTGTTTATATCTGGACATTGTGAGAACCTGTTGCTTAAGAAGATTGATCAGAACTTTTGACTGATATGACATAGACCATTTCTCGACTAATAAGGACTCTTGGTATTTAATCCTTAAGTGCGATTTCCAAGACTCAGGGGGTTTCACAAGACTCAAAAGCTAAGTGGTTAAAACTCAATCCTGGGGTTTCACGTCTTTTTAAGTCCAGGTTGGTCCTAGCTTCAACTCATGCTTTTGGATTGACTCTCAAGAATGCGGAAGACTCAAACCCAACTCTTATTGCGTTATGGGTCAAAGAATATTTGGTGGAAACAGGGTATTTGTATTGCACCCTGAAAATATTTTTTATGGAAAGCTATTTATAGGACTTGGATAACATACTTGACTTATGCTAAAGAATGTCTTTTTCTGCAAAATTCTTTTTGACTTTTTCTGATTTTTTTTTTCACAAATAAATGTCAGTATGTCTTCGACAACTTTATTTGGTAAAGCACACTTATTTTGTGGGTGACTTCTTTGGTGAGAAGAGCTTCTCCTAGACACAAGACTAAAGACTAGGATAAAGAGTCTACCTACATACACAGGTAAGGATTCCACCTTCTCTAATGAACAGTAGGGTTGAATTTCAAATTCACAAGATCTTTCCTGACACCGTGTAGTGTGAACCAAGGTTACTTAGACTCTTAAGTCAAAGCAAATGAGAGAATCCTGTACTGGTGACTTAGGTATAAGAATACATCCAAAGTTGGGAGAGATCGTGGTCTATCTTGTCAAAGCTTAAAGTGTATTAAGCCAAAGCCTGAGTGAATCAAGCTACAGTGGCCTAGAAAGTCTACCAGCAAAGGTTGAATGTCCATAAACAATTATTTTTTTATGTTTTCAACTATAAGATCATAATTAAATACTTAAATTCTTTTCAATGCTTTTTCTCTCCTCGGTGTTTTTCTATGGAATTCTCCCTCAACAATAAAGATAAGGTCCCTTATTGTATTTTTGGAATTTTAATTTTTGACATTATTTTGTATTTTGACTATGTAATTTTTTTCAACTTTTTCAAAATGTTTCAATTTTTTTGGTATTTTTGATAATACTATACTATATACTCTACAGGTTTGTCTATAATTGGATTTCAGTAAATGATTCACCATTTACACCCTCCATGCTTAAATGATATAATGTCCTCATTGTATGAATAGGGTAGATGCAAATGCATACTCGTGCTTTTCACTAGCTTAGACTGGGTGACGGAAGAAAGTCAGAATGAGGAGATAAAATCTCTGTGTGGATGATTTCAAGTCTGATACAAGATCAGAGTGAAAAAGTAAGGCTAAAAAGTGAAATGCATGACATATGTGACAATGAATGTATGCTAAAGATGCAAGGGTAGACACCTAATGCAAGAAATGGAAAACAAGAAAGGTGAAACTATAAACAAAGGATAGGTTGCTAACTTTTATGCCTTCAACTAGGCGTAAACCAAGATGAGGATGTGTCGTTAAAAATAGGTTCAAGAAGTTGGACCGAAATGGTAGAATTAACAAGTCTGAGATCATGCAGCTCAATGAAGGGTTTTAGTCTTCGTCCATTGACAGTGAAAGGTTCAGATTTGTCAATTTCGGTGATCTCAACAGCTCCATTATCAAAGATTCTTAAGACTTTGAAAGGTCCAGTCCACTTGGATCTGAGTTTCCCTGGGAAGAGTTTTAGTCTTGAGTCAAATAGGACTTTCTGACCAGGGTGAAAGGTTTTCCTACGGATGTGACGGTCATGAAAGGCCTTTAACTTATCCTTATAAATCCTCGAGCTCTCATAAGATTCATTCCTTAATTCATCTAGCTCGAAAATTTGAAGTCTTCTATGATTACAGACCTTCTCTAAGTCTAGGTTACACTTTCTGATGGCCCAATAGGATTTGTGCTCAAGTTCTACGGGAAGATGACGGGGTTTCCCATACACAAGTCTAAATGGAGACATGCCTAATGGGGTTTTGTGAGTTGTCCTATGCCTCTTGGCATAGGACCAAGTTCTTGAGATTGTAGAGCACCATTCATTCAGTATAAAATCGTAAGAAAAATTCATGATGAATTGACAACTAGCAAGCCTACCTACACTTGTGGGAGATTCTTCCCCAATAACTACCATAATGACCACACCCAATACTTAGGTGTTGTCGGCACCACACGATTAAAAATGATGGAAGAACCTACTGACTATGACATTTACCAAACTCTTCACCAATAACCTCAATCACCTGCCCTCACCATGAGAGTGAAACCAATAGGATTCAAATGTTTATTACCTATCTTGTGATAAAATGCTACATGTAAAGCTTTTTTCCACATCCTATCCTTACACGAAAATGGGAATGTCCTCAACATGCTTCCCACATCAAAGGGGACATACAATGGTGAGGTACATTCACAATACTTCAACTAAGAAGAGAGCGTGGTAGCATGGGTAGTGCAATGTCCAACTAATAGAATGCCTCAGCTCCAAACTGTCAAGTGCGCAAGTCCTTTCCACAGAGCAATGTGTAATGACCAACCAATAGGATGCAAAAAGCTCCTTTGTTGCTGTCCACACCTTGCTCTATCTTCTAGAATGTCTAGCTCAACAATGCCAAAAAAGGATGCCACATAGGACAAGTATGCGCATGGATATGTGATTTTTCTTCGTCTTTTATATCTACTTTGTTCTCAATAAAGAAAGTCTATTTTGTTCATCATTTAGGAAGAGTGGCTATGAAGGTAGTAAAAGGGGGGCAAAGGAGGAGTAACAGGAAGCTCGCGGGATGTTGGGTTGAGTTACGAGGAAAAGTTGTTGCTTAGAATGGCTAAATAGTTAGCTTGAGACATTATTATTTAAGAAATAGTAAAAATTTTAAATTTTAATTCTTAATATATAATGTATTTAAAGAATATTTGTAAAAAAATAAAAAAAAATTATATAGGTTGTAGGTTGGGCCAGGTCAAGTTACACTTACAAGCCAACCCAACATGTAATTTAAACAGGTTGGTTAATGTATAGCTTATTAGATTTTGTACGTCCTAAGTGAGCTATTCGAATAATATAATGAGCGAGCTATTCAAACTCAATGTGTGTTCATTTAAGGATCTAAATTTTTTAGAGCCATCTGATAGTACATTAAGAAACCATCCGATTCATTCACTTGTTTAGAGTCCAAGTTGAGACGACGACCTTGATGTTCTTGAATAGAGATTCAGAACTATTACACGAGTCAAGTTAAGGAGTTAACCTGGTGAAATATGAAATATCCAAAGCCCTTCTCCAATGTTATCACAAAGAAAGTGTATCCTTTAACCTGAGACTGATATGTGTCTCTATTCACAAATGCATACATGTGGTAGACCAGCAGATGTACCCACCTTAGTGCTAATATTAGAAAGTCAATGTATGTGGGAAGGGATAGGTGGCAAATAATTCTTGAAGGGACAGTTTGGTTGGTGGAATAGAGGGGGAATTAGGGTCGAATTCCACGTTTGGAAACTTTTATTCCGACGTCAGCGTATTTCGGAATTGAGGGGTGGATTCCGGAATAAACGAATTTCGCCAAAGAGGTGGAATTCGTTTATTCTGTTTGTTTATTCCACTTCTCTCATCTCCCTCTCTCAACTTCACCACATAAAATTCGTTTATTCATCCTACCAAACACCTCAGGCGGAATAAATACTTTTAATTCTTTGATGTGACAATAAACACAACCAAACACTTAGATGGAATAAAAACGCCTAATTCCTCCTACTCTTTTACATCCCTTTTTTATCCCTCCTGATAATTCCTCCAACCAAACAGACCTAAAGGGATCACACGAATCTGTCCTATAAGTGTATGTGGTAGATTGGAAGAATGAGCTTACTCTAAACGTATTAGGAAAGATAATTCCATATGCACTCATAGAGTTCTGATGAGGCTCAAGCAATCTTTTGAGAAAGGAGATTGACATCGTTCTCATCCCAACACAACAACATTTTGCACCTACACCAACGGTCACTGACCGTCGGTATAGGTCAAAATGATAGTTTTTGTAGGTCCAAAGAGCTATTCTGACGGTCATTGAAAGTGTTCTCTTAAGAGGCGTTGCTATAGAAACATCGACGGTTTTACACCATCAATGTTGTACCTAGACCTACAGTGACAGTTACATCCTAGAAGTTGGCTATTTTTTGTGTTAGCAGCAACAACACTTTTATCCATCGCTGTAGGGTAAAAAATGTTGCTAAAACCATCACTACAAGTAATAACTCTAATTGTCTTTTTAACATAATACTAACACAATCATCCGTCACTAGATTTGTCAATATAGATATCAAAGCAATATCTTAATAGAATTAAGATTTAATCAATAACAATGTTTGCCTTCATTCAAGTAAGATTAACAGAAAACATACAAAGATATAACACTTTTGAAATAATAAATTGAATCATTCATCAAAGCAAACACGTACATCCAATGGAATAATTTTTTCATATGATTCTAAAAGAAATTTGTCTATCAACAAGTACTATATATAAGTGGCATGAGCCACAATTATCTATCAATCTTTTTCTATACACAAGTATCTAATTGTTCTAAAAGTTTGTTAATTGTCAAGTATTTCAACCATGAGATCTTGAGCATCATGCAAACGTTCTTGATCAACTGGAGGTAATGCACAACTGCAAATCATTAAACATGATGTTACAACTCTTGAAAAAAAATGATGATTTTACTGTTTGCTTATACATAAATATAAAATCATCATAGGAAAAAGAGAGCTTTAATGTTAATATCCAGCTTTTCTAAAAAAAAATGATGATTTTACCATTTGCCTATACCAAAAATCCTGAATATGACATGGAAGACTATATATATATAAATAAAATTTTTCTTCCACTTTCAATGGGATTACATGGGATTCAAATGGGTCACATGAGAATAAATACAAATTAGACATCAAATTTACATTTAAAGAAATTATCACGTCATATGCTAGGGGAGAAATGGTAATTAGGGATAATTTATGAGTTTGCTATCCTAAGGTTCAATTTGGGCAAGAGCATGTAATCTAAACAATTCCTTATGGTTGTTACATAACAAAAGAAATTTAATCACAAACTTAATCAACCTTTTTTCTCCTATGTGTTATAACCTTTGTGTATGCCCACAAGGAAACTTTAATCACAACCTTGACTTTAAAACACAACCCATTCAGACACATAACCCATATGCCTTGACCTCCACTGGAGGGACTTGAAGACTCAAGAGTGTAAATGGCAATCAAATGCCTTCATTTTAGGGACCACATGAAAGTTTCACCTTTAGAGGGGCCTTTTCACCACGTTACATCACTAAATAAAACATCATCTTCTTTTAAAGTGAACTTTGCATAGGCATTCCACATATAATATCATTATTACATGCCCAACCATTGACCTCTTAGCTAGGTAGAGTGATTCCACTCAGTAATCCTAATAGTTGAAGCCCCTCCATATGCTGATATGAGAAATTGCCCACAATGCAAGGTGTCCAATTATCAACGGTGGAAATCTCTAGATTATCCACAAAGTTGTGATTGAAACAAAATTTTCTTGTGTTAGAGTAGCTAACCTATGGAATTAAAAAAAAACTAATAGAGGAAAATATCAGAGAATTGCCCACTCTGGTCGAAAGGAGAAATTACATCCTGCTTCTAGTACCCAGTGAAGAAGGAAGCAACCCTAGTTGTCTCCTTTTGGGAAATGGCATGCCATTGTTCGTTGTTGTTTACAAGGATCAAGAAAAACTAATGGTAACTATGTAGAAATGACCAAAAGCCAGCTGCCTTCTCCTCATAGCATAAGGCAACCTATTTAGACAACAATGTCATAATTCTTCCTCCTTAGTTCCGATATGTTGGTTAGGGTCTAGTGGGCCCATTTGATGGGTCAATTCCATTTCATTGGCATGTGCATGCAGTCTAATATGGATGTAGATTTATTACCACATGCTATTATGTGATTAAGATGTTGTTAAGGACTGCAGTAAACTTACATAATTTATATCGATGAATTTTGGATCATGCAACATTTCAAAAAAAAAAAATTGGATCATGCAACTGTCATTAAGTATTACTAATATGATTGATGGTTGAGCCCGAAGCATAATAATTGAAATTAAACATACTTAAATGAGGGAAATAATATTATTACGTGCATGATAAATACTTGTGAGGTTATCCATATATATACATCCAAAATCACTAGGTGACTAACATCTTATGCATAAAATACTTATAATATAAGAATATGTAATTTGAATCATATACCTTATGATTGGTAGATAGATGATGAAGACCCTTTTTCTCTACGAGAGTTGCTAGGTACACTTCTAGTGCGAGAAGCCTATGAAGTAATAAATAATTACCAAACATAGTCAAATTATATAATTACATAATAAAAGGTTTATGTCTTTTATACAAATAAAATAATTGAATACCTCTGCTTATCTTGCCTCTACCTATATATAGAAAACAAACATTCAAACCATATTAAAATGTGTGAACATAATTCATGTCAAATAAATGTATCAAATCATACTTGCATAGCCAATTGACTTGCATGTTGCATAATATCATCCATGTTGGCATTGGGAAATTGTTCTTTCAACATCTGGACCATCCCCAAAATAATACCAAAAAGTCCATTCAAAGTCATGGATATTAGATTGAGGGGTTGTTGTGGTGTTGAAGCTTTTGGAGGGAGCAATTACTCCCAAACAATGAACTCTGCCTTTCTTCGCATTTCCCTTCACCTTCGAGTAGGCATCCCCTTGCCAAGAAGTGACTCCCTTGGAAGTTGAACTACTAGCATCACTTTGATATTTCTTCATGAGGTCCTAATGACTGTAACAAGAAAAACTCAATCCTAAAAATAAACCATGGCAATTAATCATAAGTCAAGATCCTAAAAATAACAGGAACATTGTTTAATTTGATCAGTAGTTTAGACATCAATGCCAAGCTCAATTAATTTTTTTAGAATTATCCTGTTGTTTGACAAGATGTTCCATTTTTCTTGAATTAATATTGCAACAATTGGTCATGTTAATATTTGATGGCCATTTAGATTCATAACCAGGCACTTGATGTTCATTTACTGTTAGTGGGAATTCGACCAGTGAGACAAAACTTGTTCAGATAAGAGAAAATGTATTCAGATCTTCAAGCAAAGAATAGCTTTTCTTAGTATGGTTTTTAGGGGATCTAATGGATGGCGATATGGACAACACAACTAATAGATTTCATATTTAAAAGGGTAGCATCGCATTATCTCAACCTGTTTGCTTGTTTTCAGTGATTTACCATGTCTTTGCTTCTTATGATCTGTCAAGCATTTCTTTGATTTTTTTTTTCTTTTAGACATCTGTCAAAGATGCTTGAACTAGGTTTAGTTGCATATTATTAATATGTCAATAAGTTTTGGGAACCATATGGTCACGGTAAAACTTCAGGAAAAGCTGATTGGCTATCAATAATGTTGTGATGATATGTGGTTTCAAATGTTTCTTATCTTTAACAGAAAGATAGCAATGTAAGGGATTTTTACATAGGTGCCCTTGCATTGTTGCGCTACAATAGTTATTGTAATTAAATAAAATCCCCATAAAGTTGCCAACTCTTGAATGTGAAACCTTGGCAAAGTGTAATCAGGATTTATGAATACATCATGGTAAATATCAGTAAAGTGCCTTAATAAAAGTTTAATATCCTTAATTCTCTAAATCTAAATTAAACAATGTACAAATTTTTCTTATAGAGGATAATATGTCATATATAGCCTCAAAAATGAATGATACGGAACATTTATGCATTGAGGACACTAGGTGAGGGCCTCCATAGTAATCCCACATTAGAACTGTGTGCTGTTATGTGGTTAAAATGTAGGGAATTTCAAGCCCAAAGTCAAGCCTGCCTGAAAAAGAAGTAGATGAAGCCAAATGATTTCTAAGTTGCTTGGTCTTTGGTGTGTGTGTTTGTTCTCATGTAGTTCAACTTGCTTTCTTGCTAGGTCTTCTTGGAATTCCCATGTAGCTCAGTAATGATCGAAAGCCTGGCTTAAGAAACCCTAAAGGCTTATCTTTATTGTCAACCATTAGTGTTATAACCATGCAATTTTGCATTGCCATACATCTGAAAGTTCTCAGTGCATCCTATAGTTTTCCTTACTTCTAATCACAAAATTTGGAATATGCTTATTGAAGAAAAATTCAAAATATAGGTATCCAATAGGAATGGAGGTTTCCTCTTGTTTGTGTTTTGACTTACAACTTTAAAACATCATAGAATGTCTTGTGCTCTGTATCACAGTACTAGGTAGGAAATGTCGTTCTTTTAGGTGTTAGATACATCTCCTTTGCAAAAAGATACGGGCTATACACTAAACCTATGTAATGCATGAGTTTTCACACTTACTAGCAACCTGCATAATAGTGTATTCTCCCCCAGTACCAAAATAGAAGTTGAAAAACACTCATTTTAGGGAAATGAGATTAAAGCACTCTAATCTCTATACGTATCCAGATGTACAAATGAGAAATGGGAGATCCACGCAAAATCCGAAACCTAAATCCATGCAGCAGATCTCTGCCACTCATTTTAGGGAAGACAACAAAAAAGGCCTGCAGGGGCTACCAAGGGGGTAGGTCCCCTGTTTTTTTCTTTTTGCAGGGGACGTGGATTTCGGTTTGGAATTTTGCATGAAAATTTTCATTTTTATGAATGTGTCATTTTCATTTATAATGTTGGTTGCATACTAGGATCACACCCAATGGACACTTTACCCCTTTTATTCTGATTTGATTTAGATAGTGTTGCAATTATGGAATTCCTAGCCTTGTTGATTCAGATAGTGTAACCTTACTTTTAAGGTGATTATACATGATGATTATGAGCAGTAACAAATTATTATTCATGATGTTGTATGTTCAAAGAAAAATGTGCAACAACAAAAATATACCATCCTTAGTAAATCAATGAAAGCATCTAAAATATACCATTAGATCCTTCACCTTCTCATTCTCTGTAGTTCCATCCTTGTGTTTTCGACTAGCCATGTAAATGTCAACTCTTGTAGGAATTAGTCCATCTACTTGTGTCTAATGTTTGTATCAAGAGCTAAGTATTAACGAATTACTCCAATGTCAATAGATTGATACTAAATAAAAACATATTACCTTTTCATGGATAATCCTAGCAAACGTCTTTGTTCCAGTGCAATGGAGGTCCTCAAGTTTTAACCGATTTATCTTATTTTGCTCACACATTTTCTAAAGGTACAAGGCATTCAAGTAAAAAGTAAGTGATGAATTTGTCATAAAAACATTGAGAAAAGTGCAATTCATTTGCATTAAGACAATGCCTGATGCCTATCACTAAGCCAAATATGAGCAAGTGTAAGAAATTGTCGTTTGTTAATCTGAACATCTTCAATTGTATCCCACATCTCTTCTGGGGATTGCCTTTTATCAAATACTTTGCTCATAATTTCATTCTTCCACACCCTCCATTTTGTAGTAGCACTACACATGACATATTTCCTTATCTTTTCATTACAACATGGCTGAAATTCAATCTTCTCTTATAAAACATATGATATTGTTGTAAATATTTTCAATAACCAAGAAGTTAACAAAAAAGATGAATTATCACTAGCTCTTATACCTGAATGGCCTCCCATATTGTTGTCTTATATTGAGGTCCCATGTCTTTCCAACTGAAATATCCTATGGGGGCCAAATTTGATCTTTGTACAGCAGATCCAATAAAGTTTGCTAACTTAGCGGCTTCTCCAACGGGAATGCCAGCAACACCAACTTGAACCTCCATCCTCATGCCATCTTCCAACTCCCATATTAAATTCATTAAGGTGGGACCTCTCATCTTATTTAATTGAGATGAAGCTACTCTTATGACAATAAAGAAATAGATAAAAGAGTAGATTAGCATCTTATATAATTTGCCCCAAAAAAATTTGAGAAAAAGATTCTAAATAGTCTTCAAAGGTTAAAAAGAAAAATTGATCTAGCTCTAAGACATCTTGTATTGGAGCATTTGGTGATGAAACTGAAGTTGATTACTCACTTGCAATTGCAGGTTGTTTTCTTTTTCTTGTAGTAACCACTTTATAGTTCCTTTTCCTCCCTATTTATCTAAAAAGAAATGACAAGAAAAATAAGATGGATGAGGTTTCTAAACTCTACCTGTGCACCATATATATGATTTTAGAAAATAAGAAGAAGTAGAGACGACATGAAAATAATTTGGCCATGATGAAAACATGGATGAGAAGAACTGGCTACCTGAGTTTGATGCCAACTGCTGGTTTTCCTAATAACATGGATTTTTCATGGGATTTCCCATCTTCCAGGCAGACCCTAACTAAATACAACCACTTGAATTCTTGGAAAAGGGAAGCCCTAATGGAGGTCAAGGTGGCGAGCCAACCACCTTGCTTCCAGTTCCTGGGCCACCACATTATATATGTCACATTTACCCTTCATCTAACTGACTGAAAATTTGAAACTGCACTTCCAGACCTTGAGGATACTGCCTATCTCTTTTTTCAGTGTCCAATTGAATGAAAAGCCTGGGATTTACTAGGATGATAGATTTAGAACCGAGGAGCTTTTACTTTAATAGGTTTATCTTGTCAATAGGTGGTCAAAGCATGTTAATACTTCTGTGTGGTTGGAGAAGAATAGAATAATTTTTAAACATCCAACCCCATACTCATGTGGATACTGTTTTGATGGCGTTCTATCTTCCTTTGATGGCCTTGTTGGCATGTGGGCAGAAATGACATAAAATATTCTGGATGACTGTTACTATTAAAACATGCCTCTTGCTTTTCAAAAAGACAATTTCTTGTTATGACATGCTGTATGAAATGCTAATTCGATCTTTTTTAGCTAAAGAACCTAAAGGCAGACTTTCAATTATTATTAAAGCTTTTGCTACATATATATTATCTCATAGTATAGTTACAACGTTTACTACCATGGGATGCTATGAACATAACTTCAAAGAAATGTCTCCACTGCTCTTGTTGATCTCTTGATATGGCCATGTGCTTGTGTGAAAAATTTGTTTTCGTCTCTCTTTACCCCGTTCCAAGATCTTATAATCTCTTTTCGGATTATATTTGATCTTATAATATTGTGTTCAACTTCAATTTCAGCTCCTAAAAATAAATCGCTCCACTGATTTCTCCTATGAATGCATGTGTTTATAGTAATTTGGTTCAGCAGTTTATTCTTCATGCTTACGATATACCTTTCTGTTTCAGATTTTGCCTGACTACAAATGGGTGGATATGAGTTGGCTGCCTTCCTCCCTTGCTATCCATGAGTAATTTCTTCGATCATTTCATTCGGAATTTGTTGGAAGGGGGCAATGATGTCTGGGAAAGAACTGGAAATTAATCCTGTTAATGTGATTTGAGGATTGCTATTATGGAGAAACGACCGCAATTTAACATTGGGTAGAGGTCTGATGTATTTAGATATCCTATGCATGTGTTGACTTTCTTTATTCCTTCCAATGATTAATACATGCGAGATATCTACATATAGAGTTCACGTGACAGTGTTCTCTGTTTGGATGAATTTGAACAAAAACGGAAAACAGAGGATCCAAGAAAAACCCCCTTGTTTAGCTCTCCCCTCCTTCCACCATTGGCATCACCGGCAACCAACACATCTTCATGCTAACTAACGGAGCTACTCGCTTTTCATCTTCAATCAATTTCCTTGGTTTTTTCCCTCTCATTTCTAAGTGCCAAATGCAGCTTTGTAGAGTAGCCTACAACATAAACTTGTGGGCTGATTTGTTCTATACTTGTTGTCAATATATTTCCATCTTGTATGGGCCAGCTTCACCTATCTGGATGAATTTGTCTACGTGGTTTTGAGATCAACATCACAACAAATCGGTATAGGTGCAGGGAGTACTTGGAAGTGATTGTGAACTTGATTTTCCACATAAGTGATCTATCTCAAGAACTTCGCACCGTAGAAAATCATCATTAGTGTTGCCAAATCCCAAATCTCAAAATATTTGCAAGTGATGTCTAAGGAATCTGATTTTTTTATTTTTAGAGAATTTAAATAATTTTCACCCACACTTTAATGCCATGATCTCAGATTTCAGAAGTTTGAGTTTTTCAATTGAAACTTTAGATAATCAATTTTTATTTTCTACCTAGCCAGGCTAGGTATCTCTTCAGAACAGAGCAAGGTTTAATATTTGCAAAACTAAAAGAGTTCTCTGATCAACTGCTGAAAAGCCTGAGAAGGTTATTTAAAAAAATATTTATTTTAATTTCGATATGATTGACAAATGGAAGTGCATGCAAAACATCCCTAATTTGGAGTGGAACAACCCCAAGGATCATCATAAAAGACCTGACATGATAAAGGAAATTCCATCAGAAAAATCAGGGTGCATTTGAAAGTATAGAACATCATATGTGAAGCAACATCTATCAAATATCATCATCATCTGAATCAACTTCCTTGTCAGTCACATGAATATCCAAATCATCCACATCTCTTAACCAAGTGGATGATTCATTTGCTGCCATCCTTGCATTCCTTGTGTCTAATCCATGCATGACTTTGGACGTCTACAATTTCGAAAGCATCTATAACCTTGACCTGCTTAATCACATGCCATCCTTCATTCTAATTATCCTTAATGTAGAACACTTTCGGTGCTTGAGATGCCAGGATGTAGGGGTCATCCCTGATATCCTTCCTTGTATGTGATAAGTTTGAGAAATTAACAATGGTGAATCCATAGCCATCAGTCCTGCACCCTCTAGTTGGATGAACCCAATCACATTTGAATATAACCACCCTATACATCCCTAAATAGCTTAGTTTGAGAATGTCTTTTAGCACACCGTAATAATTGTGTTCCCCGTCAATTGGCTAATCATCTTTTTGACTAGAATAGCTGCTTGAACTAAAAATGACGGTTACACCACTATTTTGTGTCGTTAAATCCTTCTCATGTTCTGTGGTATGAAACCTAAACCCATTAATAATGTATACTCTATAGGTAATAACCGTGTCAGAAGGGCCTTTAGCTAACCACTTCAACTTCTGAGAAACTTTATCACTTCCTTCTTTCTCCAAATATTCAATCTACAACAAATTAAGTAATATGATTTCAATTATTGATAAAAACTAACTAAAATTTAGTTGAATATGTAATTAAAAAATCAAAGGAATCACACTCTATCACGAAACCAATCATTGAACTCAAGACTATGAATCCTATCAAATTCAAATTGAGATAGGTGAGGTGAGCGGTGATGCCTTCTTAGCATAGACTTATGCTCCCTATTTCAAAAAGGCAAGAAATGAGGAATTTCCAATACATACGTTCTAAAGCGACTGACGTCTTCATCATTAAAGAGAACATAACGATGAGCTTGAAATAGCGATTGTGAATCGAGCTTCTTCCTTGAAACTCTTCTTCATTTCTTGAGATCGAATTGCTTGTTTGTTATTTTCTTCTTCCCTATAGGGCATCCTAGTGGAGATGGTAGATCTTCATCCATCTGAGGGATAACATCCTTGTCATTTCGTAGTGGCCTATCAAATTTGGTATGACCACCACCAAGATACCTTGAACAAAAGGTTAAGCACTCATTTGCCAAGAATCCTTCTGCAATTGATCCCTTAGAATGAGCTTTGTTCTTGACAAAGCCTTTCAAAGTCAGAAAGAACCTAAAACATCGAAAAGCTCACATATTAGTGAAACATAATTTCTGAAAAGACATCTAGTAGATAATTGTATAATTCACAAATACCTACCTCTCAATAGGGTACATCCATCGATAGAAAATGGGACCTCCAAGCTTTACTTCCTCTACTAAATGGATGATGAGATGCATCATGATAGTAAAAATGAAGGGGGAAATAGCTTTTCCATTTCACATAATGTTAGAATGGCTCAGGATTGTAGTATATTGAGATCTAACGGTCTAATAACCTTGGTACACAAGCATTTAAAGAAGTGGCATAAGCCAGTTAAGACAATTGTCACTCTACCAGGTAAACAACCCCGAACGACCATCGGTAAAAGCTCCTGCATCAGAATGTGGCAATCATACGTTCTCATCAATGTTACCCTCTTCTTTTTAACTTGTATCACACTAGAGATGTTGCACGATAACTCATCTAGAAGCTTCATCTCCTTCAAGATGGTTAAAAAGATTGTGTAACTTCTTTCTTCGTCATCTAATAACAAGCTCTTGGAATCACATTTCCAACTCCTTTCGGATGGAAGTCTCTTCTAATCCCCATATCTACCAAATCTTCGCGAGACTTGTAAGTATCCTTTGTCTTTTTGGCCTGACATGTGATTGTCCCAAAAATATTGTCAAATACATTTTTCTCAGTGTGCATAATATCAATGTTGTGGCGTAGCAAATTGTGCCCCCAATATGGCAACTAAAACAAGATGGTCAATCTCTTTAAAGGATTGCGCTTTAAAGGATTGCAATGCATGCCTATCCTAGCTAAGAGAATTCCTAAATGCAACCCAAAACCCTAATGCAATGTGCAAAACCTAAGAGCTAGATGTGTTTTAGGGCATAAGAATGATGATAAACTGACGCTTATCATTATACTACATTGGCATTTTGTTCTCTATTTAAGCATTGAAAAAATTCTTATAATAAGTGGCCAAGGTCAAGTTACTCTTATGACCCAACCTAACTGATGAGGTGTGGCTCATCATTGCTAAAATGCTCAAGTTAAGCTAAAAATTAGGTTAAACATTATCTAATTAACACAATAAATGGGCTAACTGTGAGTATTAATGGAAATGACTTGAAACACTCAATTTGGGTTAAAAATGCATAATTAGGTCAATAATTAAGATATTCTATTCACAAAATACAAATTGGTGATCCAAACATCAATTGAACACATATTTGAGCTCCAAAGTACAAATCAAGGGTTAAATTACGTTTTAACATGTTCAATTAAGCTTCCATAAAAATATCATTGCATTTGGACATCATTAGGACCTTACATTTAGAGTTTCACATTTAGGTCCTTTTGTCATCACATTTGCTTACATATCAACACCGTAGGGGCATACCTAAAACCTTGCATTTTGGTTGTCATTTTCACCACTTATGGGTTTCTCTCACAATATTTACAACGTTTCACCATAAGGTCCTTGGTGAAATTTCACCAAAAGACCTGATATTGTGCATTCTTTTCTACTTGCGACAAACACGAAGCACAATCACCATCTGTTCCATGACCCACTGATCCAAGGGTAGATCTTGCTTCATTCATCGCGTGCCTTTGCACACAACTTCGTCACCCCCTCCAGATGCCATCCTATGCTGGGATTTTATCCTTGAGCTTCTCGCGCTCCTCCCCTTCTCACATCCACCATTGGTACCCTTTGCGCCTAACTTCAATTCACAGTCTCCAGATCCTCCCCCTCACCTACTTAAGCAGCTCCCTTGAGCTCGTGCGAAGGGGACAAACCACTCTCCTACTTCCTTTGGTTCTCCATTCCTCCATCTCTAGTTTCTCCTTTCTTCACTCGTTGCCATTGGTGACAGCGATGGAGATTTCTCTTCCTTGATTGTCCACGTCGAGCTAGATCACATAACATTAGGAGTGACTATGACATGTCACATCAATCAAAATACGAATGCTGTTGTCAGGTTTTTATCCCCAGCAACGACGCCAAAAATATGATCGATGATTATCTATGCTGCATAAAATGTGATTTTAATGGTGTCGTTGTTTTGTAGTATATCATCACAATGCAGATGGATAGTCATGTCAATCATTTTCATTTATTTATATAACTTTTATTGGTTTATTCCAGGTCGTTTACTGGGTGGTAGTTATTAATTACATCACTCTCTATATTTAAAAAATGCTTTTTTATTCCAAAAATATCAATTATATTTACAAATGAATCAAATAATGAATTAATTGAGTTAATTATATACAAAATGAATCAATCAATGCTAACTACAATACCTTAAACATATTTACAATTAAACATGGATGAAAAACTACCTAATCTATTTTATGTTATTTATGTACAATTCAATACCTAAGTTTGGGTACAAAAATAATAAACAAATACTTACATACACTATACTAACATATATACAAACATACTAACTCCTATTAAACCTTAGAAATACTATATACAACCTAAGGCAAACAATGACTTTAACTATATACACTAACTATACAAATATACATATATACATTTCAATATGTATACACAAATATAATATATCTATTTACAAATATATACTAATAATACCTAAATATATAAACTCTATATATAGTGCTTATTATATACTACACATATATATACACACTTATGTACCATATTAACAATACACAAAACTTTAATTGTACAAAGATATACTAACATATTTAAACATTACTAAAGCCTCAAAAATTGTCGCTAAAGACTTATGTACACTAAAAGGCTAATACACTTACTAATATATATATAGCACACACACGTATACACTACAGACATACATATTATACATATATACTGATATATATATATATACACACATGCATATATGTAGACATTATATCTACACAATACACTTAGTACACTATACACAACTTAGGACACTCACTCACTTACCACGCACAACACAACTCGCTCACACTTAGGCAATTTTTTAAGTAAAGTCTCACACACACTGAGTTCACAGAAGTCTCTAAGGTTCCAACACTTAATCATTTTTGCTCATGTTCCCTCTCTTCTTAACACACTTAAATTAGGATTTTTTGGTGGGTGAGGCCGATTCGATTCATGGGATACATAGCACCTTCTTGGGTAGGACCAAACAAGTACTATGAACCGACCCCTAATTCTTAGTTGTTTGTGTTTTAGTGTATAGTTTAACCCATACCCAGCTAAGTTGAATGATGAGGTGCGGCTCATCATAGCTAAAATACTCAAGTTAAGCTAGAAACTAGGTTAAACACTGCATAATTAACACATAAAATGAGTTAAGTGTGGAAAATAATAGAAATGACCTAAAACATCAAAACTGTGTTAAAAATGCAAACTTAGGTCATAAAATGAGATATTATATTCATTAATGTAAATTGATGATCCAATTGCAAATTGAACATACATTTGAGTTCAAAAGTTCAAATTAAAAGTAAAATCAACTTTTTAAATGTTCAATTGGGCTTCCATAAAAACTTGGTTGCATTTGGACATCATTAGAACCTCGCATTCATGATATCACATCTAAGTCCTGAGTTCATTTACATTTATTCACATTTAAGCCTTCAAGGACCATTTTGTAAACTGTTGAGGACCTTTTGCAACACCTTAGGGACTGTGGTGCATTAATTCTAGCCACTTATGGGCCTCTTCACAATTTCTCTACCGCTTTGCCTATAAGGGGCTTCATGCAAATTGCACAACATACCTGAAGCTGCGGTGCATCTATGGGTGCACTGTTCACCTGAAGAACTCATCCAATCTCAGCCATTGATTCTCCTCACCAATCATCCTACGTCAGATAAAAATCGAAGCTTCGCACACCTTTGCGTGTGTAATCATCCCTTGTCCTAGATCTGATCTAACGGTGGAAAATCAATTTGGATGCTCACACCCTCCTTAAGCTCACATCCCACCGTTTGTCCTAATCGCTCCCTCCCCTCGAGTGGTTCCCTTCTTCCATCCCCTCAGCTTCCCAACCTCAATTCCTCACCTACAGTGACAGAGCAGGTTGCTCTCCCTCCTTCAATCGCCTCTAGCCGCCGACTGTTGGCTCTTGGACACCTCCTTCTTCAGCTAAGGGTCTCCTCCATTTTGTTGCCATCGACCTCCGGACGATGGACCTTAGACATCACTGTTCGGGCGAAATCGTCATTGTTTAGGAAATGCGTCGTAGTATAGGAAAAAATCACTCAAATCATTTAAATTTATAAAGTCATATTTAGAAAGTAGAGTCTGAGGTCGTTCGCAAGGAGCAAAGATGCAATTTAATTCACCAATCACAAGAAATAAAGATACAATTTAAAATTAATGATATTCAAAATGATATTTCAATACAATCTGAATAATAGTGAAAAAAGATTAGGTTAAAATGGTGATTTGACTCACCAAATTAACCCTCAATGTTATGCTCTCAAATATTCAAATAAATAAATAGTAACCACAATCAATTTCCCATGTCAGTTAAGTATCCACAGTAACCAGCAGATTAGACGATGGGCAAGGCTTCCAGATGCCTTAAGAGTTAATCCTCAGCAAGCACAGCACCACAGGAAGCTCAAAACCTTCCCTTTCTTTCCTTCACACCTCAAGAGAGGCTCAGCACAAGCTCAAGGTTTCTCAAGGAATTTTGCTAAGTACTGAGAGCAGAGGGAGTGCAAGAGAGCAAAACCCACCCCCTCTCTTAGATCTTCTTTCTCTTTCCCAAGCTCAGAATTAGACCAAACCTGAGAAGCAAGTAACTGGATACAACACCCAAACCTGTGTGGAGTGTGCACAGGCGAGGGCGTGGACATGCGCGCGAGGCGCAACGTGTGCATGGGCATGGTAGGGACCTGACCCCAGTGACTCGAAGGCAAACAACCCTCGCCACTTTTTCGTATTATACGTTGCTGGGAGTCCTGCTGCCAACGATGTGGGACTATCTTCCCACGATTTCTTCACGCAGTAGCTAAGAAGATGATGGTGTCCAATTTCAAGTGAAGACGAGTCTGGTAGCTTCGATTGAGGACTTGGGAAGGGTCCTGGAGATCTTCCACAGCACCTGGGGATGTTAGCGACGAAGATCACGACCGAAGAACTGCAATGGTGGTCAAGGAAGTCGAGGGCGGTGGCGGAGTGACGGTGAGAACCTGAAACAAGGAATACAGCTTGATGGCCTAATCAAAGTAGTTTAGGAGGATCGTCGATGAACGGCGAGTGCACTAGTGACGATTTTGTGGAGTGAGGATGCGTGTGGAGGTCTGGCGACCTCGGGAAGGTGGTGCGGTGCAGGTAGTGTCGGGTGGAGTGTTTGAGAGGCCAATCCCATCATTTCTTGAGGAGTTTTGGTGAGCGACGGGTGGTGAAGGTGTAGGGGTCGGTGGCTGGTTGTTTGGTACAATGGAGCAAGCGGAGGGCTTCACCGGAGCTTGGCTGAAGCGGAGGGAGACGATGGTGGTTGCGGTCATGTTGGTGGTTAAACCTAAGAGCTAAGGGGTTGGAGAGGATCAGTAAGGGAAGAGGAAGAGATAGAGGAACTCATATAGAGAGATGGCGAGCGGAGGGCTTTGGTTGTGATAGATCGGAGCCGAAGAAGATGATGTCGACAACAATACTGCTGCGATGAAGGAGAGGCAGAGGGCGATCATGCTTTGGCAGGCGACGATTGCAAGGATGAGGGGAGGATAATGGGCTGGCCAATTTGATCGTTACTGGCTTGATGAAGAGGACGGAGGATCTCACCGGAGAGGAAGGTGTGGACTACCGGAGGAGGAGAAGATAAGGGATTTCCAGCGTTAAACTCCGCTAAAGAGCTTGGAGTCGTGAGAGGAGCCTGCTTAAAGGCCTTAGAGAGGCTTCCAAGCTTGGAAATAGCTTCGTGAGCTCGAAAACTTAGGGATAAAAAAATCCCTAATTTTGCGAGCATTCGCATGAAGAATCTAAGGCAAATCAAGGTCGAATACCTGGTCCAATCGGTAGAGAATATCTCAACGATTCTCCCTTTTAATTTTGGAAAGGTTTAATTGAGAATCGAGCGAGAAATCCTCACTCGAATCTCAACAGAGATGTTGCGTTCACACCAACGATGCCAAGGACTATTTGCAAGAAATGATGACAAAGTTAGCGACCTGATTGCAAATGTTTGAAAAGTTAGGGGTTTAATTGAGAGAAATAGAGTTTAAAAGGACTAAAATGCAAACTAGGTCAAGATGGACACTAATTAAGCCCAAATTTTGATACAAATTGAATTTGGACCCAAGGAATCTGATGGTGGAGTCAGATGTCAATTTTGACCAAGTTTCACTAGGAAATTTGCACATAAACCCAAATTAGGGTAGAATTCCGTTTGAGACTCTATTTGAGGTCAAAATATGTTCCAAAAGTCAAATCAAGAATGCCAAACCTCAAGAAATATTTTTCTATGAATTTTAGAAGGTTTATATTAATTTTATCCTGACCGAAACCTCTGTAATTCAAGTAGGTCTGAAACTGTATTAGTTCTCGAAATACGTGAAACCCCCTTTCTGTCTGTGTGGACTCACTTATTAGAATTTAATGCTCAATTGACCTTCAGTTAAACCCTGACAAGCCCCTTGGTTATTCCATGTTCATGATATGCTGTTAAAATTATAGAATTAACCTTACTTGCTTATTCTTTTCTCAAAACAGAATAATGTGGAGTTGTAACCCTCAGATAGTTATGTAGGAGCATTTATCTTTCAATGCTGACTAAAAGTGGCCATTTAAAGCCTATGATGGTGTTCCCATCAATCACCTTTGTATGATAGCTAGATTTACTACTTTCTTAGATTAGTTTTCCTACTTGCATAGATCAAATTTACTACTTTCTAGGAGTAGAATTAGTTAGTGAACTAATTGTTGGATTCAATAATTAGTTAGGAGTAGATTAGTGTAATGATTCCTCACCTTCTCTGGTCAATTTCGATTGGAGAAGATGAATTCATTCTTGCTCGCTTGCTCATTCTTCTTCCCAACCATTTTACGATCGCTTTTTGATTTCTCCTCACGATTTACTTCACAATTCATCCATCCATCAGGAAATCATTAGATCTAAAGCCCGCTAGCTTTCAGATCTAATGGTGCGTAAAATCCATTTGAGGGTGATCTCATTCAAACCGTCTAATCACAATCACCCTCACTATGTTTTGATTTGGGCTTATTTGGTTATTTAGAATTGATTTGGATTTTGAGATTGAATGAAGATTTCTAATGCAATCATGTTTTTATCAACTCTAATTGATCAAATTGAGCTTATATTTGGTTAATTGGATTTAAGGTGAATGATCTGAGCTTTTTAATCTGAACTCTGTTGCCTGATTTAGTTATGCCAAAGTTTTAGTTCAAATCTTTTTGTTCTTTATTGAGGGAGTGAAGATCTATGAAAAATTCAAGCATGAATATGAGATCTTCACAGTGATCTACTTAATTCTAAAGGATTACCTAGGACACATGTACACCAATTAATGGTGTGCAGATGTTATAGATGATCAAATCATTTTGGTAGATCCATAGCAACATCCCAGTTTGGGCAATATTAATTTCCTGATTCAAAATGTGTCAAATCTGATATTTGAAAATTTAACTGGAGTTTTTGAGGATTTTGAAAGAAATTTCTGAGTTGATTGAACATTGGAAGTCGCTGAGAAGGAATTTACAGAGATTTGTTTCCAGCAGATATTGATTTGAATGAGATTTTGAAGTGGATTTAATGTCAGATTTTTATGGGATTCATAAGTTTGTTTGTATGAATAGTCAATGGCTCCTTAGATCTGAATTTTCAGATCTGTGGAGAGCTCTGAAAAACACTTAATCAGGCTTTAAAGCCTAGTTCAGCTGCTAGAATTGGGTAGCAACTGCTGCCATTTTTGACAGAGCAGCAACAGCAGTTGCTTCTCTGATTTTGGTCATCTAATCAAGTTTGAGATAGCTTCTGCAGCATCATTTGATCTAGAACAATACAGCAGGCATGGCTGCTGGGTTTTAACAGCATATCAGTAGCAAGGGGTGTTGATTTCTTAAGCAACAGTTGCTGCCAATAGGACAGTAGGGGCAGCTAATTCAGCTGCTGAAATTATGTTTTAGCAAGTTTGAATGGACTGATGAATGAGGATTTAAGCTAGATTTCAAATTCTCAAGAGATAACTTGTGTTTTCATGCTAGAGCTTTATTTTTAAGCATTCATGTGCACTTTATTACTTTAAATTTGATTGGAAATGCTGCTAGTTATGTAAGTTTACTATCAGCTACATATATAATGAATTAACTGTCCAAATGATGATTTTAGTGAAATTAAAGTAAAAATACATGTTTTAATGTTTAGATCTATTGTGAGATGATGTATGGACAGTTTTGAGTGTTAATACTCTAATTCCAACCATTGAGAGTTGAATCAAGGCCATAGGTTGCTTAGCTTCACATTCATTTAGGCCAAAATTGGTTTGCTTTGTTTATAAATAAAAATCATAAAAAAATCACAAAAAAATTAAATAAGAGTGTCTTGAGTAGGATTAGATATTTTTCTAGGTGTATGCAAAGTTTCAAGGTAATCTTTCTCTCTCATCTCTTGAGTAGGATTAGAACATACCAGCCGACGGTTCAGTATACCTTGTAATTTAATAAAGAACCAAACTTGAAAAACATCAAAAAGAAATCTTTCTCTCTCTTCCCTTAACTCCCCTAAACTTATAAAAACCATAAAAATCAAAACAATTCCAAAAACACCCAAAAATACCTTGTATAGTATGTATGCCATATGCTCAATCATATGCCATATCACTATGCTCAAGAGTATCGAGAAAGGAGGTAATAGTGATATGCTGGTGCCCGACACCTGACAACTGAAGGGTCGCTACCACAAATCCCTTTTATGCCGCTGCAGCTGCTCCAAAAGCCATGATGTGGCTCTAAGTTAGCGCCCCTTAGGCGCTAAGCTGCGTTGAAATGGCATCCTGATTAGCCAATTTTGGTACTCGATTTGAGGGTCATAATTTATTTTAAATTAAAAATAAATTATACCATTGTAAAGCTCTTATATAGGACTACAAAATTATATAATTACTTTACAAAAATAAGTTATTTTATTATATAATAAAATTAGGTAAAGTTTACAGTTTATACATATGAAATTATGTGTTAATTTGTTAATTAAAGTATAAATTAGTTAATTAATCATCAAATTGGCTTAATACAGTATTAATATACATGATAAATTATTTATTTCATATTTTTATGATATTTTATAAGCTTTATTTTAATTTATTTACAATTAAATACATGTTTTAGATGGTTTAACATGTAAATAAACTATAAATACTATAATACAGTATAAATACAGTTTAAATTAGTTGAAAATACTTAATATCATATATTACAAGTATACAACATAATTTTCCTCACTATTAACTTAAATTACTGATGATAACATCATCATGAGGCATAATTAGCTTTAATTAATCAGAATCAATTGACAATTCCTCCTACATAGTCGCCTGAGAGTCGTAATTCCCTGCACATCCATTTTGAGAGGAATACACTAAATCAGGGTTAATTCTGCAGTTTTAACAACATATTATGAATGCAGAATAATCACAGGATTCCCCAAGGATTAATCTAAGGTCTAAATAGCATTAAAGTCTAATAAGAGGGTCTACACAGACAGAAACAGGGTTTCACGCACTTCAAGAACTGATTCATAACCTCAAATCCTAATTTCAAACCTGCTAAATTACAGAGGTTTTAGTTAAGATAAAATTCATCTAAACATTCTAAAATTCATAGAAAAATATTCCATGAGGTTTGGTATCCTTGATTTGATCTTTGGAACCCATTTTGACCTTAAACAGAATTATAGACACAGTTCTACCCTAACTTGGGTTTCTATGCAAATTTCCTAGTCAAACTTAATCAAAACGGAAATCCAACTTCACCATCAGATTTGTTGGGTCCAAATTAGGTTTGTACCAAAATTTGGGCCAAATCAAAGTTCTTCTTGACCTAGTTTGCATTTTAGTCCAGTCAGACTCTCTCTCACATACAGGCCCCTAGCTTTTGAATTTATTTACAAACAGCCCCCTAGGTTTGTTGTCTTCTTTGTAACTAGGTCCCTACCGCTATTGGAGGTCAACCGACATCCAGGACCAAGCCAAATCCTACTTGAATGTTCATCAAATCCCACCAAATTTGATGGGATTGATGTTCACACCCTGACGCATCTATTGGGACAGATCATTGCTCTTGATTCGCCCCAAGAAGCTCGTGCGATTGCACGAGATTCATGGGTTCTTCTTAAATCCTAACAAGCCATTGTCGGCTTGTTTCTTGATTTAGACCTCGGTTGGAGCTATATAAAAGCTCCCTCATTGCAAATTCATGCTCCTTAGCTCGATTTTGGCCACAAATCTTCACCAAATTTCCCTCTCCAGCCACTCCACCGCAACTCTGATGACTCCTCTCCAACATCCTTCTTCGCACGTTGCCACATACCATAGGCAACGGGAACACCTTCATCTCCTTCCTCCGCTCCTCGCAATACTAGCAAGAGCATTCCAGATCCCCTCGTTGTCGCCGCCCCTTCCATCAGAGGTCTTCATCTTGTCGGCGACCAGCCAATCATAGCCATTGCACCTCTCTCTCTCTCTCTCTTCGTTCATAAATAGGTCCAATCTCTTCCTTTAACTCTGTAGATCCTTATAAACCCCTCTACCTCTTGTTCGACCGCCAACTCGCCTGCTGCCACGTAATATAGGTAGCAAGTTTGCCTCCCCCAGGCTCGTCCGCATCTCGCCATGCCTGTGAGAAGCTCCTTCCCCCTTCAGTCGTCACCGCCCTTCCTCTCGGAGCCTCCTTCGTCTCTGGCACCGGCTAAACATCCGCATCCCCTTCATCAGCAACAACTCTAGTTCGACTCCTCATCTCCTCCTGACTTGATTCACGCACTCAACACCCACATCAACACGCTCTCACGCCTGTGCCACCGTCGTCTTCCACGTCTTCGACATACCACCGACGACCTCGCACAACCGCACATCGCACCAAACTGCTCACCACCGATCTCAAAAGCTTTGCCGTGTCCTCAAAACCAAAACCCCTCAAGAAATTGAGGGGATTGGCCACGCACACGCGCCACCGAGCTTGAGATTCACCACACTCCTTTCTCCAGTTCGCTGGACATCCACAGGCACTCCCACTCCACGCAAGCACCATTGGCATGTTCGCCTTCACACGGCGATCCTCCTGAGCATATGGATTGGGGTATTTATCTTGTCTTCTTCTTTTCAAGTGACAACTGGACCTCTGCTGCCGCCCTTGACGTCTTCGACCTCGGTTGCAGTCCTTCGACCACAATCCCTCTAGACTCCATCCCCAGGACGCGTGACTGACTCCCAGGTCCTCTTCTAGGACCTCAATTGAAACCACTAACCACGCCATTGACCTCAATTGAAGGCGCTTCCTCCTGCTGCTGCTGCATGAAGGAGAGGGACAAAGATAGTCCCACATCGTCAGTGTTGAAGCACTTCACAGTGGATAAAAGTTTTTTGTGCCATGAGCCCTCACCCAGTACACAAGGGGTCGGGTCCCTCCATGCACGCATATGCACACCTCACCCACTACACCTCACAGGCAGGTCTGGTCCCCTGCTCTGATCTGATAACCCGAATTTGAACCCGATTTCACTCGGGTTTGAGAGAGGCTAAGAGGCAAATTTGTGAGAGAGAGGGGGGTGGGTTTTGCTCTGCTTGGACCTTGGAGCCTACCCTCTCTTGTGACACTTAGAGAAATCTAAAGCCTTGGTTGTTGTTGCTGTTATGAAGAAGAGAGGGCCTGTGCCTCTTCTGTTAAGGCATCTGGATGCCTTGCCCATCGTCTAGGGCCCTCTGCTGGTTACTTTGGATACTTAATTGGCGTTGAAATTTGATTGTGGTTACTGTGCATTTATTTGAATATTTGTGAGCTTTAAACTTAAGGGTTGACTCGGTGATTTAAATCACTATTTTAACCCGATCTGATCTTATTGAATTATCATTTTGAATAATCATTGCTTCCAAATTGCTTATATTTCTTGAGATTGGTGAATTTAAATTGCATTTTTGCTCCCTGCAGACGATATCGGACTCTATATCCCGAATCCGAGCATATAAATTTAAATGATTTGAGCGATTTTGTCCTATACTACAATGAATCTCTTAAACAACGATAATTTCACCCAAACAATTACTAATTTATTTTATTTTAACTTAATAAATTACCTAGTTAACTTAATAACTTAATTATTTACTGTAAATATATAATTAAATTAAATTATGGGCATTATATAGTACATAATATATATATATGTATGTACAGTATTAGGTATAAATATGTATGTACATATAAATAGGTTTATAGAGTTATTTAGCTTAATATACATTTAATTTATATAAATTAATATATAATAATACAATAAAGTTATATACACAATAAATTATTCTAAATACTTAATTTAATACATATAATATATATAAATTATTTATAGACATTTTGTACATATTTTATACTATATACATATAACTTAGGTTTAATTAATATATACAAGTATATACACAATATACAAGGTATTTTTGGGTATTTTTAGGTATTTTTTATTTTTATGGGTTTTATATATATAGTAGAGATAGGGGATGAGAGAGAAAGAGTGAGATGAGAGAGGGAGAGAGAGAGAGTTGTTTTTGTTGTTTCTCATGTTTAGTTCTTTTATTAAGTTTCAAGGTAGACTGAACCATTGGCTAGTATGTTTTACCAAGTCGACAGTTTAGAATGTCTTGAAACTTTGCATGCACTTAGAAAATTTACTAATCCTACTCAAGACACTTTTATTTTATTTTATTTTTTTGGAATTTTTTTATCAATTTTATTTATATACAAAGCTAACACAAGAGAGGCCTTAAAGAGTGTCTCTAAATGGAACCTAAGGCCTAAAAGTGAGGTCTATGTGCTGGAACTACAACTCATTCACTCAGAAATGTCCAACACATCATATAAGAGGTATTCAAACATTTAAACTTAATTTTCAATTTAATTTTGTTCCCACTTTCATATTGGATAGTGATAACATTGATATAGCTGTCAAAAGAATATAAAACTTGAAATCAAAGCATTCAAATCAAAATTTTAAGTTATTGCAATACATGAATGCTTGATACATGGAATTCTAACACTACAAAACATGTAGCTCACTTAAACATTTCAAGACGTAGCCAAAATCCCATTTCAATCCAGCCAACACAGACCTGCAGTGGCAACAGCAGCTGCTAGATCAGCTGTTGAGATTTCAATGCAGCTCCAATAGCAGCAATTGTTGCTCAATCATCAGCATCAGTAGTTGCCATTGTTATTGATGCAAGTATTTGAATTGACATAAATCCTGATATGAGATTTCCAAATCTCATTCCAGTACAAAAATAATTTAGATCTAGATGTCATGAATCTCATAAAAAGTCTCATATCACAAAACCACTTGTAATCAAGATGTAAAACTCATTTAAAACTCTTGAATTCCAGATCTGATATCAAAGCTCAATGAGAACCAAATTGATTTTTTTTTTGTTTATCAAACCATAGACAGCTTAATAAGAAGTCAATAGGCCACTGAAAATTTACTTAAAATGAGTTCCCCACCTTCATTAAAATCAGTTCAAGCTTCAATTAACTATCACTCAAGAATTGAAACTCAATTATGCTCAGAGAGCAATGTCGCCTTGTTAGGCTTTTGATCTTGAATCACTAAGGTGATATGATCACCTATACCTCCTGCACACCATTAATTGGTGTTTAGGAAGGTTTAGTGATTCTTAAAAGCAATTGAATCATTGCTAGGGCCTCCAATCAATGTAACTGATTTTCCTTGGCTCTAGCTATCATTTAGGAGCCAAAATTGAAATATAACTTGGGCATGAACACTGTCGTCAATAGAAAATCCAATAAAAACAGTCCATGCTCATTGCCATAAATCCAATCAAGTAAATACAAACTCGATAAAATCGATAAGATTTGATAGAATTCAAAGCTCTCAATAAATTCACAAATCAGCCCATGAGATTAAACCAAATTCAAGCGATCAAACCAAGTTCAATTCAGCTCAAAGGAGGGTGATTGTGATCCAATGTAGTGAATGGAATCACCCTTAAGTGATATTTAGTGCACCAACAGATCAGTAAGCCCTTAAGCTCAAGATCTGTTGGTTGCTTGATGAGTGGGTGACTGATGGATTTAATTGTGAGGGAAAAACAATGAATGTGGATAATGAGATGTAAAGAGAGATTAATGGATCGAAATGGAAATGAACACGAAAAACCTCTCCGATCTGAATTGATCAGAGAGGTGCGGACCAGAGCTAATCTATTCTACTCCTAATCTATTTACAACATAAACTGTGAATTCTAACATCTAATCTACTCCTAAGCTACTCTAAACCATCACCAAAATTTCATCATCTAATCTATTCTAACCAAACTACATTACACTAATTGCTACTTTAATTACTCTAGAAAGCAGATAAATCCTAATCTAAAGGAAGAATGGGATGCTTGGGCTACAACTGGTCACTGTAGCGACAAAGGGTGACGAGGAGATCTTCAGCGAGGAATGAGGTCCCTGGATCCACAGCAGGTTGCTGTGGTGACAAAATTGAGGAAGAAAGCTGCCTCTGTCACAAACAGTTGATGAAGGAGGAAGGGGAACTGGAGACTAGACGAAGGGATCGACTCATAGAGGAGGGAGTTGATGGCGCGCGTGCGCTCAGGGCAGGTGCTTAAGTAGAGGGGAGAGTGAGTCAAATCACCACAATGGTGAGATTAAGCTCCTAGGGCATGGGCGGTGGAGATGAGGAGAGGGGTGTGCACGAAGTTTCAAAATGAATCACAGTCGTTGGATGAGATCTAGAAGGAAAGGTGATCACACGCACTGAAGCGCGTGAAGGTTCGAATTGGTTTGGCCCCTTGGATCTAGAAATCAAAGGATGAACGACCTAGATTGGCCAAGTTCTTGGGATGAACAATGCGCCCTTAGGTGTAGCTCTAATGGAAAAATTGCAGAGAGGTCCTTATGGGCGAAACGGTAGAACATTTATGGCAAGGCCCATAAGTGGTAAGGAAGTAATGCAGAGCCGTCCCTAAGTTTTGCAAATAGGCCCCTGATGGCTTGCACTATGGTCCATGGAAGTTTTAATGTGAATAATATGTATGTGAACAAAGGACCTAAATGTAAAACTACTAATGCAAGGTCCTAATGATGTCCAAACGAGTTTTTATTGAAGCATAATTGAACATTTAGGAAGCTGATTTCACTTTTGATTTGAAGTTTTGAACTCAAAATGTGTGTTAAATTTACAATTGAATCATCATCTTGTATTAATGAATAGACTCTCATTTTAGGACCTAATTTCACATTTTTAACACATATTTTATGTTTTAGGTCTTTTTCACTATTTCCCACACTTAACCTTTTTCATGTGTTAATTCAATAGTGTTTAACCTAGTTTTTAGCTTAACTTAGGCATTTTAGCTATGACGAGCCACACCTCATCATAACACCATGCTTAGGTTTTGCTAGTCCCTTAGCAAACACAACTCATTAAAGTGCAAAACATTTTAAGTATTTGCTAGGTAAGTGTGATGAGATATCTATTTTTCTTTTCTCAAAATTGTTAAGTGTTTAGAGATGTTCTTAAAGCTGAAAGATTTTCTGATAAGCCAGCTGTGTTTATATCTGGACATTGTGAGAACCTGTTGCTTAAGAAGATTGATCAGAACTTTTGACTGATATGACATAGACCATTTCTCGACTAATAAGGACTCTTGGTATTTAATCCTTAAGTGCGATTTCCAAGACTCAGGGGGTTTCACAAGACTCAAAAGCTAAGTGGTTAAAACTCAATCCTGGGGTTTCACGTCTTTTTAAGTCCAGGTTGGTCCTAGCTTCAACTCATGCTTTTGGATTGACTCTCAAGAATGCGGAAGACTCAAACCCAACTCTTATTGCGTTATGGGTCAAAGAATATTTGGTGGAAACAGGGTATTTGTATTGCACCCTGAAAATATTTTTTATGGAAAGCTATTTATAGGACTTGGATAACATACTTGACTTATGCTAAAGAATGTCTTTTTCTGCAAAATTCTTTTTGACTTTTTCTGATTTTTTTTTTCACAAATAAATGTCAGTATGTCTTCGACAACTTTATTTGGTAAAGCACACTTATTTTGTGGGTGACTTCTTTGGTGAGAAGAGCTTCTCCTAGACACAAGACTAAAGACTAGGATAAAGAGTCTACCTACATACACAGGTAAGGATTCCACCTTCTCTAATGAACAGTAGGGTTGAATTTCAAATTCACAAGATCTTTCCTGACACCGTGTAGTGTGAACCAAGGTTACTTAGACTCTTAAGTCAAAGCAAATGAGAGAATCCTGTACTGGTGACTTAGGTATAAGAATACATCCAAAGTTGGGAGAGATCGTGGTCTATCTTGTCAAAGCTTAAAGTGTATTAAGCCAAAGCCTGAGTGAATCAAGCTACAGTGGCCTAGAAAGTCTACCAGCAAAGGTTGAATGTCCATAAACAATTATTTTTTTATGTTTTCAACTATAAGATCATAATTAAATACTTAAATTCTTTTCAATGCTTTTTCTCTCCTCGGTGTTTTTCTATGGAATTCTCCCTCAACAATAAAGATAAGGTCCCTTATTGTATTTTTGGAATTTTAATTTTTGACATTATTTTGTATTTTGACTATGTAATTTTTTTCAACTTTTTCAAAATGTTTCAATTTTTTTGGTATTTTTGATAATACTATACTATATACTCTACAGGTTTGTCTATAATTGGATTTCAGTAAATGATTCACCATTTACACCCTCCATGCTTAAATGATATAATGTCCTCATTGTATGAATAGGGTAGATGCAAATGCATACTCGTGCTTTTCACTAGCTTAGACTGGGTGACGGAAGAAAGTCAGAATGAGGAGATAAAATCTCTGTGTGGATGATTTCAAGTCTGATACAAGATCAGAGTGAAAAAGTAAGGCTAAAAAGTGAAATGCATGACATATGTGACAATGAATGTATGCTAAAGATGCAAGGGTAGACACCTAATGCAAGAAATGGAAAACAAGAAAGGTGAAACTATAAACAAAGGATAGGTTGCTAACTTTTATGCCTTCAACTAGGCGTAAACCAAGATGAGGATGTGTCGTTAAAAATAGGTTCAAGAAGTTGGACCGAAATGGTAGAATTAACAAGTCTGAGATCATGCAGCTCAATGAAGGGTTTTAGTCTTCGTCCATTGACAGTGAAAGGTTCAGATTTGTCAATTTCGGTGATCTCAACAGCTCCATTATCAAAGATTCTTAAGACTTTGAAAGGTCCAGTCCACTTGGATCTGAGTTTCCCTGGGAAGAGTTTTAGTCTTGAGTCAAATAGGACTTTCTGACCAGGGTGAAAGGTTTTCCTACGGATGTGACGGTCATGAAAGGCCTTTAACTTATCCTTATAAATCCTCGAGCTCTCATAAGATTCATTCCTTAATTCATCTAGCTCGAAAATTTGAAGTCTTCTATGATTACAGACCTTCTCTAAGTCTAGGTTACACTTTCTGATGGCCCAATAGGATTTGTGCTCAAGTTCTACGGGAAGATGACGGGGTTTCCCATACACAAGTCTAAATGGAGACATGCCTAATGGGGTTTTGTGAGTTGTCCTATGCCTCTTGGCATAGGACCAAGTTCTTGAGATTGTAGAGCACCATTCATTCAGTATAAAATCGTAAGAAAAATTCATGATGAATTGACAACTAGCAAGCCTACCTACACTTGTGGGAGATTCTTCCCCAATAACTACCATAATGACCACACCCAATACTTAGGTGTTGTCGGCACCACACGATTAAAAATGATGGAAGAACCTACTGACTATGACATTTACCAAACTCTTCACCAATAACCTCAATCACCTGCCCTCACCATGAGAGTGAAACCAATAGGATTCAAATGTTTATTACCTATCTTGTGATAAAATGCTACATGTAAAGCTTTTTTCCACATCCTATCCTTACACGAAAATGGGAATGTCCTCAACATGCTTCCCACATCAAAGGGGACATACAATGGTGAGGTACATTCACAATACTTCAACTAAGAAGAGAGCGTGGTAGCATGGGTAGTGCAATGTCCAACTAATAGAATGCCTCAGCTCCAAACTGTCAAGTGCGCAAGTCCTTTCCACAGAGCAATGTGTAATGACCAACCAATAGGATGCAAAAAGCTCCTTTGTTGCTGTCCACACCTTGCTCTATCTTCTAGAATGTCTAGCTCAACAATGCCAAAAAAGGATGCCACATAGGACAAGTATGCGCATGGATATGTGATTTTTCTTCGTCTTTTATATCTACTTTGTTCTCAATAAAGAAAGTCTATTTTGTTCATCATTTAGGAAGAGTGGCTATGAAGGTAGTAAAAGGGGGGCAAAGGAGGAGTAACAGGAAGCTCGCGGGATGTTGGGTTGAGTTACGAGGAAAAGTTGTTGCTTAGAATGGCTAAATAGTTAGCTTGAGACATTATTATTTAAGAAATAGTAAAAATTTTAAATTTTAATTCTTAATATATAATGTATTTAAAGAATATTTGTAAAAAAATAAAAAAAAATTATATAGGTTGTAGGTTGGGCCAGGTCAAGTTACACTTACAAGCCAACCCAACATGTAATTTAAACAGGTTGGTTAATGTATAGCTTATTAGATTTTGTACGTCCTAAGTGAGCTATTCGAATAATATAATGAGCGAGCTATTCAAACTCAATGTGTGTTCATTTAAGGATCTAAATTTTTTAGAGCCATCTGATAGTACATTAAGAAACCATCTGATTCATTCACTTGTTTAGAGTCCAAGTTGAGACGACGACCTTGATGTTCTTGAATAGAGATTCAGAACTATTACACGAGTCAAGTTAAGGAGTTAACCTGGTGAAATATGAAATATCCAAAGCCCTTCTCCAATGTTATCACAAAGAAAGTGTATCCTTTAACCTGAGACTGATATGTGTCTCTATTCACAAATGCATACATGTGGTAGACCAGCAGATGTACCCACCTTAGTGCTAATATTAGAAAGTCAATGTATGTGGGAAGGGATAGGTGGCAAATAATTCTTGAAGGGACAGTTTGGTTGGTGGAATAGAGGGGGAATTAGGGTCGAATTCCACGTTTGGAAACTTTTATTCCGACGTCAGCGTATTTCGGAATTGAGGGGTGGATTCCGGAATAAACGAATTTCGCCAAAGAGGTGGAATTCGTTTATTCTGTTTGTTTATTCCACTTCTCTCATCTCCCTCTCTCAACTTCACCACATAAAATTCGTTTATTCATCCTACCAAACACCTCAGGCGGAATAAATACTTTTAATTCTTTGATGTGACAATAAACACAACCAAACACTTAGATGGAATAAAAACGCCTAATTCCTCCTACTCTTTTACATCCCTTTTTTATCCCTCCTGATAATTCCTCCAACCAAACAGACCTAAAGGGATCACACGAATCTGTCCTATAAGTGTATGTGGTAGATTGGAAGAATGAGCTTACTCTAAACGTATTAGGAAAGATAATTCCATATGCACTCATAGAGTTCTGATGAGGCTCAAGCAATCTTTTGAGAAAGGAGATTGACATCGTTCTCATCCCAACACAACAACATTTTGCACCTACACCAACGGTCACTGACCGTCGGTATAGGTCAAAATGATAGTTTTTGTAGGTCCAAAGAGCTATTCTGACGGTCATTGAAAGTGTTCTCTTAAGAGGCGTTGCTATAGAAACATCGACGGTTTTACACCATCAATGTTGTACCTAGACCTACAGTGACAGTTACATCCTAGAAGTTGGCTATTTTTTGTGTTAGCAGCAACAACACTTTTATCCATCGCTGTAGGGTAAAAAATGTTGCTAAAACCATCACTACAAGTAATAACTCTAATTGTCTTTTTAACATAATACTAACACAATCATCCGTCACTAGATTTGTCAATATAGATATCAAAGCAATATCTTAATAGAATTAAGATTTAATCAATAACAATGTTTGCCTTCATTCAAGTAAGATTAACAGAAAACATACAAAGATATAACACTTTTGAAATAATAAATTGAATCATTCATCAAAGCAAACACGTACATCCAATGGAATAATTTTTTCATATGATTCTAAAAGAAATTTGTCTATCAACAAGTACTATATATAAGTGGCATGAGCCACAATTATCTATCAATCTTTTTCTATACACAAGTATCTAATTGTTCTAAAAGTTTGTTAATTGTCAAGTATTTCAACCATGAGATCTTGAGCATCATGCAAACGTTCTTGATCAACTGGAGGTAATGCACAACTGCAAATCATTAAACATGATGTTACAACTCTTGAAAAAAAATGATGATTTTACTGTTTGCTTATACATAAATATAAAATCATCATAGGAAAAAGAGAGCTTTAATGTTAATATCCAGCTTTTCTAAAAAAAAATGATGATTTTACCATTTGCCTATACCAAAAATCCTGAATATGACATGGAAGACTATATATATATAAATAAAATTTTTCTTCCACTTTCAATGGGATTACATGGGATTCAAATGGGTCACATGAGAATAAATACAAATTAGACATCAAATTTACATTTAAAGAAATTATCACGTCATATGCTAGGGGAGAAATGGTAATTAGGGATAATTTATGAGTTTGCTATCCTAAGGTTCAATTTGGGCAAGAGCATGTAATCTAAACAATTCCTTATGGTTGTTACATAACAAAAGAAATTTAATCACAAACTTAATCAACCTTTTTTCTCCTATGTGTTATAACCTTTGTGTATGCCCACAAGGAAACTTTAATCACAACCTTGACTTTAAAACACAACCCATTCAGACACATAACCCATATGCCTTGACCTCCACTGGAGGGACTTGAAGACTCAAGAGTGTAAATGGCAATCAAATGCCTTCATTTTAGGGACCACATGAAAGTTTCACCTTTAGAGGGGCCTTTTCACCACGTTACATCACTAAATAAAACATCATCTTCTTTTAAAGTGAACTTTGCATAGGCATTCCACATATAATATCATTATTACATGCCCAACCATTGACCTCTTAGCTAGGTAGAGTGATTCCACTCAGTAATCCTAATAGTTGAAGCCCCTCCATATGCTGATATGAGAAATTGCCCACAATGCAAGGTGTCCAATTATCAACGGTGGAAATCTCTAGATTATCCACAAAGTTGTGATTGAAACAAAATTTTCTTGTGTTAGAGTAGCTAACCTATGGAATTAAAAAAAAACTAATAGAGGAAAATATCAGAGAATTGCCCACTCTGGTCGAAAGGAGAAATTACATCCTGCTTCTAGTACCCAGTGAAGAAGGAAGCAACCCTAGTTGTCTCCTTTTGGGAAATGGCATGCCATTGTTCGTTGTTGTTTACAAGGATCAAGAAAAACTAATGGTAACTATGTAGAAATGACCAAAAGCCAGCTGCCTTCTCCTCATAGCATAAGGCAACCTATTTAGACAACAATGTCATAATTCTTCCTCCTTAGTTCCGATATGTTGGTTAGGGTCTAGTGGGCCCATTTGATGGGTCAATTCCATTTCATTGGCATGTGCATGCAGTCTAATATGGATGTAGATTTATTACCACATGCTATTATGTGATTAAGATGTTGTTAAGGACTGCAGTAAACTTACATAATTTATATCGATGAATTTTGGATCATGCAACATTTCAAAAAAAAAAAATTGGATCATGCAACTGTCATTAAGTATTACTAATATGATTGATGGTTGAGCCCGAAGCATAATAATTGAAATTAAACATACTTAAATGAGGGAAATAATATTATTACGTGCATGATAAATACTTGTGAGGTTATCCATATATATACATCCAAAATCACTAGGTGACTAACATCTTATGCATAAAATACTTATAATATAAGAATATGTAATTTGAATCATATACCTTATGATTGGTAGATAGATGATGAAGACCCTTTTTCTCTACGAGAGTTGCTAGGTACACTTCTAGTGCGAGAAGCCTATGAAGTAATAAATAATTACCAAACATAGTCAAATTATATAATTACATAATAAAAGGTTTATGTCTTTTATACAAATAAAATAATTGAATACCTCTGCTTATCTTGCCTCTACCTATATATAGAAAACAAACATTCAAACCATATTAAAATGTGTGAACATAATTCATGTCAAATAAATGTATCAAATCATACTTGCATAGCCAATTGACTTGCATGTTGCATAATATCATCCATGTTGGCATTGGGAAATTGTTCTTTCAACATCTGGACCATCCCCAAAATAATACCAAAAAGTCCATTCAAAGTCATGGATATTAGATTGAGGGGTTGTTGTGGTGTTGAAGCTTTTGGAGGGAGCAATTACTCCCAAACAATGAACTCTGCCTTTCTTCGCATTTCCCTTCACCTTCGAGTAGGCATCCCCTTGCCAAGAAGTGACTCCCTTGGAAGTTGAACTACTAGCATCACTTTGATATTTCTCAATGAGGTCCTAATGACTGTAACAAGAAAAACTCAATCCTAAAAATAAACCATGGCAATTAATCATAAGTCAAGATCCTAAAAATAACAGGAACATTGTTTAATTTGATCAGTAGTTTAGACATCAATGCCAAGCTCAATTAATTTTTTTAGAATTATCCTGTTGTTTGACAAGATGTTCCATTTTTCTTGAATTAATATTGCAACAATTGGTCATGTTAATATTTGATGGCCATTTAGATTCATAACCAGGCACTTGATGTTCATTTACTGTTAGTGGGAATTCGACCAGTGAGACAAAACTTGTTCAGATAAGAGAAAATGTATTCAGATCTTCAAGCAAAGAATAGCTTTTCTTAGTATGGTTTTTAGGGGATCTAATGGATGGCGATATGGACAACACAACTAATAGATTTCATATTTAAAAGGGTAGCATCGCATTATCTCAACCTGTTTGCTTGTTTTCAGTGATTTACCATGTCTTTGCTTCTTATGATCTGTCAAGCATTTCTTTGATTTTTTTTTTCTTTTAGACATCTGTCAAAGATGCTTGAACTAGGTTTAGTTGCATATTATTAATATGTCAATAAGTTTTGGGAACCATATGGTCACGGTAAAACTTCAGGAAAAGCTGATTGGCTATCAATAATGTTGTGATGATATGTGGTTTCAAATGTTTCTTATCTTTAACAGAAAGATAGCAATGTAAGGGATTTTTACATAGGTGCCCTTGCATTGTTGCGCTACAATAGTTATTGTAATTAAATAAAATCCCCATAAAGTTGCCAACTCTTGAATGTGAAACCTTGGCAAAGTGTAATCAGGATTTATGAATACATCATGGTAAATATCAGTAAAGTGCCTTAATAAAAGTTTAATATCCTTAATTCTCTAAATCTAAATTAAACAATGTACAAATTTTTCTTATAGAGGATAATATGTCATATATAGCCTCAAAAATGAATGATACGGAACATTTATGCATTGAGGACACTAGGTGAGGGCCTCCATAGTAATCCCACATTAGAACTGTGTGCTGTTATGTGGTTAAAATGTAGGGAATTTCAAGCCCAAAGTCAAGCCTGCCTGAAAAAGAAGTAGATGAAGCCAAATGATTTCTAAGTTGCTTGGTCTTTGGTGTGTGTGTTTGTTCTCATGTAGTTCAACTTGCTTTCTTGCTAGGTCTTCTTGGAATTCCCATGTAGCTCAGTAATGATCGAAAGCCTGGCTTAAGAAACCCTAAAGGCTTATCTTTATTGTCAACCATTAGTGTTATAACCATGCAATTTTGCATTGCCATACATCTGAAAGTTCTCAGTGCATCCTATAGTTTTCCTTACTTCTAATCACAAAATTTGGAATATGCTTATTGAAGAAAAATTCAAAATATAGGTATCCAATAGGAATGGAGGTTTCCTCTTGTTTGTGTTTTGACTTACAACTTTAAAACATCATAGAATGTCTTGTGCTCTGTATCACAGTACTAGGTAGGAAATGTCGTTCTTTTAGGTGTTAGATACATCTCCTTTGCAAAAAGATACGGGCTATACACTAAACCTATGTAATGCATGAGTTTTCACACTTACTAGCAACCTGCATAATAGTGTATTCTCCCCCAGTACCAAAATAGAAGTTGAAAAACACTCATTTTAGGGAAATGAGATTAAAGCACTCTAATCTCTATACGTATCCAGATGTACAAATGAGAAATGGGAGATCCACGCAAAATCCGAAACCTAAATCCATGCAGCAGATCTCTGCCACTCATTTTAGGGAAGACAACAAAAAAGGCCTGCAGGGGCTACCAAGGGGGTAGGTCCCCTGTTTTTTTCTTTTTGCAGGGGACGTGGATTTCGGTTTGGAATTTTGCATGAAAATTTTCATTTTTATGAATGTGTCATTTTCATTTATAATGTTGGTTGCATACTAGGATCACACCCAATGGACACTTTACCCCTTTTATTCTGATTTTGATTTAGATAGTGTTGCAATTATGGAATTCCTAGCCTTGTTGATTCAGATAGTGTAACCTTACTTTTAAGGTGATTATACATGATGATTATGAGCAGTAACAAATTATTATTCATGATGTTGTATGTTCAAAGAAAAATGTGCAACAACAAAAATATACCATCCTTAGTAAATCAATGAAAGCATCTAAAATATACCATTAGATCCTTCACCTTCTCATTCTCTGTAGTTCCATCCTTGTGTTTTCGACTAGCCATGTAAATGTCAACTCTTGTAGGAATTAGTCCATCTACTTGTGTCTAATGTTTGTATCAAGAGCTAAGTATTAACGAATTACTCCAATGTCAATAGATTGATACTAAATAAAAACATATTACCTTTTCATGGATAATCCTAGCAAACGTCTTTGTTCCAGTGCAATGGAGGTCCTCAAGTTTTAACCGATTTATCTTATTTTGCTCACACATTTTCTAAAGGTACAAGGCATTCAAGTAAAAAGTAAGTGATGAATTTGTCATAAAAACATTGAGAAAAGTGCAATTCATTTGCATTAAGACAATGCCTGATGCCTATCACTAAGCCAAATATGAGCAAGTGTAAGAAATTGTCGTTTGTTAATCTGAACATCTTCAATTGTATCCCACATCTCTTCTGGGGATTGCCTTTTATCAAATACTTTGCTCATAATTTCATTCTTCCACACCCTCCATTTTGTAGTAGCACTACACATGACATATTTCCTTATCTTTTCATTACAACATGGCTGAAATTCAATCTTCTCTTATAAAACATATGATATTGTTGTAAATATTTTCAATAACCAAGAAGTTAACAAAAAAGATGAATTATCACTAGCTCTTATACCTGAATGGCCTCCCATATTGTTGTCTTATATTGAGGTCCCATGTCTTTCCAACTGAAATATCCTATGGGGGCCAAATTTGATCTTTGTACAGCAGATCCAATAAAGTTTGCTAACTTAGCGGCTTCTCCAACGGGAATGCCAGCAACACCAACTTGAACCTCCATCCTCATGCCATCTTCCAACTCCCATATTAAATTCATTAAGGTGGGACCTCTCATCTTATTTAATTGAGATGAAGCTACTCTTATGACAATAAAGAAATAGATAAAAGAGTAGATTAGCATCTTATATAATTTGCCCCAAAAAAATTTGAGAAAAAGATTCTAAATAGTCTTCAAAGGTTAAAAAGAAAAATTGATCTAGCTCTAAGACATCTTGTATTGGAGCATTTGGTGATGAAACTGAAGTTGATTACTCACTTGCAATTGCAGGTTGTTTTCTTTTTCTTGTAGTAACCACTTTATAGTTCCTTTTCCTCCCTATTTATCTAAAAAGAAATGACAAGAAAAATAAGATGGATGAGGTTTCTAAACTCTACCTGTGCACCATATATATGATTTTAGAAAATAAGAAGAAGTAGAGACGACATGAAAATAATTTGGCCATGATGAAAACATGGATGAGAAGAACTGGCTACCTGAGTTTGATGCCAACTGCTGGTTTTCCTAATAACATGGATTTTTCATGGGATTTCCCATCTTCCAGGCAGACCCTAACTAAATACAACCACTTGAATTCTTGGAAAAGGGAAGCCCTAATGGAGGTCAAGGTGGCGAGCCAACCACCTTGCTTCCAGTTCCTGGGCCACCACATTATATATGTCACATTTACCCTTCATCTAACTGACTGAAAATTTGAAACTGCACTTCCAGACCTTGAGGATACTGCCTATCTCTTTTTTCAGTGTCCAATTGAATGAAAAGCCTGGGATTTACTAGGATGATAGATTTAGAACCGAGGAGCTTTTACTTTAATAGGTTTATCTTGTCAATAGGTGGTCAAAGCATGTTAATACTTCTGTGTGGTTGGAGAAGAATAGAATAATTTTTAAACATCCAACCCCATACTCATGTGGATACTGTTTTGATGGCGTTCTATCTTCCTTTGATGGCCTTGTTGGCATGTGGGCAGAAATGACATAAAATATTCTGGATGACTGTTACTATTAAAACATGCCTCTTGCTTTTCAAAAAGACAATTTCTTGTTATGACATGCTGTATGAAATGCTAATTCGATCTTTTTTAGCTAAAGAACCTAAAGGCAGACTTTCAATTATTATTAAAGCTTTTGCTACATATATATTATCTCATAGTATAGTTACAACGTTTACTACCATGGGATGCTATGAACATAACTTCAAAGAAATGTCTCCACTGCTCTTGTTGATCTCTTGATATGGCCATGTGCTTGTGTGAAAAATTTGTTTTCGTCTCTCTTTACCCCGTTCCAAGATCTTATAATCTCTTTTCGGATTATATTTGATCTTATAATATTGTGTTCAACTTCAATTTCAGCTCCTAAAAATAAATCGCTCCACTGATTTCTCCTATGAATGCATGTGTTTATAGTAATTTGGTTCAGCAGTTTATTCTTCATGCTTACGATATACCTTTCTGTTTCAGATTTTGCCTGACTACAAATGGGTGGATATGAGTTGGCTGCCTTCCTCCCTTGCTATCCATGAGTAATTTCTTCGATCATTTCATTCGGAATTTGTTGGAAGGGGGCAATGATGTCTGGGAAAGAACTGGAAATTAATCCTGTTAATGTGATTTGAGGATTGCTATTATGGAGAAACGACCGCAATTTAACATTGGGTAGAGGTCTGATGTATTTAGATATCCTATGCATGTGTTGACTTTCTTTATTCCTTCCAATGATTAATACATGCGAGATATCTACATATAGAGTTCACGTGACAGTGTTCTCTGTTTGGATGAATTTGAACAAAAACGGAAAACAGAGGATCCAAGAAAAACCCCCTTGTTTAGCTCTCCCCTCCTTCCACCATTGGCATCACCGGCAACCAACACATCTTCATGCTAACTAACGGAGCTACTCGCTTTTCATCTTCAATCAATTTCCTTGGTTTTTTCCCTCTCATTTCTAAGTGCCAAATGCAGCTTTGTAGAGTAGCCTACAACATAAACTTGTGGGCTGATTTGTTCTATACTTGTTGTCAATATATTTCCATCTTGTATGGGCCAGCTTCACCTATCTGGATGAATTTGTCTACGTGGTTTTGAGATCAACATCACAACAAATCGGTATAGGTGCAGGGAGTACTTGGAAGTGATTGTGAACTTGATTTTCCACATAAGTGATCTATCTCAAGAACTTCGCACCGTAGAAAATCATCATTAGTGTTGCCAAATCCCAAATCTCAAAATATTTGCAAGTGATGTCTAAGGAATCTGATTTTTTTATTTTTAGAGAATTTAAATAATTTTCACCCACACTTTAATGCCATGATCTCAGATTTCAGAAGTTTGAGTTTTTCAATTGAAACTTTAGATAATCAATTTTTATTTTCTACCTAGCCAGGCTAGGTATCTCTTCAGAACAGAGCAAGGTTTAATATTTGCAAAACTAAAAGAGTTCTCTGATCAACTGCTGAAAAGCCTGAGAAGGTTATTTAAAAAAATATTTATTTTAATTTCGATATGATTGACAAATGGAAGTGCATGCAAAACATCCCTAATTTGGAGTGGAACAACCCCAAGGATCATCATAAAAGACCTAACATGATAAAGGAAATTCCATCAGAAAAATCAGGGTGCATTTGAAAGTATAGAACATCATATGTGAAGCAACATCTATCAAATATCATCATCATCTGAATCAACTTCCTTGTCAGTCACATGAATATCCAAATCATCCACATCTCTTAACCAAGTGGATGATTCATTTGCTGCCATCCTTGCATTCCTTGTGTCTAATCCATGCATGACTTTGGACGTCTACAATTTCGAAAGCATCTATAACCTTGACCTGCTTAATCACATGCCATCCTTCATTCTAATTATCCTTAATGTAGAACACTTTCGGTGCTTGAGATGCCAGGATGTAGGGGTCATCCCTGATATCCTTCCTTGTATGTGATAAGTTTGAGAAATTAACAATGGTGAATCCATAGCCATCAGTCCTGCACCCTCTAGTTGGATGAACCCAATCACATTTGAATATAACCACCCTATACATCCCTAAATAGCTTAGTTTGAGAATGTCTTTTAGCACACCGTAATAATTGTGTTCCCCGTCAATTGGCTAATCATCTTTTTGACTAGAATAGCTGCTTGAACTAAAAATGACGGTTACACCACTATTTTGTGTCGTTAAATCCTTCTCATGTTCTGTGGTATGAAACCTAAACCCATTAATAATGTATACTCTATAGGTAATAACCGTGTCAGAAGGGCCTTTAGCTAACCACTTCAACTTCTGAGAAACTTTATCACTTCCTTCTTTCTCCAAATATTCAATCTACAACAAATTAAGTAATATGATTTCAATTATTGATAAAAACTAACTAAAATTTAGTTGAATATGTAATTAAAAAATCAAAGGAATCACACTCTATCACGAAACCAATCATTGAACTCAAGACTATGAATCCTATCAAATTCAAATTGAGATAGGTGAGGTGAGCGGTGATGCCTTCTTAGCATAGACTTATGCTCCCTATTTCAAAAAGGCAAGAAATGAGGAATTTCCAATGCATACGTTCTAAAGCGACTGACGTCTTCATCATTAAAGAGAACATAACGATGAGCTTGAAATAGCGATTGTGAATCGAGCTTCTTCCTTGAAACTCTTCTTCATTTCTTGAGATCGAATTGCTTGTTTGTTATTTTCTTCTTCCCTATAGGGCATCCTAGTGGAGATGGTAGATCTTCATCCATCTGAGGGATAACATCCTTGTCATTTCGTAGTGGCCTATCAAATTTGGTATGACCACCACCAAGATACCTTGAACAAAAGGTTAAGCACTCATTTGCCAAGAATCCTTCTGCAATTGATCCCTTAGAATGAGCTTTGTTCTTGACAAAGCCTTTCAAAGTCAGAAAGAACCTAAAACATCGAAAAGCTCACATATTAGTGAAACATAATTTCTGAAAAGACATCTAGTAGATAATTGTATAATTCACAAATACCTACCTCTCAATAGGGTACATCCATCGATAGAAAATGGGACCTCCAAGCTTTACTTCCTCTACTAAATGGATGATGAGATGCATCATGATAGTAAAAATGAAGGGGGAAATAGCTTTTCCATTTCACATAATGTTAGAATGGCTCAGGATTGTAGTATATTGAGATCTAACGGTCTAATAACCTTGGTACACAAGCATTTAAAGAAGTGGCATAAGCCAGTTAAGACAATTGTCACTCTACCAGGTAAACAACCCCGAACGACCATCGGTAAAAGCTCCTGCATCAGAATGTGGCAATCATACGTTCTCATCAATGTTACCCTCTTCTTTTTAACTTGTATCACACTAGAGATGTTGCACGATAACTCATCTAGAAGCTTCATCTCCTTCAAGATGGTTAAAAAGATTGTGTAACTTCTTTCTTCGTCATCTAATAACAAGCTCTTGGAATCACATTTCCAACTCCTTTCGGATGGAAGTCTCTTCTAATCCCCATATCTACCAAATCTTCGCGAGACTTGTAAGTATCCTTTGTCTTTTTGGCCTGACATGTGATTGTCCCAAAAATATTGTCAAATACATTTTTCTCAGTGTGCATAATATCAATGTTGTGGCGTAGCAAATTGTGCCCCCAATATGGCAACTAAAACAAGATGGTCAATCTCTTTAAAGGATTGCGCTTTAAAGGATTGCAATGCATGCCTATCCTAGCTAAGGGAATTCCTAAATGCAACCCAAAACCCTAAGCGCTCCATTCATCACGGCATAGAGCGCCCTCATACCCATTACACCTCTCCTTTGATATTGATTCAAGCATATATGAGACATTTATGTATAGTGCATGGGTCGGGGGCTATGCACTTGCTGGGCCCAAGTGGGCCCAATAACGATCCTGAAATTAGATATAAATACACCTAAACATAACTAGGGTCGGTTCACTAGTAGTAGTCTGGTCCCACCTTTTAAGATGTGTATCCCACGAAAATAAGTCAGCCCACCCATTAAAAACCCAATTTTTGGGTTGAGGAGTAGATGAACCAGTCCGAAAGTGTTGAAGGCCCTAAATTCGGCCAAGTGTGTGAGAGGAAAGAAGAGAGAAGAGAAGAGCTGTGAAAACGGCTAAGTATTGGAGCTCAGTTTGTTTGCCTACGTGTGTGTTGTGTGTGTTTGTATATATGTATGTGTATATGTATAATATATAAGTATACAGTATAATAAATATGTGTATATAAATAATGTAAATAAATAAATATATGTATGTAACTAAATAACATATATTGTAATATATGTATATAGTATCTATATGTGTTGTTTGAGCTCTTGTATATGTATATAAATAACTAGAGCTTCAATGACAGTTAGATCTATCACTATATATATATATATTAGTATAGATAGTTGTTTTGCCTTATGTTTTGTATAGAATTTTACTAAGTTTTAGCGACGCTTATATATGTTACTGTATATATAATATATGTTATTATGGATATATGTATGTTAATAGAATTAAGTATAGTATATATTATTAGTTATTTTTGTACCTATACTTAGAAATTACTTATAGTAGTTGTATATAACTAACATAGAGTAACTATATATAGTTTTTTATGCTTGTTTGTGTACCTATGTTTTTAGGTATTGTGATGCATATTAACTGATTCTTTTACAAATAATTAACCTATTCATTCATTATTTGATTGATTCATTTATTTTGTAAATAAAATCAACATTTTTGGAATAAAAGAATATTTTTGGACTTAGAGAATGATGTATATCAATAATTGCCTCCAAATAAACGACCTAGAAACAAACCAGTAAAAATAATAAATAAATAAAATTGACGCGACATCGATTTGCATTTTGTGACTTATACTACAATAATGACTTTTAAAACTATATTTTTGGTGCGAATCGAAAGTTGACGCTAATTGAACTGGGCATAGGTTAGATTAGGCTCCCAGCCCCCAAATCAATGCTTAGTATACAATATGCTCAGATATTCTCGGAAGGGTATGGGTAATGCGTGAATTGTGCACCCAACGCTGACGACTGAGTAGTTGCTAGACCCGTTTCCTTACATACAGCACCGACCGTTCATCAGTACTTTATGTAGCACTAATGTAAGGCTAATTTGAATGCTATGATGCGTTCGCTGAGGCCAAGTTTAGGCCTCGAAGTGAGTGCCAATTTTAATTCCAAATTCAAATTAAATTACATCATTGGAAAGCCTTTACATAGGGCTACATAATTGTAGAGTTAATTTATGATAATAACTTATTTAATTATATTTAAAAATTACTTAAATTTAGTGATTTATACACATTAATTTAGAGCTTAAATTCTTAATTAATGTATAAATTAATGATTTGATGATGTAATTGACTTTATAAATAGTTAATTTATATAATAAGGTATTTATTAATATTTTATTTTATTTTATAACATTTATTTTAATTTATATACATTTATATACACGTTAAAAATAGATATACATATAATTTAGTTACAAATATTATTATACAATATAAATATATTATACATAGGATGAAAATACTTAAATTAATATTATACAAGTTTACAATCTAAATTACTTCAATAATAACTTAAATTACTAAATTATTTTATTTTAACTTAGTAGTTTAGTTAATTAACTTAATAATCTAATTATATACAATAAATACTTTAAAAATATATATATACAGATATAATTAGGTATATAATAATTACTTAAATACGTATATACAGTAATAGATACTATTGTACAAGTTTAAATACTTATTTATAATCATCTTAATTTACATACATTTAATCCATTATAACTTAATATATAATTATATAATAAAGTTATATATATAGTAACTCATCCTAAATACTTATTTAACTATATATAACACATTTATAAGTTATTTATTTACATTATTTACATATATTACAATATTTACATTTAACTTAGTATTAAGTTATATTTACAAGTATAAATAGTATATACAAGGTGTTTTTATGAAATTTTTGACTTTTTCAGATTTTTATAGTATTTTTGTATATAATAGAGAAAGGAGAAGAGAGAGAAAAGGTGAGATGATAGAAGAAGAATTTCTTTTTGTATTTTTGAATGTATTTCTTTTATTATATCTCAGAGTAAACCGAATCGTCGGTTGGATATTCTACCAACTTGGGAGTTCGGAATACTTTGAAACTTCACAAATACTTAAAAAATACCTAATCTTACTCAAGACATGTTTATTTTATTTTTCTACATTTTTTTTTGTATTTTCCTATGTATTTTCAATTTGTCACAAAAGAGGCCTTAAGGGGGGTTTTCAACAAGAACCTAAGGCCTTGAAATGAGCTCTGATAGCTGGTATTACTATATGATCATTCAGAAATGTTCAACACACATCATGAAAGGTGAATGAATAATTAAGCATGATTTTAACCTTGAATTCACTAAAATTACAAAATTGGATAGTTAGGAGTAGTACATGCTGCTGACATTGAATCTCAAGCATGAATTACAAGCAATTCACATCAGAATTAAAGTCAAATATGGGTACATGAATGCTTGACATTAAACTCTATCAATACAACATATTGTTAGCTCAATTAAAATCCAAAACCCATACAAATCCAGCCTAGAACTCAACCAAACAGAGGTTGTAGCTGCTGCCAACTGCTATGTCGAAAATCTAACCCAATAGAATTTGATTTGGTGCTCAAATCACCAAAACCAATCCAGCAATTTAGTAAAATCAGATCCACAACAAACTCCATCAAACTCCATGAGAACAGTGACACAGCTGCTGTAGTGTTCAACCATCCAAATCCATGGATTAAATCCAAGAAAATTCACTTTAAAACATCACAAATATTCCCTAAAAGGTCTAAATTCACATCAAAACCAGATCAAAGGTTAAAACCCCTAAAGAAGGAATTGTTGCTGAGCGAAAATCCGTCGTTTTAAGAAATGTTTGCGTTGTAATATAGTGACGAAAATCGCAACAACATTTCAAATCTGTAAGTGCCTGAAAATAGAAATGAGTCTGAGGTCGTTCACAGAGAGCAAATATGGAATTAATGCACTAATCGAAATATAATGTAGTGAGTAAATAAGGTATTCAATGAATAATAGAAATTTACTCAAAATGATGTTCAATAACAGCAAATGTATCTCAGAAATTATTGGGATAAAAAAGAATGAGAGAAACTCCAAAAAAGGTGATTTAAATCACCAATGATTAAGCACATATCCCATGTATCAAACCTAATCAAATTTCGCTATAGTGGCTTCTCAACCACCTATTCAAATATCCCCATTAGATCAATAAGCCAACAGAACCCACAATCAGATGTCAGTACAAGACATTAGACGCCTTAAGTCACCAATCCTCAGCACAAGACACAGGGAACCAACAGCCTCAAGTACAGCACAAGGCTATCTTAGAACGGCGAAGTATAAAGCATATCGGCACGCATCCCGAGGCACATGCACAGTACAAAATCGTCCCCCCACTCTCCTCAATTTCACTTCCTAAATGGATCTCTAATCGAGTAATCCAGTCAAGTACAGGAGACCAGGCTCACCGGTGTGGATAGTAAGCGAGGTATGAGAGGGCGCGAGTAAGTGCGTGGGTGAGGGGACCTTACCCCCATGTTCGAGGCAGAAAACCTTCAACACATTTGCATTTTATACGCTACAGTAGACTTGTTCGTTCACGATGTGGAGCTAATGCTCCCACTCCTTCCTTTGCGTAGCTGCGTAAGAAGCATGCGTCAATTGGGCATGTTGTTGCTCTGTTGCTCGATCACAAGTCCAGATGCCTCCGCGAGCATGTGATAACACCACGCAAGGGGGTAGTAATTAGGTTGAATATGGCCCATCTTTAGAATAAAAGGCACAACATAAAGTAGAATAGGAGCATTGCATGCATCAAGTACCAAGATTGCTTATAAATTGTATTAATGGCCATTTGTGTAAAGCATTTGTCAAAGCAGGCCTCAGATGAGCAATCGGACCGCACGGATGGATTCAGGACGACGAACGGAGTCTAACGGACTCAAGATCGGCCAAATCCGACATCCGGAGCTCCCACAATGGGCCCAAGAAATCCTGACCGTTGATCTGGAGATCAACGGCCCAGAATGCACCACGTCGCCCCGCCCCCGCCGCTCGCACGCCCCCAAGCCAGCCAAGGACGAATCTCGGTCGTTGATCTTCGATCGAACGGTCGAGATCCGGGCGCTCACCCGCGGTCGCCGCGACAAAGCGCGGGCGTGGCGCAACGGTTAGCGCGCACGCCCGCGTCGCGGCGACGCACGTTCGAATCGCGCGGAGCGGAAATCAATTGCGAGCGAAGGGCGCGGCAAAATTGAGCCGCGCGATCAGAAGCGAGCGGGTAGGATTGCGCCACGCGGCGCGACGACAGCGCCCCACCTCCCACGCGCGCGCGCACGCCGGGCGGAAACGCGCGTGCGCACGCGCGCCCGAAGCGCGATCTTAGCGCAGGAGCGGGAGGATCTCAGCCGTCCGATCTTCAATCGGACGGCTCTCGTTCGACATCCACGGATCGCGCCTGAAGAGAGAGAGGGGCGGGCGGCTGACCGGCGGCAGGAGGGCTTCACCGACGTATCTGGAAGCGGTTTTAGCGACGTTCTGGATGTCGCTAAAGCACATTCTTCTTTTAGGAAGCCCTTAACTCTATTTAAACCCCCTTCTACCACCATTCAAGGCATCCTCTCCCACTTGCAACTACTCCACTCCTCTCCTAGCTAGTATTAGGCACTCTTGTAATTGCCGGAGACGACGACCCGCCGACGGAGCCTCCTCCACCGCCGTGGTTGCCTCGTCGCTCTCCACTCTCTCTCTCTCTCTTTTAAGCTTTCATTTACTTTTGTTGAAGCATGTATTTAATATTGTAAACCATGAACTATGAATGCATGTTTAATGAAATTATTTTCCATTTAGTTGCCATTTTAATTTCTGTTTAAAGTGCATGATCAAAACCAAGAGCTTTCTAACCGTAAACTCTCTCTATCTCTCACTTTTCAAAACCGTCTCTTTCGCAAGCAAAACTCCGCCTTTTTCGTGACAACAAGTGGTAAACAAAATCCGATTTCCACGCCTCCCTGAGATCGACACTCGGACTCACCTCCGTTTACTTCTTTTAAAACCGACGTATCAAGTGCAACTATAACGACACCTCTTAACACACACGCACGAAGGCAAGTCAGTTTTTGGCGGCGTTGCCGGGGAGGCAACAGATTTGTTTTATCACCTCCATTCCACACTCATTCTCACATCGTCTAATGCCCTATTTTCCTTTTTACTTGACGGTTGCAGGAATTCGGCGCATGGACGGCGAAGCGACGCATTCCACAACGGTAGCAAGGGAGTAGGCGCCTCGAGGACTAATAGTGAGCAACCTCTCTCTCATTGTTTGCTTGCATGAAAAAGCTAAAAAAAATCATAAAAACTAAAAAAATTGGCGTGGTGAATGATTGCTTGACCCACATTCTTAACACATCACCCTACAAAAAAATGTACACTCTAATATGCTGGATAAATTCTTGGAGTGTTCTTTTCTCTTTCTCTTGAGTGGTGTTTGCGAAGCCACCGTGAGTTGACCTGGGCCGCACCACTCAACCCTAAAACTGACTCATCTAATAGAAGCTGCATGATTATCAGGATGAGTACACTAGGGTTTTAGAGCCTCTACAAAATAAAAGGAAATCTACTTTCACTAAGTTGTGTGCAGAACTTGACGTGCCCACTGAAACTTGTTTGAAAATATTAAGACACGTCAACCCTAAAAAGTACTTAACTAAGGATGAAACACTAAAAGACCCTAGAAGCACACACTTTGAAAGTAGAACATTAAGAGGCACCACCTCAATCAACGCCTCATCACATCACCCTAAGCACAAGCACTATCCTAGCCCTTTAAAACTGAGTAGACGTGCCCTAGGCAGGACTGAGTTAAGTCTCAAAAGGTGAGGTTTTGTCTACTAGGCACTTGGCTTTCATTCCCTTGGTAGAATCTGGTGATTAGGCTGCGAGGCAGTGTCAAACGACCGTGGTTGTGGGGTCTATGGAATCGGAGGCGCAAGCCAAAGGAAGAACCTTCCCTGCAATCCCCTCGTAATCAACCTGGCCAGATTAGCCTTGAGAAGGGGAGTCCAGTGCTTACGGACTTAATCACCCTTTGTGAGATTTCTAGGTCTCCTAAGGAATACACCATAAGGACTAGGCTTGCATGCTTGATTGAAACACATTTCTCGCATTTGTCGCCCTCCGCATCCCCTCCTATTCTTCTCTAGTGTATGCACGGGAGGCGCTCACTGCATCCCGAATTGTGTGTTTTGGGGCAGGAATCTAGGCGACGTAATTCTGTTGAAAACATGGCTGAACCTAGGGTAGATGAGGCTGAAGATCAACCCCCACCAGATGCTATGGCTGTCGTCCAGGCTCAAATCAATGCTAACCATCGGCTTCAGCAACAACAAATCCACACCATCATGCAAGCCATACAACGGTTACAGAACCCGCAAGAACAACCACCACCTTTCAATGACATACCAGGACAACCACCACTTGATTTACCACCATTTCAGGACCAGCCAAGACCCCTCCGTGATTTCTATAACCCTTCTGCCATTAGAGTCGAGCCACACCTTAGGATCCCCGAAGGGGGAGACGATTTTGAGCTAAAACCTAATGTATTAAGTCTAATCCAGAGCCACTTTCATGGAAGCTCAAATGAAGACCCCTTTCAGCACCTAGAAGATCTCGACCGCATAGCAAGAACAGTAAAACCTAGGAACATTAGCCTTGACATTGTTCTAATCAAGATGTTCCCTTTCTCATTAAGAGACAAGGCTTCTCATTGGCTTAGAACCCTAGGTAGACCCATCACCACCTGGGAGGAACTGAGGCATGCATTTTTAAAGAAATTCTTCCCCATAGGAAAGACCAATGTCCTCAGAAGAGCTATCACTACCTTCACACTCCAGGGTGGGGAACAATTTCATGAGGCGTGGGAAAGATTCAATGAACTTTTGAGGAAATGCCCACACCACGAAGTTCCAAGGTGGCAATTGGCCCAGATCTTCTACCACGGTCTGGATAGCAACCTACGGAACTTCGTCGATGCCTCATGCGGGGGAAACTTCCTAAACAAAGACGAGGAGAGCGCGTTTGAGCTATTTGAGTCTATGAGCGAGAATTCGCTCAACAATGCCTCCATGAACCAGTTTAACAGGTCCAGTCAACCCCGTGGTGGGATTTATGAGGTGCAAGCAAATTCTGGAATGGTTGACATGGACATCATTGCCAAAAAGTTGGATCGAGTGGAATTGGTGGACAAGAAGATTGATGAGCTTCTAAACCAGACCAGGAACCCCTTGCAAACTTTCACCCTAGCAAAGGGGGCACATAATGTTGACCTGGTCCAACCCTTCACCCAACTGAACCTGGAACAACCCCCAACCATGTTCCAAGGAGGGACCTTTGCTCCCTCGACCCTTGATTACTCCCTTCCTTCTTCATCAACATCGGCTATTCTAGAAGATGTGCAAGCCGTCCAAGGATATGCAAAACCTGACCCTTTCTCCAACACTTACAACACCGGCTGGCGTAATCACCCCAACTTTGGTTGGACAAACCAGAAACTACCGCAATTCCAAAACCAGCCCAGGACAAACCAACAGCCACACTTGCCCCCCTATCAGCAAGGACCACCAGTTAGACCCCAATATAACCAAAATAGGGCGGCCCCTCCCCCACAAAACCAAATGGACACCCTAATAAAGATGATGGCTGACATGAACCAAAAACATCAGGAAGAAATGGCCTTGGTAAAGGGACAGTTAAGCCAACTCTTGGACTGTAAACAGCAAGGATCTCTACCTTCCCAACCACAACCAAACCCGCGAAACATAATTAACAGAGGCCCCAATTCGCAAGGGTTCCAAGGCAACCCCGGGCAGGCTCATATGGTCCAACCGGCTCCACAAACACCTCTTGGGTTTGGCGCCTCTTCATCCTCGTCTTCTCAAGGATCACCCCATGGCCCCAATGCCTCTGCGAATGCGGTGACCTTGAGAAGCGGCACCAAAACCCAGGATCCCAAATGGCCTACTCTCCCCGAGACTTTACCCGACTTAGAAGAAACACCAACCAAGGACCCAAACATGGAACCAATTCAGACACCCTATCCTGAGGCCTTGGAAACAATCAAGAGAAAAAAGAATACTGTGGAAACTGAGGAGCTGATGGAAATTTTTAAACAAGTACAGATTAATATTCCGCTTCTAGAAGCTGTCAAACACATCCCCGCTTACGCCAAGTTCTTAAAGGATGCATGTACACCCAAGCGTAAGCCGAGACCTCAAGCACCTAGGAAGGTTGTACTCTCTGAGCAAGCCAGTTCCGTGATATCAAGCAACCTTCCACTCAAACGAACTGACCCAGGAGCACCCCTGATTTCCTGCAACATCGGGGACATGACATTTGATAGAGCGCTCCTGGACCTAGGTGCTTCTATCAACCTAATTCCCACAACCTTGTACCACCAATTTGGTTTTGGGGAGCTGGCACCAACCCCTGTTACCATCCAACTGGCGGATAGATCAGTGAAAACCCCGAAGGGGGTTGTCGAGGACGTGATTGTACGGGTCAAGGACTTCTATTTCCCAGTCGACTTTTTGGTGCTCGACATGGAAGTCCCTAAAAAATTACAGAACGCACACATAATCTTAGGCAGACCTTTCTTAGCTACGGCTAAAGCAAACATCGATTGCGACACGGGATGTATGGAAATCGCCTTCGGAGACAGGAAAATGCAATTGCATATCTTCCGGGCAACAAAGTCTTTTGATTGTGATTACATTGAGGAACATGATCCCGTGGAAACTTTAATCGAGGAATGCCTTACCCTCAGTTCTGTCTCAGACCACCAAACCCGTAGTTCTGACTCATCACCATCATTACCTGTGGACCTCTGTAAGGCTGAGTATCATCACATGACACCATTTGAAGAAATCGATGTTGATCAACTACCGCCCTTTCCATTCCCATCGACTGTGGTCCCACCCGCACCTGAACTTAAACCATTGCCCGAGAATCTCAAGTACGCCTTCTTGGGACCTGGCCAGACCTTCCCAGTGATTATTAATTCCCATCTAACCAAGGATCAGGAACTAAGGTTGACTGCAACTCTTTCAGAACATCGGGCCGCCATTGGTTGGACCATCTCAGATCTAAGAGGAATTAGCCCCACCTATTGCACCCACAAGATTTACCTGGAAGATGGGGCCCGACCTTCCCGCCAGATGCAGAGACGGTTAAACCCTAACATGCGGGAGGTCGTTAAAAAAGAAATTATCAAGTGGCTCGACGCCGACATCATCTACCCTATCTCTGATAGCCCCTGGGTGAGCCCCACTCAAGTGGTTCCAAAGAAGGTTGGGCTCACCGTTGTCACTAATGATCATGGCGAATCCATTCCCACCCGCACCACCACCGCATGGCGGGTGTGTATTGATTATAGGAAGCTTAATGAAGCCACTAAGAAGGACCACTTCCCCTTGCCATTCATTGACCAAATCCTTGAAAGATTGGCAGGGCAGAAGTATTTTTGCTTCCTGGATGGATATTCAGGATATAACCAAGTCGCAATTGCTCCGGAAGATCAGGAAAAGACCACATTCACTTGCCCGTATGGCACGTTTGCATTCCGTCGAATGCCGTTCGGGTTATGCAACGCACCCGCGACCTTCCAGCGTTGCATGCTAGCCATTTTTTCAGAAATGGTGGGTGAATACTTGGAGGTCTTTACGGATGATTTCTCTGTATTCGGGAATTCATTCGACCATTGTTTGAGCAACTTGGAGAAAATCCTGAAACGATGTATCGAGGTTAACTTGGTGTTAAGTTGGGAAAAGAGCCATTTTATGGTTCAAGAAGGAATTGTCCTCGGACACATCGTTTCGCATAGGGGCATCGAGGTAGATCGAGCTAAGGTTGATTTAATTTCCAAACTTCCTCCACCTAGTTCGGTCCGACAGATTCGCTCTTTCCTAGGACATGTTGGCTTCTACCGAAGGTTCATCAAAGACTTTTCCAAACTTTCCAAACCCTTGACCGACCTTCTAGCCAACGACGCCACTTTCCACATGTCTCCTGATTGCACCCAGGCTTATCATACCCTCCGGGACTTAGTCTCCACCGCACCTGTACTTCAACCCCCAGACTGGTCCCAGGATTTTGAGATTATGTGTGACGCATCAGATTTTGCCATAGGCGCTGTCCTGGGACAAAGGCAAGACAAGAAGCCCGTGGTGATCTACTACGCGAGCAAAACGTTGGACGAGGCCCAACGTAATTATACGGTCACAGAAAAAGAGTTGCTTGCTGTAGTCTTTGGACTGGAAAAATTCCGATCATACTTGCTGGGATCCCACATGACTATCTACACCGACCATTCAGCCATCCGGCACCTGTTGGCCAAAAAGGACGCAAAACCCAGGCTCATCAGATGGATCCTGCTTTTGCAGGAATTTGACCTGGAAATCCAAGACAAGGCCGGATCGAAAAATGTGGTGGCTGACCACCTGTCAAGACTTCATCCAGACCACATTGGACCCTCCCTACCTCTATTTGATACCTTCCCTGATGAACACATCCTAGCCGTGCAAGACAAGAAAATGCCATGGTATGCTGACTATGTCAACTACCTGGTTATAGGACAAACCCCGCACAGCTGGTCCAGACAGCAACGGGACAGGTTCTTGGCTGAGGCCAAGCACTATTTCTGGGATGATCCCATGCTGTTTCGCCTCTGTGTTGATCAGATCATCAGGAGGTGCCTCCCCGAAGACGAAGTTCAGAGTGTGCTTTCCTTTTGTCATGACCAAGCATGTGGCGGCCATTTCTCTGGCAAGAAAACAGCTGCAAAAGTTTTGCAGTCTGGATTTTATTGGTCATCCCTATTCAAGGATGCACACATCTTTGCCAAGACTTGCTCACAATGCCAAACACTAGGGTCAATGACCAAAAAAGATATGATGCCCCTTCAGCCCATTTTGATTGTCGAAATTTTCGACGTTTGGGGTATCGATTTTATGGGCCCCTTTCCACCATCCAACGGCTTCGAGTATATCCTGGTCTCGGTAGACTATGTTTCCAAATGGATTGAAGCTGTCGCCACCCGACGATGCGATCACAAGACGGTCATGGACTTTGTAAAGAAGAACATCTTTTCCCGGTTTGGAATACCCAAGGCCATGATCAGTGATGGTGGAAGCCATTTTATCCATTCCCAGTTCCGTGCCCTACTTAGAAAATACGGGGTAAACCATCGCATTACCACCCCGTATCATCTACAAACAAATGGGCAGACTGAGGTCTCAAACAGACAAATCAAGAACATTTTACAGAAGACTGTGAGACCTGACAGGAAAGACTGGTCCACACGACTTGATGATGCCCTGTGGGCATATAGGACCGCTTTTAAGACCCCGATAGGCATGTCACCTTACCGCTTGGTCTTTGGCAAAGCTTGCCATCTCCCTGTCGAATTAGAACACCGGGCTTACTGGGCTGTTAAGCAATGTAACATGGATCCCCAGTTAGCTGGTGCGCAAAGGACTCTTCAATTATCTGAGCTTGAAGAAATTCGTCGGGACGCCTTTGACAATAGTCGGCTATATAAGGAGAAAATGAAAGCCGTCCACGACCGACTCATTCATAGGAAAACCTTTGAGCCAAACCAACAAGTCTGGCTATTTGATGCACGCCTGAAACTCTTCCCAGGGAAACTTAGGTCCAAATGGACAGGACCATTTCGGGTGGTCAAGCCCTATTCCAATGGGGCAGTCGAAATCGTCGATCTTAATACCGGGCACACCTTTACAGTCAATGGTCAAAGATTGAAGCATTTCCTGGCCCAAGTACCCCCCAAGGAAAGTGTCACCCTTGTTGAGGGCTGACACCAAGCACCACCCAGCTGGAGGCGTTAAACTCAGCGCTTCCTAGGAGGCAACCCAGCGGATTCAGACTGATCTGGTAGTTTACGTCACTCAGGTACTATCTTTTTGAACCCTTCTGCATCCATGCATCTGCCAATGAGGACATTGTCCAACTTAAGCATGGGGGGGATGGTAAATTGCATAATCCTGAGCTTAATTAATCAGTTTGAATGAATAAATTAATTGATTAAAAAAAAAAATTGAATTTAGGAAGAAAAACTTAGGCATGAAACTTGTCAATAGTGGGAAATAATACAAAAGGAACTTAAACGCTTAGACTTTTCAGGCCTTCAGGCTTAATCAGCCCTAGTGTCCATTAAAATATGGATTTAGCGGTGAATCCTTGCAACTTTAAGCTATTCTAATCCACCTAATAAATAAGGTAATAAGTATACGACTTATCAACTCACCCTCTAACTCAGGAAAACTTTGAGTCTAAGCATCTACACACATTTTTGCACAGACTCACTTCTCGGAGATTTTGACAGAAATTGGGTAGCTAATGAACTCTCTAGGGTGGTATGGCAGGCAAGTTGTCGTGGGTAACAGCCCATTGGCAGGTTGTCCAGAACCCAGCCACATGCCATTTCTTTTTCGTTGACTCTGGGTACATTTGAGATTAGGGAAGCCACCTACGTAAAAAAAAATAATAATTAAAAAAAAAAAAAAGGAAAAAGAAGAAAAGAAAATAAACCACACTTCACCGCACAAGTATGGCTGGCAAGTGATCGTGGGTAACAGCCCATTGGTCGGTTGTCCAGAGCCCAGCTCAATAATTGCACAAAAAAAAGAAGACCAAAAACACCTAAGGAAGAAGCGGGGAAGTAGTACAAGCCGGGGAGATATACACTGGAAAATCCTTGTGTTGACCCCAAGTAAAATGAACGTAGGGAGAAAGCTACCAATCGAACAAATACACCTTCAGGCAAAAAATTTATTTTCTTTTCCGGTCACCTAGAGGCGTAGAAACTCGAAGTCTGTCTCAATTACCGTTAAGTAAGTCTATCACAACATTCACACCAAGATGCTTAGCACTTAGGGTTTTGACCGAGTTTTGGGTAGGTTGGGTAGCCGTAAAAAGTTACCAACCCACACTGAATTCTAAAAATTCTAAAAAGACATATATAGATATATACGTATACATAAGTATAGTTATATATACAAAGCAAGGATTCGGGCGATTCGTATTTTGGCAGACACCCGGGCGCTGCTTAGTCTTTGTAGATTAAGATCTTCGTATAGTTCCTCTTATTGACAAGTAACGAAGTGCCTAAGCAATTACTTCTTGAATTCGCCAAAGAAATAAAGGCTAGAATAAACCTTGCTAGGGACTAGCAAGGAGTAAGCATGGGGGTATGATAACACCACGCAAGGGGGTAGTAATTAGGTTGAATATGGCCCATCTTTAGAATAAAAGGCACAACATAAAGTAGAATAGGAGCATTGCATGCATCAAGTACCAAGATTGCTTATAAACTGTATTAATGGCCATTTGTGTAAAGCATTTGTCAAAGCAGGCCTCAGATGAGCAATCGGACCGCACGGATGGATTCAGGACGACGAACGGAGTCTAACGGACTCAAGATCGGCCAAATCCGACATCCGGAGCTCCCACAATGGGCCCAAGAAATCCTGACCGTTGATCTGGAGATCAACGGCCCAGAACGCGCCACGTCGCCCCACCCCCGCCGCTCGCACGCCCCCAAGCCAGCCAAGGACGAATCTCGGCCGTTGATCTTCGATCGAACGGCCGAGATCCGCGCGCTCGCCGCGACAAAGCGCGGGCGTGGCGCAACGGTTAGCGCGCACGCCCGCGTCGCGGCGACGCGCGTTCGAATCGCGCGGAGCGGAAATCAATTGCGAGCGAAGGGCGCGGCAAAATTGAGCCGCGCGATCATAAGCGAGCGGGTAGGATTGCGCCACGCGGCGCGACGACAGCGCCCCACCTCCCACGCGCGCGCGCACGCTGGGCGGAAACGCGCGTGCGCACGCGCGCCCGAAGCGCGATCTTAGCGCAGGCGCGGGAGGATCTCAGCCGTCCGATCTTCAATCGGACGGCTCTCGTTCGACATCCACGGATCGCGCCTGAAGAGAGAGAGGGGCGGGCGGCTGACCGGCGGCAGGAGGGCTTCACCGACGTATCTGGAAGCAGTTTTAGCGACGTTCTGGATGTCTCTAAAGCACATTCTTCTTTTAGGAAGCCCTTAACTCTATTTAAACCCCCTTCTACCACCATTCAGGGCATCCTCTCCCACTTGCAACTACTCCACTCCTCTCCTAGCTAGTATTAGGCACTCTTGTAATTGCCGGAGACGACGAGCCGCCGACGGAGCCTCCTCCACCGCCGTGGCTGCCTCTTCGCTCTCCACTCTCTCTCTCTCTCTTTTAAGCTTTTATTTACTTTTGTTGAAGCATGTATTTAATATTGTAAACCATGAACTACGAATGCATGTTTAATGAAATTATTTTCCATTTAGTTGCCATTTTAATTTCTGTTTAAAGTGCATGATCAAAACCAAGAGCTTTCTAACCCTAAACTCTCTCTATCTCTCGCTTTTCAAAACCATCTCTTTCGCAAGCAAAACTCCGCCTTTTTCGTGACAACAAGTGGTAAACAAAATCCGATTTCCACGCCTCCCTGAGATCGACACTCGGACTCACCTCCGTTTACTTCTTTTAAAACCGACGTATCAAGTGCAACTATAACGACACCTCTTAACACACACGCACGAAGGCACGTCAGCATGTTCCGCAGCTATTGGTGATCAGAGCAAGGTCAGAGATGGTCTAACGGCGACATACAGCGGCAGTGATTCGACGGTGACGACGGAGGTTCGGCGACTACCTAAAAAGAAGAATACAGGCTAATAGCCCAAATTTAAGTGCTTAATAGGGTCGCAGGAGGACGACGTGTGTGTCTGTGGCATTCTCGAGGTGTTTTGTGGTGTGTGGAGGGTAGACGATGACGGAGATGAGCTGCAGGAGGTGGGTCAATCAGCGGGGTGAGTACGAGGGCAAAGCTCCCAATTTTGTTAAGGCTTTTGCTTTGTAGGTTGTGGCGAAGGTGGTGGTGGCAGTTTGTTGTTTGGTGAAGTGTAGTGGTTGTACGGTTTCGCCGGAGCTACGACTGATATTGGAGAAGACAATGGGGAAGAGTGGCAATCGGCAGTCGAATCGAGGAGCTATAAGGCTAGAGCTAACCTATTGTTAAGACCCATGCTATTTAAGCCTTTTAAGACGTCTGGACTGAGGGTCAGACGTCTGGTAAGACGTCTGGACTAATTTCCAGACGTCTAAAAATCAAAAATCTTGGGTACGAACTCGCGTCAGCGCGCGTGCTGCGCGCAGACAGTACCCCTCAATTTTTCCTCCTTCTTCTCTCTCTCTTCCGTTCCCAACAAAACCCTAACACCACCTTATATAAACCCCTCCTCCACCTTCGTTTCCCCCACTTCCCAGCCACCTTCCTTCTTCCCTCCAGCGAGAGCGGCAGAGCAAGCGAGAGCACGGGAGTGGCTTGAGAAGGAGAGGAAGAGCAACGTGAGAAGGAGAGCAGGAGTTGAGCTTGCGAGCTCGCGTGGGAGCTCGCTGGTGAGCACACGGCTGGAGCGGCACGTGCGCAAGGCAGAGGAGTGCGTCGGGGAGGTCCTCCTCGACACTGCTGCAGCTGGAGCTGCAGGCGAGAGGGCATGGCGCGGCCACGCACAGCGCGAGAAGGCGGAAGCAGGTTCTGGTTCTGGATTCTTCCAAGAATCAGACATCTGGAGAGACATCCAGACGACGGAGCCGACGTCTGGAGGGGGTTCCAGACATTTGAGGAGGAAGTCTCACGAAGGTACGTCTCTGCGAATACGGCCACGCAGGCCGCTCCGTCGATACACCTTTTGCATGCCCGATTTGAGAAGATTCGATTTTGCATGCAGGATTCGCTTCGGGAAGGCGCGGGACACGCCCTCCCACGCATTTCATATGTCTGGGCGACATACTAGACAACGGGAAGCGCTTCCAGACGTCCGGAGAGGTGGTTTGACATTTAGAACTGGGTCCAGATGGTCCAGAGGAGTTCCTAGACGTCTGAGGATTGGCGTAGGGCTTGAGGTATGGCACTGGACACCTTTAGGATGTCTGGAAGTTGTTCCAGACGTCTGATTTGAGTCAGAAACGTTATTTTTGACCCGTTTAGGGTCCGTTTGAGGTTTGTTTTCTGCAATTAAGATACCGATGCTTTCCGTATGAATTCCTCTACTTGTTAGAAGACTTTTTATACTGTTCTAAGTATTCTCTTATGATTGATCCTTGTGATAAGACTTCGTTCCGTTGCAGGTTCGGGGCTTGCTGAGGCACGTGAGCCTACCGTTCAAGCCCCCACTATTCCTGGGTTTACTGGTAGAGTGGCTTCCCCTACTTTAAATACAAACCTGAATGCATGTGTAGGATGAATGATTAGAACCTAGGTTATGGCATGAATCCTAGGACTAGAAATACTGGAATGTCTGTATTGAATGAATGGATTGCAGTTTTGAATGAGTAAATAGAATAATAACAATTGTCTGTAAATGAATAACAGTTGCCTGTGAAATATGTAGTACTTATGCTAGTTAACTGTTGTATATAACTTTTCTGTCGCACACGTGAAATGACATAATATGAGCTGCATGTATATAATTTGGAAATGGAAAGGTGAATGTTGGAAACACGAGCTACTTGTGAATAACCTAAATATGGAAATGTGAACGATAGAATTACAAGTTGCATGTGTATAACCTGAGAATGGAAATAGAAATGATGAAACCTGGTATGGAATGGCTTGAGGAATATGAGCATGAACCCTACGGGGAATTAGGAGTAGAGCTCCTGGAAATAAATGGAATGGAACTGGAAATGTCAGTGGGGAAGTGAGCTGGCCCTTGAGTACGGAGTACCAAGGAGAGCGACTGTCCCCCTATTTAGTATAGAACGGAGCTAGCCGCCCTTGGGTTGGGACCCGAGGTTAGGATTGGCCACTCTGTACCGACTTCTTGGCCCTCGCGTACCCAGTACCAAGGAGAGCTACCAGTGTAGGGAGAGAGCTAGCCACCCCACAGGGCTTGGGGTTCAGCTAGCCGCCCTACACCGACTTGTTAGGCCCACTGAGCAAATCAGGGTAGTCAGGAGAGGGTGCGCGGACTGTGGAGGGGCGAGACCCCTGTTTAGTTCTTAGGGGCTAGACCCCTGTCACTGAGAAGGCTAGACCCTATACTGGTTCCGTGTTGTACTTTGGGCGCACCCACTAACGGAAATGACTAACCGCGTGCCAGTGCAGGGTAGCTACCCGTGCGCTTATCGTGCATGCCGTAGTCACCGTTACATCTGTCCGTGACCTTGGGGTGGTTGACTGGGTGTAGGATCACCACGGGGGACTCTCTCGGCCAGGAGAGCATCACGTGCACCTTCTACTCCTCGGAAAAGACTACAATCAAGATCGTTTCCACGAGGAACATTCGAGATCAAGAAAGAGACCTGTCCACCTTTACTGCTTTAGTTAACAGTAATTGAAAAACAACAGCCACCTATCCACCTTTACTGCTTTAGTTAGTTGGTTGCCACTCTACAAAGCATTCGCTGACGTTTTGTACTCATAACCCCTTTCAGGTCCAAGTGTTGAGCAGCCAGAGCTTATGGCTGTAGAGGGTACTGGGCCCAGTAGAGCCCAGTAGTTGTAGCTTCTTGTTGTACCCCTTTTCTTTTGTAGTGAGTAGTTTCTTGCACCCTAGTACTTTTACATTCTGTATTTTATATTCCTGTACCTGGTTACTTTTCTACTGTTGTTGTGGTGTGTACTGTAGTAGTTTTACTTCTTTACTGCTGTACTTTTGTTATTATTAGTTGCTTAGCATAGTGAATGTGGTTTACTTTCCTACTTTTTTGTTACTTTCTCGTTGGACGACTAGGTCTTGAGATCAGTCGAGTCGGTCCAGTCTCGTGTCCTGTAGGGATTTGGGAACCGAGTCGTAACACCTATGGAGATAGAGCAAGAGAGTAGGCCTAACTAACGGACAAAAGGAAAGAGTTTCACACCGGCTTGCCTTTCCAGATGAGGAGATGAACTGCTTCGATGATGAAGGACGATGAGGACGAGGACGATAAGAGGTCCAAGCAATGTGCACTAAAAGCAAACGACTTTGGGGAAGGAGATGGACCACCTAATTTGATGGTTGGGTGGTCAAAAGAGGTTGAGCATCGAGATCGCCAAAGCCGACGAAGCACTTAGCTGGAGAGGAGGGAAGAGGGCAGGAACTGATCAAGAATCGACTGATTTCAATGCTGGGACTTAGGGTTGCTTTTATAAAGCCCAAACCCGAGCTCTAAATGAAGAAATTCGTGTGAATGAGTTGAGATTTAGAATCAAGAAACCCCAAGATTTTCGGGAGTTGACATGATCTTTCTGCCTTAAATCAGGGTCTAAGATCCTGATGGAATTGTTCTCTACCGTTTGAACATCAATCCCGCCAAATTTGGTTAGATTTGGTGCTGATTTGATGAGGTTTTTCTTGAGTCAAAGTCAGCTATGTAGGTCGGTTGAATCATTAATGGCAGCGAGGACCCAGATCTGAAGAAGACGAGAAACTTAGGGGTGTAAATGCAAGAAACTTGGAAATTAGGGGCTTTTGTGTAAGAAAAAGTGATTTTAGGGAATAGACTGCAAACTATGTCAAGATGGACTCTATTTGAGCCTAAATTTTGGCCTTAAGCAATTTTGGACCCAAAGAATCTAATGATGAACTTGGATTTGAGTTTTGACCATGTTTGAATGGGCAATTTACATAGAATCTCAAATTAGGGTAAAATCCCATCTGAATCTCTATTCTATGTCAAAATGGGTTCAGATGGTCAAACCAAAGGCATCAAACCTCTTAGAATATTTTTATATAAATTTTAGGATGTTTAAATGAATTTTATCCTGACCATAACCTTTTCAATTTAAGTGGGGTTGAGAATTAGGGTTTTGTGTACTATTTTGGTTCTCGAAATGCGTGAAATCCTATTTCTGTTAGTGCAGACCCACTTCTTGGACCTTTATGCTCAATTGATCCTCAATTAACCCCTGAGTGACCTCGTGGTTATTCTGCATTCATTATATGATGTTAAAATAGCAAAATTAACCTTATTTTGTTATTTTTTCCTTAAAACAAATCTGAGTGGAATTACTGTCCTCAGGCGATTATTCAGGAGCATTTATCTCTTGATTTCAACTAATCAAGCTAGTTATGGCCAATGATGGTGTTACCATCAGGAATCCATTTAGTCAGATGAACATAGAACAGTTGTTGTTGTTCAGATCTAAATTAAAGCATTAAAACCTAGGTTTCTTTTATCGCAAATTACCAATGAAGAGTCTGGAATTCAAAATAAATGTAATTAAAGCTATTTAGGCTCGAGAAATCCTAACCGAACTCAATCCTTACACTATGGATAGCATGAAGGCCTAAGATCAAATTAGAATGTCAAAATCATTGAAAACAATACCAAGACTTCATTAAAACATATCCAACCTAACTTATTTCATCAAATGCAAATCAAAACATTTGGAAGCCAAAAGCACCTTGTTGCCCAGGTGGGCTATCAATGTGAGCTCACACAGGTGATCTGATCACCGAGGATACCTGCACACCATTGATTGGTGTTCAGGTATCCAATGCAATGCTTCAAAGTCAATTAGGTTACAACAGGAGCCTCAAAACCATGCATCAAAAGCCTAGGCTCCTACTACCTTAAACAAAGCACAAGAATAGTAACTCGAGTTGAAATTGGGCATGAAACACACACACGATTAAAATCCATCTCAAGGAGTTCCAATTCATTGCCATAAGCTCAATTGGACCCTAGCACACTCAATTCACTCGATTAAACACAAATTAAATCGAATTGAAGCCCTGATCTATAAATCAGGTGTGGAAATCAAATCCATAATAATCGAGTGAATCACTGCAATTAAAACAGAAGAGGGGGGTCTTGTGGACAGATGAATTGAATGGAAAACCCACCTAGTGGGTTTTAGATGCAATTTTAGATCTAAGAACCTAAGCTTTTAGATCTGAGATTGGCCTTGGTGGAAGGGCGAAATGTGATTTATACTGCGAGGGAAAAACAAAAGGAAATCATGAGATGATAGGGAAGAAAAATGGATAAGTGAATGAAGGCGAATTTGTCCCCTCTGATCTGAATTGATCTAACTCTACTCTATGTATAGCTAACTCTACTCTACTTAATCTACACTACACTAACAACTACCCTAAAAAGCAATAGATCCTAAGCTAAATGGAAGAACGAGACTTGAAGGTCTCCACCCAGCGGGTGAGGAGGAATAACTGAGGGAGAAGGACTCCAATGGATTGAAAGCTTGCTAGTGAAGCTTTGGGTTGCCTTAGGGAGTTGTGTGATCCTTTGCGACGAGGAGAAGTAGATGGAAGGTAGTGTTCCTCCTCCGCGGCGATCAAATTGAGGTGCTGTGAGGAGAAGAACCAGAGGGACGAAAGTGATTGAGTTAAGAGGTGTAGAAGGGGGTCAATCCCTTGCGCGTGAGGCCAAAGGGAAGCTTAAGTAGGTGAGGAAGTGGATCAGGTGATCGCAAGGTGAAATTAGGCATTTAGGGCTTCAACGGTGGGATGCGTTTGAGAGAATTACGGGAAAGCTCAAACCAAATCTCCACCGTTTGATTGGATCAGGGAGGTGAGGTGAAGCTACGCGCTGGAGCATGTGAAATTGGATTAAGATCTACCATTGGATCAGGGATACAAATAATCAACGGTGCCTGCAGCTCATGTTCTTCGTGAGCTACAGTGCACATGCTCAGCAGCAAGTGTTTGGGCATTTTGTACTCAAGCCCTTATAGTGAAACGATAGATAAATTGTGAAGAAGCCCATAAGTGGCTGAAATGGATACAAAGTGGTCCTTAGGTGCATGTAAATAGGTCCTTGCGGGTTTACAGATAGGTCCTTGCAGTTTTAAGCTAAAGAAAATGTTATGGAATGAGGACCTAAATGTGAAACTCTAAATGTAAGGTCATATTGATGTCTAAATACAACCAGCTTTTCATGATAGCTTAATTGAACATATTAGAACTTAATTCAACCTTGATTTATACTTTTGAGATCAGAAATATGTTCAATTGGCAATTGTATCATCAATTTACATTTGTGAATAGAATATCTCATTAATTGGACCTAATTATGCATTTTTACGCAAATTTGATGTTTTAGGTCATTTTCATTAAATCCAACACTTGGCATTTTAGCTATGATGACCCACACCTCATCATATCCCAGGAGCTCCTCTAGTGGGTTCTTCACTCGTTAGAGATCCTCCCTCCGATGTTCCTGTCCACTACCGGTTGGAGATCCACAGATCCCATTCTTCCGATTAGATTAGGTTTTATATGCTTTCTAGATAGATTTTAATGCATTCTAGAACAGATTTAATGTTTTCTAGATTAGTTAGGAGTAGATTAGATAACAAATTCATTGATTGTTAATGTAGATTAGGAGTAGATTAGATTAGCTCTTATTTCGCCCTTTTTCATCAATTGAGATCAGAGATATGTTTTTCCACCTTCGCATCAATTCATCGATCTTCCTTATCACCTCACGATTCCATTTTCACTATTTTCCGTCGTAATTTGATCCATACTCCACCCCATCCACCCGAGCATATCTCAATACGAAGTTTTCCAACTTCTCGATCTAGATGGTGCTCAAAACCACCTGAGGGTCTCTCCACCCATTTCATATGTCCACAATGACCCCCAATCTAGATTGGATTGCTTTGATTAGCTTGATTCTTTCAGACTTAGATTTCATGCCCAATCTCAAGATTTGGAGTCAATTTGATTTTAAACGGATTTAATTGAGCGATTTGAGTTTTTATTTTCTTAATTGGGTATAATGCGATGAACTTGATGTGGTGAAATTGGAGTTTTATATTCAGAAGAGCATAGCCCAATTTAAGCTCCGTTTTGGGTAGTTTAAGCCAAGGATGATCGAACACTTATTTGAGGCCTTAACCATGACCCATTTGGCTTCTATAGGTGTTACGACCCAGTTCCCGAATCCCTACAGGACATGAGAATCGGACCGACTCGACTGATCCTAAGACCCAGTCGTCCAACGAGAAAGTAACCAAAAAGCAGTAAAATAAACCACATTCACCATGCAAGCAACTAACAGTAACAAAAGTACAGCAGTAAAGAAACAACTACTACAGTACACACTACCACAACAGTAGAGAATTAAAACGAGTACAGGAATATTAAGTTACAATAAAAGAGTACAGAAGTAACAAGTTACTACAACGGAACAAGTACAACAAAGAAAAGTACAGCTACTGGGCTCTACTCGGCCCAGCATCCTCTGCAGCCGTAGGCTTTGGCTGCTCAACACCTGGACCTGAAAAAGGTTATGAGTACAACACGTCAGCGAAACGCTGAGTAGAGTGGCAACCAGCTAACTAAGAGAAACAATAAAGGTGGACATGTAGCTGTTGTTTTCAATTTCTTTCTTTATTCATCTAATTATTCTTTCTTTCTTCACTTGGTTTATTTATCAGGTTTTTTTTCTTGATCTCGAATGTTCCTCGTGGGAACGATCTTGATTGCAGTCTTTTCCGAAGAGTAGAAGTAGCACGTGGTGCTCTCCTGGCCGGGAGAGTCCCCCGTGGTGGTCCTACCCTCAGTCAACCACCCCAAAGTCGCTGACAGACGTAACGGTGACTACGGCACGCGTGATAAACTCACGGCTAGCTACCCCTCATTGGCACGTGGTCAGTCGTTTCCGTTAACGGATGCACCCAAAGCACAGCACAGAACCAGTATAAGGCGTAGCCCTCTCAGTAACAAGGGTCTAGCCCCTCCACAGTAACCAAACAGGGGTCTCGCCCTTCCACAGTCTGCGCACCCTCACCTGACTACCCTGGTTTGCCCAGTGGGCCTAACAAGTCGGTGTAGGATGGCTAACTGAACCCCGAGCCCCGTGGGGTGGCTAGCTCCCTCCCTACACTAGCAGCTCTCCCCGGTACTGTGCATGCGAGGGCCAGAAAAGTCGGTGCAAAGTGGCCAAACTCACCCCGGGTCTCAACTTGAGGGCGGCAAGCTCCCCTCTACACTAAGGGGTAATATGTGCTCCCCTTGGGACCACGTACCCAAGAGACAACATACTTTCCCATTCACATTTCCAGTTCTGTTCCATTTATTTTCAGGAGCTCTACTCCTAATTCCCCGTAGGGTTCATGCTCATGTTTCTCAGGCCAAGCCATACTAGGTTTCATCATTTTAGGTTTATTTGCTTATAGCACGTGTTTCCAACATTCAATCTTCTTTTCCAATTTATATACAAGTAGCTCGTATTTAATTTCAAACAACAGAAATTACATGTAACAGTTACTAACAACAACACTCTACATTGCACAGGCAGCTGTTATCCAATTACAGGCAATTATTATTACTCTATCTACTCAACCAAGACTACAATTCAGGCATTCAATACAATCGTTCCAGTATTTCTAGTCCTAGGATTCATGCCATACCCTAGGATCTATCATTCAATCTAGTGTTTCTGGTCCTTGGATTCATGCCATACCCTAGGATCTATCATTTATTCCAGATATGCATTTATGTTGTAATTAACTAAGGGAAGCCACTCTACCAGCAAAATCGGGAGTAATGGGGGCGTGATCGACAGGTCCACGTGCCTCCACAACCCCCAAATCCACAACAGAATGGGTCCTAACACAAGGATCAACCACAAGAAACCACTCAGAACATGATAAAAAGCATTCCAACAAGTAGAGGAACTTATATGAAGAAGAACAGAATCCTAAATGCGAAAATCAGACCTCAAACGGACCCTAAACGAGTCAAAAATGACAACTCTGACTCAAATCAGACATCTGGAACATCTTCCAGACATCTTAAAAAGGGGTCTAGATCCATACCTCACTCTGCGTTTCTCCTCAGACGTCCAGGGATCCTGCTGAACCATTTAGACCTAGTTCTAGATGTCCGACTATCCCTCCGGATGTCTGGAGACGCTCTCCGCCGTCTGGTGCCTCGCCCAGACGTCTGAACCGCGTGGGAGGGCGTGTCCCACGCCTTCCCGAAGCGAATCCTGCACACGCACGCAAAATCTCTCAACATGACACGAAACAAAGCCTCGGCGGAACGGCCTACATGGCTGTATCCGTAAAGGGAAGTAAAGGGTGCAGTACGTACCTCTCAGTCGTCTGGAGCTTCCTCCAGACATCGTCCGCGTCATCTAGATGTAGGTCCAGACGTCTAATTCTGGTTGAGGGAGGTGACCTTCTTGGGTCATGTGATCTCTGGAGACGGCCTGGCGGTGGACCCAGCCAAGGTCGAGGCAGTGCTCAGGTGGGAGAGACCGCGTTCGGTCACTGAGATCCGCAGTTTCCTGGGACTAGCTGGCTACTACAGACGGTTCATCAGAGGATTTTCACATATTGCACGTCCTATGACACAGTTGACCCGGAAGGACGTGCCTTTCGCTTGGACAGACGCTTGTGAGGCGTGTTTTCTGGAGCTGAAGGAGAGGTTGACCTCGGCTCTCGTGCTCACCATCCCTGACAGTAGTGGCGGGTTCGTTGTGTACACGGACGCTTCCTTGCAGGGGTTAGGAGGTGTGCTCATGCAGAGGGGTCACGTGGTGCTTACGCTTCGCGGCAACTGAAGCTCCATGAGCATACCTACCCTACCCACGACCTAGAGTTGGCAGCTGTTGTCTTCGCGCTGAAGACATGGAGGCACTACTTGTACGGTGAGACCTTCGAGATTTTTACAGATCACAAGAGCCTCAGATATCTTTTTGACCAGAAGGAGCTCAACATGAGATAGAGACGTTGGTTGGAGCTCCTGAAGGACTACGACTGCAGCATCTCCTACCACCCGGGAAAGGCCAATGTGGTGGCTGACGCCTTGAGCCGTAAGGCGCCCGCACGCTTGGTCAGCCTACAGTTACAGAGTTGGAGCCTTTTGGAAGAGGTGGGCAGTTGGCCACCTCTAGAGTTACGAGGATACGGTGGGGCAGTGACGGTGACACGGCAGACCAGGCCAGAGCTGATAGACCGTATCATCACAGGACAGATGGCCGATCCGTACTTGCAGTCTTTGCGCGACAGAGTACTATCCGGAGACCCAGGGGACTTCTCTTTCACAGACCAGGTGCTACGCTTGAGGGGACGGTTGTGCGTTCCCAGAGACGAGGAGCTGTTGAGAGAGTTCCTGACTGAGGCACACGATTCCAGATTCACCATACATCCCGGAAACACGAAAATGTACCACGACGTGAGACGCGAGTTTTGGTGGAGAGGGATGAAGCGAGATGTGGGTGAGTTCGTGCAACAGTGTTTAGTGTGCCAACAGGTGAAAGCCGAGCATCAGAGGCCTGCAGGGCCGCTTCAGCCGCTTCCAGTGCCAGAGTGGAAGTCGGAGAGCATCGCCATGGACTTGGTGGTGGGCTTACCTGTTACCCAGCGGGGACACGACACAGTCTGGGTAATAGTGGATAGACTGATGAAGACGGCGCATTTCTTGCCGATCCGAGTCACTTTGGGACCAGCACAGTTGGCAGAGAGGTACATCCGTGATGTGGTACGACTACACGGAGTTCCGCGGGAGATCGTGTCCAACAGGGATGCCCGCTTTACGTCCCAGTTTTGGGCTGAGTTTCAGCAGGCTTTGGGGACGAGGTTGAGGTTTAGCACGGCTTACCACCCCCAGACGGACGGACAGTCTGAGCGCACGATACAGACACTTGAGGACCTTTTGCGTGCCTGTGTACTGGACTAGAGGGGCTCTTGGGAGGAGCACCTGCCCCTGGCGGAGTTTGCATACAACAACAGTTATCACTCGAGCATCGGCATGGCTCCCTACGAGGCTCTGTACGGACGGAAGTGTACGGCACCCTTGAGTTGGGTTGAGGTGGGCACCAAGTGGGAGGTTGGCCCCAGGTTGATCCGGCAGAGTCAGGAGGTAGTTGAGCAGATCCACAGATGACTCCGCACTGTCAGGAGCAGACCGAAGAGCTACGCGGATCGGAGACGTAGAGAGGTGCAGTTTGAGGTTGGGGACCACGTCTTCCTTCGTGTTTCGCCCATGAAGGGCCTACAGCGGTTTGGGGTCAGAGGGAAGCTCGCGTCGAGGTTCGTAGGGCCCTTTGAGGTCCTGGAGCGGGTTGGACCCGTTGCTTACAGACTTGCCCTTCCCCTGCAGCTTTCTGGTGTGCACGACGTGTTCCACGTGTCCAACCTCAGGAAGTACGTAGCCGATTCCAGTCACGTACTGAGTCACGAGAGCGTCGAGGTGAGAGACGACCTGACCTACCCCGAGCGGCCAGTGCAGATCCTAGACCGAGCCGTCCGCAGTTTGAGACGAAAGCAAGTACCCCTGGTAAAGGTTTTGTGGAGGAGCCAGCGGTACGAGGAGGCTACCTGGGAGCCTGAGGCGGCAATGCAGGAGCGGTACCCGAAGCTTTTCGTGGGTACGTCTTTTCGAACCGGCTTCGGTCCTCTTTGAGTTTGTTATGGTTATTCGGACATCTTTTCCCCGCACCCTAGTTGGCGCAAGTTTCGGGGACGAAACTTCCTTTGAGTTTGTTATATTGTTACGAACGCGTGCCCCAGACGTCTTTTAAGACGTCTGGGAGGTGGCCCAGACGTCAGACCAGACGTCTGGGATCACATCCAGACGTCTTACCAGACGTCTGGGATCGTTTCAAGACGTCTGGAAAACAGTTATTTTTCGCACGAGAGATTCGTCTGCGCGCCTGTGCGCGCAGACCCACGTTTCCTCTCTCTCTCTCTTTTTCCCTCTCTCTCTGCGACTGCAGACCTGTCGCGCACTCTCTCCCTCCTCCTCGCGCGGCCTTAAAAGGCCACGCCTCCCCTCCTGTCGTCTCCACCTTCCCCTTCCTCTTCTCCTTCCTGTGCGCGAGAGCGAGCGAGCGCGAGGGCGGCAGCGGCGGCCGCAATGAGCGCGGAGGAGGTGCGGCGTGCGAGGGCGGAGCTCTGCCGTGAGGGCGAGCTCGTCGGAGCGGCTTGGCCGGCCGGCGGAGGGCGCAGGGGGCGCGGAATGACGCGGAGAGGGACCTGCTGCGGTCTGAGCAGCAGACGCCGAGGTGCGACGCGGGCTGCGTCGCGAGCGGAGGCCGAGTGGCGCCCTGATTCTGGAAAAAATTCCCAGAATCAGACGTCTGGGTTGATAGCCAGACGGCGAGGGAGACGTCTGGAATCTAATACAGATGTCTGAAAGGTGAGTATTCCGCTTTCTTCTTCCTTCCTGTCGACTGACCGTACTGAGGGAGGGAGTTGGCTGTGCGCAAGCTCGCTGATTCGCCATCCTTTGCGAATCAGACGTCTGGCTGTTGTACCAGACGGCGGGAGAGACCTCCAGACGTCCGGGGTAACCATAGGACGTCTGGGAGCTAGGCCAGACGTCCCTGCAGACTTTTGGACGTCCGGGAAACCACGCTGAACAGGTAATTCCCTGATCCACCTTTTTAAGACGTCTGGAAGAAGTTCCAGACGTCTGATTTTGCACAGTATCGTCTTTTTCGACCCGTTTAGGGCCCGTTCGGGCTCCGTTTCCCGCGATTCGAGTTGCGTTCTTTTCAGAATTAATTCCTCTACCCGTCTACAGTAGCTATACACTGTTTTGAGACACTCCTTGTGTTTGATCCTTGTGATAGGACCTCGTTCAGTTGCAGTCTTGGGAGTCGCGGAGGCACACGGGATTCCCGATCACGCCCCCATTACTCCCATTGTACCTGGTAGAGTGGCTTAATTTTATTATTAAAATCTGTTAAAGTATGGAATCATAACTAGAATCTAGGACATTGCATGAATCCTAGGGATGAGAAATGTATGGAATGATAGCTCCTAGGTCATTCATGAATCCTAGGGCTGGAAAACTAGTTGTATGCTAGATCCTAGGATGTGGCATGAATCCTAGGATGGAAAAACTAGTGGAATGTATAATACTGCAATCTTGGAAAAAATGGAAAGGAATATAAAGCTGCCTGTAAGTTGAATTAACAGCTGCCTGTTACGAATAAAGAAACATGAATGAGATCATGGGTCGTAAGAACGTGAAACTGGAAAGTGACACCGGATGTTTGAGTTAAAAGGATGGAACCCTACGGGGAATTAGGAGTGGAACTCCTGGAAAAGGGAAGGAATGGAACTGAGATGTAGTTTGTACTGTCTCTTGGGTACGCAGTACCAAGGGAAGTACCTGTACCTGTTTAGTGCAGAGTGGGGCCAGCCACCCCAGGGACCCGGGGTTAGGATTGGCCGCTCTGTACCGACTTGCTGGCCCTCGTATACGTAGTACCGAGGAGAGATACTAGTGTTAGGAGAGTACTAGCTACCCCACGGTCCCCGGGGTTCTGTTAGCCTCCTTCACCGACTTGTTAGGCCCACTAGGGCAAACCAGGGTAGTCAGGCGAGGGTGCGCGGACTGTGGAGGGGCAAGGCCCCGGTTTGGCTACTGTGGAGGGGTTGGACCCCTGTTACTGAGAGGGCTCTGCCCTGTACTGGTTCCGTGCTGTGCTTTGGGCGCACCCGTTAACGGAAACGACTGACCGCGTGCCAGTACGGGTTAGCTACCTGTGCATTTATCGCGCGTGCCGTAGTCACCGTTACGTCTATCAGTGACCTTGGGGTGGTTGACTGAGGGTAGGATCACCACGGGGGACTCTCCCAGCTAGGAGAGCACCACGTGCTACTTCTACTTTTTGGAAAAAACTGCAATCAAGATCGTTCCCACGAGGAACATTCGAGATCAATAAAAAGATCTGGGGAATAAATGAAATAGTGAGACAATTGAAAGATGTGAATAAAGAAAGTAATAGAACATAACAGCTACTGTACACTCTACTGTTGTCTTTAGTTTTAGTTGCCACTCTACTCAGCGTTTTGCGGACGTGTTACACTTGTTACCTTTCTCAGGACCAGGTGTTGAGCAGCCAGGGTCAGCGGCTGCAGAGGACGCTGGGCCGAGTAGGGTCCAGTAGAGTTACCACAGTCTTTTGTACCTCTTTTGTTTCTGTTATAGTGAGTAGTTCTTGTTTCCGTTGTACTTTCTTTACCTGCAGTTCATGTTATATAATAAATGTTGTTCTACTGTTGTGGTGGTATCTACTGTAGTAGTTTCTTCCCTTACTGCTGTACTTTCTTACTGTTAGTTATATTCATGCTGAATGTGGTTTATTTTACTGCGCTTTTGGTTACTTCCTCGTTGGACGACTAGGTCTTGGGATTAGTTGAGTCGGTCCGGTTCTCGTTTCTCGTAGGGACTCGGGAGTCAGGTCGTTACAGGGGCCAACCTCCCACTTGGTCCCTACCTCAACCCAACTCAAGGGTGCCGTGCACCTACCTCCGTACAGAGCCTCGTAGGGTGCCATACCGATGCTCGAGTGATAGCTATTATTATATGTAAACTCCACCAGGGGCAAGTGCTCCTCCCAAGAGCCCCTCCAGTCCAGTACACAAGCACGCAAAAGGTCCTCAAGTGTCTATATCGTGCGCTCAGACTGTCCGTCCGTCTGGGGGTGGTATGCTGTATTGAACGCCAATCGTGTCCCCAAGGCCTGCTGGAACTCAGCCCAAACCTGGGACGTAAAACAGGTATCCCGATCGGATACAATCTCCCGTAGAACTCCAAGTAGACGTACCATGTCACGGATATACCTCTCTGCCAACTGTGCTGGTCCCAAGGTGATTCGAATCGGCAAGAAACGTGCCGTCTTCGTCAATCTGTCTACGATCACCCTGACAACGTTGTGTCCTTGCAGGGTAACGGGCAAGCCCACCACCAAGTCTATGGTGATGCTCTCCCACTTCCACTCTGGCACTGGAAGTGGCTGCAATGGCCCTGCAGGCCTCTGACGCTCGGCCTTCACCTGCTGGCACACTAAACACTACTATACGAATTCACCTACATCCCGCTTCATTCCCCTCCACCAAAAGTCACGTCTCAAATCATCATACATCTTTGTGTTTCCAGGATGTATGGTGAACCTAGAATCGTGTGCCTCAGTCAGGAGCTCTCTCAATAGCTCCTCATCCCTGGGAACGCACAACCATCCCCTCATGTGCAGCACCTCGTCTGTAAAGGAGAAGTCCCCAAGTGTTACGACTCAATTCCCGAATCCCAACGAGACACAAGAATCCGACCGACTCGACTAATCCCAAGACCCAGTCGTCCAACGAGAAAGTAACCAAAAGAGCAGCAAAATAAACCACATTCACCATGTATATAACTAGCAGTAACAAAAGTACAACAGTAAAGAAAAGAACTACTACAGTACACACCACCACAATAGCAGAGAATTAAACAGGTACATAAACATGATGCTTACAATAAAAGAATACAGTGGTAACAGAAAATACTCACTACAACAAAAGAAAGGGTACAGTAGGTACTACACAAGTAAAACTACTGGACTCTACTAGGCCCAGCACCCTCTGCAGCCGCCGGCTTTAGCTGCTCAACACCTGGTCCTGAAAAGGTGACAAAGGTGACACGTCAGCGAAATGCTGAGTAGAGTGGCAACCAAAAGCTAAGAAAAATAGTAAGGTCGACAAGTAGCTGTTATTTTTAATCTCTTTCTTTATTTTTCCATTTACTCATTCTTGAATTATTCCTCATATCTTTCTCTTGATCTCGAATGTTCCTCGTGGGAATGATCTTGATTGCAGTCTTTTCCGAAAAGTAGAACTAGCACGTGATGCTCTCCTGGCCGGGAGAGTTCCCCGTGGTGGTCTTACCCCCAGTCAATCACCCCAAGGTCACTGACAGACGTAACGGTGACTACGGCACCTGTGATAAATGCACAGGTAGCTATCCCGCACTGGCACGCGGTCAGTCATTTCCGTTAACGGGTGCGCCCCAAAGCACAGCACGGAACCGGTATAGGGCAGAGCCCTCTCAGTAACAGGGGTCCAGCCCCTCCACAGTAACCAAACAGGGGTCTTGCCCCTTCACAGTCCACGCACCCTCGCCTAACTACCCTGGTTTTCCCAGTAGGCCTAACAAGTCAGTGTAGGAAGGCTAGCAGAACCCCAGGACCCGTCGGGTGGCTAGTGCTTTCCCTACACTAGTAGCTCTCCTCGGTACTGTGTTCGCGAGGGCCAAAAGTCGATACAAAGTGGCCAAACCTAACCCCAGGTCCCTGGGGCGGCTAGCCCCGCTCTGCACTAAACAAGGGGACAATTACTCTCCTTGGTAGTCTGTACTCAAGGGCCAGCTCACTTCCCCAATTCTATTCCATTCACTTCTCAGGAGCTCTACTCCTAATTCCCCGTAGGGTTCACGCTCATATTTTCTTAACTAAGACAATTTAGGTTTCATCATTTCAGCTTTATTTTCATATAGCCCATATTCTCAACAGCTAATATTCATTCATAAACAAGCAACTGTTATACACTTACAAGCAATTTTCATTTTTCTTTCACCTTTTCCAAGACTGCAATTTATATATTCGCGACATTCGTTTCGGTGTTTCTATTGCTAGGATTCATGCCACACCCTAGGATCTATCATTTAATCTAGTTTTCCAGTCCTAGGATTCATGCCTACTCTAGGATCTAGCATTCAATCTAGCTTTCCAGTCCTAGGATTCATGCCATACCCTAGGATCTATCATTCAATCTAGTTACCCAGTCCTAGGATTCACGCCATACCTTAGAATATATTAATTATCTCACAAGTGCATAATTTTTGATAAACAATTAAAGGGAGCCACTCTACCCGCAAAATCTGGAGTACTAAGGGTGTGATCGACAGGCCCGCGGGCCTCCGCAACCCCCAGAGCCTCAACGGAACAGGGTCCTAACACAAGGATCAAACACAAGGAACTACTCAGAACAGGATACAATACTATAAACAAGTAGAGGAACTAATTCTGAGAAGAACGAAACTTGAAACACGGAAAACGGACTTCGAATGGACCTTAAACGGGTCAAAAACGAGAAGTCTACCCTAAATCAGACGACTGGAACATCTTCCAGATGTCTTAAACGATGGTTCAGGTCATACCCTGTTTCTGCGCGGTTCTTCAGATGTCCAGAATCCCGCTGAACCGTCTGGACTTAGTTCCAGACGTCCGATTATCACCCTGGATGTCTAGAGACCCTCTCCGCCGTCTGGTGCTGTGCCCAGACGTCCGATCTGTGTGGGAGGGCATGCCCTTGCACCTTCCCGAACAAAACCTGCACGCGTACGCAACCGTCCTCAACATGAAAATGAGGCAGAACCCTTCGGCGGAGCGGCCTGCATGGCCGTACATGTGAAAGGAAGAGGAAATGGAAATATCGTACCTTTCAGATGTTCAGATCTTCCTCCAGACATCTCCTGCATCGTCTGGACATAGGTCCAGACGTCTGATTCTAGGAAATTTTTCTAGAATCAGGACCTCTTTGCCCTCCTCTTGCTGCGCACGGCCGTGCTGCACCGCGCTCGCCTGCTGCCTGAGCTGCAGCAGCACCTCCCCAGCGCCACGCTCCCACTACGTGCCCGCCGGCCGGCCTTGGCTGCTCCGGCGAGCTCGCACTCCTGCGCTCTAACTCTTCCCCCTCTCGTTGCAACTCCTCCTCGCGCACACACGGTAGCTGCTATTGTCGTCGCCCTCTCACTCACGCGCTAACAGGAAGAAGAAGAAGGTGACGATGGAGTGATGGTGAGGGAGAGGAGAGGGGGAGGTATTTGAAGGTGTCGTGGGGAGAGAGAGAAAAAGAAAGCTGTGCCTGCAGGATGGGGAGGAAAGAGAGAGAAGAAAAGAGGACGACAGTTCAGTCTGCGCGCGCATGCGCGCAAACGCAAAATCGTACGCCGAAAAAATTAATTTTCAGACGTCTGTGAAGGCTTCCAGGCATCTGACCAGACGTCTGGACCAACTCCCAGACGTCTTAAAAGAAGTTTGATGCCGGGGTCTTAACAACATAACAAACTCAAAGGAAGTTTCGTCCCCGATACTTGCGCTAACTAGGGTGCGGAAAAGAACGATATATGCATAACAAACTCAAAGAGGACCGAAGCCAGTCCGAAAAGACATACCCTCAAAAAGCTCCGGGTACCGCTCCCACATTGCCGTCTCAGGCTCCCAGGTAGCCTCCTCATACCACTGGCTTCTCCACAAAACCCTCACCAGGGGTACTTGCTTCCGTCTCAGACTCCGGACGGCTCTGTCGAGAATCTGCACTGGCCGCTCGGGGTAGGTCAGGTCGTCACCCACCTCAACGCTCTCATGAATCAGGACGTGACTGGGATCGGCGACATACTTCTTGAGGTTGGACACGTGGAACACGTCGTGCACACCAGAAAGCTGGGGAGGAAGGGCAAGCTTGTAAGCAACGGGTCCAACCCGCTCCAGGACCTCAAAGGGTCCCACGAACCTCGGCGCGAGCTTCCCTCTCACCCCAAACCGCTGCAGGCCCTTCATGGGTGAAACACAAAAGAAGACGTGGTCCCCAACTTCAAACTATACCTCTCTGCGTTTCCGATCTGCATAGCTCTTCTGTCTGCTCTTGACAGTGCAGAGTCGCCTGTGAATCTGCTCGATTACCTCCTGACTCTGCCGGATCAGCCTGGGGCCAACCTCCCACTTGGTCCCCACCTCAACCTAACTCAAGGGTGCCGTACACCTCCGTCCGTACAGAGCCTCGTAGGGAGCCATGCCGATTCTCAAGTGATAACTGTTATTATATGCAAACTCCGCCAGGGGCAAGTGCTCCTCCCAAGATTTCCTCCAGTCCAGTACACAAGCACGCAAAAGGTCCTCAAGTGTCTGTATCGTGCGCTCAGACTGTCCGTCCGTTTGGGGGTGGTATGCTGTACTGAACCTCAACCGCGTCCCCAGGTCCTGCTGAAACTCAGCCCAAAATTGGGACGTAAAGAGGGTATCCCAGTCGGATACGATCTCCCACGGAACTCCGTGTAGACGTACCACGTCACGGATGTACCTCTCTGCCAACTGTGCTGGTCCCAAGGTGACTCAGATCGGCAAGAAACGTTCCGTCTTTGTCAATCTGTCAACGATTACCCAGACTACGCCGTGTCCTCGCTAGGTAACAGGTAAGCCCACCACCAAGTCCATGGTGATGCTCTCCCACTTCCACTCTGGCATTGAAAGTGGCTGTAACGGCCCTGCAGGCCTCTGATACTCGGCCTTCACCTGCTGGCACACGAAACACTACTGTACGAATTCACCCACACCCCGCTTCATCCCCCTCCACCAAAAGTCGCATCTCAATTCATGGTAAATCTTTGTGTTTCCGGGATGTATGGTGAATCTGGAATCGTGTGCCTCAGCCAGGATCTCCCTCAACAGCTCCTCGTCTCTAGGAACACACAAACGTCCCCTTATGCGTAGCACCTGGTCTGTAAAAGAGAAGTCCCCAGAGTCTCTTGACAGTACTCTGTCACGTAAGGATTGTAAGTACAGGTCAACCATCTGCCCTGTGATGATGCGATCTATCAGCTCTGGCCTCGTCTGTCGCGTCACAGTCACTGCCCCACAGTGCCCCCATAACTCTAGGGGTCGCCAACTGCCCATCTCCTCCAAGAGGCTCCAACTCTACGCCTGTAACCTAGCCAAGTGGGCGGGCGCCTTCCGGCTCAAGGCGCCAGCGACCACGTTGGCCTTTCCCGGGTGGTAGGAAATGCTGCAGTCATAGTCCTTCAAGAGCTCCAACCAACGTCTCTGTCTCATGTTGAGCTCCTTCTGACCAAACAGGTATTTGAGGCTCTTGTGATCTGTGAAAATGTCAAAGGTCTCACCGTACAAGTAGTGCCTCCAGGTCTTCAGCGCGAAGACGACAGCTGCCAGCTCCAGGTCATGGGTAGGGTAGCTATGCTCATGGGGCTTCAGTTGCCGCGAAGCGTAAGCGACAACGTGACCCCTCTGCATGAGCACACCCCCGAACCCCTGCAAAGAGGCGTCCATATACACAACGAACCTGCCACTACTATCTGTGATGGTGAGCACAGGAGCCGAAGTCAGCCTCTCCTTTAGCTCCTGAAAACACGCCTCACAGGCATCTATCCAAGTAAAGGGCACGTCCTTCCGGGTTAGCTGTGTCATAGGACGTGCAATCTGTGAGAACCCCTGATAAATCGCCTGTAGTAGCCTGCCAGTCCCAAGAAATTGTGAATCTCAGTGACTGTACGCGGTCTCTCCCACCTGAGCACTGCCTCGACCTTGGCTGGGTCCACAACCAAGCCATCCCCGGAGATCACATGACCTAAGAAGGTCACCTCCCACAACCAGAACTCGCACTTGTGGTATTTGGTGTACAGCCTACGTCGTCTCAGTGTGTCTAAAACCATCCCCAAGTGCTGTCCGTGCTGCGTCTGATCTTGAGAATAGATGAGCACATCATCAATGAATACCACCACGAACTGGTCCAAGTACGGTCTAAACACCCGGTTCATCAAATCCATGAAGGCAGCGGGGCCATTGGTCAGCCCAAACGGCATGACCAGAAACTCGTAGTGTTCGTACCGAGTGCGGAAAGCTGTCTTGGAGTCATCTGCCTCCTTGATCCTCAACTGGTGGTATCCAGATCTCAAGTCGATCTTGGAGAATACCGTAGCACCCCGGAGCTGGTCAAACAAGTCATCAATCCTCGGCAGCGGATACCTATTCTTGATGGTGACCCTATTCAGCTGTCAGTAGTCCACACACAGGTGTAGGGTACCATCATTCTTCTTTACAAACAGTACCGGGGCTCCCCAGGGAGACGCACTAAGCCTCACAATACCCATCTCCAAAAGATCCTGCAACTGAGACTTGAGCTCTCATAGCTCAAGTGGTGCCATCCTGTACGGTGTTGTGGAGATGGGGTTGGTCCTCGGCACCAGTGAGATCTCAAACTCTATCTCACGCTCGGGTGGTAGTCCTGGCAACTCTTCTAGGAACACGTAGGGGTACTCTCTGACCACCGGGATACTCTGGAAGTCTGCCACAGGGCTGGGCTCAGCCACCACACAAGCTAGGAAGCCCTCACACCCCTGGCTCAAAAGTCTCGCCACCCGAAGTGCAGAAATGCACCTGAAGCCTCCGTCCACTGGCTGTCCATGGAACTCGAAAGAAGGCAACTCCGGTATGGAGAAGACGATCTTTCTCTCAAAACAATCCACCAAGGCATGGTAATCCACCAAGTCCTCCATATGTATCATAATCAGGTCAGCGGGAAGGCTATGTCCCCCAACACTGACCTCGCAACCCGAGTATGCCTCTTCAGCTACAAACAGCTGACCACTCGGACCTCTGATCACGAACGGATCCTCTAACAGCATACAATCCCGCCCCAAACTAACTGCGAAACTGGCAGCGACAAACGAGTGCGTAGCATCGGAATCGAAAAGCATGTAAACGAGTCTGCCAGAAACTAAAACCATACCTGCCACCACTGATCCTGAAGCTCTGGCATCCTTGTGTGTCAGGGCGTTGATACGCCCCTCAGCCCTAGGTGCGGACGAAGCAGCCACACTCTACGTCGAACGGGTAGCTGCTAGCCGGTACACTTACCGTGACTGTTCTCCTCCTTACGCCTGGTAACCGTGGCCTCCTGGTCACCCTCCAGTGCTCGGCATGGAAAGCATCTGCTGACCTTCTGCCCTAGACGAGCAGTCCCTCCTGATGTAGCCCGGCTGGCCACACTGGTAGCAAAGGGGGACTCGACTCCCGCCCTCAGTGGGTCCCTGCTGACGACTGGGCAGGGGTCCGGTGCTAGCAGCTGGCCCCTGTCGGGGGTCCCCAAAGGCCCCTGGTGGCCCTGCAAAGCGTGACGCTCTCTTGCGGGTGCCACGTGCCTCTTCTCTCGTCAGCCCTATGAGTAGTCTGGTTGGCAGGGTCTCTTCCGCCCGCTGTCAGTGTCACATGTGGACGGGTTGGTCTCTTCATACGTCATAACTGCCTCCACCACCCTCAAGAACGTAGGCAGCTTTAGGGGTTTGACATACCCCGAATAGCAGGCTGGAGCCCCTCCGTGAACCTCCAAAGGCGCTCCTCCCCGGTAGCCACGGCTGTCGCTGCTAAACGAGACAGCTCCAGGAAACGCGTGCAGTAAGCGCTCATGGTCATCGTCCCCTGGCAAAGAGTGTGGAACTCCCTCCTCCTCTGGTCCTGCCACATCTGGGGAAAGTACTGCTCGTAGCTACCTCCACCACCATCGAGAATGTAGGCAGCTTCAGGGGTTTGACATACCCCCGAATCACAAGCTGGAGCCCCTCGGTGAACCTCCAAAGGTGCTCCTACTCAGTGGCCACTGCTGTCGCTGCGAAGCGAGACAACTCCAGGAAACGCATGCGATACGCGCACACGGTCATCGTCCCCTAGCGGAGAGTGTGGAACTCCCGCCTCCTCTTGTCCTACCACGTCTGGGGAAAGTACTGCTCGCAGAACAGGGTGACGAACCGGTCCCAGTTCGGCTCGTCCCTCTCCTGTCCCCTAACCGCCCTCCACCACCTGTGTGCCGCGCTCTCCAGCTGGTACGTGGTAAAGGCCACGCGGCACTCCACTGGGGGGCAAAGGGTGTCAAAAACCTTCTCGATCTGCTCAAGCCAGTCCTCTGCCTCGGCCGGGTCCTCATCCCCCTTGAAGGAGGGGGCCTTTAGCTTCCGGAACTGTCCGAAAGCTCAAAGTGGCACTGAAGTGGAGATGCTGGTGCACCTCCAGGTAAAGAAGCCTCGTGCTCGGAAGTGCCAGAGGAAGGTGGGGGCGGTGGAGGCCCATCCCCTCCCCCGCGTCCAGCGCCATGTCCGTCGCGTGCTCCCACAGAGGACTCCCCTCCGCAGCCCCAGGGAGAGGCGCTCGTGGCGGCGGGTGGAGCTCCTCTCGCACGATGTCCCGTATCAGCTGGGCGAGGTCCTGGGCCAGAATGCCCGGGAGTAGTGGCTGGTCTACTGAGGCGTCGACCTCAACGTGCCCACCCCTCCAACCTCGTCCTCGACCGTGCCCGCGGCCTGCCTCGCTACCTCCTTGTCAAGGCATCTCCTGTAAGGAGACGTGAACACCGAACAGAAAAAAGGCATCAATACGAATCGATATCTAGAGGAGAAGTGAAAGAACAGATGTCAAAGATACGTTGTGGTGGCTACTATAGTTACAGGCACGTAAATTGGTTATCTTCCAGCCAGTTGGTTCACTTCTCGGGACGACCTTACTCTCATACCATCTTGTTACGACCCGATTCCCGAATCCCTACGAGACACGAGAATCCGACCGACTCGACTAATCCCAAGACCCAGTCGTCCAACGAGAAAGTAACCAAAAGAGCAGCAAAATAAACCACATTCACCATGTATATAACTAGCAGTAACAAAAGTACAGCAGTAAAGAAAAGAACTACTACAGTACACACCACCACAACAGTAGAGAATTAAACAGGTACATAAACATGATGCTTACAATAAAAGAGTACAGTGGTAATAGAAAATACTCACTACAACAGAAGAAAGGGTACAGTAGGTACTACACAAGTGAAACTACTAGGTTCTACTAGGCCCAGCACCCTCTGCAGCCGCCGGCTCTGGCTGCTCAACACCTAGTCCTGAAAAGGTGACAAAGGTGACACGTCAGCGAAACGCTGAGTAGAGTGGCAACCAAAAGCTAAGAAAAACAGTAAGGTGGACAAGTAGCTGTTATTTTTAATCTCTTTCTTTATTTTTCCATTTACTCATTCTTGAATTATTCCTCAGATCTTTCTCTTGATCTCGAATGTTCCTCGTGGGAATGATCTTGATTGCAGTCTTTTTCGAAAAGTAGAAGTAGCACGTGCTGCTCTCCTGGCCGGGAGAGTCCCCCGTGGTGGTCCTACCCCCAGTCAACCACCCCAAGGTCACTGACAGACGTAACGGTGACTACGGCACGTGCAATAAATGCACGGGTAGCTACCCCGCACTAGCACGCGGTCAGTCGTTTCCGTTAACGGGTGCGGCCCAAAGCACAGCACGGAACCTATATAGGGCAGAGCCCTCTCAGTAACAGGGGTCCAGCCCCTCCACAGTAACCAAACAGGGGTCTTGCCCCTTCACAGTCCGCGCACCCTCGCCTGACTACCCTGGTTTGCCCAGTGGGCCTAACAAGTCAGTGTAGGAAGGCTAGCAGAACCCCGGGAACCGTGGGGTGGCTAGTGCTTTCCCTACACTAGTAGCTCTCCCCGGTACTGTGTAAGCGAGGGCCAAAAGTCGATACAAAGTGGCCAGACCTAACCTCGGGTCCCTGGAACGGCTAGCTCCGCTCTGCACTAAACAGGGGGACAGTCAATCTCCTTGGTAGTCTGTACTCAAGGGCCAGCTCACTTCCCCAATTCTATTCCATTCACTTCTCAGGAGCTCTACTCCTAATTCCCCATAGGGTTCATGCTCATATTTCTTTAACTAAGCCAATTTAGGTTCATCATTTCAGCTTTATTTTCATATAGCCCATATTCTCAACAGCTAATATTCATTCATAAACAAGCAACTGTTATCCACTTACAGGCAATTTTCATTTTTTTTCTACTTTTCCAAGACTGCAATTTATATATTCATGACATTCGTTTCGGTGTTTCTGTTCCTAGGATTCATGCCACACCCTAAGATCTATCATTCAATCTAGTTTTCCAGTCCTAGGATTCATGCCATACCCTAGCATCTAGTATTCAATCTAGTTTTCCAGTCCTAGGATTCATGCCATACCCTAGGATCTATCATTCAATCTAGCTTTCCAGTCCTAGGATTCATGCCATACCTTAGAATATATTAATTATCTCATAAGTGCATAATTTTTGATAAACAATTAAAGGGAGCCACTCTACCCGCAAAATCGGGAGTACTGGGGGTGTGATCGGCAGGCCCGCGGGCCTCCGCAACCCCCAGAGCCGCAACGGAACGGGGTCGTAACACAAGGATCAAACACAAGGAACTACTCATAATAGGATACAATACTGTAAACAAGTAGAGGAACTAATTCTGAGAAGAACGAAACTTGAAACGCGAAAAACAGACCTCGAACGGACCCTAAACGGGTCAAAAACGACAAGTCTGCCCTAAATCAGATGTCTGGAACATCTTCCAGATGTCTTAAACGATGGTTCAGGTCATACCTTGTTTCTGCGCGGTTCTTTAGACGTCTAGAATCCTGCTGAACCGTCTGGACTTAGTTCTAGACGTCCGATTATCACTCCGGACGTCTGGAGACCCTCTCCGCCATCTGGTGCTGTGCCCAGACATCCAATCTGTGTGGGAGGGCATGCCCATGCGCCTTCCTAAACGAAACCTACACGCATACACAACCGTCCTCAACATGAAAATGAGGCAGAACCCTTTGGAGAAACGACCTACATGGCCGTACAGGCGAAAGAAAGAGGAAATGGAAATATCGTACCTTTCAGACATCTAGATCTTCCTCCAAATGTCTTCCGCATCGTCTGGTCGTAGGTCCAGACGTCTGATTCTAGGAAATTTTCCCAGAATCAGGACCTCTTCGCCCTTCGCCTGCTGCGCACGGCCGTGCCACGCCATGCTCGCCTACTGCCTGAGCTGCAGCAGCACCTCCCCAGCACCACGCTCCCGCTGCGCACCCGCCGGCCGACCCTGGCTGCTCCGACAAGCTCACATTCCCGCACTCTAACTCTTCTCCTTCTCGCTGCAACTCCTCCTCCTCGCGCACACACGGCAGCAGCTGCTACCGTCGCCCTCTCACTCTCGCGCTAACAAGAAGAAGAAGAAGGAGATGGTGGAGTGATGGTGAGGGAGAGGAGAGGGGGAGGTATTTGAAGGTGCCGTGGGGAGAGAGAGAGAGGAAGAAAGCTGCACCTGTAGGACGAGGAGGAAAGAGAGAGAAGAAAAGAGGGCGGCAGTTCAGTCTGCGTGCGCATGCGCGCAGACACGAAACTGTACGCCAAAAAAATTAATTTCTAGACGTCTGGGAAGGCTTCCAGACGTCTGGACCAACTCCCAGACGTCTTAAAAGACATTTGATGCCAGGGTCTTAACACCAGGGTCTCCTAACAGTACTCTGTCATGCAACGACTGCAAGTACGGGTCGGCCATCTGTCCTGTGATGATGTGATCTATCAGCTCTGGCCTCGTCTATCGTGTCATAGTCACTACCCCACAGTGGCCCCGTAACTCTAGGGGTCGCCAACTGCCCATCTCCTCCTTGAGGCTCCAACCCTGTGCCTGTAAACTGGCCAAGTGGGCGGGCACCTTACGGCTTAAGGCGTCAGCCACCACGTTGGCCCTCCCCGATGGTAGGAAATGCTGCAGTCATAGTCCTTCAAGAGCTCTAACCAACGTCTCTATCTCACGTTGAGCTCCTTCTAATCAAACAAGTATCTGAGGCTCTTATGATCTATGAAAATCTCAAAGGTCTTACCGTACAAGTAGTGCCTCCAAGTCTTCAACGTGAAGACGACAGCTGCCAACTCCAGGTCGTGGGTAGGGTAGCTGTGCTCATGGGGCTTCAGTTGCCGCGAAGCGTAAGTGACAACGTGACCCCTCTGCATGAGCACACCCCCTAACCCCTGCAAAGAGGCATCCGTGTACACAACAAACCCGCCACTGCTATCCAGAATGGTGAGCACGGGAGCCGAAGTCAGCCGCTCCTTCAGCTCCTGAAAACACGCCTCACAAGCGTCTGTCCAAGAAAAGGGCACGTCCTTCTGGGTCAGCTGTGTCATAGGACGTGTAATCTGCGAGAAGCCCTTGATAAACCGCCCGTAGTAGCCTGCCAGTCCCAAGAAACTGCGGATCTCTGTAACAGTACGCGATCTCTCCCCCCTAAGAACTGCCTCAACCTTGGCTGGGTCCACATCCAAGCCAACCCCGAAGATCACATGACCCAAGAAGGTCACCTCCCTCAACCAGAACTTGCACTTATTGTATTTGGCGTACAACCTACGTCGTCTCAGTGTGTCCAAAACCATCGGCAAGTGCTGTCTATGCTGCGTCTAATCTCGAGAATAGATGAGCACATCATCAATAAATACCACCACGAACTAATCCAAATACGGTCTGAACACCCGGTTCATCAAATCCAAGAAGGTAGTGGGGGCGTTAGTCAGCCCAAAAACTCGTAGTGTCCATACCGGGTGCGGAAAGATGTCTTGGAGACGTCTGCCTCCCTGATCCTCAACTGGTGGTATCCAAACCTCAAGTCTATCTTGGAGAATACCATGGCACCTTGCAACTGGTCAAACAATTCGTCAATCCTCGGCAGCGGATACATGTTCTTGATGGTAACCCTATTCAACTGTCTGTAGTCCACACAAACGCGTAGGGTACAATCCTTCTTCACGAACAATACCGAGGCTCCCCACGGAGACGCACTGGGCCTCACAAAGCCCTTCTCCAGAAGTTCCTGCAACTGAGACTTGAGCTCTCGTAGCTCAAGTGGTGCCATCCTGTATGGTGCTGTAGAAATGGGGCTGGTCCCCGATACCAGTGAGATCTCAAACTCGATCTCACGCTTGGGCGGTAGTCCTGGCAACTCATCTGGGAACACGTCGGGGTACTCTCTGACCACCGGGATGCTCTGAAAATCTGCCACAGGGCTGGGCTCGGCTACCACACAAGCTAGGAAGCCCTCACACCCCTGGCCCAAAAGTCTCGCCGCCCGAAGTGCAGAAATGCATCTAAAGCCTCCGTCCACTGGCTGCCCGTGAAACTCAAAAGAAGGTAACTCGGGTATAAAGAATACGATCTTCCTCTCAAAACAGTCCACCAAGGCGTGGTAAGCGGACAACTAGTCCATCCCCAGAATCACGCCAAAGTCCTCCATCTGTACCACAATCAGATCAGCGGGAAAGATGTGTCCCCCAACACTAACCTCCCAACCTGTGTAAAACTCCTCAACTACAAACAGCTGACCACCCGGACCTCCGATCACAAATGGATCCTCTAACAGCACACAATCCTGCCCCAAACTAACAGCAAAACTGGCAGCAACAAACGAGTGCGTGGTGCAGGAATCAAAAAGCGTGTAAACTAGTCTGCCGATAACTGTAACCATATATGCCACCACTGATCCTGAAGCTCTGGCATCCCTGTGTGTCAGGGTGGTGAGACGCCCCTCAGTCCTAGGTGCGGACGAAGCAGCCACACTCTGCGTCGGACGGGTAGCCGCTAGCCGGTACCCACCCCATGACTGCTGTCCTCCCCCTCGCGCCTAGAAATCGCGGCCTCCTGCTCATCCTCCAGTGCTCGGCGCAGGGAGCATCTGCTGACCTCCAGCCCTAGACGGGTAGTCCCTCCTAATGTGTCCCAGCTGGCCACACTGGTAGCAAAGGGGAACCTGACTCCCGCCCTCAGTGGGTCCCTGCTGATGGCTGGGCAAGGGTCTGGTGCTGACAACTAGCCCCTGTAGGGGGCCCCCAAAGGCCACTGACGACCCCGCAAAACGTGACGACCCTCCTGCGGGTGCCACGTGCCTCCTCTCTCATCGACCCTGTGCGAAGTCCGAAGTCTGGCTGGTAGGGCCTCTTCCGCCCACTGTCAGTGTCACGTGCGGACGGGTTGATCTCTTCATACTTCATGGCTGCCTCCACCACCCTCGAGAACGTAGGCAGCTTCAGGGGTTTGACATACCCCCGAATCGCAGGCCGGAGCCCCTTGGTGAACCTCCAAAGGCGCTCCTCCTCAGTGGCCACTGCTGTCGCTGCGAAGCGAGACAGCTCCAGGAAATGCGTGCGGTACGCGCTTACGGTCATCGTCCCCTAGCGGAGAGTGTGGAACTCTCGCCGCCTCTGGTCCTACCACGACTGGGGAAAGTACTGCTCACAGAAGAGGGTGACGAACCGATTTCAGTTCGGCTCATCCCTCTCCTGTCCCTTGACCGCCCTCCACCACCTGTGTGCCGCGCTCTCCAGCTGGTACCACGCGGCACTCCACAAGGGGGTGAAGGGTGTCAAACACCTTCTCGATCTACTCGAGCCAGCCCTCTGCCTCGGTCGGGTCCTCATCCCCGTTGAAGGAGGGGGACTTTAGCTTTCAGAACTGTCCAAAAAGCTCGTAATGGCACTGAAGTGGAGAAGCTGGTACGCCTCCAGGAAAGGAGGCCTCGTGCTCGGAAGTGTCGAAGGAAGGTGGGGGCATTGGAGGCCCACCCCCTCCCCCACGTCTAGCACTGTGACCATCTCGTGGTCCAACAGAGGACTCCCCCTCCGCAGCCCTAGGGAGAGGTGCTCGTGGCGGCGGGTGAAGCTCCTCGTGTACGATCTCCCATATCAGCTGAGCGAGGTCCTGGGCCTGAATGCCCAGGAGTAGTGGCTGGTCCAATGAGGCGTCGGGCTCAACGCACCTGCCCCTTCGACCTCGTCCTCGGCCGCACCCGTGGCCCACCTCACTAGTCCCACATCGAGGCATCTCCTGCAAGGAGACGCGAACACAGAACAGAAAAGACGTCAATTCTAGCCGACATTCAACGAAGGAACCCTAGAACAAGTGTCAAAAGGTACGTTGTGGTGGTTACTCTAGTTACAAGCACGTGAATTGGTTATTTTCCAGCTAGTTTGTTCACTTCTCGGGACGACCTTTCTCTGATACAATCTTGTTACGACCCGATTCCCGAATCCCTACAGGACACGAGAATCGGACCGACTCGACTGATCTCAAGACCTAGTCATCCAACGAGAAAGTAACCAAAAAGCAGTAAAATAAACCACATTCACCATCAAGCAATTAACAATAACAAAAGTACAGCAGTAAAGAAGTAACTACTACAGTACACACCACCACAACAGTAGAGAATTAAAACGAGTACAGGAATATTAAGTTACAATAAAAGAGTACAGAAGTAACAAGTTACTCACTACAACGGAACGGGTACAACAAAGAAAAGTACAGCTACTGGGCTCTACTGGGCCCAGCACCCTCTGCAGCCGTAGGCTCTGGCTGCTCAACACCTAGTCCTCAAAAAGGTTATAAGTACAACACGTCAGCGAAACACTGAGTAGAGTAGCAACCAGCTAACTAAGAGAAATAGTAAAGGTGGACAGGTAGCTGTTGTTTTCAATGTCTTTCTTTATTCATCTAATTATTCTTTCTTTCTTCACTTAGTTTATTTATCAGGTTTTTTCTCTTGATCTCGAATGTTCCTCGTGGGAACGATCTTGATTGCAGTCTTTTACGAAGAGTAGAAGTAGCACGTTGTGCTCTCCTGGCCGGGAGAGTCCCCCGTGGTGGTCCTACTCTCAGTCAACCACCCCAAGGTCGCTGACAAACGTAACGGTGACTACGGCACGCACAATAAACGCATGGCTAGCTACCCCACACTAGCACGCGGTCAGTCGTTTCCGTTAACAAGTGCACCCAAAGCACAACATAGAACCAGTATAGGGCATAGCCCTCTCAGTAACAGGGGTCTAGCCTATCCACAGTAACCAAACAAGGGTCTCGCCCCTCCACAGTCTGCGCACCCTCGCCTGACTACCCCGATTTGCCCAGTGGGCCTAACAAGTCAGTGTAGGACGGCTAGCTGAACCCTAAGCCCCGTGGGGTGGCTAGCTCCCTCCCTACACTAGCAGCTCTCCCCAGTACTGTGTACGCAAGGGCCAGAAAAGTCCGTGCAAAGTGGCCAAACTCACCCCGGGTCTCAACCCGAGTGCGACAAGCTCCCCTCTACACAAAGGGGTAATATGTGCTCCCCTTGGTACCACGTACCTAAAAGACAACACACTTTCCCATTCACATTTCCAGTTCTACTCCATTTATTTCCAGGAGCTCTACTCCTAATTCTCTGCAGGGCTCATGCTCATGTTTCTCAGGCCAAGCCATACTAGGTTTCATCATTTCAAGTCTATTTTCTTATAGCACGTGTTTCCAACATTCAATCTTTCTTTTCCAATTTATATACAAGCAGCTCGTATTTAATTTCAAATGACAGGAATTACATGTAGCAGTTACTAACAATAGTACTCTACATTTCACAGGCAGCTGTTATCCAATTACAAGCAATTATTATTATTTTATCTACTCAACCAAGACTGCAATTCAGGCATTCAATACAATTGTTCCAGTGTTTCTAGTCCTAGGATTCATGCCATACCCTAGGATCTATCATTCACTCTAGTGTTTCTGGTCCTAGGATTCATGCCATACCTTAGGATCTATCATTTATTCTAGATATGCATTTATGTTGTAATTAACTAAGGGAAGCCACTCTACCCGCAAAATCGGGAGTAATGGGGACGTGATCGGCAAGTCTACATGCCTCCGCAACCCCCAAATTCGCAACAGAACGGGGTCCTAACACAAGGATCAACCACAAGAAACTGCTCAAAACATGATAAAAAGCAGTCCAACAAGTAGAGGAACTTACACGAAGAAGAACGGAATCTTAAACGCGGAAATCAGACCTCAAACGGACCCTAAACGGGTCAAAAATGACAACTCTGACTCAAATCAGACGTCTAGAACATCTTCTAGACGTCTTGAAAAGGGGTCCAGATCCATACCTCACTTTGTGCAGCTCCTCAGATGTCCGGGGATCCTGCTGAACCGTCTGGACCTAGTTTCAGACGTCCGACTATCCCTCCGGACATCTGGAGACGCTCTCCGCCGTCTAGTGCCTCACCCAGACATCTGAACTGTGTGGGAGGGCGTGTCCCATGCCTTCCCGAAGCAAATCCTGCACGTGCACACAAAATCTCTGAACACGGCACGCAACAGAGCCTTGGCAGAACGGCCTGCATGGCTGTATCCGCAAAGGGAAGTAAAGGGCGCAGTACGTACCTCTCAGTCGTCTGGAGCTTCCTCCAGACGTCGTCCGCGTCGTCTAGATGTAGGTTTAGACGTCTGATTCTGGGAAAAATCCCAGAGTCAGAACCTCCTTCGTCTTCTTCCTGCTGTGCGCGACCACGTCGCGTAGCCGCTCGTCCGCTGCTCTAGCTACAGCAGCGCCAGGGGAAACCTCCCCAGCACAACACTCCACCTCGTGCACGCTCGACTGGCCTCGAGCTGCTCCAGCGAGCTCTCTCATGGCTCGCACGCTCTCCCCTTCGCCACTACACTCTACTGCTGCTGCTGCTCTCGCTCTCGCTCTCACACTGGAGGAAGGGGAAGACGGATGGATGTGGGGTGGCATGAGGGAGAGGAGGGGGTATAAGTAGGCGTGAGGGGGGGAAAAGGTTCTGCAGTTGGCGAGGGAAGAAGAAAGAGAAGAAGGCGGCTGGGGCTCAATCTGCTCGCGGCACGCGCGCAGACTCGTGATCGTACTCATGCAAAAATTAATTTCCAGACGTCTGGAAAGGTGTCCAGTCGTCTGACCAGACGTCTTAAAGAACTTTGATGGCACGGGTCTTAACAATAGGATTGCTTGAGGCCCTAAACACTGATCTCTAGTGTTTGGGAGATTCTAGTGATCAGATCACCTAAGTAACTCCTAAAACAAAAGCCCACATAGGGCGACTTGGATTTCTGATGTAATAAGCTTTCATTCTGATTTTTAAAGGTTTAAACAAGATTTCTAAAATCTCAAATGAGTTCTAAAATGGATTGCAAGTGAAATTGGAGTCTAGTTGGACTCGTTCCTCTTTTGTTGTCTATGATAAAGAGGAATGATCAAGTTAGGGTTCTAACAGTTCATCACTATGTAATGGAGTTTTAAATAGGATTCCAAAACTTATTTGGAGATCTTATCACTGATGAAACGTGGATTTTCAGAGTAAAAATCAAACTTGACTGGTTTAAACCAGTAAATGATTAATGATTTGTTTTATCTAAATGATTCACTGATTTTCAATGGGGCTCGGGATATAATGATTTTCTCAGTTCAAGCACACTTAGATTTGGGTTTTCCAGACCTAAGGTTGACACTATCGAGCCCCGATCAGGCCATCAAGGCCTAATTTGAGTCTTTGTTCAACTGGTTATGCAGCAGCAGTAGCAGCAGGGCTGTGCTTATAATCAGAGAATGTGAGCTAGTTTTGAGGGTTAACTTGTTTGACATTGTTTTGTAATAGATCTTCATGTCATAAGCCTTCCTGTACATTTTATAGACCTAAATATGATATGCATGAATTAAAATCTTTGTTAAATTCATTATCAGTAGCATAATCATCTTTGAACTGCCTAATCAGAAATTGTAATCAAATCTGAGATGAAAATTAAGTTCTAAGGTTCTATCATGTTTCAACTGGTTTGCTGGAAGTTTTTGAATGGTTTTATAGTAATTCCAACTATCAAAGTCCATTTAGAGGCCTTAGGTTCCTTAGCTCAAAACTCATTCAAGCCTCATTTGTGCAAATTTGTAAATAGTATAAAAAATCTAAAAATTTGCAAAAAAATACAATAAAGGTGTCTTGAGTGGGATTAGGTATTTTTATAAGTGTGTGCAAAGTTTCAGAGTAATTTGAACCCTCTAGCTAGTAAAACATACCAGTAGTCGATTCAATCTACTCTGAAATTTAATAAATGAATCCAATATGAAAATCACAAAAAGAATTCTTTCTTCTCTCATCTCACCTTTTTTCTCTCGTCCCATACTTCTATAAACATGAAAATGCCATAAAAACTCAAAAAAGTCAAAAAATACCTTGTATATAATATTTATGCTTGTACATATCAATTAAATAATAAGTTAAATGTAATTAATAAAATATATGTATATCATGTACATAACTAACTTATATATGTATTATATATTTAAATAAATATTCATGTTGATTTATAATATATATATTAAGTATATAATTATCTATTTATTTATATTAGATTATACGTACATATATCTATATAATTATAAATAAATATGTAAATTTGTACAATTGTATCTACAACTATATAGACGAATTTAAGTAATTATTATGTATTACATTATACATGTATATTTATTTATTTATGTATTAATTGCATGTAATTAAGTTATTAATTTAAGTTATTAAGTTAAAATAAAATAAATTAGTAAATTAAGTTATTAATGAAGTAAGTTATATTGTATACATGGATAAAATACTTTTAAGTATTTTCAACCTATTTATTATGTATTTATACTGTATAGTAGCATGTATGCTGTATATTAACTAGTATTTATATATCTAAACTGTGTTTATCAATGTATATAAATTAAAATAAATTATAAAAAATAAATTAAAAATTATTTATGATGGCATCACAATAATCCTCTATATCTAGCTAAGTTCTAAGGTTAAATTTACCTAATTGTTTATGATGGCGATCGTGGAGGCGGGTGAAACTCCTCTCGTACGATCTCCTGTATCAGCTGGGCGAGGTCCTGGGCCTGAATGCCCGGAAGTAGTGGCTGGTCCACTGAGGCGTTGGGCTCAACGCGCCTGCCCCTCCGAATTCATCCTTGGCCGCGTCAGCGGCCCGCCTCGCTGCCCCCTCATCGAGGCATCTCCTGCAAGGAGACGCAAACACAGAACAGAAAAGACGTCAATTCTAACCGACATTCAACGACAGAACCTCAGAACAGATGTCAAAAGGTACGTTGTGATGGTTACTCTAGTTACAAGTACGTGAATTGGTTATTTTCCAGCTAGTTGCTTCACTTCTTGGGACGACCTTACTTTGATACCATCTTATTACGACCCGGTTCCCGAATCCCTCTAGGACACAAGACCAGACTAACTCGACTGATCCCAAGACCCAGTCATCCAACGAGGAAGTAACCAAAAAGCAGTAAAATAAACCATATTCACCATGCAAGCAACTAACAGTAACAAAAGTACAATAGTAAAGAAGTAAACTACTACAGTACACACCACCACAACAGTAGATAATTTAAACAGGTACAGGAGTGAAAAGTTTACAATAAAAGAGTACATAAGTGTAACAAAGTTACTCACTACAACAAGAAACGGGTACAACAAAAGGTACAGCTACTAGGTGTTGGTGCTAGAGCACCACGATCATTTGTTTTGATGATAACAAAACACGTGTTATTTAACATTTGCACTTGGAGTCGTAGATTTCAGGTCAATTGCAAATGTAGACGTGTTTAGACGGAATTCGAGCTCGCATTCAGGACGGATTGGAGGAGCTTGGTGGAGAACAGAGGGGATTCACGAGGAGCGATAGATTAAAGATGGAAGGACAAGAAGAATAGGATAGAATTCCATTTTATTCCTTTCATGTACATTTGTCGTTATTTTCTTGCTCTTTATTTCCTTAGAAAATTATGTTAAAGAGCCTCAAAGTACCCTAACAGTAGTCCTAGGAACACCGGCACAACCCTAGGATACTTAAGTTTTCTGTAGAGTACTTAGAAAACCAATATAGGGTTCAAACAGAGTTTCCAGACGTCTCATTCCCAAATCAGACGTCTGATAAAGTATTTTAAGACGACTGACTGTTGATTCAGACGTCTGATAACTATTAGGCTGGACATAGTTAGTTCTGTCTGATGAAATCAGACGTCCAGACCTTAGACCAGACGTCTGATGACTTTGCCAAATGCCCAATTAGTGGACCGTTGTCTAGCTTAGCGAACAGTCAAGAATGTGACCGTTAGAGCCTTATCAGACGTCTATAGGACTTTCCAAACGTCTAATAATTGACCGTTTTGCCTCGGCTGACCCAAAATCTCTTCTCAGAGATTTTCTAGCCGTTGCAACGTTTGGAAATCCATTCCCACAGAAAAAGTAAGTTTCCAGACGTCCTGACATAGTGCCATACGTCCTATATGTCGTCTGATGGACTTGCACAAGAACCCTGTTTAGATCTGATTCAAGTCAGGAAGGAACCCGCCCAAAATCAGACGTCTTAAAGTGAACTTCCAGACGTCTGATGCCAGAATTAGACGTCTGATAAGCCTGTCAGTGCAATGATTGTTCCTGATTTCGGGCTGATTCTCTTGGGCTTTGCACCCAACGGCTATGGAACCTTTCCTAAGCCTTCCAAAGCCTTCCTAAGTCCTCTATAAATAGAGGGGAACCTTTGCAACACAAAAACACACCAAGATACACAAGAAACACTTTGTAATACACTTTCCACTCTCTTGTGTCCTAGCTAGCTCTTGCTCTCCAAGCTCAAGCTCCATTCTCTTGAGAGCATCAAGCCGTTGCGCACCCGATCTCCCGCCGTTGTTCACGAGAGCGACGTTGCGCCGTCGCGTGGCACATGCATCCGCGTCGTCGACGTACTCCTTTCAAAGGGAAGCATCCTATTTCTTATAGAAGCTTAGGTTAAATATTACTTTGTTGGCTCTATAGGATTACTTGTTTTATCTTTGTTATTTGGTTGGGTATTCGCTTTGCGAATTCCCATCTCCTTCGCGAGACAAAATCCCTCTCGTGAAGAGAAGGGGTTGAGGTACGCTACCCTCGTCTAAGTAGCGTGGTTGTAATTGAGGTTGAATCAACCTCGTTTTAAAGTGATTCGATTTAGTGGATTTTGATCAACTTGGTTGATCGAAAAATCCTAACTCGAGAGGGTTAAGTGGTGGTTTTCACCCGGTTTGGGTTTCCACCTAAAAATACTTTGTGTACTTTGTGTGATTGCATCTTGTGAGATTGTTTATATTTCAATTCCGCATTTTTTACGTTACGCTGATCTCACCCCCTCCAAGTAGGAAATTTCACTGGGTTCTACTGGGCCCAGCATCCTCTGCAGCCGTAGGCTCTGGTTGCTCAATACCTGGACCTGAAAAAGGTTAGGAGTACACGAAATCAACGAACGCTGAGTAGAGTGGCAACCAGCTAACTAAAATCAGTAAAGGTGGACAGGTAGCTGTTATTTTCAATTTCCTTCTTTATTTAACTAATTATTCTTTCTTTCAACACTTGGTTTATTTATCAGGTCTTTTTCTTGATCTCGAATGTTCCTCGTGGGAACGATCTTGATTGCAGTTTTTTTCGAAGACTAGAAGTAGCACGTGGTGCTCTCCTAGCCAGGAGAGCACCACGTGCTACTTCTAGTAGGAGAGTCTCCCGTGGTGGTCCTACACTCAGTCAACCACCCCAAGGTCGCTGACAGACGTAACGGTGACTACGGCACGCATGATAAACGCACGGGTAGCTACCCCGCACTGGCACGCGGTCAGTCGTTTCCGTTAACGGGTGCGCCCAAAGCACAGCACGGAACCAGTATAGGGCATAGCCCTCTCAGTAATAGGGGTCTAGCCCCTAAGAACCAAACAGGGGTCTTGCCCCTCCACAGTCCGCGCACCATCGCCTGACTACCCTGGTTTACCCAGTGAGCCTAACACGTCGATGTAGGATGACTAGTTGAACCCCGGGCCCCGTGGAGTGGCTAGCTCTCTTCCTACACCAGTAGCTCTCCCCGGTACTGTGTATGCGAGAGCCAAAAGTCGGTACAAAGTGGCCAATCCTGACCCTGGGTCCCAACCCTAGGGCTGCTAGCTCCGCTCTGCACTAAACAGGGGAACAGTCGCTCTCCTTGGTACTCCATACTAAAGGGCCAGCTCACTTCCCCATTCTCATTTCCAGTTCCAATCCAATTATTTCCAAGAGCTCTACTCCTAATTCCCCGTAGGGTTCATGCTCATGTTTCTCAGCCCAAGCCATACTAGGTTTCATCATTTCTATTTCCATTTCATATGCAGGCAGCTCGTATTTAATTGCAACAATAGGAATATACATGCAACAGTTGCTAACAACAGTACTTTACATTTCACAGGTAGCTGTTATCCAATTACAGGCAATTGTTATTATTTTATTTACTCATCCAAGTCTGCAATTCATGCATTCAATACAATTATTTCAGTGTTTCTAGTCCTATAATTCATGCCATACCCTAGGATCTAACATTCAATCTAGTGTTTCTAGTCCTAGGATTCATGCCACACCTTAGGATCTAACATTCATTCCAGATATGCATTAATGTTGTAATTAATCTAGGGGAAGTCACTCTACCCGCAAAACCAAGAGTAATGGGGGCTTGATCGACAGGTCCACGTGCCTCCGCAACCCCCAAACCCGCAACGGAACGAGGTCCTAACACAAGGATCAACCACAAGAAACCACTCAGAACATGATAAAAGCATTCCAACAAGTAGAAGAACTTATACGAAGAAGAACGGAATCTTAATTGCAAAAATCAGACCTCAACTGGATTTTAAACGGGTCAAAAATGACAATCCTGACTCGTATCAGATGTCTGGAACACCTTCCAAATGTCTTCAAAGAAGTCCAGAACCATACCACACTCTACGCTGCTCCTCAGATGTCTAGGGATCCTTCTGAACCGTCTGGACCTAGTTCCAGACGTCCGAGCACCTCTCCGGATGTCTGGGGACGCTCCCCGCCGTCTGGTGCCTCGCCCAAACGTCTGAACTGCGTGGGAGGGCGTGTCCCGCGCCTTCCCGAAGCGAATCCTACATGCGCAACGTAAATCTCCTCAATACGGCACGTATCAGAGCCTCGGTGGAACAGCCTACATGGCCGTATCTGCAAAGGGAGGCATAGGGCGCAGGACCTACCTCTTAGTCGTCTGGAGCTTCTACCAGACGTCGGCTACGTCACCTGGATGTAGATCCAGACATCTGATTTTGGGAAAAATCCCAGAACCATAAGCTCCTTCGTCTTCTTCGTGCTGCACGCGGCTGCGCCCCGCTCGTTCGCCCGCAACTCTAGCTGCAGCAGCGTCAGGGAGGACCTCCCCGACACACCCCTCCGCCTTGCGCACGCCCGACCGGCCGTGAGCTTCTCCGGTGAGCTCTCTCGCAAGCTTGCGTGCTCTCCTCTCTTCCCCCTCACTGCTCCTCTCCGCCGCTACACTCTGCTGCACTCGCCACTCTCGCTAGAGGACAGAGAAGGTGGATGGAAGTGGGGTGGCGTGAGGGAGAGGAGGGGTTTAAGTTGGCGAGGGGTAGGGTTCTGTCGATGAGAGGGGAGAGAAGAAGGCGGCTGCGCACAGTCTGCGCGCGACACGCGTGCAGACTCGAGGACGTACGCACACAAAAATTGATTTCCAGACGTCTGGGAAGGTGTCCAGACGTCCGACCAGACATCTAACCCAAGTACCAGATGTCTTAAAGAGCTTTAATGGCACAAGTCTTAACAAGTTTCCTCTCAATCTGAAATGACCCAGAGACCATCGTAGAGTTTCAAAATTCTCCAAGGTGGACCCTGCAATTTTCGCACACAAAAAGATCTATTTGAGGGCCACTTTATAAATTTTATGGACCCTACGCATCATTCATGTCTCTAATGGATCCGGGGAGTTCCCTTAAACCCCGGGGCTTTTGTGCAATTTTTCTTGCACCGGTAAAACCCACGTAAAGGCCTCATGCACATTTCTCCATTTTTGTGCAGGGGGTACGCTACACTTTTTCCACCTCTAGGTGTAGATGCGCCCTACTAGGAGGGGATGACGTAATAAATTGCGGAAATATAATATAAACAATCTCACAAAAATTTAATCACACAAGGTACACAATTATTTTTAGGTGGAAACCCAAACCGGGTGAAAACCACCACCTAACCCTCTCGAGTTAGGATTTTCCGATCAACCAAGTTGATCAAAACCACTAAAGGAATCACTTAAACGAGGGTGATTCAACCTCAATTACAACCACACTACTTTATATGAGGGTAGCGTACCTCAACCCCTTCTCTTCACGAGAAGGATTTTGACCTACGAAGGAGATGGGAATTCGCAAAGCGAATACCCAACCAAATAACAAAGTAAAATAACAAATATAGTCCTATAGAGCCAACAAAGATTTAAACCTAGCTTCTATAGGAGTTAAGAAACTCCCCTTTGCAAGGAGCGCGTCGAATCGATGACGCGGGTGCGTGAGCCACGTGACGGCGCAATGTTGCTCTCGTGAACTACGGCGAGAGAGCGAGTGCGCAAATGCTTGATGCTCTCATGATGTAGAACTTGAGCCTGGAGAGAAAAAGCTTCTTTTTGGACACAAAAGAGTGGAAATGCTTGTTCTTGGTGTGTCTAGGTATTTCTAGGTGTGCAAGAGGCTCCTCTCTATTTATAGAGGCCTTAGGAAGGCTTTGGAAGGCTTTGGAAAGCTTCCATAGCCGTTGGGAGCAAAGCCCAAGAGAATCAGGCCGAAATCAGGAATAATGATTACACTGACAGGGTTATCAGACGTCTGATCCTGGCATCAAACGCCTAGAAGATCAGTTTAAGACGTCTGGGAACAACATCAGACGTCTAATTTTAGGCGGGATTCTTCCTGACTTGAATCAGATCTAAACAGGGTTCTAGTGCAAGTCCATCAGACGACATACAGGACGTCTGGCACTATGTTTGGACGTCTGGAAACCTACTTTTTCTGCGGGAATAGATTTTCAAGCATTGCAACGGCTAGAAAATCTCTGAGAAGAGATTTTGGGTCAGCCGAGGCAAAACAGTCATTTATCAGACGTCTGGAAAGGCTTAAGGACGTTGATAAGGCTCTAACAGTCATATCCTTCAGTGTTTGTTAAGCCAGCCTAACGGTCCACTAATTGGACTTCTGGCAAAAACATCAGACGTCTTTTAAGACGTCTGGTTTAAGGTCTAGACGTCTGATTTCATCAGACAGTGCTACTTAAGTCCAGCCTAAATGTTATTAGACGTCTGAATCAATAGTCAGACATCTTAAAACATATTATTAGACGTCTGATTTTAGAATTAGACGTCTGAAAAAACTGTTTGAACCCTATATTTATTTTCTAAGTTCTCCACAGAAAACCTAAGTATTCTAGGGTTGTGCAGGTGTTCCTAGGACTACTGTTAGGGTACTTTGAGGCTCTTAAACATGATGTTCCAAGGAACAAAAAGAGCAAGAAAACAAAGACAAAAGTACATGAAAGAAATAAACAGAATTCTATCCTATTCTTCTTGTCCTTCCATCTTCAATCTATCGCTCCTCGCAAATCTCCTCTGTTCTCTATCAAGCTCCTCCAATTCATCCTGGATGCGAGCTCAAACTCCGTCTAATCACGTTTCCATTTGTAATTTGCCTGAAAACTAAGACTTCAAGTGCAAATGTTAAATGACATGTGTTTTGTTATCATCAAAATAAACGATCGTGGTGCTCTAGCACCAAAAATCTCCCCCTTTTTGATGATGACAAAACCATAAATAATAATGCAAAAAAATCCTCCCCCTTTTTGACATTATCAAAAAGGTTTGATTGATTTTAAATTTCCTATAACTTCCCCTTAAAACATGCTCTTCTATAAATTTCTTTTAACAAAAGTAATGTCCTCCCCCTTTTGTAACAACAAGATATCTATTATTTTTCTCCCCCTTATTAAAGCAAATTTAGTTAACTTACATCTCCTCCTTAATAATTGACAATTAGCTCATAATTTTCTTAACTCCCCCTATCTAAATGCTAATGATAAAAAGATAGGGTAAAGAATTTTTACCTCACCTACCGTGGCCAATAAAATGGCCCAAATGGTGGTGGTGGTGGATGCCACATTGGATAGGGCTCCCATCCGTAGCTCGGAGGCCCGGGCATTGGCGCCGGTCTCCAGTCTGGCGGTCGACGTGCGGCGGGTCCATCGTTTGCTCGCCGTCTCGTCGGTCTTCTTGTTCTCCTCCTTGGTCTACTCCTTGGTTCTCCCAACTCGAGTTGACCAGCCTTGAACTTGTAGGTCCAGTCCTTCGTGTTGTAGTATTCCTTGAAACCTACAAAATAAGATTCCAATTCTTTCTTCAGTATCCAAGTGAGCTTGGATCCGGATCTATTAGCGGGTCTCCTTGACAGAGATCCTTTCTCAACCTTAGGGCAATAAAAATTATCTACTTTGTTGATTATTTTGTTAGAGTTTTCCCTAAGACATGCAATTTCTTTTTCTATAGTATGCATCTTAGTCTTTAGATCAGAGATTTCTAACTTTAAACTATCATTTTCTACAATCAATTTAGTATTTTCATTGATTAAATTTTTATTTTCTAATAACAGGTTATTATCCTTAGGACTAGAGCTACTTTCTAGGTCCTTAAGTTTTATTTCTAACCTATCATTTTCAGATTTAAGAAAGCTAAGGTTCTTTTTAACGCTTTTATTTTCTATTCTTAATGATTTACTAACATCAAATAGTTCAATAAAAGCTTCCTGTAGATCGAAATTTACCTTATTGTCGGAGTCGCTTCCGCTTTCGTTGTCGCTATCACTTCCTCTGGCCATGAAACCAAAGCAAGCAGTTTCCTCTTCTATAGACTTTTCTTCTTCTTCTTCTTCCTCCGAGCTCAAATCGTCCCAAGTGGCTTGGAACACCTTCTTCTTAGATTTCTTCTCCTTTTCCTTCTTCTTCTCCTTTTTGAGAAGAGGGCATTCTGGTTGCAGATGCCCTTTCTCGTTACAGTGGTAGCAATGTCTCGGGCTCTCCTTCTCCTTCTTTGATTCCCTACACAACTTGGAAAACTTTTTAAGTAAGATTTTAATGTATTTGTCGTCGGAACTTACCTCGCTATCCGACGCGGCTCTGAAGGCGAGAGTCTTCTTCGGTTTAGGCTCTGGTGTATCCTTCTTCTGCTTCAACTTAGTCTCATAGGCCATTAGATTGCCTAGGAGATCTTCCATGTTGAGCTCCTCCACTTTGTTCGCCTCCTCGATGGCGGTGACTTTCTGTTCTCACTCAGGTCCAAGGGAACGAAGAAGCTTCCCTTGAAGCTCCCCCTTGATGAAAGTCTTCCCTAAAGCTTTCAAATTATTTACAATGAGAGTGAACCTAGTGTTCATCTCACTTAACAATTCGTTAGGCTTCATAGAAAAAGATTCAAATTCTTAAGAAAGTAAATTTATTTTAGAAGTTTTTACCTTAGAGGTACCTTCGTGAGTTACCTCAAGTGTGTGCCAAATCTCGTATGAGGTGGCGCATTGCGAGATTCCGTTGAACTCCTTCGGGATGAGCGCGCAGTAAATGGCGTTCATGGTCTTTGCGTTCAAAGAGAGCTCACGAATTTGTTGTTGCAAGTAGCCTCCCACGGGTTTCTCTGGGATTTCAAATGGCGTCTCGCACCTGGGCCAAATCGTGAAGTCATTGGCTTGAAGCTAGGTCTTCATCCGTAGCTTCTAGTAAGGGTAGTTTCTCCCATCGAAGAACGGTGGACGGGTTGTGGACTGCCCCTCGAAGATCCGAATTGCGGAACTACTCCCCTCCATGATCTTCTTGCCGGGTGTTACTCCGATAATGTGAAACCTACTCTGATACCAATTGTAGATGGGCCCTACTAGGAGGGGGTGACGTAATAAATTGCGGAAATATAATATAAACAATCTCACAAAAATTCAATCACACAAGGTACACAATTATTTTTAGGTGGAAACCCAAACCGGGTGAAAACCACCACCTAACCCTCTCGAGTTAGGATTATTCGATCAACCAAGTTGATCAAAACCACTAAACGAATCACTTAAACGAGGGTGATTCAACCTCAATTACAACCACGGTACTTTATACGAGGGTAACGTACCTCAACCCCTTCTCTTCATGAGAAGGATTTTGTCCCACGAAGGAGACGGGAATTCACAAAGCGAATACCCAACCAAATAACAAAGTAAAATAACAAATATAGTCCTATAGAGCCAACAAAGATTTAAACCTAGCTTCTATAGGAATTAAGAAACTCCCCTTTGTAAGGAATGCGTCGAATCGACGGCGCAATGTTTCTCTCGTGAACTAGGACGGGAGAGCGAGTGCACAAAGGCTTGATGCTCTCAAGATGTAGAACTTGAGCTTGGAGAGTAAGAGCTTCTTTTTGGACACAAAAGAGTGGAAATGCTTGTTCTTGGTGTGTCTAGGTGTTTCTAGGTGTGCAAGAGGTTCCTCTCTATTTATAGAGGCCTTAGGAAGGCTTTGGAAAGCTTCCATAGCCGTTGGGAGCAAAGCCCAAGAGAATCAGGTCGAAATCAGGAATAATGATTGCACTGACAGGGTTATCAGACGTCTGATCCTGGCATCAGACGTCTGGAAGATCAGTTTAAGACGTTTGGGAACAACATCAAACGTCTGATTTTAGGCAGGTTTCTTCCTGACTTGAATCAGATCTAAACAGGGTTCTAGTGCAAGTCCATCAAACGACATACAGGACGTCTAGCACTATGTCTGGACGTCTAGAAACCTACTTTTTCTGCGGGAATGGATTTCCAAGCGTTGCAACGGCTAGAAAATCTCTGAGAAGAGATTTTGGGTCAGCCGAGGCAAAACGGTCATTTATCAGACATCTGAAAAGGCTTAAGGACGTCTGATGAGGCTCTAACAGTCATATCCTTCAGTGTTTGTTAAGCCAGCCTAACGGACCACTAATTGGACGTCTGGCAAAAACATCAAACGTCTGGTCTAAGGTCTGGACGTCTGATTTCATCAGACAAAGCTACCTAAGTCCAGCCTAAATGTTATCAGACGTCTGAATCAACAGTCAGACGTCTTAAAACATATTATCAGACGTTTGATTTTGGAATTAGACGTATGAAAAAGCTGTTTGAATCCTATATTGGTTTTCTAAGTTCTCCACAGAAAACCTAAGTATCCTAGGGTTGTGAAGGTGTTCCTAGGACTACTGTTAGAGTACTTTGAGGCTCTTAAACATGATGTTCTAAGGAACAAAAAGAGCAAGAAAATAAAGACAAAAGTACATGAAAGAAATAAACAGAATTCTATCATATTCTTCTTGTCCTTCCATCTTCAATCTATCGCTCCTCGGGAATCTCCTCTGTTCTCCATCAAGCTCCTCCAATTCATCCTGGATGCAAGCTCGAACTCCGTCTAATCACGTTTCCATTTGTAATTTGCCTGAAATCTAAGACTTCAACTGCAAATGTTAAATGACACATGTTTTGTTATCATCAAAACAAACGATCGTGGTGCTCTAGCACCAACACTAGGTCCCTTAGGTTAGGCCCCCTTTGAATAAACTAAAGTTTGGGGGTATTTTTACAAGTTTCCTGACCCCACTTTACCCTTAATGACACCCTAAAACACTAAAAGACTTGACTTATAAAAAGCCCCTCACCTCGGTTGTCGCACCCTCAAACCCCACACCTCAAGTGACGAGCCACCACCACCCCTATTCTTCTATGCCTGTCTGTGAGAGAAAGAGGAGTGAAATCCGAAGGAGCCCCACGCCTCTTGAATTTTCTTCCCTCTCGTTCTACACACGAGATGAGGGAGGAGAGGGTGCACAGCTGGTGCAGGTGCTTTTTCCCACAGCTAGCATAGCACACGAGGGCAACCGATGTAGGGAGAGAGGCTAACGCAACAGAAGCATGGGGGCGTGTGCACTGCAGCCAGCAAGAGGGTGTGACGAGGAAAGAGAAGGGGGCACCGCACAGGGAAAGTACAGGTGTTCCATACCCGCACGCAGCGTGAGGGAGAAGGCGCATGAGTCAACGCGACCATCAAACGATCGGAGAGCCGCGTAGAGGACTAGGATGAGCATTGGACGTCTGAGGAGAAAAGCGAGTAGCTAATGAACCAGTAAAATTACATTAAAGACATGCAGTTTTGTCACTTTTTCTTTCAGTTTATTCTTAATCTTTCATTTACTGTTCTCCTGCTACTCTACTCAGCTTTTCGCTGATGTTTACTACTTGTACTTAAGTCAGGGGAGTGAGCAGCTAGTTCCACAAGCTGCAGAGGGAGCTGGGCCCAGCCAAGCCCAGCCTTAGTGCTAGCAAACTCTTCCTGTTGTAGTATGTTTCTGTCTTTAGAACTATTATCTCTTTTGTTTACTACACTGTTCTTGGTGGTGTGATGGCTATGGTGTGAACCATGTTCTTTCTACGCTTTCACATTGGTTTATGAAATGACCCGCTACCATTTGGGTTGGTTAAGGCGTCTGGATTATCCATCAAACGTCTATCCAGACGTCTGGATAGAGGGTCGGACGTCTGAAAGTAGAAGAACCGTGCCTTGTTTTCTTCTCCCACGCGCATGCAACATGCACACACCCCTCTCTCCTCACCCCAAACCCTAACCCTTTCCTATTTAAACCCCCCACACCCACGCCACTCTCTCCATCACCACCAACCACCACCTCCATCTTTTCCCTCCAGCTGGCCGCCACCTTCCTCCCAACCTCCAGCGTGGCGAGTGGAGAGGAAGAAGAGAGACGGGACACGGAGGAGGAGGAGGAGAGGGGAGCAAGAGCGTGGGAGGAGCTCGAGGGGAGGAGTTCTCAAGGGAGCCATGGGAGCTCGGAGGAGCTAGTGCGGGAGGAGTCGAGGACACGTGTGAGGAGGAGGAGCTTGCGAAGGTGAGCTTTGAGACCTCCTGAAGCTGCTGGCGAAGCAACTACGGGCGGCGAGGAGGGGTCCACGCGGAGAAGAAGGCTCGCGAGAGTTCTACATACTGGATATTTTTCCAGTATCAGACATCTGGAGCACATCCCAGACGTTTGGAGTTGCAGGGGGACGTCCGGAGCTGAAGCCGGACATCTGAAAGCATGCTAGTGCCAAGGTATGTTTTTCTCTACACGGTTTCCGCCCATGCAGACCTTATCGCAGGAGATTGGTTGGGCCGTTTTTAGCTCTGCGCGTACGTATGCAGGGGCAGAGCATTGGAAAGGTGCAAAGTGTGCCCTTCGAGACACTTTTGGACGTCTAGGCACACTGCCAGACGTCTGACCGTACTTCCAAACGACCAGAAGGGGAGTCTGATGACTGAAACTCTCCTTAAACAATCACAGAAGGATTCAGACATTCGAGGAAGCTGTAAGAAACCCAAGGTGAGTACTGAAGTCTTTTAAGACGTTTAAGGCTAGTCCCAAACGTCTGATTTTGGACAGTGTGCGTGTTTTTGGCCCGTTTAGGGTCCAAACGGAATCAGATTTTCGCAAATGAACTACCGTTGTTTTTCGCTTGAGTTTCTCTACGAGTTAGTGTTATTTGTATATGGTTTTGGACCCGTTTGATATGGTTGGTCAATTGTATAGATCTCCAGCCAGTCAAGTACGCAGGACCAGCGGAGGCAACGAGATCTATGATCCGAGCCCCCATTCCACCCATGTTTTCCAGTAGAGTGGTTTACATTAATATTATGATTTAAACAAATAAACTACATGTTTAGAATAACTTGAATGAACCCTAGGATGAGAATGAACCCTAGGACAAGAACAAATGAGCATGGTTTGAGTTACACTGTTTACTTGAGATGCATTTAAAACTCTAAATGCTAGCAAATGTATTGGTTTATTGATGTGATGCTTTCTTAGTTAGTAAATCACGAGCTGCCTGTTTTAAGAATGAAGCCAGTAACGTAAATAGAGAGATCGGAGAGGTTGGAAAATGAAACAAAGGAATACCAACATGAACCCTACGGGGAATTAGGAGAAGAACTCCTGTAGACGGGAAGTGAACTGGCCCTTGTGTACGTGGTATTAAGGAGAGCAACTGTCCCTTTAGTGCAAAGGGGAGCTAGCCGTCCTTTGGGTAGAGCACTGGGGTTAAGCCTAATCACTCTACACCGACTCTGTTTGGCCCTCGTGTACGTGGTACCGAGGTGAGTTACTTAGTGTAGGGAGGGAGCTAGTCTCCCCATGGGGCCCGGGGTTAGGACTAGCTGCCCTACACCGACTCTTGTTAGGCCCACTAGGCAAACTAGGATAGTCGGACAAGGGTACGCGGACTGTGGAGGGACGAGACCCCTGTTCTGTTATGATGGGCAAGACCTCTATTCTGAGAGGGCAAGGCCTTGTACTATTCTATGTTGTACCTTTAGGCGTACCTGCTAGCGGAAATGACTGACTGCATGCCAATGCGGGATAGCTACCCGCGCGCTTATCACACGTGCCAGTCACCGCTACGTCGCAACCGTGACCTCAGGGTGGCTGACTGGGTGTAGGCTTACCACGGGGGACTCTCCCGACCAGGAGAGCACCACATGCACATCCTACATCATGGAAAAGACTGCAATCAAAATCGTTCCCGTGAGGAACAGGCCAAATCAAAAAATGATTAGATGAATAAAGGAGCAACAAATTAGAACTACTTGGTTGAGCTAAATGAAAATTGATAATTACTTAATTGCATTATTTAATTGCTTGTCTTAATTACATGTAAATGATTGAATTACCACTCTACTCAGCGTTCGCTGACTTCGAAAATTTCATAACTTTATCCAGGTTAGGGAGTTGAGCAGCCAGCACCACTGGCTGCAGAGGAAGCTGGGCTCAATAGAGCCCAGCCTTAGCTGCATTTCCTTACTGTTTCCTTGCTTCTGTCATAGTATTGAGCATTTTTGTTCTATGTAATATTGTTTCAGTTACTTTTCCACTGTACTTTGCACTGTCGTAGTTGTGATGGCCCGTAATATTGTGAGACTGTTCGCTCTGTTTCTTTTACTGTTTCTCGATTTTCTTTCTGCTTAGTTACATTGCATGTGTGGTTGTGAAATATTTCCTACTTTTAGTTGCTTCTGGTCAAACGACTAGGTCTTGGGATTAGTCGAGGCGGCCCGGTTTCGGGTCTTGTAGGGATCTGGGATCGAATCGTAATAGTTTATTTCTTAGTTCTTTTTTGTAGTTTAAATTTCATTTTGCTATGCTGCATGTGTGGAAAATGATGTAGTTTGGTTTGTTGCACGTTAGATGATTAGGTCTTGGGAAAATGACTCAATCTGACCCGATTCCCGAGTGGATCCGGATTGGGTCGTAACATAATCCCAAGTAGATTTTTGCAGCATTAGAGCTCCATTCATCACCTCCTCTCCCTTCCCTGACAACCCACACCATGAACGCCAGCAAGCTTCTTCGTCAAGCTCATACGAGCATCCATTAGATCGATTTTTTTAGGGCTTTGCTCCGGCTCGCCACGCCGGAGCTTCTGGGAAACTAACGAGGGTCAAATGACCCATATTCACGTTGATGGGGATCGCTGAAGCTCCACCATTGTTTTCAACTCCGGTGATCTCATCCTCTCATCTATGCTCCGTCAACCACCGATCCGCCGTTGCCATCACGTCCGCGACCCTCCAATGACCCCGTCCCCCCCCCGCCTTGCATCGAAGCTCCAACACCACCAAAGCTCAAATCCGACCTAGCTCCAGCGATGGCTGCCAGACAAGATGAAGCAGCTACTCCTCTGAAGACTGCACGAGGGACCTAAGTGAAAGAAAAGGAAACTTTAAGGGACTCGAACAAAATTCTTGGGGATTGATTAGCAAATCTAGAGGGAATTGCTTTAGATTTTGTCTCTCTTGGATTTTTATTGCCATAACTTGTCAAACTCTATTGCTAATGCTCATTTAGTGCTTAACAAAATAAATACTTGATTATTTTTACTTAAGCATTAAATAATCCTTTGTGGAAATATTTAGTGTACTTAATTTCATACCCATGCAATAGGTGTGTGAACTTGTTTAAATTTTAAGATTAATTTCGGATACAAGTTCACCAAAAAATTAATATCTGTGAATAAACAAAATAATGGTATTTTCACTTGAAGCTTGCTCCTTGCGAATGACCTCGGGCTACTCTAATATTTGGAGAATTAAAAATTTTAAATGTTGATATGCTTTTATCGTCTATACTACGACACAATCCTTTTTAATACACGGTAGAAGCACGTTAACAGTTAATAAATACTTTATAATGTATATTAAATAATTTATAGGTCAATTGAGTCATTAAGTTATGAATCTAAACATTAATTAAGGAATTAAGTAGTAATTCAACATGTACAAATCAGTAACTTTAAGCATTTTTTAAATATAATTAAATAAGTAATTACTATAAATTAAGTGTATAATTATGTAGCCCTATGTATAGGCTTTCTAATGATATATTTTATTTGGAGAAAGAACTCCATTTGGACACGAATTTCGATGCCCGAAATCACCTCACTCGGACGTGTTTATGCATTGAATCCTTGCCTGAATTGCGGTGGGGATAGTCCCACCTCGAGTATGGTATAGCCCAACGACTGGCATTTATTGCTCAGCATAACCATCCAGGCACGTTGAAATGAGAATTGCACCATGCAGGACATGAGCATTGTGCACGTGTGTGCACGCCTGCGTGCATGCGTGTGCAAGTATATGCTACTATACGTATAGTACTATATGCTAGTGTAGCGTAGTATAGTGTATATTTATATTACTTTTGTGCCTAGGTTTACATATTGATTAGCATGTTGTTTATAAAAAACATATAATAGATTAAATTAGTTTTTTTATGCTTATCTAATTGTATATATGTTTGAGGCATTGTATTAGCATTAATTGATTTTTTTTGTACATAATTACTTCATTCATTAATTCTTTCATTCTTTGATTCAATTGTAAATACACCGACATTTTTGGAATAAAAGAGTATTTTTGGATAATAGAGTGATGTATATCAATAATTATCTCGCAGTGAACAACCTGAGATAAACCAATAAAAATTACGTAAATAAATAAAATGATTGAACATCCGTCTGGATTGCATTTATACTACAACATAATAACGACTAATTAACTAGCAGTCCAGATCGATTCTCATCATATTTTGACGTAGTTACCAAGGACAAAACCTGATATTAGTGCATTCTTATGACTGAGGATGTTCGTAATCATCACTAACCTATAATTTAAACAAGCTAGATAACGTATAACTGATAAACGCTAGTTTATCATCATTCTTTTGCCCTAAAGCAAACCTAGCTCTTAGGATTTTAACTCTACAAGAGAGTTTTGGGCTGCATATAGGCATCAATTAGGTTAGGCATGCATTGCATGTTTTGTTGTATTTTTGACAAGTTTATTTGAGTGTTAGGGATGAACAGATAATCAAATCCCTAGAACCCTAGCACTCAAGAAGACAACTGGTGAAGAGGAAGCTCATTCCAGCTGGGACTCGGCCAAATCCAGCTCATCATAGGTGGATACTAGCTCACTTGAGTTAGGGTTAGCTCCATTAAGCTTCATTTAGTTCATCTTAGCTGAATGGTAGCTCAGGACAGCTCATCTTAGCTCACCCTAGCTCAAGTTAGCTCAGACCCTACTCAACTTAGTTGAGTCTAGCTTACCTTAGCTCCAATCAATTCATTGGGAGCTCTAGCTAGCTCAACTAAGTTGACAAGAGTCTACCTTAGCTCAGGTCCATCTACTTCCAGCTTTGCTCAACTCAAGTCAACTGAAGATGATTTCAAATAGCTCAGGTCAGCTCAAGTCCAACTCCCGGGGACTCCACTTAGCTCAACCTAGTTGAGCTAAGCTATCTTAGCTACTCCAACTAGCTAAGTCCTCCCTAGGAAAATCAGACCCAGCTCACCTTAGCACATTTCAGCAGAAGCCAGCTCACTTTAGCTTGGCTTAGCAGCTAGCAAAGAACTAGCAAGATAAGCCAACTAAAGTAGCTCCTTGCAATTCCCTTCAACAGCTACCAGCTCCAGTTCAGCTCTAGACATTCCTTCCTCAGCTCCTCTTCCCTAAACCTTAGCTCCATCCCGCCTCCTCCTCTACTCAACTACTAGCTAAGCTAGCTTAGCTTAGCTACATCTTAGCTCCCACTGGCCATCCACCACCAACAACCTAACTGCACCTCACCACCTAACTAGTCCACCTACTTAAGTCCACCTACTCCTACCTATGTCGGCACCAACCAACATGCAACCCTTGGCCCCTCAACCACCACCAAAAGTCACCTTGTTTTAGCTCCAACTCACCCCCTTCTAGAAACCCTCTCTTTTGGCGCCAAAACACCCCCACATCCTAGCCCTACACTTACCCCATAAATCCATCATAGCCCCACACCTACCCCCCTTCTAGAACCCCTTTAGGATGGTGCCAAACCAAGGCATCTTTTAAGGTTGGCGCCAACCCTTAACCACCCTAACCACCTCCTCTAGCACCCCTTAGGTTGGCGCCACTTATCTTACACCCTAGGATCCCATACCACCACTTAAAACACCATCCTACCCTTACACGTACCCTCCACGCCACCTTAACCCCAACCACATAAAAAGTGGCACCAACTTAACATAAACCCACCTACCCTACACCCTCTCATATGGCGCCACTTAACATCCACCATCCATCTCCTAACCACCACCCTATAACCTAATCCTAGCCATACAACACGTCAACCAACCCCTTAACCCTAACCCACATAGAGTTGGCACCAACTCTACTCCACCCACCATAACTACCACCTAATACATCCTTGTACCTCCATGCCAACCCTAATCCACCATCCATCCACCAACTTCCATATCCTAGCCATCCATAACACCACTCTTCCCTTAACCCTAGTCAACACCAACCTCCACCCCCTCTACTCTACAAAAAGACCTATAACCACTACCATTTCCTTCATCCTTGGGTACATTAATTCCCACTTAGATACACCTATATTCGGCCATAGGAAGGAGAGGAGAGAAGAAGATTAGGGAGGCTATCCCTTGCCTCCTTGGTGCCTTCTTCTTCTTCCCTTCTTCCTTGGTCCAAGCCAAGGAGCAACATCACCAGGAGGACGGCCAGGCAGAGGAAAAGACCTAGGGTACATGCCTACTCTAGGAGGAGGTCTTGTGGGTGGAAATCTTCCACCCTAGAGGAGCAAAGGCATGCCCACCTAGGGCTTGCCAAGGAAGACACCAACTTAGAGGAGCTTTTCAAGGAAGGAGAAGAAGGAGAACTTCTTTTCAAGCCTAGGAGCAGCTGAGCTTGGAGAATGAAACTTCTCTTCTTCACCAACATCATCATAGGAGGATTTTTGTTTTCTTTTATTTTCATTTGTTAGAGTAGAAGCATTCCTCTACTTGTCCTCTTGTAAAATAATTTTCTCCTTAAATAAAGTTGCTTTCTTTTAAATTCTTGTTTCATCTTTTTGCGTCTTATGGCTTTTACCCTAGTGCACTCACACACTATCTCTAATTACCCTAGGTCTTCACGTACCTAGGGTGAGCTTAGAGAGTAGAATTGCTTGTCACATAGGTTTTAGTTTCAGCAAGTTAGGTGTAATCTCTTTCCGCTCTTGATTTCGTAGTTTCCCGTTATTTCAAAACCAAAATAAAATCTTATATCCAAAAATTCAAAAAGAAAGTTGATTTCCTTTTTGTCAAGCAAGAATTTCAAAGTGCATTCTAGCCTCCTTGGACGACCCTAGATACCACCACTATGTAGGTTTATAAATTATAAAAGCGGTTGTGAATTGGCATGTTACAATAATTTAAAAACCCTAATTACAAATCACTCTTTTCTTCACATCAATAACCTAACCTGATCAATCGAGGTTTCCAACTTAACCCAACCAATAACTGGCCTAGGCTAGATTGTAGGTTAAACCTGATACATGTGCAACCCAAATACATGATGCACCTGAAGACTAGGTCAATTTATATTTTGCTTCCCTTTATTGCAAGAGGAATTTCTTTTCATAAATTTGGAAACTAAGTAATTCCTCTCAAGACATATGGAAGACAGTTAATAATGAGATAATTGCCAAAATGAAGGGAAAATTAAGAAAGGAAGTCTAATGAAGAGAGAAAAATTTTAAAGCCCACTAATTTCCATTAAATCCAACCCCCACTAAGAGGGAGAGAAAATTAATGGTAGGCATTTCTAAATATATGGTAAGTAATATAAAGACTTGCAAATGGAGTAGCATATAAATCATTCTATCTCCTCCGTCGACATTAAGTCATGAAAGCAATGGCAAAGATTGCAAAAATGATGTTCTTGGCCTTTATTCTTCTTTCATACAGATGTAGTGGTGCAAGGGGGATACATTCTAATCTCCCTGTCAAAACCACCAAGGTATCATATTTGTATCATTGATTGTCTACAAGTAGTTTTCCTTCTTGGCGATCTATTTTGTTGTTAGTCATTCTTGTTACCAATAATGCAGACAGTAACCGGAGACATATTTGATTGTGTTGACTTGTACAAGCAACCTACTTTCGATCACCCTTTACTTAAAGATCACCAGATGCTGGTACTGTTGCTTTTTCATCAATGATCACTTATAGACGTTATTGCTCCATTGTAAGGTTTTTTTGTTTTTCTTTCTCGAAACTACTTCATTGTAAGGGTTTAGCAGTTGTATATGCTAGAGAATATCAAAGAGCTTCCATGACCAAGTTAATTATTTTGTTGCAAGAGCTCCTATTTTGAAAGAAAAATGCAGAGCAAACCAATTTATATGCAGTAATGATACAATCTTTCAGTCTCTCACACTAGTGAGAAATTTGGTATACTACATTTGCAATTTTTTTTCTCTATTTAAACACTAAAAAAATTCTTGTAATAAGTGGACCATTCACGTTGTCGTTAATTCCCCATTCCATGCTTGAATAGAGCATTCAAATTCTTACGTTATTACATTAAATTATCAAGCAATCGGAAAAGAAATGACCTTTTTTTCTTGTTTTTTTGTACATACCAAGTACGGGTGCCGCACGAGTTTGGCTCAACCTGCAAACAAGATCTAATCAAACCCAATTGGGCTGGGCTGAGTTCAGTTCGAATCTCGATGAGGCAAGTTAGGCTATATTTTAGTCAATCTATTGAAATATAGGTTGAGTTGGAGGAGTAATACAAGCTAACCTAACCTGCAACCTGCGTATTATTTCATTTCCTTGTATATATATTAAATTTTAATTTAGTCTATTCTTTTCTAAAGTTAAAATAAGACGTTGATAACCTGCCTATTTGGTCATATTCCAAAGAACAACATTTCATTTAGTTCACAACCCACCCCATCAGGTCATTCTAACCTCGTTCATCTCTCTCTCTCTCTCTCTCTCTCTCTCTCTCTCTCACTACAAAGGCAAAAACCTCTATCTTAAAAGCTAACCGGCTCTTGTCCTTCGCTTTACCACCTTCTTGCCATTTTTATTTTAACTTATTTTATTTACTTTATTCCAACTTAAATGGCTGCTGAGTGCCTTTTTTTTTTTAAATAAAAGATAAGAAAATGAATAAGTTTAATAATTTGACTACCTAACAATCCAACCCAATATGACCCAACAAAACTCAGTTTCACGAGTTAAGTTAGATTGGTTTAAATAATAATATCAATTGAGTTGGATGGGAGAAATCCTAACCAGTAGATATTGGGCCAAGTCCTTGGTTAAATCCCCACTCGATCCATGCTCAGTCCCACCAAAATAGCATAAAGATGGCCAGATCTCATCATGTATCCATTTCTACCCACATGTCCTTTTCGGTGAACCTATCGATCGGTTTTGAAGCGCACGCAGTGCTCATAAAATACAAAAAAAGGCACAGCTTTGTGAGATGAAATCTCTTGATCTTATTTTAGTTATTTTTATTTTTACTTTTGTTAATTTTAAATTTTTATGATATCTTAAGTGTTAGGTTATTTTTTATAAGTAATCTCTGTTACCTCACGTAAATTACGGATGATTTATTTTAGAGTTATTCACATCATCACACGGTAGATCTAATGATCTCATTTTTATGGTCACATTTGTATTACAATTACAACATTTTATATTATTTGCAGCATACATTAAATTCATCATATAATGGATAATCACCTTATTAATTAATTAAATAAATTATATTACATCATTTATCTTGATAATGTTACAACTCGTATATGTATTTATTATAACTTACATTTATCCTATTACATTACTTAAGTTATTTGATTACAAATAAAATAAACTTATATTAAAATGATTTATCAAAATTTTTATAATATTTTGTTGGTATACTTTGTATACGTAATATCATTTGTAAATATTAAATCATTTTACTTAATTAGAACCCCCTTCGACATACATTTTTTAATTAACCTAGGTTGTATCATAACTTCATCTATTATGTCATTGTTACAACTTAATCATGCTTTTATTACACTACTCATCTGTTTTATTACAACTATATACAAACCTTAATTACATATATTATATTACAACATCATTTACCTTAATAATGTTATAACTTGTTTATGCATTTATTACAACTTACATTTATCTTATTACATCGTTCAAATAATTTGATTACAAATAAAATAAACTTATATTACAATGGTTCATTGAAACTTTTACAATGTTTTGTTGCTGTTCTTTGTATACGTAATGCCATTTGTATATATTAAATCATTTTATTTGATTACAATCCTCTTTGACGTACATTTTTTTATTAACCCTAGTTGTATTACAACTTCATCTATTATGATGTTGTTACAACTTAATCGTGCTTTTGTTACAATAATCATTTGTTCTATTATAATTATAAAGCTTTTTTGTTACAGCAATATATAAACCTTATTACAAATCGTATATCATGTTGTTACAATTTTTAAAATTTTTCTTCTACTTATTATGCGTGATTTTTATTATGCAAACAACTATACTCAAGTTCTATTTTTACTATTTATTAATATTAATTGATTTTATCGATTACAACTTTTTAGGAATGAATTTTATGAAGTTTCGAATGGCAACTTTTTTTTTGGTAATGTCCGCTTTGTTCGCGTCGTTACAATACCACGATTGGTTAAGTTGGAGTGTCACGGCCCATTCCCCGTTCCCTACAGAACTCGAGAACGAGTCACCTCAACGAACCCCAAGACCCAATCGTCCAACAAGAAATAACCGAATATATATTCATTCCATAACCACACAAGTAATGTAACTAAGCAGCAAAAATAAAAGCTAGCAATAAAGTAAGAGAACAGCAATTACCATAAGATTTCAGGCCATCATAATAGAACTAGTACAGTATGATCGAAATATAACTGAAATAACATGAACTACAGAAACTCACTACAACGCTAGCAGAAGGAAACTATAATGGGGCTCGACTAGACCCAGCGTCCTCAGCAGCCAGTGGCTTTGGCTACTCGAATCCCTGACCTGTACAAGGTTACAACATCTAGAGTAAGCTAACGTTGAGTAGAGTGGGGGTTACACAGGTATGTTACCTAACAAGCATCTTAAAAATATTATCTTCCTGTTCCAGTTATTTTATTACATGTTACTGATCTGAGTATTCTAATCTGGTTCCATTACATTTCTCAATCTTCCTGTTCCCTAAGGGAACGATCTTGCTTGTAATTTTCCCATGATGCAGAATGTACACGTGGTAGTCTTACACCTAGTCTACTACTCCGAGGTCACGGTCCCGACATAACGGTGACACAGCACACATGATAAGCGCACAGGTAGCTACCCCGCACTGGCACGTGGTCAATCGTTTCCGCTAGCGGGTATACTCAAACGTATAACACGAAACAGCACATGGCCTTGCCCTCTCAGAACAGGGGTCTCTCCCCTCACAGTCCGCGAACCCTCGTCCAACTGTCCCAGTTTGCCTAGTGGGCCTAACAAGAGTCGGTGTAGGGTGGCCAGTCCTAACCCCAGGCCCCCTGGAGCGGCTAGCTCCCCCCTACACTAAGTAGCTCTCCTCGGTACTACGTACGTGAGGGCCAACAGGAGTTGACGTAGAGTGGCCAAACCTACCCCGGGTCTCCACCCAAGAGGCGACAAGCTCCCCTCCACCCTAAAAGGGATAGTTGCTCTCTTCGATACTACGTACATGAAGGCTAGCTCACCTCCCCAAACTAAGTCCGAACAGCCGCCCGTGGCGGTGTGTTTCAGAATCATCTGGTTCTCCGTACTACAGTATTCTTGACTCATTCTACATTCCCCGTAGGGTTCGTACATGAACTTTTCTTATCTGGTTTGTTACCTACAGAGCAAGCAGCTCAGCTTCCATATTTATCATAGTACGAGTTTGTGGTCCATTTCAGGTAGTACAAGCAGCTCATGATTTATTCACATTCATTTCTCTGCGCATGCATTTCCTCTAGCCCTAGTGTTCATGTCACATCCTAGGGTTCAATCGAATAGATGTATTCTAAGGCATGCGTTTACTCTTTCCTAGGGTTCATCTCACATCCTAGGTTCAACTAATTTCATGCATGCACTTTATAAATTTCGAAATTTGACTAAGAACCACTCTACCAGAGTAATAGGGTGGAATGGGGGTTCGTACGATAGCCCCTGACGTCTCCGCAAGTCCCGTATACTCAACGAACTGGAGACCTATGACATGGGTTGGCAGGTCAAAAGGGTTCAAAATGACACAAACAACGTACCATTACATAGAGAAACTCGCATGGAAACCAAAGATGTTTTGTTTGCGGAAAATCGACCACGTTTGGGCCTTGAACGGGCCCAAAAACACCAATCCCGACTGAAATCAGACGTCCGAGAAAGGTCCCAAACGTCTTAAACGAACTCACAGGCATACCTTGCTCAAGGCGCCTTCCTCGAACGTCTGGGACTCAATGCAGACGTCTGGGGGTGCCTCTAGATGCCTGGAGATGATCCTGGACGTCTGAAACCGCCTCAGTCATCGTGTCGATGCTCTTCCCAACCTCTGACACATGCGCATACTCGATCAGGACTTTGGCAGGAAAAATAATGAAAGAAAAATGCCTTACCAGATGTCTGATACTACCTTCGGACGTCTGGCCCGACATCTGGAGGTTATTCCAATCGTCTGATTCGATGGAAAAATGATTCCACAGAACCGTTTCTGAATCTTTTCTCGCGTGCAGAAACAGCAACACCTCCTCTCTCCCTTCGCGAATCCTTCAATCTCAGCCTCCATCCCCTCGGCCCTCCGATCTCAAGCCTTTGCTCTCCCCTCAGGTCCTCCTGCTCTCCTTGCTCTCCCTCTCTCGCTTCCTCTCGACTGTCGGTGTGGGAGCAGAAAGAGGAGGAGGGGGGTATATATAGAGAGTGGAGGTGAGGGGGATGGCATGGAGGAGGGAATGGCTGCCGCAGGGGGAAAAGAGGAGAGGCATGCAGAGTGAGGGGGGAAGGAGTGAAGTGTGTATGATGAGAGGTAGGATGGGGAAATTGCAGGGGACGTCCCTACAATTTCCCTCTCCCCCTCACAAATCCCCAAAACAAAAGATAAGGGGTTTAATACTGCAGGAAAAACCCTACGGATTCCGAAAATGTTAAACGACCCCAAGAAAGGGTCATTTCAACATAACAAACTTAAAGGAAGTTTCGTCCTCAAAACATGAGCTAACTAGGGTGCGGAAAATAAAATCAAAGTGCATAACAAACTTAAAGAGGATAAAAATAGGTCAAAAAAACGTACCCTCAAAAAGCTTGGGATATTGTGCTCGCATCGCCGCCTCAGGCTCCCAAGTGGCCTCCTCGTACCATTAGCTTCTCCACAGGACCTTTACCAGGGGTACTTCCTTCCGTCTCAGTCTCTGGACGGCTCGATCTAGTATCTGTACAGGCCTCTCGGGATAGGTCAAGTCATTTCCCACCTCGATGCTCTCATAGCTCAGAACATGGCTAGTGTCGGCAATGTATTTCTAGAGGTTGGATACGTGGAACACGTTGTGTAATCCAGAAAGTTGGGGAGGAAGGGCAAGCCAGTAAGCAACAGGTCCTACCCGCTCCAGGACCTCAAAAGGCCCAACGAATCTCAGTGTAAGCTTCCCTTTCACCCCAAACCGCTACAAGCCCTTCATGGGCGAAACATGGAGGAAGACGTGAACCCCAACCTCAAATTGTACCTCTTTACGCTTTAGATTAGCGTAGCTCTTCTGCCTACTCCTGACGGTACGAAGTCATCGATGGATCTACTTGATCACCTCCTGACTCTGGCGTATCAACCTGGGACCAACCTCCCACTTGGTCCCCACCTTAACCTAGCTCAAGGGAGAAGTACAACTCCTCCCGTACAGAGCCTCGTATGGTGCTAGGCCGATGCTTGAGTGATAGCTGTTGTTGAATGCAAATTCCATCAGGGACAAATGCTCTTCCCAAGAACCTCTCTAGTCCAGTACGCAAGTGCGTAGAAGGTTCTCAAGGGTATGAATTGTGCACTCTGACTGTCCGTCAGTCTGGGAGTGATATGCCATACTGCATCTCAGAAGAGTCTCCAGAGCCTACTGAAACTCTACCCAAAACTGGAAAGTGAAACGAGTGTCTCTATCTGAAATAATCTCGCGAGGGACCCTATGAAGGTGCACCACGTCTCGAATGTAGCGCTTCGCCAACTGTGCTAGTCCAAACGTGACTCAAATCAGCAAGAAACGCGTCGTCTTCATTAATCTGTCCACTATCACCCAAACTACGTCGTGTCCTCGTCGTGTCATGGGTAATCCTACTACTAGGTCCATAGTGACACTCTCCCACTTCCACTCTGGCGCAGAAAGTGGTTGTAACGGTCCTGCAGACTTTCGGTGCTCAGACTTCACCCGCTGACATATCAAACATCGCTGAACAAAATGACCAACATCTTGCTTCATGCCCCTCCACCAGAAATCACATCGTAGGTCGTGGTACATCTTCGTGTTCCCGGGATGTATGGTGAATCTGGATCATGTGCTTTAGTCAGGAGCTCTCTCAACAGCTCCTCATCTTGAGGAACGCACAAGCGTCCTCTCATATGCAGAACTCTGTCCGTTTACGAGAACTCCACTGGGCTCCCTGTCAATACCCGATCTCCACGTGTTTGTGGTAGGGGGCAAGGAAGAAGATGGCCACTGGCAGGGGGAAGGAGACGAAGGTGGTGGTGTGGAGATGGAGTGGGGTGAAGGGGTTAAATAGGAGTGGGTTAGGGTTTTGGGGGAAAGAAGGAGGTGTGTGTGTGTGCGTGAGTGGGTGTGTGAGGAGAGAGAGAGGGAGGGGAAAAATAGCGTGACACCCCCGCGCAAACTCTCTTCTTCCTGAAGAAATCACACACTCAACTCAAAAAGTTAAAGTTTTCACGTTTATGTCCCTAATTTTCTGGAAAAATTTCCAACGATCCTTGGAAGGGTCATTTCAGCTGGGGAGGGTGACATTTGGAATTCATTTTTTAATTTTTAGTTAAAAAGAAAAAAATGTTAGGAACTTAAGTGGGGTGGGTCGGGCCCAACGGACCTTTTCAGGTTTTTTCGGATTCGGATTGGATCGAGCTTAGACCCAAGTTTTTTAAAAATTTAAGACCTGGGCCTGACCCAAGTAATATACATATTCGAACAGGGTCAAACTTTTTCGGATCAGATTCGAGCCGGGAAATGGGGAGATTTGCCGTGGGAGGTTTGCCCGGGCCCGATCCAATGCACTGCCGACATGGGGAGGTTTGCCCGCCAATGGGAAATGGGCACGTGCCCTCGAAGTTGCCCTTCAAGGATCACGCGTGCTCCATCCAACGAGTCCAAGTGATAGGGCCAGACTCTAAGTGGGGCGGGCTCGGTCTCCGGCATCAAGTAGGGTATGTATACGATGACTCATGATATAATATGGGGTGGTATTTACATGATGTTCATGCATACAAGTTCACCTTTGGTGGGCCCGCCTGCCCGACTTAAAGCACCAATGCCTTCCTATATATTACCCCCGGCCCACCATACATGTAACGTAACTCCTCATTCAATTTTTTTTTTTTTTTTTTTGAACATTCCTCATTTAATAAATTAACAGACAAATTAAGGAAATAATTATGCATGTGTGTGGCGGTCACTGACTTAATTAATTTGTCTTTCGATGGTCCATTTCTTCTCTTTATTAGGTAAAAAGGCTAATCTTTTACTCAAGGATTTAACCGGTTCACGGCCAGAGTAATACAAGTCGGGGAATTGCACCTTCTGTACAGCAACGTCTCTAACCATTTTCGTACAGATTTCATCCATACCTATTAATTTATGAGTGTGGATTCCGGAGTTTCTTGTCCTCATTAGATACCAAACCGTGGCACATGGTGCCCTGTTGCTTTGGTGCGAGTTTTTCACGTCTGACATGAGGATATTGCAGTGATTGCTCGATCGAGTGTGACATGCAGTGACCGATTCTCGATCGGTTTAAGACTTTAAGAGCTGCCTGCCCCATCTGATCTTTCTCTCTTAGAATAGAGGGTGTGATTCAAACGCAATGACACTAGACGCGAAAGAAATTGGTAATTTAGTTTCACCTTGAATGTTATAAGTTTGGGGAGGGTGCTATGCTCTCACAATTTAATGTCTAGTTTGGTTGTTAAAGAATACAAGGGAATTCTCTCTCTCTAATTGCATAACTCTCTCTCTCTTTGAATGACTTTGGTTTATGTAAGCTATGAAATCCTCGATCGTGCGGATCGTGGGTCCTCAAATCACGACGATCCCACGGTCTAAACAATAACGAAGATGTGACCCATAACTACCACTCCCATCTGTGTTCTGAGTAGATGAAGTGAGTCAGCTTATTGGTTCTTTAGTGAAGATCCGCCTTCAGGTAGACAGATCTAACTAGGTTACTAGGGTAGGTGGGGTGAAGACCCGCTTGTTAGTATCCAGATCGGGTAGGCAAATTTTCAGACTTGATTCACGAGCTTAATTCCTTTGCAGGCCCATGACAGTCAGGTCCAACTGAAAGAATTTTTCTTCCCTCGTCACCATCCCCACTCCCCCTCCTTCCGCCCCAGGTTTCTGATAATATTATATTCGCCCAAACCAACTCGTGGATGCTCCATGGAAGCAACCTCATTTTGTAGGAAACACCATAGAATCCCTCTACCCTCCCATTCGTTTCTTGCGCAGACAACGGTAGCGTAGAAAGAACAACCCCTTGTATTTGTCGCCCTTCCCGTGAAGGTTCGGTTGGACACTTGGATACATTCCATGGATCAATTATCGACCTTCCAGAGCACAACTCTTTCGTACATTGCCCTTTCGACATTTGAAATGCACTGCCATCATCTTAGGGTTGATCTTAGAAATCCATCCAAGTTCTCCTGCTGCACCCGCGTCTCAAGTAACCCCACAATATTCTTCGCTTTCAGTTCATGAAGAAGGCTCGTCGTCCCTCTTCGTTCCTCGAGGTTGCATGGGTCCCGAGGATTCCATGTTTGGCGTGAGTGCAAGGGCAGTCACCTAGCTGGCTCCTAACGTCTCCATGAGAACTTTTAGAGGTTCTCAGGTTAGTACTGCTGATATCGGGGCCCTTCTCATGTTGGTTATCATTTTCCAACTTTTGCTTTTCCTCAGTTGTCTCCCCTGTTTTGAGTGTCCTCAAGATGCGAGGGGACTTCGATCTCCTTGCTGTTCTCGAGTTGAGGACCCCCAGCCGCAGTATCCTCCTCGTCGTGACCTACGCCTTCCTCATGCAAAGAGAAGTCAAGGTTGGGAATGTGATGTTCGGAACGTGACCCCTCGTTCTCCTCTGCATTAAAGTTGCTCGACGGCTCATCCACTGAACTCCCCATCTCACGGACGAAAACACCTCAGGAATTTGAAGCTCAATTTGAGAAGCAGGGACACAAATTCCCTCATTCTCTGTATTTCGTTTGATTTACTGAATCTGGATGCATGCTTAGAGTTGGTCACCGTAAATAGAAACGTCTGCAAAATGTAAATTCATGACTGCATGTAAGAGTCCAGGACACGCACAAAGGAATTCATTTTACTTCAGCATTCATATGGGTGATTGCTAAAATTTTCTGTCTAGAAATTTGTTGCATGATCATAACTTTATGCCTCTAATTTGATCATTTCAATTGTTAATTCCATACGTGCAATGTATATTTTAGAAGCTAAATGACTCTTTTTTCACGTTCATATGAATATTTCACTAGAAGAAAAGGGCATTTCTTGACGTTTGTCTTGTAAGCATCCAAATAACTGTAGTACTATCATGGCATTTAGCTAAACATCTTACAAAGCTCTATCATGATAGATTTAACTTAACATTTAGACCAAATGTCAAAGAAATTGAGGTTAAATGTCTTTAAAGAGTATACCATTTAACTTGATATTTATTCGATTAAATGTTTATATAGCACCATAGTTATTTCGACGTCCAGGAAAATAAATGTTAAGAAAAGTCTTTGTTACTGTAATGCTCAATGAGATGTTAACGATGGCATAGGGTGATTAAATGTTATCAACTCATAAGAAAATTGCTATTATTTCTACAAGTGATTTGGAAATTGGTGTGTGTATTAAGAATAACCATCCCGTAAAGCAACAACCACGTCAAAGTCATCTTACCAAGCAAGGAATCCAGTTCATGATTATATCAAGCAAACAAGGTCAAGCAAGGGTTCAACAAAATTTGAGATTTGCGACAATCTTTTTGCTTCTTGAAATAAATGCTATTGTAATCTACTACTATAAAAATACGACAACTCAAAAGCACTGTGGTACGATCGATGAGGTTCTTCCCTCCTACATTGTCGGTGCTTCTTTAATAGTGTGAAATGTGACAAAATATCATTTCTAAGCCTAGAATTCATTTTTAAGCCTACATGAGAATAGGGTATATAGAATATCTTTTGAAAGCTCCTTCAACCTATTTTCAAAAGATAGCATACGATCTTGTAAATTAGAGGTAGTTAACATATCAGTGGCAATAAAACCTGTCATGGTCATTTTTTTGCCCCTTGAGCAGTGTCTCGTATCACAACAATGACCTCAGTGGTGGAGGTACTGATGTTAGCATGCCTGTTATTCTTGCATTAGGGTTAGTAACCACCTTTGCCTCTTTCTCAAGCATGTTACATGACCATATCAAGCATGTGGACTTGGATAATCACTTTATTAGAGAAAAAATTGATTCAGGAGAGTTGCATCTTCCTTATATCAATTCCAAGGACCAAGTTGCAAACATCTTCATGAAAGACATCTCAACAACCAAATATAAAGAGAATGTTGGCATGTTCGATATGTATGGTTAACTTGAGAGAAAGTATTGAGTTGAGTATCCCAGCACATAGATCTCCATGTTTAGGTCCATATAACTTGTCCCCTGTATAAATTGTAAGCACCCTATTTTTTATGTCTTAACGAAGAAACATTAGCCTTCTTAAGAAGAGGAGGTGTAGGACATCCATTCCCATGATTGTCTCCCTCCCATTCAAGAAGGTTTCCACACAAATTCAATTTCTTTCGACGATGACTTTCTATGTGTGAACGTGTAAATCTACTGTGATATAAATTTAGTGAAGAGGGATCGGAAGGGTGCATAGCAGAGGAAGAAGATGGTAGTAGAGGACCTTCCAATGGGAGCAAACATTTAGCAAATTATAAATTATGATCAATCCTCGTATAGTGCTTCCTGATAATTTTTCCTTAAAATTTACTCATTTGAAATTTCCCTCCCACCTGACCTCCCTATCCATCTCGTCGTCATCACTGTCAGGTACATTGTTTGTGGCCCCTCCCAAAGGGCAGACCCATCACGGAGAGCACACGATGGTATTGACACCATAGTAAGGAGTGAGAATTGCAGGGGGCACATTTATATTTATTTTCTGACAGATGCAATATACTAATTTGAAGCAATGGAGTTAATGCTGTTGCCATCCTGTCGTTAATTTCTCACCTTTGTGCTTAATGTACAGCGCAAATTACGTGTCGCAAATCCCGACAACGGGTCGACATAGAATAAACATCCAATCTTTAGAAAATGAGATGCACTGTACGTGCCAGCGTTTCTCCAGTTTAGCTGTAATAACAAAATCAGTTACAGCCTTCATGCCTGTAATTGGATCTCAAGGCTACTGTTTATCATGAAATTTTAAAATGTACGATCACTTTTATGTAATTTTCAGGAAAATGTACGGCTAATTAAAATAGCTTCCCCCATTCGTACCCAATAGATCATACATTAATGACATAAATTTTTCCAGTAAATTTCCACAAGGTTGGATTGAATTTGAACTGGGGTAGACATATGGATGAGGAATATGCATCTTGGGACTAAACCATTTGACCCACTAAATTCAAGGATGCGGGTAGGAAAATGCATGCTGCAACACATTCTGCAACGTGTGTTCCTGCCCAATCAACTGGTTCCCACCCAACTTCAAGTGATTTAACCGGTGTGTTTCAACCGGTTTTCACCAACTCCAAGTGATTCTGCACTTATGCAAAGTAATTTTTCACCTTAAGATTTAGGGTTTAATCTTTAGTGTTTAGGATTTAAGTTTCCTAAACCCCCTAAATCGTAAATCCTAAGGTGAAAATTCACTTTTCCAAGTGAAAAATCACCTTGCATATATAGGTGAAGAACCACTTTCCATAAATCTAAATCCTAATCCCTAACCCCTAAATCCTAAACCTAAACCTAAACCTAAACCTTATATGTGAAATCACTTTTCACTTTTTAGAAGGAAATCAATCGGTTGAAAATCCAATTGAAAAGAAAAATCAATCGGTTGAAAATCAAATACAGTAAAAACATTACTTTGAAATTTACTTTACACCGGTTGAAAATCAAGTAGATCAAAAATACACTAGTTGAAAATAATTTTCAATCATTTGAACATAAAACTATACCGGTTGAAAATCAAAATATATCGATTGAAACGTGTATTTAACTTTTCACCGGTAAAAAATAATTTTTTAACTTAGAACGTGATTTTTCTTGTATAGAAAGTGATTTTTTATTGGTGAAAAGTGATTTTCATTAATGAAAAATTATAATACACCGATTAAAATCACCTCTCGTCCATACGTCGCAAAACTTGTTGCAGTGCGCATGACAAAATTAAATGCGATTTGAACATAGTTCTAGAAGGAAGTTAATCCAACTCACATAAATGAATTTTTACTAGATTCTATTAACCTAAGGAGAAAGTGAATAGGCTCGATCTACATTTTCTCAAAAGGCTTATCCCCATTTGTCGTATATTGCCAATGTGATTTGTTTTCATCCTTTATTTATCTCCTTCCATTTATGTAATGCAATCAAGGCAAGTATTCAAAATTCCTATGTATCTTTCTTGTTACATTTCTAACAATATTTCTAACCCAGACTTTATCTACTAATTTCCAAACTAAACAACTGCATGTTATAAAAATCAATTTAACCTCTTTAGATTTGCTTCTCTACAAGCCAAGTAGAAATATAGGTCAACCTATTTGTAAAAAAGTTAATATGAAAAGCCCAATCCCTTTTCTTAAGAGTAGTTTACGAAGGAGGATAACCCCCTTGTTTACCTTAGAAGGTAACCTAATCCCTCTTAGCATTCTTATCCTGAATTAACTTAACCCATGTTAGAAAAAGGGTTGAAATAAGCGACGTTCTAACACCTGTTTGCAACTCTCATGACTCGTGCCCTAAATTAATATAAATTAAAAAAAAAAATCAACTAACTTACCTACTATCCTAAAAGCAAAAAAGTATTTTGCCAACTTATCGCCTATTCTAACCTTCAAACTCAATTAAACACCCACATTTACATCACATTTTAACCCTCATTCATATCCCACATTCAATAAACACAAACACAAGTTAACCCCCGTTTGGAATTAAACAAAAACAGAGGTTAACCTCTATTGCAACTTAACTAACTCAGATTAGCTAACTAACGTCGTAAATTAGACCTTGAGAGCTAGTTTACTTAGGAGCTAACCTCCCTTACTTGAAGGGTTAACCAATATAATTTTAACACATGTTTTGATGGCATCAATTCTAAGAGATGTTAGCAAAATATATATTAACTTTGTAATTCTCTCACATTTAAATTTTAATCTCTCAAAATTAATGTTAACATTGATTCAAGTAAATATTATAAAGATTAACACTACAATTTAATATTAATTTAAATAAATAAAATTACTGTGCAAATTAGTAGGTATAAAAACTAATACTAATTTTATATTTTTAACATTAATTTTCTGACTCTCGATCTTAACTAACCCGGAAGGACAACTCAATTCTGTGAACGTATCAATCCTAGCTTGACCATTCGGTGTTAGTAATAGCAATTATTCTCTGACCACCATATTGCTAACTCTACGGCGCGAAGAGGTCAAGTTTCAAAGCACGCAAGTTGGTTTTAATTTTTGTTTGAAAAGTTCGTTGTTTTGACTGGGGTTGATGTGAGATGGTATTTTTCTACGAATAAACAAAATTACCTCTCGTTAAAAACATATTTACGCATCTCTGCATGGAATCTTCATTGGAGAGCGACAACGACGAACGTACATCCACCTGACGTTAAACACATGCAGGATGGTTCGCCCGTGGCCCCATTGAATGAACTGTTAACATCACGAAACGGCTTTACTTCTCGTTCGTGGCATTATTAAGTACGTCACTTACGTGACCCATTACGGGCCAACGGTCAATCAAACAACTTGCGTTGTTCATGTGATCGCTTCCGATCAGATTTTGCTGAAATAAATAAAAATATATATTGTTTTAATATTTTTATATATATTAAAATATTAAATTAAGTAAATTAAATATGATTAAGTAAGATTCACAATAAAATAAAAAATAAATAACATATAATAACATAAATAAATAAAATAAAGAAAAATGACATATTACTTTGATTGAAACGTCCATTAAGGATATTTCTTAGAGAAGATATCACCCTCATAGTATTGGTAAGTCAGGGTCGGACGAATTTCTCTCAATATACAACGATCCACTTTTAAAATTCGACGCACTCTAATCTTAGACGTCCTCGAAAACCACCTCAAGAAAATAAAGTGGAAATAATTTGGTTTCCAACAAAATTTTCGATTGATTTACCAATTTAATGGTTTGATCAACCAAAAATATCTCATGGATCTCTCAATCTCCTCGTGCAAGATCGACAAAAGTAATTGGAGATTTTTTTACTAATCTCACGTTAAACAAACACAAAAAAGAGAGACAAGAACAAGAAAGAGAGAGAGCGAGAGAGAGTGGAGAGAACTTTTTGCTCTTATTGTGTGTCAAATGAGAGCCCTCTCGTGCCCTTATATAAAGCCTACGACCAAACGTTTATGGAAATTCACGTTTTGTGGAAAATTGGTAATTGAACAACCAATTAAGTCCATTTATCGACCAAAATAAATTAGTCGATCAAACTTGACGTTTTAATCGACCAAACCAATTGATCAACCAAACTTAACTCATTGATCGACCAAAACAATTGGTTGACCAATTTTACCTTTTCATCAATCAATCCAGATCAAAATCGTGAGATTAAAAGTTTGTAGCAAAAGAGTAAGTTTTAAGTTTCAAATTGATTCCCACCCGAGCCCAAGTCGAGGTACGACTAGGTGGGGTGTGCGATCATGCGTGTGTGGTCCCCAACCTCACTTCTCACTCTTTGCTACATAAGTTATGAGAGGTAGAAACCTTTTACACCTACCAAGAGGTTTATCCGCTTTCAGTATGTGACTAAAACCTCTCTTAAATCATACTGATTATAACATGAATTCTCATATCACCAGATAACAATTATATCCCGATTAATACAATTAGACTCTTAAATCCAACATATTTCAAGATTCACTCTTGAAATATGGGATGAAGGTGATTTGAATTAAGATATGGTGGGGGATTTAGACGAAGTGTAAAGCCACGTTTTGGTGGCAGCTTCAAATGGAGTTTTACTCCATGTAAATTTCTTAAATGTAATAACATGTAAATAGTAAAAAGATATTATTTTTATTTATCACATTTATCATCACTAATTTTCTTTTATCATTACTCCACTTACATTTATCACATCTACCCCCATTAGTATACTTCCATCTATCCCTAACCTCAATGAGTACTTAGTCTGGAACTTAAACGTTTTCTCTATAGGTTTTTTCTTATTTTTTACTGATTTCTTGATTGGATTTATCGTAATCATGTTTATTAGCTAGTTTGTTATGATTTGATTCATTCTTAAACTCATTCATTTTCAACTTTACGTTTATGATTTAATTCATTTGTTATGATTTGATAACGTAATCTCATTCATTTTCTTCTTTCATCCGATAATCAACTTGCTTCTGTGTCAGTATTAAATACTTGAAGTGTTACGATATTGTAGATGCATCAACTATTACGTTCTTTTCTCTTTTAAAGTTGCTCCCACGCACACGTCAAGGCATGCAAATTGTTAGAGCTTCGCTTTTGATAAAGGAAGAAAATGAAGAAAAATCTTCAATTGAGTCAAATCAACGAAGGATTTGTAAAAGTCTAAGAATAAGTTCAAAAAGTTTCGACAAGTAAAAAATAAAAAACACATTAAGCAAGAAACATCCGACTACCCGCTTAACATAGATAGCCAAAGAGAAGGACAATTGAGACTAAAAGGAATCGCAGTTCAAAGGCATCCAAGTGGACCCCTTTTGTCTTTACCCTCTAAGAGGCTTGCTGACAAGGCAAAGCTAAATTCGATCACTTAACCCACCACAAGAACCATCAGTCCACTAAAAGAATGATGGTTACGACTAATTAAAGATTACAGCCTCGCATTTATTGAAGAACGTCACCCACATTGTAAATAAAAGTCATCACCTGACGACCAAGTATCTCACCTTAATTATCACAATCTAAAAATCTCGCCTAATGAGTGCTACATGTGTTATGAGATGTCAAGCACTTAATTAAATAGGCCATGATCCCAGGGAGAGGGGATCACATGTGCATTGAGAGATATCAGAAGAGAGAGATATTTGTACTTACCAACAATATAGTGAAATTTCTAAGGGTGATTCTACTCCCATTAGATGTACACCTATTCTAGTAAAATTGGATAATCAAATCCCATTGTCTCTTTGCACGATTGTTGATTACAAACGAATCTTAATAAGACATCTCAAAGGTAAACATCAAGGGGGCATAAACATCTAATAAGACCCATTAGAAATAGGCTCTAATTTACCTTACATCTCAAAGGTAAACATCAAAGAGGCGTAAAACCATATCTCTGACCAAGTCCTATTGAATAAGAAGCTCACGAACCTTTTACATCAATACTATGGTCGACATGATATATCTCTGACCAAGTCCATATATATCATGCATGAGAACTTCATTTATATCATATTGTAACTATCTTCTCTTGTTTTATAGCTATATGGTGGGGCACATTTGTTCTTAATAGGCAGCATTCCAAACCTTTGCTCACTTAATATTGTATGTGAATTGATGTGTTAGTGAACTAGAATTACATATTAATATTGATTATTTTTATATGTTTAATGCATATGGTGTAAATTATGCATGAAATGTGGCATTCATTGATAACCGTATCATTATTCACATCGTATTCCCTACCCCTTTTTCTTTGTTTTCTTGAAATTTGGCGATTGGATTACTGATCGTTAACGCTCTTCGATTGTGTTTTAAAATTGTACGTCGTAGTGTAGATGATCAAAATGAATTAATATTTAAAATTTATAGCTCGAAAAATAGAGTATTATGAGATTATCTCTAGGAGCAAATAATACATGAATACTATTATTTTATTTATTTACATATGATCTTGGTGAACTTATAATATAAAGTCTATCTTATAGTTTTAGCAAGTTCACAATCGTATTATATGATGCAAATATGAAATCAAATGCCACAATTATTCTCAATAAAAATTAATAATCAAATAATAATCAACTCTTCATCTAATTAGGAACCAATGATCATTAATGAGAAAGTTGAATAAGATATTGCACTAAAAGTAATGTCAGAAATCGATCTTAACTCAATTTAAATCAAATTATAATCCAAACATGGATTGTTGCAATTTGGTCCTTGATTTATGCATTTAGGCCCTCAAGAATTATGTCAATCCGATCCTTTTCTGCAAGGAGGTCCTAAGACCTTTTCTTCTTCACAGCCGGCAAGGGTCACTGGAGATCTGTCGGAGTTGAGTGCCGGTGGCTATGGGTCTCTAGAGAGATGCAGAAGGGGGTCGCCGAAGAGTTGCAAATGTGATGGCGATGGCGGATCGGTGGTCGGCAGAGCATAGATGAGCAGATGACGTCGCCAGAGTTGAAGATGCCGATGGGGCTCCGACGTGTACCTGCATGGTTAAAGAACGGGCTCCTAACCCTCGTCAAATATCGTGAAACCTTCGCCGGACTCCGAGGAAGGTGGTGGGGATGGAGATTTGGTGCGATGCGGTCAGAGGAGGGCGGCAGAAGTCGAGGTGTGTAGCGGATGGCAATGGTGTTCGGTCGACGGTTGAAGCATTCTAACTCCTAAATTAATTGGGGGCTTTTGCTCGCTGTGTTGTTGCGCAGGTGTGGGGATGGTCGGTGAGCGGCATTGGTGGTTGCTGCGAGGTGGCAGCGTTTGCCAGAGCATTCATCGAAGCGTGAACAGGGATGGAGAAGATGAAGAAGAGGGTTGGGAAGTTGTGGTCGAAACTTCTAACTAAAGAATCGAGAAGATAGAGGAGGAGATGAGGAGAAAAATCCCTAATATTATTGGACGAAGGAGGGAGAGAGAACCGATGGCGATGGTAGGCTACCGGCGACGAAGCAAGGAAGAAATTGGGGTCGAGGAAGAGGCGAAGGAGCCATATCCTTTGATGGGGATCACGGCGAAGAAGAGTGGTAGGCAGTCGTAGGGTTGTTTGACAATGAGGACCAGCGGATCGAGGGGTCGAGGAAGGTCCCAAGGTCCTTCAATGGTAGCGTGCAGAGGAGGAAGAAGGGCGTTGCACATGATATTTTCAGACAACCAAGCAGAGCTCGCGAGGGACAGAGGTTGCGAGAAATGCTCCACGGAGCTCGCAACTGGAGAACAACTTTAACCGAAGATGGGGAGCACTAGAGTGGGTCTCTGGTACCGAGAAGATCGCCGACAAGCATGGAAAGAGAGGATCAAGTCCCCTTCAGGTGTTGAGGGCAACTGCAGTTTGAGGTAGCTGGAATTTCTTCTCAAATCTTGGTGTCGAGCTTCGTCAACGGTGGATCAAGGAGGAAGACGGCTGACGTTAGTGTGATGACAGCTAGGGACTAGAATGAAAGGAAAAAGGACCTAAAAGTAATAATTTGTACCAATTTGAAAAGATTTAGAAAATTAAGCACTTCAATTCAAAGTAGATGTAAAAAAGGTCCAAATTGGTCTACCTTTTTATGGTAGCATAATTAGAAGACAGGGACTTTGTTGGTAACCTTAATTTGTATTTTGATGTCGTTTGTATGGTCAATTACAATTTGACCCAAAATGTACCAAATTCCTATCTAGAATTCAATTTTAAGTCAAAATGAGTTCCGATTGTCAAACTTGAAAATGCACTAGAGGCGGGGTGAATAGTGAATTTATAAAATATTGTAAGACAAATACAATCACAAAAGGAGGCACAAGATTTTTAGGTGAAAACCACCACCTAAGCTAATCCCTTTGACTTAGGATTTTCGATCACAAAGTGATCAATCTACTAACCACACTACTTAAACGAGGATAGTATACCTCAATTAAAAATCCCACCTCCAATCTCTAAACGGATGTTTCTCCCTTCATAATGAAGAGACGGAGACCCAACGGACCGGATACCCAAACTACAATAATGAGAATGAAACTGCACTTATATGTCACGACCCAATCCCAGATCCCTACAGGACCCGAGTCCGGCTGGCCTCGACTAATCCAAAGACCCAGTCATCCAACGAGAATAACCAAATAACATGCATCAATCTACAACCACAAAAGTAATGTAACTAAGCAGAAAGAAATTTACAACAACAAGTGAAAAAGAATAGTAATGCTACAATATCACATGCCCTCAAGAACAGAAATACAGCCATCACAACAAAACTAGTACAGATAGAGAACATACGGAAATGTACTGAAAATATAACTACAGGAGCTCACTACAACAAGTAGTAGAAACTATAATTGGGCTCGACTACGCCCAGCATCCTCAACAGTTGGTGACTTGGGCTGCTCAAATCCCTGACCTGTACAAGGTTATACATCTAGAGTCAGGTAACGCTGAGTAGAGTGGTGACTAAAACATAAAATGCATTTAACAAGTAGCTTAACATATTACTTTCTGATCCCAATTGTCTTATAACAGTTTGCTATGTAGAGATCTCTAATTAGGATCCATTACATTACTTTAATCTTCCTATTCCCTAAAGGAATGATCTTGCTTGCAGTTTTCCCATGATGTAGGATGCACACGTGGCACTCTCCTAGCTGGGAGAGTCCCTCCGGGGTAGTCCTACACCCGGTCTATCACCCCGAGGTCATGGTCGTGACGTAGCGGTTACTACGGCACATGTGATAAGCACGTGGGTAGCTACCCCACACTAGCACGCGGTCAGTCATTTCCGCTAGCAGGTACGCCTTAAATGTACAGCGCGAAACAGCACAGGGCCTTGCCCTCTCAAGATAGAACAGAGGTCTCGCCTCTCAGGGGTCTCACCCCTCCTCAATCTGCGTACCCTCGTCCGACTATCCCAGTTTGCCCAGCAAGCTAACAAGAGTCGGTGTAGGGTAGCCATGCCTATCCCCGAGCCACCTGGGGCAGCTAGCTCTCCCCTACACTAAGTAGCTCACCTCGGTACCATGTACACGAGGGCCAGCAAGAGTCGACGTAGAGTGGCCAAACCCACCCCGGGTCTCAACCCAAAGGCGGCAAGCTCCCCTCTACACTACAAGGGATAGTTGCTCTCTTCGGTACCATGTACACGAAGGTCCACTCACTTCCCTTAATGGCCGCCTGTGGGTGGCAATTCCCAGAACCATCTAGTTCTCCATGCTACGGTATTCTCGTTTCGTTCTACATTCCCCGTAGGGTTTGTACAGAAATTTCTCCATACCCAGTTTGATGATATGTATAGAACAAGCAGCTCAATCACAGTACAAGTTTGTTCATAATGTGGTCCATTCAGATAATACAGGCAGCTCATGATTTACTCAATCATTTATATGCATTTTTTTTCCTTTTAACCCTAGTGTTTATGTCACAACCTAGGGTTCAAATGAATAAATGTAATCTAGAGTACACGATTATTCCTTCCTAGGATTCATCTCACTTCCTAGGTTTAACTAATTACATGGATTTTATTTACTTGGAGATTTATAGTTAGAACCACTCTACCAGGATAACCGGGTGGAATGGGGGCTCAAATAGCAGCTCCCGACGTCTCTGCAGGTTCTGTACACCAGATGAACTGCAGACCTAAGGCGTGGATGGACAGGTCAAAAAGGATTCCAAAAGATACAGACAAGGTACCATTACAAGAAGAAATTCATATGAAAAACAACGATGTTTCATTTACAGAAAATCGACATCGTTTGGGCCTTGTACGGGCCTAAAACACGAGGTCCGATAGAAATTAGACGTCTAGGAAAGGGAGCCAGACGTCTTAAATGACTCGTAGGCATACCTCTCTCGGGGCACCTCTATCGGACGTCTGGAACGTAGTGCTGATGTCCAAGGGTTATGTCATACGTTTGAAGGTACTTCCGGACGTCTGAAACTGTTTCTGTCCGCCTCCCAACCTCTACACATGTACATGCATTGTCAGGACTTTGGCAGAGAAAAAAATACGAAAAAATAGATCTCTACTAGACGTCTCATTCTACCTTCGGATGTTCGGTAAGACGTCTGGATGTTGCTCCGGACGTCTGATTCTGCGGAAAAAAAATGACCACCGCGGAACCGCTCTGGCCTTCCTTGCCGCAGGCGCTACAGCAAAGCAGCATGCTGCCCTCCACTTTCACGCTCAAACCTGATCTTTACTCTCCGCTTGCTCTCTCTCTAGCTCCCCACTCTCCTCTCGCTCGGCTGTGATGGTGTGAAACGAAGAGGAGGAGGAGGGAGGTTTATAAAGGGAGAGGAGGTGAGGGGAAAGGCATGGGTGTCGTAGGGAGTGGTGTGGGGTGCGGGTGATGGCCGCCGCAAGGGAAGGAGTGGTGAGGCGTGAGGCATGGGCGTGGGAGTGGCGTGCGCACGGTCCGCACCGAAAGGAAAAAGTATTTTCAGACGTATGGCTCTCTCTCCAGGAAAAAGTATTTTCAGATGGTAAGCATAAAAAGAACTCCCTGAGAATTAGCAGAATGAAGTGCACCAGGAGTGTGGGTTTGCCCTTTGATCAAAGTGTTGTCACAGCACAAGGGAAATAGGAAGCAAAGAGTAGTGAGTAAGTGATTTTCTAAGGAAATTGAATCTCAAGAGGTATGTATTGCCTAAAAGGTATTGTAGTCTATTTATAGGAAAGTTTGGAACCTTCAAGAATGCTTGGGAGAGGTCTCCTTACCGTTGGAGCCATGTCCCAAGAGATTGGGATGAAATCCAAGACAAATCAAAGTAATCATGAATCTGACAGCAATATCAGATGTCTGATTTTAGGTTCAGATGTCTTGTTAGATGTCTAATTACAATTATGGACGCCTGATTATATTAGCCAGGCTTATCATTTTCTTTGGATCGAAACAAGGATGCCTGATATATTCATATAAGACGTTTGATAAAAACATTGGACGTCTAATTATAAGTGGATTCGTTCCTATTTTGACCAGATTCAAATAGGGTTCTAAATTTTAAGGAACAGACGTTAGTATGGATGTCTGTAGGATTTCCTAAACATCTAGAAAAATAAAAAGTACTTGCCTTGGAAATCTAAGAGTAGATCTCTGGTTTCAAATAACATTTTCACAGAAATAAATAAGCAACGATCAAATGATAGACGTCTGGAGACATGTACAGACGTCTAAAAGTGTATTTGCCCATTATAACAGAAAGAAAATTTGTACTTAAGTCTAACGGTTGGTTTCAGGACATCCAGGCAAACTATTAGACGTCTAGATGAGGCTATGGTGATAGAAGGTTGCATTGACTGAGCCTAAGAAGTCATAATGTGAAGGCAATGCTATAGGTAATTAGATGCCTGAAACAATGATCAGACATCTTAAAGTTGAAAATCAGACGTCTGACAGTTGTTATGGACATCTGATTTGTGGCTTAGTGTTAGGTTTTTATTTCTAATTTATCCTAAGTGTAGAGAACCTAAGTTAGCTATTTATAAGTTATGTTTGGGGGCTCTTTACAACATCTCTAGACTCAAATAAAACAAAGATTACAACCTTTGAAAGTTTACATAAAAGCCTATGACCTATGACAACACTTATGTTATTCTAGTCTTCACGCTTTTAATCCTCCGACTTGGAAAACTCCATGAAACCTGCAATTGTGTTATTACAGAGAAAAATATGCTACGCTTATGTTTTATCTCTTTTTCTTTATTTTGTAAAATCATCAAAATATTATTTATGGGGGGTTAAACAAACAATCTCCTCCTTTTTGATTATTTTCAAAATATATCTGTAGGTTCTTATTTTCTACCCCTGAAAGTTGTACTTAGTAATCTATACCAATTTTGAAAAGCTTTTTCATAACTTTTCATGTCATTTCCTAAGTTCTTCTCCCCCTTTTTGAATATCATCATGAAAGGTTTTGAAAGGGGTTGAATCTTAAACTACAAGAGTTATATAATGACATTTATAAAGCAGAGATCATTAATAAAATCTGAATGCTAAAGTATAATAAAAATGGTAGAGCATTAAAGTAAACTAACTAGGAAAAGAATGTATGTGCCCTAAGCACAGACGAGATATTGTTTCCAAAAAATATATATAAGTATGGGGTCAAAGCCCCTTAATACAAGCCAACATGGAAAGACAGAAAGAAAGAAAAATAAAAGAGCCGAACTAGTATTCTTGATCATGGCAGCAGCGATGGCAAACTGGTCCTTGATCCATCTATAGATTGCAAACATCAGTACAAAGTCCGTCGATGTTGCGGCGCATACTTCCCATATAAGTGTACATCTTGCCGATTCAACGCAACAAGAGAAAGATGCCCGAGAAGAGAGAATCCGTGGCAGGATCCCATGTCTCATCAAAGCTCAAGTGAGGAGCTTCTATTTGAAGTGGACGTTCTTCATGGAGATCCAGAAAGGATGGAAGGGGTTCTTCTTCAGCGGGCTCTTCAGCTGGCCCAAGATGCTCTCTAAGAATGTACATCTTGGCTGATGTGGCCCAGTTGTAGGGCTCAATCTTGTTATCAATTGCCTGGTCATTGACAGAAATCCGATGACTTGCAAAAATTTTGGATAAAATGGACCCAAATGGTAGAGACGCCCTATGGTCCTCATTCATAACACGAACAATGAGGCAGCAGTAGTTGAAGGGAAAGTGACATACGACGGCAAAAAGGAGCGCCTTGTGTTGGCGTGAGATATAGTCAAAACCTCCCGATTTATTTAGAAGGTCCTACCCAAAATGCGAGAGAGTAATCGGGGAAGAGGTTTGACGTTCTTGCATGGCAGGGTGCCAAGATTTTCGACATATTTTTCAGGTAGGACAAATTCCTGATTGATGACTTATGAGTCATATTGCCTTAGAATATCATTGAAGTCATTTCCCTCATTAGGGATGGAAAGAAGGGCGGAAATAGAATCAGAGGTGGCATGGATTTCACACCAAATAAACAGGTATGTAACTCAAGTTCATCGTTGCTGTAGTCTTCAACGATGTTGGCATAGAAAAGTCGGACAAGATCAGGAAACACGCCAATAGTTCCAACGCCAGAATGGAACTGTCGGTCAAAATAGTTGAAGAGATGAAGGGTTTCAAAATGTTCCCGAAGGTTTAGATGGGCAAAGTCATTCCATACAATGAATCGAGGGCACCTGACTTTGGCATTTGCAAAGAGATGAAATCGCCGTCTAGCGATGTCGCCACACAGTTTGTCAGCCAAATAGGTAGAAGAGGAGGTGGAAGAGCCCTCGGCTTGCTTCCAATGGGGAGGCATTTTGGGTAGGTTGGGTGGCTGGGTTTTGGAGGGAGGGTTTTGGTGTTTTAGGATAGAACACTTGCAAAAACAATCCCACACCAGTCATTCAACCAATAAGGAAATATAGTGCCATACAAGCACACAACATTGATACTAGAAAACAATGGAAAAAATTGTGTGGCAGTATGCCTTGAGGAAATACAACCTGCCATAATGTTGTGGCAATATACCTTTAAACTCAAGCCACTAAGACGTCGGCTTGAATTACTTAAGGTAATACCCTTGCCATTAATATCCAAAAAGACATACATTCATGCTATATATAAAAAACAAGTTCCAAGCTCTAGGTTTTGTTCTAGGGTTTTAGTTCCTAAGGCAAAAGAAGCACGACGGAAGAGGAAACCTTAAACGAGTTGTTCATCAAAGAGAGAGAAAAAAAGAAACAAGTTCAGGGCTTTAAAAGGACTTGAGCAAAGCCGTGGAGATACCCTAAGGGTTTAAGAGCTTATACCCACGGAGGAGGGTCTCCAGACGCACGGAGGAGTGGGGCACGTGCGCAGGAGAGCAGCTGCGCCGCCAGTCGTTGAGGAGGTGGAGCGGTTGTCTGACGGCGAGATGGGCAACACCAACTTGCAGCCGGCGAACGTCAGGCGGGAGAGAGATTTGAGGTTTTAGGGATTTTGAACATGGGGGAAGTAGGACCTCAACGAGTGGGATTTTATACCCCAAGGGGTTGAGCAAGTCTCCCCCTGAAGTTGGGGAAATTTTCATTGCAAAACCATCAAGAGAATAGACACGAAGTGGCAGATTTTGGCCAGATCAGATGTCTGATGATGTCGTCAGATGTCAGGATTGGCCATTTGGGATTTTAACCCTTTAATGGCGTCATCTGCTTTTAATACCAGATGACTTATTGATGTGATGGCATTGTGACAACCGGGATTTATTGTTATAGCGTTGTAGTATAGCCAGTTATTGCCATCATTTCAAATATATAAATTTTTTTTACTCGGAAAATAAAAGAGTTCCCGAGGTCGAACTCAGGGAGCAAGTTGTATTCTAGAGATATACATGTTTCTTTTACAAAAATAAAGAAAAGAGAGAGAAAGAATTTGTTTTCTTTTCTTCTTTTCTCTTTGCTTCTCCTCGTCTCAGATCTTCTGTTATCTTCTTCTTCTTTATCTGCAGTGGTGATGTTCTTCTTCTTTCAGCTGTTCCTGCTCTTCCTTTTTCTTCTGCAGAGCGGTCCTGCTCTTCTTCTTTTCCTTTCTTCAGATCTTCTTCTCTTTTTTTTTTTTTCTTCTTTCAGTTCTTCCCTTGTTCTTTTGTGTTCTCCTCTGCCTCGCCTTCTTCTGTTGTTCTTTAGATCTCCTTCTTTCTTCTTTTCTTTTTCCAGTCAGGACGTCGTCCCTCCTTCTTTCTTCTTTTCCCTTCAGGACGTCGTCTGATTTTCCAATCAGACGACTTAAACTGCTTGTTGCTACAGTATCTCCCTCAGCTTCCTTCTTCTTCCACGGTCCTTCTTCTTCACCTGTGCCTGCACACTTCAGAGTTTACATCAGAGGACAAAACCTACTCTACCCTCCCCCCCCCCGCGTCTCTCTCTCTCTGAAACCACTCTTGGGAAAGCTCTCCCAGAGCTGCCGGGTAGTCGGGTACGGGTCGCGCCCGGGTCCAGGCCCACCGGCGTGCGTGGTGGGCGAGGAGTGCAGGTCAGTCTAAGTCAGGTCGGGTCAGATCCGCGGGGCGTGAGCGCGGACGAGACCGGGTAACCGGGCGGGTGAAGGGGACCTCACCCCGTGTGCTGAGGCAGTAAGCCTCCAGCACTTTTTCGCTTTAAACCGCTGCTCCTCTTCAGACTTTTCCGAGGTGGGACTAAATGTCCCACCTCAATTGAGCGCCCGCAGCGGAGAAAGCAGCGAGCGATCGCGGCTTCACGCGAAGCCTTCGCCCCAGCTGCGAGCCTGATGTTTTGTCAAAATGCCTCGCAAGGCCTGGGAGTCGAATCTGGGCGTGGCGCTGGGCGTGGCGCGCCTGCAGCTGCAGGCGGAAGCAGCTCCTTCTGCACGGCAATGGCGGCGGAGGTCGGGTGGCCTGTTCACAGTAAAACGGACTCTCGGCCTAATCAGAAGGTGCCGGGAGCTTCGCCAGAGTGCGGCGAAGCTCGTGTGGGTGGTGGCGAGGCGTGGGGCGGCGTGCAAGGGCTACCCTAGGTCGGACTGTGGGTCGGAGGATGGGTTTGTTCGGTGGGGTTGCAGAGGGTGATGTGGGGGAAGTGGAAGGGCGGGGTTTGATCAGGGTGAGGAGGCGGAGGTTCTGCGGTGGTCGGCGAGTCGTGTGGGATGCTGGGGTGATGGGAGCGGCTCGCCGGAGGATGGCCGGAGACGAAGGGGGTGACGGTGGACAGGAGCGGTCGAGGGTTTAATCAAATAAAAGACAGTGAGGAAAAGAAAGAGGGGGAGATGGGAGGAGTTCTGACCTAGCTATGGAGACGAAAGGGGCCAGGGCAGGGCGACAGTCGTATCGACTATCGCCGGAGAAGAAGATGCCCAGGGAAGGGGCGGCGGCGAGCAGAGAGCCGGAGATGCGCCAGCTGGATACGGCGTGGCGCGGGAAGAGCAGGGGAGGAAGTCTCTGCTGCTGGTATTGCGACAGAGCGAAGAGGAGGAGGAGGAAGAACCGCCGGAGCAGGTGGGCGTCTGCCGGAGTGAGAGGAGAGGAAAGTTGGGGGTTTTCTCCGTCAGATCCGAGCTGCCGAGGTCGGTGGAGCGACGGGGGTATTTATAGGGATCAAAACAGGGAGGAAGGCGGAGGGAGACGACGTGTCTCCCTCGCCGGAGGACGCCGGAGATGGAGACCCATACCGTCCGTGCGTTCGCACGGCCGGTATGGTGGGTTACAGCGACCAGGGGGGTGTCCCTGCGACGGCTGACGACGCAGGGCACCCCCGGTTTACTTGCCAGGCTCTCCCCCTCACCCTGCGTGGCGCCATGCTCCGCGCAAGGTCGCCAGAGCATGGTGCTGGCAGGTTTTGCAGGGGGGACTTGAACGCAAAGAACGAAGGAGAGTTAGGGGCCAAAATGCGAGGGTTCAAAAGTTGAGGGCCAAAAAGTAAATATATGAGGACCAAAGTGTAAAGTTGATCAAGGAGGTTTCTTCTTAGGCTCAAGTTTTTATACATGACTAATTAGGGCCTAAGGAATCTGATGGTGAATTTCATTTCTATATTAAACCTTGTTTGACCGGTCAATTTATGCGAAAACCCAAATTAAGTTATTAATTGGGCATGGTTCTCAATGTACGTCAAAATGGGTTCTGAAGGCCAAATTAAAGGTTCTAAACCCTAGAGGTTATTTTTCTATGAATTTTAGAGGGTTTATTCTATTTTTACTTTGCCTCGAACCTTGTGAATTGAAGTGGGTTGTTTTAGGGTTACAAATTATCATTTAGTTCCTTGGAATTGCTGTAGCCTTGCTAGATCATCTCATCCCACTTTTATTCTTATTAAGTTGCTTTGACCTATGTTTGGACCCTGAATTACCCTGTATGCAGATTATACTGGTAAAATTGCATTTTTACCCCTTATGACTTGTTTTCTCCTTAAACTCAGAATTCTCTGAGTTAAGCCTTTCCTTGAGTTATGTAGGAGCTTTTATCCTTTGTATTAGGTCAAAATGAGCTAGTTATGGCTCATGATGAGGTTCTCATCACTTATCTGACGACTAATTAAAAATTTAGACGTCTGATTTCCGCAGACATGCCTCCTTGGAAAATGGTTTATTCTTCAGATTGTCGTTCGATTTCTACATCAGACGTCCGACCTGACGTCTAAAGTTAAAATTAGATGTCTAATCTCTACAACCAGTCCCTCCTGGATCTCACCCCAAAGCTACAGGTTATTGTCTTATTTTTTATCAAACGACTTACAACACATCTAACTAATCATCAAACATCTGAATCCAGACATCCGAATACAAATCCTGATGCAAAATAGACGTCTATCAACACACCTGGACGACTATCCAGACGCCTATGAATGATAATGGACGTCTGGAATAGCACTCTTCTCAGCTCTTCTCAGATATAAAATCGACGTCTGTTCCACATCTTCAGACGTCAAATTTTTAAGTATAAGACGTCTGATATTGCACAGAATGTGCATTTTGATGTTTGAACTGTGTTTGAAGGTTCTTAACTTGGTAAAGTTAAGGCTCCTTCTATGTTCATGACAAACAAAATTCTACTAGGTCAATAAATTCTTCAAATATCACTTAGCTTACATATGCCTAGTTTCCTACATATGTAATTAAAATGATCATAATTCAAAGGTTTAGTAAAAATATTAGCCAATTGCAATTCAGTACAAATAAATTTAACCTCGATTTCTCCCTTAAGTACATTATCCCTCAAGAAATGATGTCGAACATCAATATGCTTTGTACGGGAGTGATGTACGGGATTTTTCAAGAGGTTGATAGCACTAGTATTATCACATAATATTTTTATCTTATTAAATATCAAGTTAAAATCCTTCACAGTATTTTTCATCCATAGTACTTGGGAACATGCTAGAGCAGCGGCTATGTATTCAGCCTTCGTGGTTAATAGAGCAACACTAGATTGTTTCTTCGAGAACCAAGAGACTAGTGATTCACCCAAGAATTGGCACGTCCCACTAGTACTCTTCCTATTGGTGCGACTACCTGCATAGTCCGCATCGCTATATGTGACTAAGTTAAATTGTGGACTCTTAAGGTAAAATAAGCCATAATCAGATGTGTCAACTATATATCTAAATATTTGTTTTACAGCATTTAAGTGTGATTATTTAGGGTTTGATTGAAACCTAGAACATAAGCAGGTACTAAATAAAATGTCAGGTCTACTGGAAGTTAAATACAGTAAAGATCCAATCATGCTACGATAGAGTTTTTGATCTATGGGCGTACCTGATTTGTCCAAGTCTAAAGAAGTTGTGACACATATAGGAGTGTTCTTCCCTTTACTTTTCGTTATTTCAAATCTTTTCAGCATCTCCTTTGTGTATTTTGATTGACACACAAAGGTCTCGAATTCGAGTTGAGTGATTTGTAAACCCAAGAAAAACTTCAGTTCACCCATCAAACTCATTTCGAATTTTTCCTGCATAATCTCTAAAAGCATTCTACACATAGATTCATTAGTAGCATCAAAGATAATATCATCTACATATATTTGAACTAAAAAAATGTCTTTTCCTTTTCTTTTAATGAATAATGTGGAATCAACTTTCCCTATAGAAAATTTGGCATTTAACAAATTGTCTTTGAGCCTCTCGTACCAAGCTCTAGGAGCTTGCTTTAGATCATATAGTGCCTTATTTAATTTACAGACGAAATGAGGCTTATCATGAGACTCAAAACCAGGAGATTGTTTTACAAAAACCTCCTCCTTAATGAATCTGTTAAGAAGCGTGCTCTTAACGTCCATGTGAAAGAGTTTAAAGCCAAGGAAGGCGGCACAAGCAAGAAGCATGCAAATTGATTTGAGTTGAGCTACGGGAGCGTAGGTCTCATCAAAATCAACTCCTTTTTGGTTGTACCCTTGTACTACCAAACGAGCCTTATTCTGAATGAATATACCAGATTCATTCAACTTATTCCAAAATACCCATTTGGTTTCTATTACCATTTGCCCTTTAAGCCTAGGTACTAGATCCCAAACTTCATTCCTTTGGAATTGGTTGAGTTCCTCCTACATGGCCATCATCCAAGGTTCTTCGGAGCATGCTTCCCTAACACTCTTGGGTTCAACTTGAGATACAAAGGCGGAGAGACCGAAAGAGAAACTAAAACGAGATTAGGTTTTAACACCATCGGAAACACTTCCAATGACTTGACTTTCGGGATGATCCCTCTGATATATCCAATCTTTTGGAAGATTATGGATATTGGAGTTTGGAATGTTAGACACATCAATAGAAGAATCATCTTCATCTTCCATATTGACTCGGTCAATAGAGGAAGTGTGAGGAGATTCATCGAAGGAAATATGAAGGGTTTCCTCCACTATTAATGTGGTCTTGTTAAAAACCCGATATGCCTTACTACGTGAAGAATAACCAATAAAGATGGCTCCTTCACCTTTGACATCAAATTTATCTAAATTAGATCAGGTATTCAAAATAAAGCATCGACATCCAAAAACGTTAAAATAATTGATTTTGGGTATTTTCCCATAATATAATTCAAAACAAGTTTTTCGCAACCCAGATCGAATTAAGGTGCGATTTAACAAATAACAAGCCATGTTAATCGCCTCAGCCCAAAAGTACTTCGGTAACCCTGAGTCTATGAGCAATGTTCGAGCACACTCTTGAAGAGTACGGTTCTTTCTCTCAACACCCCATTTTGTTGAGGTGTTCGGGGAAAAGAAAACTTATGAGAAATACCATGCTCTTAACAAAAATCATCAAACAAGGAATTTTCAAACTCGACCCTATGATCATTATGAATACAAGTAATTTGGTAGCCTTTTCTAGTTTAAACCTTCCAACAAAAAATAGAAAAAATGAAAAATACTCCTTCTTTGGATCTCAAGAAGGAGACCCATGAAAACCTTGAAAAATCATCTACAATCACAAGGCAATATTTGCATCCACTAAGTCTCTCATATTTTGTTGGTCCAAACAGATCCAGATAAAGTAGTTCTAATGGCCTTGATGTGGATATAACTTCTTTGTTTTTAAAACTAGATTTCATAATTTTACCTAATTTACATTAATCACAGATAAGCTCATTTAAAAATTTTCCTTTTGAAGACCTCGAACTAGTTCATGTTTGGCTAGTTTTTAAACTAGCTTCATATGAACATGTCATAGTCTTCTATGCCATATACTTAACTCATTATTTGCTACAAGACATTCATAAGTGCTATCTTTATCAAATTCTACGATATAAATGTCTTTAAATCTAGTTCCCTTAAGAAGGGTTTCATTGGTTGATGCATGCATAATTTTAAAATTTTCAAAGTAAATACTACCTTAAATCCCTTATCACAAATTTAACTAACACTTAAAAGATTATGTTTTAGTCCTTTAACTAGAGAGACATTTAAGATTGGAGAGAGAGGGTTACCTATTTTACCAAGGCCAATAATATGGCCCTTATGGTTGTTGCCAAATGTAACCGTTCTCCATCCGTAGGTTGGAGGTCCAAAAATAGGTGCTTGTCTCCCGTCATGTGTTTGGCACACCCAGAGTCCATCACCCATCGACCTCCTTGATGGCTGTGGTCTCCTTGTCTTCCTCCTTATAGACCCCTTTTCCCCTGCAAAAGATCTTCGTTGGTGACTTCATGTTTCTTTAGGTCTTTTTAATTTGAGTCATCCATCCTTCATTTTGTATATCTAATTTTTGACATTATAATGTCCTTTGAACCCTACAAAACAAAGTGAAAGTTGCCTTTTCGGTATCCACTGTAATGTGGATTTGTATTTGTTAGTGGTCCCCTTTAGAGGAAGATCCTTTTTCGGCTCACTTTGACTAGGTTCATAAAAGCCTAGTCCAAATTTACTCGAGAAAAGCTTTTGATGGGCAATGAGCTTGTCCAAGTTATCTTTCCCCATTATAAATTTGGCTAAGTCCTCAAGAAGTTGGTTTGATTTTTCTTTAAGGTGATTTATCTCTATTTTCATTATGTCTAGTTTATCTTCTAGTCCTCTAATCACCATTCTAAGTAAGTTAGTCTCATCCTTTTTAAAGGAGTCTGATTTTTCAAGCGCACGGATTTTGTCGTGTAATTCTTCTCTATCTAGAAATTTTTGTTCACTCATTGTCATATACAAATCATTTGTTAATGACTCTTTTTCAATCATTAGGTTTCTTATTTGCATATTCAAGGCAGTGGTTTCTCTAATAAGAATTAGATTCCTCTCTTCAAGAACATTGATTAATTTCTTACTCTCTAAGTTTTCTTCTTTTAGAGCTTTGCTTTTAGTCTTTGTTTTCTTAAGATCTAGATATAGTGAATCAAAAGTATCTTGTAATTCATCTAGAGAATAGGAGTTCACCTCAGGCTCCTCAGATTCAGATTTAGAAGCATCTTTCGTTGCCATCAGTCCTAAGCATGTCGTTTCTTCATTTATTTCCTCCTCTTCTTCTTCGGAGGTGGAGTCATCCCAAGTTGCTTGGAATGCCTTCTTATTGAGTTCCTTAGGCTTGGAGAACTTCTTGTAGTTGGAAGGCTTCTTGTATTTCTTCTCATCATCCCTTTTGAGTAAGGGACAATCCTTCCTTATGTGACCTCTCTTCTTGCAAGTATAGCAAACTAAAGGCTCTTCCCCCTTTTTCATTCCCTTGATCTCTTTTCTATTTCTGAGAAACTTTTTAAACCTTTTAGCTAATAAAACAAATTTTTCATCATCTGTACTTACCTAATCGTCCGACGTAGCTTTGAAGGCTAAAGTCTTCTTCTTTGGCTCTGATATGATAGCTTTTTAGCTAATAAAATGAATTCTTTGGCTCCTCTTTGAAGGCTAAAGCCATAAGATTCCCAGGCAAATTTTCCATGTCTAGATCCTCTACTTGGTTGGCTTCTTCTATTGCCGTGACTTTTTGCTCCCACTCGGGTCCAAGGGAGCGAAGGAGCTTGCCTTGAAGCTCCCCTTTATAAATGCCTTTCCTAGAGACTTGAGGTTATTCACAATTAATGTGAATCGGGTGTACATGTCCCCAAGTCTCTCATTTCCTTCTTAGAAAAGGCTTCGAATTCCTGCAATAACACGTTAATCTTAGAGGATTTAACTTTAGACGTACCTTCGTGACCTACCTCTAAGGTTCTCCATATCTTGTGAGAGGTTGTGCATTGGCTAATGTGGATGAATTCCTCCGAGTTGAGTGCACAGTAGAGTGAGTTCATCGCCTTAGCATTCAGTCCAAAGTGATGAATCTGCTCCACCATGTATCCCGTTTCAAGTTTCTCGAGAATGACGATGCTGATTCACATTTCTCCCAAACGGAGAAATCGTTGGCTTGAAGCCACATCTTCATTCTCCGCTTCCAATAAGTGTAGTCTGTCCCTTAAAAAAGTGGTGGTCGGGTGGTGGATTGCCCCTCAGATCTACCAGTGGAAATGACTCTCCCCTCCATGTGATCTTCCCGCGGATGTTACTCCTAAAAGCGGAAAGCCTGCTCTAATACCAAATGAAAATGCACTAGAGGAGGGGTGAATAGTGAATTTATAAAATACTGTAAGATGAAAATACAATCACAAAAAGAGGCACAAGATTTTTGGGTGGAAACTCAAAAAGGGTGAAAACCACCACCTAAGCTAATCCCTTGACTTAGGATTTTCGATCACAAAGTGATCAATTCACTAACCCTACTACATAAACGAGGGTAGTGTCCTCAATTACAAATCCCACCTCCTATCCATAAACGGAGGTTTCTCCCTTCACAATGAAGAGACAGGGACCCGACAGGTCGGATACCCAAACTACAATAAAAAGAATGAAACAGCAGCTATAGAACACCCCAAAATATTAATGAATTCCTTATCTATTAATCATTAAAAGAACTCCCTGAGAATTAGCAGAATAAAATGCACCGGGAGTGTGGGTTTGCCCTTTGATCAGAGTGTTGGCACAGCACAAGGGCAATAAGAAGCAAAGAGTAGTGAGCAAGTGATTTTCTAACTAAATTGAATCTCAAGAGGTGTGTATTGCCTAAGAGAGATTGTAGTCTATTTATAGGCAAGTTTGGAACCTTCAAAAATGCTTGAGAGAGGTCTCCTAGCCATTGGAGCCAAGTCCCAAGAGATTGGAACGAAATCCAATACAAATCAAAGCAATCATGAATCTGACAGCAATATCAGACATCTGATTTTAGGTTCATACGTCTTGTAAGACGTCTGATTACAATTACGGACGTCTGATTCAATTAGCCAGGCTTACTGTTTTCTTTGGATCGAAACAGGGACGTCTGATATATTCATATAAGATGTCTGATAAAAATATTGGACGTCTAATTATAAGTGGATTTGTTCCTGTTTTGACCAAATCCAAACAAGGTTCTAGATTTTAAGGAACAGACGTCAGTATCGACGTCTGTAGGATTTCCTAGACGTCTGGAAAAATAAAAAGTACTTGCCTTGGAAATCTAAGAGTAGATCTTTGGTTTCTAATAAGATTTGCACAGAAATAAATGGGCAACGGTCCATTGATAAACATCTGGAGACATGTAAAGACGTCTAAAAGTGTATTTGCTAGTTATAACAGAAAGAAAATGGGTACTTGAGTCTAACGGTTGGTTTGAGGGCGTCTAGGCAAACTATTAGACGTCTAGATGAAGCTATGGACATCTGATAGAAGGTTGCTTCGACTGATGCCTAAGAAGTCAGAATGTGAAGGCAATGCTATAAATAATTAGACGTCTAAAATAATGATCAAATGTCTTAAAGTTGAAAATCAGACGTTGGACAGTTGTTATGGACATCTGATCTGTGGCTTAGTGTTAGGTTTTTATTTCTAATTTATCCTAAGTGTAGAGAGCTTAAGTTGGCTATTTATAAGTTATGTTTGAAGGCTCTTTACAACATCTCTAGACTCAAAGAAAATAAACATTATAACCTTTGAAAGTTTACATAAAAGCCTATGACCAATGACAACACTTACGCTATTTTAGTCATCACACTTTCAATCCTCCGACTTGGAAAACTCCATGAAACCTACAATTATGTTATTACAGAAAAAAATACGCTACGCTTATGTTTTATCTTTTTTTCTTTATTTTGTAAAATCATCAAAATATTATTTATGAGGGGTTGAACTAACAAAATTGACTATGCCAAACCTTATAAAATATTTTTAAATGATTTTTATGAGATTTATATTACATTTATTTTCATCGAAACAGTTTAAATTGAAACGAGGTTGAGATTAGCCAGTTTAATTAAGGATTAACACTCAATTTGAATGAAAATCTTAAATTACTCAGTAGCAACCCACTTTTAGGACATTTAAGCTCAATTGACCATTAATTAACTGTAAAGACCAATTCTATTCTGAGCCCTTTAAGATGTCTGGATTGTCGATCTGACATCTGGACCCCTTCCCAGACGTCTATAAATTGAAAATTTTGTACATAACTTCGCGTCTGCACGTGGCCGCGTGCAAACAATACCACTCTTTTCTCTCTCCCTCTTCTCCCCTCCACCCGAACCCTAGCCACTCCCTTATATAGGACCCCTCTTCCCCCTCCCTCTCTTCCCCACTCCACCATAGCCACCTTCCTCCCTTCCTCTCCACTGCAGTGAGAGGGGCGAGCGCGAGAACGAGCAACGAGGAGGAGAGGCGGTGTGAAGAGAGGAAGAAGAGCTTGAGCTCGCAAACTCATGGGAGCTCGCCGGAGGACGCACGGCCAGAGCGATTCGTGCGGGAGGAGGAGTGCATCAGGGGAGATGTCCCCGACACTTACTGCAGCCGAAGAGGAGAGGTCGCGGCGAGGAAGAGTAGGAGGTCATTCTGATTCTGGGATTTTCCCAGAATCAGGCATCTGGCGTGCCGTCTAGACAATAGATTGGACGTCTGGTGATGACACCGGATGTCTGAAAGCAGTGCTCCGCGAAGGTATGTTCCTCTTACGGTTACGACCATGCAGGCCGCACCGCACCTTCGATCTGCATGGCTAAATATAGGTGATTCTCTTGTCGCATGTAGAGAGCTTCAGGAAGGCACGGGGCACGCCCTCCCATGCATTTCGGACGTCTGGACAGCTTACCAGACAACCGGAAGCACTCCCAGATAACTGGAGGATAGGTCGGACATCTGGAGTTGGATCCAAACGATCAACTGACGATTCAGACGTTTGAAGTCGACGCAGGAGCTTGAGGTGAGACCCTGGTTACTTTTAAGACTTCTGGACCTTGTGCCAGATGTCTAATTTAGGTCTGCAGCCCTGTTTTTGACCCGTCTAGGGTCCGTTTGAGGTTCATTTTAGGCAAACAAGATGTCAGTGGTTTCCTTGTGAGTTCCTCTACTTGTTAGAAATCCTTATATACTATTCTAAATGTTCCATTGTGGTATGTTCCTTGGTATAGGACTTTGATCGGTTGCGGGTTCGGAGCTTGCTAAAGCACGTAAGCCTGCCGTTCGAGTCCCCAGTACTCCAAGGTTGTCTGGTAGAGTGGTTTCCCCTTATTTTAATTATAAAACCTGAATGCATATGAGAAATTGGATGATTAGAAACCTAGGATGTGGCATGAATCCTAAGACGAGAAGTACTTGCACTATTGTATGCATGTTTGAGATTTGCAGTCCTAACTGAAGGAATAGAAATGTGAACAACTGCCTTTTAATAAACAAGAGTTACCTGAGATATGTGAAATGCCTGTGCTAGATACCTGTGACATTACTTGTATATGTTAAATGATGGAAATACGAGCTGCATGTGTATAATCTGAGAATGGAAATGTGAATGATGAAACTTGATATGGAATGACATGTGGAATACGAGCATGAACCCTATGGGGAATTAGGAGTAGAGCTCCTGTGGATAAATGGAATGGATCTGGAAATGTGTGTGGGAAGTGTACTGGCCATTGAGTACGTGGAACCAAGGAGAGCGACTGTCCCCTGTTTAGTGTAGAGCGAAGCTAGCCGCCCTTGGGTTGGGACCCAAGGTTACGATTGGCCACTCTACACCAACTTCTTTGGCCCTCGCATACACTGTACCGGGGAGACCTACTAATATAGGGAGAGAGCTAGCCACCCTACAGGACCTGGAGTTCAACTAGCCACCCTACACTGACTTGTTAGGTCCACTGGGCAAACCAGGGTAGTCAGATGATGAGAGACTCATCATGATCTCTAATTACCCCTAATTAATTAGTCTTCCTAGTTAATTAGCTAAGGTTATGAATATATAAGGGTTAAGGATATTTAGTAAAGGACCTTAAAATATGTTTAAAATGATATTTTATCATTCAATTAACATTATTAATATTTTAATTAATAATTGGACACAAAATCTTATTAATCATTCCCTTAATTAATAAGTTAAGTAACTTAAACATAATGTATACCTAGTATATAATACCTTAAGTAATTTTACTTAATTTAATAAATTAACCTAATAAGGTCAAAAATGTAAATTCAAGGTGAAAACATAATATTTACCTTATTTACTAACATATATAAAAAGTTGAAAAAGATCTAAGTTAAAATAAACCTCTAAAACCTGGGTTTACATTTTGGTCCTTAAAATTCATTGCAATCAGGTAATTAATTTCCATAAAGGTCCATAGTTTTCACTGCATTTGGGTCCCTCTCGTCTTCTTCTTCTTCATCTATTTAGACGGCTGACAACGGAGAGTAACTCCACCGCACGATCACCGCCCTGCCGACATCCTCCTTCCCTCTCCAAGCTCTTGGAGCTTGCACTCACCATTCCATCTTCATCCATCGATCTAGATTACTCGAAAATCCTAATTTCTGGTGGGAGTTAACCACACCAATGTCGGAGACGATGCCGAAGGTTAAGCTCCCCAAGCTTCTCCTTTGTCCTGACCTCGCCACTTTTTGCGTCGCCAATCACTATAAATACCCCCTCACCCCTCCGATTTCTCTCAAGTTGGCTCCCTTCCCTCTTCTTCACTGCAGCCAACTTCGATAGGCTATTCTCCCCATAACTCCGGCGACTTTCCACACCACCCTCCGACTTCCTCCATCCATCTTGATTAGCCGAGGAGATCCGCCGAGGTCAGCCGCATCTCTGGACACAGGCAACGACCAAGGAGATCCTATGCTTCACCTCGCATCCGCCCGCCGGAGATCTTCTTCTTACACCCTCTGATTTCGTCATCCGCTATGAACCTTCGACGGAACCCTATTGACCCCTTCGTCCAGGTAATGGTGGATTAGGAGTAGGAGTAGGAGTAGGATAGCTAAGCTAGTTAGATAGTTAGATTAGAGTTAATGTCAAATTTTAAACTTCATCTTCTTCGATTCCAGCGAGCTCCTTGAGGTCGCCAGAGCCTTAATTTCATCTTTTAAACTCACTGATCACCTTCTTCTTTCATCCACGATCATTTCTATCACACTTAATCTCTAATTTGATCATTGATTCACCTAAATCACTTTCAACTCCACCGATTACTATCGCTGTCCATGGCGACTGTAGTTAATTTAGCTTCACATCCACAGGGTCTTCCATCATCTATTCATCACCTAAGAACCCTAATTCTCACTATAATTCAAGTAATTACCACCTATAATGTAAACGCCCAATTTTTAATTAAGCTCCTGAGCTCACTGTCCAAGGCAGCTCAAGAGTAGTCCAAATCATTAATTATATATATATATAGTATTGCTCTTATCTGTTGACTTGTTTCCTCCACTCAATTGAGTGGGAAAACAAGTCCTGAGCCTAATTCAACTCAAATTTTATATAAAATGAATTCACTGTTAAATCTTCACTCTAATGAACAATTGAAGGAATTAATTTGTTCCTAAGGTTCCTTATGACCTCAGGAAGATTTTTTAATCTTTAACGGCACAATTCACCTTTCTGTACACAATTTCACCTTTTTCTAGACTCACCGGAGTTCCGGCGAGCTCCGGCGAGTCAAAATTGAGCTTCAGCCTACAGAACATAGTGAGAAACTCCATATCAATGATTTAATGATCACTGATTGCTCTAAGGTTGTTTATTTGAGGATTAAGTGTCTGGAGCTTGAGATAGGTCTTTGTCTTCTCTAACTCCGGCACAGTTGGAGAAGTCTGTCAATTAGGTTAAAGTCACATTTAAGGTGTCTAGAAGCTTCAGTGCAGTGCACTAAAGCTGTTCAAAACCTCAGCCTATTGTAGAAACCTTCCAAATTCTTTTACGAACGAAGTGTTTTTGGAGCTCAAGCGACGAGCATAGAACCTTAATTTCTAGGGTTAGAACACCTATTAAAGAGGCTGAATGAATTCCTGATATCGAAAGAATCCAATTTGAGGCTTTAATTTCTTTAGAAAAAGCTTTAATCAGAAAGTGAAATTTTAAGCCTTTCAGTCAAACTTCAGGAGGAAATTATGATTCTGAGCTCAATCAGATGATTCGAGAAGTTAGAATTGATTTTGAGAATTTGTTGGATGGTTTTAGAATGATTTTAATGAGCTCAGATGAGTGATTTGGTTGGAATTCAATTACTGCTAGTTTGGGTTGTTTTCGAACCCAAACTGATAGCAGTGGTTGTTTGATGAGATTTAATAAGAAATCCTGCCTAGATCAATTTGTTGAAACCCTTAGAATCTGTTTTAATCGATTAAGAATGTTCTTCTGTGCCTGTTACACCTCTTTTTAAGATTAAAACCTATCTCTGAAGCTTTCAGAGAAGCTTGAAGCTTCTCTGCTATTCCTGAAGCTTTGAGAGCTTCAAAACCCACTCCAGTAGCTACGAAAATACCTGCAGAACCTCTTCAGAGCTTTAGCTAAGTTAGAAAATCCAATTTGTGAACTCTGTGAAGACTTATTTCATTCCCAGGCAGTGCCAAACCTGTAGGAACTCCCTAGATTCTGTTACGACCCGATTCCCGAATCCCTACGAGACACGAGAATCGGACCGACTCGACTGATCCCAAGACCCAGTCATCCAACGAGAAAGTAACCAAAAGAGCAGTAAAATAAATCACGTTCATCATGCATCTAACTAACAGTAACAAAAGTACAGCAGTAAAGAAAAGCACTACTACAGTACACACCACCATAACAGTAGAGAATTAAACAAGTACATAAACATGATGGTTACAATAAAGAGTACAGTGGTAACAGAAAATACTCACTACAACAGAAGAAAAAGTGCAGAAGGTACTATACAAGTAAGACTACTGGGCTCTACTAAGCCCAGCTCCCTCTGCAGCCGCCAGCTCTGGCTGCTCAATCCTGGTCCTGAAAAGGTGATAAAGGTGACACGTCAGCGAAACGCTGAGTAGAGTGGCAACCAAAAGCTAAGAAAGCAGTAAGGTGGACAAGTAGCTATTATCTTTAATTTCTTTCTTTATTTTCTTCTTACTCATTCTTGAATTATTTTTCAGATCTTTCTCTTGATCTTGAATGTTCCTCGTGGGAACGATCTTGATTGCAGTATTTTCCTAAAAGTAGAAGTAGCACGTGGTGCTCTCCTGGCCGAGAGAGTCCCCCGTGGTAGTCCTACCCTCAGTCAACCACCCCATGGTCACTGACAGATGTAACGGTGACTATGGCACGTGCGATAAATGCACGGGTAGCTACCTCGCACTGGCACACGGTCAATTGTTTCCGTTAACGGGTGCACCCCAAAGCACAGCATGGAACCAGTATGGGGTAGAGCCCTCTCAGTAACAGGGGTCTAGCCCCTCCACAGCAACCAAACAGGGGTCTTGCCCCTTCATAGTCCGTGCACCCTCGCCTGACTACCCTGGTTTGCCCAGTGAGCATAACAAGTCGATGTAGGAATGCTAGTAGAACCCTAGGGCCCGTAGGGTGGCTAGTGCTCTCCAAACACTAGTAGCTCTCCCTGGTACTGTGTATGCGAGGGCCAAAAGTCGGTACAAAGTGGCCAGACCTAACCCCGAGTCCCTGGGGCGGCTAGCTCCGCTCTGCACTAAACAGGGGCGACAGACGCTCTCCTTGGTACTCCGTACTCAAAGGCCAGCTCACTTTCCCAATTCCATTCCATTCACCTCTCAGGAGCTCTACTCCTAATTCCCCGTAGGGTTCATGCTCATTTTTCTTTAACTCAGCCAATTTAGGTTTCATCATTTTAGCTTTATATTCATATAGCTCATGTTCTCAATAGTAATTATTAATTCATAAATAGACAACTATCAACCAATTACAGGCAGTTATCATTTTCCTTTCTACTTTTCCAAGACTGCAATATATATATTCAATCTAGTTTTCCAGTCCTAGGATTCATGCCATACCCTAGGATTTATCATTCAATCTAGTTTTTCAATCATAGGATTCATGCCAGACCCTAAGATCTATCATTCAGTCTAGTTTTTCAGCCCTAGGATTCATGCAATATCCTAGAATCTATTAATTATTTCACAAGTGCATAATTTTTGATAAACAATTAAAGGAAGCTACTCTACCTGCAAAATCGGGAGTACTGGAGGCGTGATCGCATGTCTGCGCCCTCCACAACCCCCAGAGCCACAACGGAACAGGGTCCTAATACAGGGATTAAATACAAGGGGCTACACAGAACAGGATACAAATACTGTAAACAGGTAAAGGAACAATTTCTGAGAAGAACGAAACTTGAAACGCGGAAAATGGATTTCAAACGGACCCTAAACGGGTCAAAAATGACAAATCTGCCCAAAATCAGACGTCTGGAACATCTTCCAGACGTCTTAAACGATGGTTCAGGTCGTACCTTCTCTCTGCGCGGTTCTTCAGACGTCCAGACTCCCACTAAACCGTCTGGACCTAGTTCCAGACGTCCGACTGTCACTCCGGACGTCTGGAGACCCTCTCCACCGTCTGGTGCTGTGCCCAGACATCTGATCTATGTGGGAGGGCGTGCCCTTACGCCTTCCCGAACAAGACCTGCACACATACGCGACCGTCCTCAACACAAAAAGAGGCAGAACCCTTCGGCGGAACGGCTGCATGGCCGTACACGCAAAAGAAGGGAATGAAAATATCATACCTTTCAGACGTCTCCCGCGTCGTCTGCACGTAGGTCCAGACGTCTGATTCTGGGAAATTTTCCCAGAATCAGGACCTCCTCGCCCTCCACCTGCTGCGCACAGCCGTGCCGCGCCGCGCTCGCCTGCTGCCTGAGCTTTAGCAGCCCCTCCCCAGTGCCACTCTCCTGTTACGCACCCGCCAGCCAGCCCCAGCAGCTCCGGCGAGCTTGCACTCTCAAGCTCTAACTCCCTCCCTCTCGCTGCAACCCCTCCTCCCCGCGCACTCACGGCAGCAGCCGCTACCCCGCTCGCTCACTCTCACACGAACACGAAGGAGAAGAAGAAGAACGCGGTTGAGTGAGGATGAGGGAGAGGAGAGGGGGAGTATTTGAAGGCGCCAAGGGGAGAGAGAGAGAGAGAAGGCTGCGCCTGCAGGACAGAGAGGAAAGAGAGAGAAGAAAGGAGGACAGCGGTTCAGTCTGTGCATGCATGCGCGTAGACACGAAATCGTACGTCGAAAAAATTAATTTCCAGACATCTGGGAAGGCTTCCAGAAGTCTTAAACGACGTTTGATGCCAGGGTCATGACAGATTCACTCTTCAAATTAAAGAGGAAAACATCCTCTTAACTTAAAATTGACCCTGCAACCCTGTAGATCTACCTTAGAGCTTTCCATCAAGCTTTGAATTGCTTGATTTGAAGCTCTGAGTAGGGAGATATCCTCTGTTGAAGTCAGACTTGGAGGGGGGAAACATAGTCCCACATCGGTAGTTTACGAGCAGGCTCCTTAGAATAAAACTGATTTGTTGCATGGGCTTCTCAGTCGTCAAGCGCTCAGCGCGAATCTGAACCCTTATCATTCTGAGCATATGTGTGTGTGTGCGGGCATGTGTGTGCCTGCGGGTGCGCGCCCGAGTGGGCGTATGCGAATGTGTTGACCCTAGGAGGGCGAGGCCCGGGAGGCGTTGAACCGGTTCGATTCGAGGGAGGGCCGATTTGGCTCAAGACAAATAAACCAAAATTGAACCCTAATGAAATCAGCCGAGGTCCGAGTAGGGTCTGGTCTAACCCTGATCTCAGGGTGCTGTGTTTCCTCGAAAGGACCTCGCCGCAAACCTTAAACCTATTTTTGGTTAAAGAGCAAATAAACCCGGTTCAGCTGAAGGTTTAAAAGGAAAGCTAAGAAGCAGAGAAGTAGAAGGGCTGAAGTGTTGAAATCACCAAGGAGAAAAGTTAAAGCAAAGAAAGGAGAAGAACAGGCACAAAGGGAACTAAGAAGAAAAAGACTAAGGGAAGAAGAAGGCAGGAGCAGAAGAAGAGAAAAAGAAAAGAGCTCAAGAAAGTATAAAAATATAATAAAAGGAAATGAAGAAAGAGAGAAGAAAAAAGAGATAAAGGCTGAAGAAAAGAAGTTTAATTTCTTTTTGTAAGAATTTATTTTAATTGTAATAAGGCATGTTCTAACAAAATCAACTTTTCGTTGCCCTAAATCATTTGAAATTAATAGAGAATTCATATGTTTTTAATGTTGAAAATCCATATGGGATTTTGTGTATTCCTTAAAGTTTAAATCATTTGGCAAAATCCATGTTTTTAAATTAACTTAAATTTACCTCCAATATTTATAAAGAAAAATAAAAGATAACTAGTGAATTTAGAATGAATTATACCTCCCAACGAACGACCTAAACTCAACTAGTAAAAATTTCTAAAATGTTAGGTTAATTTGACCCTATACTACTAATCGACACAACTTCGAGTTAACCTAAGTAACTTTTCTCTACTCTTAATTAAGTAAAATTAACTTAATTAACTGAGTTGAGTAAGAAACGCATCATCAGACGAGGGTTCGCGGACCTTGGAGGGGCGAGACCCCTATTTGCTTCTGAGGGGCTAGACCCTTATTACTGAGAGGGCTAGCCCTATACTGTTCCGTGTTGTACTTTGGGCGTACCCGCTAGCAGAAACGACTGACCACATGCCAGTGCGGGGTAGCTACCCGTGCGATTATCGCGCATGCCATAGTCACCGCTACGTCTATCCGTGACCTTGGGGTAGTTGACTGGGTGTAGGATCACCATGGAGGACTCTACCGGCCATGAGAGCACCACGTGTGCCTTCTACTCTTCGGAAAAGGCTACAATCAAGATCATTCCCACGAGGAACATGCGAGATCAAGAAAGAGATCAGAAAAGTAAACCAATGGGGGAAAAGGAATAACTTGTAAAATAAAATAATCGGGAAAGATAAATTACCTGTTAGCTTTTACTGCTTTAGTTAGTTTGGTTGCCACTCTACTCAGCGTTCGCTGACTCCATTTTTCCCGTACCCCTTTACAGGCCCAAGAGTTGAGCAGCCCAAGCCATCGGCTGCAGAGGGTGCTGGGCCCAGTCGAGCCCAGCAGTAGTTTCCTGTTGTTTTGCTTCCTTTTTATTAGTAAGTTCAGACTCTTGTTACCGTTTACGTTTCTGTACTTTGTTTCCGCTTTACTATTGTGGTGGCGATATGTACTATTAGCAGCTTCTACTTCCTTTACTGCTGAACTCTTTTACTATTCGTTACTTAGCATAGTGAATGTGGTTTACTTTCCTGCTTTTTGGTTATTTCTTGTTGGACGACTGGGTCTTAGGATTAGTCGAGTCGAGCCGATCTCGTATCTTGTAGGGATTTAGGAACCGGGTCATAACATTAACCATTAGTTTACCCTCCAACTATTCTACATTTATAATTGTTCATGAAAATTGCATAATAAGCCCCTTTTTCCATGAATTTCTCTCTCTTCAGCCCTGATTGAGTTATACCCTTTTGATGTGTTAATTAGGTGAATTTAACCTTATAACTTAGCCAAATTAAGTTAGTTATAGAGGATGATGGCGATGCCATCATAAGACAACTTAATCATACCTTTCTTACCTTGGCTCCAAAGGGAGATTCTGTTTCCTCACTTGCACATTTTAGGCCAATAGCCTGTTGCAATGTTCTCTATAAATGTATTTCAAAAATACTTGCTAAGAGGCTTAGTTCCATTATGCCTAAATTGGCGGAACCAAAGCAGGTAGCATTCATTCATGAGAGATCTATTGCATATTGTGCTCTTCAATTTCACAGGAATTTCTCAACAAGTTCCACTCAAAAGGTGTATCCCCTAGAATGTGCATAAAGGTGGATATATCAAAAGCTTTTGACTCTGTTAGGAGAGTCATCTCACCGGCGAGTCATCTCACCGACAACATTGTTTTGTAATTTATATCGTATGGTAACTTTATGTGATACAACTTATGTTGAATAATATTGAATAGTGTTATGTCCAATCCCTTCTTTGAATAATATTTACAACGAAGTAACAAAAATTTAAATTACTATCTAGGATATGCAAGTAATGATTTCAAGTAGGTAATTTCGTTATATATCAAAGTCTAGAATATTTTAGGAAAATAATAAGGTATATTTTTAAACCTAGTTTTTTTGGTTGGTGGGTCTTATTTAAAAATCAAAAAAAAAAAGACCCTAACAAAATTTATGGGCCTTAACGGACTTTTCTGCGCCCAACCTGAAAACTCAACCTGAAAATCAAAATCAGGCTTGGCCTAGTCCGACCCTAGGCCCATAAAGATGGGTCTTAGGCCAGGCCCAAGCCTTGATTTCGTAAAAATTTTGGGCCTTGGGCCCAACTCACGGCTCGAAAAAAAACATAGGCTTTCCTGGGTTCAAGACGGGCCACGCGAGGCTCTGCCCAATGCCCACCCTACCTCCAAGGGACTGCGTCAAGGAGATCCCCTCTCACCAACACTCTTCACATTGGTCATTGATGGGAACACCATCATGAGCCCTAACTAGCTCATTTTGACCTAGAAAATAGAACAAAAGCTCCTACATAACCAAGTAAAGGGCCTAATTCAAGGAATAACTGTTCTAAGAGGAAAATAAGAAAAAAAGACAACAGGATTTATCCGTTGCTAAACATAGGTCAATTGGTCTTAACAAGATAAAAAGTGAGTTGGTTCAATCAGAAAAGGGATAATATGCAATATGGGAACTAAATGACTTCTTATAACCCTAAAACAGACCCACTTAATTTAATAAGGTTCTGTTCAGGATGAAAATCACCTAAACCCTCTAAAATTCATGAGAAAATATCCTCTAAGGCTTAGAACCTTCAATTTGACCTTTGGAGCCTATTTTGACCTAAATAGGGGTCCTAGTCAAACATTTGCCCTAAATTGGATTTTTGTACAAAATATTCAGTTAAACATGGTCAAACCAAAAATCCAACTTCACCATCAAATTCCTCAGGTCCAAATTAGGTTTGTACCAAAATTTGGACCTAAGGGGAGTTCACCTTGACCTACTTTGCAAAACAGTCCAACCCAATTACTTTTAGACCCCTAACATTCGAAAACCTTGCAGAAAGCCCCCTATCTTCCTTGTCATTCTTTGCAATTAGGTCCCTCCACCATTACAGCGGAGGAGTCCTCCGGCGAAGATTCAAGAGGGGATTTTTCCCTGATTTCTTAGAGACTCCCTCTCAAATTTGAAAGGGAGATTCTCTAAGAAATTCCCAATCATATGAACGTAATCCCAATCCCTGATTATCACCCAATCTCTCATGCGAACGCATGAGAGATATGGGTATCTCGCACCTTCCTACTTCGGCGAGGATACCTGTGCTTGGAAGCTTGCCTTCCAAGCACAAGGCCCTCCACCAGAGACTATAAAAGACACCCCTGACCCGGCTGATCATTCTGAGTTTGGTTTGGCCGAAGAACAACCCTCAACTTCGTCTCTTCTCCTCCAGCCAAACATCCAGCGAGCTCCGACGACTCCTCCTCCCTCTTCTCGTTGCTCTGCCATAATACCAATGGCAAAGACATCTCCGCCTCCCTTGTCAGCGTCATGCCATACCTGCGCACGTGCCAACTACCCCCTCGTCGTCACCGTCACCCCTCCATTGGAACCTTCGTCTCCGGCGGCGGCAGGTATACGCCAGCCGCCATCCTCTCTCCTTTCATCCTTAAACTAGGTTAGAATACTTCCCCTCTCTCCTCTCTTTATTTTCCCCCTCTTCATTTCCCAACACACCTCTCAACAACCATAGACCACCACCATCTTCTCCACCTCCGGCAAACCACTGGCGAGGTGTCTTCGTCACTCCACACACCCATCCACCTCGCCAAACCCCTCAGAAGTTCCGCCACCATCCATTGACCAATTCCCCCTTCTCCATTAACCGCCATAATCTCCGTTCACTCCCCCCGATCAAACCCATCACCCTGGCCACAGACCAACCTAGGCACGCACACCTAGGCCACCCCGTGCCATGCCACCGACCGAGTCACCTTCGTCGTGTCATGGCGAAGCCCCCTGTGTGATCTAATGAGGCCGCGATGCCGTTTTTCTTGAGAGCAGGTTTCGACCTCAACCGCCATTGGAGCAGACGCGAAGGAGCTTGCAAGCTCACTCTAGGCAGTATCGCTCCAGGTGCCCAAGTCCCAGGTGCACGGGCTCTCTTTGCGATTCCCTCATACCAACAATTGGAGTCCCAAGGTGCCACAGCTGCAGCAATTAGGCGAGGCAACCTCCTGCGGGCGCACGCGAGGCAGGTGGGACTTTTAGTCCCACCTCAAGCATTTTGGAGCAAGTGAAGTGGTATAACATGAATTTGTGTCATAGGCTCTTCGCCTCCTGACACGGGGTGAGGTCCCCTCGCCCACTCACCTCGTCCGCGATACACCACTCCGTGGACCTGATTGTCTGACCCGATTACCCAGCACTCCTCGCGCATCACCCACGCCAATGCACCTGGACCCAGGTGCACTAGCCTGACCCGTATACCCGAGAATGGCTCTGAGAGAGTTAGCCTAAGAGAGAAAGAGAGAGAGAGTTCGTAGGGGCAGGTAGGGGTAGGTTTTGCACTTGTGTGTAGGGAAAGGAAGAAGGAAGAGGAAGCTGAAGAAGGAAAAGCTAAGGGTAGGAGGAGCCACAGAGGAGCTGAGGACTAAAGGTAGAAGAAGCTGCAGAGGATGCTAAGGAAGGAAGGAGAAGGCACTGTTGCAAAGAAGGTAGAAAGGAATAGAAGCTAAGAAAGGAAGAAGAAGGCAGGAGAAGTCAGAGAAAGAAGAGAAGAAAGAGAAGCTAAGACCAGCACGTAAAGGAAAGGCAGTGAAGAAAGAAGACGAAAGAGAAAGAAGGAGGTCAGAAGCCAAGGCAAAGAAGCTAAGGGCAGAGAAAGCTAAGGCAAAAAGTAAGGAAGAAGAAGGAAGGAGAAGGCAGGAAGGAATAGAAGCTAAAGAAGGAATAGAAGACAAGAAGGAAGGAGAAGTCAAAGAAGAAGAAGGCTAAAGGTAGAAAGGAAGAAGAAGAAAGAGAAGAAGCAAGAGAAGAAGAAAAGCCAAACATTTTTAAGACCTTTAATTTTATAGTCTAAATCTTCCCAATTTCTCTTTTATGCTGCATTTTTCATATACTCATGCTTTACATTCTAAATTAGGTTTTGAGTAATCTTATGTGTTCAAATTACATCAATTATTGAGATTAGTACATGAATTCCATTTGCTCCCTGTGTTCGACCTCGGACTTAAAATTCGAGTAATAAAATTTATTTATTTTCAAAGGCGATTTCAACTATACTGCGACGCATCAATTACTTTTAAACACCGACATCGCCCCTGTAAACAGTCATTAACACCCTCTCACTTCTGATTAGGACACAAGTGTGTAATGGTCGTTTCAAGCAAGCCAAACTCAAGGGAACCCCCTTACCTTCCCACCTTCTCTTCGCAGATAATATTCTCATTTATGCCAGGGCCGATGCCAGAATAGCTTCCAACATTAAAAATGCCCTATATGTCTTTGGCAAAATTTCGAGGATGCACATCAACGAAGATAAAAGTTGAGTCTTTATTTCTAACCATGCTAAAGAGCATTGGAGAATCTGCCTATTACTTGGTATTCTTAAAGAGAAACTTTCTTGCAAATATTTGGGGATAAATTTGATGGGTGGACAGAGCAGTGCTCCTTTCAAATTTCTAGAAGATAGAGTCAAGGAGATGTTGGTAGGATGGAAAAGGAAATCCCTCTCAAGGATGGGAAGAGTCAAATGGGTGATTTGGGGAATTGACGGTTCCTTAAGATATTGGCTTTCCACCTCCCTAATTCCAAAAGGGGTCCTCAATCGAATCCAAAGACTCGTTGCCGATTTCATTTGGGATGGAGGTACTTATCCTGTGGCTTGGGAGACCCTTTGCCGTCCTCTTGATGAAGGGGGTTTGGGCCTACACTCCTTTGAGACACTACAAGCAAGCTCCTTTTACCAAAGCATTTGGAGACTTCTGATTATTTGAGCAAAAGGCTATGTCCCAAAATAGAGTTGTTGCACGTGGCTCGCTGCTCAAGATAGATTACTCAATCGCAGCAGGACGCTGCCTTGGGGATTGATCTCCCAAGCTTACCTTATGCACACCATTTATGGAGAGCTATCTGCGAGGAAATACTTCATATTGATTCTATCCCCACCTCTATTTCTCTTGCATGGAATGTGGGTAGGCATCTTGGAGCCACTAAAGAATCCTTTGGCGAGCTTCTCACTGTCAGTGTATGGACACTTTGGAAGAAAAAAAACTGCAGGTTGCACTCTAAGACCCAAATACCAACCTTCACGATAGCTGCTGAAATCAAGAGGAGCATTCTTTCTCTCTCTTGAAGCTGCAGCGGTTTCCCCTGATTTTTCTTTTGTTTTCTGATTATATGTGTTTTGGGTTTATCTCACGTACTTTGGCTGGTTAAGCTTTTTTTATTTTGAGTTAACTTATTTACCCAATTACTAAAAAAAAGAAAAAAAAAAAAAAAAAGGCTATACATTCCATGTGATCAAACGGGGACCAAATTCCAAAATCGATCCCCACCACGTTTTTTCCAACGAAAGTCGTACATATTTCTTGATGAGATACAGCGAACGCAACCTCCGACAACAACGCGTAGGCTGGGGAACACGTGGCAGTGGCCGACGGCCCCACCCCTGTTTTCATGCCGGTCCAAATAAAGCCCATCCACCCCATCACGTGATTATTCCCACACGATGCGTCCCATACGATTCGACTCCCACGAACAACGCGGGTGACATCCTATTTTTTCTCGGAATTGAGGAAACTTGCACAAATACCCTCCTCCTGCACTTGACCGACAAAGCGCGCCCCCGCGTTTCTGAAATGGCCACATCGTCTGACGCTTCTTGGAAGAAAAAACATGAGAAATCAAAATCAAAGGGAATCTCCCGCAACAGGAAATCATGGGAGCTTTAATTGATCCGTCGTTGTCCATCCAAGAAGGTCCAAAATCATAATTTTTAGCATGTGCTACGAAGATTCATGTATTGGTTTACGTGCATTTCATCCATCCAACATGTATTGCCGTTTTCTATTTGATTGGCTGATATGATATAACATGATTGGGAGAAAATAATAGTGGCGGTACTTCGCTTGCTGGTTCCCACTTGAGTTTCTCGATGTGTTCATGTTGAGTACCTACTGTTTTGACCTCGTCTGATGTAAATTAGTTGCTGGTACAGGTTACTAGCAGGTGACGTGTTTGGGACCTATGGAGACGATGAGATCTACGGTGCAGGCCCCCATTCCTCCCATGATACCGGGTAGAGTGGTTTAATTCATTTGTTAAAATGTGAATAAAGAATATGACTGTTTAAATTAGATTAATTGATACTCTAGGAAGTGGAATGAACCCTTGAGTAGAAATGTATGAGCCCGATGCTGAGTTACTCTGTTTAATTGAGATGTATGTTAAAATACGAGCTGTCTGTATGTGAATGAGAAAGTGAACTATGAAATCACAAGCTACATGTATATGATTGAGAATTGAATTGTTAAAACACGAGCGACCTGTATATGGATGAAGAACGAGTTATAAAATATGATATCTGAATATGGATAAATGAGATGAATATGAGCATGAACCCTACGGGAAATCAGGAGTAGAACTCCTGTGTATGAAAGGAATCTGGAATGTAGATGCGAAGTGAGCTAGCCCTTGCATACACGGTACAAAGGAGAGCAACTGTCCCTTTTAGTGTAGAGCAGAGTTAGTCGCCCTTGGGTTGAGACCCGGGGTTAGGATTGGCCACTCTACATCGACTCCTGTTGGCCCTCGCGTACGTGGTACCGAGGCGTGCTACTAGTGCAGAGAGGGAGCTAGCCGCCCCACGGGACCCGGGGTTAGGACTAACCAACCTACACTGACTTTTAGGCTCTCTGGGCAAACCGGGGTAGTCGAACAAGGGCACGCGGACTGTGGAGGGGTGAGACCCCTATTTAGTTCTGAGGGGTGAGACCCCTGTTCTAAGAGGGCAAGGCCCTATAGTGTTCTGTGCTATACTTTGGGCGCACCTGCTAGCGGAAACGACAAACCACGTGTCAGTGCAGGGTAGCTACTCGTGCGCTTATCATGCGTGCCATAGTCACCGCTACGTTGCGACAGTGACCTCGGGGTGGTTGATTGGGTGTAGGACTATCGCAGGGGACTCTCTCGACCAGGAGAGCACCACGTGTACCTTCTACTCCACGGAAAAGACTGCAACCAAGATCGTTCCCACGAAAAAAAAGCAAGATTAAGAAATACTTGGATACTTTGTGAAATAGATGAACCAGAACTACCTAGATGAGATAAATGGAAATGTATAGAAATGAGAATAAAACCTACTTGTTTATTTTTACTTTACCTGTACATAAATAATGTAAACACCACTCTACTCAGCGTTCGCTGACTCTGCCTTTTCGTAACCCTGTTTAGGACCAGGAGTTGAGCAACCCGAGTTTCCAGCTGCAAAAGGAGTTGGACTCACCCAAGCCCAGCCGTACTAGTTTCTTTTCCAGCTCTTTTGTTTCTGCTGTAGTCCTGAGTACTAGACTTTAAAATTACTATTCTCGTTACTTTTTGTTTTCTGTTGTTGTTATGGTGGCATATATTATTTTTGAGACAATTGTTCTACTTTCCTTTACTGTTTCATTTTTCCTTCTGCTTAGTTATATTGCACGTATGAATGTGATTAATTTCCCTGCTTTTGGCTATTTCTCGTTTGACAACTAGGTTTTGAGATTAGTCTAGGCAAGCTGATCTCGAGTCCTGTAGGTATCCGGAAACCAGGTCATAACAATAAATAATATAAAGCTATGCCTCAGCTCCTATCCCCTATCCTGCTCCACCACCTCCGAGGTTCTCGTCGTCTCTACGAGGTGGGTAGTGATATGAATTGTGATCCCGACCGCTACCCCGTAATAATACCATCATCTCCCTCATCAGCGCTCTCTGCTCCATCTCCTTCCTCTGCTCCTCCATGAATTTCTTGACATCTTGCCAAGCTTGAGTTTGCTGGTGAAACCGTGAGGTGACAACATAGAGCTGTGTCTGCAACTGCTGGACGACGGCTGTTGTTGCTGACCCCATCCACCCATACTAATTGGAGATCATTTGACTTCTCCCCCCACTACGAACAAGGCCTCCATGCTCTGGAGGCATGGTGCTCCTAAAAGTCTCCTCAGGTATCATAGGAGGGTGCTGCTAAGTGCCGTAAGCGGCGTCTATAGGGGGTTGATTAAGTTCATCACTTCTCCCTACAAATTATAATAATTTATTGTCATATTAAAGTAAGTATAAAAATCTAAGTAAATAAATAAATGTTACTTACATGTTTTGTCTGATATATCTCATGTATCCATGTTCCACCATCAGTGGTGGCCTTACTATGAGTAACCTCATACACACCAACCCAATCGAGCGTGGCACCATCGTGTGAATGTGCCTGTAAATATATTTCAGAGATTTACAGGTAATAATTGTAATTAAAACTTTAATTAAAAACATAAAAGTAACAAAATTATAAGGAATTACTTACATAATTAGCCTTAACTCTATCTATACTGGTTTGACCCAAACAGTGGGTCTGTCGTCGAGCTTTGGCCCTATGGGTTCTGTTCCTCTTCGCCTGATCCTATATATAACATATTGTAATGGAAAACAATTCAACAATTTATCTCCAAATGCAATTAAAAGTAATTGTAATTACCTTTGTCTCAGGCTTATTCCAATTATCACAGCATTCTCTCCACACATCTTCTGCTATTGTAGGAGGCACGTTCCTTAATCCCTCCCCATTAGATAACATTGAATTATAATACTAAATTATAGAAATAAATCAATAAAAAAATTAATTAAGTAAATAATAAAAAATGATAAATATTACAAATTTCACATTTCTCTTCGTTGTCATCCTCCAATCATGATGTCTTCTCGCAGTATGATGGAGAATGTACTTAGCGACATTCATATTGTCACCCCAATCAAAGACCGTCAATAATATTACAAATCGTATAAATGAATTAAATATTATTAAAGTAAACTTATATATATATATAATTATTTACCTACATATTATGAATAAGCTGCCTCTTGATCTCCCTTAAGCCCGACCTCCAGTTAAAAGAACAAAGGCGGATAAGCTCATTTACCATTATAGACAGTCTACTGGTAAAAGGAGGATAATCTGAATCTTCTCCAACTTCGTTGATATACACTTTGATTCCCGTCACCTCTAAAAGTGCATCTAAATGTGCATTTCTTGTCAGACCCCTTCCATTTTTTTATTACCTGATAAGAAAAATATAAATATTAAAAATTAAAACATTATCAACAAATTTTATTAAGATTTTACCGACAATTCACATCAGCGGAACTGGTCCTTGCCTCAGCCTGAAGGTTCTACTAAGGTGGCCTCTTTACCTCAACATCATCCTCACCCTCCTCATCCTCTTCCTTGTCATCGCTATCACCCTCGTCCTCATCCTCGTCGTCGTTAGGGTAGTGGGTGGCAACCTCTGGCTCTAGCTCTCACACTACATTAGTAACCACCCTCTTGCCCTTATTTTGGTACTGTCAAGCAAGATCACCAGGCTGGACATATTCACGTTGCCGGATAAATGCGGGACTAGGTACCATAACAACTGGGTGTGCATGAGGCTTACCAAGAGGGATGTACTCTGGAACGGATGGGGGAGTCTGGGTGCGAGGTGGCTGGGTGCAAGGTGGCTGGGTGAGCTGTGTGCGAGGCTGCTGGGTGTGGCAGGCCTGGGTCAGCTGGGTGCAAGGTGGCTGAATGCGTGGGGGCTGCATGCAGGCTAGCTGGGTCTCATCCCTACTCGCTGAGGTGCCCTACTCATCCTTACCCCTATTAGCAAATTTCTTGAATTTCATCTGCATATACATTAAAAGAATTAGTATTTGTATAAATTTTAAGAAATAAATAAATAAAAATAAAAAAAATCTGAAAAAAAATTTGACAGAGTTTCCATTGATGTTAAGAGATGGAGATGGGAAAACATGACATAAGAAAAAAAATTAATGTTATAAAGATAATTATACCTTACATCTCAATATCCATTGCACCTGCACCAACCTCTAGTAAGTGTTCTTGATAAGCATCTGCTTCTACGTCATTTTCGACATCTTTTTGCACGTCAAAATATTCACGTGGAATTGTCCGTACGAGTATAATCCATCCATTTCTACTGTTGTCAGGAATGTAGAAGACTTGAGATACTTGACATGTTAATGTAAACTATTCTGAAGAATGAAGAATTCGACGATTCTTATTCAAACCTAAAAAATCGTGCCTCTTATCAAATTTGAATCCAATGTCTTCTTTAAACACATCGAACCAATTGCACTTGAAAAGGATAACTCTACGGTCATATCTGAAGCCTATCTAAACGATTTCTTCGATATGTCCGTAGTAGCCATCACAACTGACAACAACACCAGCATGCTGCATGGCCTTCGCATCATCTATGGATTTTATCTTGAATCTGAATCCATTTATAATGTTACCTAAATGGTAATGTCCATAACTCAACGATTGATCCGATATTATGTCAAAGTCTTCCAACCATCGTGGGTCGTTCACTTCCTTCATTTGCATAACACATTCTTTAAACCACTCAAGAAAGTCGACGGTCTGTGTTTCTGGATGTGAACACTCCTTAAATTCATTATAAAATACATCAACTTCTAGAATCTGCTTAAGAATGTACAAGTGAGCTAGACCCCGATCGATTTCAGACATTGATTTGTACTCTGTGTAGAGGATAGACCTTCCTGGAATATCAAATATGGAAAGACAATCTTCATCATTCTCATTGTACCCTCTATCATAATTTCTCTGTAATTGATTAAATCGATTGTCAGTCTCATCCATATACATGGCACAAAGTTAATGGACTCTTCTACAAAATATCCTTCCACAATAGATCCTTCATACATAGCCTTATTTAACACATAACCATTAAGTTTCCTCAGAAATCGTTCAACTGGATACATCCATCTTTATTGCACAGGCCTAGCAACTTTCGCTTTATTTACAAGATGTAGAGTTAAATGAACCATGACATCAAAGAACGTCGGAGGAAATATCTGCCCCATTTTACATAATGTGACGACTATTTGCCTATCATAATATTATAATAAATCAGAATGTACAGTTTTCGAACAGATAGCTTTGAAATATCAGCTCATCTCTGTAAATAAATCTACAACTGGATTAGGTAGCACTCCATAAATAGCTAGTGAGAATAAGATTTGCATGTAAATGTGACCGTCGTGACTCCTTAACCCACTAATTTTCTTTTGAGCCTCATTTACACATCGAGAAAGTTGTGAATAATAGCCATCTGACACCCGTACTTCTTTCAAAAAGTTGAAAACTTTCTCTTGTTGATCATTGTTTAAGCTGTAAATAGCTTCCGGAAAGTCACAACTGTCATCTTCCTTTTCAATAACATGTAACTCTGGACGAATGCCTAAAGTTATTATGTCTTTTCTCATTTTCACAGTATCCTTTGGACTATCAGTTAAGTTGAACGTATCCAAAATGTTATCCACGACATTCTTCTAAATATGCATCACATCAAGATTATGTCGAATAGTTAGATCTTTCCAATACGGGAGTTCTATGAAGAAAATGCTCTTCTTTTTAAAACTCGTATGTTTCAAAGCTATATGATGTTTCTTAAACAGACGACCTAATCGTATGTAGTCAAGTTGTTGTAATTTCTCCATTATTTGAAAACTTAACAACCTTATCGAACTTCTACTTAGCTTATTCCCCAGATTCTAAGAAGAATACCGATAACTTTTACCGTCGAACTTGTCCTTAAACGCAGCTATTCGCCATCTATGCTCAACTGGCAGAAATCTACGGTGTCCCAAATAACAAAACTTGTTGCTTTCTAGTCAAAAATGCTGAGTGTCATCCATACATACTGGACAAGCAGACTTTCCATTTGTGCTCCATCCTGACAAATTTGCATATGCGGGGAAGTCATTAATGGTCCACAATAATGCAGCATGCATATCAAAAAATTCTTTTCTGTGTGCATCAGATGTACGAATGCCGTTACACCACAATAGTTTCAGTTCATCTACCAATGGTTGAAGATAAATGTCAATTGTATTTCCTGGCTGCTTTGGATCGAGGATGAGGACGGTCAACATCATAAACGACGATTACATACGAAGTCACGTAAGTAAGTTGTAAGCTACCATCTCGCCTGGTCAAATTGAATAGGATGGATACATGTTCTTGAAAGGATTAAAACCATCGTTTGCAAGACGCAATCTGACATTCCTTACATCCTCCGCAAATGCTAATTGAGTGCTGTCAAAAATTTTCCACTCTCCTAAATATACGGGATAACGAATGCGACCATCTCGTGACATATTATCCTTATGCCATGTCATCAAATTTGTAGTTCTAAAAGGCGTTGAAGCTTAGGAATAAATGGAAAGTAACGTAGAACCTTCTCCAACTATTTTTTCGCCCTTGTATTTAGTGGATTTCCCACTTTAAATCTCTCAACACCACATTATGGAGAACTACAAAACTCTACATATTCATTTCTGTAAAATACACAATCATTTGGACAAGTGTCAATTTTCTCGCAATTTAAACCAAGTCCACGAATCTATTTCTTTGCTTCATACCATGTCTTTGAATAACCTTTCAGATCATTTAAAAGCTCTCCAATGAATTCAAACAACTTAGACATCAACTTAGAGGTCGCTTTATTCATAACCTTCATCCGAAATAACTTCAAAAGAAATGACAACATAGAAATGGACATGATACCGGAAGCAATAGGTTTGTCCGCTGCCTTAATAGCATCATAAAACTGATTACAAATTTTCCACTAGTCAGATCTTCAACTCCTACTCTCATCTCATCAAGCATTTCGTCGATGTCATCCACTTCAATGTCAACAGCTGTCTCATAGAAATCTATCAGAGATCGTCTGTCTTCCTCTGTCTAATCCTCTCCATGAGCAATCCAATTAGTATAATACTACTATCAACCATTGTAAATCATGTGCTCGTATACAGTGTTCCTATCATGTGAATACCCATTCAAGCACCTCCTACATGAGCAAAATATCCTGTCGAACTTGTCTTCTAGTCTGGATGACTTCCTATCGTCATGAAATGCCCAATCAAAGAACTCCCTCAATCCATTCTTGTATCGAGAGTAATCCGAGTTCCTCAAACTAATCCAAGACCTATCCATGATAATCTACAAAAATAAAATAAAACTACCCAATAATTATAATTAATTTGATTTCATAACAGTGTTTGTATTTTGATTAAGATTTTCACTTAATAGATCATCCTTTAAAATTTGATCACAACGTTACTTGTTACATGTAATCGGTGTCTGGAGCGGCATCTCCTCGCACTTCTCTTGTATACCCCCCAAGATTAACCTTAACTACATTCCCAATAACTCTCATTTAAGGGTGCATTAGGAACATAGATAAGATCAATTGGTATACTAGAGAAGAGCGAAAATATACTACCAAAATTCCTCCAGACATCGGTTCCATGTAACAAGTAACCCTAAGTTGTGATCAACTCTTCAAGGACCCTCATTTGTTCGGAACTTCTCTGAACAAAGAACGATGACTCTTATGGCATGCCATAAAGACAAAGCTTCGTGAATGTAAGTGAGGTATACAAACACTTTCCATTGTCCATATAACATGATCATGAGTATCGATAGGCAAGTATTTTGACACGATTATTTCATCCGAAAACCTGTAACATAGGGGTTATAATATCTATTGTTTGGCCTCAAGTGCATCTAGATTTATACAAGTGTGTGTATCAATGAATTCATTAAAATAATAAAATTTACAATAAAAATAAATAATTATATACAAAATAAACATAGATTCCTCCTCTGTTTCCCTCCTCTCCCTTCTCTCCTATCTCCCTACCATACCACTTCCTTTCTACTCTCTTTCTCTCTTCTCCCTACCCTTTCTCTCATGCTTCCCTTCCTTTATATTCTTCTCTATGCATCTCTCTCCCTCTTCTTCATCTTCTGTCTATTTATTTATCCTCTTCCCTCTCTTCTCCCTATCCTTCCTCTCCTCCTTCCCTTCATTAATTCTTATTTTTCTTTGTTCATCTCTTTCCCTCCTCTTCCTCTTCTACTCCATCTCCTTTCACTTTCCCTCTCTTTTCTCATTACTTCTTCTAAACTTCTTAAATTCATAAAAATTTTCACAGAAGAAATACAATCAAATAAGCATTCAAAAATAAGCATCAAGTAGGCATACCCCACATTCATAAAAACATTCACACATCATAATATCATCAAGTGGGTACACCCCACATTCTAAACCTAGCTAAATGGGTACACCCCACATTCTAAACATAATTAAGTGGGCATACCCCACATTCATTCACAAATGAATTAAGACAACTTAATTTCATACCTCAATAAAGCACATGAATCACAAAGAAGGTGTCCGACGACGCGAAATACCTAAATCAAATTACAAATATTTATAAGAAAATAACTTAAATAAATTTAAAAAATTAATCAAATTTAACATTCACTTAATACAAAATATTTTATAATTAGGGGGAGCAATAGAAGGAGGAGCATGGGGTGCTGCAGATGGGATGAGGAGGAGGAGGGGCTAATCGAGGATGGGGATGAGGAGGAGGGGGGCTGCGGATGGGAGGAGGAGGGGCTGGGGATGGGGATGGGGATGAGGAGGAGGAGGGGGGGCCTGCAGATGGGAGGAGGGGCTGGCCGAGTTTGGGGATGGGGAGGAGGAGGGGCAGCATTAGCAAGGAGGAGGGGGAGGGGTTGCGGCTACTGGAAGGAGGAGGAGGGGTTGCGGCTACTGGAAGGAGGAGGAGGAGGGGTCTGCGGATGGGATTGAGGGGGAGACGGCAACGACGTTGCTGGAAGGAGGAGGCGACGACTGCTAGAAGGAGGAGGAGGAGGATCTAGGGTTGCGTGCGAATGGGAAGAGGAGTGGCGGCACATGAGGAGGAGGGGGCTAGGGCTACGTGCGGATAGGAGGATGGCTGGCGGCGCATGGGAGGAGGACGATCGACTGCGCACAGATGTGGGATGAGGATGAGGAGTGCGCACAAACGAGGATGATCAAGGGGAGGAGCACACGGCGGTGAGATCTCTGAGGAGGAAAGCCTTACGAGGAGGAGAGGTTGATGGAGGAGGAGAGCTTTGATCAGGAGGAGCGCGCGAGAGGTTGAAGAAAGATGAACAACGCACGGGGGGTCAGTCGCTGGTTTTAGGGCACAGGAACTTTAGACAACGATTTTTGTAAAAACCATCGTTTAAAGTCAGGTAGGGCGTGAAAAATGTCGCCCAATCAAAATTTGCAATCAATATAGACAACGGTTACAAGATAGAACTGTCATCTATAATACAATGGTTTTTATACAAACCGTCGTGCAAATATATGTGGGTCCACCACTCTTATTGCACGGAATTCACGATAAATACATACGACGGTTGTAATTCCAACCGTCGTATATATGAAGAATAAGACGATTTTCAAACCATCATCTTTGAACTCTTCTATATACGATGGTTTTAACAAAAAACGTCACTACAAAAGTGTTGTAAAAGCCCTTTTTTCTAATAGTGATCATAGTTGAAACAAATATCACCGATGATCACTAAAATATTATTGATGATTTTTAGCTTGAAATCAATCATCTCCGTTGAATTTTACATCCGAATCAAATATCATCAATAAGCATTAAAATATCACTAATGATTTTTAACTCTGAACTGCTGATATTTGAAATATCACCATTGATATATAAAATACCATCAATGATTTTAAATTATAATTAAAAATCATTGACAATTCCTTGATCTTTGATAGGTGATAAATCCACCACATGCATTGTAAGGGATATGTGACCTTTGACTTGGTAATGACAAATGTTATCGGTGATATTGTGAATGCATCGATGCATTTCGTTGGTAGATCCCACTAGGATATATTCCGACGCCTATGAGAGGGACACATGAGGGGGGTCACGTGACTTGGTTCTCACTTTTACGTTGTAAAACTCATTTTTCTACCAATGTCCTTTACGAAAAAAAACCTAAATTAAGGTTAACACAAATTTTGTGGGATGATTTTCACATCCAAACCAAATATCACCAACAAGCTCTGAAATATCACTGATGGTTTTTAACTCTGAATCAAATATCACCGCTGGTATTTGAAATATCACCGGTGATTTTCAGTTATAATTAGATGATGAGTCCCACCACGTGCATTGTAAGGAATATGTGACTTTTGACATGACAGTGACAAATATTATTGATGATATAATGAATATATCGATGCATTCTGCTAGTAGATTACACCATAACATATTCCAATGCATGTGAGAGGGGCACATAAAGGGGATGCGTGACTTGATTCTCATATATTTTTAAGTTTGCAAAATACATTTCCTAAAGCCATCTTTTACCAAAAACATCTAAATTAAGGTTGATACCAATTTTATGAGTGGTAGCCTTACTCCCAACTTTACACCTCATTCCAAGGGATCACCATATGATGCCCCTACAAGGGTTAACTCTCGTTTCAAGTAAATATCACATGGAGTTAGCCCCCGTTTCCAAATTACAAACTCGAATTAGCTTAACACCCTATGCAAACTAGACCTGATATAGAGTTCGAAAGGGTCAAAGTACGTTTTAAGACAGGCCCATATTTTGAACCAGAGAAGAAAGGTATGACTTGAGACCGATTTAGGGATACGCATACAATTATCCACCGAGAAATAGCTACAAGATTGAAGGCCGAAACGAGAAAGAAATAAACACAAACTCGAACGGATGCAACCTTCATCCGGAAAAGGAGATTATATTATTTATACACAAGAACAACGGCAACGGACGACCACCATGCAAGAAAAAAACACAATAGCAAATTTCGCCGTACGATCCGTTCGCCGTCGACACCAAACTACCACGTACGGACAGCGATGAGACCCCTTCCCCGGTCCCGCTGACGTCACCGGATCCACCACGCCACCAGCTCGTCCACCAGCGACTCCCACACCCTCCTCTCCACCTCCGCCGCCACCCACCGCACCTCCCCCACCTTCTTCACCTCCCCCATCTCCCCCACCATCTCCCACCATCGCGCCCGCGGGAGCCGCTTCGTTCCCCGTGGGCTCCTCGTCCGCCTCCTCTCGCACCGCAACCTCTCTCCCCTCTTCACCACCGCCACCACAGGAGGGGAAGTGTTTGCCTTCGGGGAAGTGTTTGCCTTCGCCTTCGTCTTCAGCATCTCCACATCGTCCGCCTCAAACCGCCGCGACCGCGTACTCGAGGACACACGTCGCGGCGGCGGCGGCGGTGGCATCGGTTTGCTCTTCTTAGTGGAGAAGGGAAGTGTGGACTTGAGCTCGAGGAGGGTGGAGGGGCTGAGATTCTCCTTACTGTCGAAGGAGAGCCGCGGGGACCGGTGATCCCTCGATGACAACGACGCCCGCGGGGTCGTCGGGAGGGAGATCGAAGCCCCCGCGCGGTGGAGGTCCTCCAGGTGCCGCGGCTGGAGGATGCCGCGAGGTGGAGGAGGGGGGAGGTCCAGCCCCATCAGCCTTGCCACTACGTTGCCCGTCCTAGCGTGATAGCTCCGACGCATCCCTTCCGCCGCCGACATCGATCTCCGCTCCGGGGCGATTTGGATTGCAAACTGCATGGAAATTCGAGTGTAGATTATGTGTGTGTGTGTGTGTGTGTACATGTGTGTGTGCGTGCGCGCGTGTGGAGTTGCTGTTTTGAGCTCGAACGTGGTTACTTGTCTAACCGACTGAAAGACTATATTAATTAGATGTTTACTTACGGGGATGTCGAGGTCGATCCGGGAGGAGGAGAAGGAGGAGTCCAGGCTGTTGCGGGGGGCCTCGATGCCGCTGAGGTTGGGGCGGCGGCGGTGGCTGTGGCTGTGGCTGTGGCTGCGGACGGCAGCGGTGGTTTCGAGAGAGGGGGCATCGAAGAGGCAACTGATGCAGCTTTGGGAGGTGGTGATTGTGGTGGTGGTGGTGGTGGTGGTGGGAGGTGGTTTGCAGTTATGCTTGTGGGTTTCTCGTCTTCTGAAGGGAAGAGTCCACTGCTTCCAAGTTCCCATCTGTGTGTGCGTGTGTTTGTGTGTGTTCGTATGAGAGAGGGAGAAGAGAAGAGGGAGAGGTGGAAGAGGAGTTGTTGGGGGTGGAGGAAGAGAATGGCTGCTCGAGGAAGGAGAGATAGACGGGGGAATTTGCATACATGCATACATGCCTTCCTTGCATTCAAACTTACGCACATGTTCCCAAGATTTGTGTCCTCATCAGTCATACATGTTGCTATTATTCTGAATATATTATCTGCATTAAAAATATATGCACCTTTCGTTCCTCCAAAATTGTGTGTGATCGACGTGTCTCACACACCAAAAAGAAAGAAGTAATGCCAAGTCTACACTTTCCCCCACACCCGTTCGCGCACCCTTCCCCTTGCAAAACTGTGTGGGAACGGGGGCAATCAGCTCGTCGATATTTGGGAAATGGTAGGGTTGGGAATAGGTTTGTATGATGAGGAAGACTTTCCACGAGTCTTTTTTCAAGTTCTATTTCAAGTTTTCTCTCATCGGAAAAGGGCACATATTTTAAACAGAACATGTACTGTGCAGAGGAACGTATGTACTGTTGATCTAAGGGTGAAATGTAAGATTCGAAAAAAAAAGCTTGGGAAAGTTCTTCTGTAAACCGGTGCTCTTGTAGAATAAGCAAGAGGAATAGAAAATAAATGATATAGAATGATAAAATAAATAGATTTTAATATTTAAAACTTTATGCAGATAAAACTCATTCCACCTAGAAGATGAAAAAAGTTATTCGCTTAGAGTTAAGTTCTCTTGACTCAACATAAATGGATGATGGATTAAGCGGTGAATAAACACATATTAGGTACTTAACTTGCCCATCAAACATAGTCATAGGAAGTAGAAAAATTATTATCTTAAAGAACATAAGTAAGGAAATAACTGTTACAATGTATTTTACAATACTTGCCTCATATTCAACAAATAAAAACTAAAATATATTAATTAGAAATTAAAATATATCAATATATTTTTATTTTTAATAGATATATTTTAATTTTTAACTATTAAAAAATTAAAATATATTATTTTAAAATTAAAATACACTAATTAAAATCATCAGATACAGTAATCTATCACATTCTCTCACTTCACAAAACGCGTACAAATTGAAGACAATCAAAAGATTGAAAATTATTAGTTGGAAATCAAGGAGTCTCGAAATCTAATGGAGAAGAATTCAATGCTCTACCATGTAATCAACAACGATGAAGCAGTGGATATATCCAAGTAAAATAACGGTGGAAGTTTATGCACAGGTTACTGCACACGACGTACGGTAACTCCCCCACCTCCCCGGACGGATCGACTAAAATCTTCGCTAAGAATAATCTTTCATCTGCTCTTCCAAAATATATATATATATATATATATATATATATATATATATATATATATATATATATATATCTTTCAGCTGACCTAAACTTTGAAATTTGTTCCAGGAAAGCCGACATCAGGAGGTGACCCTAAACTTTGATGCTCAGTCTAATGACAAGGGACCTAATTGCAGACAACCTGGGTTGAGGTTATTGTAGATTCAGGGCACAATAAAAGAAGCCAAATGAGCATGGTGTTAGGCTACCAGCATGGACACCATCACCCATCAAATCCCCCAACGGGCCCATGCATTACAAAGAGAAATATTTTGACAAAGTGAAAATCAGAGTCAAAATCCACACCCCCACCTACAAAAAAAAAAAAAAAATGCCGTGGGCGGGGAGGTGGGGGCCAAATCCCAAAACATAATGTGTTGTGTGGAAGAGAGGTGTGAGAAGCAAAGGTTAAAATGCATGAGTTTGCTTGAATTTTAACCTGTGTTATGACTTGGGTTACCATCAGATCCCGAGACTTTAGTTTACCTTAATATTTAGGAATATTTAGCTAAGGTGTTGGGATAAAATAATTAGTATTGTGATGTAATGTTAGTAAATATTTATTTAATATTAAGATATTGGTATAAGTTTATTTTAATAAAAATATTATGTTAAGGTGAATATATTTTAATAAATATTATTATTGATTTAATATAGTAGGATGATTTAATTGAGATGTTGATTGAAGATGGATATTTCCTCTTCCCCCTCACCTAATCTCTCATTCCCCCATAGGGGGCATAACATATCCCAAATTTCACATGCAAACAGCGCCTTAGCCTTTCTTTGGATTGAAAGATACAAAAGAGAAGGAAAAGGAGGGAAAGGGAAGGTGAAGGGAGGGTATGGTTTAATCACCGTGAGGATAAGAAGAAGAGGAAAGTATAGTTCCTGTGTTTGGATGAATGAGGAGAAAGAAAGGAAGGGAAAATGGTTATCGCTACGTTTACTTATGTTGACAAAAAACGTGTTCGTACGATGCATCCACATGTATGAGAAGAAAATGTGTCGTTACTCTAGTTTTAATTCTAACCATCAAAAAATATACCACGATGCTTGAATTGGGGGCTTGATCATGGTGTTTATTATTTTTGTTAATCAATATATAAATGACATTTATTTAATATAATTACCTTAGAGTAAGGATTGAAGTGAGTGTTTTCTAAGACCTCTTTAAATAATTTCGATCCATCTAGTTGGTTAAGGAATCTACTCTCTAACGAAATTACTATTTTCAAGACTTTTTGTAAACGATGATTTATAGTTGAAAAATAGAAAATACACCCCCACTGTCGTTTCCACGCACCTCCTATTCCTGAGGTGCACGTAACGGACAACGTGGACTTAAGGAGCGGTGGTGTGCTGAAAAAGCTTTATTTTTTTGGAGAGATTTTTCAAAGTTCCCTGCTGCAGTGCTTGTTTGCCCCCTCCCCCATCCCCTCGTGTTGCGACGTGTGCTCTTTGTGTGTGAAAATATGAGGTGCACCACAAGTGAGAAGGCATGCTTCTCCGTGTGCTGCTAGTGACGTTTGCGACTACCTGCTGAGTTTGTGTTCGAGTTCGTTTGGGTGGTATCGTGTGCTTCTCCGTGTGTTACTGGTGACGTTTGCGACCACCTGCTAAGTTCGTGTTCGAGTTTGTTTGAGTGGGATCATGTGCTCCGTGTGCTTCTGGTTCGTGTGTGGCTTCCTACTGAGTTCATGTTCGGGTTCGTGTGCTGCATCTTGTGTTGCAGCTTGTGCTGCATCAGAGTGGGTGAGGGAGTGTGTGCTGCATGTTCTGGAGCATGTGCTGCATCAACATGTGTCCTTTGCTTGTGCCTTTTGAATCGTGTGCGATTCCTCATACTATGCTCACAAAAACATTCCCGCCCAGAAAATTACATTATTGTTGAAATGAGGGAAAGGTAGGCACTTGATTATATTTATATCTTTATTTGAACGTAGCAATTACTACATAGTTGATGTTGTGCTGCACAAAGAAAAATAGAGAGGATGTGGAGAATCATGCTTGTACATAAGATTAGGAAAACTTTAGTGGAAGCCTTCAGAAATGATATATATAAGATAACATAAATAAATTTGATATGTCACAATATACATGTAAATCTGCTAGTTTGTGTAAACATTAGAGCACACACCACAGCACAATGCACACACCACAACAACGAAAAGCTCATGAATAGCACGACATGTTTTATTGTGAGGGCCCTCCTAAAAAGTACAATAGAGTACAACAATGACCTTACAATGCAACAAATAAACGACAACACAACACAACCATCTTCAACATCACCACACACGACCACACATCCTCCAGCACACTAACCGCACACCAGCCCCACACCTCAGCCTCACCTCCTCCAGCACCTTCTCCAACACACATTGCTACACCACAACACTGTCCTCCAACGCACACACACAGTAGCCTCGAAACACCGACAACCCTCCTCCACCTCAACGCACACTAGTACTCCAACACAACAGCAGCAAGTGTTGCAACAAGTGCTAGTGTACTTTAAGTGACTAGGTTAGGGGGTATGTATGCAATGGTGTATGCATGAACGGCGGAGTACGAAAGATGAAGAAGCTGTGATGTGCTGCCGCATGTGTTCTTCGATTGTCAACTCCAGAGATTACCCATTGTCTGAAACCGATGCTCCTTCCCCAACGTGCAGGCAGCGGAATAGTGCACCACTTACCATGAACAGTCACACATATGTGCGGTGATTGTCTCCACATGTGCGGAGGTGAGTGGTCTCGAATATGAGAAGTATAATTTCAGAGGAAGGGTGTAAGAAGGAGAGTAAGTAGATACAAAATAAATTACCTAAAGGAGAGAGAGATCCTTTTATAGGAAAGCAAGTGTGTAAAAATATAAAAAAAAAAATTACTTATATGTACTAATACTCTTCACAGTTTCTTCGTGTCATCGAGGAAAGGAACCATCTCAATCGATTTGACTTGCACCTCTTTAAAAATACATAGCTAGGAAGTGTGACGTGTCCTACCAACACTTGCACCTGTTTCCGGCAAGTCACATGAACTAATTGCCTACAGTTTCAGTATTGTAAAGTTGCATCGTGATATCTTTCCTAACTAATTATCTTTCCATAAGTGTCCCCATGATTCTATATATCCTACGTTTATTTCCCCTACGAATAAGCAAATATAAGATAAAGAAAAAAGTTTGGATTAATATCAATCTGTGTCTTCTCTCCCACCTCCTGGTAATTTAACTCGACTTCCTATTCATGTCCATCTAATAAAATAAATCCATAAAATAACTAACGAGCATGACTATCATCTTAAAAGAAAATCCACAAAATCCATTTATGCAATTGACATAAACCAAAGTCAACCTCATTGAAATAATTATCCAAACATACCACCGGGTATTTTTTTCCATCTAATTGCATTTTAAGAAATTCATTTGCACGGATATTTGTTCACGTAGAAGTTCACGCATCCCCTTTGAACTAGATTGTATAGATTCAAGTACCATGTGTGATGAATAATGCTGCTTTTGTTGAAATATCATCAATTAATGCAATGCCACTACTTAAAAAGGAGATTATCAAATACCATCATACAAGGTGATCAAAAGAAGTGAGGGACCACCCACATACATGTCTCAAGGAGATGATATTTGCAGTTTCTCTTCTAAAAAAATGATAGATAGTTAAAGTTTTGTTAATCAGAATTAAGATTGGAATTTATAGCACAAATCTGAGCCTATATAAGCACACCTTTTACTAGTACGTGATCTTGCAACAATGTTGACATATTCATGGTGGTTGTCGCATTCTGAGGAAGCTTCGGAATCAAAATTAAGTTCATTGGATATCTCTTCAAGTGGTTCTTGTTCACCTTTCGTTCGAACAGATGTTTGTTCCTTTTAAAACTTTACTTTGTGATATTCATCTTTCATGGTTCATATTAGACTATTTAAATCAATGTAAAAAAGCTTAGAAAGTTATATTACTCTTCGCAACAAATGCCCCAAGCGTGCATCATTTCTTGCAAAACTAATGCCTTGAAGCAACATAGTTGTACAAACAAAAGAACTATTTGTTTCGTCTGGGATCAACGTAAATCAAAATTAGGATACGTAGATAAATGTACAATAGGTTTCCAGTGTAACAAAGAGAACTAAAAAGAAAAATGTTTAATCACACCTTTGATGCCTTGCTGAAGTGGGGAGAGATGTACTCAGTTGGAGCCTTGTCAAGGATGTATGATGAGTTGAGATTTGTCTTGCAATGTGAAAGGACAAATAAGGTTTTGATATTATAAAAGTGGGGCAATTTTGCTATGTAAAATTACAATCCTTCCCTCTCCCTCCAATCTATCCAATTTGAAAGGGAAGAACAATTGGTCCTACAACTCCTTTTTTAATCCCTCCTACTGCCTCCCAATCCTTTCCCTTCTTGCAACAAAACACACGAAGTGTTGGACTTTCCCTCTCCTTCTTGTCCTTTCCATCCTATTCCACCTATCCAAACAAAGGCTTGGTAAGATGAGGATCACCACTGTGACATAGAGGAGAGATCGAGCATCACTGATTCTCTATTAGAGTCGATGACATGGGGAAGGATTCCCATTGGGACGACATGGAGAGAAGCCCCCAAAGAGTAGGTGATGAAAAATAACCTTGCAGGAAAGAATGAATGTAAATTAGAACTAAAAGCAAACATCCTAATATTAGCAGGTGTGTAACAACTTGGTGCCTAACAACCTTCAGATAAATTGGACAAACTCCTCTAAGATCAATCCTTAATTCTTCATGAGGACCAATTTCACCCATTACTTAGAACTTCCTATCACACTTATCGTACTCATAACCTACCCACAAGACAAAGGATGCTTGGAGAACTTCTCATAGTAAACGAAGAAGAACATCTTCTCGCCATCTTCTTTAACATCTCATCACCATTAACGTTAACAAGGGAGACAACCCAAACAATTGGTTACCTAAGAGAAAACTAGAAATCAAGGAGGGTGTCATGGCCCGTTCCCAGCTCCCTACAGAACTCGAGGACAGGTCGCCTCGATGAACCCTAAGATCCAGTTGTCCAACGAGAAATAACTGAAAACATGCTTATTCCATAACCACACAAATAATGTAACTAAGTAAAAAATAAAAACTAAAAGTAGTGAAAAAGAACGGCAACTACTATAATATTATGGGCCATCAACGAGAGGTACAAGTATAGAACACAGCCATCACAACAAAACTAGTACACATATAGCTGGAAAAATATGAACCACAGGAACTCACTACAACAACTAGCAAAAGGAAACTACAGCTGGGCTTGACTGGGCCCAACACCCTCCGCAGTCGGTGGCTCTGGCTGCACAAATCTCTGACCTGTTCAAAGTTATAACATCTGGAGTCAGCTAACGCTGAATAGAGTGGTGGCTAAACATGTAATGTAATTTAGACAAGCAGCTTAAAATATTATCTTCTGGTTCCAATTATCTTATTACATAATTGTTGATCTGAGTACTCCAATCGGGTTCCATGACAATGTTCAATTTTTCTGTTCCCTGAGGGAACGATCTTGCTTGCAGTTTTCTCGCAATGCAGGATGTACACGTAGCACTCTCCTGGCCGGGAGAGTCCCAGTGGTAGTCCTACACCCAGTCTACTACCCTGGGGTCACTGTCGCGACGTAGCGGTGACAACGGCACACGTGATAAGCGTACAGGTAGCTACCCCATACTGGTACACGGTCAATCGTTTCCGCTAGCGGGTACGCTCAAACGTACAGAACGGAACAGCACAAGGCCTTGACCTTCTCAGAAAAGGGGTCCCTTACAGTCCACGTATCCTTGTCCGACTATCCCGGTTTGCCCAATAATCCTAACAAGAGTTAGAGTAGGAGGGTCAGTCCTAACCCTGAGCCCCCTCGAGCAGCTAGCTCCCCCCTACACTAAGTAGCTGTCCTCGATACCATGTACGCGAGGGCCAACAGGAGTTGACGTAGAGTGCCCAAACCCACCCCAAGGTCTCCACCTAAGGGGCGGCAAGCTCCCCTCTACTCTAAAAGGGATAGTTGCTCTCTTCGGTATTACGTACACGAAGGCCAGCTCACCTCCCTAAACCAAGTCCGAACAGCCACCTGTGGCGACGAGTTCCAGAACCATCTGGTTCTCCGTACTACAGTACTCATGTCTCATTCTACATTCCTCGTAGGGTTCGTATATGAACTTTTCTTATTTCATATATGGTTTGTTATATTCCGAACAGGCAGCTCAATTTCCATATTTATCACAATACGAGTTTGTTTTCTATTCATAGCGTGGCTCCTTTCAGGTAGTATAGGCAGCTCATGATTTATTCAATCATTCATCTCACTACAAATGCATTTCCTTTAGCCCTAGTATTCATGTCACAACCTAGGGTTCAATCGAATAGATGTATTCTAAAGCATGCGTTTACTTCTCCCTAGAATTCATCTCAAATCCTAGGTTCAACTAATTTTGTGCATACACTTTATTAATTTCAAAATTAGGGTAAGAACCACTCTACAAGGGTAACCGGGTGGAATGGGGGCTCGTATAGTAGCTCCCAACGTCTCCGCAGGTCCCGTATACTCGACAGACAGGAGACCTATGACATGAGTTGGCAGGTCAAAAGTGTTCAAAATGACACGAACAAAGTACCATTACATAGAAAAACTTGCACGAAAACCAAAGACATTTCGTTTGCGGAAAATCGACATCGTTTGGGCCCTGAACGGACTCGAAAACACTAATCTTGACTAAAATCAGACATTTGGGAGAGGTCCCAGACATCTTAAATGAACTCACAGGCATACCTTGCTCGGGGCGCCTTCCTTGGACATCTAGGACTCAGTGTAGACGTCTAAAAGTGCCTTCAGACATCTGGAGATGATCCCAGACATCTGAAATCAACTCGATCCTCGCACCTACGTGCCTCCCAACCTCTAACATACGTGCGTGCACGGTCAGAAATTTGGTAAAAAGATAATCAATTGAAAATATGCTCTATCAAATGTCTGGAAATACCTCAAGACGTCTGACAAGACGTCTGACACGCTCCACAAACGTCTGAATCTGCTGAAAAATGATTCTGCAGAACCGTTGGCGAGTTCTTCTCGCGACGCCTTCCCCTCCACGTGCTGTTGCAACTGTAGCAGAACTCGCAACAGTGGCAGAAGTAGCTCTCCTCCTCTCCCGCACATGCTCCTCTGGCTCCCTGCTCTCCTCCTCTCGGTTGTGGTGTGGGGAGGATGGAGGAGAAACGAGGGGGGTTAAATGGAGGAGGTATGGGGGAGGGAATGGAGGAGAGAGGGAGGTGAGGGTGCCGCAGGGGAATGGTGCGGCGTGCGGAGTGAGGGGGGAGGAGAGGGGTGTGTACGGTGGGAAGTGGTGGTGGGGAAACTACAGGAATGCCCCTGCAATTTTTCCCCTTCCCCACACAAACCCCTAAAGCAAAAGTTAAGGGGTTTAAAATTAAAAACCCCTACGGATTACAAAAATGCCAAACCCTAACCCCTCGACTATAAAAGACCCCCTTCCTCTCCTCTCCACTCCACTACCACCACACCCCTACTCCACCACCGTGAGCGAGGGTGAACGAGAGAGAGAGCGCGAGAGCGAGGAGGAGGAGCGTGCATGAGGAGGAGGAGAGGGTAGAGGTTGAGAGCTTCGTGGAAGCTCGTCGGAGGCTCGCACGGCCACCGCGGTGCGTGTGGGAGGAGGAGGACATCGGAGCGTCGTCCCTGACCTTCTGCAGCAGTTGGGGCTACAGCGGAGCAAAAGGAGCCGCAGCGAAGCGCGACGAGAAGCGTAGGAGCGCGATCTGAAACTGGAATTTTTCCAGTATCAGACATCCGAAGTGTCTTCCATACGATCGGCTAGACGTCTGGCGTCGACACCAGACGTCTGAAAGCATTTATGTGCGAAGGTACGTCTTCCTCATCGTTACGGCCATGTAGGCCGCACCGCAGATGATCCTGTTTGGGCTACAGTGGCTTGCTGCTTTGTCGTGCGCAGTAGCAGCTTTGGGAAGGTGCACAGAACACCCTTTCATGCACTTCCAGACGTCTGAACAGCTTACCAAACGACCGGAGGCATTCCCAGACGATCGGAGGACTAGTCAGACGTCTGGAACTGTGTTCAAACGGTCGCGGGGGAGTCCTGGACGTCTGAGGGCACTGCAGGAGCTTGAGGTGAGTCTCCGTGAATTTTAAAACGTCTGGACTTGTTTCCAGACGTCTAATTTAGGTCTACAGACATGTTTTTGACCTGTTTGGGGTTCGATCGGGATCCATTTTACGCAAACAAAGTATCTATGGTTTCCATGTGAGTTTCTCTACATATTAGAAGCCTTTATACATTGTTCTGAACCTTCCGTTGTGATATGTTCCTTGGTATAGGACTTCAACCTGTTACGTGTCTGGGGCTTGCAGAGGCACGTGGTTCTGCGGTTCAAGCCCCTAGTACTCTCGGATTGTCTGGTAGAGTGGTCCACCCCTATTATATTTAATAAATATGAATGCATCAATGAAAACTAGTTAACTGGAAACCTAGGATGTGGCATGAACCCTAGGGCAGAGAAATGGTTGAACCAATTATTCTGCATAATTGTAATTGTATATCCATGAATGACCTAAATTGTTAGCAACTGCCTGTAAATAAGTATAAGTTGCCTATTAGAATATAAGCTGCCTGAGATAACTAAATAGTTACCTGTGATATCACTTGTTGCATGTGTTAAACTGTGGAAATACGAACTGCCTGTCTATAACGAGAAATGAATTGTGAATGATAAAACCTGGATTGGAATAATATGGTAAACATGAGCATGAACCCAACGGGAAGTTAGGCATAGAGCTCCTGTAGTTAGATGGAAAAGTAAGGAATGTGGATGGGAAGTGTGTTGGCTCTTGAGTACATGGTACTAAGGAGAGTGACTGTTTCCTCTTGGTGTAGAGCAGAGCTAGCCGCCCTTGGGTTGGGACCCGGCTTTAGGATTGGCCACTCTACACTGACTTCTGTTAGCCCTCGTGATGAGAGACTCATCATGATCTCTAATTACCCCTAATTAACTAGTCTTCCTAGTTAATTAGCTAAGGTTATGAGTATATAACGGTTAATTATGAATTAAGGGATATAGAGTAAAGGATCTTAAAATAAGTTAAAAGTGATATTTTATAATTAAATTAACATTATTAATAATTTAATTAATCATTGGACTCGAGATCTTATTAACCATTCTCTTAATTAATAAGTTAAGTAATTTAAACATAATGTATACCTAAGTATATAATAACTAAAGTAATTTTACTTAATCTAATAAATTAACTTAAAAAGGTCAAAAATGTAAATCCAAGGTGAAAACATAATAATTACCTTATTTACTAACATATATAAAAAGTTAAAAAAGATCTAAGTTAAAATAAACCTTTAAAACCTGGGTTTACATTTAGGTCCTTAAAATTCATTGCATCAGGTCCTTAATTTTCATAAAGGTCCTTATGTTTCACTACATTTAGGTCCCTCTCATCTTCTTCATCTGTTTGGACGGCTGACGACAGAGAGTGATTCCATCGTGCGATCACCGCCATGCCGACATCATCCTTCCTTTTCCAAGCTCTTTGAGCTTGCGCACACCACTACATCTTCATCCATCGGTCTGGATCACTCAAAAATCCTAATTTCTGGTGGGAGTTAACCACACCATCGTCGGAGATGATGCCGGAGATTAAGCTCCCCAAGCTTCTTCTTCGTCCAGACCTCACCACTTTCTTCGTCACCATCCACTATAAATACCCCCTCACCTCTCCGATTTCTCTCAAGCTGGCTCCCTTCCCTCCTCTAATACTGAGTCGGCCCAATATGCTATTCGTCCGCAACTCCGGCGACCTTCCATCTCATTCTCCAACTTCCTCCATCCATCTTGATTAATCGAGGAGATCCGCCGAGGTCAGCCGCGTCTCTGGACACAGGCGTCGACCAAGGAGATCCTCTGCTCCATCCATTTTCGCCTACCGGAGATTCTTCTTACACCCCCTGATTTTCTCGTCCGCTATGAGCCATCGGCAGAACCCTATTGACCCCTTCGTCCAGGTAATGGTAGATTAGGAGTAGGATAGTTTAGGTAGGTAGTTAGTTAGGTAATTAGTCGTAATGTCGGATTTTAGATGTTATCTTCTCCGACTCCGGCGAGTTCCTTGAGCTCGCCAGAGCCTTAACTTCGTATTTTAAATTCATTGATCACCTTCCTTTAACCCTCACGACCATTTCTAATCCATTAAAACACTTAATTGATCACTGTTTCGCCTAATTCACCTCCACCTTCACCTTCACAGCTACTGTCGCCGTCCATGGCGACAGTATCTGAGCTTAGATCCACCTCCATAGGGTTCTCCATCATCTATTTATCACCTAAGGACCCTAATCCACACTTTAATTCAAGCAATTACCATCTATAATGTAAACGCCCAATTTTAATTAAGCTCCTGAGCTCGCTGTCTGTGGCGGCTCAGGAGTAGTTCAAGCCATTAAATATATATATGTTATGACCCCGGCATCAAACGTCATTTAAGATGTCTGGGAATTGGTCCAGACGTCTGGAAGCATTCCCACACGTCTGGAATTTAATTTTTTCAGCGTACGAGTTCGCATCTGCGCGCATGCGCACGCAGATTCAATCGCCGCCCTCCTTTCTTCTCTTTCCTTCCTCCCTGCAGACGTAGCCATATTTTTCTCTCTCTCCCCACGGCAGCCTTCAAATACCCCCTCTCCTCTCCCTCACCCTCACTCCACTGCCTTCGTCTTCTTCTTCTTCCTATTAGCGAGAGAGTGAGCGGGCGAGGGCGGCAGCAGCTGCTGTCGTGAGTTGTGGGGAGGAGGGGCTGCTACGAGAGGGAGAGAGCTAGATCGCGAGGGTGCGAGCTCGACAGAGAAGCCAAGGCCGGCTGGCAAGTGCGTAGCAGGAGCGTGGTGTTGGGGAGGAGCAGTTGCAGCTCAGGCAACAGGCGAGGGCGGCGCGGCACGGCCGTGCGCTGCGGGCGGAGGGCGAGGAGGTCCTGATTCTGGGAAAATTTCCCAGAATCAGCCGTCTGGACATACGTCCAGATGACGCGAGAGACGTCTGGAGGAAGGTCCAGACGTCTGAAAGGTACGATATTTTTCCTTCCTTCTTCTTTCTCATGTACGGCCATTCAGCCGTTCCGTCGAAGGGTTCTGCTTCGTTCTGTGCTGAGGACAGTCGCATATGTGTGTAGGTCTCGTTTGGGAAGGCGCAAGGGCACGTCCTCCCACACAGATCGGACGTCTGGGCGCAGCACCAGACGACGGAGAGGCTCTCCAAACGTCCGGAGTGACAGTCGGACATCTGGAAACTAAGTCCAGATGGTTCAGCGGGATTCTAGACGTCTGAAGGACCGCGCAGGATCAAGGTATGACCTGAGCCATCATTTAAGACGTCTGGAAGATGTTCCAGACATCTGATTTTGGGCTGACTTGTCATTTTTGACCCGTTTAGGGTCCGTTCGAAATCTGTTTTCCGCGTTTCAAGTTTCGTTCTTCTCAGATTTAGTTCCTCTACCTTTTTACAGTAATTGTATCATGTTCGGAGTAGCTCCTTGTAATTGATCCTCGTATTAGGACCCCGTTCCGTTGCGGCTCTAGGGGTTGCGGAGGCGCGCGGGCTTGCCGATCACGCCCCCAGTACTCTCGATTTTGCAGGTAGAGTGGCCCCTTTAATTATTTATCAAAAATTACGCACTTGTGAAATAATTAGTAGATTCTATGGTATTGCAAGAATCTTAGGACTGAAAAACTAGATTGATTGATAGATCCTAGGGTATGGCATGAATTCTAGGACTGAAAAACTAGATTGAATGATAGATCCTAGGATATGGCATGAATCCTAGAACTGGAAAACTAGATAGAATATATATATTGCAGTCCTGGAAAAGTAGAAAGGAAAACGATAACTGCCTGTAATTGGTTAACAGTTGCCTGTTTATGAATGGATAATTACTGTTGAGAACATGGGCTATATGAATATAAAGCTGAAATATGAAACCTAAATTGGCTGAGTTAAAGAAAAATGAGCGTGAACCCTACGGGGAATTAGGAGTAGAGCTCCTAAGAAGTGAATGGAATAGAATTGGGGAAGTGAGCTGGCCCTTGAGTACGGAGTACCAAGGAGAGCGACTGTCCCCCTGTTTAATGCAGAGCGGAGCTAGCCGCCCCAGGGACCCAGTGTTAGGTTTGGCCACTTTGTACCGACTTTTGGCCCTCATGTACACAATACCGAGGAGAGCTACTAGTGTAGGGAGAGCACTAGCCACCCCACGAGCCCCGGGGTTCTGCTAGCCTCCTACACCAACTTGTTAGGCAAACTGGGCAAACCAAGGTAGTCAGGTGAGGGTGCGCAGACTGTGGAGGATCAAGACCCCTTTTTAGTTACTGTAGAGGGGCTGGACCCCTGTTACTGAGAGGGCTCTGCCCTATACTGGTTCCGTGTTGTGCTTTGGGCATACCCTTTAACGGAAACGACTGACTGCGTGCCAGTGCTGGGTAGCTACCTGTGCGTTTATCGTACATGCCATAGTCACCGTTATGTCTGTCAGCGACCTTGGGGTGGTTAACAGAGGGTAGGACCACCACGGGGGACTCTCCCAGCCAGAGGAGCACCACGTGTTACTTCTACTTTTCGGAAAAGACTGCAATCAAGATCATTCCCATGAAGAACATTCAAGATCAAGAGAAAGATCTGAGAAATAATTCAATAATGAGTAAATGGAAAAATAAAGAAAGAGATTAAAAATATAACAGCTACTGTCCACCTTACCATTTTTCTTAGCTTTTGGTTGCCACTCTACTCAGCGTTTCGCTAACATGTCACCTTTTCAGGTCTAGGTGTTGAGCAGCCAGAGTCGGCGGCTGCAGAGGGTGCTGGGCCTAGTAGAGCCCAGTAGTTTTACTTGTGTAGTACCCACTGTACTCTTTCATTGTAAGCATCATGTTTATGTACCTGTTTATTTCCTTATTGTTGTGGTGGTGTATACTGTAGTAGTTCTTTTCCTTATTACTGTATTTTGTTACTGCTAGTTATAAACATAGTGAATGTGGTTTATTTTACTGCTCTTTTGATTACTTTCTCGTTGGACGACTGGGTCTTGGGATCAGTCGAGTCGGTCTGATCCTCGTGTCTCGTAGGGATTCGGGAATCGGGTCGTAACAATATATATATATATATTATCGTAATTATCTGTTGACTTGTTTTCTCCACTCAATTGAGTGGGAAAATAAGTCCTGAACCTAATCCAACTCAGATTTTATATAAAATGAATTCACTGTTAAATCTTTACTCTAATGAACAACTGAAGGAATTAATTTGTTCCTGAGGTTCCTTGCAACCTTAGGAACCTTTTCAGATTAAAAATGGCATAAATTCACCATTCTGGACACGATTTCACCATTTTCTGGACTCACCGGAGCTTCGACGAGCTCTGGCAAGTCATTTTCTATTCTTCAACCTACAGAAGTTGGTGAAGAGCTCCAAAATGATGAAATGATGATCACTGATCAATTTGAGGAAGTTTAATTAGAATTTTGATAACTCGAGCTCAAATTGAGGTATCTTCTTCTCCAACTCCGACGGATTTGGAAAAGTTTGACAGAAGTTTAAGAGGCATTTGATGGATCTAAAAGCTTCAGTGCAATGCACTAAAGTTAATTACGCCTTCAAATCTGTGTAACAAACCCCTAATTACTCTGACGAACAAATCATTTTAGGAGCTCAGGCGACGAGCCTGGAACCCTAATTTTTAGGGTTAAATCATCTGTTTAAAAGGATGGATGAATTCCTGAGGATGAAGAGGTCCTATTCTAGGCTTTAATTCCCTGTAAAAAGGATTAGAACAGAAAATAAAATTTTGAAGCCTTCACAGTCAAACTGAGGTTGAGATCCTGATTCTGAGCACAATCAGATGATTTGAGAAGCTTAAGTTGATTATGAGAATCTGTTGAATAGTATTAGAGTGATTAAATTGAGCTCAGACATGTATTTTGATTGGAATTCAATTATTGCTAGTTTGGGTTGTTATCGAACCCAAATTGATAGCAGTGGCATTTTGTTGAGATTTAATCTGAAATCCCGCCTAGATTAATTTGTAACAACACTTAGAATTTGTTTAAATCAATCAGAAATGTTCTTAGCTGTCTGTTTACCTATTTTAAGTCTGAAATCTGTTCTCTGAAGCTCTAAAAGAAGCTTGAAGCTTCTCTGCTGTTCCTGAAGCTTTAAGAGCTTCAAAACCCACATTAGCTGCTACGGAATCCTCTGCAAAACCCATTTAGACCTTTAGCAACTGAGAAAGTCCAGCTGTGGACTCTGTGAAGTATAAACTCTATTTCCAGGTAGTTAAAACCCGTAGGAAGCCCTTAGATTTGTCTACTAGACATTGGGGTTTAGATTCCAACGTTCATATAACCAAAATTAATTTTTTAGCCGTTCAGTTTTGAGCCAACAGCTACCTGGTACCAATACTAAAGTGTGGGTACCGGTACTCGTTACTTCCAGATTTGGGTTTCAAACTCTTAACACAAATATGTAACCCACTTGTACCAGTACTCATGGTTAGTACCGGTACTCGTTACCTCTAGTACCGGTACTGATCATGGGTATCAGTACTTGCGGGGTACAGGTTTGTTTCATGAGAAAACCCAAACCTGTAACTCACATGTACCGGTACTAAACTTTAGTACCGGTACTTGTGGGCTAACAAGTACCTTTTTTAAGTGATTTAATCAATTACGTTCTCTGAAAATAATCGCAATATTAATCCTAATTTATCTCTAATTATTTTTACGATTTAAGTTATATTCCTTTGTTAAGAGGCATATACAATCTATAAATAAAAAATCTAAACTAGAAACACTAAAGGTCGAAGATGATCTTCTCCTCCGTGATTCTTCCTTGTCATCTTGCCTCCTTCTTATCATAATCTTCTCCTTTTCATCAAGCCTCCATCATTTCCTGTTTGCCTTGATCTTCACCTAAATCTGAAAGAACTCAATTGCAAACATTAATCCATAATAATTTTGTTAACACCAAAACAAGATGTGGAACAAGGTTCCAACACCACGTACCAGCTAAAGGGTGCGGCACACAGGTGGTGGAGGGTAGTCAGAGGCCAGGAGAGGGAAGAGCCGACATGAGACCAGTTCGTGACCCTCTTCTGCGAGCAGTACTTCCCGCAAACTTGGTAGGACTAGAGGAGGTGGGAGTTCCACACTCTCCGCCAGGGGACGATGACTGTTAGCCCATATCACACGCGCTTCCTGGAGCTGTTACGTTTTGCTTCGACAACCGTAGCTATAGCGGAGGAGTGCCTGTGGAGATTCACTGAGGGGCTTCAACCTGCTATTCGGGGGTATGTCAAACTTTTGAAGCTGTCCACCTTCTCGAGAGTGGTGGAGGTAGCCATGACGTACGAGGAGACCAACCTAGCCATGAGAGACACCGACAGCGGACGAAAGAGGCCCTATCAACCAGAGTACTCTCAGGGCCGACGAGAGAGGAGGCACGCGGCACCTGCAGGAGAGCCGTCTCGTTTTGCAGGGCCGTCAGTGGCCTTTGGGGGCCCCAAACAGGGGCCAACTGTCAGCATTGGACCCCTGTCCAGCCGTCAGCAGGGACCTACCGAGAGAGGGAGTCGAGTTCCCCTCTACTACCAGTGTGGCCAGCCGGGCCACATCAGGAGGGACTGCCCATCTAGGGATGGAGCACAATAGATGCTCCCCGCACCGAGCGCTGGAGGCCGAGCTGGTGGTCGTGGTCCCCAGGTGCGTGAAGGAGGTCAGCAGTCACAAGGAGGGTACCGACCAGCGGCTGCTCGCCCGACCCAGAGTGTAGCTACTTCTTCTACATCGAGGGTTGAGGGGCATATCAACGTCCTGACACACAGAGATGCCAGGGCTTCTGGTTCAATGGTGGCAGGTATGGTTACCGTTTCCGACAGATTAGTTTACGTGCTTGTTGATTCCGGTGCCACACACTCTTTTGTCACTGCAAGTTTTGCTGTCAATTTGGGATAGGACAGTGTGTTGTTAGAGGATCCGTTTGTGATCAGAGGCCCAGGTGACCAGCTGTTTGTAGTTGAGGAGGTCAACATGAACTGTGAGGTCAGTATAAGGGGACACAGCCTCCCTGCTGACCTGATTGTGATACCGATGGAGGACTTTGGCGTGATTATAGGGATGGATTGGCTGTCCGCCTACCACGCCTTGGTGGACTGTTTCGAGAGGAAGATCGTCTTCTCCATACCAGAGATGCCTTCCTTTGAGTTTCACAAACAGCTGGTGGACGGTAGTTTCAGGTGCATATCTGCGCTTCGGGCAATAAGGCTTTTGAGCCAAGGGTGTGAAGGCTTTTTAGCCTGTGTAGTAGTAGAGCCTAGCCCTGGGGCTGACTTTCATGCATTCCGGTGGTTTGTGAGTACCCCGACATGTTTCTAAAGGAGCTACCAGGACTACCGCCCGAGCATGAGATCGAGTTTGAGATCTCACTAGTACCGGGGACCAGCAACATTTCTACTGCACCGTACCAGATGGCACCACTTGAGCTGCCAGAGCTCAAGTCACAACTACAAGACCTATTAGAAAAGGGCTTTGTGAGGCCCAATGCGTCCCCGTGGGGAGCCCCTGTGTTGTTTGTGAAGAAGGATGGTACCCTACGACTTTGTGTTGACTACAGACAGCTGAATAGGGTCACCATCAAGAACAAGTATCCGCTGCCGAGGATTGATGAACTTTTTGACCAGTTGAGAGGTGCCACGGTATTCTCCAAGATAGATTTGAGGTCAGGATACCACCAGTTGAGGATCAGGGAGACCGACGTCTCCAAGACAGCTTTCCACACCCAGTACGGACACTACGAGTTCTTGGTCATGCCATTTGGGCTGACCAACACCCCCGCTGCCTTTATGGATTTGATGAACCTAGTTTTCAAACCGTATCTGGATCAGTTTGTGGTGGTATTTATCGACGACTTGCTCATTTACTCGTGGGATCAGGCACAGCACGGACAGCATCTACAGATGATTCTGGACACTTTGAGACGACGCAAGCTGTATGTCAAGTACAGTAAGAACGAATTTTGGTTGAGGCAGGTGACTTTCTTGGGCCACATGATCCCAGGGGATGGTTTGGCTGTAGATCCAGCCAAGGTTGAGGCCGTACTCAGGTGGGAGAGGTCACGTACAGCGATAGAGATATGCAGCTTTTTGGGACTGGCAGGTTACTATTGGCAGTTTATCAGGGGATTCTCGCAGATTGCGCGTCCTATGACTCAGTTAACTCGGAAGGATGTGCCCTTTGCCTGGACAGATGCTTGTGAGGCATGTTTTCAGGAGTTGAAGGAGAGACGACTTTAGCTCCTGTGCTTGCCATCCCGGACAGCAGTGGCAGTTTTGTGGTCTACACGGACGCTTCGTTGCAAAGGTTAGGGGGCGTGCTCATGCAGTGGGGTCACATTGTCGCTTACACTTGGTGGCAACTGAAGCCCCATGAGCATAGCTACCCTACCCATCACTTAGAGCTGGCAACTGTTGTCTTCGCACTGAAGACATGGAGGCACTACCTTTACGATGAGACCATTGAGATTTTCACAGAACATAAGAACCTCGGGTATTTGCTTAACCAGAAGGAGCTTGACATGAGATAAAGACGTTGGTTAGAGCTCCTGAAGGACTATGACTGCAGCATCTTGTACCATCCAGGGAAGGCCAACGTGGTGGCTAACGCCTTGAGCCAGAAGGCGCCCACTCACTTGGCCAGTTTACAGGCACAGAGTTGGAGACTTATGGAGTTGGGCAGTTGGCGACCCCGAGAGTCACAGGGGTACTGTGGGGCAATGACAGTGACACGATAGACGCGACCAGAGCTGATAGACCGCATCATCACAGGGCAAATGATAGATCCGTAACTACAGACGATGCGAGACAGACTGCTGTCAGGAGACCCAAGAGACTTTTCTTTTACAAATGAGGTGTTGTGCATGAGGGGACGCTTGTGCATTCCCAGGGACGAGGAGTTGTTGAGAGAACCCCCGACGGAGGCGCACGGGTCCAGATTCACCATATATCTCGGGAACACAAAGATGTATCATGATCTAAGGCGTGAATTTTGGTGGAGAGGGATGAAGCGGGATGTGGGTGAGTTTGTGCAGCAATGTTTGGTGTGCCAGCAGGTGAAGGTCGAGCACCAAAAGCCTGTGGGACCGTTGCAGCCACTTCTTGTGCCAGAGTAGAAGTGAGAGGGCATCACCATGGACTTGGTGGTGAGTTTACTCGTTACCCAGCGAGGACACGACGCAGTCTGGGTGATAGTGGATAGATTGATGAGGATGGCACGTTTCCTGCCGATCCGAGTTACCTTGGGACCAGCACAATTGGCAGAAAAGTACATTCGCGATGTGATACGCCTGCACGGAGTTCCATGTAAGATTGTATCCGATCGAGATACCCGTTTTACTTCCCAGTTTTGGACAGAGTTTCAACAGGCTTTGGGGACACTGTTAAGGTTCAATACCGCGTACGACCCCCAAATGAACGGACAATCAGAGAGCACTATACAGACACTTGAGGACCTTTTGTGTGCCTGTGTACTAGACTGGAGAGGGTCTTGGAAGGAGCATTTACCCCTGATAGAGTTTGCTTATAATAACAGTTATCATTCGAGCACCAACATGTCACCTTACGAGGCTCTGTACGGACGGAGGTGTACTACACCCTTGAGTTGGGTTGAGGCGGGGACCAAGTGGGAGGTTGGACCCAGGCTAATCTGGCAGAGTCAGGAGGTAATAAAGCAGATCCACAGACGACTCCGGACTATCAGGAGTAGGCAGAAGAGTTATGCTGATCGAAAACGCAGAGAGGTGCAGTTCGAGGTTGGGGATTACGTCTTTCTCTGCATTTCACCCATGAAGGGCCTACAGCGTTTTGGGGTGAAGGGGAAGCTTGCACCGAGGTTTGTGGGGCCCTTTGGGGTCCTAGAGCAGGTAGGACCCGTTGCTTATTAGCTGGCCCTTCCTCCCCAGCTTTCTGGAGTGCACGACATGTTCCACGTGTCCAACCTCAAGAAATACGTCGTCGATCCCAGTCACGTTCTGAGCCACGAGAGTGTCGAGGTGGATGACAACCTGACCTACCCTGAGAGACCAATGCAGATACTAAACAGAGCCGTCCGGAGTCTGAGACGGAAGCAGGTACCCCTGGTGAAGGTTTTGTGGAGAAGCCAGCGGTACGAGAAGGCTACCTGGGAGCTTAAGGTGGAGATGCAAGAGCGGTACCTGGAGCTTTTCGAGGGTACGTCTTTTTGGACCCACTTCGGTCCTCTTTAAGTTTGTTATGTGTTTTATATTCCTTTTCCCGCACCCTAGCTCATTCAAGTTCTGGGGACGAAACTTCCTTTAAGTTTGTTATGATGTAAAGACCCATCCAGATTTTAGCCTTTTAAGACTTCTGGAGTGTCAGTCAGACTTCTGGCCAGACGTCTGGACCCCTTCCCAGACATCTGGAAATTGAAAAATCTATACGCACTCTGCGTTCTGCACGCAGAAGGTGCATAGACCCTCCTTCTCTCTCCTTCCTTCTTCTTTTCCCCCTACCGAACCCTAACCCCTCGGCTATAAAAGACCCCCTTCCTCTCCTCTCCACTCCACCACTACCACCACACCCCCACTCCACCGCCACGAGCGAGGGCGCACGAGAGAGAGAGCGTGAGAGCCAGGAGGAGGAGCGTGCGTGAGGAGGAGGAGAGAGCCGAGGTCGAGAGATTCGTGCAAGCTCGTCAGAGGCTCGCACGACCACCGCGGCGCGTGTGGGAGGAGGACGTTGGAGCATCGTCCCCGACCTTCTGCAACAATTGCGGTTGTAGCGGAGCGAAAGGAGCCGCGACAGAGGGCGGCAAGAAGCGTAGGAGCGCGGTCTGATACTGCAATTTTTCGAGTATCAAACGTCCGGAGTGTCTTCTGGACAACCGGCTGGACGTCTGGCGTCAACACTAGACGTCTGAAAGCATTTGTGTGCGAAGGTACATCTTCCTCAAGGTTACGGCCATGAAGGCCTCACCGCAGATGATTTTGTTTGGGGTAAAGTGGCTTACTACTCTGTCGTGCGCAGGAGCAGCTTTAGAAAGGTGCGCGGAACATCCTTCCACGCACTTTCAGACGTCTGGACAACTTACCAGACGACCGGAGCCGTTCCCAGATGACCGGAGGACTAGTCAGACGTCTAAAACTCTGTTCAGACGGTCACGGGAGAGTCTTGGACATCTGAGGGTGCTGCAGGAGCTTAAGGTGAGTCTCTGTGATTTTTAAGACGTCTGGACTTATTTCCAAACGTCTGATTTGGGTCTGCAGACACATTTTTGACCCATTTGGGGTCCGATCGGGATCTATTTTATGCAAACAAAGTATCTGTGGTTTCCTCGTGAGTTTCTCTACATATTAAAAGCCTTTATACACTATTTTGGACCTTCCATTGTGATGTGTTCCTTGGTATAGGACTTCGACCTGTTGCGTGTCTAGGGCTTACAGAGGCACGTGGTTTTGCGGTTCGAGCCCCCAATACTCCGGAATTGTCTGGTAGAGTGGTCCACCCTTATTATATTTAATAAATATGAATGCATCTATGAAAACTAGTTAACTGAAAAACCTATGATGTGGCATGAACCCTAGGGCAAAGAAATGGTTGAACCAATTGTTCAGCATAATTGTAATTGTATATCAATGAATGAGCTAAATTGTTAGTAACTGCCTGTAAATAAGTATGAGCTGCCTGTTATAATATAAGCTGCCTGAGATAATTAAACAGTTACTTGTGATATCACTTGTTGCATGTGTTAAACTGTGGAAATACGAGCTTCCTGTCTATAACGAGAAATGAATTGTGAATGATGAAACCTGGATTGGAATAATATGGTGAACATGAGCATGAACCCTACGAGGAGTTAGGAGTAGAGCTCCTGTGGTTAGATGAAAAAGTATGGAATGTGGACGGAAAGTATGCTGGCCCTTAAGTACGTGGTACCAAGGAGAGCGACTATCCCCTCTTAGTGTAGAGCGGAGCTAGCCGCCCTTGGGTTGGGATCGGGGTTATGATTGGCCACTCTACATCGACTCTTGTTGGCCCTCACATACACGGTACCGAGGCGAGCTACTAGTGTAGGGAGGGAGCTAGCCACCCCATAGGGCCCGGGGTTCAGCTAACCACCCTACACCGACTTGTTAGACCCTCTAGGAAAAGCGAGGTAGTCAGACGAGAGTGCATAGACTGTGGAGGGGCGAGACCCCTGTTTGGTTCTGAGGGGCTAGACCCCTGTTTCTAAGAGGGCTAGGCCCTATACTGTTTCATGCTATACTTTGAGCGTACCCGCTAGCGGAAACGACTAACCACGTGCCAGTGCGGGATAGTTATCCGTGCGCTTATCACTCGTGTCATAGTAACCGCTACGTCTGTCAGTGACCTTGGGGTGGTTGATTAGGTGTAGGATGACGTGCCTTCGTGCGTGTGTGTTAAGAGGTGTCGTTATAGTTGCACTTGATACGTCGGTTTTAAAAGAAGTAAATGGAGGTGAGTCCGAGTGTCGATCTCAGGGAGGCGTGGAAATCGGATTTTGTTTACCACTTGTCACGAAAAAGGCGGAGTTTTGCTTGCGAAAGAGACTGTTTTGAAAAGCGAGAGATAGAGAGAGAGTTTAGGGTTAGAAAGCTCTTGGTTTTGATCATGCACTTTAAACAGAAATTAAAATGGCAACTAAATGGAAAATAATTTCATTAAACATGCATTCATAGTTCATGGTTTACAATATTAAATACATGCTTCAACAAAAGTAAATGAAAGCTTAAAAGAGAGAGAGAGAGGTAGAGAGAGAGTGGAGAGCGGCGAGGTAGCCACGGCGGTGGAGGAGGCTCCGTCGGCGGCTCGTCGTCTCCGGCGATTACAAGAGTGCCTAAGACTAGCTAGGAGAGGAGTGGAGTAGTTGCAAGTGGGAGAGGATGCCTTGAATGGTGGTAGAAGGGGGTTTAAATAGAGTTAAGGGCTTCCTAAAAGAAGAATGTGCTTTAGCGACATCCAGAACGTCGCTAAAACCGCTTCCAGATACGTCGGTGAAGGCCTTCTGCCGCCGGTCAGCCGCCTGCCCCCTCTCTCTCTCCAAGCGCGATCCGTGGATGATGAACGAGAGCCGTCCGATCGAAGATCGGACGGCTGAGATCCTCTCGCGCCCGTGATGAGATCGCGCTTCGGGCGCGCGTGCGCGCCTGCGTTTCCGCCCGGCGTGCGCGTAGGTGTGGGCGCTCGAGCGCTGTCGTCGCGCCACGTGGTGCAATCCTGACCGCCCGCTGCTGATCGGGCGGGTCAATTTCGCCGCGCCCTTCGCTCGCGCTTGATTTCCGCTCCGCGCGATTCGAACGCGCGTCGCTGCGACGCGGGCGTGCGCGCTAACCGTTGCGCCACGCCCGCGCTTTGTCGCGGCGACCGCGGGCGAGCGCGCGGATCTCGGCCGTTCGATCGAAGATCAACGGCCGAGATTCGTTCTTGGCTGGCTTGAGGGCAAGAGAGCGGCGGGAGCAGGGCGACGTGGCGCGTTCTGGGCCGTTGATCTCCAGATCAACGATCATGATTTCTTGGGCCCATTGTGGGAGCTCCGGATGTCGGATTTGGCTGATCTTGAGTCCGTTGGACTCCGTTCGTCGTCCTGAATCCATCCGTGCGGTCCGATTGCTCATCTGAGGCCTACTTTGACAAATACTTTACACAAATGGCCATTAATACGGTTTATAAGCAATCTTGGTACTCGATGCATGCAACGCTCCTATTCTACTTTATGTTGTGTCTTTTATTCTAAATATGGGCCATATTCAACCTAATTACTACCCCCTTGCGTGGTGTTATCATAGGACTACCACGGGGGACTCTCCCGGCTAGGAGAGCACCACGTGTACCTTCTACTCTTCGGAAAAGACTGCAATCAAGATCGTTCCCACGAGGAACATGCAAGATCAAGAAAGAAATCTGAAAGTAAACCAATGGGGTGAAAAGAAATTACCTGTAAAATAAAATAACTTGAAAAGGATAAATATGCTTACTACTTTTACCGCTTTAGATAGTATGGTTACCACTCTACTTAGCGTTCGCTGACTCCGTCTTTTCATAACACTATTCAGGTCCAGGAGTTGAGTAGCCCGAGCTACCGACTGCAAAGGATGCTGGGCCCAGTCGAGCCCAGCCGTAGTTTTCAGTACTTTTTGTTGTACTCTCGTTTCTGCTATAGTGAGTTTCAGACTTTTTGATACTATTCCTGTTACTAATGCTTTTGTTCCACCTTTCCTGTTGTGGTGGTATGTACTGAACTAGTAGCTTTGACTTTGCTTCACTGCTTGTACGCTTTTTCTATTTAATTACATTGCATATATGAATGTGGTTTATTTTCCTACTTTTTGGTTATTTCTTGTTGGACGACTAGGTCTTGGGATTAGTCGAGGCAAGTCAGTCTCGGGTCCTGTAGGAATTTGGGAACCGGGTCGTAACAACCCTTAATCTTAAATCATAAACCCAAAATCTATAGGTAAAAATTACTTTTCACTTTTCAAGTGAAAACCTATTTTCCACCTATTTTACATCAATGCAGAAATACTTTGCATCAGTGCAAAATCTCTAGGGCTGTGGAATAACTTTAACCCACCAAAACATCCAAACGGATTAACTCACTTATTACACTATTTATTCAACTCCTTCAACTTATTCCTCTCACCAAATGGAACCTAAGAATCATTTTGCACCCATACCAAATCATCGAAGACCATTTTACACACGTGCTGCAAAACATGCAACACTAACATGTTACAAAAGACGTTGCATAATACATTTTTATTCATTTTGACTAAAGCTTATCCCATCTTACATTTTATCCATAGGCAAATTTTATCCATAAATGTAGGAATCAAAGCTTAACACATAAAAGTACATAAGACATGGCTCAGAGAGGATAGATTGGACAAGGTACATAAGTAGAGAGAGAGAGAGAGATGGAAACAGCCATAGGTTAAGGGGGTGTGGAAGGGTGAGACGTCATTCAATTCTATCACCATATGCAATTCATGTTGCAATAACCTAGCATCATCACTTAGATAAATAAAATGACGGTGTGCGACAACCCACATCCACAAATAAGGGTAAGAAAAAGACATGCCCACCACGGGATAGTTAAATGTGAGGACTTCTAAGTTTAGCAAAAGAGATTTCCCTATATTCTTTCTTCCTAAATCTATCCAAATGAAATCCTGGATCATGAGAAAAAGGGAAAGACATGCAACCATAGATAAAACGTTGGCTGACGAGAAGTCACGGTAAAAGCCCAAAAGTTACGATTGGCGTCCCATCAGTCGACGATTAACTCCCGATTTTCACGAAGAGCAGCACGTATCGTACATTTTCATCTCATTTGTTTTCTTGCTGACGTCGATTCCTCTCTTTAAACCCCTCCCATATTCAAAAACTTATCCTATTTATATATCCCTCGATATCTATTTACAGGCCAAAGTTTTTTTTTTTTTTTTTTTTTTTTTTTTTTTGTTGAAGAACATTTTTTCCACGACGAGAGATTCTCTTGCAGGATAAATTTCAAAGAGTTCCGATCTGTTTATTCAGATTTGCATCCGAAACACAGCATGTAGCAATAGCTGCTGTCAACCTCTCACAATAGTATTCGGGTATGGACAAGTTAAGATTCGATCCCATACCCCTCAAAGGGATCACCTTGTGAGGAGAGCAAGAACCCCCAAGTAAGCTTTGTGCATTTTCCATATCATTGCTTGTTTTTTTTATGGAATATTACCAAGTTAGATGAGGAAAATGGGAGGAATTAAAAAATATAAGAGGTGAAGGCTGGATTCATTCCTTATCGCGCGGAGCTTATACCCACCATATGGCTATTCCAAAATATCTCATTATCATGGAATAACCATTCCAACAGCTAAAAAAAGGAATATCCTTACACGTTACCTTCGGTATCGCATCAGCCAAAACCGTTCTTGAGCACTACATGGAAACAGAATCGTAGGGAACAATAAATGGAGCCAACGTGAAATTTACCGCTATCGAAATAAATGACCCATATACTTAGTTTATATTATGATATTTCATATTCTCTGCCATCACAAGCCAAATTTTGTCCTATCCATATGCTGCCATCGTTATCCTCTTTCCTTATCCATCCACTGCTGCTGCCAACCCGGATTCCAGGGGGTACCCACGAAAAGCAAAAGCAACGTTTCAGGATGGCAAGGAAACGGGTCAGAATGCTCCTTTTATTTCATGCCTTACGTTGCCAAAGATATCTTCAAATATGACCGACTACGTTACGGATGAGCCCTCCGTTTAACGAGATAAAGAAATTATTAACATGACCACTTTTTGTTCGATCGTAGAATTGACTATTATCGACCAATTAGGGCTAGTTTATCTAGAGGTTTAAGGTTAACTTTTGTTTACTTAAAAGATTGACTTATATGATCATAACCTGGGTTTTGGAGCTCTTAACATCAATTTTACTAACATTAGTTAGGAGAAGTGTCAGTAAAATTGATGTTAACTCTATATATCTCCTAAACCTAAACCCACACTCTCTTCGATAAGAATTTTCTACAATAACAATAAGAGTACCACTTCATACTCTTTTATCTTTGTACTCTCCTCTATGTCCAATCAATTTGAGGGGCAAATGAAAAACTGATGCAAAGAAATGGTATTAAGCAATTTTAGAAGGGATAGTGTCACGGTGTTCACTCAAGATTCATTGGGTAGAGATTTAAAATTTAAGATTATATAAAATTTAGAAAATCTTGATTTCGTTTGACATAATTTTAAAGATGATTTTATCCTACATAACAGTAGTTACTGTTATAGTGCATAAACAGTGCACAACTTTTGTTCCCCACTCATCATATCCACCACTATCCATCACATTTGCCCCCTCACTGATCATATATACATCCACTAACTCATTCACACCTATAACATCTGACTCCTACTAACCACTTCCAATGCAAATGAAAACAAAAATCAATAATAACATAATAACTCAACTATCACATCCACACTTATTAACCCTCCTCTAATATCCATCAACTAAACTTTATCCAGTCTTAAACTGTAAATTTCTACCAAACAATGCCTTGAGGATAGATAAGTAGATGGGTAAGATGAGAGTTAGTGGGTGTAGATATGATAGTGTGGATGGATAAAAAGAGAGTTAATGGATGTGGATTTAATAGTTGAGTTAATATGTTATTATTGATTTTTATTTTTATTTATTTTGAAATTAAGTTGATGAACATCAAATGTGATAAGTGTAAATTAATAGAGACATGTATAATTAATGAAAAGTGAATATGATAAGTGAAAATAAAATTTTTATATTATTTATTTACTATAACAGATATAACTAATGTCACGTAAGATAAAAACTTCGTTTAAAATTACGACAAACACGACTTCCGATTATCTAAGACACATTCTGTTATCCGTACCTTTGAGCCTAAATGAAAAAATGGTATTGATCTAGGGATTGGGCAAATCATTTGTACATCAAAACCTTGCTCACCCTTACTTCACGTCATTATCGTGCAACGTTTATCAGCACATGCCTTATAGTATTTTCGATTGTACTGCACTGTGTACCTTTTTGATGGCACATCGTCACTAGCATACTTAAATCCCTTAAATTCAATCATTTCCCACAACCTGTCCCTTTATGAATTCCTTCATCACCCTCCTAGATCCTATCACCACTCATTATCTATGTGGACATGCGTGCAAATCGGCAAATTTTATAGCAGTCACTCTTTTTTTACTATTTTAGAAGTTAAAATTTTGTTTTAAGATTTTATTCATGAATTTCTTTACAATTTACTCACTTAAATATTACATATTTATTACAATTATTTCATGTATTGCTAAAACCTTAGTAGAATAGGAGATACTTTGCCAAACTTTCATTAAATTTATATCTTTCATTTGTTTTACTAATCAAAAGACAAAATCACTATTTTAGCTCTTGCGGCAAGGGTTACAAACTAATTGACCAGATGGCCCCTCCAACCTGCCCCCTTTGTGAATTCATTCATCCCTCTCCTACATCCTATTGCCATTCATTATCTGCGTGCACCTACATGCAAATTGGCAAATTGTATAGCAGTGTCCATTTTGATGACCAGAGATATCATGCATCTTCTTAGGGAAGTAAATGCAAACATACCATAAATTTTCAAATCCATAAGACGTCTAAACTTGCATTCATCAAAGTGGTCAAATGTGAAAGGGTAACTAAGGTTTTTACCTTCCAGGCTTACACCAATAGAATCCCAAATAACCTAGCAACTACAATCCCCCCTCAACCTCCCTACACTGAATGTCCTCTCACAAGAGTGTTCATCTCACTTTCCATGGTTGCATCCCTCCATTCTGACCCCTCGTTAGCTCCTCACCTATCTCCTTCAAGCTCATCGTTCCCTCCCCTCATCTCAACTTTCCAACAACTCCTGCAGCCTTATCTAGACTCAAGTTGGCACGATCAAGCCTTAATTTTTCAGATTGATTTGTTCCACCAAGCCAAAGTGAAGTCTGCACGATCAAGCCTCAACTTTTCAGATTGATTTGTTCCACCAATCCAAAGCGCTCCTATTGTTTATATATTTGTTGGTCTAGCTGTATGCAAACACCCACCTTGGTCCCGGTCACTTGCCAGGGAAAAAAGGAGTTAAACGCAGAGATTCCCAATACAATCACTTAAGTCCTACATGAGGATAACTTGCTTGAGTTATACCTTCACAACTGCAATCTCTCTTCTCCAACTTTGTCACTAGCTACTTTTAAGGTCATGCACAAAGCTAGTGAACCAATTTCCTCATTTTTTAGCAGATCACCATCGACATGTTAACCCTCCAAAAGACAAGATAACCCTAACCTAAATAATGAAAATCCAAATTAAAGATCCTTAACACAGATTTTACTAACACCAATTCTAAAAGATGATAATAAAACAGATGTTAACTTCGTCACTTTCACACTTAAACCCTATTTTTCAAAATATGATGTTGACATCAATTTAATTAAATACCATAAAGATTAACACTACAATGTTAACATCTATCCAACAAGTAAATAGAAATAAAGATCAACAATAATTTTACATTTTTTAAAATCAATTCTAAAATATAACCCCTAAGGAACATAGAAAGAGTTTGCTAAAAAAAAAAAACCGAATGACTTTTGAAACTGGACCTTTTATTTTTCTTATATATGTTTTGTTTTCTTTTCTTTTCTGTCAGATTTTGGCTTCACTTTAGGTCCACGCCATTTAAGGCAAATAGGCTCTCCCCTTTCACACCCCCTGTTTAGGCTGAGGTTACAATTGTATTCAATTCTTTCCCATCGGCTGAACGAATGGCAGGGGTTGCCACCAAATGTTTCAAAATAATATAAATAAATAAATAAATTCAGACGAGACAATGTGCCATTCTTCCGTATGATGCCTGAGGCCGTCAGATTTGAACAGAAAGAGGTGACATTTCATGGAACGATCTGATACATTTGGACAACGAAAGGTACAATATTTTATTGCTTCAGAATCGAGCAACCCATGGCTACCACCTTCAAATAAAAGGTCTGGATCATGTCGATTATTCCGGAACTTCCCTATTCCGGTTCAAGCCAAATATGGTCGCAACATACCATCCAATACAATGCTCAAGTGGCCTATTACTTCTAAGAGAAAAAGGGTCATAAGGGAAACTATTTGCATTGAAGATAGATCCTGAGAGTGATATTGCATCATCAAAGTTAATTTCATATTACCAACCATCAACAAAATAATCACGGGTAAAACCAGGCAGGGAGGAGAGCACAAGCTATAGCAAGGATAAGTCAAACTTGCAACTTTTCAAGAGTACCATCTGCAGGAGAACTACAAAAACCTATGCCAGCCAATGGATATGACCCGTTACGAAACTATGGATTAAAACATACTGATGCTTCCGTCAACCAACTTCCTGGGCATTACACATACTTCGGTTTCCTGCTAAGAGTTGGCTGATACAGCTACGTCGATCGCATCAATATGCTCACGCAAAACATTCCACTAAAGACCAAAAAGGAAAAAACAAGTTAGAAGTTGAACATCTTGGACCACAATGCATTAATCAATCATGGAAGGCAATTCACAATATAGATGAAACATGAAAAAAGTTTTCTTTGAACATGTGCACAGCATGGTTAAAATGGGAAGCTAGTTTCGAGGGCATGCAATTCGCCAGACAGGGTGCTATACTGGTGGCAGACTCAGTAATAACAAAGTTGTAATCTCGAGCTAAGAAGACAAATAACAAGAGCGTGGAAACCCTTTTAAGTGAATAGGGTTCTCAATCTACTGCCCCAGGACGTTCACAAGCAATCATGTGAATTCAAACAATCTAAATATTTCCAGAGAATGCAATGTAGTGATTTCTTCTCAATTAAGTACAGTTTGTCTTTGAAATCTACTTGCCCTACATGATTCCTGTAACTCAACCAAGATCAAGCTCTGTGACTAATTGATTCATTCAAATATTCATGTTGGCCTACAGTTATGGTTACATCTACATCAGAATACAGGGAAAGGTGAAGGAGACAGAAGGCAAAAGAGAGAGAAATCATTAGGTAAAGGAGTACCTGATCCATTGACAGAGAGATCCCTGGGAGAAAACATAAAGAGCATCAGTCTTGAGAGCCAGCTTTAAAGCCAGAAAAATTAATGCACGCAACCCGTGTTTGATTCAATCAATAGCATAGCAGCAATAATGATATTAATAACCACCAATCTTTTTCCCACAATAAGTGAGGCCAAATCCATGGCACAATAAAAGCAATAGATTTCAAAAGGACTTTCTTCATAGGAGATCAACAACAAGGAACCTGCTACCAACAATAACATACAGGTATGCTTATGCCTTATATTTTAGCATACATGAAGGCAAGGCTTTGCCTGATTGTAGAAGACAACAATATTGCTATAGACATCAGACAGAAAAGTCCTCAAAAACTCAAATGAAACAAAAAGTTCTTCAACCAGGATGTCAAAATAATCAAACATGCTGGGAATCACCAGGTTCCAAGCCAAACAGAATAGATTGTATCAGGTGGGTAGCAATCCTTTCAAAAAACAAGGCAAACTATTCAGAAGATGCAAACAGCATGTCAAAAATAGCTAAGAAATTACACTAGGTTTTACAACTAAAAAATATGCATCCGCTTACAAGAAAGGATTAGTCAAACATCATGCAGCAAAAAGAAAACAGTTTCCTTTTAAAATTAACTAGTCGCAAGGAATCCCAGAGATAACCATCATAACTATGGTTACAAACAATAGAATTTCCAATAAAAATAAAAAGCTGTGTTTCAGATGCCAGAACCCACAGTGGGTTTGTGCGTACAGTGTGAAAGGATTAAGAAGGTTATCTGATTTTCATGGCTTCCTCTGCACTCCAGCCCCCATAAAGACCATTAATTATCAAATATCAAATAAAAAAATTAAAATGTTCATATAACTAATCATAAAAAATCAACTCATATCAAATGTAACAACTATGTATTCCACTATCCAACTATAAGAAACAACCCAACATCAACCATATAACAAATAAATTTAACTCCGAGTCACATTGGTTCACCTATCATATCTAACAACTAATTATTCCACTATCAACCAAACACCTCTCTATTTGGAATTTCCTAAAAATTATCCGTCTCAAACTTTACAGCTCCAGTACTTTCACACAGGGTTTCTGATTTATAATTACACATATACCCCTATTTGATATTTACACACAGACACTTGAAAATATTATTTTTTTTTTACACTTGTGCCCTTAATTAAGAATGTGGGGGAAAGGTTTTTTCATGAAAAAGTCCTTATGATTTTTTCTTTTTATTTTACATCTTCCCTCTTTCCCCTCCTCCCAGCAAGAGGGAGGCAGTTGAAAGTCGATGAGGGGGAAGAAAGGGGGTGAGGAGGGGTAAAGGTGGCAAAGGGCAGCAGGGATCTCACCCTCAATAAGGAGGGAGAGGAAGGTATCTCCGCTGGGCACCAGTATGGAAGGGGAGGAGGTTGGGGTGAGCTTCCAGAATGTGAATGGTGGGAGTTTGAGGATGGTGGTAGGGTAGGAAGGAAAAGGGCAAAGGAGGATATAAAATAGAAAGAAAAAATTTATAAAGATCTTTTCACAAAAAATACATTATTGTTTAGTCAACATTCTTCATTAAGGGCATGCATGTAAATAATTCAATAATTTCAAGTGTCTGTGTAAATATGTATTGTTTGAAGGTACTGTCCTTATATAATTATCATTTGCGCAGATTTGAAAAGGCATAATTCCTTCAATCTAATCCCTTCCTAGTGTTTCTGAAAAGAAAATCATTCTACAGTTTTATCAGTGGAATGATTGTGGTTAGAGTGTCATTCTTGTCTTGCATTTCTTCTTGAATCAGGCACAATAAACATTATTTTGTGTTGCATCAACCACCACAGGCCGCACATAGATAGCACTAAAGTTTCCCAGCAGCCAATGTAGAGAGTAGACTAGAAGTGCTTTTTTCATAAACGACCCTGAAACTTTTGGTATAAAACAAGTACCCTGTGACCATGCCTAAACGTCCCTAATACTACACAAGTGCCCTGTGATAGTGCCTAATCCAAGCCTAGATTGTCAACTTGAATCCAATCACTATCCATCCAGATCTTCCTGGTCCGGGCATGAAGACTTGCATTTCAGAGATGCTCGAGACTGAAACTGATTGCAATAGTTGAATTGGATTGAACCAGACAATCAATTTCTTTTGACAGCCAATTCGATTAGTGGTTTGCTATTTCTCAAGAAGAAAATTTTCTGTTCACTTAACAGTTCTACTTGCAATAATTGAAATAAATCAAATTGAACCAATTGCCTTTCGCTCATGTGTGTATGCACTCTGCTATTGAAAGAACAAATCACAGCCTTAACGCTAGGAGAGAGCAATCAAGAAGCATCACACCGCAAGCACATGAGATTGATAACCAGGTGCTGCCACCAAGGACCTACATCTTAGGGTGGATTCTTACCTCCAATCTACTAAAGAACGTAGAGGTTACAAACTCATTCTATCTCACTTGGACCGCCATGCATGGCCATCAACTCCAGCTGAACTGTGGTACTTAAAATTGATACGTGGCAAGACTTTTTATTCATCCCAGCACAAGGTTAATAGCATGGTGACAAGATTTTTTTTCCTTCACCTTCACAAGGTTAATACATGCCTATTTTGTTGTACTACAAGGTGGTTGATTGAGTTTGGATCCCCCTTACGATGAACTAATATGGAGATCTCTACTGCCAAGGAATCCAAATTATAGTGCTATATTAGGGAAAAAAATCTTCTTGGATGCATCAAATGGTTATGATTCTCACATCAGCTATGTTATGTTAAGAGCTCTAAGAGAACTAAGTTTGGCATGTTTTTTTTTTTTTTGAGAAGTAAAAGGGTAGTTATCCGAGCAATAACCACACAAATACATTTCATCAAAACATCAAAAACCACCAATTACAGAGCAGACTCCCAGAAGACCACCTAAGAAGAAATGGACGAGATAACATTCTCTACATACAGCCTCTCCCCCCTAAACACCACACCATTTCTCCCCAACCACACACCCCACAACAAAGCCAACACCTTGGCTCTATCTCTTTTGAATTGAAAAGTGGTTACTCCAGATGTGGTGTTGCCTCTTCGGAACGACGCCCAGAAGCTAGATACGTCCCGGTGATCAATCCAGGCAAAGTTCAATCTCTGCCAAATATGTGAAACAAAAAGGCACTGAAAGAAAAGATGTTGTATGTCCTCATCTGCCTCTCCGCAGAAGTAGCACCTCACATCATCCATCTGCGCCCATCTCGCCCTCCAAACCTTCGTCACAATCCTTCCTCTCCGCAGAAGCCAAGAGAATATCTTAACTTTCAGAGGACATTTCACCTGCCAAAGTAACTTACAGTCTCTGGAAAGATCTGTATCCAGGGTATGCGTGGTGCCACCAAGCTCTCCAAACACCTTCGTCACGACAAACGCCTCGTCAAACCAAGAAAAAGCATCTCTCCCCTCTTGAGGTGCCCAGCCCTCCAACTCTTGAAGCAGCTGCTGGAACTCTACAGCTCTCTAGTCTGAGAAACCTCCCCAAAAGGTGGGGCACCACGCCCCATTCCAGCAATCACTAATCGTGGACATCGGAACCCTGGCCCTCCCGAAGAGATGAGGAAACCTGTCACTGAGACTGCTCCCCCGCCCCTGCCAGTCGTCAAGCCAAAACTTGAATGTATCCCCCACACGAAGCTCCGGCGAGAAGAAAGGCCGCACCTTCGATACCACCGTCGCCAAACCTCTAAGGAAGTAGGACGCCCCTGGAAGAGGGAAGGGGGGGGGGGGGGGGATCTCCAGTGGTCCCCAGGAGAGAAAAGAGTCATAGCAGTGACGTATGACATCACCAAAGAGACCTCGCTCTTGCCCCACCAACCTCGCGATCCACTTCGTGAGGAGACTCAAATTGACCATCCCCACATCTCTAACACCCAACCCTCCCTCCGCCTACACACCTCCTCCCAAGCCACCAACCTCGCCCCTCTTCCGGTTGTTCCTACATTAGACCAAAAGAAGTCTCTCATCAGCCTTGAGAGCTTCTTCTCCACATGACGCGGCACCTTGAAAACGGAAAGGAAAAAAGTCGGAATGGAGGACAACATTGCCTTCACCAAGGTCAACCTCCCTCCCCTCGATAGAAGCTTAGAAGACCAACCCGCCAACCTCCTCTCCATCTTCTTCTCTAGAAGCGAGATCCAGTCCTGCACCCTAAGACGTCGGTCAGAAAGCAGTAACCCCAAGTACACCAAAGGTAGCGAACCCACTCCAGTCTGAAGGGCGCCCGCCACTTCCACCACTTCCTTGGCCGTCATGCTCAGCGGAATGAAGCTGGATTTCAAATAGTTGATCTACAGTCTCGAGGCCTCTCCAAAGAGCTCTGACAATATCCTCAACCTCCTTGCCGCTGAAACTAACCCCTCCACCAGAAATAACGTATCATCCGCATACTGCAACAGAGGGACCTCTCCTCCAGCACCACCCTCAAAGCCACTAATCAGTTCCCTCGCACAAGACTTGTAAGTCGCTCTCGCAAGAGCATCCGCCGCCAGCAAAAAAAGCATCGAGGTGAGTAGGCAGCCCTGCCTAACCCCCGTCCTAGGCTGCACCCACCCTCCTGCAAGGTTTCTGTTGACCAACACGGCGAAGGACGTCATAGTCACGCCGCTTCATCCAGTCAATCCAGACCTGGGGGAAGCCCCTTCTCACGAGAGACATCCATAGGAAGTCCCACTGCACTAAGTCATATGCCTTACTGAAATCAATCTTCCAAAGAAAGGCCTTCCCTCCCTCCCCCACGCCAAAACCATCTAAGATTCCCCTCCCTGGGATGAAGGTTGTCTACACCGATGAGATGAGATCCCCCAAGATGGGCCAAAGTCTATTGGCCAGGACCTTAGCGACAATAAGGTAGACAGCATTTGAGAGAGCAATAGGACGGTGGTCCTCGATTGCCTCTACACCTTCCTTCTTGGGTAGCAGGAGACACTAAGTCTGGCATGTTGTTCTCTAGCCCTTGACTCGGACAAGTTGACCTTACTCCACAAAGTCACATGCAAAACATCAATAAGTTGTATTTCTGGCCTATCTCCTTAAAAAGTTAATATGTCAGCTGAGGCTTTTCTGTTAGTGTAAATAAGATACTTGAGTAGGCATTAACTCAAATGATTTCCTTAGTAGAAACGAGGAAGTCATTACTAAGACCAAGACATAGAATTTATAATTTAGTCTAGAGCTCAATTATATTGACCTGAAGTGAACTAATGCCAAGTGAACGAGCCATTAAGTTAGGAAGGGAAACATATCTCAAAAGCATATTTTGATGTCCGATGCTTTCTCCTTGCAAAAGTTGGCCTAAAGCACATGCATGGCATGTAATTCCAATTTCAAATCATTAGTACGTATATATGTAAATATGTAGGGGTGACTGGTGAGTGCATGTAGCTAATTACATACACCAATATATAACATTAATGACCATTTGAAATCAGTATAAACTAATGTAGAGTATAAAGACCTAAACCCCACTAGACCATTGTAAGTTCCTAGGCATAGAAATTCATCAATAAGTGGTTGAACTGGTTATAACCAAATTCACACTGATGTAAACAGATCAGAAACTTAAGTGGAAAAATATCACTTTTCCACTGGATATAAATTCAAATTTTTAAAAGAAAATTGCACAGAAGCAATTATTCACAACCTTGACCATATGGATTATAAGGTCTATCAACCTCTCAAGCTCAGCTGGTTGACCCTTGTAACCTCAGCCTGTGATCCTTCAGTTTTGGATGGTTGAATCTTAGCCTGTGACCCCAACCTCAACCCTAGGACTCAGCTAGGCAAACCCTCAAGCTCAATTTGCCAACTTAGTCCCCACTAGCCAACCCTTGGCCTCACATGTTCCAGCTTGCAGCCTTCATTTGCCAGCTTCTCAACCTCATCTAACGAATTCCCAGATTGAGTTTGTCTTTTCCTTATGCCAAAGGATCAAACTACATGCCAGATACACGTCTCGAGGGCCCCAACCTGGGCGAATATATTTTTTTGAAATCCTTTTCCAGAAATATATATATGTATATGTATTTGAAACATACCTGGGTGAATATATTGGGGCCCACCATATTGCTCGAACTGTGCAAGTGGAGTGCGAAGGGGAACCACCTTCATACTGGAATTTCCAATGATCAGGCTTCCAGAAGGACAGCCATCAAAGTCATAAGGCAACCAGAACACAAAGGAACTCAGTGCAATGTCACCTTCCATAAGGGATGGGGACCATTTGTGTCTGTCTGCTAAAAACCGGCAAGCAGCACACTATTTGAGGGACCCATCAAAGACCTTCAGGGAATAGCAAGCTCAGCAAGAAGTAAGAAGAAGATGAAGCAAGAGCAAGTACAAGGATCAACAAGGAAGCGACACAAGGGCTCAATCAATGTGAAGGGTGGTTAGACATTAATGGGAATGAACAAGGCAAGTGGATCAACCCATCAGGAGTATCTATGAGGATTTACAGGCCACAAGGGACAGAAGGAAAGGGACCAACATGGATATAGAAGACTGTCCATTCAGGAGAACAATTGTTGTGTTTACGCATTCTAAACAAAATCATTCTGCTTTTGAAATCATTCTGTTTGCAAATTATAAAAAAATTAGTGTCAAGGCATTCTAAGGAATGATCATATTTGTCTCTAAGCTGCACCTCATGCACATGCTTTCAACTTGAACCTCACAATACCATGCACTAAAGCAAGCTTCCAAGTCAATCAATTTGATTAATCAACTCATCCACCCTTCAAAAGCAACTCAGCTTGCCAGATGGACTGATTAGGACATATCAAATACCTAACACAATACATTCAAAAAGCCAAAGTAGTTTTTGACCGAGATTATATGCCTCAATTCATGCTTTTTCCAAAGAAAGAACATCCCCCACTCTCCAAACCTGCTCTAAGGCCATGATTGCTCTTGCACGCCCCAAGCCTGCACTAGGGGCATGTTAGCAAGGGAAGGGTTGTGAACAATTCACCCCTCCCCCCGATGGACGAACAATTCGCCCATTACATTACAAAAGCGTGAAAACTTAGACATTCAATTTTTGATTCAATACATCTGCCAATGCCAAAAGTTGAATAAATCAATAATCAAAACACCTAAACCGGAATCAAATGGGAAGAGCTAGCTTCTTCCCATTCTGAGGCCCCACGAATATCGATAATAATTTAGAGTGGTGTAACACAGCACCCCACGTGTTGTGTCTCCTACAATGAATCCCAACATGACCTTGAGACCTTCTCGATTGATAGATGAGACTCTCGATGTTGAGAACATCCAATCCTCCTCACATCTCGCAAACTCTTCGCATTCTCAAAGCAACAATCGCCTTGAAACTTTCTCACATGCAAATAGAGAGTCTCCAATAGGGTTGTAGTCGCACAGCCCCACACAAGCCAATCAACCAACAAGGCTATTGGTCAACCCACACCAAAGGGGAACTCCTTTCCCAGAAAAGATGAACTTAGTTGTTGAACAACCACCAACAAGATAGATCAACCAACAATGAAGTAATTGGTCGTCCAACTCCTTTGCTAGTCAACCTAGAAGAGGTTGCTCCTAGTGCGCCTTTTCTTCTTCCTCTCTCTCCCTAGCCGTGATCAAACTCTCTTGAGCGAGAATTGGAGAATTGATTAGGCCTTCAGGCTTTACCATTGGGAGATTAATAGGGAATCCCACTAATCCTAATATGATAGGAGCCATTGAATCAAATCCAATGATTGAGATTGATTCCTAATTGACATTTATAATGTTAACTCTTCAATGAATTAAGCTAATTGGGTTTTAATACCCAAAGTGCATTTAATTTTTATCCAAACACTTTTAGATCAAGGCCCAACATATTTGGCCCAATTAAATGCCCAAATCAAATACTATTTAACTCAAATAATATTTGATTTCTCTACAATTAAGAACCCATCAAAATCACTATTGATTTCATCACCAATAATGAAACGTTTAGGATTCAAAATTTACAACATTATGCCTCTCTTAGATATTGTCACGAATCCTTCACATTGGAAAACTTATGTAACCTCAAGGATTGATTTCCAAATCCATTGTCCTTTCTATCATAAATTACATAATTAATATTCTCCTTGTATCATTAGGACTAGAACAAAGATCAGCTCCTTTCCAAAAAAGCTGCCCTCTTTTCTTTCATGTATGAGTCTGATCAAGACCCTTATGACCATGCATAAAATTTTGCACATCCCAATATACACGAAGTGAGTCTGTGTCTTTTAATCCACTATATACACCTACAATAATGAATATGTGTGATCCTTTCGAAAGATCATATATTTCTTGTGCTTTCATATACACACCAGCTTTCCAGTCTCAATACTAAGATGGGTGCATCAACGGCTGTAGACCGAGGCTACCACCTCAAGGCTATTTTGGGATGCCTCGCCTTGAGGCGTACGTCTCAACCGCCTCGAGGCTAATTTTTTTAAACCATGCCTACAACACCCCCTACTCCCACCCCCAATCTATCCTTCAACTGGCAACCTTTTCCCACTCTGCAACTCCCCCACCATCAAACAACCACTCTATAGCTCCTTTTCTCCCCAATAATAAACCCATAAAACCTAATAATGGGGGATCTAGATGGTGTCATGGATAACATCCATCAAATCAACTAATTCTCCCCCACCCCAAGAATCAGTTCCCATTTCTCCTCCTTCGTTATTCCCCCTTAGCAGTTCATGCTTTTGAGACCAGTCTAAGAAAATCGTTTGTTCTTTGTAATTATTATGTACTACATTCTGAAACTATGGTTGTTTGTTTATATTGTGCCTAGGAACAATCAGATCTCAGTTTGGTGCTTTGTTTTGGCCCTGGCCATGTAGAGTGGCCAGATGAACTGAACCAGGCCAATTAAGCATGTTGCTCCAAAACGAAGTGGCAGTAATGTTTGTGAGAAAAAAGCATTTAATTTTGTATCCAGAATTAGACAGCAGCACCACAAAGTGCAACAGTTCTTTTCTGTAAGCTAATGTAAGCCCTTTGTCCAAGTGGGTTTTTGGTACAATTGATTCAATTGAACAATCTTCTAAGAATGTGAAAGCACCTGTTAAGATTCCTTTTTTTTACAGGCACTATGTTGCCTTGATTAGAAATTTGATTGTCATAGGATCCTAGTTGGCAAGAAGGATGCAATTCAAGGAGAGCTATGGGACATGTTTGTATGATGGAACATGCTAGAAAGGGATCAATCTTTACATGTCTTTCCATCTGTAATGTTTGAATTTTGTTTGCCTCCGGATCTATTACCACGTGATTTACCCGTTTACTTTATGCTGGTGGATGTTCAATCTATTGTCATCAAGAGAGTGTTGGTAGGAAAAATACAAGTACTTCAAAAGAATACATTGTCTAAAAATAACATTTTCGAATGGATATATTTAGTACTTTATTGGCCAAACCTTGATCCAACCCAATTCGACCAAATTGGACCAATACAAATCAAACCAAATGACATACTATTTGGTTTGTCCCATTTTCCCAAACGATAAATGTCATGCTCATGACATCATCAATGATTCAACCAGTCTAAACTGCCAGTCAAACCACTAAAAACTAAAATCAGAGCCTGGCTAATCCAATGGCCAGTTCAGTTTTTGAAACATTGCAAAAGATGTGTCCAGCTATAATATCGGTGAGGGATCTACCATCTAAACCCCAAGCACCAAATGAATCCACAGAAGCAACAAATTTTAGCCTGCTTTTCTAGATAACCTTGTGTACAAACAGTGTATACTTGCTACCTATCCCATTACTTCAGAACACACCATCAACATCAAAGTTTTGGGTAGAAAAAACTCTCATCTACACTGCAACAAAAATAGCCAGCTTTCATATTATAAAGAAATGTAGTTTGCATGTGAAGGCCATGAAAAATTGCACTAGACAATTCAAATAGCCAATGTAAGTGTAAACAAGCTAACAGTCATAAGCAAGTTACTAACAACCTTGTAGAAACAAATAAAAACTGCACTCACCGAACTCAAGCATGGAAAGAAGTTCCAACCAGAATACAAAGATTTTAAACAGCAAGAAATTTAACAGCATGAAATATTTGCATTCAAAATGTCAAACTTTTAACAAGTCTCATCCACATAATTCTTCTTTACTCAAAATTCCCCTTTTATGGAAGCTTCAAAATTTTTAACCACAATGGTGATCAAAAACAAAAAGTCACATGATCTTAACCTTCTCTACCATGAGTAGAGTTCATTGTAGAAGGAAAGTGGTCATTGGAATACTTAATTTCAAAACTTTTTTTTAACTACATGGAAGTTGCACAAATTCCAAATAATAACACATTCAATAAAGTATTATATTATGAGGTATCTCATAAGAAAACATTCAACTAACAAAAAATAACACAGTCTTTAAGTGCATTTTGCTAGTAGACAAAATAACAGAAAATAGATGCATACTTCGCACTCTTAATAGGACAGCAGTTCATGCATCTTAAAGGCATCCGAAATGAAGGAAAAATCAAACCTCCCTTGAAACTCTAGCCCTCAATAAAATTTCATAAAAGAAAATTACAAGATCATAATTTCTTACAACTTTTAAATGGCAGTGGTGGACTTTTTGCTCTCTTAATTTGGAAAACAGGACAAGAAAACCACCTTATATTTCACTTGTGAATCACGAGCATTACAAAAACTAATCACCTACAAAAACAGGCAATTGACCTATCTCACTTCTCGACACATGCAAAGTTGCAAGATGCTTATCATATCCTTTCAGAAGTGCCAAATATCCATCAAAAACTGCACGACAACAAAAAATAGGGACAAAACCTCCTTGCGCCTGGCAGTCTGTACAGTAACCTTTTTTTGTTTGAAAAGTAGTCTGTGTAATAACTTTAAGACTTAAAATTTTGCTAAAGGCCCATCTACTAAGCAACTAATACACTATAACAAATAAAAATAACACTTCAAATAACTTTTCAAAAGAAATATTTCAACCAAAAAAAGTCTATTTCAACCCATTTCTCCATGAACGTTCTTTTTTGAAAAGTAAAAAAGGGAGTTAGCAAGCAATGTTAATCCCCCACCTTCATTAAAAGAAAGGAGAGCTCTAAAAGTTAGGCAATACAGAGAAAATTAAAATGATGTAAAACGCCGTCAATTGAAGCCCTTTCCCCTTTGAGTACCACCCCAGTATGCTCTAACCGGATGCTCCACAAAATATAGAAGGCTCTCCAAACGGTGTCTCCATCAGCAAGTGTCCCGTAATTTCTCCATAAATGTTACAATTCTGTGCTCGTAATCTCTAAGAAACTTACAACTTTCTATGTAGCCAAATAGCTTTCCCAAGAACGGGGTGAAAAATAGATCTTCTCAAAATAACAACATTGCTCAAGCCATTACACAGCCATAAACCACAATCCCATTGCACTATCTTTCTTTCATTACATTCTACCTTTGTAGTCATAAAAGTTAAAAGTGTTGGTTTTAATTAGTTACACATGATTATTGAAACCGATTCTTATCTACTTTTGTCTGCCAACTAGACAAACAGCATCAGGAACGTACTCACCTGCCCTACACATTGACTGATTTACACTCTTAACAAACCGTATCAGAATCATACTTTTCCTTTTGTCCAGATCAGACCGTTTACCCTTGAGAACCATGGTTTTAAAAAACTAGCCTCAAGGCACTCGAGGCTTATGCCTCGAGCCAAGGCAAAAGAAAATCGCCCCAAGGGTATAGCCTCGGGGTTGCAATGTGAGGCATGCGCCTTGGTTTTTGCTAAGGTGGCGAGGCGGAACCAAGGCTATAGCCTCAGTCGAAAGTTCACATTTGAAGGTCATGTGAGTTACATATAACCTAATAATGCAAATAAAATCATTTTCTAAAATCCTAAAACCAAACAATGGCCTTAACCTCCTAAGCCCTAAAAAACCCACCGCACTTAGTTGTTGCAAGTCATTCTCCATCTTTGGACTCCATTACCATTGTTGATGGCTATTGCTGCATCGACAGTTGCTAATCACCTTCCCTACATACCACCCCTAAACCCTAAACCCTAAAGATTTTAAAAACACGAGGTAGTACACCATGAATCACAAACCCTAAACCCAATTCTCACACAAGCACCAAACCACAATGAATCACCAAACAGCAACACCTTGTTTGAGACATTATCAGTAACCACAAACCAAAACAAGGTGCACCCTAGCTTTTGTACTCCTATGTGTGCATCATTCTTCACACCCTCATTTTGAACCACCATATCCATTGTATCCAGTGTATCTCATTGGGAAGTGCTATTTTCTATTACAACTCCAGTTCTACACTCTCATTTATACATCCATTTGTACACCATCATTTAGAACCATCAGATCAACATGATCACACCTTTCTTCCCTTGAAATACTGCTTCTTTGACAATGGGATAAGTTGGCGGTTGCAATGACAAGAGATTAAGGTGTTTGGGTTTATAATAAGATAACATGATAGTTATATTAGTGGAAGAGATTATATTACTCTCTATTGGAACATGAAATAAAAACTTGTGGTGGAAAATATTGTATTGAAAACCTCAAATGCAAATCTAACCCCCTTCCCAACACACACGCACCCTCAACATTTGGATGCAACTGCAGTGCAACACATTTGGGATAAACAATGGCTCTTTGGCTTAACTTATGATGCAGTTCGAAAAGCTGCAGTTGGGAAAAGCAACCTTGCTTGCCTATGATTAATATATTTGCTGGATGATTATCTGGTTGATTTTAGAAATACAGTTATAAAACTAAGGAGCCATTTGGATGCAACTGCAGTGCAATGCGTTGTGTTTGAGACAAAAGATGGCTTTTGACTCAGCTTACAAGGCAATTTGGAAAGCTGCAATTGGAAAAAGCATCTTTGGGCAGCTTTTGGAAATGCAGTTACAAAACGAAGAAGCTGAGATTTGAAACAAAAACTGCAAATCATGTTTATCAAGCAGAAAAATACAGAAGCTACAATGCACGGCTTTCCAAACACCCAAATGCTGAGATTGGAGCTATCCAAACAGCCCTTAAGAAACAGCAATAAGCTGCGATTTGGAGTAGAAGCCGCAAATCGTGTTTGGCAAGTGAAAAGTTACCAAAGCTGCGATACACGACTTTCCAAGCACCCAAACACTATGATTGAAGCTATCCAAACAGCCCCATGTTTACGTACTCTCGTACTTCTTCTCCCTATACAAAAACTAAAACTTCCTCGAAATGCACGCCAAATCCAGGAATGACACCAAACGCCTAATTTATCCAGCTGTTCGATAAAAATCTATACAAATGGGGACACAGACGAGAGTACATGTATGTAGGGGAGCTCCGAACGGGAGTGCATTTGCATAGACACAAATTCGAATATTAGGGGGCAAGAAGCGGACCTTTCTTCCCGGGGAGCTCCTTGCCGTCCTTGACGTAGAACTCCCTGATGTCCACCACGATCTTCCCCCCAAAGGTCCTCACCGTGACCCTCCTGTTCTTCGACAGCTGCCGCGAAACCCCCACTCCAAATTGTCACCAAAACAACCACCAGACAAGTCCCACAACATCAGGTCATCGACGCAAACCTGGCAGACGACGTGTTCGTCTTCGCCGTCCCCGTCCTTGCGAAAGGTCCTCTTGGAGACCGGCGCGTCTTCCCCGTCCGATCCGCCGCCACTCTCCCCCTTCCGCTTCTGCCCCTTCTTCCACATCTCTCTTTCTCTCTCTCTCTCTCTCTCTCTCTCTCTCTCTGCACAATAGATGGAGCGGGAAAGGGCAGAGTGAAGGAGGAGGAAGAAGGCTTCGGCGCTACAGAGTGGAGTATTTAAAGAACGGCTCCTCGGTTCCTGTTTCTGCGTCTCCAGACAGGTTGGGGAGAATTGAACCTTTGGATGTGCCGCGGATATTAATGAGAGAAAATCGTCGAAATGACATTGAAAAATGTTATACTTCGGATGTACACCTCCAAACTACCAATAAGTCACTATATCATGCAGAGATTTCTTCACCTCTTACATTTATTGTGTACTCAAATGATGTAAGTGATGAGATGAAAATTTTTTTATTAGATTTGATGTCAGAAAATTATTAATCAATACCTTAAATTCCCTATCCTTTGTCTCACTATTTTTTTTCAAGACATTCATTTCCAACCACATCCAGTCATTCAAAGAGATCAACTTCTAAGGGTGGGGTTTACTTTCAAGTATGAAATGCAATACAACCATTGAGGTGGGTTTTGACCTTTGGGATAAAATTAGATTTATTTACGTGGAAAAGTTACCTCTCTCTGCTATAGTTTTGATGATAACTCTTGATTTCAATTTTTTACAAATGTTAATGTAGGCAATTAGCCACATCTATCTACTCCTCTATGACAAAGATTTTCTCTCCTATCTTTCACCGTCCTCTTCTTTTCTATGAGGTTAACCACCATTGGATTTCTTATGTTCTATCATAAAATTGCAACATCCCCACTAGTCAATGCACTTTATATCCTTATTGCCTTTGTGAGATCATGATCATAAATTTGGCTTCATCATGTTATACTTTGTTAAGTTCAACATCTCTATCGCTATGTTATGTGAAACTGATGCATTACCCTCCAACCCTTACATCAATTTTAACTGCTATTAAGATGAACATATTGTATATCCCTTATTGGTGTTGCCTATTTCATGCTTGTTTTGTTGCATTGCTTTCCTCGAAGCATGTTTTGTTCTCTCCATGACACCAGAGAAGCCATTGCCTTAATGCCTTTTTTGAGTAAAGAAGTGATCACATGATCTACGTTCTTGTGTTGCATTTTTTGCCACTATTTGAGATTATATCAATCCCTTAAAATATAAAGCAATGGAGCATGGGAGGCATCTTAGTTTAACATAGACTAAGCTGTCATAAGTTGGGAGGCATCAACAAACCAATGCTTAATTACTTCACCCACAATGCTACTTCTTATCCCACAATTAGGATCATATGCGACTATACATCCATTCAATACCAAACCTGATCTCAACAAAGAGTGCTTTATATTGAAAAGAACCTAAATTCAAGCATTCATGTGCGGTATGAAGACCCACCATAAAATAGTCCCAAGCAGTTACTTGCAAATTCCACCATGTCCCAAGTAGTTACTTGCAAAATCTACTATGTACAGGTCAGGGTAACTGTCCTTGTGAGAGTCAACAACAACTTGGCACATATAAAGGAAGCGTGATTTTCATCTATATCAGGAAATCCTGTAAGGCTAGAAGTTAGTGAGGCTCATGATTCACACAAATTTCAAGTATCTGCCTATAATTTTTGGCTTTTGTTGTGTACCATCGCCTCTAATGACACTCCTTCTGCGGGGCTAACCACAAACCCTCAAGTAATCAATTATCCTTTGATAAAAATAATATGCATGCAGCCAAATCATCCTCACTTTCCATTTTGAGTAAATTAGTTATCAACATCATTTTCTTAACTTTGGTGATTGTGCCTCACTTTTGATAGACCAAGGTGAAACGCCCCGAAAGAGAAACACCTAACTGACAACTTTTTGGCAGGAAGGCTACACGTCCCCCAATCCCCACATCACTTGAAATCTTGGCTTGTAAGATCCATTAATATTCCCCTAAATTAAGCTAGGTCCTACAAAGGTTCCAGGGGTTCTAAGTTCAGGGAGAAAAAAATAAGTTTTTCAAGAATACTACTACTTATCTATTGATTTTCCATTGAATTCTATTATTTTGGGATAATTGGTGAAGCTGTGGCCCCAGGTCCCAAGACAACATAGTCATGTGTTTTATCCAAATCTAACAAATGAGGAAGGGAAAAAAAGTTAATGAGGATACTCAGCAGCTGAAGATCTGGAGACAGCATCGCCCTAACTTGATTTATTCCAAATGATATGGCATGGACGTGTTTCTCTTCCTCAGTCAAATCAGATGTAGATTTCAATCACTGCACACACACGGGACTAAAGTTGACGGTGGCAGCTATGTTGCTAACACTCAAAATTGTTTCCTTTCACTGGAAAAAGACTCAAGATAGGGATTTCTTAAAATGCGAAGACCTGCAAAACTCATAGCTATATTTTGCAGAATAAAATGGTATCGAAGATTATCACATTTTTGCCTGTCCTTTTCCGCCCACAATGACCTTCAAAAAATTTGCCTGCTATTCAATGTGTACCAATGGCAGGATGATGTACCATTCACCAAATGGACACTGATTAAATTGCCATTTTATATACAGATACTAATTACATTGACATAACAAAAACCGAGTTATCCTGAAGGGGTTCCAGGAATTCAATTCGCGTGTTGTTTCTGCAGGCAAGCAACCTGTGGATTAGTTTAGAACTTTCCAAGATCTACATGACACAATAAGCACATAGCTTTCTAAAACAAATAAACAGAAATACATACAAAAACTAGACAATAGAAAGGATAACCCCTCATTCCCGTGGGGTAATGGGATTCGTGACACCCCTACCATGTCAGGTTTTTTATTTGTTCATGCAATCTACCCGATCAAATGTGCATATCAATCCATTCAATGGTGCAAATGCAACCGATCCTCGGCAAGTAATCAGCATGCAGTTTTCAATTGCCTATTGTTAGGCATTCAAACAGTGGATCACTGTGCAAATCCTCACCTGTTGAGAGTGTAGATACGAGAGCAAGGAGATGTCAATGAATCATTCTAAAAGATGGGCACAGAGTTTGCACCAATCAGCAAGTTCTGAACTATCCAACTTAACACTAGCTCGTTTGTGAGAATGTTTGGCTAATCACCTCGATGATGCCTCATTGTTTGGTCTTCACCAGTCTATGCAATAGGCATAAAATACCGTGCCAAGTTATAGTTCGCCACCATATAGGCTGAAATACTGGGCCTCTTTTTTTTTTATAAGAGGGGAAGGATGAACACCAGAGGTCAGTAGTCATCCAATATATTACCTCAAAAAGAAAGGTACAGAGCGTAAGTAACTTACAGGTCCTGACTCCAAAACTCGGAAGAATGAGACACTTCCCTTCAAACATTTTCCACATAGACCCTCTCTCCCTTGAACACTGCTCTATTCCTTTGCGACCAGACCGACCAGAGAAGGGCAGCCACCTTAACTTGAACCACTGGATCTGCCATGGGATCCGCTATGCAGAGACCCCCAAAAATCCTCAATAGAGCTGCCATGCACGTGATAAGTTCATGCGAGGAAAATGGTCAATCAAAAACTCACAGCGCATCAAGAGATGTCTGACATCTTCAATCTGCATACCACATAATGTGCAAGAAGCATCCTTCATCTGCAGCCATCTCTGAACTCTAGCCCTCCTGGTCAGTCTTCCTCTCCTCGTGGCCAGTCTATCGGGCCTCTTCTTTGCTATGCTATATGATAGATGATGCAAAAGAACTCTTAAAGCCAAGCAAAACAACCGACGGTTCATCAGTTTAAGTTGGTATTGCAAGTCATCCTGTCTGCATAGCACTACGGCCCCTTCTATCAATTAGTGTTCACAGATTCCTTGTTGGAGATGCACTCCGAATATTTTGTTTGATGAAGCAGCTACCTATTTTTGCAGTTAACTTCACAAGCTTGGTGCAATTGTTGTACTTTTAACCAATAGCATAGCTTACAGAAGATCCAGTGTGCCAGTAAGGACAAGTGGAATAGCACGTCGAAACCATTGACAAAAAACCATCAGCAGATCAGAAAATCGCCAAATTGTTATAATAAGATGTTGAGCAACTATTTTGAGATACTATTGATACTCCTACTTATATTTCTTATTTTTGTTTGCTAGGGACTATTTAGTTATCTTTATATTTTGTCGGGTTCTCTTATGTATTCTCCCTAACATCTCTCTCTATATAAGAAGGTGTAGAGTTTTCTCAATAAAGTAGATTGGTAATTTCTTCCCACTTGATATCAGAGTAGCAATCCTAGATTGGTGCCCTTGATATCCCACCGAAATAGGTCTCCAACACCAAACACTATCAAAACCCTAGCCCTAGCAGCCAACAAGGGGTCTCCACTGGCGGCTACCGATGTCACCACCTCCTCCCTGCCTCGCCAAAGTCTCAGGCAATGCAAGGAGGGTGCAGATAGGGAGGTGGTTGGTGCAAGGGCACCACGATCGTCAATTTTAATGATAACAAAACACTTGTGTTTTAACAATTTGTATTTGAGCTTTAGATTTCAGGAAAATGCAAATGAATATAAGTGTGAAGGACCTCAGAGCTCGTGTCCATAGTGGATTGGAGGAGCTCGTTGGAGGAGAAGCTTCGCAGGAAGCGAGAGCTATAAGACAGAAGAATAGGATAGATGTTCTTTTGTCTTGTAGTCTGTAATTTATTTTCATTTGTTCTTTGCTCTTTATTTTCTTAGAGGACTTATTAAAGAGCCCAAAGTAACAATACAGTAGTCCTAGAAATACTTACTAGACCCTAGGACACTTAGGTTTTCCGTAGAGAACTTAGAAAACCTAAATAGGCTTCAAACAGCCTTATCAAACGTAATCTGATAATCAGACGTCTGATAGTGAACTTTAAGACATCTAAATAGATTTCAGGAAAATGCAAATGAATATAAGTGTGAAGGACCTCAGAGCTCGTGTCCATAGTGGATTGGAGGAGCTCGTTGGAGGAGAAGCTTTGCAGGAAGCGAGAGCTATAAGACAGAAGAATAGGATAGATGTTCTTTTGTCTTGTAGTCTGTAATTTATTTTCATTTGTTCTTTGCTCTTTATTTTCTTAGAGGACTTATTAAAGAGCCCAAAGTAACAATACAGTAGTCCTAGGAATACTTACTAGACCCTAGGACACTTAGGTTTTCCGTAGAGAACTTAGAAAACCTAAATAGGCTTCAAACAGCCTTATCAAACGTAATCTGATAATCAGACGTCTGATAGTGAACTTTAAGACATCTAAATGTTGAATCAGACGTCCAAACTTTTAGGGCTGGTGTTGGAGCTTTCTGTCTGTTAATTTCAAACGACCGACCCTTAGTCCAGACGTCTGATGACTTGGCCAAACGTCCAATTAGTGGAACGTTGGCTTTCCCAGTATGATCGTTGAGAAATGACCTTTAGGCTTCTATCAGACGTCCGTAGAGGACCTTAGACGTCTGATAAGTGACCGTTAGCCCTCGATTGAGCCAAAATCACTTCTATTGAAACTTATAGCCGTTTGTACCTTCGGAAATCCATTCCCACAATAAATTAGGTTTCCAGACGTCCAGAACTAGTGCTAGACGTCCGATATGTCGTCTGACTGAATTACACTAAAACCCTGTTTAAGTCTGACTCAAGTCAGTAAGGAAATACATCTAGGATTAGACATCTGATTTAGTTTCCAGACGTCTGATCTTTTTCCCAAACATCTGATGACCTTATTAGAATAATTAATTATTCTGATTGCGGCTTGTTTTGCCTTGAGATAATCCCCAACGGGTACCTAAGGCTCCAAAGCCTTCTTAAGCCTTCCTAAGCCCTCTATAAATAGAGGAGTACCCTTGTCTTGCAAACACACACCAAGATACACCTAGCAATATCATTTCCACATCTTTTGTGTCACTTTGATCTCGAGTAGAAGTTCTAGCTCTCCAATCTTTAGTTCCACACCTGAGAGCTTCATCAAGCTGTGCACCCGCTCTCCGCATTACGAGAGCGAAGTAATGCCTACGCGTGGTTCACGCATCCGCGTCAAGCCGATGCAATTCCAGCAAAGAGAAGTATTCTTTACCCATAGTAGTTAGGTTTATTTTGTGGCTCTATAGGTTGCCTTGTATTTTATCTTTGTTAATCGGTTGGGTATTCACTTTACGAATTACCGTCTCCTTCGTGAGACAAAAACCTTCTTGTGAAGAGAAGGGGTTTGAGGTTACGCTACCCTCGTATTTGTAGCGTGATTGTAAGAGGTTCAATCGTCCTTATTTAAAGTGATTGGGATAGTGGATTTAATCGACTTAGTCGATCGAGAAATCCTAACTCGAGAGGGTTAGGTGATGGTTTTCACCCGGTTTGGGTTTCCACCTAAAAATACCTGTATATCTTGTGTGATTGTCTATTTATGAGATTGTTTTATTTTAATTCCATACTTTATCTATTTTCCGCAAGCCTCACCCCCTCCCGTAGGAATCAATAGAGGTCGCACGACCGTTGGGGTTGCTACGACATTGGTGCTCCGCCTGAGCACTGCCGCAGCGGCCACCAGGGAGTGAGCAAGGTGCGGCAACGCCTCTGAGGTCACTACAGGGTCGGTGCCTCATCTGAGCATTGCTACAGCAGCCACCAGAGGCTAAGGTGACACCTTTGAGGCCGGTGCTAGGTCGATGCCTCGCCTTAGCACTGCCACAGCAGCCACCAGAGGTCGCTGCGAGGGGCAGCGATGCACCTAGGGTTGCTACGCCGCTAGCAACTGGACACTTGAGGCCGCAGCCTGGCAGCAGTGCACCTAGGGTTGCTGCACCCCTAGCAGCAGGACACTTGAGGCCGCAGCCTGCGCCTCTACGGCTGCTGCACCATTGATGCTTCGTCGGAGCACCTCCTCAGAGACCGCGTGAGGGCTAACAAGAGGCTACGATGCTTCTTGTGTTAATTTCAGGGGGCTGATGCCATTCTAGAGTCCATCCATTATTCAAAAAACTCAATTGCACGTCATGGTTTGGTGCTTTCAGATCAAATTTTGCATCTAAAGTGATTCATTGGTGATTTTACATCTATAATGGCGAGTTCTAGCTTTTAGTGATCTACTTCATCCCTACTAGGCACAATGCGGATCTCAAGGGGAGCAGAGATGACATTGGATATCGTTACTGTGGCAGGGATGGTTGAGTGTGCAGGCTTGATACCGCAGAAGCAAGACAAGAGTCACCATTGTACAGGATGGTTAGTCGATTCTGGTGCTTCACAGCATCTCTGTGGAGATCAGAGCTATTTCTGATCACTCAGTTCTGTTGCATCAGGGAGAATGGTGCAGGTTGCTGATGGCAGACATGCACCCATTATTGGCCAGGGGGAAGTATCTGTGACTCCAACGTTGTGGCTATCAAGAGCACTACACGTACCGAAGTTTCCTATGAGCTTGTTAACCGTGAGCAGGATCACGAAAGATCTTTATTGTAGTGTGATCTTTTATGAGGTCAAATGTATTGTCCAGGATAAGGTCATTGGGAAGGCCATTACCAGAGGTACAGAGAAGAATAGTCTTTATCATCTTGGTCAGGAGCCATTTGCAGGTGTCAGTAGACATGATGGTGGGAGTGTCTCACAATGGCATGTTCGTCTAGGACATTTGCCTCTGGATCGCCTCAGGAGGGTGATTTCGCATATTTCACCTGCAGTTACTATTAGGTGTGATGCTTGCCAATTGGGTAAGCATCATCGGTCTTCATTCCCTGCCAGTACTTCTCTTGGATCAACTGCTCCCTTTGAGTTACTCCATATGGATGTTTGGGGACCGAGTAGAGTTCCAGACAAGACAGGACAAGACACTATTACTATCTCGTTGTTGTCAATGATTTCACCAGAGTATCCTGGGTGTTTCTTATGAAGAATAAAGCAGAGGTTGAAGGTATTATAGAGACTCTTCTTTTGGAGATTGGGATTCAGCATTCTGCTACATTGAAGATTATATGGACAAATAATGCCCTCAAGTTCCGCACTACTAGACTCAGAGTTTTACAAGACTTATGAGATTATCCATCAGACTTCTTGTTCCCATACCTCACAACAGAATGGAGTTGCCAAGCGGAAGCACACACTTGTTAGAGGTTGCCCGCATTCTTCTTATCCACCATAATGTTTCACAGAGATACTGGGGGGATGCTGTTTTGACGGTTACCTACCTCATTAACAGGATGCCAAGTTCAGTTCTTCACGAGCAGATACCAATTCTCCTGTTACACCCAGATGGTGAGTTTTTCCACGTGTCTCTCAGAAGTTTTCGATGTGTTGCTTTTGTTCATATGCCATCACCAGGCCATGACAAGCTTGCTCCTCACGCTATTAAGTACATCTTCTTAGGATACTCCAGGAGTTAGAAAGGGTACCGATGCTATGATCTCATATACCACAGGCATTATATCAGCTCTAATGTGACTTTTCATGAGACGACACCATATTTTTCTGTTGCTGGACAGACAAGTGTTCATGATAATTCAGCTCCTATGCCTATTCCTCCAATTTCACTTGAGGATATTCCGGTCTCCATACCTCAACCGACCTCGTCAGGCTCCACTACCCCCGTAGATGACTACCAGAGATTGTATGGCCCTCTATGCACATATAGCAGACCTCATGCGACACTACAGAGGCCACCAGCTACACCAGTGACTGATGTTTCACAGGCAGTTGAGGTTGACTCTGATGGCAATGATAGTCTAGTTAGACCTAATCCCCCTGACAGTGAAGATCACCATAGTAGTTAGGCTCCTTCTGCAGCGACTCAATCAGAGATACCAGATAATTCTGACCTTCATATTGCTATTAGGAAGGGACCCCATACATGTGAGTCTAGATATCATGTTGCAGGCAGTTTAACTACCGATGGTCTTGCTCATCGGTTTAGCAACTTCTGTCAGGCACTTACAGTGTCACACATTCCGTCTACCTACCAACAGACCATGCTTGATCCTAAGTGGCATCAAGCCATGGAGGATGAGATAGCGACACTTCGAAGCAGACAGACTTGAGATCTCACCGTGCTTCCTATAGGCGCGTAACTTGTTGGCTCTGGATGAGTCTTTGCCTTGAAATACAACCCTAATGGGTCTATTTCAAGGTATAAGGCCAGGTTGGTAGCAAAAGGGTTCACCCAGACTTATGAGGTGGACTTCTTTGATACTTTCTCTCCTATCGTGCATCTTGCCACTGTTCAAGTATTCATCTCCGTTGCTTCCCACAAAGATTGGAGGTTACACCAGCTTGATGTGAAGAACGCTTTTCTCTACAGTGATCTTCGAGAGGAGGTTTACATGCAGTAGCCCCCAGGTTTTGAGGTTTAGGGGAGGTTATGTGTGCAGACTCAGAAAGGCCATTTATGGCCTGAAGCAGAACCCGAGAGCCTGGTTTTAGAAGCTCTCAGATGTGTTGCAAAGGATGGGAATGTAGAGGTCCTCTGCAAACCATTCTCTATTTATCAGGAAAACGGAGAATGGCATTGTAGCACTACTAGTTTATGTAAATGATCTAATTATCACCGGAGTCTCTTGCACGGAAGTTTGTTATGAAGGATCTGAGCCAGCTTAGATACTTTCTGGGGATTAACCACGCCAGGAGTAAAGATGGAATTGTTCTTTCTCAGCGCAAGTATGCGTTGGATGTCCTTCAGGAGCAAGCATGCTAGGGTCCAAGCCAGCAAATATTCCTATGGACCCCAAGACACATAGACATGATGAGGAGGCAGAAGCAGCTGATAGCAAAGCGTACAGATAGCTTGTAGGCAAGTAGTTGTATCTGACCATTACCAGACCAGATATTGCCTTGGCAGTAGGCAAACTCAGCTAATTTATGGAGAAGCCAACGAAGCTACACTGGCAGGCAGCTATGCAGGTGCTTAGGTACTTGAAGAAAGCACCAAATCGTGGTATTCTCTTCCAGAGAGGCTCTCCTATGACAGTAGTAGGATATTCTGATGCAGATTATGCAGGATGTGTGCTTGACAAGAAATCCACCACTAGTTTCTATACCTTTATGACTGGTAATCTACTTACTTGGAGGAGCAAGAAACAGGGGATAGTTTCTCGCTCCAGTGCAAAGTCAGAGTATAGGACAATGGCCCAAACTGCTGCAAAGATGGTTTGGATACGATCTTTACTACATGATTTACACATCCAGATTGAGGAACTATGGAGATGCAATGCGACAATCGGGGCTGCTACATACATGCCAACCCGATATTCCATGAGTGCACCAAACACGTTGAGGTTGACTGCCACTATACCAGAGATCTTATACAGTGTAGTTTGCTACATACTACTTATGTTGCATCTGAGGACCAGACCGCTGGTGTGTTCACAAAGCCTCTACCTCAATCGGCATTTGATTATTGTTGTTCCAAGCTAATATGATTGACATCTATGCTCCAACTTGAAAGGAAGTGTTGATATTCCTATTTATATTTCTTGTTTATATTTACTGGGGACTGTTTAGTTGTCTTTATATTTTGTCTGATTCTCTTATGTATTTTTCCTAACATCTCTTTCTATATAGAGAGGTGTAGGGTTTTCTCAATAAAGCAGATTGGTCATTTCTTCCCACTGATACAATGCCTTATTCCTTGTGAGAGTGTGCATCAAGGAAAAACACCATTTGCTAGATCAGGAAAGCTGCTGATCAGCAGGCACTGCATCACAGGCTGAAGCAAAATTCAAAAGAGCTGCTTCAAGAACTCCAGCAGCTGTGTTGGTTTTGCATTTTTGACCTTTGTGATCCTGTCCCTGGATGATTCCTCCTAGGTCCATATGTGAGGATAAAGTGACCAAGCATCTCAAGATCAGTGTCTTGAAAGCCATTTTTAAAGCATTATTTCTAGTAAATTTGACCATAAAATTTTTAGTAATCAACTTTTAACTACCTCAAGAACCTGAGCTGTCTTTTCTCCCTACTGACCAGAACATCAATAGGAAAGTTATCGGCACCTATTTACCAACACTACATGTTTCAATCCTAGGTTTTAGGGGCATCAAAACAGTAAAAGATGCGGTATGGCTTCTTGTCAATCTTCATGCTATACAAATCATTTCCCCGTGGTTCAAATGTGGAATGTGTTTATGGAGTAGAGAGAGCAGGAGAAAATTGCTATCTAGTGAAGAGAAGAACCTCAGAACTCAGGTGGCAAACTCAGCATCTTGTTGATGCTAGTTGCCATTCCATTTGGAGGGGCAGACAGACTGAGGGTGATGTTGAGACCTGGAGGAGGAAGAAAAGAAGTACAGTAAGCAAATTTTTTTTACTTCTTTGTTTTCTGGAAAAAAAAAACTCGTTTAACTGTAAGAATTTCACCATAGTCAGGAAACTAATTTTAATTGTGCAAACAAAAAAACTGTAATAAACTAATTTTTGTGCAGAAACAAGTTATCTGCAACTTTTACAGCAACTTCATTGATTGGGAAGAGAGAAGGGTGCCACTTCGTGGTTCCTCTTACTTCTGGAAGGACCTAATGAAGGTTCTTATGAAAATTCAGCCTCGCTACAGGAACTCTCTTGGGAATGGTTGTAGACTTCGGTTTCATCGCATGGCCGGAGCTCTTTTGAGGTTACTGCCAACATCTATCATCACCTGGCTGCCTTAGCATTGGACCCAAATGGCGTGTTCAGCTGGTTGTTGTCATGATGGCTGCAATTGCCAAAGTTGCCATCATCCCTTTCAAATGCAAGAGCCGAAGTGCTAACACTCATCTTGCAAGCCTTGCAGGATCTACGCTCAGGAGAGGAACGCGATGGCTAGGTGTGGACAATATGGCTCAATATCCATGAAAAAGAAACATCTTCGCTTTATGGAAGGCCAGTCGCAGTATGATGCACTTCTTGACTGCATGAAAATTTGGAGTCAATTACGCTGAAAGTTAAGTTCTTTTTGTGGTTATTGAGGAAAGGAAGACTCGTGACTAGGATTTTCAGGCAACAGTGGGTTCCTAACACTGATGTGATTTGTGTCCTCTGTAGCTTGCACTCCAGGGATAAAGACCATCAATTCTTCTCCTGTCCTTTTTCTACAGATTGTTGGATTTGAGCAGGCAATTTTGCCCATCAGATACTCCTCGCTGGTAGATTTCTGAGACAGTTCACAGTCTTCTTTGACCTAATGGCAATCACCACCATGGGAGAGCCTCTATCTTGTTATGGTGTTTGTGGTTCGAACAGAATGGTATAATTTTTACACAGGAGAGTGCTCATATTGATGGTGTCTTTACCATTTAAACTCTCTTTGTACCACCTGGAATGTATTAATCAATCAGGGGGATAACATCCTTCATTAATCACTCTTTTTTCCTTTTAACCGAAAAAAAATCACCACAGTCGTGGATCTCATTGGAACACAATGATTCAAGGTGAAATTCAGTACTCGGAAATTTCAGATTAAATTTTAAACCTCCACATTTCAGCAGTTATGTGTGTATTTTAGCTTGCACCTGAGTACAATGCCCTTACATATAATCAATACCTTTTTTCTGCAGCAAATAACTTTTTCTCTTTCCTTTATGATTACTCCCAAGGAATTAAATTGATAAACAAAGTAGTAAAATTTCCTCTTGAAGTTTGAGAATATACCACATCAGGACATAAAATGCCCTCCAATTGTGACAGTGCAGGCTTGCATGGGGATCATTTTAGAAAGGGAGAAAAGTATAGATTTATCTTCATCTAGCTGGTGTGACTTTGTGGTTGTAAACTAGAGTGGAAATGCATCAGCAGTGTTTCTGGGTACATCCACTTCACTGCAGGTTGATGTTAAATGTTGGGTAGGGCAAGGCAACCTACCTCGATTGCCCTAGGAAGTATCTGTAGTGCCCAAAAAATATGCAATATAAGAGGCAAATAAAACAGATAAAGAGGCCAATGCTATGTGCCAAACTAACCTCACCACAGCGAGCATTTATCTTCAATGATGCAAAATCATCAGCTCGTGTATCACCAATGTTGATGATTGCAACAGCCGCACCAACTTCATGTGCAGCTCTGCCTTATTAAATAGCAAGCTTGTAAATGATAGGCAAAGCCCTTGATTTATAAATTAAGAAGCAATCAAGCTTAATGAAAGAGCCAAAGCAAAAAGTTGGATTAATGCCAATGCTTAGTGCTTCCATTTCAATTCAGAAGAGCACGAGAAAAAGAAGATGACCTGGCAAGTCGAAAAGCCGACATAGTCATCAGTGATGATCCCAGCACAAGAAAAGAATCACAATCTTTTGCAGCTTCCATTGCTTTAACTGCTCTCTCCTTGGGAACGTTATCACCAAAGAAAACTACCTTTGAACAATTTTATGCAGCATAAGCCTCAGTGCACAAAAAAGCTATGCTATAAAGCTTTCTTAGATTATGGACCGAGATCAAAGAACAGTTAAAAGCATTCCAATGCTGAAAAGTACGCTATTGAACATGGCAAAGATGTTATATATATGTAGGGGTAAAGTGGGACGAAATAACAAGTCTTATTTTCAAAAGAAATCCTACACCTCTTTATATAGAGAGAGGAGTTGGAAAAATTACACAAAAGAATCAGGTAGAAATATAAACTAACAAAATAGTCCTTACTAAATATAAAACAAGATAACTAGAGAGCTCAACACTTCCCCTCAAGCTGAAGCATAGATATCTATCATGCTCAGCTTGTCACAGCAAGCCTCAAAAGTAGATCTGGCAAGAGGATTGGTAAACATATCCGCAATTTGGTTCTCTAAAGCAACAGATAACGTGAAGAGAAGTCCCCTCTGGATCAAATCTCTGGTATAATGACAGTCAATCTCTACATGTTTCGTACGCTCATGAAACATGGGATTGCTTGCTATGTAGGTAACTGCTCTATTGTCACATCTCATCTCCCTGGGCTCCTCAACCTTGACATGTAAGTCAAGTAAGACATATCTGATCCACACAAGCTCAGTTGTTGTTTATGTCATGGCTTTGTACTCTGACTTTGTACTTGAACGAGATACCACACTCTGCTTCTTGCTTCTCCACGTTACCAGATTACCAGCCACATACGTACAAAATCTTGCAGTGGATTTCCTGTCAGAAAGACATTCAGCATAATCTGCATTTGAGTATCCCACTATACTCATAGAACTACCTCTCCTGAATAGTAGTCCACGTCCTGGTGCTCATTTCAAGTACCTGAGCAGCTGCAAAGCAACATCCCAGTGCTACTTGGTTGGTCTATCCATAAACTGGCTAAGCTTGCCAACTACAAGCAAGATATCTGGATGTGTGATAATAAGGTAGAACTTCCCAATCAGCTGCCTGTAGTCTCTGCTCTCCACAGCCTTGGACTTAGAGTCATACAAGTTCATCTTCGGATCCATGGGTACATTCGCAGTCTTAGAGCCCAACATCCCAGTCTCCTGCAGTAAATCAAGAGCGTATTTCCTTTGGCTAAGGACAATCACACTCTTCCCTCTTGCTACTTCTATGCCCAAGAAGTATCTCAATGAATCCAGATCCTTCATAACAAATTTCTCTGCCAATTTCTGCTTGACCTCAACTATCCCAGTGGTATCATCATCGATGATGATGAGATCATCTACATAAACAAGGAGAGCCACAATCCCCTTGTCTGTCTTCCTCACAAACAAGGAATGACCGGCAGTAGAGCGAATAAGTCCCATATCTTCAACAACCTCTGACAGCTTGTGAAACTAAGCTCTCGGGCTCTGCTTAAGGCCATATATCGCCTTCTTCAACTTGCACATACACTCCCCCTTAGCCTCAAATCCCAGGCATTGCTACATATACACCTCTTCTTGTAGATCACCCTTAACATCCAGCTGATATAATTGCCAGTCAAAATGTGCAGCTACAGAAATAAGAATCCAGCCTGTAGGAAGTCGAGCCACAGGAGAGGTGTCAAAGAAATCTACCCCATAGGTTTGCGTGAATCCCTTTGCCACAAGCCAAGCTATATACCCAGAAACAGACCCATCTGGATTGTATTTCACGCCAAAGACCCAACAGCAACCAATTGTGCGTGCGTCAGTCGGTAACGGAGTAAGCTCCCATGTCTGGCGAGACTGAAGTGCAACCATCTTATCCTCCATGGTCTGCTACCATTTCGGATCAAGCATAGCCTGCTGATAAGTAGCTGGTATCTGTGTAGAAGTAAGGGTACCTGTAAACAAGGCAAATGAGCAACTCAAACAGTCAAAGGAAACAGCCCTTGCCACCTAATAGTACGCACAACTCCTAGGAGCCTTCCAAATAGTAATTGGAAGATCCATATCAGTAGAAGCAAACTTAGGCTCAAATGATAATGCTCCCTCATCACTAGGAATAACCTCAGAAGTGGCTAGTATAACACCTGCAAGATCATCACTAGATACACAATAGTTAGCAGTCTCGACACATACCTGCTGTGGGGAGGATGATGGTGCTGAAGAGGGGGGGCATGCTACCGATATGTGATGGGCTTCCTAAAAACCAGTGGAGGAACTCTGAATTGGGTATCATCAATAACTGTAGTATCTGGTAACACTATCTGAATAGCAGGAAAGTCACCAAATTGAATTAAAAGAATGGGCATGGGAGATCTCTCTGCCTCAAGTGCCAACTGTCTCCCAGTAACTAAAAAATATGGGACAGCCTCATGAAAAGTGATATCGCCACTGACAAAGTGCCTCTTCTATAGAGGATCATAGCATCTGTATCCTTTCTGGGTGTGATCATAACCCAAAAAGACACTTTACTACTCTAGGGGCAAGTTTATCTCTACCTGGCCCAGTAATATGCACAAAGGTTACACAGCCAAAAATCCGAGGTGGCAACTGAAACAAATCCTGGTCAGGATGCAAAATCTACCGAGGCACCTGCTCAAATATATTAAAACTAGGCATTCTGTTAATCAAGTAACATGCGGTCAACAGCGCATCTCCCCAGTATTGTGAAGGCACATTATGGTGTATTAGAAGGATCCGTGCCACATCCAAAATATGTCTGTGTTTCCGCTCCACTACTCCATTTTGCTGCGATGTATAGGGACATGTGATTTGATGAACCACACCATGAGATCTATAAAATGTCTTCACACGAGCAGTACAAAATTCTAATGCATTATCAATATGCACAATCTTGATAATGGAAGCAAACTGATTCTTTATTTCTATGATAAAGTTCCCAACGTCAGACTTATTCTTTAACAAAAATAACCAAAATACTCCAAAACAATCATCCACTATCATCCAATAATACCTATGTCCCAGTCGATCAGGAATTCGACTAAGGCCACATACATCTAAATGCAGCAAATCAAATAAGGACTCTGAAGTAGTAAAACTTGCAGAGTAAGTAGATCTATGGTGCTTTCCCATCTAACAAGCATCACAGTAAATCTCGGTGGCTAGCGAAATATGAGGCATGATACGACGAAACCTGTCTAGTAAAGGATGATTAAGGCGATTATGCCACTGTAAGGCACTTCTAGTAGCAAAGCACACATCTCCCTATCACCGTGCAGCAAAAGGCATTTGAGACAAACGATACATATCCCCCTCTTCATGTCCGCCACCAATCATCCGCCCCGTGAGTTTGTCCTGAAACACACAACCAACATCATCAAAAATCATCCTGCAATTGAGATCTTTTGTAATCAGGCTAATAGATAATAGGCTCATCAAGAAATCAAGAACAAGCAAAACATTCGGCAATTTCATATTGGGGGTGACTGGCACCTCCCCCTGACTATCAACTTTGGCATGCCTCCCATCTGCTACCTAAACTGTCCTACCAAGACGTACAGGCTGAAGGTGTTGAAAGCCACTAGGATCACCACTCAAGTGCTGGGATACACTTGAATCTATCAGCCAAGTAGACCTGTCAGACACAGCAAAAACATATTATATACCTGAGGAGACAACAGCAACAATATCTGAAGAAGACGGGCTTTCCTGAGTAATTTAAGCTAGCCTCTGTACTACAACATCATACTCAGCACGTGACACTGTCAAACTCTGTCTCAGAAGAAGTAGCAACCTGATTAGCCACAGGTCTCCCATGTTTAGACCAGCATGAAGCCTCCATGTGGCCAATCCTACCACAAAAGGTGCACATGGGTTGTGGTTTGCCCGTCTGTCCTCTGCCACGACCACACCTACAAGTAGAGGATACACCTCTCATGCCTCGACCTCTACTAATAGCCAATGCAAAGGTCTATCCAGTAATCTCAGTAGTAGGAGCCGCCACAATGATCAGGCTCGATCTGTTGTAAATCTCCTCGAGTGTCGGAGGCTCCGACAGTGTCAGAATTGGATTTGTGTAGCATCATATTCTGGGCCTAACCCAGAGAGAAAGTGAAGCACTACCATCTCCTTGCGATACTTCAGATGAGTACCACATATGCACACTAGCCTGCAAGCATTGTATTTCTCCAGAAATCCTTTCAGAGTAATATAGTATAGTGTCAGGGACTATCCCTCCTGCCTGAGGGAGAACATATGATTATAAATCTGATAGACCTTGCTTGAGTTCTTCTCATGAGAATACGTATCATGAAGCGTATCCTACATCTCCTTTACAGTCTTGTAATACATGATGCCGTCTCCAATCTACAGTGACACGGCATTCATGATTCAAGCTCTCACCAATGCATTGTCCTTCCAACATGCATACTTCCCGATCTTGTTTTGAGGCTCTGGCTCGAGTAAGAGATGTTCCTTGTCATGACCTTCCACGGTCATCAGGAATGCTTAAGACCAACAAGCATAATCGGTCTCATCCAGCTTCACAATAGGCACAAAGAATGGGTTTTTGTAGTTCCAGTTCTCCTGAGTAGTCTCCGAAGACACTTCAGATGATGAAGAAAAGACCACGGTCCTTAAATACGCTGAGAAATCGCCAAAATCAAATCTGAAATAAACTTTTCAGATCTGTAGAATCACGATCAGATCACAGATCAAGTGATCTAACAAGAAATCCGGGTGATTGATTCCTTGAAAATAACGTTCGATGCTCATGAAATCCCTTTGGATGGTAGGAGGGGCACTCTAGGGTTAGGAGGGCCCCTAGCGGCCCTCAAGGATGGTAGGAGGAGCTGCCTAGGCAAGGTAGTCTACTCCAAACCCACCAACGGCACTCCTACCGACAGGTGGGGGCTCTACCTGCTGCCACCTCGCTCTTTTGCTAACAACAACAGCAACGCCGCCCTTCCACCATGCGTTGCCGCTACAGGTGCCTCACACCTTGCCTCGCTGTTGCCGCTATGGTCCTGTAGCGAGTGGCGCCACCGACTGTGGCACCCTGCCAGCACTACGACCAGTGGTGGCAGAGAACCACAGTATTAGGGTTTTTGGTGGGACGGGTTTAGAGGCCTCTTTAGGTAGGATACCGAGCGTCGATCTGGGATCACCACTCTGATATCAAGTGGAACGAAATAACAAGTCTTATTCTCAAAAAAAAAAACCTACACCTCTTTATATAGAGAAAGGTGTTGGGGAAATTACACTAGAGAACCAGGTAGAAATATAAACTAACAAAATAGTCCCTACTAAACATAAAACAAGAAAGCTAGAGAGCTCAACAAGTAATAATGATTAGATGCCATTGAACCAACATTTTGCCAATTGCTGTCAAAGAAAGGTTATCTTGCCAAGAGTGTTCACCTGACACAAGGTTAACCATGCTTAACAACAACAGATGACTAGTACATTACTGCATAGAACATGTGTACTAGTGATTGAATACAGCATGTGTTCCCCATAAGCATCCACTCATAACTGTGAAAGAAAAAAATCACTCTTTGTGACATCCTCCATGTGTTCCTGCCTTGTACCATGAAACTACTCCTTAGCAACCAAATTGCAACAACAAAGGCATAAGCCCAACCCTCTCTATCCAAAATCTAATGGTGATTTCTTGTTCCTGAAAACTTCTGTGAAAGCTTGCTTGAGAAGCATTCAACTTAATCAGCTTCATTCCATAGCAACAAGGCTGACAAATAGAAAGGGCATGCAGAGAACATATCCAAGATTGCATGAAGAGTGATCAACTCAATCAGCTTCATTCTTCCATGTCAATAATGCTACCGAATAGAACAGGCATGCAAAGAACTCGTGATCCCTCCCTCTGTTTTTATCCAGCATGAGGGGAGCCTATATTTAGATCTCCTACCCGATGACTGCTAGCAGTCATCGTCCTTCTCTTCCTATTAAGGAGAAACATGAAATGTGAATCATCACAGGTGCTCTAACCCACACAACCTGCAACCCAAAGCAAATAAAATTTGTTATAAGTTAACATGATCTGCATAGCACTTTATAAGCCATTTAAATAGGTATTCCCTGGAGCACCAAATTCCACCATCTGCAGAATTTGCATGGGCCACACATGAGCAACCTTCAGAAATTTGACAAGACTCTCAATAAATTGTTGCTCCATGTATCCAGGGAGATATACTTCAATGGCCTTCTATCTTACCTAGTTCATTGTTTGCCACAAAAACATCGAGCTTACCGCATTTCAGTTCCATCTTCCCATGAATCCTCATCGTTTTCTCTTGCAAGATATGAAAAGCTATGTAAGAATCAGTCAATGCCTGGGCAAGGAAACAACAAATAATAACAAATCCCCATTCTCTTTGACCTTTCTATATCCCCCTCTCCTTTGACAAGGAAACAACATGTTGAAAGGACGTCATGGTGAATGTAAAGAACTACAATAAAGAGTTCAGGGTTTCAAGGTTTCAAAAACAAATCTGACAGAATAAACAGGATTAAGGAAAGAGTATTGTTGACACCTTGTCCTTGCTCCTCTAGGAAAAGCATCAAAAAGGTGAGAAGGGAATGACGGGAGAAGCCCTGCCTTGAATCCTCACATTGCAACATTCTCTCCTTTCCTATCTTGCTCAAGGGAGGTCCATTGGTTGATTGCTGAATGACGGGAATTGAACTCACAAGTAATAAATTCACGATCCACTATATTCACCCACTTGGTCACATCTGCACCTATCCCCGATGCATGGGTTTCAGTCTTTGTTTCTACCCTTTCCCTCCATTCAAAGGTCCATTTTTTCAAGGTAGTTTGCTTCCTTTTCCTTGAGAAGTAAAGCTACCAAACATGGAATGAATTTGGGAAATTCAATTATTTCAAAAGTACAGTCGGGAAGTGGATGTTCCAAACATTGATGTGGTTAATACCCTTCCTCCCCCCCCCCCCCAACACACACACCCAAAAAAAAAACACCACCACCACCAACCCAAGAAAGTCACTAACAACTACCTCTTGATTGGCAAAAGAAAAGACCTCAGTTCTAGCTTTCCAATAGGTTGTGTCAGAGGTCAAACCCCTCCTCCCCCGTATCCCCAGTCCCACCCCAAGGAGGAAGGATATCTATTATGCCAACTACGCTACAGGTGGATATCTTAGTTCTTTCGTTCATTTCCTTTGTCTCACCAAGGAAGAGAAGTTCATATAATCCTCCGCTTCTATGATACCTAGATTTGAACAACTCTAAAAAGATGGTGAGACTCTACAAAGGACCCAAAATAGGACTTCTCTCTTTCTAAAAAAATGTCTAGCTTATAGAGGTAATCAGCTATTAATACTACAAGGCAAATGAAAGATCAACAGAGAAGATAGGTAAAGCAAAGAGAACTGACTTCAACAGTGCCAACCAACTCCCACATGACAGGAGCTTCATGCTTCATACTTTCAGATGTCACACAACCCAATTTGTAAGAAAGGTCCAATTAGTAGAGTAGCAAAAAAATGCCAAAATACAAACCTAAATGAACCCAGAGAGAAGGGTGGATGTAGGGAGGGAGAGATGTTACAATTCAAACATGCCAGGAGGGTGATACCATCCATGGCCATGTCATGCCATGTCATTGCCACGTGCAGGCCCACCTGGTTGTGCTGTTAAGGTCCTAGGAGATAGAAGATATTTCTGGTTCCCGTTTTGTCTTTTTTAGCTTTGAGTGCTTTGTAAAAGGGGCCATGCCTGATCATTTGTATGATCTGTCCTTACTCAGATGGCTGTAACGGCCTTTGTTTGAATGGAGTTGTCTATAAATGTCGATGGTGTATTCCCTGAAAGACATCAAATAAAAAGTATCCCTTGCTATTTTATCTCTTGTTGTGCTCGTATCACCAATGGTAGAGGCCCTTCTTCTCCCACCATAGGTCATCATCATGCTTTGGAAACAACCTCCACCTACAGTTAGACGCTTTCAGCAGTTGACCAATTTTCTGCAAGGATATCTTGGCAATGTCAAAGCCATTTGATTCCAACTGCAGGAAGCTGGATGCCATGGCAGACGATCGATTGAACCTCCTGCACATGCAGCAGGAGACCCATGCACTCCTCCAATAGGGCTGCAATGACTTGGCCGAGTCAGTCGAGTTGCTATAGGAAGCTAAACCAAAGAAGGTAGAGGAGCCACTGCCAAAGATGCCATTGGAGAAAGTGAAGGACAAATTGGGAGCCTCATCAATGACCACAACACTGCCACCAACCATCAAGTTCAACTTCCCCATGTATGATGGGACGAAGGAGCCAACCTCTTGGTTCCATCACGCTGACCACTACCTGGAATTCCACAAGGCTCCTATTAGAATCCTCTTTTATATTAGTTTTCCAATGGGTTATGTTACTTTTTATTTACTGGACTCTTTATGTAATTTTTCCATTCTTTCCTCTCTATATAAGAGAGGCTAGGGTTCCATAATAGAATAGGTCATCTATTTTCTTCCACATGATATCAGAGCAAGGTGGGTCTTAAATTCTTCATGCTTGATACCTCTCCACCAAAAGAAAGATCCTCCTTTCTGTCCTTTTCTTTTTTCTTCTTCAAGTTTTGATTGAGACTCATTGGAGAAGAGGAAGCATCTGGCCACCATCGGGCCACTACTGAGCCATCACCATCGCACCGCCACACTAGTTGATCGACACCATCAATTCCAAGTGAAACCCTAGCCTGCACCGCCAAGACCAAATCATCTAGATTTAATGCTACCTAGCCCAAGTTCAGCTGCTGCCTTCGGTTGGGTCCTCCTCAATGGACCTCCTCTTCGATTGCCCACCGGCCCCTATTGGGCACTACCTAACTAGAATTCCCCCCCTTTGGTGCCGCCAACCCCTATTAGGCATTGCCCGACCAAAGTTCTCACTAGTTTGCCGACCCCTTATTTAACACTGATCTGACCAGATCTCTCCACATGACATCATCTCCTATACATGCTTTAAGCACACCCCTCCCCATGGCTAACATGCTGCAGTACATAAACTAGGCGCATTGCACCTTTCTTTGTGCATATTGCACACTTACGTGCACCTTTCTATGCACCCCGTTGATGATGTTTTTACTCTCCTTAAATGCCTCTGCATTACTATCCCCATGGCTGACAGGGAATCTTCCATCGTTACCTCATAGGCCAAGATCTTTGCCTCTACTACGGTTCAGGGGTCCACAATCAAGCTGGTTGGGTCTCAGAACTATGTCCTGTGGTTGAGGGCTCTCCACATCTTTGTTGAGGGAGAAGACCGTCTACATTTTCTGATTGATAGGGCTCCAGATCCCAAGGATGCAAAGTACCCAAAACGGGAGAAGGATAACTATTTTATGATGAATTGGATGATGAACAACATTGACCCAAAGATTGTGGAAAACATGCTATACAAGAAGACAACCAAGGAGATCTAGGAGACTCTAGAGAAAAGGTAGTCCTAAAGACAAACAATTCTCGTTGTGCAAATATTTACAAGTGCATATGGAATACCGACTAAGGTGATATATCCTTGGTTGAGTATTTAACTACTTTAGAGGGCTTGTTTAAGGAGCTTCCTATCATCCAGCCTGCCTACTGTGAGAAGGTTACTAAGCAAGCCAAGTGGCTGACTTTTTTTTTTTTAAAGGAAAAGGACAGCTACCAAAAGTCAATAGACATCTGCTATATCAATAAAAGAAAGTAGAATCCATGTCTTGCATCCAGAAAGAAAATAAAGAAATCACATCCCCGTCTCCATTTTCAAGCCACACCCTCTCCCCACAAAAGATCATCCCATTGCATTGAAGCTACATTGACCATAAAACAACGCAAGCCTTGGTCCATAAGAGCACATCCACCTGGATACCAAAACGCAGGCCTTGCTCCATAGAGGTCGAGTAGCAAGCATACCAATTACTGGATGACCTACCACCACGGTACCAATCCACCAAAGATCAAATATTATTGTCAAACTCAATACCAGATCTTGAGACTGTCTACGGCCGCCTTCAAAAGATTGATGTTCTGCACCACATCCTTCCAATGTCACTATTCCTAATACCTTTGCCCTCGCTATCTTTTGAGGAAGAGATGGTCGCATTGGTGGTTGTGGACGTGGTCATGACGATGGTTACGACCATTATATCTATTCTCCCTATATTCACTGCACGTGCACCAATCACCCATCAAAGAAGTGTTGGGAAAAATTAGAGAAGCATGCTTGGACTAATCAGATATCTATTGTTGTTGAGTCTCCGATGACAAAGATTGATGCAGAGATGTCCGCTCTACCACTTACTACTTGTTGAGTGGTGTAGAATACTCGTAAATGGGTATATGAGTCTTGGGTGTAGGTCTATGTATCACATCCTCCTATAAATTGTACAACACATCCCCCACCTCTTCAAGTTGTAATTGTGAGTGAAAAACAAAATCTTTAGTTGTTAGTGGACACTAAAGTCTGTGTGGAGCTTATGCTCCCATGGTTTTTCCCATGGCAGGTTTTCCAAGTAATATCGTATCTCTCATGTGTTTGTGTTTCATTCAACATGGTATCAGAGCTAAAGGGATTCGTGTGACATCTCACCACATGGTTTTTTTTCTTTTTTTTTTTTGAGAAAAAAGAGGAAGATTACCAGAGAAAGGTAATCATCCAGAGATTGTATTAATTGTAAAAAAGAACAGACTTACAGGTGTTGTAGCCAAAAATCAGAAAATGATTTTGCCTCTCTTACAATATTTTCCACCCAACTCCGCTCATTTCTGAAAATCTTGGCATTCCTCTGTAGCCATATATTCCAGAGCACTGTGGAAGCCTAACACCAGCCAGCCATATCAAGATCAATGTGATCTCTAAAAGTTGTCCAGAAATGGCCAAAATCAGATCTATCAACAGTTGTAATGTTGAACTGGTCCCACACGTCCTTGGAGAAGGCACAGTCAAAGAATAGATGCTATAAATCCTCCTCAGATTGTTGGCATAATGGGCACAAAATATCTTCAACAGTAGACCATCTAGATCTAAAAACCTTTGCCACTAGATGCTTTCTTCTAAAAAAACCATAAGAAGATTTTGACTTTTGGGGGGGTCTTGCACATCCAAATAAGTCTTGAATCACCATCCACCACATCAAGTAGCTTGACGTCAGAAGTGATGATTTTATAGGCCTTTTTCACAGTAAAAGAACCGTGATTCCACGGAAAATGGTCTCTTGCATTATCAGATGGAGTAAAATCTGTTAGATGCTACAGGAGTTGCTGAAATTCAGCAAGAGTTGCATCAGATAAACCAACAGGCAGGCTGAAATTCCAGGAATTAGTTTCTTCATCCCACATTTCCTTAACGTGAACTTCTTTTGCTGCAACATGCTGAAAGAGTCTCTGAAAAGTATTCGAAAAGGTGCCTATTTCAGTCCAATTATCAAGCCAGAATCTGAAATGGGTTCCACCTCCTAATACCAGGGAGAATTGGTTTAGAAATTCTCTCAATATAAGACGGACTGACTGCCAGAAAGCTGATGCTCCCCTTGGGCACGCTTCCACTCTTTGAATCAAGTCCATGCAATCACCATATGAATCTTTTAAAATGGTTGAGATCAGTGAATTATCCTCAGAAAGCAGTCTAACCACCCATTGTAACAGGAGCACTTTATTAAAAGGTACAAGTTGCCGAACACCAAGGCCTCCTTTCTTTGGCTTACAAATTTCACTCCAAGACACCAATTGGGCAAACCTTCCAATATGGTCCGGTCCCTTCCAAAAAAATCTCTTTCTAATCATATCAATCTGCCTCATGGCCTTCTTAGTAGGCATAAAAGTAGAGAGGAAGAAAACCAGTATAGAGGTCAACACTGATTTAAGTAGGATCAGCCTTCCCCCTCTAGATAATAATCTACCACTCCAAAAGGAAATCCTACTAGTAAAACGCTCAATCAAGAGTTTCCAATCTGCAGTCACCAGTTTTCTACCTTTCAACGGTAGACCAAGATATTTAATAGGCAAACATGCCACCAAAGTCTCCAAAATCATCAAAATAAGATCCTCTTCCGACCTCTGCATAGAAAAAGGAATCAAAGTTGACTTGCTTCTATTTATCTTCAAACATGAAATCTCCACAAAGATCTGCACTAAGGAAGAGACATGAGTAGCTGCACTTCTACCCCCTTCAATGAAGAAAGTCGTGTCATCCGCATACTACAAAACAGGAGTAACCTACCATCATTACTAGCAGTAAAGCCTAAAAATAAATTCCCATTATTACACGCCCTAAATGCCATCCCTGCAAGAGTATCAACTGCTAAATTAAAAAGCATGGGTGCCAATGGACACCCCTTACGCACCCCCCTTTGTGGTTGAATCCACGCACCACCTAAGCGTCCATTAACCAAGACTAAAAAGGAGGATGTAGTAACGCATCTCTTCATCATACACACCCAATATGATCAGGAAAGCCTCTTTTTTTCAAGATATCCCAGAGGTAAGTCCAAGCAATAGAATCATACGCCTTGGAGAAATCCACTTTCTAAAGGAAAGCTGAGGTCCCCCTTTTCCAAGCAGCCAAAAACTCTTCTGCCAAGACAAGAATCCTATAGAGATCTTCCCTTTATGAACACCGATAGAATAAGGGAGATCAAATCAGGAAAAATATTACGCAACCTGTTCGCAAGAACCTTCGCAACCAACAACAACAACAACCAAGCCTTTTCCCACACTAAGTGGGGTCGGCTAAATAAATTAAATTGGACAAGGCAATGGACCTGAAATCCTTCACTTTTTAGTATCAGGCGACACCGATAAGCACCTTCTCTGACAACCTAGGGTTCAAGCAACCATGGTGGTGACGCCTCTCTTCTCATGTATTGTTACGGTTTCACCATTTAAATCGTAGCAATATTGTTCATAAGCTATCTCCACTGCTTCAGCTTCCTACTACTTCGACGAACCTCCAACAGGTCCAACAGCAACCCTCTTTACCTCCGGCAAGGCCTTCTCCTACCACCGCAGCCCCTCTCCAACTCTAGTTCCAATCTGGGCAGTGACTCCTATCGTTGTTGTCGCTCCAGCGAAGCTCCGATGAGCTCCAAGTCCTCCAACGAAGTCCTTAGGCTCCAATTTGAACTCTATTTTCATTTAGTCATTGAAGCTCTCGTTTGTGATTTGTGCGCTCTCAATTTGACTCCAAGAGCTAGCCCTATATTCATGGTCTGATTTCAATCCTATCTATTGGGATTCGGTGAACGTGGAAGCTATCAGGCCACATGGCAGCTATCCAAAGGCTAATAGGGCCATCGGTTTTAGAGTCCAAGAAGTCAAATAGGAGTTATTTTTCCTTAATTGGCAAGTAAGCCTAATTTGGTTTTTTTATTTTACAAGATATTGTAAGATTTGGTTTTACCAAATCTAGAAAATTTGATTAGATTTTATTTGTTAAGTTTATTTTTAGAAGTAGGAATATGTACTCTCTATTTAAAGAGAGCATTTCCTATGATTTGAGATTTAAGCAATAACATTAATTCTTCCATAATCAAGAGCTCCTCTCCTCTCCCAACTTCCCAACACAACGAGCCCACAGGGACAATCCCAGCAACCTACACACACACCCAGCAAGCCAGTTCAAGTCTGAACCGACCCTCTTTCAGCATCTACAGGTGGTCTACACCACCTGACCAGCCTCTCCTCTCTCCTGCAAACCGGCCTGCACCCTACAGACTGGTCCACAGCAACCTAGACCAGTCCATATCAGGACTGGCTAGTCTCTGCAGCAGCCACAAGGCACTTCTCTCCCTTTTCGTGCGTTGATAGCCACCCTAACGGGCTATTTTTCCCGTGTATGGGAGTCTCCACACTCCGCTTCCACGCCAATTCTTAACATGGTATCAAAGCAATCGGTCTAGACTTTCCGTTCATGCAATTCAAGATCATGTGGTGGTGTTTCGCGCATCCAGAAAAGTTCCTCCTCAACAAAACCGCCAACTTACGTGATGAAGGAGGATTAAAACCAGCGATTTACGCAATAAAAATGGCGGAAGCATCATCGACCGTCAATGACACTGAGAGAGAGCAAGGTGATCGTCTCCAAGACGACCATTAAGCTTCGTGGGGCCTCCAACTACATTTTGTGGGCTCGCACCTTCAAAATCTTCATTGGAGGTCAAGAGAAGTTGCATGTTCTCTTGGAGGAGCCGCAAGAGAACGACAAGAAGAAGAAATACGAGAAGGAGATTTATTAGAAGAGGCATAGTATAGCCTCTAGAAGAACTCCAAGAATGCATCGACTTCTATAATTTCTCTTGGTGACCTTGGCTCGAAGAAAAGCCTAAGGTCTTTGCCGACTCAGGAGCAAGACACCATACTTCTCGAAGAGACACGTGGAACTTCCTAATACATCAAGGAACGCCGAGATGAAGAGCTCGACTCTCAAACGTAGAAGAAGAGACACAAAAATCATCTCAAAATCTCAAGAAGAACGATGTATCAATTTCAATTTTGGTAAGTCATCGGCCTCCCAACCTCCGACTTGAGGGGAAGTGTTGGGATTCGGTGAAAGTGCCACGTGGCAGCTATCAGGCCACATGGCAATGCCACGTGGCAGCTATCCAAAGGCCAATAAGGCCATCGATTTTGGAATCCAAGAAGTCGAATAGGAGTTGTTTTTCCTTGGTTGGCAAGTAAGCCTAATTTGGTTTATTTATTTTAGGAGATATTGTAAGATTTGGTTTTACCAAATCTAGAAGATTTGATTAGATTTTGTTAATTAAGTCTATTTTTAGAAGTATGAGTGTGTATTCTCTATTTAAAGAGAGCCTTTCCTATGATTTGAGATTTGAGCAATAACATTAATTCTTTCATAATCAAGAGCCCCTCTCCTCTTCCAACTTCCCAACAACACAACCGGCCCATAGGGATGATCCCGGCAACATGCGCACACACCCAACTTGAACCGGCCCTCTTTCAGCCTCTGCAGGTGGTCTACACCACCAGACCGGCCCCTCTTCCTCCTATAGACCGGCCTGCACCCTACAAACTGTCCACAACACCCAAACCGATTCATATCAAGACTAACTAGTCTCTGCAGCAGCCACAAGGCACTTCTCTCCTCTGTGCGTCGACAGCCACCCTGACAGGCTATTTTTCCCGCGTATGGGAGTCACCACGCTCCACTTCCGCGCGAATTCTTGACACTATCTTTCTATTATTTGGGTTACTCTCAGTGTCTCGTGGCTTAAAGAGCTCCGGTGAACCTCCACAACACTCCACCAGGTTCTTTCTTCGGTTTGAACTCTGTTTTGGCCATCTAAGAAATGGAACTCGAAATATCTACCCACAACCTAGACTGTGCTGGTGGTTTGCAATTGTTTGCGATGTCGAGCAGTTTGTTTTATGTTGGTTCACAGTGTTCTCTCTTGAGCTTTTGATATTTGGAGTCGGTGTCATTTATCCAACAATACAAGGTTGAGGTATATCCTTCTCCCATTTAACGAGATTTATACACCCAGTTGTATACTCCTCAACAAGAAGATGTATGAGTGATCTCATTTGTCACTTTTACACCTGGTTGTATTTCCTTGGTGTGTAAAGGATACAGGTGGTTTTGTAACTTGTTGGTTGTATTCCCTGTGTTATTGCTACATCCTAGCATGTGTGGATACATTCTACGATTGTGGTTGTTGATGATGAGGTTTAAGACATCTATTATGAAGTTTGCAAAAGAAGACTCTAGTTGTGCTTTGGTTATTTAAGGAAGAACATATGATCATGCTCTATTTCCCGATGACTGGATTGTTGATAGTGGTGTTATTGATCACATGACTGGCAACCCATAATGGTTCTCTCGATATAAACTTGGTTCAGGAAAGGATCACATCAAGGTTGTTGATGGATCTAGTGTGAAGGTTGTAAGGAAAGGTAGTGTACACTTTCTCAATAGAATTAAACTTAATGATGCCCTCAATGTTACAAATCTTTCCGTAAATTTGCTATCTTTCAACAAGATTTGCAAGAAACTGAGATGTGGATTGACTTTCTATGAGGATCGATGTGTCTTGCAAGATTTGAAAATAAGGAAGGAGTTAGGGATTGCCATTTAGTATAATAGGTTACCTCGGTTACCCAGAAAGGTCGTACTTGCTCTTCAAGCTATGTTAAATTCGAAAGAAACAAACTCCACGAAGATTCATGATATGATACTATGGCACATGAGACTTGGACATCTCAACTTTGTAGCTCTACGAAAATTGCTTCCAAACTTATTCATAGGGGGTCAACTTATAGGATGTCAACTATGAATTGTATCAGTTGGTGAAGCATTATCATGCATCCTTTCCAGAGTCAAGTTACAAGAGCAGCACACCTTTTTCCTTAGTTCACTCAGATGTATGGGAACCTACTAGTGTTAAGTCTGAGTCAACATATAGATACTTTGTTAGTTTTATTGAAGATTGTTCCAAATGCATATTTCTTTATCTCATGGAGAGCATAAAAGAGCTTCCTCACATTGTCAAGACTTTCTTCAACATGGTTGAAAATCAATTTCATACTAGAATTAAAGTGATAAGATAAGAAAACACTTGTGAATACATGGGAAGCTCCCTAAAAAAATTTTTCGATGAGAAGGGAATCCTACATGAGACATCATATAGGTATACACTACAACAGAATGGCATTGCATAAAGAAAGAATCGACACCTTCTTAATGTTACACGAGCATGATTGATTCGAGGAAAGGTACCTAAATGCTATTGGTCAAATGCCATTTTGACTACAACATATTTGATTAATAAGATGCCTAGTTGTGTGCTCAAAGGAAAATTTCCATTTTCATTACTATTCCCAGACAAAGAACCTCTCTCCCCCCAAGGTTTTTGGTTGCACTTGCTATATACACATTCTACAGCTTGGGCAGTCTAAGTTTGACCCACGGTCTATCAAAGGGGTATTCTTGGGATACTCGGCTAAATAGAAAGCTACAAATGTCATAATCCTTCTACAAAAAAAAAGTATGTGACAAGAGATGTTACTTTTCTTGAGAGCAATTTCTATTTCCAATGCAAAGATCCTCTTCAATGGGAGAGTAGTTATGAAGAGGACCTTAGCATTCAATTTGATATTTCCAATGGTTGTGATGAGCAAGGGGAGCAACATTTGGAACAAAAAAATGACAACCGTAATGATACTTTGTTCTTTGACAACCGCAATGATACATTGTTCTTTGATAAAAGATATGGCAAAAGACATGATTAGATATCAAGGGCTGAGGAAGACAATTCTAGCCCTATTCCTTCATTGTCCTCGTTACCATTACGAGATTCTAGTACTTTAGAACACTTGATTGTCACTCCAACTCAATTTCTAGATGATAATGATGATGGAGATATATTAGTGAGAGATGATGTTCATGAAGATGCTTCAAATGCTTCAAATATTGAAGGCATGCCTATTGCTCTCAGGAAAGGAGTTAGAGTGTACAAAACATCCGATAAACAAATATGTGGCTTACTCCAAATTGAGTCCCACTTAGAGATGCTTCTTATCCTTACTTGCTTCCTCTGTGATTCCCAACAATGTAGCTAAGGCACAACTTGACCCAAAGTGGGTAAAGGCCATGTAAGAGGAGATAACTACTCTATTGAAGAACCATACCTGGGATGTGGTTGATACTACCAAGGATGCTCATAAAATTGGCTCAAAGTGGGAATCGGACAAAATGATCAAATCTATTATTCCAAAAAGTCCTACACCTCTTTATATAAAGTAGTGTTGAGAAAATAACATAACACGTCCATACAAAAAATAGAAATAGCAAACAGAGCCAAAACAAATAGAAAGTAATAAAAACCAAAGGAAATATGTCAGCAATGGGTGTACACCACCAAGTACAAAACAAATGTGTAGATTGATAGATATAAAGCTCACTTGGTAGCAAAGGGATTTACGCAGAAATATGGAATTGCTACTCTAAGACATTTGCCCCTGTGGCTAAAATGAATTTTGTGCATATTATTCTTGCTATTGTTGTTCATTATTCGTGAAAACTCCATCAAATGGATGTAAAAAATGCCTTCATGAACACTGACCTAAAGGAAGTCATATACACAAGCTTGTTCTTAAGATATGAGTAGAAAGTAAAGTGTTGTAAATTAAAGAAGGCACTATATTGGGTTGAAACAGTCTCCTAGGGCATGGTTTGAATATCTTCACCTCGCTATAAAAAATCAAGGGTATAAGCAAGGGAATTGTGACCACACCTTTGTGAAACTAAATGTTGGCAAGACTACCTTGCTAATTGTGTATGTTGATGACACGATTGTCACTGTAGATAATGAGAAAGAGATCAAAAAATTAAGAGTCATCTAGCTAGTCAGTTTGAGATCAAAGATTTGGGCAGACTAAAGTACTTTCTCAGGAAGGTCCAAGGATAGCCTTCTCTTGTGTCAAAGGAAATATATTGATTTGTTGAAAGAAACAGAGAAACTTAGGTGTAGACCCATTTCCACTCCTATTGAGGCAAATCATCATCAGAGCCTAAAGGATGGGAAGCAACTGGATGAGCTTAGGAAGAACAAATATCAAAAAATCGTAGGAAAGTTGATTTATCTCACCTTAACTTGACCAAATATTACTTATGTAGCTAACGTGGTCAGTCAGTTCATGCATGCTTCAACGGATGCTCATCTTCTTACTATCAGTCGTTATCCTCCAAAATTTGAAGAAGAATCTTGGAAGGGCCTTCTATTTACCAAGGGAGATAGTTTGGACATTGAAGCTTATACCGATGCCGATTGAGCAGGCTCTATGGATGATAGGCGGTCTATTACTAGGTATTGCATATATGTTGTTGGGAATCTTGTCATATGGAGGAGCAAGAAGCAAACTATCTGTGCAAGATCCTGTGTTGAAGCTAAGTACAAAGCTTTGGCTATGGGGATTACTAAAATGATGTAAGCAAAAATCCTACTTGTTGATATTGGGATTCAGCTTATTACACCCATGAGGCTCTACTGTGACAACAAGGCTACCATCAACCTCGCCAACAATCCGACCCTGCATAATAAGACCAAGCATGTTGAACTTGACAGACACTTTATCCATGAGAAGATTGATTCTGGAGATCTCTATCTCCCTTATTTGAGGTCAAAAGATCAAGTGGTCGATCACTTCACAAAAGAGCTTGCCCCAACACAATATAAGAACATGGGCAAGTTGGGTATACATTTGACCGCTACGCTCAACTTGAAGAGTGTTGAGTGGTGTAAAACACTTGTAAATGGGTATATGGATCTTGGTGTGGGTCCATGTATCTTATCCACCTATAAGTTTTTTTTTTTTGAAAAGGCAAAGGGCGGTTATCCCATAGATAACCACCCAAATTCATTCCACATCAAAACATTATTACATCAGAAGTTTACAAACTGATCCTCCAAAAACCAATCTGGGAGAAGATAGATGAGACAAAGTTCTCAACATAAGGCCTCTCCCCCTAAACACCACCCCATTCCTCCCCAGCCATACCCCCCACAAAATCGCCAGGGCCTTTGCCCGATCATGCTTGGAGCGGAAGGTGTACACTCCACCACCCACATTTTCCCTTCGAAAGGACCAGAAGCTAGCAGCATCCTGGTGGGAGATCTAGCCAATCCCCATCTCCTGCCAAACCTGCGCTACGAACGGGCATTGGAACAAAAGATGTCGGACATCCTCAACACCCCCCCCACAAAGGGGGCACGCCAAGTCATCTGTCTGGACCCATCTAGCTCTCCACTGCTTCATCATGATTCGTCCTCTTCTCACCAGCTAGGTAAAAATCTTCACCTTCAGGGGGCATTTCACCGTCCAAATTAGTCTACAGTCCCGCATGAAGTCAACGTCCGAAGGGGCCCCACCAGGCCTCAACTTGCGATACACCTCTGCCGCCGAGAAATCTCCCTCCTAGTGAAAACCATCAAGGCCTTCGCCCAAAGCCCAACCCACCAACTCCTGCAACAGCCGCTGGAAGTCCTCGCAGCTCTGCTCAAAGAGGGCCCCCCGGAAAATGGGACACCAAGATCCATCCCAGCAATCTCGAACCTTCGCCAACGCATCCACCACACTACTCAGTAGCTGAGGGAACCTTTCCCCTAAAGTAGAGCCGCCCCCTGCCAGTCATTCTGCCAGAAACGGAAGGAGTTTCCCACACCAAGCACCGAGTCAAAGAAGCTGCGCACTCTCACAGCCGCCGTCGCCAGGCCCCTGAGGAAGAAGGACGCTCCAGAGGGGGGGGAACAGAGAGGTCCCCATGCTAGGAAGTTGCCGTAGCACCACCGCATAACATCTCCAAGGAGTCCCTGTTCGTGCCCCACCAACCTTGTAATCCATTTCGTGAGAAGACTGATGTTCACTCTATCCACGTCCCTAACCCCAAGACCCCCCTCCTGTGTAGGCCTGCAAACCTCCTCCCAAGCAACCAGCCTCGCCCCCCTGCCTACCGCCCCTGTAGTAGACCAGAAGAAATCTCTCATCAGTCCCGAGACCTTCCTCTCAATCTGATGTGGCAACTGGAAGACTAATAAGAAGTAAGACGGCATAAATGCCAAAACTGCCTTCACCAAGGTCAACCGCCCGCCCCTAGACAGCAGTCTGGAGGACCACCCTACCGACCACCCTTCCATCCTTTCCAGCAACGATAGCCAGTCCTACACCCTGAGACGACAATCCGACAGGGGTATACCCAAGGTAAGGAGCCCCTCTCGTTCTCCAAAGCAGCACCCACCCTCTCTGCTTCCGTGGCAGACAAATTGATCGGGACAAAGCTAGATTTCTGATAGCTGATCCGTAGCCCTGACGCCTCACCAAAGAGCTCCAACAGGATCCTCAACCTCCTTGGTTCCAACACGGATCCTTCGACCAGGAGGAGCGTGTCATCTGCATACTGCGAGACCACCACCTCTCTGTCCCCTCCAACAATGAAGCCTCTGAACAGCCCCCTGCTGCAAGCTCTGTGTGCCACCCGTGCAAGTGCATCTACCACAAGAACAAAAAGCATGGGTGCAAGGGGGTACCCCTGCCGTACCCCTCTTCTAGGCTGGATCCAGCCTCCCTCCAGGTTCCCATTGATAAGGACTGAAAGGATGTTGTCATCACACATCTCTTCATCCAGTCAATCCAGTTCGCCGGGAAACCCCTCCTCCGTAAAGATGTCCACAGGAAGTCCCACTGAACTAAGTCGTACGCCTTGCTGAAGTCCACCTTCCATAAAAAGGCCTGCTTCTTCTCCCTCCTCCATGCTACCAAGGCTTCCATCGCAATCACGAAGCCATCCAAAATTCCTTCCAGGCACAAAAGCTGTCTGAACAGGGGAGACCAAGTCCCCCAAGATGTCCATCAGCCTGTTAGCCAGGACCTTTGCCACAATAAAGTAAACTGCATTAGACAAGGCAATCGGTCTGAAGTCCCGAATGGCCTCAGCCCCTTTCTTCTTAGGCAACAGAAACAAGTAATATCTGTTCAATTTGTCAAAACCTTTGTTGCCGAAAGCGAACTCGTCCACCACTCGCATCACATCTGCACCCACCAGATGCCAGAACTCTTAGAAGAAAAAAAATAGGGAAGCTGTCTGGGCTAGGGCATCCCTCCGCATTAAGGCCCCACACTGCCTGCCTCACCTCCTCCTCTGAAAAGCCAACCGTAAGACACTCCACCTGAGCCTCCGAAATACGATATGTATCCTCTCCCCTCCACCTCCAGCCTCCCCTTGGTCATCTCCCAGTGAACTCTCTGAAATAATCTACCGCCGCCTGTCCCACCTCCTCCCTGTCCGAGAAAGCATCCCTACCAACCACCAGCTTATCTATCTAGTTTCTCCTTCTCCTAGCAGAGGCTATCTGGTGGAAAAACCTGGTGTTGGAGTCCCCTTCTTTCAACCATCTCTGCCTGGATTTCACCTTCCATTCCATCTCCGTCCATCTGTCCTCCTCCTGGATCACCTTTGACATCCTCGCCTTGATCTCCATGTCCTCGGGGGAAATGGGAGCCTGGTCTTCCTGTCTGTCAATTCTGTCAATCTCTGCCAAAGCCTCCTCCTTCCTGCCCCTGTTAAATGCCCTGATCTCCTGTCTAGCCAACTTCAGATGTTCGCGCAGCAAGGAGAGCTTTGCCAGACAGAAAGTTGCCGAACCTTCCACCTCCATCGAATTCCATTTCTCCTCCACTGAAGCCTTGAACCCCTCCACCATTAGCCATGATCTATCAAATTTAAAATATGTGCCGAACTACACCCCCTCATTCGATCGCCACAACACAGGGGTATGGTCCGAGAAAGGCCTCTCTAGTGCACTGACTTCCGCCACAAGGAACGCCTCAACCAGCTCCACATTGGATAGAAACCTGTCAATCCGGGACCTCTGGCTACTGTTATTCCTCCATGTATAAGCATAGGACGCAGGAGACCAGTCCACAAGCCCATGGGTCTCAACAAAGTCCACAAAAAGATCTGACCCTGGATCCTGCCTCCCCCGCCCACCTGATCTATCCTCTACCTTCAGGTCACATTGAAGTCCCCTCCCAGCAACCAGGGGCTCCCAATGGACTCCGCCACCACCGCCGTTAGCTCTTCCCACATGGCCCTCCTCGCCTAGGCATCTGTGGGACCGTACACCCCTGTAACCTTCAACCTGGTGCCTCCTACCTTCCTGATCAAGCTCGCCGAAATAGTATGCTCACCACATCTGATGTCCTCCAAAGAGAAGACATCCTCCCTCCACCCAAGGATTTGTCCTCCTGATCAACCATTCGCGGCAAGGGACCGAAATCCCTCCATCCAGGAGACTCCAACCTCTCTCCAAACTCGACCATCACAATCATCCAACTTGGTCTCCTGTAATAAAACAATGTTCGCCCTCCACTGTCTGATGTACCTCCCCAAGATGGCCCTCATCAACGGGTCATTGAGGCCCCGCACATTCCAAGTGAGCACCCCACTCATCTAAGCGACGTGGTGATCTCCTTCGTGGCCTGCCTGAAGCCACCTGCCTCCGCCATCCTACGTACCTCCTCATCTTCCCCGTTCAGCACCTGCCTCGACCTTGGGCTCTGCGGGCCCCCCCACAACCGTCCACCACCATCAGTGGTCTTCGCCTGCCACGGAATGACCACTTCCTTCGGTAGCGGAGAGCACCACCGCGCCCCCCGCTCACCAAGAGCGGTGCCCATCCCGCCAAAGGAATCTCCACAGGGTCACCCCCCGTCGAGGGGTTCCCAGTCATCTACTACTGCCCCGGAAACGCCTCCTGCCATTCCGAAGACTCTCCACGCTGGAGGATCACCTTGCCTGTCGCTATCAAACGAGGGTCTACTCCCTCGTCACCACCGGTCTGGCCTCCCCCGATAGGGGCCACACCTCCCTTCCCGGCACGTGCAGCACCACCTCCCATCTTTCTCCCTCCTCCCGCACCGAGCACGATACCTCCTCCACCGACCCCAGGGGCTACGCGAAACCACCTAAGGGACCATCACCCCCGACATGGAGCTCCTGCTGCTCTAATAGCAGAACTGAAGTTTCGGACCCAGAGTGTGGATCCAAATTCGGGTCCGCCCCACCATAAATGCCTCACGCCCCAACAGGTGACGTGCACGTGCTAAGGTTTAAAAGCCTTACATTATCGCCTTCGCAGCGCCGCCCCGCAGAGTTGCCCTCCAACCTCTCCGCTTCTGAGGCACCAGCAACCCCGCAATCTTCGGTTGTCCTCTGCGAGATCTTCGTGGATCTCTTGGGGATCGAGACCACGTCAAGGTCGAGGTCCACGCCCCTCTCGGTATTCCCCCGCGTGGACCTCGTGAAGTACTTAGGCCCCGAGTCCACGTCAGCGGCCCTTCGCCTTCTCGCAGCAACCGCGTGCTGCTTCACCTTCCCCATCACCGAGCATGCAGCTCCAACCGCCGCAGGTCGCCATCCTCTCTGACTTGAGCACTCCCCCACCCACGACAAACCTCCAAGCCGCAGCGGGACCCTGTTGATCGACCTCGCTTCGGCCTTCAACTCGACTAGCACCACGATCGCCTCCCTCTGCCAGCCCCAACGCCTCGCACCTCCTGACCCAAGCGAACGGCGCCACGATCGCCTCCACCACCTCGGCCGAGTGCAGCCACCAAGGAACCCTGGCAATGGCAATTTCCACCACTGTCCTCTCCAGCATGCGTTCCTGTAGGGCCCCATCGTGTGGTGACAGGCGCCTCCACCACCATCTCCCTCCCCCGGCAGAGCACTCCATGAACAACAGCTCCTTCGCCTCTCTGCCAAGAGCCCTCTTGCCACAAACACCTTCTCCGCCACCTGCAGAACCTCGGCCCCTCCCCTCCTCTCCTCGCTCAAAGAAGTTTCCACCATCACCTTCGAGACCCCTCCATCCAATACCACTCCCACAATACTCTCCTCCACCACCTTCCTCAGAGCCCTAACTCCTTCCAACCAAGGGGCCTCCACCTCTGCCTCCAACAACCCTTTCAGCGATAACGGCGGCAGACCCTTCTCCCTTCCCCTCTCGGATCCCCTTCGACAACTACCACTTCTATGGCCAAGTCATCCACACCTCCAGCACCACCAGGGCTCCCTGCACTCCCAAATCCAATGGTTGCTACCGAGGCATTTGTAGCACCTCCCCCCGCCCGGTTGCGCCTCCTGGACCTCGCACAGCCGTCCTTCGAGCGGCCTGATCTTGCTTTGCCCTGTTCCGATCTGCTACCACCGACCAACGTCGATCTCTGGTCATGCCTCCGTCGTCCTCCTCGCTCCAAGGGGTACCCTCTCCACCCTTCGCTCCACTCCTGCCTCCTCCCTCCCCTTCTTGCCCCGGAGCTCGCCCGCACTCACTAGCAGCCCTCCACCCCAGTGCACTCTCTCTCTCTCTCTCTCTCTCTCTCTCTCTCTCTCTCTCTCTCTCTCTCTCTCTCTCTCTCTCTCTCTCTGTGGAATGCCTACCGCATAACCACTTGCAACGTAAGTTCCTATCCTTTTATAAGTTATGTAACGCATCCCCCCACCTCCTCACATTGTCATTGTAAGTGAAGAATAAAATTGCTAGCTACTAGTAGGTACAAGAGTCCTTGTGAAGCTTGTGCTCCCGTGGTTTTTCCCGAGATGGATTTTCCACGTAATATTGTGCCTCTCGTGTGTTTGTGTTTCATTCAACACTACTGATGAGTTGGATCGCCTAAGAAGTCCACTGAGGAGTAAGCCCTCATCTATTACTGCCTTTGCTACAGGTAGTGTAGCCAATTCTACTTCTACCGGTACTTCCAATTGAATGATTAATTCTGGATCCTTTACTCATCCCACAAAAATCAATATCGAACTCCAACAACCCAAAAATAATCACCTTCTCCGACAACGCCGCAACCTTCCAATCAGTTGACAAAAAACCTATCTTAGAAAGAGTAGACCGTACCTCTGTGACTTCTGCAACACCATGAGCAAGCACACCAACCAAAGAAGCCCTCAACAAAGAATCAATTTTCTCCACTTCCGATGACCAAGGAACCTCCAACTCCAAAGATGGAGGATCGTATGGCAGAGGAGGAAGCCTCGATTGAACATCCCTCACCCTTGAGTCATTCCTCTCAGGGCACATCCTCCATCGATGCCCATAACCATGACAGAGAAGGCAAACAACGGGATCACGACAGTCCTGAGCGAAATGACCCCTCGCACGACACTTCTAGTACACGAGGTCACGAGCACGATGAGGAGTTCCTCCCCCATTGCCCCCACCCTTCCCTACACGCAAGACCCTTATCCTCTCCTCTATGGGCTTCATTATTGAAGAAGGTGTTTCCCTTTAGTTTAAATGGACTAGATGAAACAGTGTGTGACTACTACTACTTTCTCTATCCTGGTTAATGGAAACCCTGCTAGTAGTTGAGTACAGTCGAGGAGGAGGGTTAGACAGGGTATCCTCTAGCACCGATGCCCTTTGTCTTGGCGACTGATGCTTTGGCAAGGACTACTTCTAAAGCTTGTTCAAGAGGTCTATTTTGTGGATTCTCACCGATACCACAAATTCACATCCCAATTTTGTAGCATGCGGATGACACACTATTTTTCTAAAGGGTTCCACTGTTGAGGCAAGGAGGTTATACATTCTATTGGAGATGTTTTGGGGGGGGGGGGGGGGGGGGGAGGCGCTTCAGGGCTACATATAAATAATTCCAAGTCCACCTTTGTTTCCATGAAGATGTCTAGTGAGGAAGCACAGGATTGTGGTGCAACTTTGAGTACCTCGTTTGGTTCACTGCCAATCTCTTATTTAGGCCTCCCGTTGTCCCATTGACGTATTTATGCTCGAGATTGGGGTCATTTGGTGGAAAGAATGGAGAAGAGGCTTGTTAGATGGGCCTCTAAAATGCTTTCTAAAGGAGGCAGATTGGTCATGATCAAAGTTGTTCTTTCTTCAATCACAGCCTTCTTATTTGTATTCAAACTCCCCTGGAAAGTACAAAATCATCTCTTGGGTCTGATGAGAGATTTCTTTTAGACAAACTTTGGCACAACAGGGAAAGGAGCTAGGTTAGTGACTTAGAATGAGGTATGTAGGCCATTGAAGGAGGGGGCCTAGGGGTTAAAGACATTGAGACATCGAATGACAGCCTCCTTGCTAAATGGATTAATAGAATTATGCAACGCAACCAAGACCTTCTTAGAAGTGTGTTTGAGGCTTGTTATGGACCCTTATTGAATTGGGAGCCAATGGCGTTGCCTAAGAGAGGAGCATCTCACTTCTGCAGGGGATTAACGGTGCTAGCACCTAAGGTTCAGTAATTCTTTTCATCTTTTGTAGGTACAAGGATGTGTTCCATTTTTTGAGGGATGATTGGATGGAAGAAGGCCTACTCTGTAACAAGTTCCCTAGGCTTTTTGCATTAGCTTCGAATAAAGAAACTACAATCATTGGTTGTTGGGATGGCTCTTGGTGCACAACTTTTGTGGGGGTTCTCTCTTAGCAGCCATTAGAGGAGTTTTAGGCTCTGCTACAACAGCTCTATGGTTATGCTCCTGAAGGAGAAGTGGACACGTGGCTTTGAGATGGAGGGAGTTCTCAGTTAGAGAGGCTTATTCCAAATTGCATAATGTCAACCTTATAAGAGATATTGACTTCCTCAGAGACTGTCAACTTATTTAGTCCGTTGACCATCCTCTAAAGATTAAAATATTCACATGGTTGATGCAGAAAGGGCAGCTTATGACAAAGGTATGGAAGGCTAGATGGATGCCAAAAGCTGACAAGATATGTCCACTTTGTAAGTTAGGGGATGAAGATATTGATCATCTTTTCTTTAGATGTGCCTTCTCCACTAAGATATGGATGAAAGTTGGTTTGGAGTGGATTGATCACACAAATCAATTTTAACTTTGGTGTTCCTTTAGGCACAGGAGGGTGAATGCGATCCATAATGTTTTTAGATCGAATAATGAGAATGCAAAGGTGTTTGTGGTTCTCTAGGGAATCAGGCTAAGGAGGAACGTTGCCATTTTTAGGGACAAATTCCTTACATTGAAAATTTTGTCATTAGCATTTCTTCGCATGTTCATTTTTGGGAGTCTACCTTGTAACTCTTGTACATGTTACCTCTTTTAAGCTATTAATGGAATGATTCTCCAGTGGTTATTACCAAGGTTCGAAATGCCGATTTCGATGCCGTGCCTATGAAATTCCAAGTGTGCATTCGTGGGCATGCCGTGGAAATGCTTGTTTTTCGATGGGCATGCCGATGAGCATGCCGAGGGCATGCCGATGCATACCAACAAAAATAGCAAAAGTAATTAAAAAACCAATAGCAACCTCGACATGGGCACCAATTTCGCCAACATGCCGACCATGCTGACGGCATGCTGACCGTGCCGACGGCATGCCGACAAAATCCCTGTAAATCGACGTTTTCTTCATGTCGGCACAACCCTTGCTCGGAAATGGCCTTGCCGATGGCACGCCGTCGGCATTTAAATCAATGGTTATCACACAGATAACCACCCTTCCTCTTTTCAAAAACAAAAAAAAAATCTTCTGAACCCTTTCCCAATAACCAGACATGTTAGAAAAGTCGCATATAAGCTACAGGGACCACCGAAGAGTCACATTCATCATATATTCCATGTATCTAGTTGAAGCTACGTCATAGGGAAGCATGGGACAAACTCATTCTTCCCAAACATTGGCCATCCACCAATGATTACCCTCAATTCGCAGAGAAGATATTGCGATGTTGCATGGTGAAATGTAATGAGAGAGTAGTAACGAAGGTCCTCATGTTATGGGCTAGCAAGGATGACATTTTAGCAACCTGACAGGACTACTACAAGTTCTAGGAAGCTTAACCTTCCTGGGCCATCGAGGACGATGGTGCAACCAATGGAGAGGGTGGTTTATACCATCCATAGCCATGTCACACCACATCAAGCCACGTGAAGGTCTACTAAGCTTGGCCACTGAGGAAGGTCCTAGGAGATAGATGAGATTTGTAGGGTTTGGTCCGTGTTTTGTCTTATGGCCAACTATTGGTGTGATCCATCCTCACCCATGTATGCAGAAGGTCATGGCTACAATAACCTATGTTTACATGTAAGGAGTTTGGTCTATGAATGTTTATGGATGTATGCCTTGAAAGGCATCAAATAACAACTATTTCCCTTGCCATTTATCTTTTTTTGTGCTCATATCATTGGCAATAGAGGCCCCCCTCCCACCATAGGTCATCGCCATCCTCGACAATGACCACCTATAGTAGACGCTCTCAATGGCTGATGAATCACCGCAAGGTCATCAAAGGGATCAGAGATGGCCCTCTTGGGTTTATCATAGGGCAAAAGCATCAACCAACAAACCAACAACAAAAGGATAGTAAAATGCAATATTGCAACTGATCCCTGGAAAACCAACCAATTTTTTTTACTATTAATTTCAGTTGCCACACAATTCTCATGTTTCATCATCAGCATCTAACAATTGGAATTACAGTAGCAAATAAGGCAACATATAGAAATATCAAGAATGATCAAGAATCACAAATAACTGCATCTGCAATCTGGTTAAACTTCTCAGAAGCAACATCAAACAAAATTTGGATGAATACTGCATGTTCAATTTAATCAGAGTAAGCAGTATAGCAGGCATACATCAGGCTTCAGCAACCCATTACATTTCTGGCAGTTTGGAATATTGAAATCAGCTTCCCAGAACTTCTCATCAATCTCAATATCACCATCAGGCCTTTGCTGCATCCCAAAATCCTTATTGGAGCCTGGACTATCATGCTTTAAGCTATCAAGAGCTGCAGCCCACTGCATCATAAACAATTAGATGCTTTCGCAATGTGATGCACATAGTTCACATGGTTATACATAGAAAGTTGACTAAATTACAAGGAAAAGAAAATGAACTATGAGGTTGTGCACTGACACTTATTCTAGCCCCTTCAACTTTGAAAGTCCCAAGGTAGTTTCTATAAACCCCATCATACCAATTGCATTTCTTCCCCCCCCAAAAAAAAAGAAAAAAAAAATCCTTTATCCAAAATGTTGGACAAGTTGTGCTCCATAACACCACATTAGCATCATTCAACTGAAATCAACACATTAGACATCATCCAATCGCCTGGGTGCTCATGAGCCATTATCTTAGAAGAGATTGTATCCCTGAAGGCATTTCATCAAACAGCTTTCATATGTGATAAAGCTTGCTTACATCATAGGACATTGAGGACGTGAGAAGCAATGTTTCAAGGAAAATACATTCCCCCAGGAAGATCTGAGGACGAGGTGATGGTGGTGGTGGATGTAGCCATGAAGAACATAAGGAGGTTCTTGGTGTTGTTAAGGAACTTGTGAAGGATAAGGAGCAATGATGTTGCATTCAATGACTCATTATGTTAGTAGATGAATTCACATTCAGCATCTTCATGACAGCCAGCCATATGAAGAAGAGGAGGAAAACAAGGCAATTCCTCTTGATGATGCAACAATCTCTAAGATGTTTGGTTTTGGTTTGCAGGGATAGTTAGGAACAACACTAGAGTAGAGGATATGAGTTTCATCATCCATATGGGCACTATCATCATATGTATCATTTTTTTTCCAGAAAAATGGCAGCAGCAGAGGAGATGGAGTCAGTAATAAAGGTGGGGACCCTGGAGAAAACACAATGCAATTAGCAACTGCTAAGGCAATAGGAATGTTGACTGGGTGTCAATTGAGGATGGGTTCTACTTTCAATCCTTTTGTGTCTTCTATTTGCATTCCTGTCTCTTGGAAAGAATGGCTAGACAATCAGAAGAGAACAGCAAGCAGCCTGATGCCCATGCCTGTCATTGAGACAAAAGCTAGAGATATATCAGCATATTTAGTCTAACCAATGCGATTCCCATTCAGATGGACATGTCTGTTTGGAAATAAAGCTCATTTACCATGGACTCCGACCATCTATTAAATTGACTTATCTATCTTACATATCTTGCCGAGGATAAGGGTGCATTTGTCTAAGATAGCATCTCAAAAAATGGAAATCAACTGAAACAAGATAAAATTATGGGAACTCAATTGAGAACTTTCAAGGACTAGGGACCAAAACAAGTATATCACCATAGTTAAAAGGGGTTCTAATTTACTCATAAAGGTTTCATTAACCTGCCAAAAAATAGGCATAGATGAAACTTGGAATAAACAAAAAATGATTTACATAAGTCCTTATACATACACCTCAATTTCTTCTTCTTTTTTTTTTGAGAAAGAGAGATCGGTAATCATTCAGTAATTGTATTAAGTAAAAGAAACGGACTTACAAATTTCAATGGTCAATAAATATCATCACATGTCAATGTCCTCTATGTGTGCCATCCAAAAGTGTGCGCTTTCAAGCAGAAAGCACTGGGATTGTTAATATTTGGGGGGATTTTGCCCCCTCTAAAGTAAGATGATAGTAGATGATAATTGGATCAGTGGAGAATAAAGCCCACGTGGCAGTGCCACATAGCAAATCTGTTGGGCCACGTGGCAAGTCTGTTAGGCCACATGGCAGTGCCACGTGGCAGGTCTATTGGTCACCCAAGGGGGTGCCGGTCCTAAGGGATTTTGTGGAGGTTTCTTTGAGTCCAAGTTATGTATTTTTAGTACGTTAAAGTGTCAAATAATTAAGTTATTAGGAGGATATTTTGTTTACTGTTTTTAGATATTTGATTGATCTTGTTTCCTGTTTAAGATATTAGGATTAGTTCTCTTTATAAAAGAGATTCTATGTAATTGCTTTCCTTAAGTTAATGCAATATTTGTTTCCAACGTATAAACTCCCTCTCCCTCTCTTCTTCACCGCCGACTACCATCTCTCTCTCTCTCTCTCTCTCTCTCTCTCTCTCTCTCTCTCCTATTCACGTGTGCAGTCCCTATTGGCAGCCACCTACTACTGCCATCTCTTCCCACGTGGAAGAGCCTCCACGCTCCGTATCGCACCAATCTCCACATGGTATCAGAGCTATAACCCTCCAGGCCATTATTCACTCCACGTGTGTGAGAAGGAAAAGAAGCCTCTTCCCACACACAAAGTCTTTTCTGTGACATGGAGAAAGGAGTGTAGTATTGCACCGATATCATCGTCGAACCGCATTAACCTCGACCAAGGTCGAAGTCTTTCCCGACCTTTAAAAGCCGAAGTTTTTTCCAGCTAGGTTGAAGTCTTTCCCAACCCTCAACCAGAACCGAAGTCTTTTCTGGTTCAAACTGTCCCAAAGGATGATGGCGAATTCGGAGACATAAGTTTCCAATAAAACAAAGATGCTTATGCACGGAACCATAATCAGGTTAGTTGGTTCTTCCAACTATGTTCTATGGGCACATGCATTCAAGATCGTTATTGGTGGACAGGAGAAGCTACACATCCTCCTCAAAGAAGCACCAGAGACGAAAGATGCAACGATGAAGTTGGAGAAGAGAGTCTATTAAGTTATACAAAGACAAAACAACTACTCCAATAGCCATGACTTCAAAGATTGCCAAAGAAGCAACGACTACGGAGGTGACAAGAGGATTCGCAGTTATATCAAAAGAAGATGGTAGAGCATCTGGCCACACCATCAACGATACAAGTATAGCAAAACATCGTCCTCCCAACCTCGACTTGAGGGGGAGTGTGGAGAATAAAGGCTACGTGGCACTGGCAGATCTATTGGGCCACGTGGCAAGTCTATCAGGCTACATAGCAGGTCTATTGGTCACCCAAAGGGGCACCGATCCTAAGGGATTTTGTGGAGATTTCTTTTAGTCCAAGTTATGTATTTTTAGTATGTTAAGGTGTCAAATAATTAAGTTATTAGGAGGATATTTTGTTTACGATTTTTAGAGATTTCATTGGTCTTGTTTCCTATTTTAGATATTTGGATTAGTTTTCTTTATAAAAAAGACTATGTAATTGTTTCCCTTAAGTTAATGCAATATTTGTTTCCAACATATCAACTCCCTCTCTTCTTCACCTCCGGCTACCATCTCTCTTTCATGTTCACGTATGCAGCCCCTGTTGGCAGCCACCTACTGCTGCCATCTCTTCTCACGTAGAAGAGCCTCCACGCTCCATATCACGCCAATCTCCACAGGATCCATCTAGGACCCACCCACAACTATTGTCATAATGTTTACGAGACTAACACTTGGACTTATGCAACTCCTCTAAGCATACATTATCAACTTTCCCTAATTTTATGGCAAAAGCAAGCTTTGCTAGAGCATCCGCCAAAGAGTTGTCCTCCATAGGTACTCTTATGATATTGACCTGCTGCAAGTCTGCCATAGCTGCTCAGGCCTCTTCAGAATAAAGGACCACGATTTAGTCCTTTTTTTCTGAAAATCCCCCTCCACTTAGTTTTCCACCAATTAGGAGTCCACAAATATCTCAATGGCCTTGGCACCCATCAATTTCATGAGCTTAGGCAAGTTAGCAAGACCTCGTATCCGTTGTATTATTTATGATAAGGAAGGCCAAGCAGATGGCGTACAGGCTAACAAAGCTGTCAAGAGAGACTAGGGCGATGACTACCCTCATGCTACCTGAAGTAAAGGAATCATCTACATGCAGGTGCCATGGTCATTGGCTTGAGTGCTCCAATGGGGTGAATTCAACTATGAAGTCAGCTAGAATTTGCCCCTTAATGGCTATCCGAGATTGGTATTTCATGTCAAACTCCGCCAACTGCAATACCCATCGCATCCAAAAGGCCAAGTCAAAGCGTTTGTAGAGCATCTTCCTCAGGGGCTAGTCTATCAGGACCATTATCTTATGGGCATGGAAGTAGGGTCTCAATTTTCTAGCAACCATAGACACTAGGGTAAGGAATAAGTTCTTGATTGAGTGTTTGGCCTTGGCATCGTAGTATATTTTGCTCGCAAATATACCGCCCTTTGGATGCCTGAGTCTCCTTTTATGAGGGTTATGCTAACGGCTAACTCCAAGGAAACTAGCCAACTAGGTAAAGATATAAGTGCTAACTCGAGTAGGGTGCCACTTGTTGGTGCTAGAGCACCACGATCATTTGTTTTAATGATAACAAAACACGTGTCATTTAACATTTGCACTTGGAGTCTTAGATTTCAGGTCAATTGCAAATGTAGACGTGTTTAGACGGAATTCGAGCTCGCATCCAGGACGGATTGGAGGAGCTTGATGGAGAATAGAGGGGATTCGCAAGGAGCGATAAATTGAAGATGGAAGGACAAGAAGAATAGGATAGAATTCTTTTTATTCCTTTCATGTACATTTGTCGTTATTTTCTTGCTCTTTATTTCCTTAGAAAATTATGTTAAAGAGCCTCAAAGTACCCTAACAGTAGTTCTAGGAACACCGGCACAGCCCTAGGATACTTAGGTTTTCTGTAGAGAACTTAGAAAACCAATATAGGGTTCAAACAGAGTTTCCAAACGTCTAATTCCCAAATCAGACGTCTGATAAAGTGTTTTAAGACGTCTGATTGTTGATTCAGACATCTGATAACTATTAGGCTGGACATAGTTAGTTCTGTCTGATGAAATCAGACGTCCAGACCTTAGACCTGACGTCTTAGGAGATGTCTGATGACTTTGCCAGACGTCCAATTAGTGGAACGTTGGCTGACTTAGCGAACAACCAAGAATGTGACCGTTAGAGCCCTATCAGACGTCCATAGGACTTTCCAGACATCTGATAATTGACCGTTTTGCCTCGGCTGACCCAAAATCTCTTCTCAAAGGTTTTCTAGCCGTTGCAACGTTTGGAAATCCATTCCCACAGAAAAAGTAGGTTTCCAGACGTCCAGACATAGTGCTAGACGTCCTATATGTCGTCTGATGGACTTGCACAAGAACCCTGTTTAGATCTGATTCAAGTCAGGAAGGAACCCGCCCAAAATCAGACGTCTGACCTTGTAATCAGACGTCTTAAAGTGAACTTCCAGACGTCCGATGCCAGAATTAGACGTCTGATAAGCCTGTCAGAGCAATGATTGTTCCTGATTCCGGGCTGATTCTCTTGGGCTTTGCACCCAACGGCTATAGAACATTTCCTAAGCCTTCCAAAGCCTTCCTAAGGCCTCTATAAATAGAGGGGAACCTTTGCAACACAAACACACACCTAGAGACACCAAGATACACAAGAAACACTTTGTAATACACTTTCCACTCTCTTGGGTCCTAGCTAGCTCTTGCTCTCCAAGCTCAAGCTCCATTCTCTTGAGAGCATCAAGCTGTTGCGCACCCGCTCTCCCGCCGTTGTTCACGAGAGCGACGTTGCGCCGTCGCGTGGTACACGCATCCACGTCGTCGACGCACTCCTTTCAAAGGGAAGCATCCTATTTCCTATAGAAGCTTAGGTTAAATATTACTTTGTTGGCTCTATAGGATTACTTGTTTTATCTTTGTTATTTGGTTGGGTATTCGCTTTGCGAATTCCCATCTCCTTCGCGAGACAAAATCCTTCTCGTGAAGAGAAGGGGTTGAGGTACGCTACCCTCGTCTAAGTAGTGTGGTTGTAATTGAGGTTGAATCACCCTCGTTTTAAAGTGATTCGGTTAGTGGATTTTGATCAACTTGGTTGATCGGAAAATCCTAACTCGAGAGGGTTAGGTGGTGGTTTTCACCCGGTTTGGGTTTCCACCTAAAATTACTTTGTGTACTTTGTGTGATTGCATCTTGTGAGATTGTTTATATTTCAATTCCGCAATTATTACGTCACCCCCTCCTGGTAGGGCGAACCTTCATTTGGTACCAAAGCAAGTCTTGCTATTTCGGCGTAACAACCAAGCAAGAAGATCGATGGAGGGAAGTAGTTCCGCGGGTAGGATTTCCGAGGGCCAGTCTACGACTCGTTCGCCGTTCTTCGACGGGAGCAACTACCCTTACTGGAAGCTGCGGATGAAGACGTGGCTTCAAGCCACTGATTTCACGGTATAGGCCAGGTGCGAGACCCCCTTCGACATCCCAGAGAAACCCGCCGGAGGATACTCGCAGCAACAGATCCGGGAGCTCTCTCTCAATGCGAAAACAATGAACGCGTTGTATTGCGCGCTCAGCTCAGAGGAGTTCAACAGAATCTCGCAATGCGTCACCTGTTGAACTTAATTTACGAAGCTACGCTAACGTGTTCGGTTTTGGAAAACCCGTCGTTGTAGTTCGAAAGCGAAGGATTCGTGTTCAACAAATAAAATTTATACCGAAATTAAAATTCCGGGTCGAATACAGGGAGGCGAACGTTTGATTTAAAAACTTCGCGTTTCTTTTTATTTTGTCACGAAGAAATTCAATTTAAACTATCTAAGTATTTACAACAAATAAGAGAGAGAGAGGGAGTAAGAGAGAGAGAAAGAATACTATACATGGAAATCAAAATGAGATGTAGAATAGACAAGGAATTTATCATAAAAGAGTTCGTTCGTTACAACTAGAAAACATAAAACAATTACTCTAGAAAGCATTAAAAGAATGGAGGGAGAAATGTCCTCCTCGACGATCGCTCGGAGGACGAATAGACTACTCTAGAAAGCAGTAAATCTATACTAGAAAGCAGTAAAAAGAATAGGGAGAGAGAATCATCCTCGACGGTCGCTTGGAGGACGAGCCGGACGGGACGACGCCTGGACGAAGAAGAACGAAGCGGGACGAAGGAGGACGAAGCAGAAGAACGGGAACGAAGCAGCACGCCGTCGTCGTCGCGGGATCCACTTCCGAAGGGGGACGAAAATTTGGACTTTATCTCGCGAGAAGCATCCCGGGTGTGGGACAAGCTTCTCTTGAGCTTTGGAGAGGTAGAGAGGAGAAGGAAGGGATGAAAATTTCGTATGGAGGGGGTCTCCTTTTATAGTTGCAAGGAGTGGGGGCAAAATGGATATTACATCTTCAAAATAATAAATAAGGGGTCTTTAGTGACGGATAAAACCGTCGCTAAAGCCCCGCCGTCACCGTCGCCGCCGCGCCCACGCGCGCCCGCTCGGCTGGCCGCGCGCGTAACGCATACGCACGTCGCTTGATTTTCAGCCGTCCGATCGCGAGATCGGACGGCTTAGAACGCGTCCGCGCCCGCTGCGTAGCGCACCGCCCGCGTGTGATCGCGCGTTCACCAGAGCGTCCAATTGCGCGTCGGCGCTATCGGGCGCGCGCGGCCGTTGGATCTTTATCTGACGCTCGTGCGCGCCTGCTCGCCCACGCCTTCCACCCCCTCACCGCGGCTCGAACCCGCGACCTCCGCTTCGCCCGCAGCTGCGTCGCCGCTGCGCTACGCGGGCGAAATGGTCGCGCGGACGTTTTTAAGCGCGAGCGACTGCAGCCGTTGGATCGAGATCCAACGGCGGAGAGGAGACGGTGCGCGGTCTTCACAAGACTCCTGCGGCCGATTGGGCGGCTGGGATGGCGCCACGTGGCGCCATCTTGGCCGTCCATCTTCTGGAAGTTGTAGATGGTGCCACGGATGTCGGATTGACTCGATTTTTGTGTCGTTCGGCTGCGATCGTCGATCCGAATTCATCCGTGTGGTCGGATTTTCCATCTGAAGTGCGGATTTACACCATCCTGGCCCTTGATCTTCTAGGGTTCCCCGGTCTCTATCTGATGCTACGGATGCCTGATTAGGGCGATCTTGGAGTCGTTGAACTCCAATCGTCGCCCTGATCATATCCATACGGTTGGATCTTTGATCCGAGGCCTCGATAAAATATTTGCCCTGTCCAAGCACATAAAAGGAGACAATTAACCTCCATTTTATTCAAACTACTCTAAATGCAAGATGATGCATGTAATACAATATTTATATCATGAAATGCAATCCTATGCTTAACAACATGCATAAATAGACATTTTAAGTAGTGTAAATGTGTTTACATCACCACCGCATACGAGATTTGGCACACACTTGAAGTAACTCACGAAGGTACCTCTAAGGTAAAAACTTCTAAAATTAATTTACTTTCTCAAGAATTTTAATCTTTTTCTATGAAACCTAACGAGTCTTTAAGTGAGATGAATACTAGGTTCACTCTCATTGTAAATAACTTGAAAGCTTTAGGGAAAACTTTCATCAAGGGGGAGCTTCAAGGGAAGCTTCTTCGTTCCCTCGGACCGGAGTGGGAACAGAAAGTCACCGCCATCGAGGAGGCGAACGAAGTGGAGGAGCTCAACATGGAAGATCTCTTAGGCAATCTAATGGCCTACGAGACAAAGTTGAAGCAGAAGAAGAAAGATACACCGGAGCCTAAACCGAAGAAGACTCTCGCCTTCAGAGCCGCGTCGGATAGCGAGGTAAGTTCCGACGACAAAGACTTTAGAATTTTACTTAAAAAATTTTCCAAGTTTTGTAGGGAATTAAAGAAAGAGAATGAGAAGGAGAGCCCGAGACGTTGCTACCACTACAACAAGAAAGGGCACCTACGACCAGAGTGCCATCTTCTCAAAAAGGAGAAGAAGAAGGAAAAGGAGAAGAAATCTAAGAAGAAGGCGTTCCAAGCCACTTGGGACGATTCAAGCTCGGATGAAGATGAAGAAAAAGAAGAAACCGCTTGCTTTGGTTTCATGGCCAGAGGAAGCAACAGCGAAAGCTAAAGCGACTCAAACAACGAGGTAAGTTACGACTTACAAGAAGCTTTTAATGAACTTTTTGAAGTTAGTAAAGCACTTAAGATAGAAAATAAAAGCATGAAAAAGAATCTTAACTTTCTTAAATCTGAAAATGATAGGTTAGAAATAAAACTTAAGGATCTAGAAGCTTGTCCTAAAAATGATAACCTATTATTAGAAAATCATAACATCATCAATGAAAATAATAAATTGATTGAGAAAAATGTCAGTCTAAAAATAGAAATTTCTTATTTAAAGACTAAGATGGATATTATAGAAAAAGAAATCGTATGTCCTAGGGAAAACTCTAATAAATTAATCAACAAAGTAGATAATTTTTATAGCCCTAAGATTGAGAAAGGATCTCCGTCAAGGAGACCCGCTAACAGATCCGGATCCAAGCTCACTTGGATACCGAAGAAAAATTTGGAATCTTGCTTTGTAGGTTTCAGGGATAACTACAACACGAAGGACTGGACCTACAAGCTCAAGGCTGGTCAACTCGAGTTGGGAGAACCAAGGAGTAGACCAAGGAGGAGAACGAGAAGACCGACGAGACGGCGAACAAACGATGGACCCGCCGCACGTCGACCACCAGATTGGAGACCGGCGCCAATGCCCGGGCCTCCAAGCTACGGATGGGAGCCCCATCCGATGTGGCATCCACCACCACCATTTGGGCCATTTTATTGGCCATGGTAGGTGAGGTAAAACCATTTACCCTATCCTTTTATCATAAGCATTTAGATAGAGGGAACAAAAATTATAAGCTAAGTGTCAATTTTTAAGGGGGAGATATAAGGTAGCTAAATTTCCTTTAGAAAGGGGGAGAAAAATAATACTATCTTGTTGTTATAAAAAAGGGGGAGGACATTACCTTTGTCAAGAGAAATTTATAGAAGAGCATGTTTTAAGGGGGAGTTATAGGAAATGTAAAATCAATTAAACCTTTTTGATAATGTCAAAAGGGGGGAGGATTTTCTGCACTATTATTTATGGTTTTGTCATCATCAAAAAGGGGGAGATTGTTGGTGCTAGAGCACCACGATCATTTGTTTTGATGATAACAAAACACGTGTCATTTAACATTTGCACTTGGAGTCTTAGATTTCAGGTCAATTGCAAATGTAGACGTGTTTAGACGGAATTCGAGTTCGCATCCAGGACGGATTGGAGGAGCTTGATGGAGAATAGAGGGGATTCGCAAGGAGCAATAGATTGAAGATGGAAGGACAAGAAGAATAGGATAGAATTCTTTTTATTCCTTTCATGTACATTTGTCGTTATTTTCTTGCTCTTTATTTCCTTAGAAAATTATGTTAAAGAACCTCAAAGTATACTAACAGTAGTTCTAGGAACACCGGCACAACCCTAGGATACTTAGGTTTTCTGTAGAGAACTTAGAAAACCAATATAGGGTTCAAACAGAGTTTCCAAACGTCTAATTCCCAAATCAGACATCTGATAAAGTGTTTTAAGACGTCTGACTATTGATTCAGACGTCTGATAACTATTAGGCTGGACATAGTTAGTTCTGTCTAATGAAATCAGACGTCCAGACCTTAGACCAGACGTCTTAGGAGACATCTGATGACTTTACCAGACGTCCAATTAGTGGACCGTTGGCTGGCTTAGCGAACAGCCAAGAATGTGACCGTTAGAGCCTTATCAGACGTCCATAGGACTTTCCAGACGTCTGATAATTGACCGTTTTGCCTCGGCTGACCCAAAATCTCTTCTCAGAGATTTTCTAGCCGTTGCAACGTTTGGAAATCCATTCCCACAGAAAAAGTAGGTTTCTAGACGTCCAGACATAGTGTCAGACATCCTATATGTCGTCTGATGGACTTGCACAAGAACCCTGTTTAGATCTGATTCAAGTCAGGAAGGAACCCGCCCAAAATCAAACGTCTGACCTTGTAATCAGACGTCTTAAAGTGAACTTCCAGACGTCTGATAAGCCTGTCAGAGCAATGATTGTTCCTGATTCCGGGCTGATTCTCTTGGGCTTTGCACCCAACGGCTATAGAACATTTCCTAAGCCTTCCAAAGCCTTCCTAAGGCCTCTATAAATAGAGGGGAACCTTTGCAACACAAACACACACCTAGAGACACCAAGATACACAAGAAACACTTTGTAATACACTTTCCACTCTCTTGGGTCCTAGCTAGCTCTTGCTCTCCAAGCTCAAGCTCCATTCTCTTGAGAGCATCAAGCTGTTGCGCACCCGCTCTCCCGCCGTTGTTCACGAGAGCGACGTTGCGCCGTCGCGTGGTACACGCATCCGCGTCGTCGACGCACTCCTTTCAAAGGGAAGCATCCTATTTCCTATAGAAGCTTAGGTTAAATATTACTTTGTTGGCTCTATAGGATTACTTATTTTATCTTTGTTATTTGGTTGGGTATTTGCTTTGCGAATTCCCGTCTCCTTCGCGAGACAAAATCCTTCTCGTGAAGAGAAGGGGTTGAGGTACGCTACCCTCGTCTAAGTAGCGTGGTTGTAATTGAGGTTGAATCACCCTCGTTTTAAAGTGATTCGGTTTAGTGGATTTTGATCAACTTTGTTGATCGGAAAATCCTAACTCGAGAGGGTTAGGTGGTGGTTTTCACCCGGTTTGGGTTTCCACCTAAAAATACCGTGTACTTTGTGTGATTGCATCTTGTGAGATTGTTTATATTTCAATTCCGCAATTATTACGTCACCCCCTCCTGGTAGGGCGAACCTTCACCACTAGCATAGTTGGAAATTGTAGATGCTCCTTGACCTAATTTAAGGCTTCTTGGCACTTAGGGGTTCAATGTCTACCGTATAGCCTTTATCCATCTAGAGGCATTCAAAAAACAGTAAATGGTTATCAGACACCCAAGAGAGGAAGCGTCTTAAGGCAACTATCCACCCAACTAGGGATTATACGGCCTTCAAGTTGTTAGGAAGGCAAAGTTCCATGACCACCCAAATCTTGTCTAGGTTGGCCTCTATGCCTCAACTAGATACTAAGAAACCAAGGAATTTCCCTGAAGAAACACCAAAGGTACATTTCTCCTGGTTTAATTTTAGGTTGTATTGTTGTAGCATGGACATTTTTCATTCGAGTTATTAAGATGCTTTTTGAAGCTCTCCCCTTTAACTAACATATCATCAATATAGACTTCAAATAACTTTCCTATTAGTTTAGCAAAAATAAAGTTTACGAGGTGCTAGTATGTAGCTCCAGCATTTTCAGGCCAAATTACATGATATGATACTTAAGAAGACCCCTAGCGATTATACAAGATGTGTGTTGTCTATCCATTAGGGAAAGGTTGATCTAGTGGTAGCCTCTATAGGTGTCCAGGAATGGCATACCAGATTGTCCCGAGAAAGAATCCACCAAGACGTCAATCTTGAGCAAGGGAAACTCGCCATTTAGGTAAGTTTCACTAAGGTTCATGAAGTCGACGCACATACTCCATTTGTCGTTGGCCATTCTTACCATGACAATATTGGATACCCAAGTGAGATCTATGGATTCCTCGATAAACCCAACCTCCAATGATTTTTTGACCTCAGCAATAGCCTGCCACTACTCAGTTAATTTGTGGCAATGCACCTGCTTAATCAACAAAATCAATTCTCGATTACATTTGGGTCAGTGCATAGTAGGTCTTTAGCAAACAAGGCGAAGACATCAGCATTCTACTGAAGAAGTTTGAACAACTCTTCTACTTGACCAATGCTTAAGTCTAAAGTCAATTGAATAAGTTTGTCTAGGTCATCTGGGCACAACTAGACCATCATGGTGGTGACCCAGATGTAAGATTCATTGTTAGCTTGGTAGTGGTCTTTGCCTAGTCTTCAAACATTTCTCCTTAGAATTTACCATGACACTCTTCTTCCCCCACTTATGTGGCTTGAAGGAAATTCTCTAAAGAATCCAGTTAAGCTCAAGACAGAGCAACTCGCTTCCTACTACCTAGTCCCCATAGACAATGCCAATGCCAATTGGAGACTTAAAGATTACCATCTGAAAGTATGAGGGCGCTAAGGCAGCAATACCATGAATGGTTAGTCGTCCTACTATACCATCAAATGCGGTCGTCATGTTCACTACCACCAACGTGGCAATTCGATTGAGGTACTAGCTCCTATCTCAGATAGTGAGCAAAAGCTCAATCTCACCCTTCAACATAACCTTGTGGTTACCGAACTCAACCACTCGATAGGCTAGTGAAGTCAGGTCCTTCTCATTGACCTTCTCGTTGAAGTCCAAGCAGTTAAAGGCCTTCAAGAGAAGAATGTCAACTACGCTGCCCCCGTCCACGTGCAAGCAAGGTTGGTCTCAACTAGCCATAAATAAGGTGATCGTGAGCAAGTCAAAATGGTTACCAAGTCGAAAAACCACCAAAGAGCTTTTGCAATATGCTCTTAGTCCTAGTAAGGGGTATTGGCTCCCATTGTGATACGACCAAGGCTACCTTGACTGCGTTGGTTGTGATCGCCTGCTAGTCAAGCATGTGGCAACATTTACTTGGAAGATCAGTTCAACTAGAGGCAATGCATGATCCTCCTCGTAATTGCCCACTTGAGGTCCTTCGCTACATTGGTTTTGGGGGGGGATTGCCTGCTTGTCAGCCATGTGGCAACATTTACTTGGAAGATGAGTTCAACTAGAGGTGATGCATGATCCTCCTCGTAATTGCCCACTTGAGGTCCTGGACCTTCTGCCGCCTCCTCTGGCTAAAAGTCGTAAGGCCTTGGAGTGATACTCTTTTGCCGCTAGGGTTCAACTAGGGCCTTGCTGTTTAAGGCCATCCTACTCAATAGTTTATCCCACCGTGACCATATTGTCCCCATGTAATTGTTGCAACTTGTCGAAATGGAAGTCTTAAGGGTCATCCATGGGTTCGTCCTTTTTGGGTCTTCTTCATTATGCTTGACATACTAGGCCAGATTACCATGGAGTATCTGGTACTCAATCAAGTGGTAGGTCTTGTAGCTCGCAACAATTCTCCATAATGTACCCCTCTTCTTTGTGGCAACGGCAATACAAGCCGTCTAATGCAAACCTTGTCAATAATGAAAGAGGTGGTAAGATGTCCAATCTTATTGCCAAGACATCCACTAAAATATTAAGATAGTTATAAGTGAAGGGAAAGGACTCTCAACAAGACTCCCTTCAAGGTTGATTGGAGCCTCCTGTTGCAAATCCCGAGCAATTTTTCCACTTGTCATTATTATATTTGATACTTCCTTGGCTGCCAAACTTGTTAGGTTCAACCGAATATTATCATTAAAGATGTTAACCAACTAACAGAAACAAGAATCATCCCATTCCGCAAATTGATTTTCATTATCTCATAATTCTGCCATGTCCTCAGTCATGAAATCATTGAGATAGTACCAAAATTTCTAGGACAGGAGGCCTAACTCAGAATACTCAACACATTACCCTATCTAAACAGCCATGGACTAGCATATGCCGACAATAGTTCCCCATGAAAATTGAGGGGTTAGTCATTCTGTCATACTTTCATATTAACCTAAGTCTTGAAGCGCAGAGAGAGTAGCATGTTTATCCCCTCATAGGTAAAAAGGGAAGGTAGTGATGTAGGGTTGCTTATGAAATCCTCTCATCGCACAAATGGTCTATCGGATCAAGTCCAAGACCGGATCACTTCTTGGAGGCAGAGACAGTTCAATAATAGACTAGACCTCTAAGCCCCACAAAGGTGGTAGAGGAGGAAGTGGGACTTTTGCCTCATATTGCTATATGAGTTGGCACTTGGCTTCCTCAAGTCATTCCCTAAGGAAGCATTCTCCTCCATAATGCATCACGAATGGGATGGCTCCTAGTCATCAAAGTAGGGGATCCCTCCTAGGAGGAGACTTAGGCATCATGGCCAAGTAGGGGATCATCCTAGGAGGAGACTTGGGCATCTTAAAGACTACCACATTTACTAGGCATCACACTTACGACATTGGGCATTCTGATGCCAACTCATGTACATCTCTTGTTCCTTGCAGATCTCCCTCGAGCGTCTTACGAATTTCTCCTTGTCGACTTCTACCCGATTGAAAGACAATAAAGGCTAGTGGTTCTATGAAAATAGGGGCTCCTCTCGACGTTGCTTTTACTTATCATCAAGAGTGCTGGCAATGTGCCGAGAAGAGGTGGGAGGAGGTATGGACCCCTCTCCTTCCTGTTGTTGGGTGTCCTAGTGCTCCAATGCCATACTGGGCTCTTTGGGAACCTCTTTTCCAATTCAAGCGAACTTGAAGCACTTAATGGTTGCCATATGGTCAACATCCTAGCTTCTAACAAGTAAAGCAGAGATGATATTTTCCCAAAGATTACTCTCGAGTTCAGGCAAAAGGTTGGACTTGTCAGGCAATCACAGAGAAAAAGCACCTAGAAATTGTTTACTCAGTTCCACCCATCAAGGTGTATGTCTAAGGAGAGGAAAAACCCCCAATTTCCATTTATGGAGAATACTAGTACAAAAGTGGCTCCCTCTCACTCTCACTCTCTAATTACTCTCAAGTGTTTACGGAATGACTTAAATGATCCTTCATGTCACATGTACATGCCTTTATATAAATTACATAGAGCCTCATTCCATTAGGATTCACCCAGATCATGGAAAGTAGATTTCATAATTGATGAAGGATTTCTTGATGGAATTTCTTGGTGGCCACATCTCTTATGAACTTCCCATGTTCGATCACCGCCATCCATCCTTTCTTAGATGTTTGTTGCAATAATCTCAGCGTGTATTATTGCCAATAGGATTTCAATCTGGTATTGGCTGGCATGGCATTCTTGGGCGGTAAGGTTGCCTCTACCCTAGATAGTCACTTACTTTGGTAGAGTCTTCTTTTGTCATCAGGTCCACCTGAAGTCTAGCAATAAGGCTTCTATGGATTGTGTTTTGTAGGGGTTTTTTTTTTGCAAAGGGAACTCTCGGGCAAGGACCACCCAAGTCCCTCAATTTGATCCTCTTACCATTTGTCTTTGGTCTACCAAATCTGCCTTTCAGTCGAATCCGCTTACTACTTGTCTGTGGTTTTATTTGGGTCACTTAGGCCTTTGCTTGCCAGAAAGGGTATATGCACCTTTCACGTTCTTCTTCATTTAAATGGGCCAGTGGACTTCTTCAGCCTATTTTTTAAGGGTAAAAATTCCTACCTCATCAGATGATATGTCATCTTCTTTAGTCTCGTTGTGCTGCTACCATTTTTACTGCTCCTGCTACTACTATGTCTACTTTTCAGTGGCACTTGCATATGGGACATCTTCCTCTTGCTAAACTCCATTGAGTCATTCCTCAATTTTCTCCTGCCACAAGGATTGAGTGCAACAACTGCCAACTATGGAAGCACCACCGAACTCCTTATCTACCGAATCAAAATCTTTGTTTGAGTTAGCCCATATGGATGTTCAGTATCCCAGTTGTACACCTAATAGGCTAGGCCACCAATATTATCTTATCTTAATTGATTAGTTTTCCAGTTGTCTTAGGTATTTCTTTTGAAATAAAAGTCTAATGTATTTTATGACATTAAAAACTTCATTTTAAAAGTCAAGACAGTTTGGTGCTACTATCAAAATTGATCATTCTGATAACCGTTTGGAGTTTTGAACTCAATTTCTACATGACTTTTATAAATCCTATGGCATAATACATAAAACCACGTCTCTATACCTTACATCAGAATGGTGTTGCTGAGCACAAACATTGCCATATATTCGGCATTGCTAGGACACCATTAATTCCCAAAAATGTGCCTTCTATTTATTAAGGTGATATGGTTTTAACTACATGTTTATCTTATTAACCGCATGCCTTCTTTTATCCTCAATGAGCAAATGCCTTTGCAACTCCTCTAACCTGATGGGCACTTATTATCTGTTCCAAGTTGAGCATTCGAGTGTGTGGCCTTTATTCATATGTTACATCCTAGTTAAGATAAGTTGGCTCCAAAGGCAATGAAGTATGTTTTCTTAAGCTATTTAAGGAATCATAAAGCATATAGATGCTACGATCATGTTCATCACCATCACCATGTTAGTAATGATGTAACCTTTAAGTCAGTCTTGTATTTCTCTACTACTAGGTCTTGGGTGACTGATTTTCGACGTAGCACCTATGCTTATTCCTCCTAGCCCTTAGGAGGATATTCTTATCCCTGAACCTGCCAAGGGATCCTCCTATTGTTTATCAGCATCGTGCTCCCAACTCTGACCCTGCACAAAAATCATCCAATAAGGTGAGAACAAATTTATTACCTATTAATAATGTGGTGACTAGTGATGGTTCAAGTTCCCATTAGGTGGAGGATATGGCAACAAGTAGAAAACCAAAGGCCATAATCAGCCTTACTCCATGACAGATTTGGACCTACCTATTGCCCTAACGAAGACATCCTGTAGCTACACTATGCATCCTATATATAGAAGCATGTATATGTGGCATGTCTTGGATCCTACTTCAAACACTTCTACAGAGCCTTGTCCACTACTCATATTTAAACGACATATCATCAGGCTTTTCTTGATCCAAAATGGCAACATGCCATGAAGGAGGAAATGTCTCCCTTTATCTTTCGCAAAACATGGGAACTTACTAATCCACCACTCAATGCCACAGTGGTTGAGTCCAAGTTGATATTCACAGTCAAGCATAATCCAGATGGGATAGTTGCTAGATACAAGGACAAGTTGATAGATAAAGACTTCACTCAGACATATGGAGTAGATTTCTTCGACACTTTTTCACCAGTGGCTCGTCCTCCTACCATCCAATTATCAATCTCTATTGTTGTTTAGCTTGACCAGCTTAGATATGAAGAATGCCTTCTTATATGGTTACTTGAAAGAGATAGTATACATGCAACAACCACCAAGATTTGAGTCACAAAGGAAGTATTCTAAGGTGTACCATCTTCGCAAGGTAATTTATAGACTTAAGCAAAGTCCTACGACTTGGTTTCAGAAACTATCTAAAGCAGTTGTGACATTCAGTTTCCACGGGTCATCTTCAAATCAATCCTACCTGTACAAAAGACAAGGGGGTCTAGTTCTAATGCTAGTATATATGGATGATATTATATTTACCGGCAACGAGTAATGATGCACAAGGAATTTATGAGCTAAAGAATTTCATAGATGAGAACTTCATTATCAAGGACCTAAGTCCTCTTTGCTATTTCCTCAAGATATAGTTTGCAGCAAGAAAAAAGTTGCTTTCTCCCATAGGAAGTATGTTATAGATTTGCCCCAGAAAATAGGCGTAGTAGGAACTAAGCTTGCACATATCTATGGACCCCAAGGCACATCTTTAATATGGAAATTAGAAGCTTGGGGATACTCACCAATAAAGATGACTATTTGGGAAGCTCTTATATCCAACAATAACAAGGCTTGACATCTCTCTGTTGCAATGCTAAGCCAATTTATGGATAAGCATAGGATGTAGCCATGACGACACTGAGGTACCTAGAAAGGTGTTCTTTATAGAAGACTCTACTTTCGATATCATTGCATACACAGATGCAAAATATACAGGTTGTCTTGCGGATAGGAAGTATACGAGTTTCTATACATGTGTGGCTGGCAATTTAGAGACATGGAGAAGCAAGAAGCAAGCTATGCTTTCCAAATATAGTGCAAAATCAAAATCTCGAGCTATGACCCAACTACAACAGAGCTAATGTGGATACACTCAATCTTAACTAATTTTCATATTTCAATTGATTGCCATTATACCAGAGATTTCATTCAACAAAGACTTATCTGTATTACACATGTTTCTTTTGAAGACCAAATAGCTAATATCTTTACCAAGGCACTTCCATGGCTTCATTCGACATATGTTCCAAGCTAAGTATGATTGGCATCTGATGAGGGGCGAAAATGATCATCCGATCCAAAACTCCGCACATGACTCAATAGAGGATCCGGCTGCCCGACTACAGGGCATACAACCGGAACCGGATCAACTTGCCCAGCCTCGTACCAACTGGATCCCAACCAGAACCCGCCCAACCTGCCAAAAAACTCAGCACAACGTGGGCAGAAGATACGATAAGATGGACCTGACCACCTACACCCTAACAGCTACCATGTAGCTTAGCAACTAGGGGTACCAGAGCCCATTGAGTGGGGGAGCCTCCTCCCCAGATTATAAGTAGAGAAGGAGCCCCTCAGAAGAGAGGGTCTCCTCCAAAAGAGGAGCGAAATCATGTAATACCATGTATCCTCAAGATTATAATGCATAGTTGGGAGCCCTTCCTCCCCCCAGACGTACACCCCTTGTGGTGGAACTGGGTCACCAAACTCTCTTTCTCCTCTGTGTATGTTTGTGGACCGCTGCTCTACCCTCCTATGCAATGGACGATTTATGGCTAAATAGTGCCTCCTATGCTAATAAATCCTTTGGTGGCCTTTCGAGGCTCATCAAATGGTGTCATCTATGGGAAGCGTCAACGAAAGAGTCATCGCTCTCCAAAGCATCCGATCGCTGAGAGGAATGACCCCTCCGATGCCTTGCCTCGACCCCCCCTAAGCGAGAACTGTCCCGGTGGTCGTAACCACCCGTGGTCCCACTCGTGGCTTCCCTCCCCTCGGAGGGACCCGTTCGGAACATGGCGTCTTCACGCCTTAGTGACCTCGACTGGTCCCCCAAGATCCCCAAGCTAGACCCCCCTTCCCTGAGGCGCAGCCCAATGAAGAGGAATCAGGAGTCGAATCCAGCGGTCCCAAATATATGTCCCTGCGCGTACCGCCTACTCACGCAGGAAAGGGAAAATGGAGATCCCCTATTGGAAGCGCTTGAAGAGCCAGCCGAGGCCTAACGCGAAAGGACGGTGGACCCTAGCTCGTGCACCACTCCCTTAGGAGCCACCCTCAGGATAAGTCGCCGCTCAGCCGTCCCGAGAGGAGTTCCCACTAGGCTCCTCCAGCAGTGCCTGCCCGACGAGGGCCCCCGTGCAGATCGTTGCCTGGCCAGTCGGACAGCTCCTCCGAGGGTGTAAAGAGCAGGTCCTAAGAGTGCTTCACCAAGCACTTAGGGACCGGCAACAACCCTAAGAGGCTGTCAGAAGTCGAGCGGCAGAGGACCGAGCCCACTCGATCTTGCTCGAGTTAGCTCGAGGCTCAACACTCTAAACAAGGGAGGCGCCATGAGGCGACGATCCCTCAGCACCCCGAATCAGGCTGTCCGGTTTACAAGAATGGGCGTAATGCCCTTGACCGCGCACTAAAATTCCCAGTGAGAAACCACGGAGCCAGTTAACTCCTTCCATGGATCGGCTGAGAAGTGCGACAGCAATGACAACCCCACTGAAGGCAAGAATACTCCTGGGTAGGCACACACCCCCGCCCACCTGTGATTAAGGCTCTTCCCCTCAGCGAAGGACCACCTCTCCCGAGGTAGCAATCGACTCCCGGAGGGCCGCAATTGCAGGCCGCGCTGCCCAAAGGAGTTCCTCAAGGAACGCACTCCCTTGGCCTTGCACTAAGCGGACGTGTTTGAGGGGAACTGATCCACCAAAGGTCTCCTTGGTGGACCCCGCCATGTCGAGGCCCAAGGAAGAGCCCTCAGGAGAACGCACCCCTGTGGCCATGGACCAAGCGGGCAGGCTAAAAGGGGTCTAGCCCACGAACGAGGACCCGTTATCCCAAGGCTCCATCGAGTGAAAGGATATGAGCCTGCGAAGCGCCTGAAGGACCACCCTAGGAAGGGGTCCCGACAATTACAAGTGGCCGTTGCGGTCTTCCGGGCAAAACTGAGAGTCAGGCGGGTTAGCACCTCGCCCCAGCAGATAGGCGACGTCGCCCCGGCTCCCCTGCCCGACAGACATCGCCACCAAGTTCTAGCGGTGACGCTCGCACCACCTGAGGTCCTCTCCTCCTGATACCTAAGTGCGTCAGCACAGAGGGTAAGGTAACTTCAGGCCGACGTCACCCCAGGCATCCGAACTCCTTCTAAGTCAACTCTTTCCAAGTACCTCCCTCCCAACATTTATCCGGGCAAGGAGGATACGACCAAGTCTTCCCGCAAAATCCAGCGGAGCATCCAGGTTCGTCGCAGCAAGAGCCTCCCCCCTTCGAGGCAGCACCAAGCCCTTCGAAAAACATGCTCCCCTTGCCATAGCCCAAGCGGAAGCCACAACTGCAGTACTTGCGATGGTCTGTGGTCTCCACCTCCAGCATTCCAAGCACAGCACACAGACCGAGGCAACCTCCGAGAGCAGCAACGCTCAAAAAGTGTCCATAGCCCACTTAACTAACTTCCAATGGTAACGCTTGCAGCGCTCCGAGACGCTCGAGCAGGGCAGCCTTCCAAGCTACCCTTTCCAGGTTGACGTGCCCATAGCACATCCACCACTCCGGTGAAAATGCCTTCCTCTCCTCCTGGCAACCATTCCAGTCACGGACCTTTGGCAATCAAGAAAAAGGGAGAGGGGAAGAGAACGGCCCTCCTCAGACCAACTCGGACGAGGACAGGCACCTCAACCGAGTTGCCATACCTAGGGCAGCTAAGTTGATGGTAGAATTAGGTGGCCCGATCGACTAACCACCGGTACGCGCTCGCCGCCAAGCCCTCCCACTATGTGCCTGGCACCTTAGAGGATAAGCGCCGGATGCGAAGGAGCCGTGACTCGACGCAAGCCCCCCCAAGTAGAGGCGAAGTAACCCGAGAGGCCCATGAGAAGAAGGGAAAGGGAAGCCAAGTCCATGCAATCCAGCAAGGGGCTACCCTAGCTAATCTGCCAAGCGACTTCGGGATCACGACCAGATTCTTCAATCGCAGCATTCCCTGCTAGGGATGCAAGTTTCGGTAAACCCGACCTGAACCCAACCCAACCCAACCCGAACCCGATCGTGTTTGGGTATGGGTTTTATCTAAAAAACCCGACCGGGTTTGTGTATGGGTATGGGTATGAATCTATACCCGATTACCCTACCCGAATACTCAAATAAAATCCCCATATACCCAAGAAATATATCAGTCCCACCCTAAGTCCCTCATTCCCCCAACTTTAATCTTCTTCACGATTCCCTCCATGATTTTGAAAGTTGGGAATCCTTCTGAAGCTTCCATTAAATATGTATTTTGGAGATGAGGATTTTTTATTTGAAAGGTACTTGTATTTAGTCTTCTTTGTATTTTTTGTATTTTTATTTTTGATGTATTCCCCTTGAAAGACTCTTTTTGTAATAATTTTAGTGGGGATAAATAAAATTAGAATAACCCGAGTTCATGTGATGAAAGCTTGCTAAAAATAAACAATTAATAAATTGTGTTATAGATTTTTCCGCTTCTTTGACTCTAATTTGACACGATTTGATTGTAAGATCAATTTATAAATGGGTACCCGATGGGTAGATAGATATGGGTATGGGGTTTGAATTTTTGTACCCAATGGGTAAATAGGTAGGGTATGGATAAGGATTTTGTAAATGGGTATGGGTATGGATTTAGCTAAACCCAACCCGAACCTAACCCATTTGCATCCCTATTCCTCGCTTCCTGCTCTTCCCTCACAAACGCATCCGAGCTTGTCGAGGACCAGGGCATGATCTTAATCTCTCCAAAAGTCTGAGGGCTGCAACACCCCCCCAAGGGGCCAGAGTACCCAAGGCGGCCTCTTAAGGCCGTTAGGAACCATGGCATCCCCCCTGAGTCCCAGCGATGGTGAGACCACCCCTCAAGGGCGGTCGATGTGGAAAATTCCTCACGTACGCAATCCCTACCACACGAAGAGCGATCCTATTACCGCCAAAATCAGCATTTGAAGCCCCCATCCCACCTACCCGGCGGTAGTAAGAGGCCCTACCTGTCCTAAAAAGGACAGGGCCTTACCCCTCGCAACGAATGGCTACCACTTGCAAAGGGTGGCGACCACTCCTTGCTCTCGCCTAACGAATCACCTCCAAAGGATGATTAGAACGAAATTTCGACCAGGCGAGCCACCTCTTAAGGTCAGCTAGAACTCGGACAGACACATCTGACGTCGCCTCGCTAGGCCGGCAAGCCACCTCTTAAGGTCAACTAAAACCCAGACAAGCGTGTCCGACATTCCACATACCACCGCCTCTTCAGGCCAGTCAGCCACCTCTTAAGGTCAGCTAGAACTCGGATAGGCGCGTCCGACATTCCGTGCACTGTCGCCTCTTTAGGTCAGCGAGAATTAGAACAAACGCATCTGACGTTCCGTGCATTGCTGCTTCTTCAGGCCGACAAGCCACCTCTTAAAGTTGGCGAAAACTTGGACGGACGCGTCTGGCATTCCATACATTGCTGCCTCTTCAGGCCGACCAGCCACCTCTTAAGGTCAGCGAAAACTTAGACGAACGCGTCCGACGTGCATTGCTGCCCCTTCAGGCCGACAAGCCACCTTTTAGGTCGACTAGGACTCGGACGGACGCGTCCGACGTTCCACACACCACCGCCTCTTTAGGCCAGCGAGCCACGTCTTAAGGTCGGCGAGAACTCTAACGGACACGTCCAACGTTCTATGCATTGCTGCCTCTTCAGGCCAACAAGCCACCTCTTAAGGTGGGCGAGAACTCGGACGAACGCGTCCGACGTTCCATGCATTGCCACCTCTTCAGGCCGGCAAGCCACCTCTTAGGGTCAACGACAACTCGGACGAACGCATCGAACATTCCCTCCGTTACCGCCTCGTTAGGCTAGCAAACCACCTCTTAAGGTCGACAAAAGCTTGAACGAACACGTCCGACGTATTGCCACCTTGTCAGGCCGGTACAAACCCGGACGAACGCATGCGATGTTCTCTATCTTGCCACCTCACATGGTCGGCGAAAATTCAAGCCAACCCATCAAGCACTCTCTTATACTGCCACTTATCCAAGATGGTAGGTTATCTCTCCGGGTTGGCCAAGGGTCAGGCGAACCCACCCCCCAAACTCGGGAATAGCAGCCTCTTACGGCCGACACAGCCACCCTCGATGGTTGGCGTGAGCCCGAACCGAGGTGCTCGTGCCCCATTTACCGACTGCAAGAATGTTGTTTACAAGAAACAGCAGAATTAGGGCTTACATGCCCTAAGTTCCAACGACCAAGGCACCAACTCCACGAGCCGGTAAGGGCTCGGGCTCGTGCGCCCTAAAGTTCCACACACTGCCCGTAGGCAGAACCCTAACCGCTCCACCCAGAGAGGCATCTACCAGCTGAAGCAAGCGACGAGGGTTCGGGCCATCTTGCCCAACGACAACCATACTAGCCACCAAAAGTCAAGTCAGGACCCTAGAGCCCCATGTCACACAACACCCATAATGCGAGCTTGGATCCCCGCGCTCCAAACCCCGCCTGGCACGCTTCCGGACCTCCGAGAGTCCGAGCGCCCGCTCTTGGCGCTCATCACTACCTTCCAAGATCGATCCCACTTCATGACCACCTCCTATGGAAGGCTCTAAGTGACGGTCACCTTCAAGGGTCGACCCACACAAAAATCCCCCTACGCTTGCTGATGTATGTTTATATCACATAAACTATCTGTTTATGCGTGTTCTTAGGCGTAGAGTTGCATCATACATTATAAATATTGCATAACATGCATCATCTTGCATTTAAGTTAAATTGTATAAATTTTAGGTTAATTTCCTCTTTTTGTGGTCAAATAATAGGGAGATATTCATCAGGGCCTCAGATCAAAGATCCAACTGTACGGATCTGACCAAGGTGACGATCGGAGTTCAACGACTCTAAAATCGCCTCGATCAGACTTCTGTAGCATTAGATATAATCCAAGGTCAGAGATCAAGGGCCAAGATGGTGTAAATCTACACTTCAGATGACAAATCCGACCACACTGATGGGTTCGGATCGACGATCGCAGCCCAACAGCGTGAAAATCGATCCAATCCGACATCCATGGCACCATCTACAACTCACAGAAGATTGACGGCTATGATGGCGCCACGTGGTACCATCACAACCGCCCAAACCGACCGCAACACCTCTTCTCAACCTCTGAAGGCGCGAGCGAGGCAAGATCTGGGCCGTTGGATCTTGATCCAGCAACCATGGGCACGCGCACTTAAAACATAAGGGCGACAAAGCAGCAGCCACAGCGCAACAGTCGAGTGATTCTTCGCGAGTGAGAAGCGCGGGTGCGGAGCAGTTGATTTCAACTGTTGGATGCGACGCGAGTGGTCAGATGGCATGCAACGTGGCTGCACGGATAAGCGAGGATCGTGTGTGGGCGGGTGCTTGCGTTGAAGAGGCGCGGGCGCGTTGTGATCTGAGCCGTCGGATGCAAGATGGACAGCTGAGAGTTGGCGCGCGCATGCGTTAAGGCGCTGAAGCAACAAGCGGGTGCGCACATCTTAAGCCGTCCGATCTTACGATAGGACAACTGAGAATGCGCGTACGTGCATGTGCGTTGAGGCACAGGGAGAGGAGGCGCAACATACGCAACAACTACGCCCACGATCTGGGCTTTAGTGATGGTTTTATCCATCACTAAAGACCCTGATTTAATGCTTTTAAAGTAAAATGACATATTTACCCATTCAAACCTCACCTATAAATAGCCCTATGACCACTACACTTTCTTCATCCCTTCCTCTCTTCTCTCACCCCCTCCAAAGCTTTAAGAGCTTGTCCCAAACCCGGGATGCTCCATTAGAGTTAAAATTAGAATTTTTCCATCTCCCCCCTTCATGGAGCATCCCGTGGTTGTCCTCTCACTCCATTCGGGAAGTGGATCCCACGACGATGACGTCCTGCTTCGCCCCTGGTTCTTCTCGCTTAGTTCTCCTTCTTCCTGCTTCGTCCTCCGTCTTCCAGACGTCGCCCTGTCTGGCTCGTTCTCCAAGCAGCTGTCAAGGAGGATAACTTCTCTCTACCTTCTCTTTTATCGATTTCTAGTGTAGATTTCCTACTTTATAGTGTAGTGAGTAGTTGTAATTGTAATGAATATCAGCTTGTGATAATGAAATCTATGTTTATTCTACCTCTCTTTTGTCTTTATTTGTAATATTATCTCTCTATCTTCTATTCTTTATTCTTTAAGTAGATAGCTAATTTAGATTCAATTCGATTGGCTAATCTGCTTCGTGACAATTAAACAAACACTATTTTGAATCAAACATCCGCCTCCTTGTGTTCGACCCGAAATCTCTTTATGAATTTCGATAAATTTATCTGTTGATGGATTTCTTCGCAAATCATACTACGACAACGGGTTTTTCAAAATCCAATCCTATTTACGTACGTCTTCCACCTCAACACTTGCCCCGCCTAGGGGCACAGCCGGGCGAGCAAATACCCAACGGTATCCCACCCCACTACTATGACCACAGAGTCACTCCTCGCAAGAGCGTGCTCAGCAGTAAATTAGCCGTGTCTAGAAATGGCCAGGTCGCTCACCCCCTTCGCAGAAATGGTGGGCCCACCTAACGACCAACTCTCAGGTCCTCACCTCCGCGAAGAGGCCAAGGTAATGGATAGCAGTTCAACAACCAGGTCCAAATTAACCCTCGCGAGATTTTTGCCAGGCTCTTCAGCCTCAGCTACTCGATCCTACTTTGACGACACCGCCTAGCTCGTCCAAGCAAGCGATCCACCCACTCAGACGACAATTATCCAACCATAGTAAGAGGCCAAGACTGAGGCTCAGAGAACTGTCAAAGTTGGCTCCCCTAGACGCCTGGGGCAAGCACAACTCCTGAGCGCAGCGGCAGCCTTAAAACAGCACACACCCACAAGCTCCTCCAGCAGATATTGCCTCAGGGCTCCCCCGTCAAGGGTAGGCGCTCCTGCATCGAACACTTCTACATAATCCCCACGAAGGACATGCAGCGAGCGCCGCCAAACACAGACCTATCCCAACTAAGGGGTCTCTCAAGAGACCCAACTAAACATCCCCCAAATAAGGGGACGTGCCTTAAGAAGAGGAACACCGACACCCCGCGATCCTCAACAAAAGGACAGAGGAACAACATCGCCAAAGCGACCATAGCTCCTTGGCCCACTGCCACCCAGACAGAAGGGCCCAGGAAGCACAAACGAAGCCGGAGCACCCTCTGAACTTCACCCTAGGAAAACCTTGTCAAGCGGCGACTAATTCCAAAGAGTACATGAAGGACCGAGGCGTCCCGCCCTTAAAGTCGCCAAGGCAAGCAGGGATTCTCCGCCCCTCCTACCACCCCACAAGGAGAGTCATCCCAAGAGGACGGCAAAACCAAGGCTCCCACGCCCCACGTTCCAGCAGCTGTGGAGCCAGACCATCGAGCCAGTAAGAACTCGGGCCTATGCGCCCTGAGGTTCGACACACTACCCCACTGGCAAGAGTCTCGGCCACCCCATCCTCAGAGGCATCTCCCCACCAAAACGAATGGCAAAGGTTCGGGCCGCCTCGACCAACGATTTCCATAACAGCAAATGGCGAGGGAGCGAGACCCTAGCGCCCCGTCTCCCAGGCAACACAACACCATGTAATGACACGAGCTTGGGCCCCTGTGCCCCGAGGCCACCCTTTAAAGGAGGCCCTCATACACAACCAACCCCTAGAGGAACGCACAAGGGATCAGGGCGTCCCGCTTCAAAAGTCAACAAGGCAAGCCAGGATTCTTCTCCCCCCCTATCGCCACCTAGCAAGGATAGTTGATCAAAAACAAGACATTCATAACGAACTCCCTCAACCCAACTATTCTACAGAGATAAGCGCTACATACCAAGTAGCTACGACACAACCCCTCGCCTACAAAGAGTGTGCTACTCCCGCCTACTGAGAGGAGTACGTATGTCCACCCCATTAGACACGGGTCATGGTCAAGGCACCGATTCCACCCACGACCGATACAGGCGAATGGACCACGTGCTTAGCAACTAATTAGCCCACAGAGACTGCAAGAAGACGTCCAAGGGAAACCCACCTGTGCCTTCACAATGCAAACCATAGGCGCCCAGCCACTACCACAAATAGCCTTCTCCATGAGCATCCTACTAGGCCCCGCCAATAACTAGCCAGGAAGGAGTAACAGGAGAAGCCTCTATGTCAAGTCATTTGAGCAAGCAAAAAGGATCAAGCTAAGCCTCGTAAACGCAGTTCACAAAACCCGTGCGAGAAAATCCCAGGCAGAAAATACATTTTCACACTTAGCACATGCAAGGAACGAAAAATTTCTTCCTTTACAAAAAAAAATATCGCCTGTTACATTCCCCAGATTATTGTCTCCAGCTAAATTACAGTTGGCAAAAGGCAAGCTAGTATAAGGGAAAAGTCGATACCAGTCATCACGACTCAACGACCTCGCCCCAAGTCTTCAATCCCACTCACCTTCAGTAACATAGGTAACAGTGCCACATCAAGATTGGCAGGCCCTGCAGCTTGAGTTGGCCCCTCGGTGAAGGTCTGTCCTTTCCCAGCCAACACCGCTCGCCCAAGGCAAACCCCCGATCAGGCAAGGTGAACTCCCCCTCAATCCCATCTGTAGAGAAAGGAGGATTGACCAAGGAACTCCGCAGGCGGAGCGGCAAGTCTTAGCAGGCCAAAGCACCGACGCAAGGTAGGCACAACAGCCCACCTGTGCAGGCTACCCTCCCATCTATCAGTGAAGCACCCCACATGGTCAAAGCCATAAGGCCTCTGGCAAGAAACTTATGCGGGAATAGCCAGTTGAGCTCAACCGCCTAGGCAGACGTCTGCCCAACGAGCCCTGCTCCACTTCTGCCGATCAAATACTCTCCCACCAGATGAGCTACTAGCAGAGGCAGCCTCTGCTCCACCCTCGTGGAGCCACCAAGGGACCCGAGGGAGGCGATAGAAGCGTTAAGCCTCCACAAAGGAGCGACCTTCACCCAAGCCCCGAGCGACGCCTCTGTGATCTAGTGTCCAGTGGGTTCTCGATACAAGACCAAAAGAGATGGCACCCCCAACGGAACATCCCCTGGCTTACCCCCGCCTGGGTACGCAAGGACGAACGCAACTACCTCTTAACGGACGCTCCGCCGAATTCGCCCCGCAAGCGCCTTACAGGAGCCTGCTTTGCCCCTTCGCAGCTCCCCCACCGCTTCCCATTAAGCTCCCCGCGAGCAAGAGGCCCGCTTCTTCGTGCCTTGCCAAATAAACTTCCCCCACGCGGGATGGACCCCAAACCAGGAGGGCCCACCGCGACGTCCAAATTCGCCCGACAGAGAAAACCCCTAAAAGCTTGACCAGGAAAACAAGGTGAGATAACTGCGCAGGAGAGAGGAAAAGCCACAACAGACACATCAAAAGATCGAAGCCCTTACCTCAACATGTGCGTTGAGCAGGAGCACGAAGGGGGGCTTACCCCTGTCCGAAGAACTGCACATAACCACTCTTTAGCCACTCCACCGAACACGCAGAAGTTTGACGATAGAGCTCTACTCGAAGAACGAACGACACGAACACGTTCCTCCCCATGACTCTTAAGTCCCTCAAGCACGTCCAAAGACGATGAAAGGCGGTGAAGCAAGGTCCACATTAGGCCTCTATCTATAGCCCCATCTCATGAGCTCCCGAGGGCAGTAACGTCTTTCCACCACCCCCTACGGGTCGCCAATTTCCAAGAAACCAAATGCCCTGAGATTCAGCACGGATTCTGCGACTACATAAACACGCTGATAAAACCGCCGATCAAGGACCCCCGCGCATTATTACACGATAGGTATTCGGAAAGCCACGCCTTTTCAGAAAGGCCCGACGCTTCAGGCCATACCCTCCCACGACTATAACAGTTAACACCGGCCTCAGTTCTCAATCAAGCAAACTGCCACCTACTAAGGCTGGCACAAGCTCGGGCTAGGACGCCCCACGCCCAACTTCTGCTGCTCCCTAAGACAAGCATCGACTCGGGCTAATACACCCCACGCCTAACTTCTGCCCCCTCCTATGGCCCACACAGGTTCAGGTTAGGACGCCCCACGCCTGACTTCTACCGCCTCCTAAGGTCGACACGGGCTCGGGCTAATACATCCCACGCCCAACCCCTACCGCCCCCTAAGGCCGCCGGCATGGGATCGGGCTAATACATCCAACCCCTACCGCCCCCTAAAGCCGACACAAGCTCGGGCTAATACACCCCACCCCCAACCCCTACCGCCTCCTAAGGCCAGCACGAGCTCGGGCTAATACGCCCCACGCCCAACTCCTGCAGCCTCCTAAAGTCGGTAATGGCTCGGGCTCACACGCCCCACGCTGAAGTTGATGCTGACACATAAGGCTAGCCCGAACCTGGGCTTACACGCCCCACGTTCAGCCTTAGTGCATGTCGCCCCCTAAAGCTAGCGCGACCCCAGGCTCACATGCCCTAACAAGGGGCCCCTTCCAAGCAACTGGAAGCAGGCGAAGGCCACGCAACTCCATCATAGATGCTCTCCCCCCTGTGGTGTAGCAGGAAGAACATCTGGGGGCATCATTTACCGCAGAGTTTTGGCCACTTTCACTACTCTCAGTAATTCACACTAGCTAAAGAGTGGGGGCATATGATGAGGGGCGAAAATGTCCCTCGAATCCAAAACTCCGCACATGACTCGATAGAGGATCCAGCTACCCAACTACAGGGCGTACAGGCGGAACCAAGTCAGCTCGTCCCACCTCGGACCAGCCGGATCCCAACCAGAACCCGCCCGACCTGCCAAAAGATTCGGCGCAACATGGGCAGAAGATACGATAAGATGGGCATGATCACCTACATCCTGACAGCTACCATGTAGCTTGGCAACTGGAGGTACCAGAGCCCATCGAGTGGGGGAGCCTTCTCCTCGAGAGAGGGAGCAAAATCATGTAATATCATGTATCCTCAAGATTATAGTACATAGTTGGGAGCCTTATTCTCCCCCCAGACGTATACCCCTTGTGGTGGAACTGGATCACCAAACTCTCTTTCTCCTCTGTGTATGCTTGTGGATCGTTACTCTACCCTCCTATGCGATAGATGATTTATGGCTAAATAGCGCCTCCTATGCTAATAAATCCTTTGGTGGCCTTCCGAGGCCCATCAGCATCTAGGCTACAATTTGAGAGGGAGTGTTGTGAATGAACTTTAGTTCCTTTTTTTGCTATTTGCTTGTTATGTAAAGGCCTTGTACTTTTCCCACATCAACTATATAATAGGGATTGGGATTTCCTTGGAAATTAAGATACACTTATTTTGACAAATGACGCCTCAAATGCCATAGAGACAACAATTTCCATGATTTATGATGCTTGCAAGTAGAAGGAACACTTTGTTTTGAAAGGGGTACACAACTTATAAAGCAAGGGTCCATGCAAATTGAATAAATCCGTAATTTGATACAATCTTGTCCAATTGGAGTGAATTTTTTGCCTCTATGGATTGGATTGGAAATTTTTTAATCCATTAAAAAATAGTTGGAAAAAAATGAACTCAACTTTATTCTCTAACCCTACCTCTTTTTATATAGAGAGAGAGGTGGGTGCAAATTACCATAAAATCCCATGAAGAAAACAAAACATACATAGCACCACATAACACCAATAGAACAAATAAATAGCTACTCTATAACACTCCCCCTCAAATTGGAGCATAGATATCAATCATGCTCAACTTGTACACACATGTATCAAAAATGGATCTAGCCAGAGATTTGGTAAAGATATCAGCAATCTACGCCTCCGAAGTAACCTAGGAGGTGAAGATAAACCCCTTATGAATCAAATCTCCGGTGTAATGGCAATCTACCTCCACATGTTTGGTGCGTTCATGGAACATGGGATTGTTAGCAATATAAATGGCAGCCCTGTTATCACTTAGCAAGGATTACTCAGCAATCTGTACATGTAGATCACTCAGCAAGGATCTCACCCACATCAACTCTACCGATGTCTGAGCCATAGCACGATACTCAGACTCAGCACTGGATCTGGACACCGCAGTCTGTTTCTTGCTCTTCCAAATAACCAGATTCCCTGCAACATATGTACAGAATCCTGTGGTAGACTTTCTGTCATCATGGCTACTAACATAGTCTGCATCAGAGTATCCAACTACGGTCATAGATGTCCCCCTAGTGAAGAGAAGACCCTGTCCTGTTGCTCTCTTTTTTAAATACCTGAGCACCATCATGGCTACATCCCAGTGCTGTCTGGTAGGCTTCTCCATAAACTGGCTCAACTTTCTTACTGCAAAGCAAATATCTGGCCTAGTAATCGTCAAGTAAAGCAGCTTCCCCACCAACTGGCGATACTGTCTACTATCCACTGGCTCCACATCATGGTCATACATTTGTGTCTTAGGGTCAATGGGAATGTTTTCCTGCTTGGCTCCTAACATACCTATCTCCTTTAGAACATCTAGGGCATATTTCCGTTGAGATAAAACAATACCACGCCTACTACGAGCTACTTCAATCCCAAGAAAATATCTCAATGGCCCTAAATCCTTCATCACAAACTGATCTGCCAAAGTCCGTTTGATCTCAGCCACACCTACTGTATCATCATCAGTGATAATTAAGTTATCAACATAGACCAAAAGAGCCACAATACCTTTTCCGATCTTTCTAACAAACAAAGAATGATCTGTAGACGATTTGATGAACCCCACAGACTACCACCTGGGAGAGCTTCTGAAACCAAGCTCTCGGGCTCTGCTTGAGGCAATAAATAGCCTTTTGCAACCTGCATACACACTCCCCTGGACCTCGTAACCGAGGAGCTGCTGCATGTAGACCTGTAAATCTCCGTAGAGAAAGGCATTCTTCACATCAAGCTAGTAAAGATGTCAATGTCTTTGAACTGCCACAGAAATTAAAATCCTCACTGTAGATAACCGAGCCATTGGTGAGAAAGTGTCAAAAAAATCCACCTCATATGTCTGGGTGAACCGTTTAGCAACAAGTCGGACCTTGTAGCGTGCAACGGACCCATTTAGATTGTACTTGACTGCAAACACCCATCTGAAGCACCCTCTGGTAAAGGTGTACGATCCCAAGTACCACATGACGTAAAAGCAGCCATCTCATCCTCCATGGCCTGGCGCCACTTTGGATCAAGCATAGCCTGCTGGTAGGTGACAGGGATTGATATGGTAGAAAAAGCACGACAGAAGCTCCCAAAAGCTGACCCAAGGCCATCAGTAACCAGACTACAACACAGTATCTAGACTCACAGGTGCGGGGTGCCCTCCTAATGGCAATAGGAAGGTCGAGATCAGCTATCTGATCTCCCTATACAGGCTGTGAAGCAGAAAAATCCTCATCCGGGCATCTATTATCAAAGGGTGCCTTATCAGCATTCTGCAACCTATCTGTGCTCTCTTAAGATGGAGATGGTGAAGTCTGTGTGGCTTCTGTAGGATGTGGCATCTAAAAAGTGCTATGAGGTCGCTAATATGTAACAATGGGTTCAGAGAACTTCACAGGACCGATCGTCGTAGGTGGGGGAGCAGAAATAGGTACCGCCTCCAAGGGAATAGGAGGTATAGGCATGGGAGCCTCCGTAACCTCAAGGGATAAACTCCGGGCAGCAGTAGAAAAATATGGAATAGACTCATGAAACATAACATCGGCACTCACATAGTGCCTACCAGTAAGAGGATCGAAACATCTATATCCTTTCTGAGTCCGTGAATATCCCAAGAACACGCACTTAACTGCTCATGGTGCCAACTTGTCTCGTCCTGGAGAAAAAAGGTGAACAAATGCAGCACAACCAAACACAAGTGGCAGTACATGAAAAAGCACCTGCTCATGGTGCAATATATGCCAAGGTATCTGCTCATGAAGTACTGAGCTAGGCATCCGATTGATCAAATAACAAACTGTAAGAACTGCATCTCCCCAATATACCGGAGGCACACTTTGGTGGATCAACAAGGTACGAGCCACATCTAGAAGATGTTTATGCTTCCTCTCAGCCACCCCATTCTGCTGAGAAGTATAAGCACACGTGGTCTAGTGCACTATCCGATGGGACTTGTAGAAAGCAAACAACCTAGTGGTGCATAGCTCAAGTGCATTATCAGATCTCACTACTTTAATAGTGGCTGAATACTGATTCTTAATCTCCAACATAAAACTTTCAATGATAAATACAACATCTGATTTATTCTTCAATAAAAACACCCAAGATAGACGTGAAAAATCATCAACCACTACTAAGTAGTAACGGTGGCCCTGCCTATCTGGTATTCTGCTCGGACCCCACACATCCATGTGTAATAACTCAAATAGGGTTGTCGATCTAGGACAAGTACTCACCGGGTAGGAGGAACGACGATGCTTGCCCAACTGACAAGCATCACAGCAAATCTGGGTCCAGGAGATATGTGGAATGACTCGACGAAGACTATCCAAATGAAGGTGTCCAAGGCGGAGATGCCACTGAAATGCACTCCCAGGTGTAGAGGATACCTCTCCTCGACATGCAGATGCAAGTGGAGTCTAAGCCCATCGATAAACCCCATGCTCTACATGTCCACTGTCAATCACCTTCCCTATCAATTTGTCTTGAATAGTGCATCCAACAGCATCAAATATTGCGCGACGATTAAGTTCCTTGGTAATTTGGCTGACTGAGATAAGACTCATAGGAAAGTCTGGAACATACAAAACATTAGGCAATCTCAACATAGAAGTTACCGGTACCTCGCCCTGACCTACCACCTTGGAGTGTCGGCCATCTACAACTTGAACAGTCCTGCTAGTTGGTAGTGAATGAAGATGGGTAAAGTAATCTCGGTCTCCACCGAGGTGTTGTGAGGCTTCTGAATCCACAAGCCATTCTAAGCAACTATGATTCCTGCTATGTGCAGTGGAACTCAATTCGCTTGGTCCCTTAAGTCTATCGTGATGACTATGACCATGGAGTAGTCACTCAAACTCACTCCGGGCAATAATCATAATGTCATCTCTCAACTCTTGAGTGGTAGACATACCACTAGGAATAGGCTAAAGAAACGGGTTTTTATACTTCCCAACCTCTGTAGCGGTATCCAATGACATTTCTGATAACCCTAATAATGCCATTTTGCCTTGAGAGGAAGGATAAACCCAAAAAACAAATCTAAATCACCGATTTCAAATCATGAAGAAGGTCTGAAATATAGAAGATGAACCCCTTGATCACGAGATCCAAGCATACATAACCTAGAGATTAGATCAAAGGAACCCCTGGAACCAATGGAGGCCACACTAGAATGCGGGGAACCATCCTAGCATGGCCATCGAGGAGTGCCTACCCTCCTTGCCGCTGAAAAGAGGGCCAACCTGCTAATCTACCGCCACTGTCGGCCTGCTAGTTCACCAGCGATCTGCTGGGCTACCACCGGTGGTTCAGAGATGGCGCTGCAGGACCCCGAGGGCCACCGCCGCAACCTGCAGACGATAGGCGGCGGCGCTCAGCGATCAGGGGCGATGCTATGAGGTCAGGCGGCACTACTCCGAGGTCAGGGGTAGCGCGGGGGCGGCGCTCTGAGGTCAGGGGCTATGGTCCAGGGCGACGCTGCGACCTCTGAGACTATGGTCAGGCAGCGCAAGAGGGGGCATTACAATGCCTCGAGGAGCGCAAATCACCGTCTGCAAAGGGGCAGCTGTGCTTTGTGGTACTCAGAGGAGGCTCGCTAGGGCCAACAGCGGCTGGCAACGAGCGCCAGCAACAACTACGACCACAGCGGCGACCTGCTAGGACCGGCGGCAGTGAGTAGCTCGCCGACGAGGGCTCTCGTGGGTGTGTACTAGGAGGATTAGGGTTTTTGGTGGAGGGTTACGGAGGTCTGTGAGAGGTGGGATACCAGACCGCCGATCTAGGATCGCCGCTCTAATACCAAGTTGGGAAAAATGAACTCAACTTTATTCTCTAACCCTACCTCTCTTTATATAGAGAGAGAGGTAGGTGCAAATTACAGTAAAACCCCATGAAGAAAACAAAACATACATAGTACCACATAACACCAATAGAACAAATAAATAGCTAAAGTCCATAACAAAAACTGAATAGGATCAAGTTAAGATTTCAATCCAATCCGAACCAATTTATATTTCGTACAATAATTTTTGAAAAAAATGTAATAATATGTATATATACATACATACATATGTATGATATAAAGGATATGTGTTTGTCGTTTCCACATTTCATTCCAAGTTAATTGCTTTATTTTATTATGAGTTCCACAAAGTGAACAATTTTGTATATCCTTAGCATAATCTTTAAATTTAAGAGATGCCATTATCTAATAGAGAACTCAAGAAACAAAGAATAAACCTTAAATTTCAATTTTTGTATCTTATTCTTAGAAACTTTGCATTAGGTAATAAAAAACATGTACCAATCATATACTATTTAAACAAAAAGAAAATCAAATTCAATTCAATCCAATCCAAAAATTATACAAATTGGATTAGATCATATTAGACCTTGAACTAGGTCGGATCAAAATAGGAAAATTTCAATTTGACAAGTATTGGATTATGGATTTAGCAAAATCCTATCCAATCCAATCTGTGTGCATTCCTCATTAGGCAAGTAAAAGAAAATAAAGCATCTCATTACAAAAAAAAACCTTAACCTCTCTTATATAAAGAGGAAGGAATACAAAATTGCACACATACCCATATAAAGTAACTAAAAATAACATGAAACTCGAAAAGCAATATAATATGAAGATATGAAGACTTTAACAACTCTAACATTCTCCCTAAAGTTAGAGCATAGATGTCCATCAAGCCTAACTTGTCACACAAAAATGAGTGTCTCTTCATTGTCATAGCCGTCATGAGAATATCAGCAAGCTAAAGCTCAAAAGACAAGTGAGAAGTAGCAATCCTCCCTTCCATCACAACATTCCGTATGAAGTGACAGCCAACTAGGAATGCAAGTTTTGGTAAACCCAACTCAACCCAAAAAGAATGGGTAAAACCCGACCCAAGCCCGATTAGGTTCGGGTATGAGTTTTATCCAAAAAACTCAATCGGGTTTAGGTATGGATATAAGCATGAATCTATACCCGATTACCGTACCCAAATATCCAAATAAAATCCTCATTTACCCGAAATATATAAGTTCCACCCTAAGTCCCTCATTCTCTCAACCCTAATCTTCCTCATGATTCTCTCCAAGATTTTGAAGGTTGGGAATGCTTTTAAAGCTTCCATTTAACATTTATTTCGGAGATAAGAATTTTTTGTTTGAAAGGTACTTGCATTTAGCCTTTTTTATATATTTTTTGTAATTCTATTTTTGATTTATCCCCCTTGAATGGCTCTTTTTATAATAATTTTAGTGGAGATTAATAAAATTAAAGTAACTCGAGCTCCTATGTTTAAAGCTTGTTAAAAATAAATAATTAATGAATTGTGTTATAGATTTTTCTTCTTTGACTCTAATTTGGCACGATTTGATTATAAGATCAATTTATAAATTGGTACCCTATTAGTAGATGAATATATGTATGGGTTTGGATTTTTGTACCCGATAGATAAATGGATAGAGTATGGGTATGGATTTTGTAAATGGGTATGGGTATGGATTTACCCAAACCCGACCTGTTTGCATCCCTACAGCCAACCTCAATATGCTTTGTCCTCTTATGAAAGATAGGATTGGAAGTGATTTATGTAGCTGACTTGTTGCGGCACATAGGAATTGGATTTTTTACTTGGACCCCAAGATCATATAGGAAAGAAGCAATCCACATCACCTCACACGCCATATAAGCCATTGCTCTATACTCAACCTCAACAGTTAGCATTAAAATAGGCCACAACCGTCTGCTTCTAATTGTGCCATGAAACAAGGTTGCCTCCAAGAAAGATGGTATAGCCAGTGGTAGATTTCCTATCTTTAGCAAACCCAACATAGTCTATATCAAAATAGGAACATAGACCTAAATGCCCACCATAGATTTCCTATCTTCAGACCCAATATAGTCTACATCAAAATAGGAACATAGATCCAGATGCCCATTGTTCATGTAGTACAGTTCTTTGCATGGAGAGCCCTTAAGATACTTCAGGATGAGACAAATATCATGCCAGTTACTATAGCATGATTTGTCCATGTACTGACTTGCTTTGTTGATAGCAAAGCTAATATTTGGGTGAATAATGGTAAGATATAAGAACTTGCCAATCGTGCTCCTATACCTATGGACATCCTCAAAGAGCATATCTTCTGTCTCCCCATACTTCCTTTTTTGCACAATAAGAATAGCAAAGGGCTTGGTGACAAGGAGTCCAGCATCCTCAAGAATTTCGAAGACATACTTTTGCTAAGCAGGCGCCAGGCCATGTTCCCCTCTAACTGCCTCTATCCCCAGTAAGTACTATAGCTCTCCTAGGCCTTTTGTGACAAAGACGTTCTGTAAGAATATCATCACCTCCTAAATGCCTGCACCGTCATCTCCTATTAGAACCATGTTGTCAACGTAAACAACAAGAACTACAATGCCAATGGTACCAATGGTAGTCTTCTTGATGAATATCAAATGGTCAGATGTAGATTACCTGAAGCCAATTTCCATCACCGCTGTGGTCAATCTATCAAACCAGGCAAGAGGGATACGCTTAAAGCCATATATAGCCTTCCTCAATCTACATACACACTCCCCATCAACCTCATAACCAAGAGGTTGTCATATATTCACCTTCTCAGTTAAATCATCATAAAGGAAGGCATTCTTAATGTCGAGCTAAAATAGCAGTCAGTTGCTATTAATAGCAACAGAGAGGATGACACGTATAGAGGTAACTCAAGCTACAAGAGAAAAAGTCTCAAAGTAGTCAACACCATATATCTGTGTCAAGCCCGTGGCTAGTAGTCTAGCCTTGAATCTATCAATGCTACCATCTGTAAGATACTTCACTATGTAGACCCATTTGCAATTAACAAACTTGGCCCCAAGTGGACATGGTATAAGTTCCTATGTGCCTCAAGTAGTAAGGGCCTCCATTTAAGCATCCATGGTAGCCTTCCACTGAGAATCTTGTAAGGCTTCAAAGTAATCACATAGAATCACAGTGTTAAATAAAGCTTTAGAAAATTGTTGCAGGGATGGGTCTGAAATTTCAGACTAAAGAGGGGGTGAATAGTACAGGATAAGGCATATGCGGAAATAAAATAAATCCAATCACACAAATAGCATTCACCACAAATGAGACAAGTAATTTTAGGTGGAAACCCAACCGGGTAAAAACCACTACCTAAGTCTCTCGACTTAGGATTTCCCAGTCGACCAAGTCGACCAAATCAACTACGTGTCACTTGAACGAGGGTGACACAACCTCAAGTACAACCACACTATTTTAACCCAAAGATAGCGTACCTCAAAATTACTCTTCTCCACGAAAAGTATTTTGTCTCATGAAAGAAACAGAAATTCGCCAAGCGAATAAGCAACCACAAACAAAACAAAATTACAACAATCCTATAGAGCCCAAATAGGTAGAGTTATAATAAGCTTATACAGGTTTAGAGAACTTCCTTAAGATGGAAGTGAAGTACGCAGCGGATCGGTCTCTCTGATTTAGATTGTGTAGATAGGAGAGCAAGGGCACTTCTAACACTTGGATCTTCTCTACAATGACACAAATATGGTGGAAGTAGTATCAAGGTGTCTTAGGTGTGTCTAAGCCAAGGAAGGGTCCTTCTCTATTTATAGAGGCCCTAAGAAACCTTTAGAAGACTTAAGAAGGCTTAGATAGCCATTAGGAAAGATTCCAAGGAGATTTGGGTTGAAATCAGAATCAAATTAGGGTCATAATCAGTTTGACACAATTATCAGACATCTAATTATATTATCAGATGTCTGGTCTTACGTCTGGTCTGAGTTTTGGACGTCTGATCCTAAGGGTTAGAGTTCCTGATTCCATTGGATCTAAACAGGGATCTAAGTGGACATCTGATGTGCTATTATAGGACGTCTAGTAATTTTATTGGATGTCTAATTATAGGCAGGTTTGTTCCTATTTTGGACCAGATCTAAATAGGGTTCTAGAATTTAAGGGTCAGACAACGATCTGGATGTCTGAAAGCTGCAGGAATTGATTTCAAAGAGCTAACGGTCAAATACAGGTCTGATATCCTTGGATTATGATGTGTTTCTTTATTAGACGTCTGGACATCTCTACGAACGTCTGGAAATAAATGTTAAATTATCCTAACTCCACTCGTAAGGGCAACGTCTAACGGTTCTCTTGTTGGATGTTTGGAAAGGTTATCAAGTGTCTTGTAAGAGTCTGGACAAGGGTAGGACGTCTAAATGGAAAGACACCGACTATTAATTTCAATCCTAAGTGTTCAGATGTCTGGCCAAAAGGTCCAACGACTTAAATTCACATATCAGACGTCTGATGTCCATATTGGATGTCTGATCAGGCTGTCTAAAGCCTATTTCGAATTTCTGAGTTTTTCTAAGTGTCCTAGAGATGGAAGGGTATTCCTAGGACTAAGGTGATGTACTATTAGGCTCTTTACAATATTTCTAAGGAAACATAAAGAGCAAAAATAACTACAATTACAAATACATGAAAGACATCATCTATCTTATTCTTCATCTCCTTCAAGCTTTCGCTCCATGCGACGCTGCATCATCTTCATGATCCTTGATGCTTTTGTCCAAGACAAGCTCTTCTAATCCATCATGAATGTAAGCTTGAACTCCTCGTATTTGCAATTATTCTGAAACTTAAACACTCAAATGCAAATGTCAAAATACATGTCTTGTTATCATCAAAATCAATGATCGTAGTGCCCTTGCACCAACAGGGTCTACATAGGCAGTGAACGTGTAGTAAGAGATGGGATGGAGTGTACAAGAGCAAGATACCTTTCTCAAAGCAATTGGCATGTCAATCTCCTCGCTCAAACCCTATGTCTACAAAGGCATAGGACTATCATCCAGTGGAGGAGCGAACATAGTACGGTACAAGGGGTGGCTCCTTGTCCTATTTATGATATGTCTGTAACTAGCAAGATACAAGCTCAATATTGGTTCTGTCTTCAAAGAAGAAAGGAACCTTGTCGAAAAAAGTGACATCTATTGTAACAATATACCATCGACTGCCCAGAACATAACATCGATATCCCTTCATAATATAAGAGTAGCCAAGGAAAACACTTAAGTGCATGTGGAGACAAGTTGTCCTACTTGCCAAAGGCATGAACAAAGCTTGTACATCCAAACACACAAAGTGGCAAGCAAAGGGACGATCCACATCAAGATGTAGCAATTGGAATGGGATATCCCCTCGCAAAACAAATGAAGGGACCAGATTAATCAAATAGGTTGCAATGAATACAGCATTTCCCCAAAATTGGTTTCGGACCTTCATGAAGGCAAGAAGAGTCCACACTATGTCCAATATGTGTCTCAACTTCCTCTTAGCAATGTCGTTTTGCTAAGAAGTATATGCACAAAATGTATAATACAAGGTGCCATTGGTAATGAAGTATGACTGCAGCTCCTTCTACATGAACTCCAGTACACTATCACTACGAAAAATCTTGATAGATGTAGACTAGACATTTTGCACTTCAGGGAAGAATCACTTCACCACGCGAAATATCTCAAACTGATCCTTCATAAGAAATGTCTAGGTGGAAAAGTTGTAGTCATCAACAAACATAGCAAAATATTCGTTTTTGTAGTATTGGTCACATGAGATGGCCCCCAGGCATCACAGTGTATCAAATGGAAGGGTGATTGTTGTGCTCAGTTCATGGAGCGAAGTAGATTAATAATGCTTGCCCAGTTGACAAGCCTCACAATTGAATCTAGTAGATGAAGGCAAATCAAGGGACATCTAGTGTAGTTTCCAGACGAGGGATGACCAAGTCGATGATGTCAAAGTAAGGAGTCAGTAGAGATAGAGGCAACTCCAGCGAAATGAGTGGGAATATCAAGGTAGTATAACCCATCCCTCTCATATCGACCACCAATAATCTAATTTGTCCATCTGTCCTAAAAGTGGCAGTGATCTTCATCAAATATGATGCAACAGTTCAGATCCTTACACGGCTTGCTGACAAATAGGAGACTCGTAGGAAACTCAAGTGCACAATGGATGTCTACAACCATAAATGGTAAAAGAACTGAACGTCTCCTACAGTAGTAACAGAAGAGTAGGTGCCATTCACTAGCTTCACAGAGGTGATCATTTTGGTCGATTGAGTCTCGCACAGAGAACTAACGTCGCCAACAAGATGAGTAGATGCACCCGAGTCAATCACTCACTTGTCAACAATAGTAGATGTCGAATTCGCTTACACTCCATCAACATCAGTGAGGGTAACAAGTGAGACCACTGTGGCCAACGTATCTCTGGTATAGATCCATCTAAGTAAGAATCCTCCAAGGAGGCAGCATGCGGATATGATGATAACAATGAGAAACGATCCTGAGCAATAGTAGGAGACAATCCCAAGTGGGAATTAGGAAACAATCCCAATCAGTAAATGAGAAAGCATCCAATTCGTCATAGTCGAGAGATACCAGATCAACCACGACACACCAGAGAAGCAACAAGATAGAAACAGATCACGGGCAACACAAAGTCATCTCTAGGGGCAAAGAATCATAGAGAAAAGTCGCCTGGGGAGACCTCACATGCACACACATATGCACACAAACCCAATCAAATCACAAGCAAGGGTCATAGTACACGGGCAACACGTGTATGTTGCAACATGATCGCTAGATGGTGCCATGTGTTCTAGCATTGCTCGCACAATGTGTGCTATGGCATTGTGCTTTGCATAATACAACAATGGTGTGGGGAGGAGTCGATGTGGCGAAGTAGGGATTCCCTTTTCTTGTTGGAAGAAAGAAAGAATATGGAAATCAATGAGGTATCGAGAATCGATGTAGAACCGCTACTCTAATACCATATAGAAGAAAATGAAACATCTTATTACGAAAAGAAACCGAGCCTTCCTTATATAAAGAGAGGAAAGAATACAAAATTGCATACAAGCCCATAAAGAAACTAAATATAACATGAAACTCAAAAAACAATGTAATACAAAGACTCTTAACAAGTTTAACAAGACAAAAATGCAATTATGCAACAAAATTGCATAAACACCTCTTCAAATCCATCATATAGGGAAATTAGAGAAAAACCCATTTCTAGCATAGGCACCCTACAATTCCTTGCAACTCATGTGACTTGGATAGACAATGGACTCCAAGGAGAACCTTGCGATCAAGGATTAAAAACAAAGCGTAACGGTGGGCATCACCAAGTGAAAAACAAATTTGAAACCCTGATTATGAAAACGAATTAGTGCAAAATCTTTGCCACATTATCATCATTCAACAAAAATCTGGTTTTGCACAATCATGTCTGTCATGATTCACGAGTAGTTATGTGTGCGATTGCTTCTCTTCATCATGCAAATGCATAATACTGCTGACTATAGGCCCTTCAATCCAATGCTCATATGCTATTTTAAATAAGAAAAAACATGAATCATTCCCCAATAGAAACTAGACCAACAATAGAGAGAGATCTTAATGGTAAGGATGAAGGCATAAACTTTGAGAAGAGAAGCAAGCCAAAACTGATGAAGGCACAAACCCTAAATCCCTTGTACTATTACCATGCTCAAATAAATCAAAAAATATAAGCATAGCACCAGATAGTACAAGAAGATCTGGATTTTCCTGGAGAAGTATCTCAAGAGAGAGAGAAACTATGGATGGAGCATCCCAATGCATTAGATATCATATTATCTTTCTCTGAGGAAATAGAGCAATGCAGAGATACAAATAGGCCAACATCCTCACACATTTTCAACTAGTGGTGTAACAATATACGAGTGCCATATGGATTGAGAAGAGGATCTATACATGAATTGTAACAAGAACTTCAATGACAACAAAGTGAGAACTTCTGGATCCAATAATCCTGTGTGGTGAAGGTAAAGTGAGTGGAAATTCAGCAAAAATCACAATGTATAAAATGTAGAATGAAAAATGTAGATACAAGGTCTACGTCGATAAACTTCAAGCATTGGAGATTGCATGTGTTTCACGAAAATGGAGTACAGGACTACCCAATACCTCAAAAGGAAGATAAAAGCATAGTAATGACTCCTACCTAGAGTCAGGTGGCCTGGCAAATAAGCATCTATTCGTGGCAAAACACCTCAGATTGAGAAGGCCAACCTAAGATATAGGTTTTGCATTCACTACCCACACGTGACACCACCATGAGCACCCACTTAGACTCCAAACCAACACTGAGTTAAAAATCTGGACACCCATCTCAGTCTCGTGACAAGATCTCATCCAGGGGAATCCATGTAGTCAATCATAACCATGATAGTCATGCCATTTTTATGGCTTCAGGCAAAGTCAAACTGCAAAATTCGATTAGGATCACTAAGAGGACCTAATTGCAAAAAGTGCATGTATAGGGCACATGACGAAGACATGGGCAAACAATCTGATTATTACATAATCTCCAAGAAAAAGGATCATCTAAACATTGCAGAGCAACAATGCCAAGGCACTACTGTCATGTCAGTGAAAAGAAAGCAGAACTACTTCCTCAACCAATCGAGGACATGCGAAGGACTATACCACCTCAATGTCATCATGGGACTGCTACATTCATACATAAAGATGATCAGAACTTGCAAGGTGCAGGATCCTAAGCAAGCTACCTCACATCTACTCAAGGAATAGAGTTATAGATCCAACAGAATTTATCCCTGTGCTAAGTGCCTTCTGTTGAACTCATTGTAGTCCAAGGCACTATAAATTACTGGCATAATATCAATTCAAAGAAATATGATGATAGCCACTGCTCTGCACTTCCACTGCCACATTGAAGTATAGAGAATAACCACCTTCTGTAGCACAATTTTACTGATTTCCTCCCTGTCTATGCAATATTTCCCTGCACACACTGATCCACATGATTCCATGTGAAACCATGATCCCAGGAACTTGTCCTATGTGAAATTTGATGAGGCATATTAATCCCATGTAGACTTTAAATTAAAGAACAAGAAACAAACCAGATAATTCCAAATAAAGATAAGCTAGAAGAACAACAAAGAAGAGTAAAAACCTTTGGATTGAGATCCTTCACTTGGTCCTGAAACAACTCTCGGTCAATTGAGTTGCCACATTCCAAACATGAGACAACATAAACAGTACCATGGAGCTCCAGTGGGTTGCTTCCGGCACGGTGATGCAACCTAGAAAATTACAATTAAAGCATCACTTCCATATGCTAAAATTGTTGTTTAGACAAAGGTCAGTACCTATCAACATTCTGTGTAATCATGAAATGCACACGACCAGCTTTCTCAAGAGTTGACAGAGCCATGTGACCAGCACTTGGCTCTGCTGCAGTGAACCTTCTCCATCCAGCATAGCTCCTAGCCCAGTACCTCTTCCGAGCACGACTTGAGTGAACAAATTGCTGGTTTATGAAAAATCATCATGGACTAACAAGGGAAATGCATGCATGAAAAATCTCAACTGGTTACAGTGAAAGGAATACGCATTCTCCCTTTTTGCTGAGAATTTTCTTTTTAAAGGTATTTTGAGGAGAAATTACACCATCAAGTAATTGAACATAAGATGCAGCTGGTTCTGTGTAACCAAAGAAGCCATATCTGTCAAACTAGTATCTAATATTGCAGTTCAATTTATAAAGATCGGAATAGATAGATGTCTACTTTCTCAGTTTTTGCTGAGAAATTATGTCAACAATTGATCCAATCATAAGATAAGGCTATTTCCAATCAACTGAGGAAGCTATACCATCAAAACTAGTATCTAATATTGCATTTCAACTTATCGAGGAGCATAAAACATTTTTAATGCTGTGAATATGTAAATTTGCGTGCAATAGAAAATTCCATGGCCATTGTAGCTTTTATCATTTATTATTTACAAAATTGCTCCTTCACATCAAAAAGAATCGGAAAAACAAGTTCTATACATTAGTACAAACTACTAAGTATAAACTAGTGAAACAACTTATCATTGGCAATAATTTGCCGGAAAAAAAAAAAAAAGCTTTTCAGTGGCAATAAGCCAGAAACCATGCATTCAATTACCTGGTGAGTAATTGGTTTGAAGCCAGAACTATATGCCCCATTTGGACTGCCATTACATGTATCAAGAAGTTAATTATCAGGATCACTACACCCTTTGAGCTTGAGGGAAAGCCATGCCAAAATCAAAAATTAAAAGGTATACCTTCTATAATCAGGAATTCCTGATTCAGTGCTTGTGCCAGCCCCAGTAAGCACTGTAAGCTTATTGCTGAAACCATAGTTAGCATATGTTAGTGTCTCATGGTATGTATGAAAAATGGACAAACTTTTTGACCTTTTCAATCCTTTCAAGTCAATCTACACGCATGCGCACACACACACACATATATATATATGAGTAAAATGTAGCTGCCCCTTGGACCCAATTGATTAACCCTGACACTTTTAACATCGTCTATGGATCACATATCACCATGACTCTTTGGGGATTTAAATTAATTAATATAAAAAAGTTGTGTTCAAAATTTCATTTGAATCAGAGACCCTTAAACCCTTCATTTAGTGAAGCTGATTTTTTGCACTATTTCAACTATTCAAACTTTGCCATTGTTGATGGAGGGGTTAGGATCCTCTGATTGAGTTGAAACTCTATATGATTCTTAGTTATATTAGGATAATGAGATCCCCAATGTTTCATGGCGATATATGATCCATAGACGATGTTAAAAGCATTAGAGGTAGCCAAATCACATTTTACCCTACACATGCATGTGTGAGCACACACCACACACAGAGGAAAGAGAGAGAGAGTATAAAGTGCACCTTTGTGAAAAAAATTGACACAGGAGGTCCACATCTTTTGCATTTGGAGGATCCACTTCTGGAACTATTTTCTTGTTCCTTAAAAAATCTAAAGAAGCCCCATCTTTTACTTTTGAAGACAAAGTAGAGATGGAGCAGCTACATGTAGAAAGCCATCTATTTGAAGTGGGCTGAATAAGTAACCAATTTCTTGAAACATATCCAACTCTTGGTCTGGAGTTTGCAGCATCAACTCCCATGCAGAACCCAGAAACACCTAAAAGAGTACACTGACTAGGCATGATGTCATTCTACATCCAAAGGGAAGATAGCTTGCCAAGAAAGATTAGCAATATGAAATCAGAGACAGGTCAAAAAATGACAGGGAACAGATCACAAGCTTCTGCTTACTCCTCGTTACTTTTGCAAGGAGATCTTCACCTCTTACTGCAGGCTGCATGTGCATCGAAATATATTTGTCACTTATCTCCTTAACCCTACTAACATTCAAAGGAAGACTAATATTCATGCAAAATGTATAGCTTTCAATATATTCATCTTAGAATCTTAAAAGCATGAAATTACACATTTAACTTAGCCAAATATTATCATTGCTGGACTTGAAAAGGCGACCAGCAAAACACATCTATCTCCTAACTCATATATATTTTCTTTTGAGAAGGTTAATGTGGTGGGCATGGGATTTTATCCCATGACCTCTTGAATGCCAGTGGAGTGCTCTACCACTGAACCAACCCCTCGGTGGCAGGTAACTCATGTAAATTCTGTTAGTACACCTCTGTTTCTTTCTACTTTCTAGAAATTTCTATGTAGTTTGAGTGGCAAGAGGTGTGAGAAGATGATTGGGTAAGGGCTCATGGGGGATAACATTAAAGGATGACTTGCATTCATAGGTAGCCATACAATTTTTTAAAAGGAAAAAGAAGAGTACCATCATCTTAGCTTTTGGTACAGGGATTTAAACATATCAAAATAAAAACCAAGCCGTTCATAAGCTGAGAGGGGTCAACTGCATGGACTTTTAGTCAGTGTTGTGATCTCTCTTGCATCTTAGCTGCGTATGAATCCAAACGAGAAAGATCATGCTTGATGGTCTTTTGCCAACATTATTCTGTTCTCGTTGTCCCCTTACCTTATGTCCAATGTGTCAAGCTAGAGAGAGAGAGGGAGGGAGGGAGAGTACTGTTTATAGCAATGCCTCGTCATTGTCTGCATATAGTTTTATATCAATGCCAAAATTATATAGAAAGAATTAACTCTTGATGTATGTATTTATATCAAATCTGATCAAGCTCGAATAGTCCAAATTTTATATTTTATATTAGAAATTCAACAATCATAAGTTTACTCGTGAATAAAGACACATATCAAAGCTAAAGAAACACCCAAGTCCATCCAAGTTTGTAGGATGCTCTTTTCATCCCAAAGGCCTGAACTGTGAACAGGGAGATAAGTAACATGAGCTAATGTTGTACCCTTCTAATGCTAGTAAGTAATAAATATCATATATTCTCGATTTTATTGTACAACCTCTCTCCCCTGCACGTTTCCCAACCACCTCTCCACCCCCACACCTGAAACTCCCCAACCTGTTGCACAACCACCACTAGAGCCAACACTTCATAAGAAGGTAATCCCTACTCACTTCCCGGGAAGCTATAACCCCCGCCCCTCCACGTCACTGCCACCGAAACCTGCCCTCTTTTGCCACCATGTCATAAAGAGCATCCAACCAAGGCTTAGTTGACCTACATCTTGTAGTAATGCCAGTCTCCAACCTTGATTTTCACACCATGTGTGAGATTAAAAATTGATTAGACTAACCTGACATCAATAATCCATTGCATAACCTATCGTCTCATAACAGGGCATACCCATTTACTTTTGGACTCCCAAATCGTTTTTGCATCTTTTTTAGGTCTCCAAAGGCTCGAGATTATCAACATTTGCTCCAGTTCAACTAAGCAATAGCTTACCATCCAACCTTGATCAAAGTAGTAGTGGGCACACACCTTGCTTTGGCTCCTTCAACTTCATGAATAGATCCCTTACTTGCCTCCTACTCTCCCCAGTAAGGGACAAGTATCCAACTACAAGTGAGTGCCCATGCAATCATCTCTCACCACAACACCAATGGAAATTTCAACCAAGATCATGGGAATTGGGTCATTTTGTTGAGAAGGGATGGCACCTTACTTTATGCATCCATTTTTGTAAGGTTGTAGAGGAAAAAAGAAAAGAAAGAGAAAAGAATTACTACTTGTGATTTGTATCCCATTGCATTAATCACAGGTTTGGTCAAGCCTGCAAGAGTCCAGCCCGAGCCACTAGTTTCAAGATTAATTGTTACTGGATACACAAATTCTTTCAAGATCAACCAAGCAGTGGCAGAGCTTGTCCAGATCACTCACCGTTATTCGAAAGATTATAATCGTTAAACGGAGGCATGACATGACGATGATCTGGCACATTATAGATCTTCCCCACAATCCACCTGACCATCAGAAGCAAAATATCCAACGGTGTCAAATTGAAGACACATTTCTGCTAAGGCGCTAATTACGTAGCTTCGAGGCAAGGATTGTCCTTGGGCAAGGAGGTAGACGCTACCAAGGGCCTACGAAGTATAAGCACCGGAAGCCGCGAAAACGCCTATGTAGAAGTATCGACAGTTGCTCGTTTCTTATTTCCCCTACAACCATACTTGACCTTTCCCACCTCCCAATACACCCTTTCTGACGTCTCTGAGCGGTCAACCCGTCAGAACATGTGGAAAATCTAGTGAATTCAGGGATACTCCTAAGGGGTCCTATCACAATTATATAGTTAAGGAGCATTTTTGCCGCCATCGCCTACGTATAGTGGAGAAGACATGAGAGGTGGGCCTTACGTAGAAGGGAGATATCATCCTCACCGCCATCGCCGTGACTGAGGTGTCTTGCGGAGGAATCGAGTGGGAGCTGAGGGAGTAGCCGCGTGGAGGAAGGGAGTGAAAGGAACGCGGCGAGCTTTGGGCTATTTAGCGTGGCCACCTCTATGCCGCAGCCCGCGCTCGCCCTGTAGGCAATGGCATTTTGGCGTCGGACCGAGCGGAGATCAATCTTTTGCAGTTTTATTTAGATTTACCGGTTTTTTTTTTCGAGAGTTGGTAAGTTGATAATTTTAATTGCCATTTGTTTAGTACATTTGAATTCCCTGGATATAATGATTGTGAAAATTGTTAATATGATTGCTTTAATAATTGAATTTAATTGGAGGGTCTTTTATTTGTATAAAAATTATGAAATGATATGTTTGACTGATAGTGATGATTTTTTTTTTTTTAAACTATTCGACCTCTCTCTTTCTCCTTTATCTTGGTCTTCTTGTTCTTTTCCTTCCTATTTTTCTAAGCTAGCGATAACTCGATCTAAGAGTTACTCTCAACCTCTTTCCTCCTCTTCCTCTTCTTTTAGTATTTCTTCTCATAACAAATTGGTGTCTGAGCCCACCTCAAGCCCTTCTTCTGCAACCATATCACCTAAGGGGATCAATGCTATGAAGCGGCTTCTCATGGATATAGTTGACAAGTCAATGGATGATCTTTGTGCAGAGTTGACGGAGCAGATGTCGTAGAAACCAGAATCGCCCTCTCTTAACAGATCAAAGACAATGTTGGGAAACATAGAACCTAGATTCATGCTACAAGTTAAAGTAAAGAGGTTAGATTTTCCCTCTTTTGATAGTTCTTCAGATCCAATGGTCTGGAAATATAAGGTTGAATAGTATTTTAGATTTTATAATATTCCTGCTGCTCAAAAACTACCACTGGTTTCTTTCCACTTAAATGGAGATGTATTGCAATGGTTTTGGTAATATACAAATAATACAAATGTTAAATGTTCGATTTAATCTTAATTTTTTGGAAGATCCACATGGGCGCATTAAGCAAGTTGAAACAAATAGGGTTGTTGGTTGATTATATAAGGGAGTTTGAATGCCTATCCCACAAGGTTAAAGGGGCCTCTAATGAGCATTTGCTAGGCACTTTTATTAGTGCCTTAAGAGATGATATAACATTTGAAGTATGCTCATTCAGACCTACCACCTTACTGTCAACGATGGAATTAACACGTCTTCTTGAAGCTAAACTATCAGCTCCCCGAAGGCCCTTGCTTCCTAATAAGTCAAAGGGGTTATTACCAATGCCTGAAAAACCCCTTTTGCATCCACCAGTAACAACAAAACCAGCTGTTAGGAAGCTTACCACAGCTCAATATGAAGAGCGTGTAAAGAAGGGGTTATGTTTTCAATGTGGTGACAAATGGTTTAGAGGACATAAATGTAAAACACTGTTTCATATTCATTTGGTTCAAGATAATTGTTTACCTACCATTGATGATACCCAAGAAGAATCAGAGGAGATTGATTCTTGTCCTGAAATTTCTTCACATGGCATTAATGATACAGATGGGAACTCTACAATGTGTGTTGAAGGAAAAATTAAAGGAGCTCCTACAATGGTTTTAATTGATTCTGGCAATTCTGATAAGTTCCTTAATAAAAAATTATTTCTAAATTGGGCTTAAAGATTTCAAATCCAACACAATTCCAAGTCATGGTTGCAAGAGGCAACCATATAATGAGCTCAGGGTAGTGCACAGGGGTAACTATTAAGCTCCATGATCTACATATGGCCATTGATGTCTATGTGTTACCGTTGGACAATTGTGACGCAGTATTAAGGATTGATTGGCTAAAAAAATTAGGGACTAGTGAATGGAACTTCCCGAAGCTTACTATGTAATTTACAGTCTTTGGGCAACAACATTCTTTGCAAGGGCTTCATCCACAACAACTATGTTTGGTAAACCCAGCTTCTATTTCTAAAGAATTGTCAGTAGCAAAGATTGCCTATATGATTCAAGTCAAACCATTGCAAAATTCTACGTCTGGACAACATGATCAAGTGTCTTTTTCTCCAGAGCTAACAGCCTTACTTATTAAATATCAATCTCCTTTTCATTCACTACATGGCCTTCCTCCACAACGACCATGTGACTATAAAATCCCTTTAATTAATGAATTAGTTGCTGCTGCTTGTGCTCTTTACCGCCACTTTCCATTACAAAAGCAAATTATTGAGCAACAACTTAAGGTTGCACTTAAGGAAGATTTGATAAGGCCTAGTAGCAGTTCATTTGCAGCCCAAGTTTTATTGGTTAAAAAAGCTAATGGTTATTGGCATATGTGTATAGATTACAAGGGTTTAAATGCTATTACAGTGAAAGATAAATTTCCTATTCCATTAATTGATGATTTATTGGATGAGCTAGTTGCTTTAATATATTTCACTAAATTGGACCTTCGGTTAAGGAATCACCAAATTAGAGTACATGGGCCTGATGTTCATAAAATCACTTTTTGAACTCACGAGGGACATTATGATTTCTTGGTAATGTCATTTGGTCTCACAAATGCCCCCTCTACGTTCTAGCAACTTATGAATTCTTTATTCAGATCAATGTTATGCAAGTTTGTTTTGATCTTCTTCGATAAATTTTAGTCTACAGTCCATCCTTCGAATTACATCTTCAGTACCTTAAAGATGTTTTTTAGATATTGCAACACCATCAACTCTACCTCAAGCATTCTAAATGCCACTTTGCAGTCACGACAGTCACATATTTGAGCCATGTCATCAGTCACAACAGTGTGGCAATGGAACCATATAAGATTTCAGCCATTGAGAAGTGGCCAATGCCTACTACAATCAAAGTTTTGCGGGGGTTTTTAGGCTTGTCATTCTACTATCATAAATTTATTCGCAATTTTGCCATTATTTCTAAACCACTAACTGATCTCTTGAGGAAGGATTCCTTTATTTGGACTAATGAAGCTACTCAATCATTTATAGCTTTAAAGAGGGCTTTAATTTCAGGCCCTGTCCTTGCTCTTCCTGATTTTTCATGTTAATTTGTTATTGAATGCAATGATAGTGGCATGGGAATGGGAGCTGTCTTATCTCAACAAGGGCGTCTAATAGCTTATTCAAGCAAAGGCTTCTCTAAAAGGCAACAAGCTTGGTCAACATATGAAAAAGGATTGCATGCTATCCTTTTTGCTATGGAACGGTGGCGCCACTATATTTTGGGTAGGAAATTTATTATCAAAACAGACCATCAAAGCCTTCGCTATTTGTTGCAACAAAAAACAAATACACCAGTACAACATAAGTGCTTCATTCGTGTTACGAACGCGGCGTCAAGACAGTTTCTAAGATGTCTGAACCCTTTCCAGACGTCTAGTATTTAATTTTTGTAGCGTACGGGGTTGCGTCTGCGCACATGCGCGCGCAGACCTGCACCCGCCGCTCTCTTCCCTCTTTTTCCCACTCTCCTCCTGCAGGGCGTGGCGCTTCTCTCTCTCTCCCCGCGCGGCCTTAAAAGTACCCTCGCCCTCTCCCTCTCCCTCATCTCCTCCGTGTCCCTCTTCTTCTTCTCCCAGCCGGTGCGAGAGCGCGAGCGAGCGGCGGCAGCAGCGGCTGTGGCAAGTGTGCGGGAGGAGGTGTTGCGCGAGGGAGGAGACGCTCGACCGTGAGGGCTTGATCTTGCGGGGCAGCTAGAGCCGGCCGGCGGGGGAGCAGCGGGCGTGGAGTGTCGCGGAGGGGCTGCTGCAACTCGAGCAGCAGGCGGACGGGGCGCGGCGCGGCCGTGCGTCGCGGGCGGAGAACGAGTCGAGCTCTAATTCTGGAAGTTTTTCCAGAATCAGACGTCTGGGCTTCCAACCAGACGACGGTGAAGACGTCTGGAGGACTGTCCAGACGTCTGGACGGTAAGATATTTCTACCTTCTTCCTTTTTCGCATGTACGGCCGTCCGCCGCGCCTTCGTCTGCGACTCGTCGTACTGAGAATAGGTGTGGGCACGTGCAGGTTCTGCTCGGGAGGGCGCGAGGGTGCGCCATCCCACGTGAATCGGACGTCTGGCTGCATTGCCAGACGACGGGAAGGACTTCCAGACGTCCGGGGTGACCATCGAACGTCTGGGAACTAAGCCAGACGCCCCCGCAGGCTTCTGGACATCTAGGGGACTACACAGAATGAAGGTACGCTCTGACCCACATTTTAAGACTTTTGGAAGAGGTTCCAGACGTCAGATTTTGGGCAGTTTCGTCGTTTTCGACCCGTTTAGGGCCCGTTTGAAGTCTGTTTTCCGCGTTTCGAGTTGCGTTCTTTCCAGAATAAAATCCTCTACCCGTTTACAGTAATTATATACCATTCTAAGAAACTCCTTGTGTTTGATCCTTGTGTTAGGACCCCGTTCCATTGCAGTCTTGGGGATTGCGGAGGCGCGCAGGATTTCCGACCACGCCCCCAGTACTCCCATTGTAGCTGGTAGAGTGGCTTTTAATTTATTTAGCATAATTTGTTACAATTGTAGAACAATTAATAGAGTCTAGGGTATTGCATGAACCCTAGGACTGAGAAACTAGATTGAATGATAGATCCTAGGGTATTGCATGAATCGTAGGACTGGAAAACTAGATTGAATGATAGATCCTAGGGTACGGCATAAATCCTAGGACTGAAAAACTAGTGGAATATATATATTGCAGCCTTGGAAAAGTAGAAATGAATTAATAGCTGCCTGTTATGAATGAATAAATATGATTAAGAATATGGGTTGTATGAACGTAAGACTGGAACAATGAAACCTACAATGGCCAAACAAAAAGAATACGAACCCTACGGGGAATTAGGAGTAGAACTCCTGGAAAGAGAATAGAATGGAACTGAGAAAGTGAAACGTGGAAGTGTGTTGTCTCTTGGGTACGTGGTACCAAAGAGAGCACACATTACCTCTTAGTGTCGAGGGGAGCTTGCCGCCCTCAGGTTGAGACCGGGGTGGCTTTGGCCACTGTACACCGACTTGCTGGCACTTGTGTACGCAATACCGAGGAGAGCTACTAGTGTAGGGAGAGCACTAGCTACCCCACGGGCCCCGTAATTCTGCTAGCCTCCTACACCGACTTGTTAGGCCCACTGGGAAAACCAGGGTAGTCAGGCGAGGGTGCGCGGACTGTGGAGGGGTTGGACCCCTGTTACTGAGAGGGCTCTGCCCTATACTAGTTCCGTGCTGTGCTTTGGGCGCACCCGTTAACGGAAACGACTGACCGCGTGCCAGTGTGGGGTAGCTACTCGTGTGTTTATCGCACGTGCCGTAGTCACCGTTACGTCTATCAGCGACCTTAGGGTGGTTGACTGAGAGTAGGATCACCACAGGGGACTCTCCTGGCCAGGAGAGCACCACGTGTTACTTCTACTTTTCGGAAAAGACTGCAATCAAGATCGTTCCCACGAGGAACATTCGAGATCAAGTGAAGGATCTGAGAAATAAATAAATCGTGAAATAATAGAAGGACGTAAATAAAGAAAGTAAAATATAACAGCTACTGTATACTCTATTGTTTCTTTAGTTTTAGCTGCCACTCTACTCAGCGTTTCGCTGACGTGTTACACTCGTTACTTTTCAGGACCAGGTGTTGAGCAGCTAGGGTCAGCGGCTGTAGAGGACGCTGGGCCGAGTAGGGTCCAGTAGAGTTACCACAGTTCTTTTTGTACCCCTTTTGTTCCACTGTAGTGAGTAGTTCTGTTACTCTCTATACTTCTTTACTTGTAGCTTCATGTTATGTTATAATTGTTGTTCTACTATTGTGGTGGTATATACTGTAGTAGTTCATTTTCTTCCTGCTGTATTTTGTTACTGGTAGTTATATTCATGCTGGATGTGGTTTATTTTACTGCTCTTTTGGTTACTTCCTCGTTGGACGACTAGGTCTTGGGATTAGTCGAATCGGTCCGATTCTCGTGTCTCGTAGGGACTCAGGAATCGGGTCGTTACAATTCGTATTATGGATTTGGACTTTGGTTGTCACAATGCTGCAACCAATGCCCTTTCCAGAATGAAGGAGCATGTTTCCCTACTTGCTATATCAAGACGAATCCTATCTTGGCTTGATGGCTTAAGCAAGCTTATCAATATGACCATGTTCTTCTACAACTGCTACAAAAATGGCAAGACGCTCAAATGGATGGAGATGTTTATTCCTTCCATGATGGTCTTATTTGGCACAAAAATCGCATAGTCCTTGCCAAATATTGTGCTTTTATACCTACAGCTCTACATCTTGCACATAATACCCTAGAAGGAGGACATGCTAGGTTCCATAGAACTCTGCACTGCCTTAAACAGAATTTTACATGGCAAGGAATGAACTTAGATGTTCGAACTTACATTCGACTGTAAGATACTTGTCAGTGCTGCGAGATGTCTACACAAGCTCTTGTAGGGCTGCTTCAACCCTTATAATTCCTACCAACATATGGCAAGACATTGCAATGGACTTCATTGAAGGATTTCCTGTATCTAAAAGGAAATCAGTGATTTTGGTGGTCATTGATAGGCTTTCAAAGTATGGGCATTTTATTCCCCTTATTCATCTCTATTCAGCCCAAGTTGTAATGCTATTCATCCAAGAAGTGGTTGGGATTCCCTCGTCCATTGCGTCTGATAGAGATGCAATATTTTTAAGCAAAATTTGGCAAGAATTGTTTTCTACTTAGGGAACAAAATTAAAAATGAGTTCGTCATATCACCCACAATTTGATGGGCAATCAAAAGCTCTCAAATGCTTGGAGACTTATTTGCGTTGTTTTTGCTACCAACAAAAACATTCACAGGTTGATTGGCCTCCATGGGTAGAATATTCCTACAATACAAGTCTCCAGTCTTCTGCTAAGATAACACCATTCAAAGTTGTATATGGTTACACCCCACTTACAATACAAAGTTATATAGCTGGAACTTCCTCCACTGCAGATGTTGCAGTAACTCTTTATGGCTGGGATTAGATTTTGGAGGAATAAAAGTGTCATTTACAAAAAGCCCAGGCTTGTATGAAGTTACAAGTTGACAAGAAACGCATAGAGAGGGTCTTTTAGGTAGGTGATTGGGTCTACTTGAAGCTGCAACCCTTTCACCAAAACTTAATTGTTCGTCATTTCAACTACAAGCTTGTTGGCCATTATTTTGGGCCCTATTAGATTATTGCATGGATGGGAAAAGTTGCTCATCGCTTATAACTTCCACCATAGTCCAAAATACATAACAACTTTCATATTTCTCAACTGTAAAAGAGCAATGGAACACATCAAGTTCAATTTCAGCTCATTCCCACACACTTGGAAGAACCTCCCAAACCTCATCGCCTGTTGGATTGAAGAATAATCAAAGGAGATAATGTTGTTGCGCAATTGCTGATTCATTGGGCCAACCAGTCAGTGGAAGGAGCTACATGGATTGACTACAAAGTTTTTGTTCAACAATACCTGTTCATTTATTTTCTCAACACGATTAATTAAATTAATTAGGCTTAATTAAGTACAAAAGAAAGTAACTTAGATTAACTTGATTTAAGGTTGATTGAGTAATATAGGGTCAAGCTAACCTAACATTTTAGATTTAAATTTTTTTTAACTGGTTGAGTCCAGGTCGTTCACTGGAAGGCATAACTTAATTTAATTCACCATTTAATCCTAAGTATTAATTACTACTTACCTAATCAATTAGAATTATAATTACAATACTTTAAGATCATGAATCTTGCACAAAGATATTTAATTAGAAACATACAACATTCCATAAGACCAACATATTTACGCATGAGATCAATTATTAAAAACAAGTAAACATGTTTATTTTTACTAATTTCTTTTCAATTACAAAAGATTTAAGGCAAGAAAGAAAAATGTAATTAAGCATAAATGTCTTATTTATTAATTAAACTCTAAAGAAATTGTATTAAAGTAAAATACAAAAATTGGACGTCTTAAACAAATGAGCTTGAATTATTAGACGTCTAAACTTTGCTTTTCCTTTTATTAGTCTTCTCCTTCTTCAGCCTTCATTCTTCTCTTTCTTCTTCTGCTATCTCTTTCTTTCTTTCTTTATTCTTTTCTTTTGTTCTCTATTTACTTCTCTTTCCTTTTTCCTTTACCTTTCTCCTTTGCTTTTCCCTTAAGCTCCACGAGCTCTTCTCCACTTCTCTTGATTTCCTTAAGTCCCTTAACCTTTTCCTTTCTATTTCTTTTCCTCTTATCTTTCAACTGTGCATTTGAACTGCATTTAAACCGAACCAAAAATTTGGTTTTATGATTGTCGGCTTGGATCGGTCGGGGATATGCAGCACCCCTCTCAGGGTGGGACCAGACCGTATTGGGTCCAAGCCTGGTTTATTACATGTGGTTTATTTTCCGATTTAATCATCACATATGCACAGTCTCTAGCCTCCCAGACCCACATGCACACGCCCGCTCACAGATCCACGTTTGCACGCCCACAGGCGCACACACACCCGGGCACATTCACCGCACGCACCCATACACACCATATGCTCTTTATGCACCCTACGCTGACCGAACGATTTACAACACTTTTTACTTTTATCCCACAACGCGCGCTCTTTCCTTACCGATGTGGGACTAATCTTGTCCCTTCTAGACCAGACTTTGGCTGGAGGCACAGGCCGACTTAGAGCTCCAAAGAGAGTAAGCTATAGCTCGTTGGAAAGCTCTAGAGTAGATCTAAAGGATTGTAGCATCAATTTAATGCTGAGGACAGATTCTACCCTTTGATTTGAAGGGCGAAGATTGACAGTTTCCACGGCCATTTTGGCCTGTAGACGAGTAACACAAGTCTAAATACTTGCAGGAATGCTATTAGACCTCATATGAGGCACTGAAGAGATCCAGGAGCTAATTCTGTTCCTAAAGGTGAAGGAAAGAGGTTCAGGAAGCTTCAGGAAGGTGGAGAAACTCAAAAGCTTCAAGTAAAGCTTTAGAGATTCAAATTAAGCTCTGAAAAGCTTCACAGACAGCTTAAGGTCAGCTAAACCTAATTCAACAACCTCTGAAGGTTGTTAGGACTCTATCTAGGTAGTGTTTACATTTGAAATTCATTGAAAAAGCACTCAAGTCAGTATTAGGTTCAAATAAACCCAAACTGAACAGAAGCTGGATTCTTCTAAAACCTTGATGAAAACTCATTTAAATCAAATCAAATCTATCTAAAATCATCCCAGAAGTAATTTAAACTCATCAATTTCTTGAATTGAAATCTAAACCATCAGATCAGACCTAATTTTGACCACTGAACCTTGAAATTTGACTTTCATCATTGAGCATTCTCAGATGTAATTAACACTTCAAATCATCTCTATTTGATTTCAGGAATGTGTTTAGGGTCTTAAAAGGAAGTTTTGACCTAGAAACCTAGGGCTTCAGGTCTGTCGCCTAGGCTCTACAAGTAGTTTGTTCGACAGAACAAACTAAGGCCTATTTGACTAAAAGGTCTTCAAATTTAATCTCAGGGCATTCATTTGATGCTTCTAAACCTTTAAAACTAAGCTTATCCCTATTAGATAGACCTCTCCAACTCTGCTGGAGTTGGAGAAGACAAAGGTCTAAATCTTGTTACAATCTTTAAAAATTCAAACTAAATACTGCAGAATAATCATTGAGCCTCAAATAAGCGATATGGAGCTTCTCAGGGAGTTTCATAGGCTGAAGAGTATAAGTTGACTCACTAGAGCTCGTCGGAGCTCCGGTGAGTTCAGATTATGGCTAAAAGATAGTAAACATCATCAAAACATGCCATGAACAATCTGAAAAGTTTCCTGAGGTTACAAGGAACCTCAGGAACACATTAATTCATTTAAGTATTAATCATACTGAAAGATAAGCATTGACAGTAAGTGTAATCTGAGTTCGATAGAACTTAGGACATGTTCTCTCATTCAATTGAGTGGAGAGATCATGTCAGTGGAGTGTGGTGAAGGTGAATAAGTGATTAATTAGGTGGATACACTCCTCCTAAGCCGCCATTGACAACGAGTTCAGGAGGTTGAATGTGTTTTAGGCATTTTAGTTATAGGTGATTATTAATCAAATTAAAGTGAGGGTAGGGGCCCTTAAATGATGATTAAGTGATGGAGGGCCCCAGTGGAGGTGAATTACCCTCAGATACTTCCGCCATGGATAGCGGAAGCAGCTGGTGAAGGTGGAGATAGATTAGGCGACTAGGTGTTCAAATCAAGGAAATAAAGTATTAGAAATGATCACGGAGGATTAAAGAAGATGATCGATGAAGTTAAAAGACAAAAGAATGCTTCAGTCAAGCTCAAAGAGCTCGCCGGAGTTGAGGAAGATGACAGAAAATATAGCATTAAATCTAACTAACCTACCTAATTAACTACTTTAATTAAACTACTTACCTAACCTACTGTTACCTGGACGAAGGGGGCAGAGGATCTTCATTGAAGGATCTTAATGGAGGAGGAAATTAGAGGGCAGAGGAAGAAGTCTGACGGTTGTAGGTGAAGCATAGAGGTGAAGCCTGACGTTAGCATTGCGTCAGAGGACTCAATAGACGATGGCGGTGATCAGGAGCAAGCGAAGACGAACGGAAGAAGCAGAGGAAGGTCACCAAAATTGGAGCAAATAGCCTATCTGCTAGCTCACTGGGGGGAAGAGGGAAGGGAGCTAACCCCTTGAAATTGGAGAGGTGGAGGGGTATTTATGGGTTGGAGCAACTGAGGAGGAGGGTGAATTTGGACGAAAAGAGGTCTAGGAGTGAAGTGACCACCGGTGTCTTCTCCAATGTCGGTGAGATTAACTTCAAGCCCTAAATAGGATTCAAGCATCATCCAGATCGATAGATGAAAAGAGTATGGTGAGCGTAAGCTCCAGGAGCTTGAAAGGGAAGGGCAGACGTCAGATGGACGGTGATCAATGGGTGTAGAAACCTCCTGTCGTCAGCCGTCGAAGAGGCTAAAGAAGAAATGAAGAGGAAGAAGATGTTTACAGGGACCTATCTGCAATGAAAACTAAGGACCTAAGTGAAGAATAAGGACTCAATTGAAATAAAACTTAGGGATTAAAGCGTAAACTAAGGTTTTCAAGGTTTATTTTAATTTAAATCTTTTTCAACTCTTTATATATGATTATAAATTAGACAAATATTATATTTAAACCTTGGATTTACGTTTTTGACCTTTTCAGCTTAATTTATTTAATTAAGTAAAGTTACTTAAGTTATTACATACTTAGGTATAAATTATACTTAAGTTAGTTAACACATTAATTAGGTAAATAATTGATAATATTTAGAGTCCATTTATTAATTAAATTATTAATAATATTAATTGGATAATAATATAGCATTTTTAACTTATTTTAAGATCCTTTAATGTTTTATCCCTTATTCTATAATTAACCCATATATTTATATATTCCTAGCTAATTAACTAGGGGTAATTAGAAGCCATGATGAGCCTCTCATCAGTACCCCACCTTCAACCTTGACGACAAGGTTTCTTAAGGGGAAGGGATTTGTAATGGCAGTTAGAGTTGTTAGTATGGTTGTTACAATAACTGTAGTAGTTGGAGACCCAATTAAAGGGTCCCTCATTTGTATAAAAGCCATGGAATGATAACTTTAAAGGGTAACGATGATAAATCATTTTTCATGGAAACTATTCGACCCCCTATCTTTCTCCTTTCTCCTTATTTGTTCCTTTCCCTCCTGTTCTTCTAAGCCAGCGATAACTCAATCTAGGAGTTGCGCTCAACCTCTTTCCTCCTCCTGTTTTAATACTTCTTCTCATAACATGCACTATCCACCATTTGGTAGAGTTGAACCTAGGGTAAGACAATATCGAGTTAAACCTGATAAACCCAGTGTTATATGATGGGGGAGGATGGTCTAATCCCGCACATAATCCCTCAGGTTTAGATGTTTTAAGATGGGGTGGGATTGGGAAAGGGTGAGGTCTCATTAGCCGTGGTTGTTGGAAAAGTAATGAGAGGTCTAGTAATGGCAATTTAGTGTAGAGATTACCAAAGTGATGAGGTGTGGCTCATCATAGCTAAAATGCCAAAGTTAAGCTAGAAACTAGGATAAACACTATCTAATTAACACAATAAATGGGTTCAGTGTGGGATTGAAAAAAATGACCTAAAAATTAAATTTGGGTTAAAAATGCATAATTAGGTCAAATTAATGAAATATTCTATTCACAAACACAAATTGATGATTCAATTGCTAATTGAACACATTTTTTAGCTCAAAAGTATAAGTCAAGGGTGAAATAATGCTCAATTAAGCTATCATTAAAATCTCATTGCATTTGGATATTAATAGGACCTTCGAATTAGCTGTTTACATATAGGTCCTTTATTCATCACACTTTCTTAAGCTAAAAGCATTCAGGGACCTTTTGGTTACTCTTCTTATCACTAATGGGCTTGCTTTGTAAAAGTCCTACCGTTTCACTATAAGCCCCTACGTGAAAAATTTCCAACACACCTGAGTTCCTCATGCGCACTATTCACCACGAAGAATAGAGCATACAAGCGCCGTCGATCAATTGTTCCACCGATCTAACAGTAAATCTTCATCCTTTGATTTCACGCCCTCGTGCGAAGCACTATGGATTATCCCAGATCTGATCCAATGATAGACTTTTGATATAAAACTTCATGCACATCTCCTCTTCTTGGATCCACCGTTGGTGCCCTATTTGATTAATCTCACCTCACTGGTGATTTGATTCACTGAAGCACCTACTTAAGCATCCCCTAGGGTTTGCGCGCAAAGCATCGAACCCCTCCTACAATTCTTGAGCCGATCGTTCACTCCCTCTGGTTTCCTCTTCACAACCTACCTTGGCGCCATTGCTGATGTGGTGGAGCTTCATTTCTCCAACTCTCCTCGCCACTACGGATCACATAACACCTGAGGATGACTCAAAGCTTCACTGGTAGGCTTTCCCTCCATCGGAGCCTCCTCCTCCTTTCTTGCTGCAACCACCAGCTGCAATTCATCTCACAAGTCCCATTCTTCCACTTAGAGTAGATTTATCACTTTCTAAGATAGTTGTACTGCTTGCTAATGTAGTATAGATCAATTAGAGTATAATTAGCTAGATAATTCATGGATTTGGTAGTTTAGATAGGAGTAGATTAGTATAATGCCTACCCACCTCCTCTAATCAATTTAGATCAGAGAAGACAAATTCACTGTCACTCACTTGTCCATTGATCTCCCTTATCATCTCACACTCGCTTCTCCGTGTTTCACTTGCATTTTAATCACCAATCACCCACACATCAAGGCATCAAATCAAATTTGATGCTCTTGAGCATCCAAATCTGATTTGAGTGTCAAATCCACTTGAGGGTGATTCCATTCATGTCATCTGATCACAATCACCCTCCCTTGAGATGAATTGAGCTTGGTTTAACTGTTTGAATATGATTTGATTTCATGGGTTGATTGATGAATTTAGTGAGAAATTTGAATTCTATCAACTTTAATCGATCAAATTGAGTTGATATCAATATAATTGGTTTGATTACGATAGGTATAAGCAATATTGGTTGGAATTTGAGTGAGAACTGTGTTTATACCTATTAAGACCCGAGTCATTAAGCCTTTTTAAGACATCTGCACTTTAGGTGAGACGTCTGGTAAGACGTCTGGACTGAGAGTCAGACGTCTGGACCCATTCCCAGACGTCTGAAAATCGAAATTTTCGTGTACGTCATCGCATCTGCGCACGTGCCGCACGCAGACAGTATGCAACCCTCGTTTTCTTCTCCTTCTCTCTCCTCTCGCTGATGCAAACCCTAACCCACACCTTATTTAAACCCCCTCCTCTCCCTCGTTCACCCCACTTCTAGCCACCCTTCTCCTTCCTCTAGCGAGCAGTGAGCGTGAGCGGCGTGGGAGGAGAGGAGCAGCGAGGGGAAGAGAGGAGAGCAAGCATGCGAGCTCGTGTGGGAGCTTGCCGGAGAGCTCACGGCTGGTCGACGTGTGCGCGAGGTGGAGAGGTGCGTCGGGGAGGTCCTCCCCAACACTGCTGCAGCCGGAGCAACAGGCAAGCGGGCACGGCGCGGCCAAGAGCGACACGAGAAGGCGAAGGCAAGTTCTGATTCTAGGTTTTTCCCAGAATAAGACGTCTGGATCGACATCCAGACAACGTAGACGTCTGGAGGAGGTTCTAGACGACTGAGAGGTAAGTTTCGCCACGTACACCTTCTTTGCGGATACACCCATGCAAGCCGTTCCGCCGAGGCGTTGTTTCGTGCCATATTGAGGAGATTTTCGTTGACGCGTGCAGGATTCGCTTCGGGAAGGCGCGGGACACACCTTCCCACGTAGTTCAGACGTCTAGGCGAGGCACCAGATGACGGGAAGCGTTTCCAGACGTTCGGAGAGGTGGTCGGACGTCTGGAACTGGGTCAAGATGGTCTAGCAGAGTTCCTGGAGGTCTGAGGAGTGGCACAGGAGTTGAGGTATGGTTCTGGACTCTTTTAAGACGTCTGGAAGGTGTTCCAAACGTCTGATGTGAACCAGAATTACTGTTTTTGACCCGTTTAGGGTCCGTTTCAGGTCCGATTTCCGCAATTAAGATACCGTTGTTTCCAGTATGTCTTCCTCTACTTGTTGGAGTACTTTCTATGCGGTTTTGAGTAGTCTCTTGTGATTGATCCTTATGATAGAACCTCGTTCCATTGCGGGTTTGGGGTTTACTAAGGCACGTGGACCTGCTGATCAAGCCCCCACTACTCTTGGGTTTACTGGTAGAGTGGCTTCCCCTAGTTTAATTACAAACCTGAATGCATATGTGGAATGAATGATTAGATCCTAGGGTATGGCATGAATCCTAGGACCAGAAACACTGGAATATTTGTATTGAATGTATGGATTGTAGTCTTGGATGAGTAGATAGAATGAAAACAATTGCCTGTAAATGAATAATAGCTACCTGTGAAATGTAAAGTACCTGTGCTAGCAAACTGTTGCATGTAAATTCCTGTTGTTTACGTTAAATGTCATAATATGAGCTACATGTATATGAACTAGAAATGGAAGGGTGAATGTTGGAAACACGAGCTACCTGCGAATAAACCTGGAATGTGAACAATAAAGTTACTTGTTACATGTGTAGAACCTGAGAAATGGAAATAGAAATGATGAAACCTGGTATGGCTTGGCCTGAGAAACATGAGTATGAACCCTACGGAGAATTAGGAGTAGAGCTCCTGGAAATAAATGGAATGGAACTGGAAATGTGAATGGGGAAGTGGACTAGCCCTTGAGTACGGAGTACCAAGGAGAGCGACTGTCCCCCTGTTTAGTGCAGAGCGGAGCTAGCCACCCTAGGGTTGGGACCCAGGGTTAGGATTGGCCACTTTGTATAGACTTTTTGACCTACTCGTACACAGTATCGGGGAGAGCTACTAGTGTAGGGAGAGAGTTAGCCACCCCACGAGGCCAGGGGTTCAGCTAGCCGCCTTACACCAACTTGGGCCCACTGGGTAAACCAGGGTAGTCAGGTGAGGGTGAGCGGATCGTGGAGGGGCGAGACCCCTGTTTGGTTCTTAGGGGCTAGACCCCTATTACTGAGAGGGCTATGCCTCATACTGGTTCCATGCTGTGCTTTGGGCACACCCACTAACGGAAATGACTGACCGCATGCCAGTGCGGGGTAGCTACCCGTGCGTTTATCGCACGTGCCGTAGTCACCGTTACGTCTGTCAGTGACCTTGGGGTGGTTGACTGAATGTAGGACCATCACGGGGGACTCTCCCGGCTAGGAGAGCACCACGTGCTACTTCTACTCTTCGGAAAAGACTGCAATCAAGATCGTTCTCACGAGGAACATTCGAGATCAAGAAAGAGACCTGATAAATAAACCAAGTGATGAAAGAAAGAATAATTAGTTAAAGAAAGAAAGAAATTGAAAAACAATAGTGGTAACGCTGGTAAGGCTAGAGCTGTTCTGTGTTTCATCTTTACGTTATTTAAGTACAGTCGTTATAGTATAAGACAACACAGCTACCAGATTACTATTACAAATTTTTTTTACTTGGAACAAGGTTTTCCCGAGGTTGAACTCAGGGAGCAACTATGCTTCTAGAAGTCTAATTAAGTTCTCTGTTATGTTACAAAAATAAGAGAGAGAGAGAGGGAGATCTTGGCTTCTTCTTCTCTTTCTCTTTTCTTCTTCTTCTTTGATCGTTTCTCTTCTTCTTCTTCTGTTTCTCTCCTTCACTTCTTCTTCTTCAGCTGCCTTGAGCAGCTAACCCTTTGGCCGCTTCCCTTCTTCTTCTTTTCCTTCCTACCTTATTCTTCTTTCTTTCTTCCTGTACGCTCATACAAGGGTCAGAGCAAAACCTACCCCTACCCTTCCCCGCGTCTCTCTTTTTCTCAGATTCTCTCTTAGGACTGCTCTCCCAGAGCTAGGTAATTTGGTGCGGGTATTGCGCCCGGGACCAGACCCACCGGCGTGCAGTGGTGGGCGAGGAGTGCGCGGTTTGGGTAATTGAATCCTGCCCAGACCTGCGGGGCGTGAGCGCGGGCCAGGGCGAGCGAGCGCGTGGTGCGCTGCGTGCGGGAGAGGGACCTGACCCCTGTGTTCGAAGGCGATTAGCCTTAGGCACCTTTTCAATTTAAGTGCGCGCGCTTGGCCACACACTTCCGAGGTGGGACTAAAGTCCCACCTCCCAGATTGGCGCCCGCAGGCGAGCTACCTGTTGCCAATTGAAGCAGCCCGCTGCGCCTTTGCCCCAGCTACAGGCCTGGGTGCCTTCGCAGAGACAACCCACGCGACTTGGGTTGGAGGGTGCCTGCAGCTGCAGGTGAAGCTGCTGCAACGAGGGGCGTGCACCTGAAATCACAATAACGGCCTCTCGGTCCAGTCAGAATATGCAAGAAGTTTCGTCGGAGTGAGGCGAAGCTTGTGCGGTGGTCGGCGGGGTGCAGGAGTGCGTGAAGAGGCTGACTTAGGTCAGACTGTGGCCGGAGAGGTGGGTTTGTTCGGGGGGTGGTCGGGTGGCGTTTGGCAGTGAATGGAGATAGGGAATCGATAGAGTGCAGTGTGAGGGAGCTTGTGGGATGGTCGGCGAGGTGTGGGAGTGTCTGTGGTTGTGAGATGGTCTCGCCGGAGGGGGTGATCAGAGGTGGAGAGGGTGGTCTGGACAGTGGCGGTCGGGTGGTCAAAAGGGCAATTTAAAAAGGGGGAAATGCAAGGGAAATAGAGAGGAAGCTATCTACCTAAGTATTCGATGAAGGGGGAGGGAAGAGCAGCCGACTCGTATCTACCGGAGCTAGAGACGAAGGCGCCCTGGAGGAGGGTTTCGACGAGGAAGCAGGCGGAGGGCGCCGACGGGTACAGCCGTACGCGGACGATGGAGCAAGGCAAACCCTGCTGCAGGTAAGGCAGTAGAGCGACGAGGAGGAAGAGGAGGAGTTCGCCGGAAGCTTCGGGCTCTCTGACCGGAGGAGGAAGGGATGAAGAGGGGGGTGATTCTCCGTCAAAGGAAGCTTATCGGAGTCGGCAAGGTGTGCCGCTCCTTATAAAGGGGTTGGCGCAGAGGGAGGGGCGTGCTGGCGTCGTGCCAGCCTCGCCAGACTAAGGCCAAAGATGACACCCATACCTTTCGCGCATTTGCACGGAAGGTATGGTGGTCGACAGAGGGCATGGGCGGGTCCCTGCGACGTCCTACGTCGCAGGGAACCCCGCTTCTGCTTTGCAGGACGGTTGCCCTGCCCTGCGCGGCTCTATGCTCCGCGCAAGGTCGTCGGAGTATGGCGCTGCACAAAAGTTGTAGGGAGGACCGTTCTGCAAAGAACGATGAAAAGTTAGGGGCCTAAATGCAAGGGTTTCAAAAGATAAGGGTCAAAAAGTAAATGAAGAGGACTAAATTGTAAAGTCGGTCAAGGAAGTCTCTTCTTAGGCTCAAGTTTTTATACAAGACCAATTTGAACCTAAGAATTTTAATGGTGAATTTTAATTCTAGGTTGGACCATGTTTGACCGGTCAATTTGCGTAAAAACCTAAATTAAGTTATTAATTGAGCATGGTTCTCTTTTTAGGTCAAAATAAGTTTGTAAGGCCAAATTAAAGGTTCTAAACCCTAGAGAGTATTTTTCTATGAATTTTAGAGGGTTTAGTTGATTTTTATCCTACCTCGAACCTCGTGAATTGAAGTGGGTGTGTTTTAGGGTTACAGAATATCATTTAATTCCTGGAAGTTGCTACAACCCTTTTTTAGATCAGATCGTCTCACTTTCCTTCTTGTTAAGCTTATTTGACCTGTGTTTGGACCCTTAATTACCCTATTTGCAAACTGCATTGGTAAAATTACAGTTTTACCCCTTATGATTTGTTTTATTCTTAAACTCAGAATTCTCTGAGTTAAGCCTTTTTTTGGGTCATGTAGGAGCTTTTTCTTACATATCTGGGTTAGATTGTGCTAGTTAGGGTTTATGATGAAGTTCTCATCAAACAGCTACCTATCCACCTTTACTGTTTTAGATAGTTGGTTGCTACTCTACTCAGCGTTCGTTGACGTTTTGTATTCATAACCTTTTTCAGGTCCAAGAGTTGAGCAGCCAGAGCCTACGGCTGCAGAGGGTGCTGGGCCCAGTAAAGCCCAGTAGTTGTAGCTTTCTATTGTACTCCGTTTCCTGTTGTAGTGAGTAGTTTATTACACTTATGTACTCTTTCATTGTGAACTTCATATTCCTATACACGTTTACTTTCCTACTATTGTGGTGGGGTGTGCTGCAGTAGTTTATTTCTTTACTACTGTACTTTTGTTACTGTTAGTTGCTTGCATGGTGAATGTGGTTTATTTTACTGCTTTTTGGTTACTTTGTTGTTGGACGACTGGGTCTTGGGATTAGTCGAGTCGGTCCGGTCTCGTGTCCTGTAGGGATTCGGGAACCGGGCTGTAACAATACCCAACTTCAGGTGTGGATACTGTTTTTCTGGGTAGTTTAGGCCTATGAAAATCAATTGCACTAATTTGAGGTTTAAGCCATGACCTAATTAGATTTATAGCATCGCATTGGACATCTGAGCACTAATCAATGGTGTGCAGGTATCCTAGGCAATCAGATCAGTTGAGCGAGCTCATATTGACAGCCCATCTAGGCGACAGCTTATTCAAATCCAAATTCATTTTAATCTGCTTATGAAGAACTACACGAGGTTTGATATATCTTAATGAAGGTATGGAACTAGTTTGAGGCTGATCTTAATGACTAGTATGGTCTTTTATCTTCACATTGTCTATAGTATAAGGCAAAGATCATATTAGGGTTTTTAGGGTGAAATGACCCTTTCTTAGGATCGTTTGGCATTTTCGGGATTAGTAGGGGTTTTTGTGCAGTGTTAAACCCCTTAGATTTTGTTTTGGGGTTTTTGAGGGGGAAAGGAAAATTACAGGGGCATCCATACAATTTTCCCCACCACCATCTCCCTACCCACGCGCACCTTCTCCTCCCCCCTCCCCCCTCACGCACGTCGCACCTCACCCCTCACGCCCACACCCAATCCCCCTATGGCGCCATCTCCCCTCCATGCCGCTCCCCATCCTTCCCACCTCCTTATAAACCCCCGCCCCTCCTCCATTCTCCCTACACCACAGCTGTGAGGGGAAGGTGAAGGAGAGTGGGGAGCAACAGGAGGAGGATCCATAGGGGCAGTCGGAGAGGAGATCTCTGTGAGGAGGGGCAGAGCTGCTGCAGGAGCCCTGCAACTGAAGTGAGAGAAACCCGCAAAACAGTTATGCGGAATCACTTTTCCGCAGAATCAGACATCTGGAGTGACCTCCAAACATCTGATCGGACATTCGCAGGTAAATCTCAGACGTCTGATAGCGCGTATTTTTGTTTATTTTCCTGCCAAAAATCTGACCATGTGCACGCCTATGTCAGAGGATTGGGAAGTGCGTTGGTGTGAGGACTAAGGCAGTTTCAGACGTCCGGAAGTATCTGAAGACGTTTGAAGACATCCTCAAACGTCTGCTCGGAGTTCCAGATGTCCAGAAAAGGCACCCTGAGCAAGGTGAGTCCCTGAGTTCGTTTAAGATGTCTGGGATTCTTCCCAAACATCTGATTTTGATCAAGGTTGGTGTTTCGGGCCTGTTCAGGGCCCAAACGGAGTTAGTTTTTCGCAAACGAAACGTCATTGGTTTCCATTCGAGTTTCCCTACGTAATGGTATAATGTCTATACAGTTCTGAGCCCATTTTCACATATGGGTAATGTGATAGGTCGTTCGTTTGTGGTGTACACGAGCCCTATGGGGATTGCAAGCTCCATCAACTGTGCCCCCACATCTCCCAGTTAACTGGTAGAGTGGTTTTACATTAATCTCAAAATTAATAATTAAATTGCATGCGTAAAATTAACTGAACCTAGGTTGTAAGATGAACCCTAGGACTGAAAAGGGGTAAATGCATGCTGCTATAGAATCGAACCCTAGGATTGTGAAATGAACCCTAGGGCTGAAAGAAATGAATGTACATTTAACGAATGATTAAATTATTATTTCCTGAAAAGAAATAGACCATGAGTTGCCTACAATGAACTACGTCATGCCTGCTTATACTAAGTAATTGATGGTGGAATTTGAGTTGCATGTTCTACATACAACGAACCAGATATGGAAATAATAAAGTCCATGAACGAACCCTACGGGGAATTTAGAAAGAAACCAGGAATATTGTAGTGCGGAAAACTTGCGGGTTTTGGAACATGTCGCCTACGAGCGGCTGTTCGGACTTGGTTAAGGGAAATGAGCTGGCCCTCGTGTACGTAGTACCAAAGAAAGCAACTATCCCTTTAGAGTAGAGGGGAGCTTGCTGCCCCTTGGGTTGAGACCCGGGGTGGGTTTGAACACTCTACGTCAACTCCCGTTTGGCCCTCGCATACGTGGTACCGCAGTGAGCTACTTAGTGTATGGAGGGAGCTAGCCGCTCCATGGGGGCTAGGGTTAGAACTAGCCACCCTACACTAACTCTTGTTAGCCCGTTAGACAAACCAGGATAGTTGGACGAGGGTATGCGGACTGTGAGGGGCGAGACCCCTATTTTTGAGGGGTGAGATCCCTGTTTTGAGAGGGCAAGGCCCTATGCTGTTCCGTGCTATACGTTTGGGCGTACCCGTTAGCGGAAACGACTAACTGCGTGCCAGTGCGGGGTAGCTACCCGTGCGCTTATCACGCGTGCCGTAGTCACCGCTACGTTGCGACCGAGACCTCAGAGTAGTAGACCGAGTGTAGGACTACCAGAGGGGATTCTCTCGGCCAGGAGAGTGACACGTGTACATTCTGCATCGCGGGAAAATTGCAAGCAAAATTGTTCCCTTAGGGAACAAGAAGATTGAATAATGTCATGGAACTTAATTAGAGTACTCGAATCAGAAAAATGATAATCGGAAACGAATGATAATTAGTAAATCGTTAAATGCATGTTTAGCTAGCTACCTGTTTAAATTATATGATTTAACCATCACTCTACTCAGCGCTAGGTGACTACAGAATTTTATAACCTTGTTCAGGTCAGGGATTCAAGCAGCCAGAGCCACCGGTTGTTGAGGGCACTAGGCCCAGTCGAGCCCAGCAGTGGTTTTCTTCTGTCTTTCTTACAGAAAATTTTGTGATAGTGAGTACCTGTTGTTCTTAGTTATATTTCTGTTATATCTGTACCAGTTTATGTTGTGATGGCTATGCTTGTAATCGTACTTTCTATTGTATAATGTGAGATACCAGTGGTTTGCTATTTTCTTACCTTTATTTTCAATCATATATTTTTCTGCTTAGTTACATTACTTGTGTAGTTGTGGAATGGTTATGGCATTTGGTTCTTTCTCGTTGGACAACTGGGTCTTGGGGTTCGTCGAGGCGAACTGTTCTCAGGTCCGGTAGGGAGCTGGAAGCGGGTCACAACATAGGATTATCTGACCGTTGATTTGGTTTTAATATGATTTCAGACCTTTTGATGATTATTTGCAACAATTGAGAATGGAGTTTCGAGATTTTGTTTTGGATTTGGGATAAAATTTGTCATTACCCAGATCTGAGGCAATACTTGAAATCCAAGCATTCAAGTAATGACCTAATCTTTTGATTGAGAATTGAAGTTAACTTTTAATGATTTTGGATTTCAAAAGAGTGATTTGAGTGAAGTTTGCATCTCAAAGTGGTTCTGATTCTGTCATGATAGTAGCAGCTGAGGTTCATTTTGAATGAGTTTGAATATGTTTTAATCATGGTTTTTAAATGGGATTTTGGGAATCTGAATGTTGCTAACAAATTCTGGAATGAGATTTTTATTGAATACAAACTTTCAGGCATTTGAGTATATCTTGAAGAATGTGTATCAAGTTTTGATTTGATCTGAATAATGATTTGAACAGTTCACAGCAGTGAAGCATACTGTTAGGGTTGTTGGATGTTTGATCCAAGCAGTTCCTGAGTCGTCTTTGAGTTTCAATGAGTTTTTACATATGCTCAGGAGTTAGGACAAGCATTCATGTACTATTCCTTGTTCCAAATTTGATTAGAAAAGCATATAAGTGTTGTATAAAATCACTGTCAGCATCCTTGAAGCCTGTCAAGTTGTTCAAAATGAAATTTTAGTGAGATTCATTGTGAAAATCATGTTTAATTGTTCACATATCTTTCTTGCGATGTGCTTAATGTGTGCAAATGAGTAAACTAGTTGTTCTAGCCCTTAAAACACATTTAGAGGCCTTAAGTTCATTGTCTCATCTTTCATTCAAGCCTTGAGTGTGTTAGATTGTAAAAACATAAAAAAATATACACAAATTGTAAATAAATAAAACAAACATATCTTAAGTTGGATTAGGTATTTGTTTAAGTGTATGCGAAATTTCAAACTAATTCAAATCCTTGGGCTGGTAAAACATATCAGCCAATTATTCGGACTACTCTAAAACTTAATAAAAAAATACAACATGAAAAATACAAAAAGAAATTATTTTTCTATCTTATCATCTTCTCACTCTCTCTCTTACCTCTATTAAATATATAAATAAAATAAAAATTCAAAAATGCCCAAAAATGCATAAAAATTCCTTGTATATAGTATTTACACTTATAAATATGAACTAATTAATAAGCTATATGTAAATAATGTAATATATGTAAATACTGTACATAAATAACCTATAAATGTATCGTATATATTTAAATAAGTATTTAGGTTGATTTATTGTATATATAACTTAATTATATAATTATATATTAACTTATAGTAGATTATATGTACTTAAATTAAGATAATTATAAATAAGTATTTAAACTTGCATAATAGTATCTATTGTTGTACATATGTATTTAAGTATTTATTATATACCTAATTATACCCATACATTGATTTATTTATGTATTTATTGTAAATACTTAGATTACTAAGTTAATTAGGTAAATTATTAAGTTAAAATAAAATAAATTAGTAATTTAACTTATTATTGAAGTAATTTGTATTGTATATTTGTATATATTCATTTTAATTATTTTCAACCTATTTATAATATATTTATACTATATAATAATATTTATAACTAAATTGTGTATATCTATTAATAACATGTAATTAAATGTACATAAATTAAAATAAATGAATTAAAATAATTTTAAAATGTATAATAAATACCTTATTATGTAAATTAACTAATTATAAAGTCAATTGAATCATTAAATTATTAATTTGTACATTAATTAAGTAATTAAGTTGTAAATCAATGTGTACATACATTAAGTTTAAGCAATTTTTATATATAAATAAATAAGTTATTTTTGTAAATTAAGTACATAATTATGTAGCCATGTATAAGAGCTTTTCAATGATATAATTTATTGTAAAATTGGATTTAAAATGGTCACTCAAATCGAGGCCTTAAGTTGGCTCCAACAAATGCAAATGTGTTAATCAGCCTCAAAACATAGTGCCACATCGGGCACTTGTGACTGGCTGCCACGATATATAACATTTGCGCCAAGTGTCTGACCAATCATCAAGTGTTGGGCACGAAATAAAACCATTACCCATACCTGTGACCATTGAGCATATATTTTAGCATTGGGGCTGGGAGCTCAGTTAGGTTCGTGGCTAGTTCAATTGAGGTGGGCATGGGTCAAAACTATACACTCCAAAACACCTAACTAATAACTAGGGATGAGTTCATAGTAGCGGTTCGATCCCACCTGAGAGGATGTCGTGTATCCCGTGTACCAAATTGATCACACCCACTATAAAATTAATTTTTTTATCAAGTGAAGAGTGAGTTGCGTGTAGAGATGAGCTAAAAATTCAAAGTGTTAAAGAGTGTTGGTTGTGTGTAAGTTAAGAGTGTGTGAGCCTTAGTGTTTGAGTGTGGTGTGTGTACTATGAGTTAGTGTCAGAAGGTATGTGGTTGTTAACTTTCTTAATACAGTTAATTAAGTTAATTATGCTTAATTATGTGCAAAAGAAAGTAACTTAGGTCAACTTGAATTCATGTCAATTGAGTAGTATAGGGTCAAGTTAACCTAACATTTTAGATTTTAGTTCTTTTTAACTGGTTGAGTTCAGGTCGTTCGCTGAGCGGCATAATTTAGTTTGAATTTACCATTAAATCCTAAGCTACTTATGAGAATTATAATTAAATTTACTTTAAGAATATGAATCTTGCTTAAGGATTTCCAATTGAAAAACATGCAAAATTTCATAAGGAAAACATATTTACACATATGATTTGCTATTACAAACAAGTAAACATGTTTATTTCTTTAATTTCATCTTATTTACAAGAGATTAAGGCAAGAAAAGAGGAATTCAAATGAATATATGCCTTATTACATCATTTATGATCAAAAGAAATTAGTAGTGTACAAAAAAGTAGTCGTCTTAAAAAGATATCAGATGTCTTCAGCACTATTCATTTTTCTCTGTCTTCAGCCTTCATCTTATTCTACCTTCTCTCTCCCTTCCTTTCTCTTTACCTTTCTATCTCGAGCATACATCATTTCTTTTGCCAGTTTACCATTCCTTTGCTTTTCTTTTTCTTTTTTATTCTATTCAACCCATTGAGCTCTCCTCTTCTTCTCCTTTTCCTTTGCAACTAAGATGAACCGAACCGATTTGAACCCAAGATCTGGACCAAAAATTTGGTTTTATGGTTGGCGACTCGGACCGGTCGAGGATACACAACACCCCTCTAAGGGTAGGACCAGACCTACTGGGTCCGAGCCTAATTTTTATTAGGTTTTGGATTATTTCCGGTTCAGCATAGTCTCCAGCCTTTCCGACCCACGGCCTCCCAGGTCCACATGCACACGCCCTCACGAGCCCACGCTTGCAAGCCCACAGGCGCACATACACCCGGGCACGTGCACCGCACGCACCCACACACACACATATGCTCATTGTGCGCCTAGCGTTGACGACCGATAAAGCATGTACACATTTTACTTTTATTCACAGGTGCACACTCCTTTGCCGATGTGGGATTATCTCATTCCCTTCCAGGCCAAGACTCAATCGAAGACTTCAGCCGCATCAGAGCTCCAAATCGAGCAAATAAAGGCTCGCTGGAAAGCTCTAAGGACACTCTATAAGATTACAGTATCAATTTGATACTAAGGGAAGGTCTTGCTCTTCGATTTGAAGGGTGAAAAGTCAGGATCACCATGGCCATTATGGCCTGCAGAGCAGTGCTTCAGCTTTAAGGACCTGCAGGGTGGCTCTTTGACCTCAGACGAGGTGCTGAACAGTACAGTAGGTGTTTCCGCACCTACTGAAGAAGAGAAAAGACTCTTAAGATCTTCAGGAAGGCAAAGCAATGCAAGATCTTCGCTAAGGAGCTTCAGAGCTCCATTTCTCACTCTGTTTAGTCCAACAGACAGCTAAAGATCAATTTCATCAACTAAAACAACCACTAAAGGTTGTTAAGGACCTATCTATCCAGATTTTTCATTTGAAGTTCATAAAAAACACACTGACGTCAATTTGGGTTCAAAAACAACCCAAACTGTACAGCAATCAAATTCTTCTATAAAACCTAAATTGAACATTATATGTAATGACCCGATTCCCGAGTCCCTACGAGACACGAGAACCGGACCGACTCGACTAGACCCAAGACCTGGTCGTCCAACGAGGAAGTAACCAAAAGAGCAGTAAAATAAACCACATTCAACATGAATATAACTAACAGTAAGAAAATACAGCAGTAAGGAAAGAAACAACTACAGTATGTACCACCACAACAGTAGAACAACATTCATAGCATAATATGAACTGCAGGTAAAGAAAACTACAGCGGAAACAAGAACTACTCACTACAGTGGAACCAAAAAGAGGTACAAGAGAACAGTGGTAACTCTACTAGATCCTACTCGGCCCAGCGTCCTCTGCAGCCGCTGACCCTGGCTGCTCAACACCTGGTCCTGAAAGGTAACGAGTGTAACACGTCAGCAAAACGCTGAGTAGAGTGGCAGCTAAACTAAAGAAACAGTAAAGTGTACAGTAGCTGTTTTAATTTTTTCTTCCTTTATTTACGTATTTCTATTGTTTCATAATTTATCTATTTCTCAGATCCTTCACTTGATCTCGAATGTTCCTCGTGGGAACGATCTTGATTGCAGTCTTTTCCGAACAGTAGAAGTAGCACGTGGTGCTCTCCTGGCCGGGAGAGTCCCCCGTGGTGATCCTACTCTCAGTCAACCACCCCAAGGTCACTGACAGACGTAACGGTGACTACGGCACACGCGGTAAACGCACGGGTAGCTAACCCGCACTGGCACGCGGTCAGTCGTTTCCGTTAACGGGTGCGCCCAAAGTACAGCACGGAACCAGTACAAGGTAGAGCCCTCTCAGTAACAAGGGTCCAACCCCTCCACAGTAACCAAACAGGGGCCTTGCCCCTCCACAGTCCGCGCACCCTCGCCTGACTACCCTGGTTTGCCCCAGTGGGCCTAACAAGTCGATGTAGGAGGCTAGCAGAACCCCGGGGCCCGTGGGGTAGCTAGTACCTCCCTACACTAGTAGCTCTCCTCGGTACTACGTACACGAGGGCCAGCAAGTCGGTACAAAGTGGCCAGTCCTAACCCCGGGTCCCTGGGGCGGCTGGCTCCGCTCTGCACTAAACAGGGGGACAGTCGCTCTCCTTGGTACTCCGTACTCAAGGGCCAGCTCACTTCCCCAATTCTATTCCATTCACTTTCCAGGAGTTCTACTGCTAATTCCCCGTAGGGTTCCAGCTCTTTAACTCAGTGCATTCCGGTTTCACCTTTCCAGTTTCACGTTCATACATCCCATATTCTTAATCATGTTCATTTATTCATAACAGGCAGCTGTTAATTCAATTCACAGGCAGCTACTGTTTCCTTTCCACATTTTCCAAGACTGCAGTATTCATATATTCCACTAGTTCTTCCCATCCTAGGATTCATGCCATGCCCTAGGATCTATCATACAATCTAGTTTTCCAGCCCTAGGATTCATGCAACACCCTAGGATCTACCATTCATTCTAGTTTCTCATTCCTAGGATTCATGCCTAGGTGCTATTTATGGTTCCATAATTTAACAGATTATACCAATAAACTTAAAATCCACTCTACCGGTTACAACAGGCAGACTGGGGGCGTGGTCTGGAATCCCGCGTGCCTCCGCAACCCCCGAGACTGCAACGGAACGGGGTCCTATCACAAGGATCAAACACAAGGAATTTCTCAAAATAGTATACAGCTACTGTAGACGGGTAGATGATCTAATTCCGAAAGAACGCAACTCGAAACGCGGAAAACGGAACCCGAACGGGCCTAAACGGGTCAAAAACGACGAAACAGTGCAAAATCAGACGTCTGGAACTTATTCCAGACGTCTTAAAAAGTGGGTCAGGGGTTACCTTGCTCTGCGTGGTCTCTCAGACGTCCAGAAGCCTGCGGGGGCGTCTGGCCTAGTTCTCAGACGTCCGATGGTCACCCCGGACGTCTGTAAGTCGTTCCAGTCATCTGGCACTACAGCCAGACGTCTGATTTGAGTTGGATGCGAATTCCCAAACCTGCGCGTACACATTTCTCTCTCTCAGTACGGACGGTCGTAGGAAAGGAAGAAGGTATGAAAATAACTCACCTTTCAGACGTCTGGACAGTCCTCCAGACGTCTTCCCCGTCGTCTGGTTGGAGTCCTAGACGTCTGATTCTGGAAAATTTTCCAGAATCAGGGCACCACTCGCGACGCACAGCCGCGCTGTGAGTGCTCCGCCTGCTACTCGAGCTGCAGCAGGCCCCCCGCGCCCCGCGTTTGTTGCGCCCCCGCCAGCCGGCTCCCGCTGCCCCGGCAGGCTCGAGCCCTTACGGTCGACACCTCCTCCCCCGCACAGCACCTCCTCCCGCACCCGCCGCGGCTGTCGCCGCCGCAGCTCACCCGCGCTCGCTCTCGCGTACCGACTGGAAGGAGAAGAGGAAGGGGGCGGAGGTGACGTGAGTGAGGGGGAGGGCGTGGCCTTTTAAGGCCGTGCGAGGAGGAGAGAGAGAGCGGGACAGCGTGGGTCTGCAGCCGCAGGAGAGAGGGAAAAAGAGAGGGAGAGAGCGTACGTAGGTCTACGCGCTCAGGCGCGCAGACGAATCACGCGTGTTAAAAATAACCGATTCCCAGCCGTCTGGAAGTGGTTCCAGACGTCTGGTCAGACGTCTGGGCCACCTCCCAGACGTCTTAAAAGACGTCTGAAGCGCGTGTTCTTAACATTATCAGATGAATTAAACACTTCAAATCATTACTGTTTAACCTTAGAAATATGTTTAGGATATCAGAGAGGAATTTCACCCAAGAAACCTAGGGTTTCAGGTCTGTCGCCTGAGATCTAAGATGGGTTTGTTCGACAGAACAAACTAAAGATCTTCCAATAAATCAGAGGGTTGAGATGAATTCTATGATCCTCACTCTTGCTTCTGAACCTCTCAAAACATCTTAAACCCTAACGGAGACACCTCTCCAACTCCGCCGGAGTTGGAGAAGACAACAGTCTAAATCTACCTCCAGACTTCCAATCATTAAAATAACCATCAAAATAGAATCCTTGGTCCTCAAATAAGCAATTTGGAGCTTCTCAAGAAGTTCCTTAGGCTGAAGAGAGTTTTTGACTCGCCTAAGCTCTCCGGAACTCCGGTGAGTCCAAAAAATGGCTGACAGTGTATAAAAGACATAAAGACATGCCATTAAGGGTCTAAAAAGTTTTATGAGGTTGAAAGGAACCTTGGAAGCTCATCAATTGGATCAATAAGTGATTAAAATAAAAGATATACAGTGAATTCATAAAAGTGTAATCTGAGTTTGTTCAAACTCAGGACATGTTATCTCACTCAATTGAGTGGAGAGATCATGTCAGTGAAGTGTGGCGATGGTGTACAGGTGGTTGATTAGTTGGAAAAACTCCTCCTGAGCCGCCATTGACAGCAAGCTCAGGAGTGTATGGAATTTAGGTGTTTATTAAATAAATGATTATTATTCAAATTAAAGTGAAGATAGGGGCCCTTAAGTGATAGTTAAGTGGTGGAGGGCCCCAATGGAGGTGAATTATCCTCAAATACTTCCACCGTGGACAGCGGAAGTAGCTGGTGAAGGTGGAGGTGGATTAGGCGAATATGTGTTCAAATTAGGGAATTAAGGTGTTAGAAATGATCATGGGAGATTAAGGAAGGTGATCGATGTTTTAAAAAGATAAAAGAATGCTCCAGTCAAGCTCAACGAGCACACCAGAGCTGAGGAAGATGACTGAAAATCTGACATTAAGTCTGTCTAATCTACCTAACTAACTATTCTAATTAAACTACTTACCTATCCTATTGTTACCGGGATGAAGGGGGCAGAAGATCTCCGTCGAAGGTCCTTAACGGAGGAGGAAATCAGAGGGGTGAGGAAAGAAGTCCGACGGGTGTAGGCGGAGTGAAGCAGAGGAAATCCAGCGTCAGCACTACGTCAAAAGACTTAGAGGACGTCAGCAGAGATCCAGAGCGAGAAAAGGTGAACAGAGGAAGTGGAGGAAGGTTGCCGGATTTTGGAGGGAATAGCCTATCTGTTAGCTCAGTGGAAAAAGAGGGAAGGGAGTTAACTACTGAAATTGAGGGTGTGGAGGGATATTTATAGGTTGCGGCAACTGAGGGGGATGTATCTGGATGAAGAAAGGTATAGGAGTGAAGTAACCACCGGCGTCTTCTCCGACGCCGTTGAGGTTAACTTCAACCCTAAAGTAGGATTGCAGCTTCATCTAGACCGATAGATGAAAAGACGATGGTGAGCACAAGCTCCAAAAGCTTGGAAAGGAAGGAAGGACGTCGGATTCGCGGTGATCGGTGGGTGTATACACTTCCTGTCGTCAGCCGTCGAAGAGGCTGAAGAAGGAAAGAAGAAGTTTTCAGGGACTTACCTGTAATGAAAATTGAAGACCTAGGTGAAGAATAAGGACTCGATTGAAATAAAACATAAGGACTAAAATGTATACTAAGGTTTTCAAGATTTATTTTAATTTAAATCTTTTTCAACTTTTTATATATGATTATAAATAAGACAGTTATTATATTTAAACCTTGAATTTACATTTTTGACCTTTTTAGCTTAATTTATTTAATTAAGAAATGTTACTTAAGTTATCACATACATAGGTATAAATTATACTTAAGTTAGTTAACACATTAATTAGATAAATTACTGATGATATTTCGAGTCCACTTATCAATTAAATTATTAATAATATTAATTAGATAATAATATAGCATTTTAAACTTATTTTAAGGTCCTTTGCTATTTTATCCCTTATTTAATAATTAACTCATATATTTACATATTTCTAGCTAATTAACTAGGAAGACTAGTTAATTAGGGGTAATTAGAGACCATGATGAGCTTCTTATCATTATGCATGTATATATATATATATATTAAGAGTATAGAAATTCTTTGAGCTTATTATGCGTACATATTTTTAAGGCTTTAGCGACATTTATATCTGTTTCTATACATATAATATATGTTACTATAGCTATAGTATATGTGCGAATAATTTAAGATACTATATATTTGTTTATTATTTTTGTACCTATACTTAGGTATTGTTTAGTATAGTTGTATATAACTAACATAGAATATATAAAGTAGTTTTTCATGCATGTTTAGTTGTAAATATGCTTGAGGCATTTTAGTTAGAATTAATTGATTCATTGTGCACATAATTAACTCAATTCATTCATTTTTTATTCATTGGTTCATTTGTAAATATAATTGACATTCTTAGAATAAAAAAGCATTTTTGGAACATAGAGAGTGATGCTTATCAATAATTGCCTCCCAGTGAATGACCAGGAATAAATTAGTAAAAATTATGTAAATAAATAAAATGACATGTCATCTGTTTGCATTGCGACTATACTACTACAACAACGACACCATTAAATCACACTTTTAGCAAGCAGAGGATTTTCGTGGATCACAAAGAAAATCAACGAGCAATTGCATGAGTATTTGATACACTGTGTAGTAATGTTGAATAATGGTTTCTACTTGCTTTGGCATGATGCATACTCCTTTTCCTGCGAGGTTATGCTACATTAGAGCAAGGTCTACCCACTTTTGCTTTATCTTCAGTCATATTAAAGCCCTTGCTCATTTTCCATCATTCCCGATTGATGGATGAGACTTCTACCTAGTTGTCCAGAGCTTGGGTCTATGTACTGTCCTCTAATGGGAACCTCCAATTGTTTTTTGCACGCCTTTGACATTACACCTGGAAGATGGAGGAGATTAATGGAGCGAAGGTCTTCGAGTTCTTATATAAAGAATGGGCATGTAAAGTGTTGGTTCATGCTTCTCGTGCTCCTTTTAAGTTTGCTGAAAGGCGAGGACGACGACGAGGAAGCATCAAGTTAGCAAGATAATGTAGTAATCATGACGCAAAAATGCATTGGTTGTGTTATTGATAAGTTTTGTGATCACGTGTTCACGAATATCGAGTGCAATAGCATTAGAGAGGACATCCCATTTTTAGGTTTGAACTTATTAGTTCTTATTTTAACAAAGAAACCTTACCTTATTAACCCCACACACATCCATCTCTCTTTTTTCCCTCTTGCTTCCAAAATCTCCTCAATTATCAATGGTGAAAAACTCTCATCTCTAACATTAGCGATGCCTAACTTATACCTTGTCATTTGAGGACTAGCATTTCTTTCTCCCTCAACGAGTACGTATTTTGCACCTCTTCCCTCCCCTCCACTTGTTTCCATTGTTGTTCTTCACCAACCCCATCTTCTCCCCATAGTCCCTACCACCACCATATCCCATTACTAGGGATGCTCATGGGTCAGGTTTTGGTCAAGTTGAGGTATTTTCAAACTCATGCCCATAAAAAGATCATTATCCTATACCCTTTACATTTACCCATTGAATTTTCTTGATTAAATTCATACTCGGACCCATTGCACCATCAAGTTATCTATTTAACTAATAGATCCTCATTTATCATTAAGCTTTCATTTACCTCCCTCGTCACTTGTTTACATGCTTGAAGCGATTGACCACGGTTCGTATAAAAAACGTCGTTGTTGTAGTACATGTCACAGATACAAACCGTTGTCGCGTCAATTTTATTTATTTACTTAATTTTTACTGGTTTATTCCAGGTCGTTCACTGGGAGACAGTTATTGATATACATCACTCTCTAAGTCCAATATTATTCTTTAATTAAAAAAAGATTGGTTTTATGTACAAATATGAATTAATTAATAAATAAATGAAAGAATGAAATAATTTATGTACAAAATAATGAATTAAAATGCTTGCAAACATCTATTTACAAACAAGCATCAAATACTTTAATTAAATACTATATACTATAAATTTACGTTTTATAATACTCATACTTACATATCTATACAATAATATGGTATAATATAGACTATACTAACTTAACTTAATATATTAACACCTATAGTAATATATATAGTATGTACAATGACTTCTATAAATGTTGCTAAACTTTAGGAAAAAGTATATATATATAAGCTAAGGTAAAAATATGATCTATACTGATGTTTATGCTATATACAGTGACATACTTGTAGATGTCCTACGGGAGGGGGTGAGATATGTGTGACGTATAAAATGCGGAATAAAAAGATAACAATTTCACAAAAGAATCAATCTCACAATGTACACAAATATTTTTAGGTGGAAACCCAAACCGGGTGAAAACCACCACCTAATACTCTCGAGTTAGGATTTCCCGATCGATCTAATCGATCAAATCCACTATACGAACTACTTAAATGAGGATAGTTCAACCTCAATTACAATCACGCTATAAGTACGAGGGTAACGTTCCTCAAACCCTCCTCTTCATAAGGAGGATTTTGTCTCATGGAAAAGACGGGAATTCGCAACGCGAATACCTAACTAATAACAAAGAATGATTATAAAACAACATATAGAGCCAGCAAAGATTCACCTACTTCCCTTTGCTTGGAAGTGCATCGGCTTGATGCGGGTGCGTGAACCACGTGGCGGCGCTTGGTTGCTCTCGTAATCTCGGAGGAGCGGGTGCACAAACGAAGATGAAGCTCTCAGGTGTGGACACGGGCTTTGGAGAGCTTAGAACTTCTTATTAGTATCAATGCGACACGATAAGAGTGGAAAGTAGTCGTGCAAGGTGTGTCTATACAAGGCAAGGGTCCTCCTCTATTTATAAAGGGCCTAGGAAGGCTTTGGAAGCCCATAGAAAGCTTCCATAGCCGTTGGGGTTGAACCCAAGGAAAAACAGGTCGTAATCATAATCAATCATGATTCTGACAGGGTCATCAGACTTCTGGTCCAAGTATCAAATGTCTGGAAAACCTGTTTAAGACGTCTGGGAACTAAGTCAGACGTCTAATTTTAGGTGGGATTCCTTCCTGACTTGTTTCAGACCTAAACAGGGTTTTAGCGCATGGCCATCAGACGACATACAGGACGTCTGGCCCTAGGTCTGGACGTCTGAAAACTTATTGTACTGTGAAAATGGATTCCCAAAATAGGTTAACGGCTGTAAAATCTCTCAAAGGAGATTTTGGGTCAGTCGAGGTGAAACAGTCACATATCAGACGTCTGGGGTCCTCTACGGACGTCTGATATAAGGCTAACAGTCATTTCCTTAGCGTATGCTTAGGTAGCCAACATTTCACTAATTGGACGTCTGGCACAAACATCAGACGTCTTCTAAGACGTCTGGACTAAGGTCTGGACGTCTAATTTCATCAGACAGAAGCCACAAAGTCCAGCCTAACTTATTGGACGTCTGAGTCAACAGTTAGATGTCTTAAAAGTCACTATCAGACGTCTGATTTTCTAATTAGACGTCTGATTAGGCTGTCAGAACTCTATTTTGGTTTTCTAAATTCTTTATAGAAAACCTAGGTATCCTAGGGTTGTGCAGGTGTTCCTAGGATTACTTTAAGGGTTCTTTGAGGCTCTTTAACATATGATCTAAGAAAGAAATAAATAGCAAAACAAAGAAACAAAATTACATAGAACAAGATAAAAGAAAATCTATCATATTCTTGTCTTCATGATTCTTCAGGCTATCGCTCCTCACGAAGCTCCTCTGTTATCCGTCAAGCTCCTCTAATCTGCCATGGATGCAAGCACAAACTCCATCTAACCACGTCTCCATTTGCAATTAACCTGAAATCCAAGACTTCAAGTGCAAATGTTAAATAACACATATTTTGTTATCATCAAAATAAACAATTGTGGTACTTTAGCGCCAACAATACTTATCTGTCATTAAAACTCACAAGTTATATATATACATAAATGAGCTCAAACACTATACGTATATGTATATATTATTTACATATATATACATACATACATACATAAACATATATACATACTACACACGCATGTACACTTAACCCTTTTTTCTTCTTTTGTGTTCTTCTCATTAACTCAAACTTAGCTGCTCTTCTCCCCCTCTTTACTTGTTAATTAGGCACTAATTACTGTTCACTAATCAAAATTTATGATTTTTAATTGGCAGACGACATTTTCGAGGGATCACAGCACCCTCAAGGGATGGGACACACAACACCCTCATTAATCTCGTTTTATGCTCAATAATAGACCCATTTAGGCCCATGCATAGTGCCAGGCCCCTGACCTACACCACACTCAAATCTATCTCAAAGCCAATGGCAATGCTCAGAAGGGTAAAGGGGTATAGTGTTTCAGGTACCCAGTGCCCACGACAATTGGGAACAAATTCCTTAAATGGTGCAACGAGAGCTCTAAAACTCTGGATGTGGCATTATTCTAGCACCTTCTCAGCGTTGAAATCTCTGCGCGCATGTGCGGATTTTAGGATTTTGGTCCTCAATTTGAGGGCCATAAATTATTATAATTTAAAATTAAATTATGGGGTATTAAAGTATAAACGTAGTGTTATTTAATTATATAATTTATTTACAAAATTAATTATGTTTACTATATAGATAAATTAGCTAAAGTTTACAATTTATATATACTGTTAATTGGGTTTATTCCTTAATTACAGGTTAAATTAGTTAATTAATGGTCTAATTAACCATGTATAGAGTTAACATACATGTTAAAGAATTTATTACATAATTTTATTATACTTTACATGTTTTATTTTAATTTATATGCATTTAAATAACAGTTTTCAGTGCATTTTACATATAAATTAGGTATAAATAATATAATGCAGTATAAATATAATTAAATTAGTTTAAATTACTTAACATACAATAATACAAATATACAGTATAAATTACCTTTGTTCTAACTTAAATTACCAATTTATTCTAGTTTAATCTAATAACTTACATAATAACTTAATAAATTAATTATTATATATATATGTATATAATTAAATTAAGTTACAGGTGTATTAATGTACATTATACATATATAAATATATATGTACAATATCAATAATAAATATAGTTATTTACATGGTTCTATTAATTTAATTAGATTATAGTACATATAAGTTAGTATAATTAATAAATAATTATACAGATAAGTTATATAAATAATTATTTACCTTAAATACTTAATTTATACTATAGAATATACATAAGTTATTTATACAGTTTATAGACATATTTTACACTATTTACATATATAGCTTAATATATACATTATATATACAAGTATATACATAATATACATGGTATTTTTGAGTATTTTTGAGGTTTTTTTGATTTTTATGGGTTTTATATGTTTTGTAGAGGTAAAGGATGAGAGAGAGAAAAATAGATGAGATAGAGAGAATGTTTTTGGGATTTTTATATATGAGTTTCTTTTATTAAGTTGAGAGGTATACTGAACCGTAGGCTAATATGTTCTACCAAGTCGGGGATTCAAATGACCTTAAAACTTAGTGTACACTTAGAAATATACCTAATCTTCACTAAGACAGGTTTATTTTATTTTTTTGGATTTTTTAAAATTATTTTTATTTATTAACAAAGTTCATACAACCAAGGCTTTAAAAGGGATTTTGAAGGTGAACCTAAGGTACTGGAGTTATGTTTGGAGGTTGAACAGACAGTGGAAGGATTAAAAAATATTTAGCAAGACACACAGAAGGTATTCAATCAAATAAACATGGTTTTTCATTGAATTACATCATATTTTCCATGTTGGACAGTTAGAATGCATGTATAGCTGACAACAATAGTTTAAAACTGAATTACAAGCCATTCGAATGAGATTCAAAATTAGACAGCAATACATGAATGATTTTCTATATTATGTACAACACTGAAAACACGTCAGCTAATTACAACAACTAAAATCCTAGCCTCTACTACCCATCAATTTCGGTCTGAACAACAACAGTAGCTGTTGTAGCAGCTGAATTAACAGCAGTATAGCAAATCCATCAGTAGCAGCACAACAACAATTGTTGCTGGTTTGTTCAATAATCCAAGAAGGTGCTCCAGACATCTTATGTGAATTCAGGGTGGTTTCCAAGGCTGCTGTAGCTCTTGAATTGAAATTCCAGAGCCACATTAGGTTCAAAAATCCATCATAATATCAAATCCACTCTTTGATCACATACTTAAGTGTTTAGAATCCCTATAAGAGTTTTACCTTCCATTATAGACAGTGTGAAGGTAAAAATCAAAATAAAGATTCAGTTCACTAAAATTTCTTTCCAAAAACATCACAATCTTTTTCAAAAGGATTTATCACTTGAAAATCAATGGGGACTAAGATCCAACAATGCGAAACTCTGATAGAATCATCCTACCCTACTATAGACAGTAGAATAAAATATAATCCAATCAGATCATGAACTCCATTTGGAAATCATATTAAAACACTCTAATGCTTGGAATTGGGGTGAGTCCCCTAAAAATCTGCTGCTATAGTAGCTGTTCAATGAACTGAAATGGGGATTAGACTCTGAAACCTCAAGTTCAAGCTATAAAAACCTCTCTAAAAAACATGTTCACATGATACAGCTGTTGGTGGTAGAGCACCACGATTATTTATTTTGATGATAACAAAACATGTGTCATTTAACATTGGCACTTGAAGTCTTAGCTTTCAGGTTAATTGCAAATGAAGACGTGGTTAGACATAGTTTGAGCTCGCATCCATGGCGGATTGGAGGAGAACAGAGGAGCTTCGCGAGGAGCGATGGCTTGATGAAGGAAGGAGATGAAGAATATGATAGATTTCCTTTCCTTGTACTCTATGTATTTTTGTTTCTTTCCTTGCTCTTTATTTTTTTACTTAGATTCATGTTAAAGAGCCTCAAAGTACCCTGATAGTAGTTATAGAACACCTGCATAACCCTAGGATACTTAGGTCTTCTGTAGAGAACTTAGAAAATCAATATAGGGTTCAAACAGCCTTTTCAGATGTCTAATCTGAAAATCAAATGTCTGATAAATACTTTTAAAACGTCTGACTGTTGACTCAGACGTCCGATTATGTTTAGGCTGGACTTAGTTAGTTCTATCTGATGAAATCAGACATCCATACTTTAGTCCAGACGTCTTAGAAGACGTCTGATGATTTTGCTAGACATCCAATTAATGGGCCGTTGGCTGCCATAGTAAACACTGAAGGAAATGACCGTTAGTCTCGTATCAGACGTCCATAAAGGACCCCAGACGTCTGATACATGACCATTTTTTGCCCCGGCTGACCCAAAATCTCTTCTCAGAGATTTTATAGCCGTTGCACACTCTTGGGAATCCATTCCCGTAGAAAATTAAGTTTCCAGACGTCCAGAAATCATTCAAGACGTCCTGTATGTCGTCTGATGACAATTCACTAGAACCCTGTTTAGATCTGATTCAAGTCAAGAAGGAAACCCACCTAAAATCAGACGTCTGACTTTGTTCCTAGACGTCTTAAACTAGTTTTCCAGACGTCCGATGCTAGGATCAGACGTCTGATAACCCTGTCAGTGTAATGATTAACCTTGATTTCGGCCTGATTTTCTTGGAGCTTGCACCCAACTGCTATGGAAGCCTTCCAAAGCCTTCCTAGAGCCTATATAAATAGAGGAGAACCTTTGCCACTCAAAACACACATCCAAGCTACATACCTTCCACTCTCTAGCGTCTAAAAGAAGAAGATCATATAAAAGAAAGCTCTTTATCTCCAAGCTTAGTTCTACACCTAAAGAGCTTGATTCCTGTTGCGCACCTGCTCTCCCTCTGCGATTACAAGAGCGATGAAGCGCTACTGCGTGGTTCACGCATCCGCATCGTCGACGCACTTCCAGCAAAGGGAAGCATCCTAACTCCTATAGAAGGTGAGTTTAAGAATTACTTTGTTGGCTCTATAGGATTATTGTTGTATTTTACTTTGTTATTTGGTTGGGTATTCGCGTTGTGAATTCCCATCTCCATCGAGGGACAAAATCCTTCTTGTGAAGAGAAGGGGTTGAGGAATGCTACCCTCGCACTTGTAGTGTGGTTGTAATTGAGGTTGAATCACCCTCATTTAAGTGATTCGTTTAGTGGATTTGATTAACTTGGTTGATCGGAAAATCCTAACTTGAGAGGGTTAGGTGGTGGTTTTCACTCGGTTTGGGTTTCCACCTAAATATCATAGTGTACGTTGTGTGATTGCTATTTTGTGAGATTGTTCTATATTTTAATTCTGCATTTTTACGTCACGCTGATCTCACCCCCTCCAAGTAAGGATTTACAACAGCCACCATCAAGACCTGAAAAACTCATGAATTAAGTCTGAAAACTCATCAACTTATAGTGAAAACAAATTAGAAATTCATATCAAAGATCCCCAAAAATATCTTGAAGTCCTAATGTGCATCTCACCTTACATTATAGACAACGTAAGGTGAGGTTTCAAATTAAGATTTCAATGCAAGAAAACCACATCACAAGCATCTCAAATAAACTCTAAAAAATTTGGGATTCATTCCCTCTTGAGGGAAGCTTGAAAATCACATAAAAATCAGATTTATTCTCTCTTGTGCCATAGATAGCATGAACAGAGAGTTTAAATCTCACGATGCAAACCACTGAAAATAAACCCAAATCATTAAATTTCACATTCACAATCAGTGGAGGGACTTTGTGAATTTGATGAGATGGGTAGGGAGTCCCTCAAGTGGATTATGAGCGCCCAAATCAGATCTGAATACTCAAGAGAATCAGGTCTGATTTATTCAGATCTGATTTGGTGCTTTGATGGATGGGTGATCGATGGAAAAACAAGTGGAATCAGTGAAAATGAATTGGGGGTGTGAGGGGGGAGATTAATGATCGATGGAATGGAATGAATTCTTCTATGATCTGAAATGATCAGAGGAGGTGGAGTGCGAATTCTACTCTAAATCTACTCCTAAACTACACTAACAATCATCACATAGATCCCTAATTACTTATACTCCTAGAAAGCAATAAATCTAATCTATGAAAGCGGTAAAAATCTACTCAAGGGAGGAATGGGATTCTTGGGCTGTAGTTGGTCACCACAGCGACGAATGGTGATGAGGAAGACTCCAGCGAAGAATGGGATTCCTGGGCTGCAACAACGAATGGTGAGGAAGGAAGTTACTTTTGTCACCAGCAGCCGATGAATGGGGGAGGAGAACTAGAGCATGGATGAACTGATCACTCAGGTGGAGGGAGTGATCCTTTGTGCGCGAGGCAAGGGAGCTCCTTAAGTAGGAAGATGAGTGATTCCTCTCACCACAGAGGTGAGGACATGCGATTAGGGTGTGTGCGGTCTAGATAAGAGGAGAGGAGTGCACGCAATCCTATACCAAAAGTGGACCGTAGGATTAGATTTGGGGGAAAGAGTGACCACACGCGCGGATTTGCGCGAAGGTTCGTTTGAAGGAGAGCATAGATCGAGAGGCCTAGAGAATCAACAACCACGATGGCCCATGTTCTTGCGGTGAACAGTGACCGCGGGCTGCAGCAAGTGGTGGGTTTTGTTTTGGTGTTTTTGCATAAGAGACCCCTCAACGAAGGGGTAGAAAAATAGCACAATAGCCCATAAGTGGTAAAGAATCAATTCAGAGCAGTCCTTCTGGCCTTATAAAGGAGTCCTTGGAGGTTTTTCAATGAATGAAATGTAATATTTGAGGGACTTAAATGTGAAACTATAATTTCAAGGCCCTAATGATGTCTAAATGCACCCAAGTTTTTATTGAAGCTCAATTGAACATATTAGAAGTTAATTTTACTTTTGATTTAGAATTTGAGCTCATTTGTATATTCAATTTACAATTGGATCACATTTTATAATTGACCTAATTATGCATTTTTAGCACAAAATTGATGTTTTAGATCTTTTCTGTTATTTCTCACACTTAACCCTTTTTATGTGTTAATTCCATAGTGTTTAACCTAGTTTCTTGCTTAACTTAGGCAATTTAGCTATTATGAGTTGCAACTCATCAATGCTTCATTAACCTACCCTTTTACTTGCCATATTAAGGCAACAATAAAAAATTAACATGCTAACTATTATGATTCATTTTTTACTCTTCTTTACAATGATTAGGGAGAAACTAAATAAACAAACTACATCAACAAAAGTTGATTCTCGATCTTCTTCTTCTCGACACCAAGTCTTCAAGCCATTCACCTTGCTCCTAGATCTTCATGTCCTTCTCATCTTCCTCTCTGATTCTTGAGAAGTTGATCTTTGTATCATATTCTTATCTGTTATCATCAATATGTACATTTACATAACTAGGTTCCCTTAATTTAAGGGATGATCCATTCAAATTTTCATATAAAAAAGGCTGTATACACCATTTTATTTTAGGTGTTTTAGGTAAACTTATATATGTTTTTGTATACATCAAGTATAGCACACATATATATGTAATATACCAAATAAACAAGTGACGTGATACAAACGCGTTTGTTTAAAAGGATCGTTATAGTTTACGTTCGCAACATCGGCTTTAAATGAAGAAATGAACGTGAGTCCGAGTGTCGAACTCAAGGAGGAGCGAAAATTGGATTTTTCTTGTCACTTAGTGTCACAAAATTGACGGGTTTTTGCTTGCAAAAAGACGCGGGAGAAAAGCGAGTGAGAGAGAGAGAGTGTGTGTGTAGAGTTAGAGTCTTTTAAATCATAGCATTCACTTAGATCAAGATAGAAAACAACATTAATACTATATTTAACATGCAATTCAAGTTTTACAAATACAACAATAGCTAAATGCTTAAACAAAAGTAAAGTAAACCTAGAGTAAAGGGAGAGAAAGAGAGAGAGGGGGGAGACGGCGAGGCAGCTACATCGGTGGAAGAGGGCTCCATCGGCGGCTCGTCGACTCCGTTGATTACAAGGGATGCTAAGGGAAGCTAGGAGGGAGGTATAACACTTGCTAAGTGAATTCAATGCTTTACATGGGTGGTTTGAAGGGGTTTATATAGGAAGAAGGGGTTTCTAATTTAAGTATGGGCTTTAGTGACGTCTGGGACGTCGCTAAATCCACGCTAAAAGCGTCAATGTAGCCCCTTGCCTGCTGGTCTCGCGCGTGCGCTCGTTCTTCTTCATGCACGAACCGTATACCCGCGTTGTAGGCCATCCAATCGAAGATCGGATGGCTGAGATCTCACGAAAGGCGTGCTTGGATCGCGCCTCAAGCGCGCGTGAGCGCGGGTGTCATCGACTAGTGTAGGCACACGCGTGGAGAATCGAAACCTGAGGACGCACTGCGTAGTGCTATCAAGACCGCTCGATGGCGATCGGCCGGTCGAATTTGAGTGCACGGGCGAATTCAGTGGATGAGTTGCGGCGGGCGATTCGATCTCGCGTCTCCTGCGTGCGAGGCGAGGGTGCCACCGTTGCGCTGCGGGCGCGGATGGTCACGCTTCTTCACCAATCGTCAGCCGTTCGATGGAGATCGGACAGCTGCGGTTAGATCTGCGTGATGGGGCGACGTCGTGCGGCGGGCGGGGGTGCTCCTAATGCTACCACGTGGCCACCTCGTGGTCGTTGATCATCAGATAAATGGTCAGAATTCTTGAGTCATTTGTGGGAGCTCCGGATGTCGGATTTAACCGATTTCGAGTCCGTTGAACTCCATTCATTGCTCTGAATCCATCTGTGCGGTTCGATCGCTCATCTGAGGCCTATTTTGACATGTACTTGTACAAATGGCCATTAATAATGCACTATAAGCAATCTCGATGTGCAGTGTATGCAATGCTCCCATTCCTATTTATGATGTGTTATCTGTAAATTTTACCCTTAAGATAAACCCCAATTGACAGAATTATTACTCCAAAATGTAGTGTTATTAACAAGTTAATAGGTTCAAGTTGAATTTAACCCAACCCAACCTACACTCTTACAAGTTTCAATTTTCTAACCCACATTCATTTCAAAAATAAAATGGGATAGGGGTCAATTTTACACCTCCTTGGGTCAAGTAGATGGACATTCCTATCCCATGTTGCACTTGCTATCCAATATCCCTTCTACACCACCAGTGCTCTCCTTAATCTTTATGGTACCATCAAACACCACCACCCCATAGCCATTGACCACAACCACTGCCATCCTAAACCAATTAACCACCACCAACATATCTCTTGAATCCCCCCTCTACCCCTCCCTCACATGCAATCCTCTTGACCTCGCCTAATCACCAACTCTCCATCTGCTTCTCCTCCTCCTCCTTCATTTTCCTTTCCTTTCCTTTCCCCTCCTAAACTAAAATTAGAAAAATAAAGCTTTAATCTAAGCAATGGTCTATCTACTACTGCATGATGCAATGAGTGGCATATAAATTGTTTATTTCATTATTTTTGAAAGTGGTTGCTTTTTAATTAGTAACTAAATGCTTCTTATTTACCAATCAAATGTTTCCTTTGTCACTGGGAATGTAATGTCGCAACGTGTTTTAGGTGTTTGTTTCTAGACAAATAATTTACAATTAGTAATTTGTAATTGTTTACTGCTCAATGAGGGTTCCATTAATGATTTAAATTCCCTGTTATGTATTCATAGTGTTTATACATGTATTAGAAGATTGTTTATTATTTCTTTTATTAGCGCGATGGAGAAACAAACATACTAAGCGAAGAGTTCTCCCTACAAACATATGCAAAAATATAAAATATCTATGGCAAGTGATAAATTGATAACCTTTGAGAGATTCAGATCATATAAAGGATTAGATTTGTTAGTGTATCAATAATCTGAGTTTTGATATTAACAAGAGAACGATGTAAGCTAACTTGCCATGGAGCAAAGAAAGTTTCTACTAAAATTGTGTATTTTTAATAATAAGATATATGTGTAAATTAACATGTCTTCCAAAAATAGTTTATAATAGAAGCATTGCATCAAAAGCAACATAGGAAAAAGAAAAATATATGAAGAGTTCATTGATTGCAACAATAATTTATGTATTGCAAAACATAAGTTGTAAAATCTCAAAGTTCAAACAAAATGTCAAGAATGAAATGACAATGTTCACAATAGTACGAGAACAAAAATCAACATCCAAAATAGAAGTATTTCAATCCTTTATGATTTTGTTGAAGTCTTGGAAAAATAATTTAATACCAACATATAAAGCCAATTAGGAGTTCACTTCCTAAATTAACCTTGAATCTCCTAAGTAATCAAGTCAAATTAGACCGTCATAATTTAATTTCGTTGATCAAATTGCCATTTCCACATTATTGAGTTAACTAGATTCGATAAATTATAATTGCATTAATGTTTGATTACTTGAACCGCTAGGCAAACCAATTTGACATTTACTTGATTTATCATTTGTTTAAACTCTTTTTTGGAAGTAATTTATTTTTCAATTAATAAAATATGGATTTATGGATCATGAACGGTATTTTACCTGGTAGAACTCTTTCCAAATAGTTGACCATGAATGAATTTTAGATATTTGAGAAAATTTGTGGAAGTTAGGATTGCTTCTCTTTGATTTTCTATTGATATCATTTTGCACATATGTTAAGTTTTGAAAAAAGATTGATTTTCTAGTGAATTTTGGTTGTTAGCTAAGTGAACAACTCAATATCATTTGGAAAGGTGGACGCAACCCAAAGATAGAGGCTTTCTTGTCCCATTCCAAACATACAAGCAGCATAAAAAAGTTTACCTCCCCACCTGTGAGTTTTGGTGCTCAAGTTCCCAATCATAAATTTTTAGTGCAAAGCTTTAAAGGATTAAGTTCTAGCTATAACTGCCTTCTTGTTTTGACCTTCCCATGATTTCATGAAATGATTTGGTAACATCTTCCCAATTAGGGGAAGTTCCTTCTACTTGCCTTAGTTATCTCATCCTCCACATATATTAATATTTCTCATAAGCAGAGGATAATTAAATTAGTCATTCCTAATAGTACGTGCTAATATTGGCTACACCGTTAAAGGCTATGAGATTGACTAAGATAATTGATTATTCTTGCATTTGTATTCTATATCCATATATTTTATATTGAAGGATAACAAACCTTTGCAAGAGGATTCATGCCCTTAAGAGAGAAATATATATACTATTTGGTGGACAATCATTAAACGATTTACATTGTGAAGAACAATTTGAGGTGTAAGCTTGCCTTTAAGGAAGCTTGTGACTTTTTGATTTGTCGTAGATGCATTCTGTAAATAATTCAATTGCCTCATAACTAATAGTCGGCTAATAGATATAGTGGAAGGTCATGTGGAAATATTAAGGTAATGATAGCTTTAAATAACAATCGACTTTGTAGGATGAACTATTTTAGGATACATATATTTTATATGGATTGAATCACTTACCTAAAGTTATTTTTTATGACAATGGGGTTGTGTGTGACGACAAGTTTGTAGCTTCCTTTTCCTCATTCACCTTTTTTAGATGCTTAAGTAGTAATGGGTCCTTTTACACTAGTAAGATGAATTGGGAGGGGACCCCCAAGCCTTTTAATTACACCAATAATTGCATCCTTCTATCAGCAAACACACTATTCAAGGATTTGCATAATTGCTTAAATGGCATTTAATTACTGAATATAAAAGGTAGTTACCCTTGCATATCCTTTGAAGAATATTGCTACATTGTTTCTTGGAACTAAACATTAGTTAGTGTCTAATACACTTAATTATTTTCTAGATATTAATCTCAAGTTCCTTATGTAAGCTGATTTTATAATCATACACATCTACCATACACCAATGTTCCAACTCTCATTCAAGTGAAAGCTTAACTTATCTTTGTTCAATACATATATATCTATTTCTATCACACTTTCTATCTCCTAACATAAGTTGATATTATATCGACGCATATTATTTTTATCTTTAAAAAATACACCACACCATTAGATAAAATCTATAGGGCTGTTTGGTTATGGGTTGCAATTGACCTTGGTTAAGTGTTAAGATATGTTAAATAGTGAAGTACATAGTAGATGTGATAGATAGATTGATGTATTGTAAGCTATATGTTGATATGATATAAATATAAATAGATAATTACTTTTTATTTATGTTATATTTATTGTCCGTTTAATTTTTATTGTTATTTTGTTAGGAAGGGAAGTAAGTTTTTTTTTTAGTATAAGGGTAATGTATTACTCAAAAAGATTGATTGAGTAAAATCAAGTGCAAGCACCCATATAACCTTATGTACAACAAATATGGGAGGATCATCTTCGATATAAAGACAATATTACATGGAAAGTGTAGAGATGATATCATTTACTAATACATTGGCAAGTTTAGTAGATTGTCCATACATTCTTTCATTTATCTCGCACCAAAGGTACCATATGGTGGCAGACATAATTTTCTAGAATGTGTTAGAATCTAAATCATTTTATATTCGATTCCATACAATCAAGAGAGAAATTACATGGAGGAGTTGCGCAGTATTTCTTCCATATAATTAAGTATAGGTGCTCAAAAAATAAGTGTGAATGATTTATTTTGATTGATGCAAGAGTGTTTAGATGCGATTAACACATAATCCTCAATTTATCAATCTCATTAAAGTAGGAAGTCTCTCTTTGATCACAACTCCATTTGAAGGTATATTTTTGACACCAACTATGTTTTTAAATCAACAAAGTGAAATAAGTTAATTACATGTAATAAGTTAGATTCTCGTAAATTATATGACCCATATTATTATTTACGCTTCAACTTCCTGTCACATTGTGTAGCCTAACTCGGTGCCCTTACGTCCGAGCAGCCCGAAGACTCCAGTCTCCGACGAAGAATGAATTAATCGAAGATTAATCGGATGGAGATCAATTGAACATCACACCTACGCAGGGAGCGTTAACTTCGAGCTTGCATCGTCCAGTCCATCCGACGGTAACGATCCACAACCCGCTGAACCTGACACATAAGAGAGCACTATTTTTCCCAGCGCACAGTCCTCGCTTCCCGCTTCTCCCAAGGGCTGATCACCACCCTCTCCCGCGCCCCCGCGCGGACGCATGGAGCCCCCGGAGTGCCCGGTGTGCCTGCAGCCCTTCTCTGACCACGGCGCCCTCCCCCGCGTGCTCTCCTGCGGGCACTCCACCTGCGAGGACTGTCTCTCCCACCTCTCCTCCCTCCCTTCCCCCTTCCCCGACTCCCTCCGCTGCCCCTCCTGCACCCAGCTCGTCCGCCTCCCCCGCTCCCTCGGTCCCTCCTCCCTCCCCAAGAACATCGACCTCCTCCGCCTCCTCCCCTCTTCGTCCAACCCTCCTCTATATAAACCCCCCAAACCCTTCCTTCTCCCCACTCCCCACCCCCTCCTCCCCCTCTGGTCCCCCTTCATCCTCCCACCTACTCCCGCCCCCACCTCCCACCGACTCCACCCTCTCGCTTCCTCCTCCTCCTCCGATGGCGAGTTCCGACCGATCTACCTCGACCGCGTCGCTCGGGGGTTGGATCGGATGGGGGAGGTCAACCGCCGTGCGCTGCGCTCGGTCCTCGGGTTCCCTAGGGTTTTGGGGCTCTGGATGGACGAAGGCGAGGGCGTGCTCTACCTGGTGGTTCGTGGGGTCGCCGTGGAGCTCCGTGACATCGTGGAAACAGGGGGAGGGGGCGTGGTCGGTCTAGGGATGGTGGGGGCCGAGATGTGCGAGGCGGTTGCGAGATTGCACGAGGAGGGCGTCGTGTGCGGGTGCTTGGGGTTGGAGTGCTTTGGGTTGGACGAGTGGGGGCATTGCGTGATTGATCCTGGAAGGGTTGTTAGCGCGGGGAGTCGGGCGAGGAGGGACATGGACGGTGGCCTGGAGAGTCGCAGGAGCGGTCAGGTGTTCGTGAGCCCCGAGGCGGTTGGGTTGTTGGGATGCGAGGGGAAGGGTTCCACTGATAACGATGCTGGTTGTGAGGTGGGGTGTAGTTCGGACGTGTGGTCCTTGGCTGGTTTGTTGGCAATGGTCGTGGCGGGGTGGTTTGGATGCGGATGTGATGACGACGAGGAAGGTCTCGTGTCACCCGTGGATCTGGGGAGGGTTTGGATGGAGAAGATGGTGCCTGCACTGGAGGGTTCGCCAGACTTGGCGAGGTTTGAATCATTGGTGCGGGTTGTGGAGTTGTGCTTGAGTTGTCATCCAGAAAGACGGCCTCCAGTGAGGGAGTTGTGGAGGTGTATGAGGGACTTGGTTGTCAATCGACAAGATGATCCTTTGGCATGTGTTGATTTGAGAATGCCTGCTTCGAAGAAGATGTCTGCTTTGCTTCTCTGTGGTCTTTCTTCGGGTTTAGAGTTTGCTGGAAAAGCTTCCCAGGTGAATGAGGAGGATTTTTTGATGGTGAAGTGCGAAGACTTGGGGGTTGATTCTGCTGTTTCTGAACAGCTGGAAAGGAATGGAACCAATGCACAGCCGGTTCAAAAGGAGCAAGAAAATGGAGGTCTCATGAATAAAAAAAATGGAGATCTTACAAATGGGATACAAGTTGGTGGAGATGCTGATAATATACTTCCTGCTGGTGTGTTGAAATCTGCCACTTTATTGGGCCATCGTGATTGCATCACAGGACTGGCACTTCAAGGTATAGGATCCTATCTAGTCATACTCTCATATTGAAAATAATGTGGAAACCTCAAAACTCATGAAGTCAAGTGCTTTTGTGTTTTTCCCATGTTTTATTACCCTGTTCTATTACCTGTGTAGATAATGTTATTTTACTATTGAGAGAATTGAGTGGTTGTTTAGTGTTACATTGAAAACTGTGGTACTTTGTGTGTGTGTGATGACCTATAAATATGCGTGTACTCCTATTTCCTTTGAGAAGGAATACAAAGAAAACACACCCATAGGGTGCTTCTCCCGTGATTTTCTCTCCGCTCCTTGTGAGTGTGGTTTTCACGTAAATTCAAGTTTTATATGATTGTTTATTACTTTGATTTATGCTTCTGCATTATTTAAATATTTCAACATGGTATCAGAGTAAATCGCTTTTGGGTTTTATCTTTTGTCTATATTTGATTCCACTTATTATTAATATTCTTCCTGTGCCTTCAAGATTGAAGGCAAGTTCAAGCTTTGAAGATGTGGGATTGTGCATTGTGACGGATGCTGCCAGAGGTCAATGGAGATGGGATGCCCTCTTGCGGTTGTTGTTGATATAGATCAAACATTGACATAGTTGGTGGACCTCAGCACGGGGTCCTGCACGCTGCCCGCGACTGCAGATGTTGGGGAGGAGGCTCCACTCGCGGAGGACGTCGAGGCGAGGTTCACCAGATGGCGCACATGTATCAGCTTGTGAGGGTGCCTACAGTTGTGGCACTGAGGGCTTTGGGCGCCTCTGTGGAAACTTGATGAGTGGTATCCACTTCATCGTGTTCACTCCTCCCATGCTCACTGGATCACAGATCGGGATCCCTGCACTGGAGGTTGCAGAGGTGACGACCGTCGAAGGGAGGAGCGATGATCTACGTGCATGATGTTGACGGTGGTGCGTGATGAGATGCGTGCGGTGGTGGTGCAGAGGTTTGCAAGGCCGCATCTTGTGGCACTGGAGGCGAGGACGTAGGGGTGGTGCGACGCTGGCGACTGGAGCGAACGCAGCCGGTGGTGGCGGTTGATGCGGACGTGGGAGCTAAAGGCACGGCTATGCCATTAGGTTCTCTCCGAACCCTAAGGTGGGCCTGTGTCTCATTTGAAGAATACGGACGTGTCTCATTTGTTTGTTAGGTTTAGGTTAGGTATAAAATAAAGATATGTCAAAAAAAGGAGAGAAAAAAATTAAAAAAAGGAAAAAAAGAGAGAAAAAGGAAGAAAGAAAAAAGGGAAAATAAAAGAAAAAAGAAAAGAAAAAAAGAGAAAAAAAAGAAGAAAAGAAAAGAGAAAAAAAGAAAAAAACAAAAAAAAGGATGGTAAAAAAAAATCAGGTTTATGTTTAAGAGAGGAGATGGAGTAGTCTTCTCTAGCTTTTCAGGTTTGATTTTTTTCTCGTTGTTATTATCTTCTCCCATATCTGCATGGGAAAAAATGGGGAGTGTGGAAGTTTGTTGTAGTCACCCCCATTTGAGAGTCTTTTGTTCATGGACTCTACATGAGAAATTTAATTTTGGGAAGCCTAGAGTTTCGAGATCCTTAGAGGAAGGACTCATTTCAGGTTTCTATGTGGGAGATCTAGTTTCGTGACTCCAGAGAGGGAGATCCACCTTCGAAGTCTTTAGAGGAAGACCCAATTACAGTGATACTGAACGGGGAGCCACAAGCATCTAGATCTTCAGAGTCAGCTACAGTCCGTCCAGCAGCTCCAGCCCGTGTTCCTGCCTACACGAAAGAACCAGCCCAGAGTGTTGTTTGGTTTGCTGTGTAGAGTGGATTTGTGTTACAAGCTGAACATTTCATGTTTCAGTTTGAGGGGGAGTGTTGAGAGAATTGAGTGGTTGTTTAGTGCTACATTGGAAACTGTGGCACTTTGTGTGTGTGATGGTCTATAAATAGGTGTGTACTCCCTCCATTTCCTTTGAGAAGAAATACAGAGAAAATATGTACCTAGAGTGCTTCTCCCGTGATTTTCTCTTTGCTCCTCATGAGTGAGGTTTCCATGTAAATTCAAACGTTTCATAATTATTTATTACTTTGATTTATACTTTTACATTATTTAAATATTTCAATGCCTCTTTAAAAAAAAATGTTCTCTTACAACCACTGAAGGTCATAGTTCATTTTGAACAGCAAGGTGTGTTTGAGCAACATGGTGTATGGTAGGTTTTATCCCTACTTGCACAATTTCCACCAAGCTTGTACATCTGTGGCCCTGGTTCTCCTCTGTAGAGATAAAGGCGCTGCCATCAAATGAATTTATGCTTAAATTTTGCCTTTCCAAATGGACAGCTGGCAAAGAAAAAAATTCCCCCCTTTCGATCCAGCATGTCTTGACTCATTCCTTGCTCCAACTCAATACGTGATGAGAGATGTATCTTTCCAGCTCTAATCTTATTCAGTTATTGAGATATATTGGACACTTGCTCCATGGGTGTACATTGATTGGTTGGATCTGGTCATTTCCAACCCTCCAAGGTAAGAAAGGTATCAAATAATTTCACTATGGTCCAAGATTTTCACAAGTCACAATACCTATAAAAAGGTTTGACTAGATTTACCTAGAGAATTAAAGGTATAAGTGATTGGATATCAGGCATTTGGAAGTGTTAGGATTGGTTGTCCTATCATGTTTAACATTTCTTATTTTTTGTAGGATTGGTTATATCATATTTAACATTTCTTATTTTTGGTATGTGTTTATTGTTATCTCCTTTTATACCTTGACCTTCTCCTTATATAAATAGGGTTAAGACTTGCTTAATAAAATAATGAAACCTCTATTCTATTTTCTAACATGGTATTAGAGTAGCTTTTCAAGAAAAAAAAATGGTATTAAAGTAGTGGTTGTAGGTTGGTGCTCCACTATCCACCAAATATTCCACCGCACGAAGATGTTCGGATCACCAACATCTTAGTGATCTATGTCCCAGATGCGGAACCACAACGGCACCAATGTCGCCAACAGGCTGGACGATGTCCCCAGTGTTGCCAACTGTCTTACCATCATGTGTTGTTGCAAAGCGTTGGCGCAATAGATCTCTGAAGTGTGTAGCAGCGCCAAATCATTGTGAGTTTTCTATGTGTGGTGAGCCATCTCCCATACACAACTTGGTTAGCGATCAATCTTCTCTCGCTCTTGAAGGTGTTTCCTCTCTACAGCATGATGATTCTCCTTTCATGCATAGAGCTTATGTTTGGGCCTAGAAGTGAGTTGATTTCAGATTTACAAGGGATTGCTTGTGTAGCCCAAGAAGGGTCAAAGAGGAAGAAGTCCGGCGGTGCCTGGGTAATTGATTCAGGGGCATCTATTCATCTTATTGGGAATGCATAGCATCTAGAGAAACCCTTGTCCCCGCATGTGATTAGGAGGGTGAGGGTTGTTAATGGTGCCACTTCTTCGATCACGACCGTTGGAGGTGTTCTAGCTACCTCTTGGTTGAAAATTGAAGACGTTCATTGTGCTCCTAAGTTTTCAATGAACTTATTATTTCATCTGTCAGTTGTATCTGCAAGGATCTTGGATGTTGCGTGATATTTCATGAGCATTGTTACTTCCAAGACAGGCAACATGGGATATCCTTGGTGGAGGCATGGAGAGATGACTTATACTACCTGGACACATTTGCCTTGTTTGCTGGAGCTGTATTATTGCCAGTTATCCCTGGCCGTGGCATAGGAGGCTTGGACATCCTTCGATCAAGAAGATGCGACAGATGTATCTTAAGTTGCCAGAATTCTTGACTCTTGAGTGTGAGGATTGCCAACTTGGGAAACACCACATGAGTAGCTTCCCACGACGAAGCGATGGGGTGAGTGCTACCCTGTTTACACTAGTACACTGTGATGTGTGGGAACCATCAAGGGTTATGACTCTAAGAGGACACATATATTATGCAGTGTTTATGGATGATTGTAGTGTTCTCACTTGGGTCTTCTTGATGAAGTCAGTAAGAGATTTCCCAAATTGTGCAGAAGCTTCTCTCAGAGGTGCAAACCCAGTATGCCACTATTGTTGGAGTTTTTCGCAGCGAAAATGCATTGGAGTTCATGCAGAAGGATCTACGGGAGTTCTTTAGCAGTCATGGGGTCATACATTAGACATCTTGCGCCTACGCGTCTGAACATAACGGTGCATCATAGCGCAAGTTGAGACATCTCCTGGATATTGCTTAGATCTTGATGTTTCATATGAAGGTCTCAAGGCAATTTTGGGGAGATGCCATTCTTACCGTTGTGTACTTAACCAATCGGGTATCATTTTTCGTGCTTGGAGGATGGATCCTGGTTCTCTATCGAAACTGTGGTCAATCTTCATCCTACCTCTATGAATTTTTGGCTGCACATGCTTGGTCCAGGCCTTTGGTAATTAGGATAAGTTTGCTCCTCATGCTGTGAAGTGTGTGTTCCTTGGACATTCTAGTACTTAAAAGGGATACAGGTGTTACGATCTAGTTCATAGGAAATACATTGTCATGACAGACGTGACCTTCTTTGAGAAGATACCCTACTTCTTAAAGGAACGTATGTTGATAAAGGTTGCTGTACAGACATAGATCTATCATAGGAGATCGGCGACATCCTCTGACACTGTACATGACATTGCACTTGCTTCTACCTCCTCTTTGGATCCGATAGAGGCAGATGGTAAATCAGTAGCATTGAGAAGTTCTACTCGGCTGTCTACATTGCACCCAATGTCTTATTATACTGGGATCTCATACTTAGAAGAGGAGGTCAGACAATTTGCCTCTACCATTCCTCAAGGTTTTAGCGAGGCATCCCATGATCCTCAATGGTGTGTGGCCATGGACGAGGAGATGCAAGCCCTTCAGTCAAGGGAAACATGGGACCGTGTGTCACGTCCTCCAAGTGCCATAGTTGTAGACTACAAATGGTTTACATTATCAAGTATAGGGTTGACGGGATTGTCGACAGATACAAAACCAGATTGGTGGCTAAAGGCTTCATATAGACATATGGGGTAGATTATCTTGAGACTTTTTCTCCTGTTGCTTGCATTTCGTCTATTCAGATTGTCATCTCTGTTGCAGTGCACAAGGGATGGTCATTACACCAGCTGGATATAAAAAATGTCTTTTTATATGGTGATTTGACAAAAGAGGAATATATGAGATAACCATCGGGCTGCCATTCTTAGTGAGAGTAGGTTTGCTGCCTGAGAAAGGCAATCTATGGCCTGAAGTAGAGTTTAAGGGCCTGGTTTGAGAGATTTGGTTTAGAGGTTTAGCAGATTGGGTTATAACTCTCTTGCCTAGATCATTCTATTTTCATCAAGAAGGCCACTTGTGGTGACACCTACTGCGTAGTCATTCTGGTAGTGTATGTAGATGATATGATTTTGACTAGAGATGATGAGGAAGGGACCATTTAGAGAGGCGTTTTTCTAATCCACTCTTGTCACCAAAGATTTGGGTGATCTTCGTTATTTCCTGGGAATTGAAGTTATTAGACAAGGGTTTAGCCTTTCTTTATCTTAGAGGTAGTACACCCTGTAGATTCTTGAGGAGGCTGGTCTCTTTAAGCCCTCAGCCATCCTTGTTGAGCCTTAGTACACTCGCATCTTTAATGAGGGTTTTATTAGATACCACAATACCATAGGGCACTTGTATCTAACCATTACTCAACCAGGCATTAGTTTTGTAGCGAGCAGAGTCAGCCAGTGCATGCAGATGCAGACTCCTAGATACAATCATTGGTGAGTGGTTTGCCTCATCTTAAGGTACCTCAAGGGGAGCCCTAGTCAGGGATTGTACTACATAGCTAGTTCGCTTTTAGATGTCAATTCAAGGTTTTAAATTTCGACGGCATGCCGTCGAAATTGCATTTTTGTGGGAATAGCCATGCCGACATGGAATAGCTGTTGAGAAGTAGGAATGCTGCCGACATGCCGATGTCGATACTGATGCCGATGTTGCTCTGCCTGGGCCTACCGCCGTTGCACTGCAACACCAGTCCTTATTTCCCTTTAAATTTACACTAAGCTTTTATGTTATCTTAAAGTTCAAAACATGTTCATCTGGTCCTCTACAACTAATGTACATCCTCTCTTTTTACACCAAACTAAGAATAGTAACTTTTTAAAGGTAGACAAAAATGTCCTTTTATATCCCAGTAAGACCAAATCACAATAATTTTAATCCCCAAAAATATCCTTCAATCATTCACTGCATCATTGAGCAATCGTTGAGTTGTACAATGTACAACGAGTTATACTTATGCATTTGCATAGTATGTCACGTTGTCACTGAGGAACATAATCATAAAAAATCCATAAAATAATAATCAATGAATTCGTTCACGTATCGACAGTTGTAAAAATTTAATAAAGAATAAAATGTAATGAATGAAATGATTACGTCACCGACGAACATAATCATAAAAACAAACATTTCCATGGCATGCTGGGAAAATGCACACTTACAATTTCATCAGCACGACGTCGAAATTGACATTTCTAACCTTGGATGTCATAGCCTACTCCGATGTAGCTTATGTTGGGTTGATTGATGATCGACGATCCACCTTAGCGTTTACAGCTTATCTTGGAGGCAATTTGGGTCATGGCAGAGGAAAAAAATAAAATGTGGTTACTTGCTCTAATGCAGAGGCAAAATACATGGTCATGGCACATGTAGGCCGTGAGATCATGTGGATAGTGGGCTTTCTGCAGTATCTAGGAGTAAAGGTTGATATGCCAGTTCCGCTCCACTGTGATAACAAATACACCACCTACATTGCCTCTAATCCTGAATTTCATGAGAGGATCAAATATATTGATGTAGATTGTTAGTTTGTGCGGAATGTGGTCCTTGAAGGCAAACTTAGCACTCCATATGTTCTATGTGAGCTTTGGCTAGCAAACAACTTTACCAATGGATTAAAGAAGAAGCGACATGACTTTCTTTGTAGCAAGTTGGGACTTTGTAGACATCTACGTCCCAACTTGAGGGGGAGTGTTAGGATTGATTGTCTTACGATGTTTAGCATTTTTTATTTTTGATAGGATTGGTCATCTTACGATGTTTAGCATTTCTTATTTTTGGTGTGTATTTATTGTTGTTTCCTCTTATACCTTGGCCCTCTCTCTATATAAACAGGGTTAAGGCTTGCTTAATAAAAGAACGGAATTTCTCTTCTATTTTCTAACAAGAAGCATGTTGATCATTAATGTCTCTCATTATGCTTAGCTTCATATGGTTGAAGACGATAAGAGGAAAAAAATAAACCAAGGGAAAAGTAACAATAGAGTGATGAAGACAAGTCGAGTGAAGAAATGAACTAGGATATGACGCTTTGCACAAATAGGGTGACAAAGTACTAAAGTAGGATTCACTGTGTTAAGGGCTAGTAATAGCATGTTGGCCTTACAATCAATATGGCATCTTGAATGCTTGTGTTCCCTTTGCTCATTGACAATGTGATGGATGAGCAATATCCTAAAAGTTCTTATTACTACTCACGTAATAATGTGAATGCTTGTGTTGCCATTGCCGCTGGTATGTAAGTGATATCTCAAAAGGGCTAGCCAGGTTATTGAATGTGTACAACTTGTCTGGTAAATAGGATCCTGAGCACATAAGTCTCATTGTATGCATGGATGATCCCCACACATCTTATGTGTCTTTTTGGATTTGGTTGCTCTTTATAACTTTTATTACTCGCAAACTAGCAGAACTTACCTAGGGTTTCTGTTCTTGTCTTTTGATTGTATACACCATAAGCCATCCGATCCTACTTTTCCTCTTAAAAGATAAGGCCTTATCAGGGGGCTGCTAGTCTCAGGTAGCTTCCCTTTTACGCTCTCGAAAAAAAAGAAAAAACAAAAAAAAGATAAGGTTGTTGTAGAGAACTATGGTCATCACAGGCAGATGCTGATTGATCTAATTTTTGATACAAGTGGCATATGCTTTTGCAAATTCGTGTATGCCTTTGGAGGATGTATCCTTAGTCTTCTCTATCTAAAGAGCTATATGTTGTGATGCGTGTATGAGGGGATACTCTTGTTATTTTATTTTATGTCTTGTCCTGTTTGTTATTTTCCCACGTCTCCTCTCTTATAAAGGAATGTAGGGTTCCTGGTTGAAAATAGATTTGATAATTATCTCCTACTTGGTATCAGAGCCAAGGCTTTAGTATCCCACCCTAAACCCTAGCTGCCATCACCCTCACCTCAATCCCACCCCCGACACCTCTACTTTGGAGGGTCTGTTGCCGGCTTGCCCACCGGCACCGCCTCTTGCACTCCTCCGGCTCACCATTGAGGGCATGCAGTAGCGGCATTGAGCGGCGCATGCGTTGCCTTTGCCCTCTGCTTGCACGCAGCACCTTGCTGTTGGGTGGTGACGCTCCTTAGGGCAACGTTTGCTCCTCCCTTGGCCTCCTCTCGCCTCGTAGTGCGCTGCTGCAGGGCAGGAGTGGCCAACCGGCGGCTGATCTCGCTCGCCAACCTCTCCTGTAGCGGCGGCGCATGTCTCAGGGGCTGGATCTGGCATCCTAGAGGCGGCAGCCAGGAGGTCCATTTGCATGAGCGGCGATAGGAACTAGCTTCCTATTGCTATTCCTGCTCTTCCAGTGGCAGAGGTTGCAAGGGGGACTTGGGGGGCTTGCTCAGGGATCATCTGTGTGTCTTGCGTATTACTTCTTGCATGAACCCTCTTAGTATTGATTGGCGTGTGATCTGGCATGCCTTCGGTCTAGATTTTACACCAATCATTCCCTTTCCTTTAGACTTTTCTTCATGATTCCAGATCTCATTTTCTGAAATCCGTAATGTCTTTCGAGCTTTTGTGGTACTGTAAGGCACGATGAGCTCACCAGGTAGCTCAGAGGTGACATCTCGTGCCACTACAGATGCAGGCAACCACAAAAACCCGTTCTTCACTCTGATAATGAAGTTGGATGAAGCCAAGTATGCGAGGTGGTCTCGCACTTTCCTGATGACAGTTGAGGACCATGACAAGGAGCATGTTCTCCTTGAAAAAGAGTCCGAGAAGAAAATTGACAAGTATGCCAGTTGGAAGAAGATGGTGCCATGGTTCGTGCCTGGATCATGAACTTTGTTGCTCCGTTGATTGGAGATGGTATCATGTACTTTGTCACTGCCAAGGAGATGTGGGACAATCTCTGCGACACGTTCTCCAGTGAGAAGAATTACAGTAGAGTCTTCCAGATTCACCATGACTTGGTCAGTTTGAAATAAGAAGGGAATACTCGCTCAGTACTACATTGTATTCAGGGGGATGGTTGCTAACTACAATGCTTGTTGCCCGGTCTGTACTTGTGCTACCCGAGGGAATACAAGGAGTTTGCCGTGTTACAATTCTTACAGGGGCTCAGTATGGAGTATGAAGGCGACCATTCTCAAATACTTACTTAGGCCTCTCTTCCATATCTGGAAGAGGCCTATAGGAGGTTGAGCTGTATCTTAGTGAGACCTACTCTAGAGGTCCCAGGACAGAGTATTGCTTTGGTCGCTTTCGACAGTCGTGGAGGATCCTCTACACGAGGTAGGCGGTGTGGTTGTGGATAGAGCAGTCGTTAGCGCACCACCTGTACCTTCTGTGGTAAGGTAGGTCACGTGGAGGACTCATGTTGGGCTAAGCATAGAAAGCCCACAGTGGCGAATTTGGTTGTTCCAGGAGCTACTGATCATACCGAGATGATGACCAAGGTAGAATATGATGCACTTGCACATAGGTTGGCACAGTTGACAAAGGAGACACCTACTTCCTCTGAGAATGCAGCCTTTGCCACGTCCTCAGGTAATGGTTGGTCGTTTGACTCAGGAGCATCTAGGCACTTGATTGGTGACAGGGATTGTTTCCAGAGTATCTATGATCTTCCTTCAGCGAGGACGGTTTAGGTGGTTGATGGCCACCATTCACTGGTTCAGGGTGAGGGGGAGGTCACTTTGTCTCCTAGCCTGCAGCTCCTTGGTGTTCTTTTTGTGCTTGATTTTCCTATCAATTTACTATCTGTTAGTCGTATCACTAGGGATCTAAATTGTAGGGTTATATTTGATGATTGTGTTGTGTCTTTCAGGACAAACTCGTCGGGAGAACGATTGGTGGCGAACATGAGGAGGGTGGTCTATCGACTGGTCTAGACTCTTTTTGTGGCCAGATGTCAGGCAGGGATAACTCACTGTGTTGGGATAGCTTTACAGTGGCATCGTCGGCTCAGACATCCTTCCTTGGACCGGTTGAGACGGATCATCCCTCATTTATCACCCACCACAGAGATCAGATGCGATGCTTGTCAGCTAGGCAAGCATCACTGCTCCTACTTGCCTAGTACCACGACTGTGTCTACTGAATGTTTTGATTTAGTGCATATGGATGTTTGGGATCTGAGTAGGATTCCAGATAGACAGTGCTAAATATTTTATTTGATTGTTGTTGATGACTTTTCTAGATTGTCATGGATATTCTTGCTTAGAAATAGATCAGAAGTTGGTGATGTTATTTAAATGTTTATTAATCAAATCTGATAATGCATTGGAATTTTGTACCAAGCAATTGGTCCTCTTCTACAGCTGTCTTGGCATTATTCACCAGGCCTCTTGCCCTCATACATCTCAATAGAATGGGGTGGTAGAGATAAAACATAGACATGTTTTGGATATTGCTAAGACATTGTTGATACATCACAATGTCCCTTCTAGTTATTGGGGAGATGCAGTCTTAACTGCATGTTATTTGATTAACCAGATGCTAAGCTCAGTTATACAGGTGCAGATTCCTTGGTAGATGTTGCTTGTTGGTAGAGATTTATTTGTTGTGCCACCCATGACTTTTGGATGCGTTTCATTTGTTCATCTTCTTGGTCCTGGTTGGGATAAGCTCGCACCCCGTGTTGTGAAGTGTATTTTTCTGAGATATGGCAGCACTTAGAAAGGATATAGATGTTATGACCCGATTGCCCGACGACACTACGTGAGTAGTGATGTCACCTTTCACGAGAAGATACCCTACTCCATGAGGGGTCATAACATGATAGATTCCTCAGCCCTTGCTCTGATGCCTATTCCTTCACTACAGTTAGAGGATATCTAGGTTACAGAGACAAAGATTAGAGATGGGGCAGACGGGCACATTGTTAGTACCAGCAGATCAAATGATAGATCATATGGTACACACCCCCATCTCCTCCACGTTACCAATCCCTCCCCCTAGGTATAGTCTGACCCTACTGATGTTGCTTCTAGTGACTTCTGCAGGTCATGATGCCTATTTTGATGATGCTGATTATTATCTTTCGATTGCCATGAGGAAAGCTCCTCGGTCTTGCGCCTACTACCGAGTTACTAGTGCCCTTTGCACTGCGAATCTAGGGAGGAGCTTTGGCCTGCTCACCTCTACCCTATCTAGCACTTAGATTCCCACTACATATCAACATGTCATGCTTCATCCAAAATGGTGACAGGCCATGGAGGAGGAGATGGTTGCCTTGCAGTCACGACAGATGTGGGAGGTTGTTCCTTTGCCACAGGAAGCAACATTGGTTGGATGCCGTTGGGTTTTCACTATGAAGTATCACCCTGATGGAAGCATTGCGAGATACAAAGTCAGGTTTGTTGTAAAGGGGTTCACCCAAATGTATGGGGTGGACTTCTTTGATACCTTCTCTCCTGTCGTTAGGCTCCTGACTGTTTGGATCTTACTCTCTGTTGCTACTCACTATGATTGGCCATTACATTAGATGGATGTGAAGAATACTTTTCTATATGAAGACCTGGAGGAGGAGATTTATATGCAGCAACTCTCGGGGTATGTTTAGGGGGTGTGTGTGCCTCTTGAGGAAGGCCATATATGGTCTTGAGTAGAGTTCGAGAGTTTAGTTTCATAAGCTCTTGGAAATTCTTCACACGATTGGCCTTCAAAGGTCCACAACTGATCATTTATTATATGTTCGGATGATCGAAGGTGGGACAGTGGCATTACTTGTATATGTTGATCTGATTGTGACAGGGAGCAATGAGGTAGGAATAGCAGAGGTAAAGCAGACATTGCAAGACATTTGTTGTGAAGGATCTGAGTGAACTCAGATATTTTCTTAGGATTGAGGTGGCGCGAGACAAAGGTGGCATTGTCCTTTCACAGAGGAAGTACGCTCACGATATTCTACAGGAGACTGGGATGCTAGGGGCGAAGCCTGCAAGCATACCATGGATCCCAAGGCGCACTTGTACGATAGGGAGTTTGCCACAGTGGATAGTCGGTCCTACAAACAACTAGTGTGCAAACTGCTATACCTTACCATCACGAGGCCGGACATTTCCCTTGCTGTTGGAAAACTTAGCTAGTTTATGGATCGACCCACGAGGCAGCACTGGGATGCTGCCATGCAGGTGCTGAGGTATTTGAAGAAGGCTCCAGGGCGAGGCCTGGTGTCTACCAGAGGAGTAGCCATGGATGTGGTGAGATATTCCGATGCTGACTATGGAGGGTGTCTTCTGGATAGAAAGTGCACCACTGGGTTTTGCATTTATGTTGCTGGGAATCTGGTTACATGGTGAAGCAAAAAACAAACTATGGTATCCAGATCAAGTGCAGAATCTGAGTACTGTGCTACGGCGCAAACTGCTGCAGAAATGGTCTTGGTGAGGTCTGTACTTCATGATCTTCAGGTGCAAATGACTGGTCCTATGGAGATGAAATACGACAACCATGCAGCTACATTCATTGCAAACAATCCGATATTTCATGAGCGGACTAAGCATGTGGAGATAGATTGCCACTACACCAGAAACCTCATCCATAAGGGGATTATCTATACCTCACCGGTTTCCTCTCATGAGCAGATGGTTGGTGTGTTCACCAAACCCCTTAGTAGAAGTGCCTTTGATACATGTTGTAACAAGCTAAGTTTGATTGACATCTACACTCCAACTTAAGGGGGAGTGTTGTGATGTGTATATGAGGGGGCACCCTTGTTATTTTACTTTATATCTGGTCTGATTTGCTATTTTCTCACGTCTCCTCTTTTATAAAAGAACGTAGGGTTCCGATGGAAAATAGATTTAACAATTACTCCCATTATAGAATCATAAGCATATAGATTTCAGGTTTTTTTTTAAATTTATTTAAGGCAATGGATAACAACAGGAGGTTGGTAGCCAACGCTTCGTTACTTTATAGAAAATGATCCTTTTATAGCCTTCCTTACAACAGTCTCTACCCAAGCTCTTTCTCCTATAGAGACTACCTTGTTCCTTTGTAGCCATAATGACCACAGAGTAGCACAAGCCTGAATCAAAGACAATCTTCCTGAATGCCACTCCTAAACCCTGTCCAAAAATCCTCCCTTGCGGTTGCCTATAAAGCCGGAATGGATATATGATCCCAAACATTCTTTGCAAAGTTGCTGGTAAAAAGGAGATGTGCAACATCTTCACCCTTTAAGTTGTAGAGAACACATTGAACATCCTGATCATGCACCCACCTTCTTCATCCAACCATTATCGTCAACCTGTCCCTCCTCTGAAGCCACAAGAAAATCTTGACTTCAATGGAATCTTCAACATTTAGATGGCAAAAGTATCCAAGCCAACCTCAGCACTTCCCAAATTATGCTTGCCTCTAAGTAAACAATAGAAGTTCTTCACACCTGCTATTCCACAATCCCATTTTTGGGACAACAATCATGGAGGGCACCCAACAAAATTTGTAGATCATCTGTCCTCTTCTCTGAGATCCACCACTCTTCTCCCTCCCCCTCTACACGTGTGTGCATGCACACACACACACGCGCACACACACACACACACTGTTGATCGTCCAATTCCTGTCAAATCATCATTCCAAAACCTAAAGGTTTGCCATCACTGAGAACCGGATCAAAGAAATGTGAACCTCTGGCCATCACAGCATACAAACTTCTGCAGAAAGCTTATGCACCAGTGGAGAGAGCCACTGTCTCCACCAAGTTCTAGTGTGAAGCATAGGAATCCATCAATACACAATGGCATGTCGTATTGTCACTTGACATCAACTTAATGGCCCGCTTTGCAAGTAAAGAAATTACAACCAGAACACTTAATGAATTGTTGACTTCGCTTCTCAATGAACTGGTCCTTGTGGATCTTAAACTTAATGATAAAACCTATAAAACCTACGGATTTAAGGTCCCCCCTAATGGGTAGTTCAGACCACTACTGGAGTGCTTTGGAATCATTGCCACTAATGAATTAGAAGTAGATATCAGGCTTTCTAGCCTCACTTTAAGTCCCTGCTGGAAAGTCTAGCTTGATTGTTAGTAGGTTGAGTATGAGTAAAAAGAGACTTTGGAACTTTGTGATCAGAGATGTGATCAATGTTATACCAGCATAGGCTCTTCTCTTTTGACACTGTACATGCTACCGGATGTGTGTTGAACAAGAAATAGTTGGCAAGACTATTCCTTGTTTAAGGTGTTTCACTTTGATATTTATTTATTTGTTAAAGATAAACATTATGGCTACCTGAGATCATTAGTTACTCTGAGTCATTAAATTAGAGAGCGACTACAAAAGCATTGCAAAATCTCCTGTCACAGCAGCCCATCCTGAATTAGGGAGGTCACACACTGGCCATTGTCCATGATTCTACATAAAACATTGAACCCTAAATAGTATGGAATTTTGCTCAAGACTGATAGAGTATTGGTTTAGTTAGAGTTCACTCATCTTAGGATTGAGTTTGTTAGAGAGTTAGTTATGCAATTTTATATTTCTAGTAGGATTCTTTATGTAATTTTTCTTCCCACCTCTCTATATAAGAGAGGTTAGGGTTATGGTTTTCAATAGGACAATTTATTTTCTCCAATATGATATTAGAGTAGCGTTCTTAAGTCGGTGTTCGATATCTGCTTGACTCCCCTCTCTTGTTTTTCTTTCCTTTGATACCCGCTTGACTCCCTTCTCGCATTTTTCTTTCTTTCAATTCTCGCTTGACTCCCTTCTCTCATTTTTCTTTCTTCTTCAACAAATAAAGGAAAGGAAAACCCGAAACCTAGTGTTTGAAGGAGAAAGAAGCCGTCGGCCATTGCTGCCGGCTTCCGAGCCTTTAGCCCAATCAACAATGGGCCGACAACTACTCAGGTAGTCGTCGCTGACCTCCAGCCATCGACTACTAGTCGGAATCTAGTTGCTGCTGCCGGTGGAGGCCTCAAAACAGTTATTGCAACTAGCTGTGGGCTTCTAGAGCCCTCATTGGACCACCCTCTGGTTCGACAAGGGCAACCATGACATCATTAGGCCTCTCTTGAGATCTTGAGGGCGGTGTTGCAACCTCATCAGCCATTAGTTGGCCTTGGTGGGTCACCTATAACACCACCTAGACTACTCATCGCCACTTGAAGCCTTGTTTGGTCTTTGGCGACCCTCCTTGAGTTCGGCAACACTGCTTCAAGGATCCGATGGCCCTACTTGAGGCCGCTGCTACCTCTTAGCTTCTTATTTTGCCATTGTTGTTGGTTTGGATCACACGTAGCCTCTTGGTTTTTGCCTTGCACGCATCCTTGCATGTAATCTATCCTTACAACATATGAACTAGGCACTTTGCGCTTCTTTGTGTGCATGGTGCACACTTCTATGCACAAAATCATGCATCTCTGACTACCTACTGGCTACTATTATGCACGAAATTGTGCACCTCTACTTGATTATCACTTCTTGTTCTCATGGCAGACACCGACTCTTCTATTGTTATTACTGAGGCTAAGATCTTGTCCTTCGTGCCAGTTTAGGGGATGACTATGATTGTCAAACTATTAATTATGTTCTTTGGTCACATGCGTTCTGCATATTTGTTGGAAGACAGGAGAAGTTGCATGTATTGACAAATATGGCACCTGAACTCAAAGATGTTACAAGTACAAGAAGTAGGAGAATGACAACTATTTGGTTATGAACTAATTGATGAACAGCATCAACCCTACCATTGCCTCCAATATGCTGTATAAGAAGATAACAAAGGAGATCTGGGAGACTCTGGAGAAGAGATACTCCTTGTAGATGAGTAGCTCCCATTGTGTAAACATCTACAAGCGTATATGGAATACCAATCTAGGTGACATGTCCTTAGTTGTGTATTTTACTACTTTAGAGGGTATGCTCGAGGAGTTGGCCACATTCTAGCTTGCTTGCTACGAGAAGTAGGTTACTGAGTATACAGAGTGGCAGACCTATTATTTTCTGGGTGGCCTAGCACCATGGTACCGGTCAGGTAGATGTTGGATTCCATCTTCCAACTCGGTGCTTGATCTAGAGATAGTATACAACTGCATTCAGAAGATAGATGTTGATGCACCACCTGCTGCTCCTGTTATTGTGCCTGACACCTTTGCCCTTGTTGCCTTTGGAGGGAGAGGTGGTCGTTCTGGTCACTGTGGACAAGGCCGTTGTATCTACTTTCCTTGCATTTATTGCAAGAGAACAAATCGTGCTTCCAACAAGTGCTAGGACAAGTTCAGTGGGTGAATTAATTCCCTAGTGCCACGTTTCCTATTATTGAGATTGCTACAGAGCACTCTTCTCTACCATTTATTGCAGATGAGTTGGATCTTCTAAGATGTTTACTGAGGAACGAGCCCTTCTCTACTGCTGTTGTTGCCATAATACTTGTGGTCAATATTATTGCTACTACTTTTGATTGGATCACTGCGTTTGGAGCATCCAATCGTACTACTGCCTATCATGATGATGGTTATGACTGGTGGGGGATCTGAGTGAGGTCCTCGTCTCCCACTCTTGACTGCTTGCCTACTTATCTATTGTTGTAGCTTAGGAACACTTCTTGTCTACTGTTGCTAGTACTGCCAAAACCTACTACTGTCTACTACTATTCCTATTACTGCAATTGCATATCCAAATGCCCAAAATTTTCCAAAGGAGGCCTAATAGCATGGCCCATTCGTACTTTAACTTGAAACTTTAAATCCTTATACGAGACCATTTGTGGCAGAAATTGCGCTTAGAATGCCCAAATCCATTCAAAACAGTTTGGATTGATGTTGATAATGTGAATTCAACGACATAATTTTTATGCATCAATAGCTTTTTGTGGGTGATCTTTGCGGATGCACCTGATGCTGCTTTTCTTGTCTTCACCACCCAGACCCAACAGATTTAAAGAATTGTGATTGGAGTCTATGGTTTGCTATTGTATTCAGATTCAGACAGACAGTAGTTAAATTTGGTGATATTCGCCTGAACTAGCTACTTTCTCTATGAAAATGAAAGGAATGCTATCGAGAATCGAACTAGCTATTTTGCGTATTCATAAATGGATCTTCTTTTTGTATTTTTCTTTGTTTTTCTGTTCATTTTGTTTTGATGCTAAAACAAGTTTTTTTTTTTTGTTTATAACATCACTTTTTTCTTGGAGAGTTGTAACATCACTTTCTGGATGACTTATGCTATGCTTCCTTTTATAGGCGACTTCCTCTTCAGCTCGTCCTTTGATAGGACAGTTCATGTTTGGTCCCTGAAGGTATCTTAGAGCACATTCTTGAAATGAGGGGTGAGAAGGGGTTTAATGTGATTCTTCTAATGGAGCTTATTTGATGTTTTTATTTATTTATTTATTTTGAGATTAACCAACTTAAGTACATAACTGAAAATGTGGTTCATGTTCGTTAAATGAAAACAATTGTAACTTAATCAGATAAAATGTAGTTTATGCTGAATAGAGTGGAACAAAATTTCATATTTAATGTCTCTCAGTATCCTGTTGAAGAATCATCAATGCATCTCAGATTGAACATATTTTCTCCATTATGTCTGAAAACGATGAGATTGGCTAACATGACCCTAGGTTAATTAAAAGTGCAAAACTCAGAATGAGTTTGCAAGAATACGGGACATCATATTGCAGCCTCTCTGCATATATTTGCCCAACTATTTATGTGTTTGGACATAATGGTAAGAAAGTACCTGCAAGAATAATAATAATGGTAAAAAAAGTAACTTAGTTATTGTATAAGTCCTAGACCTTTTATAAAGAGGACCAAGGGAGAAATTCAAAAGAAAATGCCATAAAGAGACAAAATCTTCTCAAAAAAAAAGAAAAAGAAAAAGAAAAAGAAAAAGAACTCATCCACAACTTCTTTGTCTCCCTTAAGTATAGATGACTATAATGCTTAGCTTAACTTGAAGCAACAATGATAGGAAGTGATATACGGAAATGGCTTAGAGAAAACATCAACAACTTGACCCTCCGATAACACATGAAGCATAGAAATGTGTTGCTTTACTTCTGAATGGTATCTCAGATGTCAACCTCCACATGTGGAAAACATGACTATTAGTTACGAATGTTGCAAGTTTGTCACACTCCATCTCTATGAACTTAGGAATACCTAGCTTATGGAACATGGACTTTAAACACATCTTTACACTAGTCTGAGGCATTGCTCAATACTTAAATTTATCACTGGAATGGGAGACTACGTTTTGCTTCATTCTCCTTTGTGAAACAAGATTGCCACCCTTAAAGGTGTAGAATTTGGTAGTGGACTTCCTATTAGATGTTGACTCTACCGGTTTGCATTTGTTTGCAAACAATAGTCTCTTATTGAGTGAAGACCTGTAGTACATGAAGAGGGAAATGAACCCTTTATTTATAAAGGAGAGGCGAAGGAAAAACTACAAACGGACTCCTCAACAGTATAGAATACCGTAAGCAAACCACGGAGAAACAAGACAAGGAAAAAAATCCAATAGAAAAGACTCTCAACACTCCCCCTCAAACTGGAGCATAAATATTTATCATGCTTAGCTTAGAGCAACACTGGTCGAAGGAGGATTGGGGAAGGGCCCTGGTGAACATGTTTGCTGCTTGGTCATTAAACGACACATGAAGAGTGCAAGTTTATCCCGTATTAGTCATTTCTCAAGTGTAATGATAGCCTACTTCCATGTGCTTTGTCCTTTCGTGGAATATTAGATTGTTGGCGATGAAGATGGATTTCTCACATCTTGTCTCCCTGGGGGCAAGCATCGAAATACCATGATCCTTAAGGATGAAGCGAATCTACATGAGCTTAGAAGTAGTTTGGGCCATCGCCCTATATTCTGACTCAACATTTGATCTAGTTACTACGGTTTGTTTTTTACTTTGTCATGTAACCAAATTCCCTCCAACAAAGATATAGAATTCAGTGGTGGACTTTCTATCCATTGGACACCTTGCATAGTCCGCATTTATGTATGCCACTATGTCTAAACCTTTGCTTTTGGTAAACAGTAACCCTTTTCCTGGCGACTTCAACTATCTAAGAATCATCTTCACAACATCCTAGTGTACTCATCTAGGCATATATATAAATTGGCTTACCTTGCTCACCGCAAGAGAGATATCATGGCACGTGATTGTGACATACAATAATTTTCCTACTAGGCTCCTGAATTGCCTAGCATCGATTTGTCCTGAGTCATCTTCATAAAGGTGTATACTCGGGTCCATGAGGATAGAAGCAGGCTTGGCACCTGAGATGCTTGTCTCCTGAAGAAGATCCACCATATATTTGAAGAACTACTCCACACACATTTCTGGCTACCTTAATCCTAAGGAAGTGTCGAAGGAATCCTAAATCCTTCGTAACAAAATGCTTCGCCAAAAATTGCTTTGTAGCCTTGATTCGAGAGCATCGTTGCTTGTTAATATGATATTAACATACACCAACATCATAATGATCCCTTTGTCAATTTTTTGCGTGGTCTGCAGTGGATTTTTTGAACCTAATCTTCTCAATGACGTTAGATAGCTTTTGAAATCAGGCCCTTGGACTTTTCTTGAGTCCATAAATCACCTTGTGTAGTTTTAGGTACACTCCCCCTTAGACTTAAATTCAAGGGGTTACTGCATAAACACCTTATCTTGAAGATCACCATAGAGGAATACATTTTTGACATTTAGCTTATAAAGGGGCTAATCCTTGTGAAGAGTTACAGAGTTAAGGATACGAATCATAGGCATTTGTGCCATAGGTGAGAAAGTGTCAAAGTAATATATGTCATACGTCTGAATGTATTCCTTTGTTAGCAGACAAGCTTTATGTCTCTCAACAAACCCATTTGGATGATACTTGATAGTAAACATCCTTTTGCATCATACCACTACAACATCATTGCGAGGTGGATCGAGACTCCAAGTTCCTCAGGAGCAAGGTTTTAAAAAATGCGAGGCGGTATCGAGGCGGTTTGCCTTCATCGAGGCGAGGCATAAGCCTCGAGGCGGTCGAGGTGTAAGCCTCAGGATTTACATAAAAAATATAGAAAATGAAATGATATATACTTATCAAGTGCTAACCTCAACCTCAAATGCGTCCTGCTGAAGAGTGGAGCACTGCTGTTGGAGCTGGAGCTTCCCTCGGAGTCTCGGACTTGCGCAGGAGCTGGACCTGCTCTCGGGCCTGTGCTTCTGGAGCTGCATTGCGATGCGCTGCTGGAGCTGCACTGCGCGGAGCCTGCACTGCGCTGGAGCCTGCCGCTGCGCTGCGTGGAGCCTGCGCTGCGTAGAGCGTTGCCGCTGCGTGCTCGCGCTGCTGGCGCTAGAGCATTGTGCTGCGCTGCGTGGTGCTGCTCGCCGGTGGAGGCTGCGATGCGGTGGAGCAGGAGTTGTCGATCTGCTGCGAATATATTCGAGGTGGCGCCTCTCTAGCACCTCAGCGCCTTAACGCCTCAGCCACGCCTCGACAAAGCGAGGCGCACGCCTTGCAGACTAGAGCTAAAGCTTAAGCTTCGAGGCAAATTTGGCATGCCTCGCCTCGAGGTGCACGCCTCGAGGCACATTTTTTTAAACGATGCTCAGGAGTCTAATGCATCCATCTCTTTCTCCATGGCCTATTGCCATTTTGAATCAAAGAGTGCCTCCTGATGTGTGGTAGGCGTCCGAATTGTAGAGAGAGAAAGCAAATTGTTGGTATTAAGGAGTAAGGCTCGCCATAGAGACATACTTGGACATCGGATGCATAGTACAAGATCAGGTGCCCTTTCACAAGGCAATTGACAAATCAATATTGGCTACCTCTAGATCACCTGTCTCACTAGCCTTTAGGCTCAAAATCCTTGGTAGTTATAACCTCAAGTCTTTGAGGGATATCAGAACTTCCCTGAGCAGTAGGAATGTGGATCTCTATAATAGTAGGTTCCGAACTCCCTTTAGGAGTGGATGTAACTAGTTCTAGATGGACCTTTAGAAGGGGTGGTTCTTCCCCCTGAGTCTGATGATGGATATAGGTCCTCTCGAACAAGTTGTCAGGACGACCCCTTGAAGGATGTGGGCCCTTAGGTGATTGTCTCTGTGGCACATCTTATGGTATAGGAAGAGGAATACTAGCTATTTCGTCATGTGTAGGCGTGCTAATTTGAGATTTGAATTTAGAGTAGCAAGGAATTGACTTATGGAACGTAATGTTAGCACTTTTCTAATGTGGAAATGGCAGAGATGTGCCCCTTGGTAGATGTACGACCCATGGAGATCATTCTTGGACCATACACTATTGATGTTGTAGTCGAATGAGGAGCGACAGTTTGAGACATATTTCAAGTTTGACAGATCTTGGCTTATGGAAGAGAGGTTCCAGAGGTAGGTGGATGAGAAGTGATGATCCTTGTAGGCAGATGGTTTAGCGGCGACCTCGCTAGAGAGTAAATTACGAGAGTTGCGGTTGTTTCTAAGGATGTATAAGAAGCAAATTGGAGAAGAGAGGAACATGAAGAATGATGCACAAGTAGAGATTGCGAGATTAGAGAGGGAAGAAGACTTAGGGGTCATATCAAAGGGGGGGACCAACTGGCCAGGGCAGCACACCTGCACGCAGTGCATATGGAGGATAGAAAATTGGAGGTGTAGTCCAGGTAGAGATGGCTAAAGGAATGGACTCCAACACAAAATACTTTTACATGATTGCTTCTGGAAGGAGACAGAGAAATTGGATAGACAAATTAAGGGTGAATGGTAGAATGATACAGAGTATTGTGGCAGGGAGTTGGTAGGCAATGTGGTTGTGGAACATTTCAGGAGCTTCACTAGGAGGAGGATGAGGGGGCGTTGGAGATTGTCGGGGTAGATGTCCTGGCTATTAGTGGGAAGCAGGCAAGGGACCTTATTACGCTTTTCTATGAGGATGAAGTTAGGAAGGCGATTTGGGATTTGAGTGTTGATGCTTGCCCTAGACTTGACGGGTTCCCCATACATTTTTATAAGGAGTTATGGCCTCTCCTTGAAGATGTCTTACAGGTGATTGATGAGTTTGTTGACGGAAATTAAGGCTTCAACATGTTTAATAAATTCTACATGTTCTTACTCCCCAAGAAGGAGGTAAAGGCTATTGAGGAATACAAACTCATTGCGTTGTCTAATGCTATATATCTCATTGTGGCGGAGCTGCGAAGGTCCTTGCCAACAGACTGAGAGGAGTATTGGGAGAGACTGTCGCCTATTCAAACAACTTTTGTCTTGGGCCACAATATTCTGGATGGTTTTGTTATTGCATTGGAGATTCTAGCTTTTTGGAGAGCAATGAGGAGGGCTTTCCTTTGAAAGGTAGATTTCAGCATGGTGCACGACTCGGTGCAATGGTCTTTCATCTGGGTATTCCTGGTGAAAAGGGGGTTTCCCCCTTTGTGGGTGGGCTAGATGAAGCGGTGCATAAGAACGACTTCATTCTCCATTTTTATCAATGGTAACTTGCCAGGTGAATGGATTCAACCACGAAGAGAGGTTAAGCTCCATTTAAGGATTTTTTTTGGATGTTTTGGGTGGAGAGAGAAGAGGTATGGGAATCAAGGTCGGTACCAAACCCCAGTCTAGGACTGTGGCTCTAATACCAATTTAGAAAATGAGCCAAATTAATTTATTCTGTATCCCAATCTCTCAATATATAGAGGTGGAAAAAATACAAAGCAACACAAAAATAAAGAACTACAAATAAGGATCACATAATAATAATAAAGATACAACTCTCTCAACAGTATAGATGGTAGAGCGCTTATTATAAACTTCAAGAATCAGTCTAAGGAAGATGGAGGGAGTAAAAGAGAGCGAGGGAGCAGGTGAGAGCGGAGGAGCGAGTGTGAGGAGTGTGGGAGGGGGAGAGTGGGAAGGAGGGTCGGGGTTGGACCCTGGTCGAGGGACGGTCGAGGCGGAGGAGGGCGATGCTGAAGGTGACTTGCTTCAAATGCCGAGGGCTGGGACACATGGCGCGTGATTGCAGGGATTTGGTGCGGTGCCTCAGGTGTGGGAAGCTGGGCCACTGAAGGGCATCTTGTGCGGAGCTGCGGCGAAGCGTGGATGCAGCCACGCGAGGAGTGACGCTCCCATCCCCGCCGGAGGGGGTGCCATTGGTCGAGGTCGAAGCCCCGTGGTCGGAGGAGTTCGGATTGATCGAGAAGGCCCTCACGTCGGCCTTGGTTGGCGTAGTGGCAGAGGTTGCGTAGGGCTACAGGAGTTGGAGACCAAGGTCGCCAAAGTGTTGGGGGGCGAGCTTTTGGGTCTGAGGCTACAGACGGTAGGGAAGGAGAAATTCCTGATGGTGGGGACTTCGTTAGAGGTGGCGGAGAGGCTCCTCTTTAGGGAGTTTCGATGCTTAGGAGGAGTGGTTCGATGGCAATGGGCGGTGAGGTCGGACGGCGCGATCAGAGAGCGCCCGCCGCGGAAGGTGGAGGTGGTGGTAGGCCTGGTGGGGATACCTCTCTTTCTCCACACCCGGCAGGTCGTCGAAGCGGTGGTGTGAAGGGCTCGGTTTCGGTAGTGGGCACCTCGGTGCGGTGGTGTGAAGGGCTCGGTCTCGGTAATGGGCACCTCAGTACGGTGTGGGCCGTGGTGGAGATGCGACCAGGCATGGCATTGTGGAGGAAGGTAGCGCTGCAGTTAGGGAACGTGCCGTGGGTTGTCCTAGTCCAGCTGGAGGAGGGAGGCCCGAGGTCCTTTGCGGAGGTGCTGAAGCAACCGGCTGGAGGCATTGTGACGGAGAGGAGTGGTTCGGCTTGCAGGGTCGTATGGAGGCCATGGGTCGCTAGGGAGAGGGTTGCGTCGTGGGCTGAGTCGGCAGCTCCGGAGCGCACACCCCTCGAGGTGCATCTCTCGAGGGGCACAACAACGCGAGATGGGTTGGGATTCGAGGCTCATGTTGGGGGACACGGGAGTCGTGCGGGGCTGCCGAGGTGTCGCGGTGGGAGGAGGGTGCATCAAAGAGAGGTGGCGCATTAAAGGCCATGTCGACCTCGAGGGAGGGTTTTGTGCGGCGCATTGGAGCTTTTGAGGCGAGAGTGAGGTTGGACCCGAGTTCGGATCCGCTCCCGGACTCGATACCCCTTCGCACCTCTGTTTTAAGTGGCCCGCGGAGAGTCCTTTCGATGCTGAGGCGCGACACATCGACCTCTGGGGAGCAGAGGAGGCTGGAGCGCAAAGGTTGGGCGGCGGCATCTACTCTCGGTGGGAGCAAGGGTGCGATCAACACGACCAGGTTCCTCCATCGGAGGATAGAGAGGCTCTGGTCGACAGCATGAGGACCCCCCACGGCGCGAGGGGGATCGGATGGAGCTCCTCCAATGCAGGTGGATCCCTCGTCTAGTGGTGGAGGTCAAATGGGTTTTGGAGGTCCTCGCCGAAGCAGTGAGGATGCCAATGCGCGAGGAGGATCAGCTGGAGCCCACTCGACGCAGGCGAACCCCCTGTCTGGTGGTGGAGGTCAGGGGGCGTAGAGGGGCTTCGTCGGAGCTGCGAGGTCGACGTTGGCAGCGCCACCCTCGACGATGTTGGCGTACGACTCTTCCCGGAGGGGAGGACGGAGCCCTCTGGGCCGAAGGGGCACTGTGAGGAGGCCATGTCGGTGGGGACTGTGGAGGAGGGTCAGGTGCAACTGAAGGTGGGGGCTGATGTCGAGGGGGGCAGTGTGGGCGGCAGCGAGGGGGAGAGGTAGGTGGGAGGTGTGGGGTTGACAGGAAGGGGGGAGAGGAGTTCTGGGGATCAGGGAGGAGGGTGGGCTGATGCCTGCAAGGAGAGGGAGGTGGAGTGGGTGGCTGAGGGGGTCGATTTTGGTCGTGTGAGAGGGGGTGGTGTAGTTGGGGCCCCATGTTGAAGGTCCTCACGTGGAATGTGAGGGGTCTTTGTGACCCCTCTTGTAAGGGGATGCTGAGGTCATACCTGTCTAAGTGGAACCCGGATGTAGTGTTTCTTCAGGAAACAAAGTTGCAGGAGTGTGATCAGAGATTGTAGGGAGAGATTGGGGGGAGCCTAATGCGGGGTTTCAGGGCTATGGATGCAGTAGGGAGATCTGATGGGGTGATTGTCAGTTGGAAAGAGGACCTGTTCTCACTGGTGGATTCGAAGGTGGGGGTGGGCATGGTCATGGTGCAGATGAGGAGTGATGGGCTCGTGGTGACGTTCTCGTTGGTTTATGGGCCTAGGATGAAGCTGGAAGGAACCAGGCTGCGGGGAGCTATCAGGGGAGCCTGTGGCTCATTGGAGGGGGCTTCAACGTCACCCTTCTGGCGGAGGACAGATCGGGGGGTCGGGGAGGCAGGGACCGAGGCTCAGAAGAGCTCACAAGTCTTGTTGCGGAGTATGGGTGGCAGGATAAACCCCCCACCTCTTGTGCTTTCACGTGGAGGAGTTCAGGGGGCCTGATGTCGAGGTTGGATCGCTTTCTATGCTCGGTGGAGTTGGCCGAGATCTTTCCGATGGCAGGGGCTTGCTCTTTGGAGAGGCCTTTCTCTGATCACGCCCTGCTGATGTGGGAGTTTGGCGTGGGGACTTAATGCGGTATGTATTTTAAGTTTGAGAGGGTGTGGTTGCTGGAAGAAGGTTTCAGAAGCATGGTGGAGAACAAATGGAGGGATTTGCATCCGGACAGGTCGGCTGCTGCGAAGCTGGAGGCGAAGCTTCAGGAGTTGAAGCAATTTTTGAAGGAATACAGAAAGCAGTTGAAAGAAGAGTGGACCAAGTTATGGGACGAGGTGTGCTTGCGGAGGTTCAGAGACTGGATGGAATGGAAGACCAAAGACTGATGATGGGAACGGAGAGGCAGGACAGGGCGGATCACATGAAGGTCATTCAGGAGGAGGATCGGAAAGCGGAGGAGTGGAGAACTAGATCCAGACAGAAAATGGGCCAAGGAGGGAGATTCCAATACCAGGTTTTTCCATATGATGGCTTCAACCAGGTGTAGGAGAAATTTGATTGAAAAGCTATAGGTTGGCGAGGCGGAGTTTTCGGGTAGGGAGTCAGTGGGAAGGGCGGTGACAGATTATTTTAAGGAGTTTATGGGGCAGAGGAGAGGTGGGAGATGGAGATGGAGGGGACTGGGGGCTTCGGCTATGGGAGCGGAGGAAGCAGAGAGGTTGGTAGCGCCTTTCATGGAGGACGAAGCCCGTAGGGAGGTTTGGGGTTTGAACACTGAAGGGTGTCTGGGACCGAACGGCTTCCCGATACTCTTTTTCAAGGAGTTTTGTTGCTGTTGAAGGATGAGATGATGTATGTCTTGGCGGAATTCAGGGAAGGCAACAGGGGTTTCAACATATTGAACATGTTCTACTTGTTCCTGCTATCTAAGAACGATGGGCAGAGACAATTGAGGAATTTAGATCGATCAAGCTTTCGAATGCGGCATACTTGATCATATAAAAGATACTAGCGAATAGGCTCAATAGGGTGATTGGCAAGGTGGTATAAGAAGTGCAGACTGCCTTTGTCCTGAGGAGATGCATTCTAGACGGTTATGTTGCGGCAATAGAGATCTTGGCGCATTGGAGGAGAGAAGGAAGGCCTTCCTGTGGAAGGTGGACTTCGCAAAAGCCTACAACTTGGTGGAATGGTCCTTCCTGTGGGCGGCCATGGCTAAGAGGGGCTTCCCACAGGTCTAGATTAGATGGATGAAGCAATGCATCACCACGGCATCTTTCTCGGTTCTCATTAATGGGAACCTGGCAGGAGGTTGGATCTAGCCAAGGAGAGGCATGAGGCAAGGGTGTCCCTTAGCGCCTATGCTTTTTGTGTTGGCAGCAGACGCCCTGGCAAGGGCTACTGACAGAGCGAGCGTGGCAGGTCTGCTATAGGGTTTCCCTCTGGAGGGTAGGGAGGGCATTTCGGTCCTGCAGTACGCGGATGATACTCTCTTCTTTGTCGAGGGGACGGTGGTGGAGGCAAGGCGATGCCGTATCATCCTAGAACTATTATGTGAAGCGTCAGGTATGCAGATCAACTACTCCAAGTCTTTGTTCATTTCAACATGGATGTTGGGGAGGCAGGGGTGTGTTCGGAAGCTCTGGGGACGGGTGTAGGGGCCCTTCCCCTCAGATACTTGGGGCTGCCCTTGACAGGTAGGAGGATCTCGACGCAGGATTGGACCCCGTTGATAGAGAGGATTGATGGTCGACTGTCGGGATGGGCGTCCAAGCTGTTGTCTAGAGGTGGGCAGCTGGTCCTCCTTAAGGCGGTTCTCTCGGCGATACCAGCCTATTTATCTTCGGTGGTGAAAATTTCGAGGAAAATTGAAGACAAGATTACCAGCTGTTTAAGAAATTTCTTCTGGACTAATTATGGAACATGAGGGAGGCGGGCGAAGTTGGTGGCTTGGAGTGAGGTGTGCTCGCCATTTAGGGAGGGGGGTTTGGGAGTCATGGAAGTAGGGAGAATGAATGATAGCGTCCTGACGAAGTGGATTGATAGGTTGCTTGCGGGAGAGGTTTCCCTGGTGGGAAGGGTCCTGCGTTCTTGTTACGGTAGACCGGTGGGTTGGGAACTCCTCGCCTCACCCCCTAGAGGAGCCTCCCACTACTTGAGGAGTTTGTCGTTGGTGGCACCGAAGGTCCGACCTTTCTTCACCTCGATGCTGGGATCAGGTGAGGCTTTTAGGTTTTGGACGGATGACTAGACGGGTTCTGGTGTGTTGGCGGAGCGATTTCCTAGACTTGCGGCGTTGGTGGTTGACAGGAGAGCCTTGGTGGCGGATGTTTGGAGCGGCACGTGGTGCCCAACTTTCGTGGGCAATCTGTTAGATCAAAGAGCTAGAGAGGTGCAAGAGCTCATGCAGGAACTCCAGGAGTGGCAGCCTGAAGATGGTACAGACCTGTTTGGGTGGGAGGAAGGGGATTTCTCGGTACATGATGTGTATAGAAGACTTGGCAGCTCGAACACGCTTGGGGATGTGACCTAGTCAGGGATTGCAGGCAACTCTGGGAGGCCTCCTGCCCGTTGAAGGTTAGAATTTTCGCTTGGCTCCTTAGGAGAGGGAGACTGATGACTAGGAAGTGGAGAGCCCGTTGGGTATCAGACGCAGACAGATCTTGTCCACTTTGTGGTCAAGCGGAGGAGGATTTTGACCATATTTTCTTTGCATGCTTGGTGGCGACACGGACTTGGGAGCAAATAGGGGATCGGTGGTGGGCTCTCGGTTCTCATGTGGATTTCTAGCGGTCGTTCAGATGTGGTGGAACCAACAGGGAGCATCAAGTGTTTCGGTCGAGGAGGGAACTGGCCAGACCTTTGGCGGTCTTGTGGGTTATTTGGCTAGGGAGGAATGCCGTGGTTTTTAGGGGGTAGCGCCCTTATGTGGAGAATTTTGTTGAAGCTGCGATGTCTTTTATTTTGGGGTGGAGCACTGGTTTATGATGTAATTTATCTTCACGTTTTGATTAATGAATTCCTGGGTGGTATCTAAAGGATCACCACCCTTTTTCCTATGAAAAAAAAAAAAAACTTCAAGAATCATGGTACATTTGGAGAGATCGGGAAAGAATTAATTCTAGTGAGAAGCTATGGCCCTTATGTAAATAGGTCTAGTGGAGAAATTACAAAGTGGCCCACATGCAAATGAAAAAATGCAGATAACATTAATTCATGCACTGAGCATGGGGAACCCTTAAAGATAACAATGACCTTTGAGATTTGCAAAATAAACTGAAAGACGAGACCTTTCTCGCTTGGTGCTGCACTATGCTCCACTTCTGCAAATGAGAGTTTCCAATGGAATGGCTGAACCACACTTTCTGTTATAAGGCATGGGGCAAAAGAATCATGACTTCTTTGCTCCTGTACCCTCTTATTCCAGAGCATGACTATTGCCTACGGCTCAGACTTCACCATATCCTTCCTATATTCTTACGCTCTCCTTGACCTGCTAAAGGAGAACTCATACCTTACCTGCTGTACGGACACACTTCTCAGAACTTAACCTGCTACTACAACAGCACTGAGGGGCATTTTCCATTAGAAGATACCAATGAAGGAAGGAGGGAGTCTCAATCTTCTACATCCCTGAGGTTCGAGTTTGATAGCGATTGAAAGACTGCTTCTCTCTTTCTTTCCAAGGAACAGTAGGAGGGAATGAAGACAAACTGAACTAATCTGTGATGTAATTATTTAGGCAAGTTTATCTTTTACTGAGCAAAGGGCAGTACAACTTTGTCATTGCCAACCATGGGATTTTAGTATCTACAGAAGTTAAAAATAAGCTTTACAGATATTTGGGACAATGGCTTAACCTTTATGCCCCAAAGGAAGGGTCCAAACAATTTTAGAGAAACTATGCAGTCTTTAAAATCCTCTAGATTGCAGGTATTAGATCCAGGAGTTGCTAGGCCATACAGCTAAACAAGAACAAACTACTAGTAAGCATGTTATCATTAGAGCCATGGAGCCTTGGAAAAGAAGCACACATAATCTTAAGATCGATTGTCTTTGAAATGAGGGTGGTATCTAAAGTCCAATTAAATATATCTACACAAATAGCATGCTAAGACCCACAAACTATAAAAGCCACCATCTAGGTTCCGGTAACAGTTTGGCTATCTTAGCTAGTGAGCATCAATATACTTCAACATGAGGGCAGTAACCAACATCTAATTAGAAAAGTTATATCCTTTCACAACAAAAGGAGAAAGGTTACACCTATAGCATTCAAAAAACTGCGAATTATACGACAAAGCAGCATCAAGGTTCTGGTATCTAGTAGATATGGGTATCTCATTTGGGTACTTTCTAGAATGATTGCATCACCTGACCACATTCTTTATGTTTCATTTGCAGGATTTCTCTCTTTTGTGGACTTTGAAAGGTCATGAACATAGGATCACGGCCATCCTTGCAGTGGAGGCTGTGCGAGAGCAAGTATTATGCATAAGTGCAGACAGTGGAGGTTTCATTTTTATTTGGACAATTGGGTTTTCAACAGGGCAAGCTCTTCTAAGGCAATGGCGTGAACATAACGATTGGTGTTATAGTGGTGTTCATTCTCTAGCTGCCTTGGGATCTCAGTATATTTACACTGGCAGTGGAGACAAGTCCATAAAGGCGTGGTCCTTGCAGGTTATTTTCCTTTAGCATACATAAGTTTTTGTGTACTATAGTACATGAGTTACCTGTTGAATCTGATGAAATCCTCACCATCATCATGCTAAACATTTCATCAATAGGTGAAAGTGGCTGAATGAATTTTTCCTTTTTTTTTGTGTGTTTCTCAATTTCATACTCTGGCTATTCGCTTTTAAATGAACTTTCCTTTGAATTACCTAACAGGAAGCTAGTTATTTTTCAACTTAGTTTTTCCTTGTTCTAAATTTCTGTTGATTAGTATTGAGGCATAACCGGAACCAGTTAGGGCATTTTTTTTTCATAGGAGTACAAGGGGGAACAAAAACACATATCCCTCATTTCTTTTCTTTGTTTGGACTGTGGATGAGTAAATTACAATCAGAATAATCCATCCACCCCATCCTTTATTCCCACAAACATCGGATTACTCATTCCTGCCAATCCCCCAACCACACCACCCACCCACTGCAAAAAAAAAAAAAGAAGAAATACCTTACTTTTCTTTGTTCTTGATGGGCCCCGAGGGTTGCCGTCAAGGTCACCGATGACTCTCAAAGAATTTGACGGAGGAAACGTAACATAGCCACAAACGAGCAATCTCAAGCAATCCACACAAGGGAAACATGGGGATTGATTACCCAGTTCCACCGCAAGGGATATACGTCTGGGGGGAGAGTAAGGCTCCTGAAAATCCACTATAAATGGTGGTGTTACAATCTCTCGGAGTCTCTCTCGGATTGCATCTCATGGATTGTCTAGGAGAGAGCCTCGAAGGGTCTCCCTCCTCTATTTATAATACAAGAAAGTATCTTAGCGTGGTAAAATCTTCTTCAGCGATTTTATTGGACTCTTTGGCAGGTCCGTTGTCAGGACATGGCCATCAGTAATGCCATGGTTATTTCTAACGTGGGTGTCATGGACTTTTTCCATCACCTCTCTGGTTTTGGCCAAATCAGATCCTTTGGCGGGTCGGGCAAGGCGGATCCAGATCCAAGAGTCGATTGTGCTTTATTCTGCAAGGGCTATTTTCATCCCACATCAGTACCCAATTGCGTTCCCCCTTCCACCACCTCCCACAATATATCCTCATGGCACAAGATATACATTGCACCCATCTACTTGCCCATGACTGACTAACCCCTCAATCTGCATTGCCTCTGCCGCTTTTCAACTCAAAAAACCACATCTGGACATGATGAAGTGATCCTGTTGGACTGCCAAAGGCTTCCATTGGTCTCAGCCTTGCTGCTGGTAGAAGGTAGAGGGGTAAGTAGAGGGTAATGGTCACCGTGGAGTAAGGGGAAGTAGACTGATGGGAGAGGTGGGCGCAGCAATGCCCATATGAATGGAAAGACTGGAGGGTGAGAGGAGAGGAACTATGACATTGTCGAGGGAGGGAGAAAGGGGAAGAGCAGTGTTGGGAACTTGGAAGGGAAAGCCAAGACCCATTTCGTTATATTTAATATATAATACTTGTTTGATGTGTGTGTGTGTGTGTGTTGAGAACCTGGAAGGAGACTACAACCTGGGATCAACAATTTGATGTGTGTACATGCATGTGTTTGTTTGAGAATGTTACAATAGTTTATGTTAAGTTTAGAGCAATAACTTATGATTTAGGGTTGAATTACTTATAATATAAAAAAGTTAGTGGCCAAACTGCTAAGAAGTTCGATGCATCTTATGATTTAGGGTTGAATTACTTATACTATAAAAAGTTAGTGGCCAAACTGCAAAGAAGTTTGATGCCATTCTTACAATCACATGTTTGTATCAAACACTTAAAAGGAATTGAGTTTCTCTTCAATGATTCCATTCCTATGCCTAACCAAACAACGAATAGAAAGATCTCTTCCCTTCCGTTCTTTAATTCATTCCATTTCTCAAATAATTTGATTCCATCGCAATTCCATGAATGCAAAACAGATGCACCATAAGCTTTATTTTCAGGTTTCATGCACGAGGCAAGGACCTTGCATGCGGTGGCGCATGGTCTGGGAAGTGTGTTGCGCGTGGAGGAGCAAGGCACCATGTGCAAGAGGGCATAGCAGGAGCACCCCATGAGCTTTGGTGCGTGGTTGGTAGGGAAGACTTGTGCATGGTGTGCAGTGGGCAGAAGACCCCTGTGCTGTGTTGTGCGATTGGTAGGGTCAGCAGTTGCACGATTATGTGCTGTGGGTGGGAAGGGCCACGTGCATAGGTGTGCTGTGGCTACCCCCTCTCTACATGCATGCGAAGAGGCTGTGCATGTGTGGAAAGGGGTGGCGGCAACGGTAGTGGACCCTCTCTCTCTCTTGTGGGGCCTAGGGTAAGGGTTTCTTTCTTTAGGATGATATCATGTGGAAATAAAATAGTGCCTCATTGAAATAGAGAATCCCAACTCCTTTAATATAGAGAGTAGGGTTAGAACATTTGCATAAGAGATCCAAAGGAAATAAAAAATAGCACATGAATAGAAACTAAGTAAGACTCTTGAAGCTAATTAAATAGACTTAACCTGATACTCTACCAATATTTATGTTGCTCTTAAATGAAGTTCCTGATGAAAATTGCCATTAGATCTTTGAAAATTGGGAAGCCACCTATCTTTTTGGACTTAGTTTCTTTTTCATTACTTTACATTTGTGTAGGTAAATATTGATACATAACCAGAACGATCATGCACTGCCTTTATGTGTTTTTCTCTCGTTGAATATTTTTTTGCAAAGTTTCACCCATTGATACTGTGCGCCAATGCTTGGGTGAGGTAATGTGAGTAGAGACCCAGGGCACAAGGGTTTTCCAAAATCAGTAGCGAATGAATGCTCGTTTTAAGCATATTTTTGGACTTGAGTGCATGGTTCAGTATCCTGTTTGTCTAGATTGGGATTTGGGCTCCAAGTTATACTCGAAATTGACTCTTCTCCTGATTTGTGTCATTTTTCATAACAATTCCTGTGCTAGATACTGCCAAGGGACGTATATAATGTTCCTTGTCATGTGTTGCTATGTTGAAGAGAATCTATACTCTGCATCTGTTTTGCAAAACATGTAATGGACCGACCTTTAGGTTTAGACCATAGTAATTGATAATACAAGCTAGCCTCTAGGAAAGTTTGAGTGATCGTTAGGTTCATTTTCTGTTAATGAATATGGATGAAATGAAAGAATGGGAATAGATATTAGATATCTAAGAAGGTGGAAACAGAAAGCTAGAACTGACAAACATCATCATGCATGGGTTATCCCCTCATCTGCTTCTACACTGTACTGTGCTCGCCAATGCCAAATTATCAGGCATTGTTCTTCCATTTGTCCTACCTGTGCTGAAATGCCCCTACAAGTTACAAATTTGTGGGCTAAAAACAACATAACTGGAACCCTTTGGGTCTTCTGTTTGATGGAACATTTTGTCTGAGTATAAAATATAAAGATCTTCCCAAATTTTAGGAATTCTACTCAATGAGTAGACCAAGAGAAGATCTGAATAATGGGAATTCCAATCGTGACGGTTACTGGCATGGAATATCATGCTGGAGACATGCCTTCAGTATTTGCAATTCGATTAAGTTGCACACTGGTACACAAAGGTCTCATCAGAATTAGAGGAAATTAACTGCATAGTGGCGAAATTCTATCAATATGATGTTAAACCATCAAAATTGAAACATACTAGTGAAATTTCGCTGATATGGACCCAAATGGTTGACATATATCAACATTAATTATCATTGTGAATATTTTTATAATTTTTCGTACTTTTTAGACTGTAAAAGGTCTAGATGACAAAATAGTAGAGCACGAGTGTATTGGGGAAAGGCTAGGAGGTCTTATTTGGCTAGAATTAAGGTATTTGGGGTCAATTTTCTTCGATTTTGACTTAATTTAGTTGGTAAGTTCTAACAGCTTGGTGGTAGAAGCAAAGTAGAAATACCATGAATTGTGATTGTTGATCATTTTCCATATTTCATAGTCATAATTATCAATTATTGGTACTAAATACTAACTACTACTCAGCATTACTTAAGTATTACTAAGCATGGAATTACTAATTAAGTACATACTTAGTATTATAGTAACTACTAATTAGTCTAATATTAATTAATAAGTGGTAAATAGTAAATTCTTGATTAGGGGAAGTGGTGATATACATTTTGTGTTATGTTTCAGAATTGGAATGATAAGCTTTGTTTCCATTAAGAAGTATTAAATGAGTGTTTGCATGTTTGTTAGATGTTATGGTATCAAGTTCTCTCTTTTTTGAGCAAATTTCTTATTTTTCTAAAGTTTGATAGATGTGCCTCAGCATGCTGAAGGTGTGCCTCCATTTTTTATCACCGAAGTCATTGAAATAGCACCATCAGTTTATATCCATTTCTTTGACATGCCTTTGGCATGCCACCAAAATACACGTTTTCAAAACCATTGAAACAACATCGAAATCGACATGTCGAACTTGGCTGTTGGCAATGATTTAAGTTATGAAGAACAGGCTTGTCATCTTGGTTCTTTTGGGAAATGCAACTCATATTAACAATCTCCAAAGCATTCTATGAGATCTAAAGGAACTTCTAACTTTCAAAGACAAATGAAATAGATCTACTGGACATGTTAGGTTTGAGTGTTTTCCTATTTTGACATTTATCTTCTCCCAATTGGTCCAGACCTACTTCTAAATTACCAGTAATACATTGATAAAACACCCCCAACTATTTCCTTTTCTCTTGCCTGTTAACCTTAATTTTATACGGTATTTAGCACCTCCTATATGCCCATATTCTTGCTGTTTTTTCGTGATCATGTCAATTTTAGTTTATCTACCAATTGCACTTGCCTTGATAAGTTTCTGTGCATATACTTATATTGTCCTAATGTAACCTTTTTATTTACCTATTTCAGGATTACTCTCATTTGTGCACAATGACAGGTCATACATCGAGGGTGTCTTCCTTGATAGTGGCTCAAGGAATTCTTTATAGTGGCAGTTGGGATGGAACAGTCCGTCTATGGTGGCTTGACGATCACAGCCCTCTTGCGGTATTGGGGAATGACTCACCTGGTCTAGGTTTCTCTGTCTTGTCACTTGCATCTGATGGTGACTTGCTAGTTGCATCTTATGAAAATGGACATATGAAGGTTTGTGTTCCTTGCGGAGCTGTGAAGTTGACCTGCTTTCACTTTATTATAGAAGCAATACTATGATTATTTTTTCAGACAAGGAGAACACAAAGGGCAGCAGTTTTTGAAGCATTGTGCTCTTTTAAGCTTTTGATCACTTATTGAGAGCAGCAGTTTTTGAAGCATTGTGCTCTTTCCAGCTTTTTGTCACTTAGCTGCGCATTCTTGATGAAGTTAATATTTAATTATTTTTAAAAAAGTTAATATTTAATTATTTTTTAAAAAAGTTAATATTTAATTGACTGGTGGTTCCCAGGCATGGAAACGTACAAGCAATGCACATGCACCACCTTAATCTGCTTCCTCAAATGATCATTCTTGTGAAAATCTAAGAAGCTCATTGGAATGTGCATGCGTATATTTTCATGATTTGTCTTTGTTGGTTTTGGATTTGCATATTGGTGTTTTGTGCTCCAAATCCATCCCGAGTACTGGCTGGTGGTGCTAGAAAATGTGACTGCATTGTTTTCATAGTTGTCCTATTGTTGTTGGTTTATGCATTTGATTTCCTTGTACAGTTGGTTTCTTTATTTATATGAGTCTCACATATGTTGTTGCTAAAGCAAGGATATCTGACCGGTCTAAAGCAAGGCTATCTCCCTGGTAGTTGTTATACATAGCCTACTAAACATTGCCGATCCTTTTCTCCAGGTCTGGAGAAATGATGCACTTGTTTGGTCAGAGCAAAACCATAATGGTGCAATTTTTGCCGTGCAAATGAAAGGGAAACAGTTTCTCTCAGGGGGTTGGGATAAGGTTATTAAAGTCCAGGTATTTCTCCAAGATAAAACTTCTCAAATAAACTGGATATTTCTTTTTGTTTAGCTGATTATTGGTTATGTTTATTTTTGTTGACTGAGATTTAAATTTTAGGAGCTGTTAGGGAATGAACGTAAGGTAGATTTGAGAGATGTTGGTAATATTCCATGTAACTCTGTCATCACATGCCTTCTATCTGGTCAAGAAAAGCTGTTTGTTGGTTTATCTAACAAGGAGGTCAAGGTATGTTTCACTCTCTTATTCACCATGGGCATAGTATTTGTTTATGCAACTTTAATGACTTTAATTATGGTTGCATATTTATGTGTTTCCTATAATGTGGATATTGCATAATTTACTTCAACCAGCCAGAAAGTAAGTCTTCCACAAACTGCCTTTAGATGCTACATTTAAGGTGCTTTACCCTGGACAATAAATGAATTTTCTAGTTTAAAATTGTCTGACGTGAGTTATGAATTACTTCAATAAATTGTAAAACAATCAAAATATGCTGAGCCTGACTCGATTGAAGGTTCTATTTAGTTGAAACAATCAATTCTTGCTTGCATTCCGCTATAAGAGGTAACTGGATCAAGCTGCCTCATTATATGCTTATTTCCTGGAATTCATGGACACAAAAAAGGGGACTGGGTAACCCCAATTGTGAACCAACCGGGTATTCTAGAGGCACCCAGTATGTTCCTCTGATCAGTCATTGAGTCACTTTCTTTTAAGATGCCTAGGATTCAAAAATCATGGTATTTAGATGGAAGACCAACTATTCAACCACCAGATAATTTGTGTGAGTCCATGGAACATAAATACCATTCAGTGGAGTAAATGCCATTAACGCTGGCTTTAGTGATATGGGATTTATACATATCTATGCAAATTTCAACTCATATATCAGTACACATCATGACCATGACATGCCACTGCATCATAAATTGTGTGAGATTCTCTGACTGCATGCTGAAGAATTTTATTGTTGTCATAAATCATAAGAAGCAGAGGTTGTAGTTTGGTTAAACTAATTATTCTGAAGAATTTAGGGCTTACTGCATTACTGGCAAATATCATAAGAGTTGAGGTTGTCATTTGGTCTGAGTGGTCTGAGTGGTCATTTTCCGGTCTGTTATCGTCCCCGATAGCATTCCTCATCCTTTCAAAAAAATTATAAGGTACAAAATATAGTTGTCTTGGATATAGAATTTGGATACAGAAGCGATGTTGTAGTGATACAGCATCATTTTATATTGTAACTGGAAAACAACCCCTGGCAAGAAGTTTGCAGCAACTGCGTCTACCTTAGATACCATTTAGAAGACTGTCAATATGCTGTTCAGGAGTGGTCACAAGTCAAAGCTGATGCTGAAGTAGTTAGTTTTTTGGTTTTCTTTCTTCATGCGAGATTTGTAATGCTGGGGGACTGAAACTTCAAATGCCTATTATAACCTTAAATTGGAAAAGTGTGAGATTCAAATGATCATAATAAGAGTCATGGATGAAGATGTATTTCCAGTCAATCCTCTCATCTAAACTTTTCCTGCTTCTTTGCTGTATATACATCTGCTGGTGCTAAAACAGTAGCCAGGGTTTATTCTGCCATGACTTTTTTGATAGAATGGGTGAGGCCACTTCCGTGGACTACGTCCAAACTTCCCTTATTTAGTTTTTCTTTTAAATGCATCATTTGTGCATCCCAGTGAAATTTGTGCCTTACAGGTGTCGGTAATCCCAAGCCTTTTCTTTCTTTTTTAATTTTCCCAGGGCAGACGTAGATCTTTGAGGTTGATGTCTTGTTGACAAAAACTAAAAGAATAATTTAAATATATGGTACTTCCTAAAATCCTGCATTTGTCAAGAGAACAAGTAAATTTTATAATAAAGTTTTGAAGGCATCTTATATCTCAAGTTTCCTTTTCCCTGTTTATAAACGTTCCGCTTCAATGCCCTTTGTAGGTATATTATTATAGCTTAAGTTAGAATTCTATTGTACAAAATATACATCCAGCAGCCTGCCTGATGGATCTGGAGCGTTTTAGAGAGGATTCAGAAATGGTGCAGGCTTGATAAGGTATTGTTTTTCCTTAAATACTTTGATGTATATGGTATGCATATCTATATGTACTGTAAATAAATGGACAACCATTGTATTGTCAACTATATGTCTTCCTATTTGTGCAAATGTAACCCCAAAAAACCATTCTTCACATGAACTACATCCCTCTGTTTTTCCCCGACTTCTGGCTGCTACTTGTCTCTTGAACCTTTTCAAAAAATAAACATATGCTTTGTTGCTTTGGTTACCCCATTGCGGCTAACCTAGATTGATATGGATGAGGTGAAGTTGAAGGATATAATGGACTTCATGAGCTTTCCATGGTTTATCAGTAAAACAGAAATAATAAATGTACACGGATTGCCGGAACAATTTATTGATTAGGTGAATGAAAGAAAAAGTTTCATTCTTCCGCTTTTTTTGTTATTATTTTAGGTTTTTTTGTAGATACCTCCAATATCTTTGGATATTACACTTTGTTAGATCCCCTTCGGTCTAATGTTTCTATATTTTATCATTCTTAGTTGTTGCTTAGAGTGGATTGTAGTTTGTATTATTTTGTTAAGGAGCATTCTTGTAACTTTTCCACTTCTATATATTAAAAGATAGGGTTATGGAATAAAGCAACTTTGTACATTTGTTCTAACTTGCTATTTGAGCGGTAGTCCTGGGTTGGTGTTGATACCTTTCTTGATCCTCATGCTTCATTTCTTCTCCACCTTCAATCGAATCAACTCTTCTCTTCGTTGTTTAGCCTTGTTTTCTCCTGTTTGAGCCCTACAAGTGGCACTGTCGGACGCCATTTTTTTTGTTGTCGACAAAAGGCAGCTCGCACTGGGTTGGCACCATTGATGGGGCAGGGGGGGGGGGGGGGGGGGGTTCACCTGACCTTAGCCTATTGGCAGGACCTCCTCCGGCGGTAGTTCATCGACCCCCTCACTGTAGGCGATGCCTCCTCCTTCCAACGCCATCGTCAAGTACTTCCTATTGAAGGGGCCTCTTCCGACCGGTGTTCCTTGTTTAGTGGGATCTTAGGGCTTGTCTAGGTTCTCCTATGTCCAGTGGCCATCGGCAGGAGGCTGACCAATCATTGGAGCGCCACCAGGTCACCTTCTCCTTTGCTTGCAGCAGGGTTCTTTGGGGTAGCGCAAGCCTTACATAGCCTCTAGTGACCCTGTAAGTCGTTCTATGACCTACTGCAGGTGTCGCTCGATCCGTGGTTGGTCATTATAATGCCAACAAGGATCGACTCTTGAATCTAGATCAGTTTTGATGGTTTGGTTTTTGTTCTTATACCAACGTGAATATTGGTTGTGGTTTGGATGAAGCAAGATGGTATTCGAAGGTTCATTTGAAGTGACATTGGAGCATGTTCTTGAGATAGAGGGATACCGAAACCCCTTCTTTGGTCCAATGGAGAAATTGAATGAGATCAATTTGTCTGATGGTCACAAATCTTTTCAATGACAGTAGAAGGTCATGATAAGGAGCATGTTCTGTTTTAACCAAAACCAGTGAAGATAGAAAATAATGCTTTTTGGAAGAGGGATGATGCCATGGTTCGTGCCTAGATCATGAACTCTGTCACCTTGAGAATTGGGGATGAGATAATACACTATAAGACTGCCCAAAAGATGTGGGAGAGTCTGGAAGCTATATATGGGAAGAAGGAAGTTCTTACTGCTAAGCATTGGGCTTTGGCTACACTAGGAGAGACATATAATATTGTAAAGGAAGTAGATTGGCTTGTTGACTGAGGCGCATTCTGACATATTTGTGATGATGCGAGACAATTTTCCACTCCATTCGGTCCCATCAGGTAAAACTGTGTAGGTTGCTAATGGGCGACATCATCCCATAGCTAGTCAAGGGGAGGTTCGTGTGGCTCCACACATGAAGTTGGAGAATGTTTTTGTGGCTCCAAACTTCCCACTGAGTCTTCTTTCGGTTAGTAGGATCATAAAGGAGTTGAATTGTAGCGCAATCTTCAATGCAATCTCTCTCCCTTCAGGAAGTGCTTCCAGCTACTTATGGCATCTTCAGTTTGGTCATCTCCTCCTGCCTAAACTCCGAAGAATGCTGCTACAAATTTCTCCGATTGTCACCTTCCAATGTGCGGCATGTCAACTTGAAAAGCACCATAGGAGTGCCTTACCAAGGAGACAACATTGGAGATCTCAAGCCTTGTTCCAGTCACTTCATCTCCCATTTCACTTGGTTTTTCTGTGTTAAAAGTGAAGTTTGAAGTTGGCGATATAATTTGTGCCTATGGCTGAGATACGGAATCAATTTGAAGCGAAGGTGAAAATCATTTGGTTAGACAATGCTCTAGAGCTATGCACCACCTCCCTGCGTGCTTTCTATTGGGAGTATGGAATCATCCATAAAAGAGTTGTCTTCACGTATCTCAGCAGAATGGTGGCAGAATGAAAGCATTGGCATATCTTAGATGTTACAAAGACATTCTTGATTTAGAACGGATAAATATTGGAGTGATGTAGTGTTGATTGAATGTTATCTTATCAAGTGGATGGCCATCTACGATCCTTGATGAGCAAATTTCTTAATTTATCATGTTTCCAAGTAGTGAACTATTTGGAGTATCACCCAAAGTCTTTGGCTGTGTTGCATTTGTGCATGTCCACGGGACCAATAGGGATAAGCTCGCTCCTAAAGCCATCTTATATGTCTTTTTGGGATATTCTCATATCCAGAAGGGATATAGGTGTTATGATCCTCTTACTCGTAGATATTGTAAGTGCCGATGTTACTTTTCATGAGTCTATCCCATACTTTTCCACTACTGGGAGAGATCTTTCTCCAAAAGCTACTGAGGTACCTATGTCCATCCCTTGTATGCCCTTGGAGGCGATTCCGATCACTAATCATGCGCCACCACTATTAGAGCCATCACTCTCTGAGCTTGAGAGGTTTCGTGAGCTTCCTGTTACATACTAGCTTCCTATCACTTACAGGCAACGACCTCCTTTTGCGTTGGCACCTCTCTTGCCTTAGGTGATTACAAGTACTTTACAGACTAAAGAGGTTGTGTATGGTGATGATGCAAGACTATTACAGGGCAAAGTGTTCCTTCTACCCATTCTGAGTAACTAGGGGAGGTCAGTGGTGATGACCACATTTCTGATGATCTAGATCTTCTGATTGCAATTCGCAAGGCCCAACAAAGTTGTGCCAGATATTCCATTTCCAATGCTGTGTCCATAGCCTTTCTTGGAGGAGCATATAACAGGTTTTGTCCGGCCTTGTCCACCATGCAGATTCTCACAACTCACCAACATGCCATTCTTGATCTAAAATGACGGCAGGTCATGGAGGATAAGATAGCTACACTTCACTCGCGAGGGAGGTGGGAATTGGATGATCTAGCACCAGGTGTATCTCTTATGGGGTGCAGATGGGTCTTTACCATTAAGTATCACTTGAACGAAATTTTCGCGATATATAAGGCCTATCTTATGGCCAAAGGGTTCACACAGTCCTATGGTATGGACTTCTTTGACAATTTCTCCTGTCGTATGACTTCCTATTGTGCCTATACTTATATCTATTGCAAGGCAATATGATTGGCCTCTTCATCAACTGGACATAAAAAATGTACCCTTATATGAGGATCTGCAGGAGGAGATATACATGCAGCAATTACCTACTTATAAGGTTTAGGGGGAGTGTTTCAAAGTTTGTCGACTGCATAAAGTCATTTAGAATCTGAAATAGAGCCCTAGGGCCTAGTTTCAGAAGCTTTCCGAGGTTGTTGAGATAGTTGGCTTTCGTAGGTCATTAGATCATTCATTATTTGTCAGAAAACTGCAAAGGGTGTGGTGGCAATTTTTGTTTATGTTGATATTATTCTTGCAGTGGATGATGGGTTTGGCATCACTGAGGTCAAGAAATGTTTTACAAGGAACTTTGTTATGAAGGATCTTGGATCACTTAGATACTTCCTTGGGATAGAGGTTGCCCTGAGTAGAAAGGGTATTGTGCTTTCCTAGAGGAAATATGCCCTTGATCTGCTGCGAGAGACTGGCATACTGGGGGGGGGGGGAGCCGGCAAATTTTCATATGGATCATGAGGCACGTTTGTATAATGAGGGGGCAAAAGTAATTGACAGTTGTCAGTACAAAGGGCTAATGGGCAAGCTTCTGTACCTGACAATTATGAGACCTGGTATTTTCTTTATAGTCGGGAAATTGAGCCAATTTATGGATAGGACTACTAGGTAGTACTTGAATGTTGTAATGATAATGCTGAGATACTTGAAGAAAGCACTAAGGAAGGGTGTCTTGTTCATTAGGGGGGGGCTTCATCATGAGGGGGACCTTTATGAGTATTGTGGCCTACTTAAATGTTGATTATGCACGGTGTCTCGCAGATTGGAAATCTACCATCAGTTGATGGGAACTTGGTAACCTGAAAAAGTAAGAAGCAGGCTGTTGTTTCTAGATCTAGTACAGTGTCCATGTACAGGGTTATGGCGCATACAATGGGAGGGATGATGTGGATGAAGTCCCTCTTGGTAGACCTGCATGTGACTGTTGATACTCCTATGAAAATGAGATGCGACAATAAGGTAGCTAGCTATATTGCCAACAATCCCATGTTCCATAAGAGGACCAAGCATATGGAGATTACTATACACGTGACTTGATCTAAAGATGCCTTATTTGCACCTTACACGTCTCTTCTGAGGACTAGACAACAGACATCTTCTCCAAGGCATTGCCTTGATTTCTTTTTGATAACTATTGTTCCAAGCTGAGTATAATTGACATCTATGTTACAGTTTGAGGGAGAGTATTAGACCTCCTTCGGTCTTATGTTTCTATGTTTTATCATTGTTGATTGTCGCTTAGAGATGATTGTAATTTTTATTATTTTTGTTGAGGACTATCCTTGTAACTTTCCCACCTTTAAGAGGTAGGATTATGAAATAAAGCAACCTGGTTCATTTGTTCTAACTCCCCTGTTTCCCTAGGTTTCCAATATGATCATGGATACCGTTGAAAGTATAAAAATTCTTACATGTACAACCTTTTAAAGAATGGGTACTTCAAAGTAATGTTTTTTTTACAAGAAAGTTATAGGTTTTTTTTTTTTTGTAATTTTGAAATTCCTCCCCTCCTCTTAGCTCCTACCCCTCTTCCCTCTATCTTCAGCAAGGGCCTCGAGGGCTGGGGAGAGATTGGTACGAGGACCTCTCCGACTGTGTTGGCTGGGCTCGGGCAGCGGTCAGGGTTGGGCTTTTTTGCCACAAGGTACAGCAATGTATGTGCCATTGCACGGTGTGAGGGCCAAAAGGGACTCTAACGACTGCGTGGTCGAGGCTGTGCAGGAGGCAGAGGTCCAGTGCAGGTGTTCCACGTCAGTGTAGGTATTCTTCTTACAAGTGTTACATCAGCTATAGCTACTACTCATATGGCACCCCACACAATGATGATTGGTGGCAGTGGAGGTAGTGAAGGGTTAGGTAGGGTCTCATGAGGTCTTTGCCTTGATGGGTTGTCATTGGATGGGCTTTTCTTGACTTTTCTTGAGTAAGAGTTTTGGAGTTTGTCTCGGAAAGTTTCAATGTTTCGATGGGGTTGGTGGCAGTGGAAGCTTTGCTAATGTCAGCTGTGAGCTCTTTTTTTCTTAATGGGTTCTCATTCGATTGCTGAGTTTGGCATGAAAGTTTCGATATTTGCTTGGATACGTAGTCTCGAGTTGGGATTTGTGACATGGGATCTCGAGGTGGTGGCTCAAATCAAGTATGGGAGGAGATTGGGAACCCCCCATGAAAAGGAAGGGCGACAATCTTGACTACAAGTGCATGAAGAAGGGGCTCCAACTGTGGAGTAACTCAACTGGTGAATATGTTCATATCACTTAAGTGAGAACGACAGGTTTCAATTTGAGTTCTGCTTAACCTGGAGGGATAGGTTTACGAGTTATTTGTTCTTCTTCCCCCCTCCCCCCCCAACCTAGGATGAGCATTTTCAAGGATGGCTCCCCAAATGTCTGCTCGGTCTTGTGCCCTTGATGAAGATTGGGGAGGGGGAAGGGAAGGGAGGAGAAAAGGAAGAGGATTTAAAAATGAAAAGAAAAAATATAATAATTTTTTTCATAAAAATTCTTTGATTTTTAGTGTCCGTTCTTCAAAATAGTATACGTGCAAGAAGCCTTGTGTTTTCAAGGACATCCTTGATAATATCAGGAACTTAGGAGTATGGGTGATAATTACAGGAACACGTACCTAAAAACTCCAATTTTTTACGTAGTCCTTTCTGGCCTGATAATCGTACCATATTTTTATAAAGAGAACTGCAGTTTGAGAATTAGACCATCTGCAGTAAATTTTATTTCGAGCCCTGGGACAGTAAAGGCATTAAATAATGGATGTCAATTAAACAGAGCCCAGGTTTGCTTCTCATGCACCGCTAACGGAGAAGTTGATGGTTTTTCTTTTATGTTCTTTTTTTTTTTGGCGAGAAGGTAAACATGGTTCGTAATGGGCAGTGCTATCGGATGATCAATATTTGCTTGTAACGTGATTGACTGTAAGTTTAGTGCTTCAGTTTATAAGTGAATCATTGAATAGGAAATTAGGGTTTCTGAAGATGTTGCATTATGAAATTCTGATGTGGGGTTGGACCAGGGAAGACCGACTCTACCCCACCCCGATGACAGGAATCTTTTTCAGGTTTCCAAATCTAAGTATTTGAATGAGGCCATTCTGAAGAAACATAACGTTTCTTGGGAAGGACAAGATCATTCTTCATGAATATGTAATCCAATACAATTTCCGAGTAAAGGGAAAGAATAAAGTAATACACATGCCATATTCGTGTGGCTTAATTTCAAAAGATAATTAGGAAGATAGGATAGGATATCTTACAAAATCGTGTTCTCTTGAAGAAATTCACCATACACGATCCGCTTCTCGTAATTTCAAATAAATAATCGTCAGTGGCTCCTTGAATTCAAAATGATAATGCGTTGCCCCTTGAACTGAAAATTTGTTAGTTGGAACCAATGTAGATCCCTTTCTCTACGCCTAAACATGGCATTAACTTTTATAATGGCGTTTAGTAGTCGCCCTTGTAAATTTGTAATCCACCTATCATAAACCCAACCCATTACACTTGTAATTTCCCAATATGTCCACGAATTGGCTCCAGTAAGCTCCTCTTGATCTCGTATGGAGTTACCAGGCTTTCTTGTCTCGAGGACCATGTTCATTATCCTTTCCATCCCCGGTCGCCCCTAATGTTGGATCATAACATTCTCAATGAATCCTACCTGCTGCACTTATCTGACGGTTCATCTAACGTGTTGAATAATCAGTACCTTTCTGGCAGAAGCATCTTGTCCGTGAAGATGAAAAAGCTAATCACGTGGATAAAAACACAATTTGCCCTTATAAAATCTGCATCGAGGTGTTACAGTGTTTATCAGGGACATCTGTTCATCTTTAAGTCTATGGATGGCATTAAAACTTGTGTCTAAGTTAAGGACTTTTATGCAGATTAATCATAGTATAAACATAGACAAATCAAGGACAACACACCGTACTCCTGCAAGCGTCCAAAATGAGCTATGTTATTTGAATGTTTGGTATGTTCGATATACACTGGGAAGATCTTTTACATGGGACGTAGTAGCCTGAGGAAGCAGTTAATGTAATTTAATAAGCTTGTCCTCGTCTCCATTCGGTAACATTGCTAGTAATTGCTATTTGAGAAAAAAAAAGAAAAAGAAAAATAACAGGATGATGAATGCCAAAAGCTACAAGAATGGACCTAAAGATGATTCGGTCACTCCTGTGCTTCTGCACAATTTTTTTGCTTCCCTTTCCCACGCTTGCACGGCAATTTTTTTTGCCTCGCTTCCCCACGCTTGGACGGACAAATGGGAGTGCTCTATCGTGCACCTCTCTTGAAACTACATCCACCTTCTAACAAATAACTACAAGTGATGACTCCAAATCAATATTAGTTGGCCGACGCTAGTGGCTATGCTGGCTCACAGTTGGCCTCCAAAGATACAGACCTCATCAACTTTTGTTTCTTCTTTTCATTTGCCATTCTACGATTTGATTCCAGGTAAATTAGGAGGGCCATTATGTCAGCAGGATTTACACCGCCCACCCTACTAGCTTGGCCTATCGTCTGAGGCCGAACCTGCAAAAAGTATAGCATGTTCTAACTGAGACAATGTTATTAGAACCATGCAATATCAGAAGCTTGAACTATTTCTGAAAAAACAAACACATACCTTTGCAAGTTTCTCACGTGATTCTAGGGATAACGTTCTAATCGCAAGATAGTCTATGTCATCAGGAAGCCGCTTGTGATGTTGGTTTACAATCTATTTCAAAGCAAAATAGTGCTTGTCAATAACTGGTTAAACAACTATACGTTCGCAAACTGTTGTATCAAGAACCAACCTGTTGAAGTTGGCTTTGTTGACGTAGAATGAAGCCCTCATACTTTATATCGATTTCAACACATTCCTTCTCCATTTTAGACATAAGTTCATTTCCAAGCCTGTGTTTGTCAAGGAGATTGTATTGTATGTGAGGTTTCTTCAAGATGCTCTCTAAGGTAGCATGGTCTTTGACAGGCTGACCCGACAAGGAGGTTACTTCGGCAGTAAAATCTCCCGCTGGTACACATCAACTTGTAAGATTCAAACATAAGTTGCGGTAGTAATAACATAAAACATAATCAAATTAGAGATCGATGCTTGAAATAACATAAAATCCTACGCAGCAGCATTTTTTTTTTTCGGAAAAAGAAAGGGCGATGATTGTCCACTGAATTTCATCAATTGTAAATAGACAGATGACATCATTTGTTTCCACGTTTGACCAAATGCATGCTTAGAGCCTTTATGGTCCAACATTAGATAAACCACCCCAGTTTATGTTTGTGAACTTCGTTTGACTTGTGCTAAAAAATTAATTTCTACAAAGACTTTGAGCCATTCCATATATTCTTCTTGAGAAGGACCTTCTGAAATGGTACAGAGATCATGAGGATATTCTGTTTGAAATTGCTTCCTGCACTCCATTCTCTACCAGTTTACTCAATACCTTTCCATCAGCCTCTTCCACTTGATTTGATGTGACAAGCAATGTCTTTTTGCTAATGTTGACTATGATATGATCTAGATTAAGAGCAAGTGTTGAGATTTATATATCTAGTTAGATAGGTAATTTGGATCCCTTTACTAGATCCAACTCGTATGTGGTATTAAATTTAGTTGCACATTCCTTAATGAGGGTGCGTGGGCCTGTAAAGAGTCTTGTATAGTAGCTTCTCTTAAGAATAATAGAATATCTGACCCCTTGGATCTCTTCTCTTGTGTAGGGTGGGCTTCATGCCATCAAAAGCTGTGTAAATGTCAAGCTTTTTGCTCTTCATTATTTTTAGTGTATTCATTGTGTTAACAACTAAAATCCAATTCTGCTTTCTAAAGAACAATCAATTAAATAAAAAAGAGGCAGCTTGGGCATATTCTTTGTGAAAGCTAGATGAGCATAAGGACAAAAGTATAAATGAATTGGCATGCATGTCTATGCACTCTGAGAAAGGTAATTGTGAATATTTCAATCCAGAAGTAGCTACAATCCAAAGGTTGAAATCTCCAGAATTTCAACTTCCAATATATATGATGGGCCACTAAAAAAAAAAAAGATCTAACTCAAACAAAAAAGGAATCATCTACAAAACCCATCTGCCATTTCCTTATGTTTGAAACTCCAAGAATAAGGGAAAGCTAACCTGAAATCCTCGTATTTCTTAGACGATCTTTTTCCTCCAAAATTCTGGCTTGCTTGGACTGGTAGTGACTCCATCTGCTATCATCTATTAAACCAACCTCCCGACCCAAAGGAGTTAAGCGGCTATCGGCATTGTCAGAACGCAAAAGCAATCTATGTTCGGAACGGCTGAAGGAATAAAGGTTAGAAGCTATGGATATCTGAAAAATGGAACGTGAAAAGGCTTAGCTAGCAACAGAATGGCCCTACCTTGTTAGCATGCGATAAGGCTCTCGGAGATCCTTTGTTATAAGATCATCAATCAGAGTTCCTATATAGCTGCTCTCCCTTTCAAGAATAATGACAGATTTGCCAGATGAATGCCTTGCAGCATTGATTCCCGCAACAATTCCCTGCAAATAACTAGATGTTAGATACTAAGATAAAGGATAACAGCTTTCATTCATCTAAGAAGCCAATTTACAGGAAGAATCTGTATAGTATAGATAAGTCTTGATATAGTAGGTGTACCTGGGCAGCAGCTTCTTCATACCCTGTAGTTCCATTGATTTGACCAGAGAAAAATAACCCTTCTATCTTCTTAGTCATTAAAGATCTTGAGCACTGGTGTGCAGGCAGGTAATCATACTCCACAGCATAAGCAGGCCTCAACATCAAACAATTTTCAAGCCCGGGTAAACTCCGTAGTAGAGCTAATTGAAGCCTCTCAGGGAGACCTGTTGAAAATCCCTATTTTCAAAAGGCAATTTTAACAATTTTATTTACAAACAGTGGGCACGTAGACATGCAGAGATGCTCAACAGCTTGGAAGAGAAATAAGTTATTCTTAGCTTCAAGCTTTCATAAATTAAAACAAGATAAGCATGTCACACCAAGCAATACATAGTAAAATGGAGGTGGAATCCATAGGAAGGAAATAAAACCAGAATCATGGCACTAACTTGGTCAAAGAAGCTCTCCAAATGTGACAAAATATTTCAGAAATGATAAATCATATCGACAAAGTGACCCCTTCAATGCCCCCACCCACCCTGATAAAATAATGATGATGATGATAATTGGAAAACAGTACAAGTTACGGATAGCTTTGACCTTTCTTCTGGTCATTTACTGCTCGGTAGAGAGAGCTCAAATATGGGCATCTTACATACAGTGCTTGTAGTTTTTCAAAAATCCTTAAAGAAAATAAAATATAGCTAATTTTCAGGTACTAAAAGTGTGTATTAAGTGGAGCGGCATGTGGCCTTGATACCATGCAAGAGCATCCAACTCAAAATCAATGGGCTTGGGTGGAGAGGACCAACCGTTGTTAATATATGTGACTTACCAACTTCCACATCTGTAGATGTGGAATTAGTTTCTCAACATGTCCCCTCAGGAATTGCCAATTAGTCAAGTCCTACCCAAATACAGAGGATTCCTCAAGTCAGTTACCAATAATTTCTTGTATAATCCTGGACATTCAGAAGTTGCATATCGGTCCAAAGATTTCTGATGCTTACAATTAACAATCAAATTCTTTCAAGATCTTTCAGATTGCAATCTAGTCCCACAAGTTCAGATATTGCAAGAAGTTCTAAATTTTTTGAGATATTTCTGATAAGTCCAGATATCTCCAGCAACAGCAGAAAAGCCCAGAACATGTGAAGTTTCACATTGGTCCAGAAATTCCAGAAATTGCAAAGTCACACTTTTAGTTCAAGAAGTCTAAATAATTTTAGTGTCTTCAGAAATTGCTGCTCAGTTCCAATATTTCAGAAACTTCAGGACATCCTACTAGAAGTAGCAGTTATTGTAAATCAGTACCAGTATTCAAAAGTTGCAGAACAACCAAAGAGTTCTGCATTATTGCAATTTCTCTTAGGATTACAAGCTACTTTTAGTGATGCAAGTGTGAGAGGCATTTGGTGCAAACCTTCTGTCTTGATCCAGTTTGCCCATGGTTTGAGCCAGAGCTATTGAAAAAGCTTGGGCTCAATAGGCTCAGCTTGAGCTTGGTTAGATAAGGAAGCATGAGCCCAGCTCTATAAACTAGTTGAACCCAAGCCAAGATCTACTCTTGATGACCTCCAATGCGAAGGCCGCGATGGTCTCCAATGCGGCTGGTTTCAAACCAGTCGCCAAAGGGGTGCCAGAGTCTACCCCATGCTGAAGGTGCTCACATGGAATGTCTGGGGCCTTAACAACCTTGCAAGGAGGGCGATGCTGGGGGGATACCTCAGGCGTTGGAGGGTGGACATCGTTTACTGCAAGAGACTAAACTTGCTTGCTGTGAATAGTGTTCAGGAAGTCGGCTACCTAAGCCGAGTAGGTGCCCGCATAGGCATCATCGGGCCCCTTCCTGAACCGAGTAGTGCTATGCGGTCCTGTACTCGAGTTTGGCCAAGTAGGTGTTTATTCGGCCGCATACTCACCCGAACCCAATGCCTACCTGATACCTCCTCCCCTAATACCCTCTCCCTGTCGACACACTAACCCCCCGATAATCCATAAAAATAAAATCCTTATCGCATCCCTCTCCACAAAACCCCCAAGCTTTTAAGGCCGGGGGGGGGGGATTCTTTGGTTGGCAGTGGCAGCAAGCCAAGCTCTTGAGGTATATGCTAAATGATTTTGATTTGAGTCTTTTAGATAATTATTCTTTTTATCCTTTTAGGTATTGTTGAACATGATGTCCATTATACACTTTATTTTTTTCTTTTGATTTACATTTGATTTTAAGTTTTTGTTTTAGGTTTCATTTTAGATTCTTAGGTTTGATTTTAGGTTTTTGATCTAGATTTTATTTTAGATTCTTGATAACATGTTTTGATTTAGGTTGATTTGAAATTTTTTATTTAGTTTTCATTTTAGATTCTTGATTTAGATCTATTGTTTATGTTCATTGATAATATATATACATGAACATTTGGATTCTAATTTCTACATTTTTTTTCAAGATGTTTAATCTTTTATATTCTAAGTTGTATAGTAATTAAAGCGTAGGAGTATTAACTAAGTTGGTTTTATTATACTACTTCCAGTAGTTGTATAGTTATAATATTGCATATAACATAAATTTTAATAAGCTAACTAATTATTTTATATTTTTTAAAATAAAAAATGCAAATATGCATACTCATCTGCATACTCGTCCGAATGCTGCATACTCTCTATGCGGTGAGTAAACCGACCGCATGCTGCATACCGACTTCGATCTCAGCACTTGGAAGGAGATTGGCGGAGCCTGGCTCAATGGCTTCGTCAAGCTTGATGTTGCCGGATGTGTCGGAGGCCAATTAGTCAGCTGGCAGCAAGATGTTTCGCTAGAAGACTCCTTCGTTGGGGAACACGTCATGTCCATAAGGTTCATCCGTAGGAGAGATGAAGTCTCCATTGTAGTGACAGTGGTTTATGGGCCCCAGGATGCTAGTGCGCGGGACCACCTCTGGAAGGAGCTCGCCGCTGTTGGGGCTGCTACCCATAGAGGTCCCTGGTTGGTGGAAGGCGATTGTAACACCATGCTCTAGATTGACGATAAACCCGAGGGTAGGGGGCACCAGGACCCGAGCTCCGACCAATTTGCTAAGCTTGTTGCCTCCACAGGTCTTTATTGATCTTGTTCCTGCTTCGTGCCCCTACACTTGGAGGAATGGCAACGGCTAGATGTCACGCATCGACAAATTCCTCTCCAACACGGAGCTCGTGGAGGCCTTCCCGCTTGCGGTTGTCCTTCCTATGGAGAGGCCATTCTCCGACCACACCCCCCTCCTCTAGCAATCCAATGAGGATGAGAGGATTGGCACCTACTTTAAGTTTGAGAAATCCTGGCTCTTGGAACCAGGATTCCAAGAGATGGTGGAGCGCAAATAGAGATCCTTGGAGGCAGAAGGGATGACCAATACGCTCTTAGCAGCAAAGTTGGCCTTACTAAAAAGCCACCTCAAGGAATATCACCGAATGCTGAAACAAACAAGAGACTAGAGGAAGACAGAAGTGCTAATGGAAATCAGCAAGCTTGGCAAATTGGAGGATGAGAGCCAGCTTTCAGAGGTCGATAGGGCTCGTCGACTTGCAGAAATGAAGGTGGTTCAAGAGGAGGACAAGAAGGCAGAGGTGGAGTGGAAAACCAGATCGAGGCAGAAGTGACTCAAAGAAGGAGACTACAACATCAAGTACTTCCACCAAGTGGCCTTGGCCAGGCGACGGACAAACTGGATCGACAGTTTGATTGTGAGCGAAGAATGGCATAATGGGAGGGAGAATGTTGGACGGGCAGCAGCCAACTTCTACCGAAGCTTCTCTAGCAAGCAAGGCAAGGGCTCTATGCAGAAGACGCTAAGCGCATCTTCGAGCTGCAGGGCGAGACCCTTGTGGAGAGGTTCTTGGAAGACGAGATCAAAACATCTATTTGGGGCCTCAATGCAGACGGTTGCCCGGGCCAAGATGGTTTTCTTGTGCACTTCTATAGAGAGTTTTCACCTGTGGCGAAGGACGTGATGCGAATGGTGGCCGAATTTGAAGAAGGGAACACCAGCTTCAACAAGTTGAATCGTTCCTTCCTCTTCCTACTTCCAAAGAAGGTGCTAAGGCAATTGAAGACTTCAGGCCAATTGCGCTCTCCAACGCGGCCTACCTCATCGTCGCCAAGGCCTGGGCAAACAGACTGAGGGGGTTGTTACCTGACCTCGTCTCTCAAGTGCAAACTGCTTTCGTTCCCGACAAAGGAATCCTTGATGGTTTTGTGATGGCCTCGGAGGCCTTGGCCTGTTGAAGAAGGCAAAAGACTCGAGCCTTCCTCTAGAAGGTTAACTTTAGTAAGGCTTTTGACACGGTGTGGTGGTCCTTTATTTGGTCATCCCTGGCTGAAAGAGGTTTCCCGAGTAGGTGAATTGACTAGATAAAACATTGCGTCACCACTACTTTCTTTGTGTTGATCAATGGAAATCCTGCTGGTGGTTGGGTGCAGCCGTAGAGGGGACTTTGACAGGGCTGCCCACTGGCCCCCATGCTCTTTGTCCTAGCAACAGATGTCCTGGCCAAAGCTCTAGAGAGATTTTGTGCGCGAGGATTATTTAGGGGATTTAGGGCGGGAGTCGAGGTTCCAATCTTACAGTACGCGGATGATACCTTGATACTTGTGGAGGGGGCCGCTCTAGAACGCAGAGAGTTCACGTTGTCCTTCTCATGTTTGGGGAGGCTTCAGGATTGCAAATCAACTACGGGAAATCCACCTCTATCCCACTCAGCTTGTCCCCCAAGGACCAATAGGCGTGTAATATCGCCCTCGGCACGGATGTGGGAAATCTCCCCCTTCCTTACCTGGGACTCCCATTGGCAGACAAGAGGCTCAGGATACAGGATTGGCTCTCGCTTCTAGAGCAGATGGAGAAGAGGCTAACAAGGTAGGCATCCAGGCTACTCTCAAGGGGAGGTAGACTGACTCTCCGTAATGCAACTCTCTCCTCTATTCCATCATAGTTTCTTTTGATCTTCAAGATCCCATGGCATATTAATAAAAAGATCACTGGCCTCATGCACGATTTCCCGTGGACCAACTATAGCAGTGCTGGTTAGGGGGCGAGGCTAGTCGCTTGAGAGAAGGTCTGCAGACCGATCAATTGCGGGGGGGGGGGGGGGTCAAAATTGTGGATGGTGAAAATATGAGCCTCCTCAAGTGGATCTCCAGAGTGCTAGGCGGAGAAGAGGGCCTCTTGAATAAAGCTATGCGAGGCTGCTACGACACCTTCCTCTCGTGGGAGAATCTCCTCTCCCCTGCAGCTGGAGTGTCATCTTTTCTCAGGGGGGCTAGCTACATTGGTGCTGAAGGTTAGGGGTTGGTTCACCCTTGTTCTTGGGAACAGGGAGGACTTCAGATTCTGGATGGATGATTGGTAGGGAGACGACTAGTTGAGTAGCAGATTCCCGTTCTCACAAGCAGCTAACAAGAAGGCATCTGTCAGGAGCTATGGGGAGGGTGCCTGGTGTCCATCCTTCCATGGGGCCCTCTCAGGCTGACATTGCGAGGAACTCCAGGCGATGCTTCGAGCCCTTAAGGGATGGGTACCGAATTCCGATAAGGATGTGCTTAGATGGGATGGCGGTGACTTCTCCATGAGAGAGGCTTATCACAGGTTAACATTTACCCCCTAGTCGGTGGATGTTAACCTCCTGAGGGATTACAGGCTCCTCTGGTCAGCAGATTGCCTGCTGAAGATTAGATTCTTCACTTGGCTCCTAAGGCACAATAGGATCCTCACGAATGCACGACGTGCACGTTGGGTACCGGCTAAAGACACCTCTTGCTTGCTTTGCCTGCAATCAGAGGAATGCAGCGACCATCTCTTCTTCCACTACCCTTTTGCCATACAGGTGTGGCACGATCTAGGACCCTCTTAAGTTACCTCGACCTCTTCCGAGGCTTGGGAATCCTTTTGTAGAGGCTCCACACAAATAGGATGTAATACCTTCAGAGCATGGAAAGAACGGGCAAAGGTTTTGGCCACCCTTTGGGGCATTTGGCTGGAGAGGAATGGAGTTGTCTTTAGGGGGAGACACCCTTATGTTGAAAATGTTCTCTTCTATCTCCTCCCAGTTGGTGTTTTGGGATAGTGCATCCTAATGTAGTATCTTATAATCTTCCAAGATTTATAAATATACTTGGGTGAGTAACTTTAAGGTACTTCTCCCTTTTTTCGCCTTCCAGAAAATGAAAAAAAAATAATGAATCGCATATCTGAATCTAAACAAGCATAGGGAAGTGCAAAAGAAAAGTGATGGGAAGAATGTGTAACACATGAAAGAGAAACAAGCAAGAGAAGGAACTGAAATATCACTTTCATGGATAGGAGAAAAGATGCTATTGGAGGCTGCTTGATGGAGGACGAGGTGGTGGTAGTGGTTTTGTGCGTACATGTTTCTTTTTGTGTGTGTGTTGGGGGCTGGACTCTCCTCTCTCTTACACACACACAATTCCCAAACAACTCGTGAACTTTTTCCTCACCTCTTTTCTCTCCTCTCCTCCCTCCCCCACCACCTTCTCTATCACCCCCCACCACCTAGCTCCATGCCTCCTCTCACCTCTATCGACCCCTACAACTTCCGCCACCCTATCCTATAACCACCCATCCACTAGCTATGTGGCCTCTGGTCTCTAGCCACCACAATCACGTGTGGCCCGCCCCCTTGCCTATCGCACATCACCACCCTCCTTTGACCAGCCAACCCCAACACAACACTAAATGGTCGCCACCCTCTTGTCCGCACCACCTCCACCCACTCTTCAACCTCACCATCTCCATCGACTGCTCACATCGGCCTCCACCATTAGGCCACTTCCTCTACCTGTCCAACCTCCATCCTCACTAGCCCTGATTTCGACCACCTCGGTTGTGTGCGGCTGGGCACCTCCGCCTTGGCAACCTAGCATTCCTCATGTGCACTTCTACTTGTCCCAGCCCTCTTTGCTGCTGTCCGTGCCCAGCCATGTCCCTACTAGTGACCACCCTCATGCTCACCACCTTGCACGTGTTCCATGGTCCCAACCAATCACCTTCTGCAAGTTGGTTCTTTCTGCGTTTCTTCCTCGTTGTGTGGCTCTTCGAGGGCTCCTTTGTGAACCTCTCACAACATCACCCTCGAGACAAGCTCTGCAGAAACTTCCTCCCAATTCTGGACTTCCCTATTACAGGCCATAGTATTCTTGAGTTGTTCTACAAGATTCTTGGGCTAGGTAAAATTACATTAATTGCTAGGACATGGGGCTGAGAATATATATTAATATTTCCATTCTGGGAACAATCAATAAAGTATCCTTATTCTTGGGTCTTGATCTACATCAATGGGGTTGTGATAAAAATGGGGAATCCCTTGGGTTATCTAGGTCATTCTCCTCACATTAGAAAGGGAAGAGGGGTGGATTTTTAAAAAAGGGGGGCTTCTATATGACAAGAAAAGTGAGAACTCTTAGATTCTAGGGAAGTGCAGGAAAATTCACAACCCCCTGATTTTCCTTGATCAAAGGGAAATCTTTCTCCCTCTCCCATCTTTTCCAACCTCCTCAACAACACTCCTTCCTAAGGCTCGTTAGGTCACTTCTCCAATAGAATAGGTGCAGTCTCCCATCATAAACCATGTCATTTCTCAGCAATTTTGATGCTTAAATGTTGTGTTTATTGTTATTTCGTTACTCAACAGAACGTATATACAAGACGAGCTTCCATTTTGTGCAAAAGCTTCTTCCCAAATCTAATAAGAACATAAATGTAAAAAACGCTGCACAAATTAGTGAAAGCTTTTCTTCTATGTGTTCTTGTTGGTTCCCAATTTCATTGTGTTATTCTCTATCAGTGGAACACTTTCAAGCAAAATATAGCTAATTGAAGCTACCTTAGGTGTTCAAATAAATTACCTACAAATATACAAGGGAAAAGCTCTATCAAAGTAAACCACATTTACCAAGGAAAATCAACTTCACTCTTTTTATCTAAAATAGTCATGCAAGACTAACTTAATATTCAGAAAGCTGAAAAACCAACAAACCTGTACAGACTCTTTAAAACAAACAAACCTGTACATAGAGTTCAGGAATTGTTCGACCCTCAGGCTCAAGAAAAATTTGATGGGACTCTTTATCATGAAATCTAACAATCTGGAAAACAACCCTCATGTCAGAAATGATTCCAATGCCTTCCCTTGCCAAAAGATTAAATACATAACATATACTGCGTGATACATTTAAAGATATCATGAGGCAATAAGCTATCAAACAACAATACAGTGCAAGGACATAAATTCCACGGATCAGTAATAAATATATGATTCCAAACAGTGCAATGTCTTTGATAAGCACATATGCATCCAGATACTACCTTGTCTTCAATGGACGGGCAATATCTTGGTCCTTTGGCCTCAACCCAACCACCATATGTCGGTGTTTCATGCAAATTGTCCTTGATAAGCTGGTGAGTAGCTTTTGTCGTACGGGTTAAGTAGCAGCACATTTGCTCCCTTTCTATGTGAAACTCAGGATCAAAACTAAACCAGCTCACCTGTTTTACACAGAGAAATCAGGATATCTACATCTACCTAGTTTTCATATACCTAATAGTGAGAGAGAACATATAGGTGTAATCTTTTTCTTTTTTTCTTTTTTTTTGAAAAAGAAGAGGAATGTCACTCGAGTTTGTAACCTTCCAGTTGCATTAAATTAAAATATTAAAGTTCTGTATACAATCAGTACAAAAAAGGCTTAGAGCCCTCGGATATGATAGACTTGGCCCAAATAGTGGCATTCTCCCTGTATGGTCGTTGACCTTTAAAAATACACCCATTTCTCTCTCTCGACAAAGCCAATAATAGAATTATAGGGGCAGCTCTTTCAGACTTGGATCTGAAATGCGCAAGGCTTGAAGTAGGTCTTCCATGTCGAAACAGCCTCCAGAAATCAGGAAACAAGCATGAAGAAATCCAATCCAGCCCAAAATCAAATGAGAAAATGGGCATCCAAAAAATAGATGCTCATCATCCTCATCCGCCTCATCACAAAGTGAGCAGGTAGTGGATGTGGCAGGGATCCATAATCTTCTTCTGCACTTGGTCATAAAACGTCGTCTACAAAGTTCCCAAGCAAAGAATATAACCATCAAAGGGGCTTTAGCAGCCCAAATGAGGCGACAATCATAAAGGAAATCATCATCTCTCTCCTCCAAAATGCCACACAATTCGTAGTAGGCCTTAGAAACTGTAAAAGGTCCATTGCTCCACACCCAACCATCCTTGATATCCGTCTGCAGCTGAACATGCTGGGTAGTCTCCAATAATTCCATAAACTCCAATTCCCTTGCAGCAGACAGAACACCCCAAAAAGTGGGCATCCAACCACCATCTGACCAGCAATCATTTTGAATCAGCAAGAATTTGGGTCAAGGTCTCAGATGAATAGAAGCTTCAAATGACACCAGATTATAACCACTACAATTCAGTCATTGCTGAAAGCATAAACCGTTTGATGCAACTTGAAAGATATTTGAATCATTTAAAATTTAAATCAGTAAGAACTTGGGTCAAGGTCTCAGATGAATAGAAGCTTCAAACGACATCAGATAATAGCTACTTCAATTCAGTCGATGCTGAAAGCATAAACTGTTTGACGTGACTTGCATGATATTTGAGCTAACATGCATTCGCTGAAATCATCAGTAGTTAAGTCAATGGCAACCTGAAAGAATCAAATAAAGAGTTTCTAAGAAAGCACAAAGGTTTGCATTGGTGTATAAAGATTCATGTCTGAAGTCATCGGTATTTCGATTTGGACTTCCAACTGAAATTTTGCTTTGCAAGGAACCGAAATTTCAGTTTTGGCTAAAAGTCAAAATTCAGCCCATGTTACAAAGAATGATAAACAACAATTCAGGATAGTGGGGGTTGTCTAATATGCTTTTGGCATTAAACAATGCTTCTCTTGCTTTAAACTTTTAATAGCTTTCGCAAGGTTGCTAAGAGAAAGATGTTCTTCAGATGTTTCTAGTTACTTTTGCGTACCATTTTTCTTAAAGGAATGTCTTGTAACTTTTAAGTTGCCTCCTTCGGTATCATGTAAGTTTTCTTGAAAAATTTAATAAATATCGCAGCTCAATATCCATTTCTTATTTCCTGAACAATGGGGTCAAAATGAGGATTTAATCTTGGTCTTCCAGCTGAATTCTCCCACATCTTCAGCATATACTTCAGAGTGACCATAAAATCCCAGTTAAGAAACAACAGTTGCTGCTTGAAAGGTAACAGCTGAATACTCCCATGCCTTCAGCATAAGACTACTTCAAAGAGACCATAGACATAAAAATTTCCCAGGTAAATAAACAACAGGTTTTTTTTGAGAGAGAAAATAGGAAGACTATTTTATTTATTTATTTATAAATAAACAACAGTTGCTGTGTTGAAAACAAAAATGTTAAAAAAGCCATTCTGAATTTGCCCCAAGGAAGCCCCTTTTAAATAAAATGCAAAGAAAAGGAATAAATAAATACCTCTTGATCTCCATGTTGGGGTTCCAATCTGGAGAAGTCCACGGTACGTCTGTCAACACGTGCCGGTGTACCAGTTTTCAATCTATCAGTTTCAAATCCCAGCTGCTGTAAATTCTCTGTCAATCCATGTGATGCTGATTCACCAGCCCTTCCCGCAGACATAGACATTTTACCAACCCAGATCCTCCCACTCATAAAAGTGCCTGTTGTGAGCACAATTGAGGGAGCATAAAAGCACACACCAAAAAAGGTCCTGATGCCTTTCACATTGTCATTCTTGCCAATCAAGATCTCAGTTACCATGGCCTCCCTTATGAACAGATTAGGGGTGCTGACAAAAATAAAAGAGTACAAGTTAGGAAAACAAACAGTATGTCGCCACATGAATCTCACAAGTATGCAGGAGAGTCCACATGAGAAAACTGATTTTTAACTTTGTTCTGGTAGATATTTATTTCGTTAATAGAATAATGTGAAAAAATAGTCATGCATTCCACATTCATTTGGCAGAGCGGTGTAATTAAATGGACAAACGTCAAGCTAACAGCTGCCTATTACGCTGAGCAGTTTGACCTCAGCTCCTTGGCAGGCTTGATAAAAATACCCAACTCAAGCTTGGTCGCCGAGTCAATCGAGCCAGCCCAGGCAAACCGTCCCGGCTGAAAAATGAATGAAACCCACCAAGTCCAGAGAAGTTAAAGGGGTAAGTGCAAGCGTGGCCACCGCTAGATCACTGCCTTTTTCGTTGCATTCACTTACAACAGCAAATAACTACCTGCATGCTGAACTTCATGCCTACACTGCATTTGCAGGTAAACAAGTCATTGAACAAACATAGCATGTGATTGTCGATAGCCACATCTGTGTTCCCGTAGGCACGCACCTTTCCGTGCCCTGCCTTCCTCCTGTAGACAGCTGTGACCATCCTTATATCTTCTTCCAAATCTTATAAACCATTCCAGGGAAAGAAGCTCCTTTGAACTCACCTGAAATTCTCACTGGATCCATATTCGGAACGTTCGCAAGAGACACACATGTTGTGGAGCCTAGTATTATCAAGTTAATCTCAATTTGGGTTGTAACTTTCTTAGGTGTGAAATGTGATGCTGTACCCAGTCATTTGAATTTTGCAAATTTTTCACCATTCAATTTTTGACTTTCAAAGATCTGTCTTCAAAACAAGCTTTCTTGATCATCGATGTTTGATGTTGCTGGTCTAATCTTTCATTAAATGAGAAAGAAAGCTAAATTAATAATTAGATGACCTATGTCCAACTAACAGACAAACTCCAAGTGAGAAGAAATCTCATAGCCAAACAAAAGCACCTTGAAGCAGACAACATTTTGACCCCTAGAACATAGGATCCTCATCCTACCATTTCAAGTACAAATTAAAGCACATGTAAAATAACATGCTTTCAATATCACCAGTGATATTTTAGCGTACATCAAAATATCTTCTTTGAAAAAGAAAGTAGATAGAGGGTCAGTAATCATCCAAAAATAAGGGGTCATTACAAAAGTTGTAACCAAAACTTAGAAAGTGAAAAGGCATCCCTTACAACATTTTCCATCCACATCCTCTGTCCCCTAGAAATGGGACCATTCCTTTGGATCCAGGTGCTCCAAAGGGCAGCTACCAATCTACTACGTATGCTGGGTCAACCCAAGCACCACGCTTGAATGCCCTCCCAAAACTCCTCTGCAGAGATGTTGTGAAGGCCAAGAATGGCCATGTTTGCAGGGGAGTCTCCTTGTTTGACCTATCTATAGAAAGTCTAGGATTTGTTTAAAGAAGGTCTAGAGATTCTAGCAATTGCAGATGATATAACTAGTCAATATGTTCCTCCTTATGTCAGGATCTCCTTTGCCAAATTGCAACCAGCTAACAAGGGCAACACATCTTCAACATCTGTCTCACACAGTACACTTGGCTTCCTGATCTTGACTCCACAATCATCTATAACCTTCTCGACTCCACAAATGTCTACAAGAAAATATCACCAGAGAGGTTTTGTTTTTTCGGGGGAGCACGACAAAACATGTGATAAAGCAGTAAATTATCTGTAGTCCTAATTTAAATATGTCTATTAGTAAATATTTTCAAAAAGGTTTTAATGAATAACCAAAAGAAAAATCACCAAATTTTTTGTCAGTTCCAAAGATGAATCACTATTTAGACCAGCTGTAATCACTCCTGGGAAAAGCCAATTTGAATGGATCTCCATTGACAACCAATTAAGCAGTAAATAAGCAGCATGATATATCAACCTATATGGTTTATCCTTTTTTTGTTTTTTGAGAGGTCCAAATGGTTTATCTTCCAGACCAAGTACTGGCAAAAATAATAGAGATAGAGACGGGGAGGGGGTGGTGGGGAAGAATAGATACTAGCCTCTCCACGACTTTTTTCATTTCCATGGCATATTCCCTCTTATCAGTTTGTGCACGTAATGCACGAACAGCAGGGCCTTTAGACATGTTCAACACCCGCTTTTGTAGATAACATCTGCAACATAAATGCAAAATATATATATATCAGCTTGCTAAACCCAAAAAGGAAATTATAGAATAAGCACATGATGTGCTTGGAAGATTTATGAGCAAGAACAAGTATCTACATTAAAAGCACATTTGAGTTTGGTCAGAAGTCTGCAGATGTACAATAATTATATGTTCACTTTCTGAGAACAACTTTAAACAGAAGGTGATGGAATGGAATTGTCTTTGAATTCAAATGAGCACATATTAACCTATATCTGAATTGCAACAGAAAGCCATTCTTTCTAAACTACGTCATTGCCGCTTTCTCAGCGGAGATTCATGAAGTGCAGAAGCAAGTATCATGCAACACATACAACTGGATACACAATTTTATGCCTGAAAGAACAAGGTTTATTCGCCCATCCACCATTCCAGAAGAAAAGCCATACGTGTCTATTCAAGCAGCTTGTGAATACATCATTCAAAAGAAAAGCCTCAGGTCTTCCATAGAATGCACTTCTTGATCCCATAAAGGTTGACAAATTATCCATGGCAGTGGATTTGGTTAAAGAAAAGGAGAGGAGGTTGTCACCACTAATGCACCTCGACTGTGAGAGGGAAGGAATTGTTGTCCACACCGTGGAGGTAATAGCCGACCACAAACCACCTGTAACATCCCAAAATTCAAGTTCTAAGTCTTTTCAGGGTGGTCCGGGTCAATTTAAACCCAGAAACCCGGTTATGGTTCCGTGCTAGTGTCAGCACCTTTCTAAATTGTCAAAAAATGAGTATTTCGAGGCAACCCTAAGTCAAACATTGTCCAAGAGGTGCCACGTAAGGTACCATTGGATTCCTCTCATCGCAAGCTTTCCGACAAAGCTTGTTTCGCACGAATGCAAGGTGTATAGCTCAAGTTATGGCCAAAACAAGTTAACAATAACCTAAATGTAAGGTGGACTCAACCCTAGGGGTATTTCGAGTATTTCACCCACTAAATCCGATCCCAACAAACCTTGGGCCTATATAAGGACCCCTTTTGATCCTTGGGTCGTCATTAGCCCTTAAACAACCAAAAATCTAAGAGAAAGGGAGAGGAAAAGAATTTAGATTTCACTTAGAAATCTACATTCAAAAATCTAGGGACCTAATTGCGATTCCGAGAAGTTTAGGCTTCCCACCGCAATTTTCGCGACTGCGGTGGTGGCGTGCAGCCTGGGCACGACATGTAGCGGCGGCACGAGCGGTGTGCAACGTGCAGGTGACACGTGTCATGTGCATAGCTAACGCAAATGTGAGCGCGAGCAAGGAAACGGTGCGCAGCGCGAGAGATTGCGAAGCATGGCGCGATCTAACGGCTATGGCGCGATGAGGCTCGATACGTGGGCGAGTGCACGGCCGAATCTGATAGGAACACGTGTCCAGGGGCGGTTCAAGGCCTTCCCGACCTTAGATTTCGACAAATAAGGTACCGTTGGAATCATATCGACGCATACTATGCGTTGGTATAATTTATTATTTACTTTTGAGTTCTATTCCTTTAGTGAAAAATCAGAAACGTAATTAAGTGTTTCCAACCCTATTTTTGGTTTGTGTGAATCAAGTCTTGCCCCAGTGCATGCACGGGTTTTGAGGTGGGCGTGGAGACTGCCCTCAAGTTCTATGTGCATGGTTTGGAGTCACCACGATCCTTCAATGATGTTAGGTAGAGTAGTTTACATTTAGTTCAATTCAGTCCAATTTTCGGGTACCTATGGATCCGGCTTGTGCGATTTTTCATGTGTACCGCCTTGGTTGACGCGTAATTCTTCCTTTTGTTAAGTTTGGAATCCTCTGATTTTTTCCCCAATTTATGGGCATGTTAATGAAAATATTGTGAAAAGAATTAAGAATTGATAATCACGTGTACCTTATTATCTCACTGTTTTCCGTAAAACAAGTCCTGTGGTGTTCTTTATTAGATGAATAATATGGGACCACTATCATGAATTGAAAACTACCTGGAAACGGATAGGTTGGGAGATAATGTGGATAATTGTTAATCCTGGAATCTGTAATATAAAATTTCTAAGGATTTTCTTATTTGATGAAAATAAGAGATAACTGGAATTTGTTATATAATCAATATGACTGATATGTCGGGAATTAAAAGGATTAGATAATTGGTTTTAGCCCCGCTACTCATCGGATTTTAGCTGTATCTTTAGTCTTTCAGACCGGTTTCAGGGGTTAGTTAGGGAGTTGCTGGCCTCTCTACGACTTTTTGGTTAGGCTTAGCGGTCAATTAGGATAGCGCGATGCAAAGCTCGAGGTTTGGTTCTTTCTCGACTGGAGGGTGAGTCATTGGCTATCTATGGTTCAGGATACGTAGCGCTTGTACTTGTTCACGCTACACGACATAACCGCCATCTCTTTCCGCAATAACCCCAGGGTGATGGAATGTGGCGACTCAATGGGTATAAGAGGTCTTCCTGGCCAAGAGGATGGCTTATGCTAATCTTGCACCGCAGGAAGTTACGTGATATCGTCTCGTGCCCCGAGATGTCGATTGACGGATTGAGAATTGTAATAACATAGGCAAATTACATAAATAGAACTAGATATGAAATAAATTGTAACGGACGAACTTTTGGCATGATGCCCCTCTTCATGTACTTGTTTTACTGTTACATGTTTAGTTGTTCTACTCTACTCAGTTTTTACTAATGTGTTTTTGGGTCTCACACTGAGGTATATTGTAGCAGTTCGTAAGATGATTTTTGTTGTACATCTCTTTGGCTTATATATTGTGGTAAACCTCTAGTCAATATTCAATTTCTATTCATTTCATCGATGTTACATGATTAGTTTGTTTGATCATGTTTATATTTTATGATTGTGTTGGGTTACTACAATTTTGTGGACGATTTGTGCTAATGTTAGCACACAGCGACCCAAGTTTCGTCACTTGGTGAGACCAAGGTCGTCACAGATGGTATCAGAGCAAAGTCACCCAACTAATCATAAAATACCCCAAAAGGGTCATACAGACGTTTGTACTGTATCACGGATGAGATACTCAACCACATAGTGATGTAGTATCCCTAGTCCTGATTTTTCACAATATTTTGACTTGATTCTCTTCTTGATTTCCGATACTATCTCCGTCCCATTTAGTCTTCTTACTTTTCCGTCGTTAAGGTCCTTCCTTCGGCCGTCGGGCTGAGCAGATTAAGGATTTCATTAGGGCATTGCTTGATTTGAATGTGATCTCATGAAGCAATGGAGTAATTTCTTGGTTAGTCCACCATTATGTGATTATATGATTTTCTAGAGTTTTGCTTATGATTTTGTTTGGTAATAAATTTGATTACCAGGCCGACGAACATTTTAATTTGTAGCACTACTTGGCTTTGCATATTTGCGATACTTAAATTATGTGTCCATGCATTACTTCTCTTTTGTAGAATCACCTAACCATTGTTGTATAAATATACGTGTAGATCATATACATTTTCATGGCATGTATAAATGTTCACGGGATAATCTATAGTAGTGTACTTCAGTTGATAGTGGATTATATGTAATTAACATCGATCACTTGAAAAATGGAAGATTATTCTCTACTAAGCACAATCTAGTTCACATTCTGTACCCCTTCTTATGTACTTATAATTTTTAATCGTAACTAGGCGATATTTTTGCAACTTGGAAAGTAATTAGTCATTATGAACAACAATAGCCACAACTAATTGTTTATAATAAAATTGGTAAAATTTATCATACCCTCTAGCTTATTTGTGATCTCGTTGGGGTAAATATCAATACCTAGTCAGTATTTGTTGGCCTGTGCTCTCTGACGAATCATATGAATTCTTGTTCTATTACTCAGCTAATTCTTGCATGACGTGTTTCCTGTTCTTGTAAGTATAAAATATGTATATATATACATTTTTCATAATGAATTTGACTCGTAACATGCCTTAACATATCAATATATATATTGAAAGCATGCGAGGGATTAAGTCGAGGATATACGATTCATTACCCTATTAACAATGATCTTAAATGATCAATTATTAATTCAATAACTACTCAAGGAAGATGGTTGGCATAATTTCTAACATAGTTGATAACTAATGTTGTCATTACTAGTAAAATCTGGTAGAGACTAATTTTATAAACCATCTTATTTGAATTTGACTAGAATTTAGTTTATTACTTATTTGGATTTGAATGAAATTAATCAATTATTCATTTGAATTAGCATAGAATTAATTAATTATTGTTCTGTAATTTTATTAGTAATTAAATAACGATTCTGCTTTTGGATTTCTAGCACAGTTGATTATACTCATTATAAATTAATATAAAAGGGTAAATAAAATAGTTGTTCTTCCTGTATGTTATAAGGAAAAGAAGATTTATTATACTATCACCCATATTTGATTACATAGTTTATAACGATAGGATAAATATATTGCACTAATTCCTAATATTGACATATTCCTACCACGTTGATTATGATAGACTTATGGCAAACAAGGAAAATTTGTTATATGTTAGTTTATTGTTACTAACTGCATTATATAAGTTTAAATAAACAACAATTTATACATTCAAAATATTGATGAGCTAATAATTCATATCTTGTTTATGAAGTTGGTATTAATTTATAAAATTAGACAATTAGATTTGAAATGTTATAAAAAAAAATGAATGTATAAATTTTGATGAATCGAAAAGATAGATATATTGCTTCTTTTGCTGTATTAAAGAAATAATACGATAACTCCCTTTATCAATCACATCAAAGGATAAACTATGAAATTGGTTTTACTTAAAATTGTCAATCTATAGTTATCCTGGTAATAAATAAATACGTGGATACAATGGAAGTGATAATTGAATTAAACGATCGAATGAGACTTTAATCAACTTAGAAAATGATATTTTTGTTATCTTCTTAAAAACATATCATTGCTTAGAGTTCAGAGCTTATATTTTACTAGCCAATTATAAATATTTTATTTAATTACTTTAGGAGCATGAGTTTTACCTTTGAAAGTGCTTAGAACTTGAAATTTTTATATTCATTGATGCACTATGTTTTCAAGTTCAAAGTCTTTGATCGTTTCATCCACATAGATTTAAAATTTTAGGAGTGTGTTTTGCACCTTGAAATTTCTATGTAGATTTGAAGGCATCTTCCTATATTATTAAGTAATACCTAGTAATTATAAACAATGTTTATAAATTGTCACTATCATTATTAACTTCGTCATTAGATATGTAGGCATACTTATTCAGATTTTTCGATTGTTGACACCATAAATTGCATGAGATCATAAGTTCGTCTTTGACTTGTTCCTTTAATTGTAAAAAGAAAAATGATAAAATTTGCCATTATTAGATAACGAACTCTATGTTTAATTATTGTTTGTTTGTATAAACATGCAATTCAATTTGTATAGTGATTCTTTTGACAGTTACTGATTTCTTGCAAGGTTATCCATTCGCTGTTTGTTTGTCTGGTATAGACTTAAAGGGAATTTAGACAAACATTACAATCCTGGTGATTTTGGGATCTGCACATTACAAATGATAGCGATGTTAAATTGATTGAAAATTTTAAAACAAAATTGTGGTGATCATTTTCGATTGATGAATTCTAATAAAGTTATTGAGATCTCAAATGGGGAGATTGATAACTTATGTCAACTCTTATATCATCATCTAAATAACCTAAGTGTATTAATGAAAAATGACTTCATCTAACTCATTGTATCGTCACTACATGACCATTCACTGTTTTTAATACTCTATGGAGGATAAATGACCTAAAATTTATCTATAATCACCTAAACTATGGTACAATCATTAGCATCAAATGATTTATGCAGCATATCGACTGTGGTGTCATAAAGAATGTGTTGCTGATGTATGAAATTTTCATTCTTGAATAGGGCCACAACTCAATTTTTTTCTCAAGGAAAACTATACATGCTAGTTAGTTGTGATAAATCATACATAAAATTTACAAGCTAATTAATGATTTTCTAAATCTAAGGCAAGTTGTGTTATATCATAATGTAAATTATCATGTTGAATGTAAACGAGTAAATTCTCCCCTTAAGAAAAAGGGGGGTGTCTAATTTTTAGTTTGTGCTGCTCTTATCGTTGCTTTTTCTCCTCTAATGAAAGAAATGGTTTCTTAACCTTTATATAGTATAACATATGATATAATTATAACCCTTGTATTCTCTATGGTTGACAAGTTTCATGTTTCTATTTAGTCCAAGTCCTTAAGTGTGCACTTAGTTCATTGTTTTCTATTCTGGATAATTGGAAAGTTATTCTTATTTTGGCGATGAGATAGTCAGTTACTAAGGGGATTAAGAAAGTTGATGTATTGCAAATGAGGTTAATAATTATGATTAATTATTTTGTATTTAATGTTGAGTTTACTTTAATATTTTTAGTTCATAGCTGGCTATATTTAAATGAATTGTATAAAACTAGCAAACTTTTTTTATCAAAGTTGGAAAATAAAAGTTCTTGTTTGTTGAATGTGGTTGATTTTGTTGTGGATTCTTATGTGTTGCATACCTTATACCTTGACCACTACTTAACCCCCTCATGTTAGTCATTGTACCATGTAGTTACCATACAATCAAATGCATTCAGAATAGTTTTCTATATTCTTCTAGTTTATTATCAATAAAAGAGATTCTTGTCTAGTTGAGATGTAGGAGAGGTATCTCGAATTGTTTACCAGTGAGTCCATTACACCCTAGTTTGTTCTCTTTAAGGTTGTTATTGTCTTTAAGGTTGTAATGGACCACTTGCTTGCACATCTCTCTTCGTACTTACACATTCGCTCGAGTTTCGAGGACGAAACTCCCTTTAAGGTTGTTATATCTGTAACATCCCGAAATCCAGGTTCTGAGTCTTTTCGTGGTGGTCCGGGTCAATTTAAACCCAGAAACCCGATTATGGTTCCGTGCTAGTGTCAGCACCTTCTTAAATTGCCAAAAAATAAGTATTTCGAGTCAACCCTAAATCAAACATTGTCCAAAGGGTGCCATGTATGGTACCATTGGATTCCTCTCGTCGCCAGCTTTCCAGCAACACTTGTTTCGCGCAAATCCGAGGTGTATAGCTCAAGTTATGGCCAAAACAAGTCAACAATAACCTAAATGTAAGGTGGGTCCAACCCTAGAGGCATTTTGGGTATTTCACCCACTAAATCCAATCCCAACAAACCTTGGACCTATATAAGGACCCCATTGGGTCCTTGAGTCATCATTAGCCCTTAAACCACCAAAAATCTACGAGAAAGGGAGAGGAAAAGAATTTAGATTTCACTTAGAAATCTAAATTCAAAAATCTAGGGACCTAATCGTGATTCCGAGAAGTCTGAGCTTCCCACCACAATTTTCGAGGCTGCAATGGCGGCGCACAGCGTGGGCATGACGCGTCTGCGGTGCAGGTGGCATGCGACGTGCGAGCGATGCGTGTCGCGTGAGTAGCAAACGCGAGCGCAAGCAGGAAAGCAGTGCGCGGCGCAAGAGATCACGACACATGGCACAGTCTGCCAGCTACGGCATGATGAGGTGCGATCCTTGGGCTAGCGCGCTGCCGTATCAGGTACCGACACGTGTCCACGGGTAAGCACGTGTGGACCGGTTGACCGGTATGGTTGAATCGGTTCAATTCAAGGCCCCCTCACACTATTTCATCCAATTCAAGGCATTCCCGACCTCGAATTTCGATAAATAAAGTATCGTTGGAATCGTATCAATGCGTTGGTATACTTTATTCACTTTTGAGTTCTATTCCTTCAGTGAAAAATCAGAAACGTAATTAGGTGTTTTTGACCCTATTTTTGATCCGTGTGAATCAAGTCTTGCCACAGTGTGTGCACGGATTTCGAGGTGGGCGTGGAGACTGCCCCCAAGTTTTATGCACACAGTTCAGAGTCACCGTGACCCTCCAGTGATGTTAGGTAGAGTAGTCTACCTTTCTTTCAATTCAGTCCGATTTCGGGTACCTGTGGACCCGGCTTGTGTGATTTCTCCTGTTCACCGCCTTAGTTGCTGTGTAATTCTTCCTTTTGCTGAATTTGGAATCCTCTGGTGTTTTTCCCCGATTTATGGGCACATTAATGAAAATATTGTGAAAAGAATTAAGAATTGATAATTACGTGTACCTTATTGTCTCATGTATGAAACAAGATCTGTTTTCCGTAAAATAAGTTCCGTGGTGCTCTTTACTAGATGAATAATATGGGACCACTGTCATGAACTGAAAACTACCTGTAAACGGATAGGTTGGGAGATAATGAGGATAATTGTTAATCCTGGAATTTGTAATATAAAATTTCTAAGGATTTTCTGATTTGACGAAAATGGGAGATACAGTTATCTGGAATTGGTTATATAATCAATATAACGGATATGGCGAGAATTAAAAGATTAGATAACTGATTTAAGCCCCACTACTCGTCGAATTTTGGCTGTAACTTTGGTCATTCAGACCGATTTCAGGGGCTGGTTAGGAAGTTACTGACCTCCCTATGACTCTTTGGTCAGACTTAGCAGCCAACTGGGATAGCAAGATGCAGGGGTCGAGGTTTTGTTCTTTCTTGACCGGAGAGTGGTCATTGGTTGTCTGTGGTTCAACTTATGTAGTGCTTGTACATGTTCACACTATACGACGTAGCCACCACCCCTCTCCACAATGATCCTAGGATGATGGAGTACAGTGAATCGATAGGTATAAGCGATCTTCCTAACCAAGAGGATGGCTTATACCGATCTTGCGCTGCAGGAAGTTACGCAAGATCATCTCGTGCTCCGAGACGTTGATTGACGGATTGAGAACTGTAATAATATAGGCAAATTACATAAATGGAACTGGTTATGAAATAAATTGTAACAAACGAGCTTTTGGCATGGTGCCCTTGTTCCTATACTTTTATTACTGTTGTTACCTGTCTAGTTGTTCTACTCTACTCAGTTTTCACTGACGTATTTTTGGGTTCCATACTCAAGTATATTGTGGCAGTTCGTAAGATGATTTTCGTTGTACATCTCTTTGGCTTATATATTGTGGTAAACCTCTGGTCAATATTAAATTTCTGTTCATTTTATTGATACAATATGATTAGTTTCTTTAGCCATGTTTATATTTTATAATTATGTATTGGGTGACTGTGATCTTGTAGGCGATTTGTGCTAGTGTTAATACACGGCGACCCGAGTTTCGTCACTTGACAGGACTTAGGTCGTCACACCACCACCACCCATCCCCTCCCCCACACCCCCCAAATTTGAACCCATGATAAACGAGAGTAGCACTTGGAAAGAAATCGCAGATTTTGATGGATTTTTTTTTTGAAATGGAAAAAGGATAGTTACAAGAGGTCAGTAACCATCTGCTTCATTAAAAACTCTGGAACAAAGAGAAATTACAAGCTCTTAGTCCAAAGGGAGGAAACAAAAGAAGCTTCCCTTATAACATTCTCGGCCAGGCCCTTTCCCTGCAAAAAATAACACCATTCCGTTGCAACCAAAGAGACCATAAAACCACAAAAGCTTTGATCTAAGTGAGTGCCCGTATGAAACCTAATCCTGAAAGCTGTCCAGAAATCCTCCCATGAGGTAGCCAGCAACCCCAAAATGGCAAGCTATTCCCACACCCTTTTCTCGAAAGCACAACGAAAAGATGGGTGTCATCTTCTTCCATTAGATCACATAACACGCATTGCACATCAGCCTCAGGTGCCCAAGTCCACCCTCTAACCTTTGTAACCAACCTCCTTTAGCATAGAAACCAAAGAAAAATTTTAACCTTAAGGGGTATACTCAACATCCGGAAAACCCAACATAGGTCAATACTAACCACTTCACCCTCACTAATCAAGAGCCTATAAACATTTTTCACTGAGAAGGATCCCTGTCCCCAGACCATGGAATCCGAAATAGCTTCAGAAGGGTGCATACCATGTATCAAACCAAGTAGCAACCGAAGATCAGTTAGCCTCACTTCCAATAAGTGTTCATGAAGATGTGGTTCCTAAGAGCCACTTTCGAGAGAACCATCCCACATACATCTTACCAACTGCCCCTTATCAAGCACTAAAGAAAACAATCTAGGCACCAAACTAGCAAAGACGCCTTCTCCCGTCTGATCATATTCCCAAAATTTGGACCTACCATCACCAAGGGTAAGAACAAAAAGTAGTGCGATGGCATGGTAAGCACTTAAAAGAGCACACAAAAAGGCTAAGGCTCTATGATAGGTGGTCAGCCCCACCACAGAAGGCAAAACAAAACCATATCCATCTCACAAGATAGTATGCCAAATGGTCAACTAATTTGCAAGGAGCTTTGCAATCCATTTAGTAAGTAAAGCATTATTAAAAGCTTTCAAGTTTAGTACTCCAAGGCCCTATCGTTACAGGTTTACAAATATCATCCTAGGCCACCAAGCGCACAAATCTATCAATCTACTCAGCCCCCTTCCGAAAGAAACGCTTTTTGATTTTATCAATTAATTGAAGGCTTAAACATCCAAAAGGGGAAAATAGGAATAGCTGATAAGACTACATCATCAGTAGAACAAGGTGTCTCCCTCTAGATAAAAGTTTGCCTCTCCACCCAAAAAGTTTCTTCTCCAGCTTTCCAACCAAGGGCATCCCATCAACAGTCAACAATTGTCTACCCTTCAACAGCAGCCCAATAAGTCAAGGGTAAGCTCACCTTCTCGATATTGACTGCCTATGAGCAAGATTGGATCTCCAGCCCATCCATACCAAAAGGAACAAAAGCATATGTATGATAATTAACTCCTAATCCTAAAAAGGTTCCAAATATCCAAACTAGAGCAACTAGGTTCTCAGCCTCGAGCCTACTACCTTCAATGAAGAACATGGTGTCATCCGCATATTAGAGAATAGGAGTGATCACAGGACCATCTACACTGGAGAAGCCCAAGAACATACCCCCATGGCAAGCCTTACAGGACATCCCAACCAAGGTATCTACCTCAATGATGAAAAGTAGTGGCGTGAGGGGGCAACATTGTCGTACCCCTCTTTGAGGCTAAATACAACCACCTATAAGGCACCCGTTCACAGGAATCAAGAAAGAGGTAGTAGTGACACAACGTTTCATCCAAGCTAACCATTGATTTAGTAAACCTCGATGCCAGAGCGCTTGCCAAAGGTAAGGCCAATTAATAGAGTGATACACTTTAAAGAAATCGACCTTCCACAAAAAGCCCCTTCTCTTCAACCTTCGCTAGGCAACCACCATTTCTTCAACCATAAAAAAGGATTCTTTTTTTTAAGGGACAAAATAAAGGATTCTTCAAGGGACCAACCACAAATGAAAGCTAACTAAAGAGGGCTTATTGGAAATGGCAAAAGTTTACAAAGCCTATTCGCAAAAACCTTAGCAACAAGAAGGGAACTAGCATTCAACAGTGCTATAGGACAGTAATCATCAATAGAATACGAGTCCTTTGGCAAAAGGAAGAAAAAAGACCTATTTAGCCTTTCAAAAACCATGTTTGCTACCATGAACTCCCGAATCATTGCTATGACATTACCCTTCACAAGATCCCAAAATTCTTTATAAAAGTGAACATGGAACCCATCTGGACCCGGAGATCCCTCAGCCTTCAGGTCACACAAAGCACTAAAGACCTCTATAACGTCCTTAATCAAAGTGACCTATTGTTCATTACCTCGGATTCGCAAATCAGCTGAGTACTACTCCCACCTTCCAGGGAGATGCTTCCTCGTGAAGTCTTGGAATTGTGTTCTCAAGGCACGAACAATATGTTCTCTACCAGAAATGACCTCATTGCCAACCTTCGAGCTACCAATAAGGTTTAACCTTCTTTGACAGCTAGTAGCCATGTGAAAAATCAAGTATTAACGTCACCTTCTCGTAACCACAGTTATCTAGAACATTGATGCCAATCCAGCTCCTTTTTACGATCTTCATCAAGGATCACCCGCTACATAGTTTGTCGCTCTTCAAGTTCAAAGACAAATTTATCAACATCCTCATGTCCATCAAGAACCTTTAGTCGTTGCAGCGCTTCCAACCTAGCCCTCTCTCTTCTCTCTTTCACCATCTTCTTAAAGGAGATCAAAGCAGTACGAAGGTGTTGAATCCTGGCTACCAAGGTTGTAGTGGCGTACCCTTGTGGTCCAACCCCACCACCAAATTGACAAAGGCATCTATAGATCTATCACACCTCCCATCCAAACGATCCTCAAGAGATAAGGTGGCGTTGAAGTCCCCACCATGCAACTAGGACCTTCCATCCATGAAAATAGTTGCTTGCCTCAAGTCATCCCATAATTCCACTCTAGTTGAACCCTCGCACAAACCATAAATTATAGAAAGTTAGAAACCACGAACGACAACCCATCAAAACATGTTTAAAAATTGTCGTAATTGTCCAACACCCAATTATAGAGTCTACCAAGCTAAAAGAAGAAGATTTCCACATGATTGCAATCCCGCCAGATCTGGCAAAGGAGGCCAACGTCAAGAAGCCCATAAAAATATTCCCACCAACCTCCCTCTTCATTCTATCATTAAAGGATTCAAGCCTCGTCTCCTACAGGAGAGCAATATCAACCCCCCACTCCGAGAGATATCATCTAAAGGAAGCCCTCCAAGAAGAATCACAAAGACCTCAAGCATTCCAAGTTAGGATTTTAACCATTGGAAACTGCAACAGCCCCTCCCGAAGAGGCCCTTACGCTAGCAACAGAGGCCACCTTTCTTTTTTTTTTTTAAAGGAAAAAGAATGATTACCGGAAATAGGTAATCATCCAAATATCATTAATAGGGGCCACCTTTCTCTCCAAGTGTAAGTGCTCTTTAGGCACAAACTCGAGCTCCATGGCTTTGGAGGCTTGAAGCCACTATGGTTTGGTATGGTATACAAGCCTCTGTCGTTGAAGAGTTGGCCTCCAAACTAGAGGCCTTCTTCAACACCCACTACTAGAGCTAGAAGCTTGATCAGACATCACTTGCTCACAAGCCCCCTTAAACCCCTCAAAGCTGCTCAAGGAAGCACGAGCAGGGGAACCCCCAAGCACTATAGGGCTTCCAACAAGGTCATTATGCTGGAGATAACCATCAATTGAGGCTGCCTCCTCAGAGGTAGCCAAAGACCATTTTGCTCCACTGCCACCAACAACCTATTCAAGTTCTACCTCCACAACCAAGGCCACTAACTCCAAAGAGGTCTGCAAAGAGGGTTGTAATGGAGCAAGCAACTCGTCACCTAAGAGCCCGAAGCCGCAAGACCCATCTTCGCAGCATAAGGACCCACCCTAACAAGGACAAAAACAAGAAAGCAGGGGGCTCTCTTGCAAAAAACAAGTCTAAGGCTCATTTACAGACCCAGAGGCAACATAATGCCCAAGAGAAGCCCACTCACAATCCAGCTTGAAAAACAAACCAAGTCCAAACTTCCGATCAAATTCAAGGCCATCTTTCACGCACGACACCAAAAGAAGCTCAAGATCAATCCCGTAAACATCACCCAAGGCCAATACAGGTGCCACCTCACCCACATCCTCAGTCTTCCCGAGTTTGTGGGTACAAGTGGCCCCTCAGAACCGACTCTTCGCCTTCTGCAATCACTACTTTGTCTCTCAGTTCTTTTGGATCACTTGGGCACCCAAACCTAATGCCGAGGCGTGATGGAGCTTTGGTCACACTTAGCCGAAGGAAACCTCGACGTAGTCAAGGACAACACTGCAAAGGTCTTCTTCTCCAGCAGGAGCTAAACATGAATCACCCAAGAAGAGCCTCTCAACTAAAGGAGCTTTTGCGAATTATCGAGAGAGAAGACCTCGACAACTACCTTCACCCAACGTAAGTCACTCAAATGCACCCTAACCTCATAACAAAGCTTGAGGTGCAAGAAGTTCAACATGACAACCTCAACCACCTATTGTGAACGAAGACAAAACGGGATTCCAACAAGGCGAAGACCCACAAACCTCTTGGCGGGTGACCATTCACCCACCGCTACAGGAGGAATGGATCAGATTTTGACATAGCATTACAGATTGGGACATCTAAATTTTTTAGGTTTGCAAAAGTTGTGCCCTACCTTATTTTGTGGAACTAATGTGCACTATCTTAAGTGTGAAGTATGTCGGTTAAACATTGTTGCCCTTCATTCTCTGAATCCAATAGTAAAAGTGATTCTGCTTTTACATCAATGCATTCTGATGTGTGGGGATTAGCTAGTGTTAAATCAATTGATGGTATACAGACTAGCACAGTGAAGTGGATTAAGGCAGCAACGATGCTCTGGGCCATTTGGCTTCAGCATAACTATGTGTTGTTTAAAGGAGAAAGGACCTCGATTGAGAATGTTGTGAGGGAGGCTAATTGTCTTTCTGTTTCCTAGCTGCATGTCTTGTAAGTCCGTTCGTTTGGCTTATTATTTGATTTGGATGGCTACTGAATTCCAATAGCCATCCTTTTTTCCTCTCAAAAAAAAAAAAAAAACAAAACAAAAGAAAGAAAGCATTTCCTTTATAGACAATTGGTCGTGATGCACTTTCATTTACTTGATGAGGAGTCGATCGAAAGTGCCAAAAATTGTGCAAGTGTTTGTTGCCATGGTTGAGAATTGGTTTAATACTACGGTGAAAGTTTTCCAATCTGATAATGCTCAAGAGTATCTTCAAAAAAGTTTAGCAGAGTTCTTTAGCAGCAAAGGTATCATTCATGAGACCTCATGTAACTATACTCCACAACAGAATGAAGTTGCTGAGAGGAAGAATAGACAACTACTTGACACTACCTGAGTGTTGCTCATTCACAGAGGTGTGCTCAGGAAATTTTGGGCAAAAGCTGTCTTAACGAGTGCATTTGTAATAAACCGAATGCCCTCTAGAATGCTTAGTAGAAGAATGCCTTTTTCATTGTTGAGGCCTACATCTCACCCATTCACCTTTACACCTAGGGTGTTTGGTTGTGTCTATTTCACCCATGACTTTACTCCTAGAAGTAGTAAATTGAATCCACAATCAATCAAAGGCATCTTTCTTGGGTGGTACTCCACCCAAAAAGGATATAAATGCCTTGATCCAATTATAGAAAAGAAATATGTTACCATAATGACACATTCCTTGAAGATACCTCTTACTTGTCCCCTAAAAATCCTCTCCAAGGGGAGAACACTATTGTTGAGGAAGATGATTTTAGGGATCTTGTGTTTATTGATGTGGACCAAGCAAATAAGGAAGAGAAAGATGACCAAGTGGATGATGGACAGGAGGAGAAAGAAGGCAATGGTGTAGATACGAGGTATGGACAAGTCTACATCAAGAGGCAATGAGAAAAAAAATTTAACCATGAAGCCAATCTTGATCCTTCTTCTATCCTCACACCAGATCTAAGGATTAACTCCGAGGACTAGACTTCAGGTTTGCATACTCCTTTACCCACCTCGGGAACTGATGATCATAATGAGATTGAAAGTGAAGGTGGAGTAGAAGATATCTTAATTTAAATGTTGAAGACATACCCATTGCTCTCAAGAAAGGAGTTAGAGAATGTACAAAACATCCTATAAATAGATATGTAGCCTATTTAAAGTTGAGCTCCAACTACAAATGTTTCTTGTCTTCACTTGCCTCGTCTATGATTCCCAAGAATGTTGTTGAGGCTCAACTTGATCTTAGTGGGTTGCTGCTATGTTGGACATGTCTACACTATTAAGAAATCATACTTGGGATGCCATTGATACTCCCAGAGATGCTCATGTTGTTAGCTCCAAGTGGATATATACGATTAAACATAAAGCAAATAGGCAACTTGATAGGTACAAGGCTCAATTAGTGAAGGGATTCACACAGAAGTACAAAATTAACTACTCTAAGACCTCTGCTCTTGTGGCCAAAATGAACTCTATTGGAGTCATTCTTTCCCTTGCAGCTCAATATTCATGGAAGCTCTATAAACTTAATGTGAAAAATGCATTCTTGAACGGTGATTTGAAGGAAGTCATCTATATAAGTAAACCTCCTGGATATAAAGAAGAAGGAAAGTGTTGTAAGCTTAACAGGGCATTATATGGATTAAAGCAGTCTCTCCTCGAGCATGATTTGAACGTCTTCGCCTTGCATGAAAAATCAAGGATATACGCAAGGGAATAGTGATCACACCCTCTTTGTGAAGACACTTTCAAACTTACCCATCCTAATTGTGTATATTGATGACATGATTGTCATTGGGAACAAAAAAGTGATTGACAAAAGTATGCACCATCTAGCTAGTGAATTCGAAATCAAAGATCTGGGCAAGCTAAAGTACCTTCTTGAAATAAAGATTACAAGGTCTCCAGATAGTCTCCTCATATGTTGAAGGAAAAATGTCCTTGACATGTTAAAAGAAATAGTTAAACTTTAATGTAAATCTACTACCACTCCTATTAAAGCGAATCATCACTTGAGTTTAAATGATGGGAAATAGCTAAATGAGTTAGCAAAGAGTAGGTACCAAAAGATTGTGGGGAAACTAATCTATCTTACCTTAACCCGTCTAGACATTACTTATGCCGTCAATGTGGTCAGTCAATTCATGCATGCCACAACAAATTTTCATTTTGGTGAGGTCAATCGGATCCTCAGTTATCTGAAGAATCTAGGAAAGCGTCTCTTATTTACCAAGGGAACTAATCTGAATGAAGCATACATTGATACTAATTGGGTAAAATCTATGGATGACAGGCAATCCACTATTGGATATTGCCTTTACCTTGCTGGGAATCTTATTATGTGACAAAGCAAGTAATAGACTATGTGTGCAAGATCTAGTACAGAAACAAAAATATAAGGCTATCTCCATGGGTGTTACTGAAATGTTGTGGGTCAAGATCTTGTTAACATTGGGATCCAACTTGTCGTGTGCGTTTGCATTGTTATCTACATAAGTCTTACGTGATTACATTAGAGATTTTCCTGTTCAAGTCTAATTAGGAGAGTTTCGATTGGTCTCTAGAGTGGGCGAGGTCCGCTCCTGTTTCAAAGGAATTCTCACTCAAAGAACACGGACCCCTTCTCTTTCAAAGGTCTCACTCAAAGAACAAGTTTGAAAAGAAAGAAACTAACTTCATTTTTGAAGCCAACAATCCCCATATCATCTACTCCATCATTCTTAGATGGTTCCCTCCACTGCACTTCACCACCGACAAGCACGAAGCGAGATCAGAGGGATTCTGAGTCCTCCCTAAAGCAGCCACAAAGCAACACCTTCCTCTCACTCAACCAAGAAAGCGATAGACTCAGACATTGAGCAAAACGTACAGAGGGCACCCCAGAAAACATCAAGAGAAAGATCACTAGAGAAAACATCACCCACCAAGGAACCTTGTAGGAGACTCTGAACCGACCGCAAGGAAGACGACCAAGGTGCAACAATAATCGGAAGCCTCGTATCCCACATGGTAGGCAAGGGTACTGAATCCCCCACTGCAACTAGATGTTGGACTCACACAAGGGACACAACCACTACTAATGGTCAGTGCCATGACATACAACACAAATTATCTGGTCACAACACTCGCGATCGCAATGGCCATGGCCACAACATTTGAAGCAAAGCACTGACCTACCCTGTGCCACAACTAAACTCCTCCCACAATGAAAGGACCATTATCCCATAATAGGACCCCTTCTCTTACATCAACCACCAACGTGAACCCAACCATCATCACCAGCACCATCTCCAACACACACTGACCTCTCCACCACCATTGTGCCCTCCCACTCCCTCTCGCTCATACTCCCTCTTCCCCTGCATCTTCATCGTCCAACCCATGAATGATTTTGATAGAAATTGAAGGTTCTTAATTTGCTTGGTTTACCCACCAAGAGTTGACTTTTTTTGGAGCAAAGACAATTATAAAGAAACAGACATGAACCATTCATCTAGAATACATCATCCAATAGAGATGCATTGTGTGCTAATGTCCAAATATCAACATGAAAAGATGGGTATTATAGATATCTAATTACTTTGCCCAGATATAATGCATTCATGTTGTCCATAACAAAAAATGAACTACTACAAATAGGAAAGCTCTATTTAATACAAAAAAGCAAGATTATGAATGTTGAGAGTTGTGTAACTGCAAATAGATGAGCTTTTAGATCCTCCAGAGATACTAATTACTACTTGGTATTGTTCTGAGTCCATTAACTCATAAAGAGTGCTTGAGTGACTTGGTGAAATGTTGTCAAGATCCTTGTATTATTAACTTTATTGAGACAATAACCCTTGGGGTCTCCACTTCCCTAAAGATGATTTGCACCAATGCTATCAGAGGTGAAAGGTGCTAAAAGGTAAAGCGGGTCCAAAATGGTCGAGGCACCAAGCGCTCGCCCGAGAAAGCAATGAGGTGCTAAAGGATCTATAGATACATATACATATATATATATATGGATACATAATTGTATGCATATACACACGATAACAAAAAAATATGATATGTTATGCAGGCCGCATGCACACATACATGACATATAAATGCTTAGGCAAACAACCGCAATACACATATATATACACATTGAAATGTATGATAGGTGTGTATCTTGTTTCATACATTTACATATACGCCCATATTTGTAAGTATACATTACATTAATATATATATATATATATATATATATTGACATGTACACATATACACACATACAAAAACATACATAAGATATGTGTATATTTGTATGTATATATGTATTTATTATATGTACATATCTATGTATGCACATGTATGTGTATATATCTATGCGTATGTACATATACGTTTGTGTATGTGTGTTTAACTGAGAGTACTCAATAATTAGGTAACAAGAAATTAAACTCTTTAAATGTATTTGAAAAAATGAAAAACCTCTAAATCTGATTATGGCACTCACCCAAAGTGCCTAGCACCCAGACGAGGTGAGTTGATGCCCTAGCGCGTCGCCTAATTTGCTTGAGGTGCTACCTAGGCAAGTGCCTTAACAACACTGATTTGTACCATTGCAAACCACAAAATTCCATCCCTAATGGTGTTATAAGCTTTCATTTATAATTCAACACAAATGATTTATTATAATGATTTACTTAAAATGCTTTATCCAATCAGATTTTTTAACTCCAAAGTGCGTTGAGAGGGGTAGATATTGGCTAATCGGATCGATGGATCATGTCCAAGATCCATGTCTAGCGTAGTCACACATTATCATCGGGTTTGAGAGATGTATGGTGGCCTACATATGGCATTATACCACCCATTTTTGCTTAAGAAAAATTGATATAATATCCACCACATCAAAGCACTTCTATGCTTTTTAATTTCCTCTTAGAGGTAGACCAAGATAAATAAAAGATGCGCTTCCTAAGGCCGAGCTTAGTGCCTGACAGCAAACCATCACCTCTTCATCATTCATGTTGAAAGGAACAAAAGCAAACTTGGCATGATTCAATCACAATGCCGCCAGATTCACCACCTCCCTACTAGCTCCCTTAACCAAAAACCATCTTGTGACATTAGTATCACATTGAAAGCCTTCCCTTCTATCGAGAAACCTAAGAGCAGACCTCCTTTGCAATGTTTGAAGGTTATGCCTGCCAAAGTATCCACCGTCAGAACAAAATGAAAAGGAGCCAAAAGGCAACCATGTTTAACTCCCCTTTAAGACCATGTAGCCTACCATTCACCAACATAAAGAAAGACATCAAAATAACACATCACTCCATCTGTGAAGATTTGGGTGCTATGGAACATGAAGGCTCTTCCACATGGGAAGAGATCGCAGTAGCAGGCTGCTGCCAATGGAGGTTGTGCACGCTAAACAGGAGAGAGGGAGAGATGGTAGCCGACGATGGAGAAGAGAGAGGGAGAGAGAGGGAATTATGTTGGAAAATAATATTGCATTAACTCAAGAAAGAATAATTACATAAAGTCTGTTTTATAAAGAGAACTAATCATAATCTCTAAAATAGGAAACAAACCTAATCACATTCAACCCAATCTCCTATAATAAAAAATCAGGAAATATCAAATCCCTCTAATTATTCAACTAATTGACATATAACTTACTAAAGATAAGATACTTAGACTCTAAGCAGAGATCGCCAAGACCCTTAGGGCCAACGCCCCTTGGGTGATCACAAAACCTGCCACATGACACTTTATTCTCCACACTACCCCTCAAGTCGAGGCCAGGAGAACGATGACTTGCTCAACTTGTCTCATTGATAATGCAGCTAGATGCTCCACCATCTTCTTTTGATGTAGCTACGAATCCTCTCACCACCTCAATAGTCGTTGCTTCTTTGGCAACCTTTGAAGTCGTGGCTATTGGAGCAATCATATTGTCTTTACATTACTTGATAGGCTCTATTCTCCAACTTTTCTTCTTCGTTGAATCGTTAGACTCGAACTCCTCGAGAGGGACATGCAACTTGTCTTGCCCTCCCATGAAGATCTTGAATGCTCGAGCCCATAGGATATAATTCGAGAGACCCTGAAGTTTGATCGTGGTGCCTTGCACTATAACCTTTCCTTCCTCGATGTTGATCTGGTTCTCGCTCTTGACCATCTCTGTCCTTAAGAAACAAGCCTTCCTCTACTTGTACGCTCCACGTAAGGTGTTGGATGCGTGAGGGAAGCCACTGACCAGAGTCCCTTATGTGTCTCCTTAGGCCTTGCATAAGGCGCCAAGGTCCTTCAAGGAGTTCTTCGAGAGAACTCATAAGTCAACGAAGATACCTCAACACACGAGGTTCCAATACCCATGGGAATCACGCACAAGATAGGGCTTCTTGTGCGTGATCTGATAAGAGGAAAGACCATGCACGTGGCTACTATCCACCAAGAAAAGTCACACATAGGCTGTTATGCATGGTTGTTCTTTTTTTCTCCTCCTTATGCGTGTAGAAAAATTCCCGAGAAGAGCCTAAATAGAAGGCTTCGATACCATGTGAAGATTTGGGCACCATGAAGCGTGAAGGCTTTCCAACGTGGGAAGAGATGGCAGTAGCAGGCTACTACCAATGGAGGCTATGCATGCTAACCAGGACAGAGGGAGAGATGGCAACCGGCAATGGAAAAGAGAGAGGGCAAGAGGAGTTGTTGTGTTGGAAAATAATATCGCATTAACTCAAGAAAGAACAATTACATAAAGTCTCTTTTATAAAGAGAACTAATCCTAATATCTAAAATAGGAAACAAATCCAATCACAATCAATCAAATCTTCTAAAATTAGGACATATCAAATCCCTCTAATTATTCAACTAATTGACACCTAACTTACTAAAAATAAGATACTTGAACTCTAAGCAAAGACCACCAAGACCCTTAGGGCCAGCGCCCCTTGGGTGCTCACAAAACCTACCACGTGGCCCAACTGACTTGCCACATGGCACTTTATTCTCCACATTATCCATGAAATCTACAACTCTAGAATGGCCTTCTCCTTAATGTCTTAACATAAATATGATCTATTAAGCGAATCATGCATCTTTGAGAAATCCACCTTCCATAAGAAACTCTTTTTCCTCGACCTTCACCATGTAGCCACCATTTCATCTACCATAATTCTTTTTTGAAAATCATTTCATCTAGTATAATGAAAGACTCCTACAAAGATCTCCCCTAAACAAAAATAAGCTATAATAGGAAAATCAAAAAGGGTAGGACCACCTTCAGCCTATTTGCAAACACCTCGAAAACAATAAGATACACAACATCAAAGAAAGCAATAGACCAATAGTCATCAATTGTTTCAGCTCTTTGTTTCTTTGACAGAAAGAAGAAATAAAACTTGTTGAGCTTCTTAAAACCATAGTTTCCCACCACACACACATCATCTCCATAAGATCTTCCTTGACAACATCCTAAAATTCCTTAACAAGGGGACATGTTACCCATTAGGACCAGGCAATCCTTCAGCTTTCAAACTCCACAAGACATTCAAGACCTGTTCCTCAATGACTTCTTTGATTAAGTCAAATCTCATGTCATCACTAAAGATAGGCAAGTCTACATATGCCCATTCCCACCTAGCAGGCTGCCACCATTTAGGAAACTCTCAAAATGCGCCTCTACCATCTCTGCCTTCCAGAGACCACCTCCTCCCCAACCATCAAGCTATCAGTCAAACTGCCCCTTCTACCACTCACTGCCATGTGAAAAAACACATGTTTGCATCACCCTCCTTGGGCCCTAACTACCTGGATCTCCGCCACCAGTCCATTTCTTAAGATCCTATCATTGAACCACCTCTTGGAATTTGACTCTCTACTCCTTGTGGTAATCAAGTCCCTCTAGTCTTCCATCCTATCAAGGTTTGAAACTACTTGAAGAGCCTCTTGGCAAACCCATTCCAAGTGCTCTAGAACATCCTCATCCTCAACTAACATAGTTTGAATAGTCCATATCTTCAATGCCAAAGTGTGAGTTGACGATAAGGCAAGCTATACCTCGTTCCATTTCTCATCAATCATCTCCTGGAACACCAATATCCGCAAGCAATTAAACTTTAAGTATGCAGTAAAAGCAATACATTCATTTGAACACCACATTATGGACATGTGATCACAAAAAGGCCTGTGAAAAACTGTAACACCTGTCAGCTAGAAACACTCTTGCTAATTCCACCAAGCATAAGAACCCATCAATCTCAGATTTTGCCCCATTGGAATTCCTCCACGTGAATCTAGGTCTTGAGAGTGTCGTGTTTAAAGTCACCACTAACCAACCACAGCCTTCCGTCAAATATTATAATTGCATGTCTCGACTGTTCCTGTAAGCCTACCCTAATAGAGTCCTAACTCAATCCATCCACAGCAGAAATGGCAAGGGAGGACCCATTTGACATCCTCTTAAAGCAACCTATCAGTGACCATGGGCCAGCACAAAGAATCAACTCAAAAGAACCATCATTCCATCTAAAGACCAACATATTTCTCTTTTGATTCAATCCTCCAAGCATTCCAACTGTCTCTTGAAACAAAAATAAATCAACTTTCCATTCCACCAAATACTTCCGCAACATGACCCTCCTGGTAGCATCCCAAACGCCCCTCACATTCCAAAATAATAGTCTAACCATGACAAGGAATTTAAGTCCCCTTTGCAACACACTCCAATGCCCTCCTAGCCCCTGCTACTTTAACTCAATCTCCTCCGAAGCTTGGTTCATCCCAGCTACAATTTCATTTTCTTGGCATCGAGATTGTCTCTGTAGCTTTTCTTCCACTATCAATATAGTAGCAATTTTGTGTATGAAAGACCAGCCTCTACACTTCCACAGAAACACTCAACCCCTGCCTAACACCCATGACGATAGGAGCCACCATATGTACTTGAATAGGAATGAAGACTACCACTTGAGGTCTCTCCTCCCAATTTGTCATCATCCAATTTGTCATTGTCAAGTGGTCACCTCCTTCAACTAGAGCACCCTCTACCACAATCAAAATCGAAGAAGCAGGTACCACTTGGCTCAAACTAGTGGCCATCGCCGAAGGCCTATCCATGGCCACATCATCTCCATTAAGGGTAGAGCCACCCCTATCCTCATTGGGGACCACCCTTGTTGAGCTGTTAGTGCCCCTTCTCCACACTAAATAGAGGCACTACCACCCTCAATCTCATCCCCACCTACCTCCGTTATGAAAACGGAAGCTTCACTGAGTGTGATTCTCAAATGGGTGTCAAAATCACCCACACAAAATTGGTAATTGAATCACAACAACCTAAAGAAACAAGTAAATCTCTAAGAATCCCAAAGTCACCAAATAAAATATTAGGTTTAGGGTTTAGGCTGAGTGGAGACATTAAAGGGGTAATATTTGGTGTATCCCCCAAAAAAGTTCTTTGTTCTCAATCATCATTCACATAGAAACATTTTCCCCCACATTATCTCCACCTTTTCTACAGCCCAAATCATTGAGACTCCCACAACTCATAGGAACTAAAATTGCCTACATGCAAGTTACCAAAATCCCCCTTCTCCTTCAACGGGAGCCAACACACCATCACTAGGCTTTGGCCATTCATTGGCCGAAGGCACCCCTCATGTTGCACCTTGACATGCACAGCCTCCTTAAACCCCCTTCCCCACATTCAACTTCACAATTTTGGAATCACCGCCGGTGACATCACATCAACAACAATGGCAACCTTATCTTCCATGACTAGGCAACATCATAGGTGACCAAACAAAGCTGCCAACTTTTTGGGAACTGGAAATACTTGCAAGTGATTGCAAAGGCCATGAAGGTGCATAATCTGGCAATAAAGCCACCGTTGACAAGCCCATCACCCTCCACTTCAAAGCATGCAAGATTCCCACCATAGCAGGAAGTTCCATAAGACTCAACGCCTTTAACCATCAGGCCTTGAAATCCACATTCTTATGTCATCATAGTGAGAGTGATCCTACAAAGGTTTATTAACCCACTAGCAATGACCCCATACACTACCTCCCTCCATGCAACACATGTAGCTTTGCCCTTCTCCCTCCATAAAGTTGTTATCCTTAAAGGGCAAGAATTGCACCAAGGACCTTTGAAGCTTGGACTTCAAACCTCCGCTTTACATGGTAGGTGCACTTGACAGTCCTGAAGAAAGAAAAGTCGAACCTAGAGGGAGATTGGTACCATGAATACTATGCTAGCTATGCATTTGGCTCCATTGGTTCCATGAATACTATGCTAGCTACACATTTGGGTCCATTGGTTCCATGAATATTGACACAAGCAACGGAGAACACAAGAGGGAAGAAAATAGCAAAAGGGCACTTTTTTGTTGGTCATTCATCACCACATCTTAGCTACTACACTACAAGGTTCGAAATGCCGATTTCAACGCCGTACCGACGAAATTTTAAGTGTACATTTCGTGGGCATGCCAAAGGCATGCCATGGAAATGCCCGTTTTTCGATGGCCATGCCGATGGGCATGCCGAGGGCACACCGTGGGAATGCCAAGGGCATGCCGATAACATGCCGACAGAAAATCACATAAATACTCAAAATGAAATAGAAAATCACATAAATACTCAAAATGAAGTGTGTGTGTGTCTACTTGGAAAGCTTGTGTCTCTAGTTGAGTTAATCATCGTGTGTGTGTGTCATTTCAACCCCCCCATTCCCAGTTTCGAATCTCCCACTCCTGCTTTAAACCGCTCTGTTTGTGTGTGTGACAGTCCCCCAATTTTCGAATTTCAGCCCTTGACTAAGCCCCCCTATTTCAGATTTCAACCCCTCCGAATCTTCAGCACCTGCATTTCAAACCACTCTCAGCGCCAATCGCGTCGGCATATCGGCGAAATTCATCGGCATGCCGACGGCACACCTGTAAATCGACAATGTTTTCATGTCGGCACGACCCCCTTCCAGAAATGGCCTTACCGACGGTATGACGGCGGCATGTCGTCGGCATTTAAATCACAGCTACACTAAACTAAACTCATTGTCACACCAACCCGATGGGACAACATTACTTCCACACCACCACATAAGCACGAGTGAAGGTGGCCTAGCTGTAATTTCCCTATGGAGGGGGTGAGATTTGCATGATACGAAAAATAAAGCGGAAATTATATCAATCACACAAAAGGCAATCACACAAGATACACAAATATTTTTAGGTGGAAACCAAAATCCAGGTAAAAACCACCACCTAAGTCTCTTGACTTAGGATTTCCCGATCAACCAAGTCGATCAAATCCACTAACAAGTCACTTAAACGAGGGTGACTCAATCTCAATACAACCGACGCTACTTTGAACAAGGGTAGCGTACCTCAAACCCCTTCTCTTCACGAAAAGGTTTTTGTCTCACGAAGAAGACGAGAATTCGTAAAGCGAATACCAACCAAAGACAATAAAACAAAGTATCCTATAAAGCCACAAAGTGAATAATTAAATCTAGCTACTATAGATAAAGAATCTTCCCTTTGGTGAAAGTGCGTCGACAAGTGATGCGAGTACGTGAACCACGCGATGGCACAACGGCGCTCTCGTAATCTTAGGCGGGAGAGCGGGTGCACAACTAGGATGATGCTCTCAAGTGTAAAGACTATGAATTTGGAGAGCAAGAACTCTTCTCAAGAAGATTGACACAAAATTATGTGGAAATGCTAATGCTTGGTGTTTCTTAGATGTGTGTAACAAAGGAGGGCTCTCCCTCTATTTATAGATGGCCTAGAAATCCTTAGAAAGGCTTTTATAGCCGTTAGGAACAAACCCAAGACAGATTAGGCTAGAATTAGGGTCATTAATGATTCTGACAGGGTTATCAGACGTCTGGATCTAATATTAGATGTCTAGAAAACAAGTATAAGATGTCTGATAATCAAATTAGACGTTTAATACTACATGGGTTCCCTTAGTGATTTAATCAGACCTAAACAGGGTTCTAGTGTAAGTCGGTCAAACGACAGGTTGGACGTCTGGAACTAGGTCTAGATGTCTGGAAACCTAAATAACTGCGGGAATGGATTTCCCAAAGCACAAACGGCTAGATTGCTAATGAAAGGTGATTTTGGCTTAATCGAAGGCTAACGTCTATATATCAGACGTCTAAGGTCCTTTATGGATGTCTAATAGAAGATTAAAGGTCAATCTCCAATTATCATATTTCTAAGCCAACGTTCCACTAATTGGATGTCTGACAAAAACATCAGACGTCTGCTAAAATGTCTAGACTAAGGGCTGGACATCTAAACATGGCAGACAAAGAGTTGTTTCCAACCTAAGTGTTTTTGGACGTCTGATCCAACAATTAGATGTCTTAAAAGTCAATATCAGACGTCTGAAGTCCAGATTAGACGCCTGATCATGTTGTCTGATGCCTACTTTTATTTTCTAAGTTCTCTACGAAATGTCTAAGTATCATAGGGTTGTGTAGGTGTTCCTGAGACATAGTTCTGTTACTTTGAGGCTCCTTAACATGTATCTAGACACAAAAAAGAGAAAAGAAAATAAAAACAAAAGATACAAAGTATAAGATAAAAAAAACATCTATCATATTCTTCTAGTCTTCAAGCTCCCGCTCCAAGCAAAGCTCCTCCTCCAATGAGCTCTTCCAATCCACCATGGACGCGAGCTCTTCACACTTCTTCAAACTTGTATCCATTTGCAAATAACATGAAATCTTAGACTTCAAATGCAAATGTTAAATACAAGTATTTTATTATCATCAAAATTAACGATCGTAGTGCCCTTGCACCAACACTAGCCACGTTAAAAGCTAAGAGTTCCAATGAATTGGCATAAAGGCAGGTAACACAGGGTGCTGGGGAAGCTTAGCTTGGAACAAGGTTGTTGCAGCCGCTGGGAAGGTCTTAGGTCTGGGTCTTTGACCAAACAAAGGTTGGATTTCTTAATGACTACAGCTCTCCTACCTTGCCTTCTTGTATCCTCTACATCTCCTCTACCTCACATGTGGATCAATCAAATATAACTATAAAAGGAGATTGAATCCTCAGAGATTGGTAACTTTTTTCAATCCTTTTTTTTTAAGGAGCTTTTTCCACTTATGAATTGTTTTTAGGTCTTCATCCTTTATCTCAAGTTTTGGATTGAACAAATCCATTGACACAAGTAGTTCATGGGCAAATATGGATGCAGGATATCAATCCTAGTCACTGCGCATATTTGCCCATTTCCCAAATGCTTTCTTTTCTCAGGATTTGTGTGTGCCTCTCTTTCTTTCACTTGAATATGCTTCTCTCTCTTGCATGCCTCCCTTAGTTTTGTTGGTCCATACCTTCTTTCCTCTGACGATGTCTTTTTCTTCAACTATATAACTAATAACTATGTAGCCTCATCATTCATTCTTCTTTCCTTTCCCTTGCCACAAAGTCCTTCCTAAAGAGCCAAATCGAGTTTAAGATTGAGAACTAGCCCTAATAGGAAAGAAACCTATCTTTGTTACTCCGTAAAATCAAGGACCTGTCAAGCTAAAAGAAAGTGTTAGCATTGAAATAAAGTAGCCACATAGACAGTCGATGTGGCACCTTAGCCACATAGCAATGTCCACGTGGCACTGTCCATAAGAGTCAGCCAAGGTGGCCTTAGGGTTAGGTGTTGAGTTGGCTTACATGCCAAGTTATTTTGTGCCACATGTAGCAACTTATTTTTAGTAATTGATTGAGTTCAACTTAGGATAGATTAATTTTAGGAATAATGATTGTGATTGAATTTGTTTACGATATGCAATTCCTAGATTTGTTAGGATTGCAATTAGGTTTGTGATTGGATTTTGTTCTCTTTAAATAGAGACCAAAATCCACTTGTTTTCTTGAGCTTGCAATAATTTTTCCTGGTTTCCTAAGACTCCCTCCTCTCTTCTTCATCGTCGATCTCCCTTTCTACCTTTTTTCTCTACACGCACCATTATTGAAGAGGAAGAAGGGCTCCATGCCACCCTTCCAAGTCTTAACATAGTATCAAAGCAGCTTCCCGAGCTTGCTAGCGTTCACGCATGGGAAGAAGTGAGAGGAGGTCGTGCAGTTCACGTAGGAGGAGAACGGTTTCACACACAAGGTCATCTTTTTGTGTGTGGAACATGTGGAGATCATCCTGGAGCCTTCATCACTACACCAACTTGTCTGAACGGGGTAAGCACTCTTAAGAGGACCCAACACCTTACGCGGGCTCTGTGAGGACATAGAAGAAGAGGTTAGTCGTTTTTTGAAGGCAACAATGGCATATGTAGAAGCCATTTTTTTTTTTGAAGCAAAGAAGAGGAAGATTACCTGAGATCAGTAATCATCCAGTAGTTGTATTAATCATGTAATAAAAGAAACGGACTTTTAGATTTGTAGCAGAAATCAGAGAGAATGAACCTCCCTCATTACATTGTCCATCCAACCCTGTTGGGCATTAAAAACAACTCCATTTCGCTGCAACCAGATGCACCAAACAGCAACAAAAGCAATTATCTAGCTGACCACATCATGTGTATAGCAGTCTCGAAAAGAATTCTAGAAAAGTTGGAAGCTGCCACACTTTAGAGTATGCAATTGAAGACAATCCCACACATCCTTGGCAAAATCACAACCAAAGAAAAGAAGCCTACAACAGAAAATCTACAAGCTCCACATTATCTTGGAAAGCGCAACAGAAAATCTAAGAAGTGAAAGGAGAATTACATCGTATTGTTTACATCCATAAACTTAGAGAGACTCTGGGCATTAATCAAAGAAGGAGAGAAGAAAACTACGTCACAGCAACGACTTTCGAGGTTGCCAAAGAAGCACGACTATAAAGGTTGCAAAAGACTTGCAGTTACACCAGAAGATACATTCAAAGAAGATCCGGAAGCATGCATGGATGCAAATAATCTCTCTAAAGTTCAAGATTTTTTTTTTGTTCAAGGCAAGGCTTCACCCTCTCTGGCTTGGACTTTAGGGAGCATATTAACATTGAAATAAAGTGGCCACGTGGACAATCCACGTGGAAGATACATTCAAAGAAGATCTGGAAGCATGCATGGATGCAAATAATCTCTCTAAAGTTCAAGATTTTTTTTTTGTTGAAGGCAAGGCTTCACCCTCTCTGGCTTGGACTTTAGGGAGCATATTAATGTTGAAATAAAGTGGCCACATGGACAATCCACGTGGCACTGTCTACATGGCACCTGATTCATAGGAGTCAACCAAGGTGGCCTTAGGGTTAGGTGTTGAGTTGGCTTGCATGTCAAGTTATTTTGTGCCACATGTGGCCAACTTATTTTTAGTAATTGATTGAGTCCAATTTAGGATAGATTAATTTTAGGAATAATTGATTGTGATTAAGTTTATTTAGGATATGCAATTCCTAGATTTGTTAGGATTGCAACTAGGTTTGTGATTGGACTTGATTCTTTCTAAATGGAGACCGAAACCCACTTGTTTTCTTTGAGTTTGCAATAATACTTCCTAGTTTCCTAAGACTCCCTCCTCTCTTCTTCACTGTCGATCTCCCTCTCTATCTTCTCTCTCCACACGCGCCATCATTGAAGAGGAAGAAGAGCTCTACTCCACCCTTCCAAATCTTAACAAAAAGACTGGCAAATCTCTTGCTAGGCATCATATTAGCCCTAGTACATCACCATGGGGAGCACTAGTGTAGCTTTGTAGTAATGTAAAGAGTAAAGATGGATCCTTAGCCCTAAAAATCCGTGCATACACTACAAACAATGGAATATAGAGGAAAGCAAGAATAAATAGCCCCTTCCACGGATTGATGATGGTCGATATACAACTTTCACAAATGGACAAGTCAAAGACACCTTAACAGGCATGATCAACAAAGTCACCATCTGCAATAAGAACAAATGCACTAAAGAAATGGAGAGTAAAGACCTGGAAGGCAGTATCCATGCTCAAAACCGTTATCAAGGAGGTTAAAGCCACTCCAATATCAAGGGCTTACATAACAGCTTATTGTTTGAGATGATATGCCGATTATGGTTGTTTTCTAAATTTGGATCACCAAAGCTTTGTGCCTAAAGGACCTACAAACTTTTTTTTTTAAAGTGAAAAGAAGTGGTTATCCTTGCAATGACCCCCATTATATTAAGAAATGCCAAGAAAGCACAAAGAATTACAAAGGGCTACATTTTACAAATTGGTCTCCCAAAAATGCACCAACGTCGAAATAGATAGGACAAACTTCTCAACGTATGGGATTTGGCCCTGAACATCGTCGCATTTCTCCCGAGTCAAATGCCCCACAACATCGCTAGCACCTTCGCAATCTCCTCCTTTGATCTGAACGTGCATTGCTTTGTGGCCAGGTTTCCCCTCCTAAGTAACGACCAAAAATGCTCCTAGTTGATGCAGTCCACCTAAACAAGGTTCAAGCTTCACCACACCTGAGCCAAGAAAGGACAGAGGAAACAAAGGTGGTCAATGTCCTCGTTGCCCCCTCGACACAAATAGCACATGATGTTCGCATCCTGTGCCCATCTAGCCCTCCAAGCTCTGGACATTATCCTTCCTCTCCTTACCAACCATGCAAGAATCCTAATCTTCAACAAATAGCCTGCCTTCCAAATAACCTTACAATCACGAAGGACCTTAGAACTTTTAAAGAGTGGAGAGAATTTATTGAGAATTGGCCTTTTTTTTTGCACCTTTACTTGGTTTGGGAGGAATTTTGTTTTGGAAGGATAATTGGTGCTCGACCAGTTACCTTGAAGACACTTCTATGAAACTTTTTGCTTCGACCGACAACAAGGATGCATAAGGTCCCAAAATATTAATGCCTTCTCTTTAGAGATGTTGCCAATGTCTTTGATTTTCACACGTGCTTTTTTATATAGTAAAGTAAAGAACTTCCTCTGGTTATTAGGTTTGCTCAAGGGTATAAATCCAAAAACAAGCATGGATTCTCTTAGTTGGGAGGATGATGATTTTTCTTTCAAGAAGGCCTACAAAAAATTGAGATCAACTCCCCTTAGGAGGACCCATCACCCATCTAGGATTGCAAGTCAATGTAATATTCTAAATGTCCCCTTCTAATCAATACTTTTGCTTGGCTCTTGTAGCAAGGGAGAATTGTCATGAAGGAATTCTGCTTTAAATGCGTGATGATGGATTGGAGGACATCTCTTGTTGTCGTTGCTTCTAGGGGGTGGACGACATGGTGTGTTTGTTCTTCGAATGTAGTTTTGTCGAACATGTTTAGGAAAGATTCTTTTTTTAAAAAAGGACACGTTTGGGAAAGATGCAAAGTCCATTTTATCAATTTTATGTCCATGGAATCTTTTTGGACCTCCTTCCACCTCGGCAAGCATGGAATGTGGATGGTTATGTATGCATCCAATTTCAAAAGGGCGAAAGCTCCAGCTATCTCGTGCTTCATTTGGCTGGCGAGGAATTGAGTGCTTTTCAAGGGATTGAGGCCTTGTGCAGAGAATGTACTGCATTGCACTTTGTGTTTGGCCTCTTTCTGGGAGTGCTCGCCAGGTCTTCAAGATAATACCCTTGTTTGACCAATGGGGGGCTACTCACCCCGAGTAGCCACCTTTCCATTCTTCAAAAAAAAGGGGCTATGACATGCATAGATACTTGGCATGGAAGAACATCTTGACAGAAACCCAGATATCTGCCATCAATTTGTCCTTCAAGTGGTTAGTGATTCTGCTCTAACATCATGCGATATAGGGTGAGCAGAGGCAAGCCATCTCTTTGTGGCAAAGAGGAGAGTGTCATGGATCATCAAGTCAAATAAATATGGCCAACACCCTTAAGCTCTAGTCTAGAAGAATGAGCAGAGACGTTGAAAAGGATAAAGAACATTTTTTTAAGGAAAAAAATGAAAAAACCAATGACAAAAAATTCTCTGAAAATCATTTAGTTATAGTTAATCAAGAAAGAATTGAATTGTAACAGTATTAAGACTCAAAATCAATCACAGGCACATGCTTCATGAGTGAGGTGCTCCTAATTTTCTTACTCCAGTTCAAGTTAAACATAGGAACTCTTATAGAAGTGAAATATTAAGTGATCAGCAGCCATAAATATTAACACAATCTTAAGAATGCACCATACCAAGGGACCTTGTGGATGTCTCAATTTTGCAGAAATTATAACTTCGGGCAGGCAATCAAATATTAGCACCATATGGGGCTCAACATCTTTTTTTTGAAGGAGTTGCTCAATGTCTATCTGCTAAAAATAAGTACCATGCTACAAACTATAATCTAAGCAGACGAAGGACATGCCTCTTCAAAAATCTAGCTCAAAATCAAATTAAGAAATCAGCACAAAAAATGGGTAGAATAACTTTCAGATCAATTCACACCTCGGTTAAAGAAACATGTAGACACAGTCTGTCTTTCAATTTCATGGTGCATTCATTGTGTATGAACTGTATCCACTGTCTCAAGAAAAAAGTAACCATGGGCATTCTATATAATTTTAGAGTTCTCTCAAAAGTAAAGCACAATATAAAGCTGATGTTGTATGTGCACAATTCAATTCTAACAAAAGAGCACCACCAATTTTATCCAAAAATTAATTAGCGTTTCCACAATTAAGTCTTTTTAAGTAGCCAAGAATAAAATGTCTAACTTGAATAAATAGAAGTTGGAAATATGATTTAATAATGACATTGACAGGTGCCAGTACCATGCCTAGAGAAAAAGAAATTAGTATAGGCTTTGTGCACAATTATTTGATTCCTAAACAATGTATCAAAATAAGGCAATATCTCATACTCTAACACTCACTCTCTCCCTCTCCCTCTCCCTCTCCCTCTCTCATAAGTGATTATATTTAGACTCCCTCAAAGAGTAACCATATTCAGATGGTATAAGCATTTCTAGTAGTTTAAAAAGTGATTGCTTCTGTAAGACCATGAGTTTAAAATATGCAACGCAAATCAGGAATTGAGGCCCATTTTACAAAATAAAATAGACAAAACACTAACTCATGAAATGATGTTAATACAAAGCAAATGCTCAAAATCTCTCACCTATCAGCCATCTTGCCTATTTCACCTCCTAGAGCATCCACTTCATGTACGAGTTGAGATTTTGCAGGACCACCAACAGCCGGGTTGCAAGGCTGTAAATCACAACCAGGAAAAAGAAAAAGGCAGATTATTGAATAACAAGAAACTGCTGGTTTATTTGAAGTTACTGATTCAATAGCCATTAACTTAGATTCCCACTTTTTTTTTTCAAATATTTGTCCCCAGCATCCTCAGATATAACAAACTGCTGTGTTCAGAACTATAGAACCAAAGGTTCAACTAACCTGCCATGCAATACGGTCAATATTAAGGGTGAGCAGCAAAGTCCTTGCACCAAGTCTAGCTGAAGCAAGTGCAGCCTCACAGCCTGCATGTCCTCCTCCCACAACAATGACATCATATGTTTCCATAAGTTCTTCATTGAAGTTTCCTGAATCTGGAAAAATTAGAAAAGATGCTTAACATTTTTTTTTACATAATAGAACAGCAATGGAAGTGGAGTTAAAAAACTAAAACAGGTAGCATTCCAGGCACCTTGAAGCCGTTGGTACCATCCAATTCAAAGCTATAATTTTCATACGGTACAACAACAAAGGCACAAAAAAGAAAAAAATTGATAGTCCAAAGGAAAAGCAGAAAAGATAGCACGCTATATTCTATGATCATAGAGTGAAAATCACCGTTTACGTTGGATTAACATGAATTTGTAAACTGACTTCCCATGCATCATACAGACCATGGAACATGAAATTGACAGATCCACCTATGTCTCAGAATCTCCCCCATGGTCATTGGAGATAGCATCAAATTCATTCCAAATGTCCAATATATCAAAAAATGAGGTGAGTTTCTGCATCTACCATATATCTCTATGCAGCATAATCTCAGGGGCTAGTATGTTCAATTTCATACTGGTCCGATTTCAAGGAGAACTTCTACCATTTTTTCCCACCCATGGCCCAATACTTCTTTTGTTATAAGCTTTAGACTATTTTTAATCTACTTTTTTTTAAGTAAAAGGATGACTACCGGAGGTCAGTAACCATCCAACTCAACCTTCATTCCTTTAGTAAAAAGAGAGCATTACAAATTTTGGAACCAAAAATCAGGAAGAGAAGAAGCATTCCTTATGACATTTTCCGTCCAAACCCTCAACCCCCTATAAATGACATTATATTTCTTAACCTTTAGTTCAATTTTTTTTTAGAAGGATCTTTTGTTCAAATTTCTTTTTCATTTTTTGTTTTATTTGCTTTATCATAGCATGAATAGTTGTATCATGAGTTTAAAGTTTTTTATTACCGAATAGGAAATATATAAGAAAGAAGTCAAATAGTTTAAGTAATCAACAACTCAATTCAACCTGGCCCAAACTGGTTTGAGTTGCGTTAGAAAAATCCCAATTTGTAGACATTGAATTGTACTTGTACCTTAGATCCTAACCTGACCCAACCAGAACCCCTTGCACTCCTAGGTGAAAGTTTAGGATGATGGGAATTTAGGGATTCCAAAGCCATTTCCAGGCCATCCCAGAACTGTTCAGTCGATGACCATGTTTGACCAGTCATCTTATCAGCAAAGCAGATGCAAAGTGAGGATTTAATCAGTAGATCAGTAAAAAAAAAAAAAAAGTACTCAACTAATACACTTCAAAAAAGCTAAGTTGGATCGATAGTATGACCACTTGGCCATCCAGTTCTTCTAATAAAGTTGTAATGGAAATATGCCATAAATGATTATAAAGTGAGTAAATGACTTATCTACAACATTAATTCATAATCTCAGGAGAATGCAACACAAATGACCTCTTCAGCATTTGATCCAACATTTTCTAAGTGTAAAGGCTGAGAGAGCCCACATGGGAACAGCAAGGAACATATAAGCTTGACCTCAATGGTTAATTGATATAGACCAAAGGAGCACACCTCCTAGTGAACTTCAGATCGGAACAAGACATCAGCCTCAAGATACTTCACATGCAAAACTAGCTGGATCAACGCTTGTGAACAATGGCGGCTCACCAGGGCACCCTAGTCAGGGGAAAACACGGCTCCTGGAGAATTCCAAACGCAAGAAATTGAGGCTAGTTGCCCTAAGGTGACAGACTCCGGGCATTATCTAGGGAGTAGGCACACTCCCCATCAACTGAAGAGAGGCTTGCCTCCTATGGAATCCTCTCAAATGCCACATGGAGATTTCCTCACAGTTGCATGGAATAATTTACAAGGTACTTGACCTTAAAAGTACACAATTATCTGCTAAGGAGTGGCAAGGATGTAATCTTGGGAACAGATGAGCTAGATGCGAACAATCTTAATGATTAGGAGAAAATACAGCTAAAGGGGATACATTTTTCCCACAAATTATGTATACTCCAAATACTCCGGTGCACTGTGCTGCCTTAGCTCAACCTTTATGTCCTGCTTTCAGTACCAATTCCAGCACATGAATTCTGAAAAACATTGCATTTTTCATGGAGCATCGTATGTTTGTAGATTAATAGGTTCTCGTTGCACAAGGATATTTTCTCAGTAAAAAGTCTCAAATCCGATTTCTCGCCTGCATACGAACCCGCGCAACAAATACTCACTACTCAACGGCCCTTCCCACTAAATACTGCATATAGTCAGAGTAGTAGAACGTCTTCGAAATTCTACACCCCTACATTCCGAATAAGAAATGCGAATAATTTCGGCCAGCTGATCGCAGAAAAAGAACGTCCGAGAGCGTAACTATCCATTCAAGTAATGCAGACAACCGCGGGAAGTCGGGAACTCCACGTGAACTGAGTTAGTTGTAGCAATCTGAAATGTCATCGGAAGTCGGTAGGAGTTCCCGCAAGTGCTCCTCTGAGAGCGCGCAACGGTGAGTGGACGCACCTGTGGTTGAGATCGACGAGGCGGAAGTGGTGAAGGCTCTAAGGGAGGAGCGCCGTAGAGGAGACCGCCGCCGCGTGGAGGGTAGCGGCCACCGCGGTCGGAGGAAGGGGCGCGCGGAGGCCCCGCGGGGGAGGACGGCGGAGTGGAGGCGTGGGAGAATGGCCGCCGGGCGGAGGGCGGCGAGCATCGTGGTGGTGGTGTCGTCGCCCGAGATTTTGGGGGGACAGATAGGTATGGGGCCTACGCGAGTAGCGGTTGAGAGCGCGCCTGCGGATGGAAGGTGCTCCTGGTGACAGGCCAAGCGTTTGAGAAGGTGAGAATGGAGTGTTGGGATGCACCGCGGAGGCTGCAGCAGGAGAGAAATGGGAAAAGTTTTTACATGAGGAAGAAACTGTTAATGGTACTGTAATTTAAATCTTTTACATGTCTAAAAAATCTATAAATCAAAATATTTTATCTCACATGAGAAGTTATTCTTTTTTTATAGTAATTTATGAAATTATGATAAAGATTTATATATATGTTTAAATTTCTCAAGTGTATTACTTAAGTAATTAAGATTGAATGTGTGGAATGAGGTATAATTTTTTTCGTAGAAAAAATTACTATTATTGGATTCTTTCAACCTTACCTTCACAGTAAGAAATGAGACTCTATTAGAATGAAGGGAACCTACAAGCTCTTTTGTCTAGTAGCGAGAATCGGATGATTAAAGAAAAAAATAGAGGTATCAAAATGTGTTGAATATGATCCGACCGTTTATAGTAAATCCATTAATAAATAGGTTGGGTTCTTAGAGTTATTTGATAAATAAGTTCGAACTCATGAACTTGGAACTTAACCCGTTTGTCTAGATGCGGATTTAACCCATTTAGGTAAATAAGTCCACGAATCAACTAGGTCCACGAGTCCTAATTGTGCCAACAAGTCTCATTAAAGTTCTAATCAAGTCAACAGGTCTGAACCAAGTCTATAGGTTGGATCTTAAACAAGTCCAATAGATCTTGACAGATCTACGTGGCCTCATTCGGATCCAACTTGTTTATTAATCGGGTTGTTAAGACTCGTACCATCAAAGTTCTTTAAGACGTTTGGGACTTGAGCCAAACGTCTGGTCAGACGTCTGGACACCCTTCCAGACGTCTGGAAATCAGTTTTTGCATGCGTACGACCGCGAGTCTGCGCGTGCCGCTCGCAAACTGAACCCCAGCCGCCCCCTTCTCTTTCTTCTTCCCCCACCGACTGCAGCACCTTTTCCCCCCCTCACGCCTACTTATACCCTCTCCTCTCCCTCACGCCACCCCACATCCATCCGTCTTCCCCTTCCTCCAGCGTGAGAGCGAGAGAGGGAGCAAGAGCGAGAGCAACGACTGTAGCCGAGTGCAGCGGCGGAGAGGAGAGCGCGCGAGTCGTGAGAGAGAGAGAGCTCGCCGGAGCAGTTCGAGGCCGATCGGGCGTGCGCGAGGCGGAGTGTGTGTCGGGGAGGTCCTCCCCGACACTGTTGCAACTAGAGCAGCGGAGGAGCAAGTGCGGCGCGGCCGCGCGTAGCAGGAAGAAGACGAAGGAGCTTTTGATTCTGGGATTTTTCCTAGAATTAGACGTCTGGACTTGCATCCAGACGATGCAGACGACGTCTGGAGGAAGCTCAAGACGACTGAGAGGTACATACTGCACCTATTCCTTCCTTTTTGCGGATACGGCCATGCAAGCCGTTCCGCCGAAACTCTATTGTGTGCAGTATTGAGAGTTTTTGCATGCGCGTGCAGGATTCGCTTCGGGAAGGCGTAGGACACGCCCTCCCACGCGGTTCAAACGTCTGGGCGAGTCACCAAACGGCGGAGAGCGTCTCCAGACGTCCGGAGAAGTGGTCGAACGTCTGGAACTAGGTCCAGATGGTTCAGCAGGATCTATGGACATCTGAGGAGCAGTACAGAGTGAGGTATGGATCTAGACTCCTTTTAAGACGTCTAGAAGATGTTCCAGACGTCTGATTTGAGTCAGAATTATCGTTTTTGACCCGTTTAGGATCCGTTTGAGGTCCGATTTTCGCGTTTAAGATTCCGTTCTCCGTATAAATTTCTCTACTTGTTTGAAATACTTTATCCTATTCTGAGTGGTTCCTTGTGGTTGATCATTGTGTTAGGACCTCGTTCTATTGCGGATTTGGGAGTTGCGGAGGCGCGTGGACCCGCCGATCAAGCCCCCATTATTCCCGATTTTGCGGGTAGAGTGGCTTCCCTTAGTTAATTACAAACATAAATGTATATCTGGAATAAATGATAGATCTTAGGATATGGCATGAATCGTAGGACCAGAAACACTAGATTGAATGATAGATCCTAGGGTATGGCATGAATCCTAGGACCAGAAACACTAGATTGAATGATAGATCCTAAGGTATGGCATGAATCCTAGGATCAAAAACACTAGATTGAATGATAGATCTTAGGGTATGGCATGAATCTTAGGATCAGAAACACTAGATTGAATGATAGATCCTAGGGTGTGGCATGAATCCTATGAACAGAAACACTAGAACGAATGTCTTGAATGCCTGAATTGTAGTCTTGGATGAGTAGATAGAATAATGATAATTGCCTGTAATTGGATAACAGCTGCCTGTGAAATATAGACTACTGTTGTTAGTAACTGCTACATGTAATTCCTATTGTTTGAAAACTAAATTCGAGCTGCTTGTATATAAATTGGAAAAGAAAGATTGAATGTTGGAAACATGTGCTATATGCGAATAAAACTGAAATGATGAAACCTAGTATGGCTTGGCTTGAGAAACATGAGCATGAACCCTACGGGGAATTAGGAGAAGAGCTCTTGGAAATAAATAGAATGGGATTGGAAATGTGAATGGGAAAGTGTGTTGTCTCGAGTAAATGGTACCAAGGGAAGCACATATTACTTGTTTAGTGCAGAGCGGAGCCAGCCGCCCTAGGGTTGAGACCCAGAGTTAGGTCTGGCCACTTTGTATCGACTTTTGGCCCTCGCGTACACGGTACTGGGGAGAGTTACTAGTGTAGGGAGGGAGCTAGCTACCCCACGGGGCCCGGGGTTCAGCTAGCCGTCCTACACCGACTTGTTAGGCCCACTAGGCAAACCAGGATAGTCAGGCAGGGGTGCGCAGACTGTGGAGGGGCAAGACCCCTGTTTGGTTACTGTGGAGGGGCCAGACCCCTGTTACTGAGAGGACTCTGCCCTATACTGGTTCCGTGTTGTGCTTTGGGCGCACCCGTTAACGGAAACAACTGACTGCGTACCAGTGCAGGGTAGCTACCCATGCTTTTATCGCGCGTGCCGTAGTCACCGTTACGTCTGTCAGCAACCTTGAGGTGGTTGACTGAGGGTAGGACCACCATGGGGGACTCTCCCGGCTATGAGAGCACCACGTGCTACTTCTACTTTTCGGAAAAGACTGCAATCAAGATTGTTCCCACGAGAAACATTCGAGATCAAGGAAAAGACTTGTTAAATAAACCAAGTGAAGAAAGAAAGAATAATTAGTTAAATAAAGGGAGAAATTAAAAACAACAGCTACTTGTCCACTTTTACTGTTTTTCTTAGCTAGCTAGTTGCCACTCTACTCAGCGTTTCGCTGACGTGTCGTACTTACCACCTTTTCAGGTCCAGGTGTTAAGCAGCCAGAGCCTACGGCTGCGGAGGGTGCTGGGCCTAGTAGAGCCCAGTAGTTGTACTTGTGTTGTACCCAATTTCTGTAGTAGTGAGTATTTTGTTACACTTTGTACTCTTTTATTGTAAACTTCATATTTCTGTACCGTTTAAATTTCTCTACGGTTGTGATGGTGTGTACTGTGGTTGTTTACTTTCTTACTGTTGTACTTTTGTTACTGTTAGTTACTTGCATGGTGAATGTGATTTATTTTACTGCTTTTTGATTACTTTCTCGTTGGACGACTGGATCATGGGATCAGTCGAGTCGATCCGATTCTCGTGTCCTGTAGGGATTCGGGAACCGGGTCGTAACACGGGTCAAACTTGACTTGACCGATAAACAAGTTTAGGTCAAGTTTAAGTCAATAATCAAGTCGAGCATGAGTCGGGTTAAACAAGTCAGGTTATTTTGGATGACCCCAGGGAATAGATGGAACCAAGAGTAGAATCCAAAATAACATAATTAGTGGGATCCAAATACCATAATTAACTATAATACTCTTTGAAACATCATATTCCACTTATTCCCTTGTTGACAGGTCAAGTTGACCTTCATAGAAGGACAAAGAGGGGAAGTAGGATGGTGAAAGAAAGAGGAGGAAGATATGTATTAAATAGCAAAGTTTGAATTTAATTCCAAATGTTGATAATGTCTTCTATATATGCAAACAACTTATTCGTAAAATAAGAGATCAACATTTAAGTAAGCTACATCTATTTAATTTTTGAGACTTTTATATCTGTGTCTCCAAATAAAACATGAATATCAAACAACTATAATTTTACGCTTAAGAAAAGAGTTGAACAATATTAAACTCTCATACCACTCTCCCACACTCATTTGCGCATGGCTTCTAATATCAACATGATATTAATGCATCAAGAATGTCAACCATAATTTATTTTTTCAAGGTATTTACTATGTTACTTGACATAAAGCTTATTTTTTTTTTGTACTTTTTTGAAGTATTGCTTTTTAAAGCAATTTCTTAAAAATATTATTTATAAAACCTAAAAAAATAAAGCCTTCTCGTGACTATTATCACAACACATTAATATACATCATTACCTTATCAAAACCCATAGAATAAGAATATCGACTTAAACACACAATCATAGAGAATATACGCAAGAGGTTTGATGACTTAATTCCACCAAAAAAAAGGTGCACGTGTGGGAAGAGGATGATACTCTCAAACTTCACTAATGATTTAGTAGTACAAACTATCTATTATTCTCCTTTCTCTCTAATTATATGAAAAAACAAAAGCTAGTTCACCAAAAATATTTAGAGTGAACTTCTTCCTATCGTAAGCTTCTTTTCAGTTCCCGCAATCAGGCTTCTTTTCTATTCCTGTAATCTCGGGACTTACTTATTAATAGTATTTAATGAAGTAACTGTTAGGAGACCGTTTAAAATAGATGTCGATGCCGTACTTATATGATTTCTATTTGATTATTGTAGTCAACCCATCAGTTGGTTGTTCTTCAAATCTGGCGTAGCCCGCCACATGGTTGGATATATGGATTCGGGTAAACAAATCCACCTTGAAGTGCCATATCTTTATCTTTTACCAGGTAGCCAGATCCTCCATGCGATTTTATTCGCAAGTTGATTTCTCTCCCCTCATCATTATCCATTAATTGTACAATACATTTTATATTGTTTCTTAATCTCTAAGGCATGACATTCTTTAGACTTTTTAAGATGAGTTTCTCAATTGTTGCCCTCGTTCTTTTTCAATGGAGTTTATTTTCTTTCCTTCACATCCCCATACTTGAGCTAAAGTAAATATTGTTCCTATCGTATCGATCATATAACATAAAGCATGTTCACTATTTAAGTCTTTGTGACAAGATTTTTATTCTTAAATTTTTCTTGATCTTTAAATGGGTACTAATATCTTGAGTAACACTAACTTTGCTAGAAGTTAACTCATATATGATTACCTCCTGCTTATATTGATTGATGGACATGAGAATGAAGTCAGGCAACTTTATATAGACATCTATCAAACAAAGATAAGTTTAGGAACATATTTCTAATATCTAATGCAAAAATCACTTTATGTAATACCAAATTTTTAGGGAAAGTTATGACATAACCCCAAATTATTCTCCATAATACATTACATTCTAGAAGCTCTAAAATTGTATGTGGAACTAGATATGGTGGAATTAATAATTTAACAATGGCTTTCTAGAGTAGATATCTAAAAAGAGCAGTTACAATGCAAAACAGAATTTTATGATGGAAAACACACATGTAACCTATCTCAAATGTGTTATAAGGACTTTACTTAAAAAATAATGCAATAATGGTTTAATGGTGAAGGTGGCATTTCAAACAAGAGATGCTTGCTTTAATACATTCAAAGTGAAAAACAACGAGAATGATGATCATGTCTCCCTCTAAAAATTGCAAAATTTTGAGATATTAGTGAAAAGTTGAATTTATTTAGCATCAACATGACATGACTCATTGACTCATGAACAACTAACATCGAACAACATACTGGCTTTAGGGGAAAAATGGAGTACTTCATTCATTTTGAATAAGATCGAAATGAGGTACTTGAGAAATATTAAAAGGCAAAGTGTGAATGATAAAAGGTCCTTTCTTACCACTCCAAAGCTAAACTCTGGCATACATGACTCCCTTTTGTTGGATTTTTAGAGTAACAAATGCATAACTTCTGCCTGGAGATTCTGGATCATAAACAAGTTCAATTTTGCCTTGACAAAATGACTACCGCTTTCCAGCAAACGAGCGACGAGGATTACCATTTCTTGCTTCTTCACAATTGAGTGAATTATCGTTATCCCACCAACCTGCGGCTTTCCCTTAAGCTTTACTACGTACAGCTTTAGTAACTCGTTGAGTTGAATTTGAGAGAGAGAGAGAGTGCGAGAGAGACACCAAAAAGAGCCACGACTTCATGTTCCAGAGAAGGTAAATAAATAACTGGTAAGGTCCTCTGTGAAATATGATATCAATTAAGAAAAACTATCAAGTTTTAGGGGCCGTTTGGCAACGTGTAGATGCGATAATTCTGTGTGATTTAAGGGAGGGCATTTGCTGAGAACATGCTTCCATATGCATTCCCTGCATTACTGGAGGGAACCACTGCATTTTGTGACTGTGAATAAGGATCTCTGTTGTATCAGATTGGGGCTTCTCCAAATGCCATCACCATCGTGCATTCCCATACAGCCCCTGAGCTTAACATCAAAAAGAGGGACTGAAACACACCAGTCCAGAAGGCATTGTGCGAGTTTCTCGGAAATCCCTGATATTGACGGTCAACACTCCCTACTCAGAAAAGTCAACGCAGATAATCTCATGGTTTCATCAAGCATGCTTCAGCTTTCTCCCGTTTGACCCGCGAGTACAACTGTACAAGTGTGTTTTCGGTATTCACGGCAATAAAATGAGGGTAAAGTACAACTTTGATATTAAGATAAACATAACAAAGCTCCCTCTCAAGAGTTCATTGTCACCTAATGTTGACGAAACATACAACTAGAACCTTCAAGATCCATGTGTCTCCAACCTTAAAATCACCCGAGGGCGACCACTTTCAAGGCAAAAACCCTTCCCACAACTGATTGAACCCTCGGTTGCATCTCATTTAATCTTATGTGCAGGTGTTCCACCAAAGCATATTAGTATACAAAGCTACATAATTAAAAAAAGAAAAAAAGAAAAAAGCTAGTCCAGCAGCGCATCAAGAAAATTAGAAGCCCTTTTCCAAGTTTGCATGTTGCCTGCATCTTCCCTGTCAACTTCGGTTTTCAGCCTCATCCACTACAAAGAGACGGCCTTCCCTCACACAAGATCCTGAAGATCGAAGTTGATTTCGTTTATCTACTAGTTGCTGTGCGATTTCCCTGTCAGCCTTTGCTTCTGCAGAATCAGGCTGCAAAGAAGCAAACAGAGGAAGAGAATGAAGACAGAGATGCCACTGTGACTCAGCTTCAAAAAACAATGCTATGTAAAACATGCCTCACCTTGATTGCTAGAGCTTTGTCAAAACTACTTTTCGCTGCATCAGGTTCTCCATAATTAAGCTGGGATCTGGCTAGTGTAATCCAAGCCTGCAGATTTTTTTTTTTTTTTTTTTCGAAAAAGGGAAAGGGTGGTTATCCTTATGATAACCACCCCAAGCTATATATTAATAACATAAAAAAGGCCGTAAAGCCCAGTTACAAGTCAAAATTCCAAAAGCGGATGAAAGAGCCAAGGCCAAGCCTGCAGATTTTGCCTTCCAGAACCAGCAATACAATTAAGGACAAGAAAAAAAGTGCATATGGAAGTGATTTCCGGAGACTATGTTATCAAAACAAAGTAGAAATGACTTCACAGTTGTATTTTGGTTTCTACAACACCAAAAGTTGTTATTATCAGAAATTTTAGCTAGTATCCTTGAAAAGATTTTTCTTGAAACCCTGGCTACAAAAATCCCCCAAGGCTTTGGTGACATTCTTCTTCCCAATAAAGGATGGTGATCCCGGGGGTTGTCAAACAGGAAAAATTCAGTGTTCTAGCTCTGACTATGGATACCAACCAGTTTCTTTGATTTGTAAGAGGAGGATCACCCAAGGCTAGAGATCCTACGGTACCATAAAGACCAATCATGCTTCCTTCCAAAGGACCGTTCCCTTATTCAACTTCTTTGAGCTATCCAAATTCTAAATAAATTACATGATTGATTTGAGAAAGGTCTAGAGAAGATATAATTAGTCTATATGTTCCTCCCTGTGTCAACATCTTTTATCATAGGATCACATCCAGTTATCTTTTAGTACAAGTGTCCACTCACTATGATTTTCTTCTATCATCATTGATGCACTTTAACAAAGAGACTAATACAACAGTGATATGGTGATAGTATACAGACAGGGACCAAGAAGAATGAAAGAAAGAAAGAAAACACGCATGATAAGCTATCTATAACATTTTTGGACATCCTTGGAACAAGTTGTGGGAGATTGGATGATTACATTGGATGATGGACCTTAGAGGTGTCAAGGGGAAGAGAACCATTAGAGATGACCTTGGAGATTCTCAATATGATTGATGATACATATAAACGAAAGAAATCCATCTAATCCACCCATTTTTTGCAAGAAAGTTTTAGTTTAAAAGTGATATACACTGGGGTAGACAAGTATGTGGGGACCGTGAACCCTCCTTGTTTTCAAGTACATCTGTCCATTTCATTTTGGACTTTAACTGCACCACCCTTATCTCTAAGCTTTCACATGAGCCTGCCAATTGGTTTAAAAATACAAGGTCAAAATGTCCATTTATCATTTTCGAATCGAATGTTGATCATGCAAACTAAAAGAGACAAAACTGAAAACCCTAACATCTTTCAGAGATCCTATTGGAATGCAAATAAACACTGATATGCACCAATACGTCATATTTCTGGAGTACATGGCTGTGAAATAATACTTGCATAAATGAATAGGTTTGGTTCTAGATATCAAAGTATCCGCAGTATACTGATATCCATTAATTTCATGCATGTAGTGAATTCGACTTCATCTAAGCGCATTCAATGTTTGTTACAGTGCGGTAAACGTATTTAGCCACACTTGCATTGTAATTCAAATCTCATATCTGATGCATTTCTATAGTTATCCACATACACATAAATACACAGAGTTGAAGCCTTAAAAGCTTATTACAAATGTGTTAAGACCCCAAGCCTGTGAAGGTTCCATGTCTCACAAAATTAGAGATAAGTCCAAGGCAATAGAAATAAATAGGATCTTTATTTAGAATAAAGAAAATTTGTACAAATCAGAAATTTTTTTGGATATGTACATGTTATTAAGTTGCTTATACTAGAGCATTGAAACTATTTTTTCTCTTTGAAAAGCAACATTGAAGCTATATGTATCATTTTTTTTTTGAAAAAGAAACTATAAGTATCTTAACCACATCCTTTCAAAATTCTAGATGCATAAAAGGTACTTTTTGAATTTTTATGGCAATTCATTTCTTTTGTTATAAAATCCTTCATCATCTCTGGTGATGCATATTGTATTCCCAAAATCCAACTAGCACATGAACCATTATCTTGACTATACCAACCTTGTTACAAGGATATGTTTTAAGGACTTCATTATTCTATCAAGTAATTCGTTATTAGTCCCCAATAATGGCATTATAATCATAATGGTATCCAATCTTTAAAACTGTAACATATCAGTACCGAGAGTTTGTTAAATGTAGCATAACCAAAATCTCACCCTCTATCCCAAAATCCCACGCTCTAATTGCTTCTTTAGGATCGTGTTTGCAAAAAAGTTATATTATCTCTAGATCCTTTTCTTACAAATGCTCCCCTCCTCCGCATCAGCAGCCCTTCTCCTTCCCATCCCCTTCCCTCGTCCAATAATGAAAAGTGAAAGCTCCCCCTTCTCCTCTCCCTCCCATCCACACCCCTATGCTTTCCTCATCACCCCACCTTGCAAAGATAACGTATGCCCCCACCCTTCCTCCTCCCTCTCCACCACCGACCCCTAGGTGCCACACTAAGGACTAGACTTACCAACTAGTGCCTCACCAAGAACTCGGCTTCTTGGCTGCTACTGCTATAAGCCTTGTGATTGGCACTACCATCGACCCTGGAATGCTAAACATTCTTGCCACACCATCAAATTCATTCTCCTTCCACAGCCATAATTCTCAGTCTAGCTTACATGGCCTCACCTTTATTGCTCATGGTCAAGCTCAATTTCAAGCCCATGGAGGAAAGTCCGAAGGTGTGATGGAGGAGGTGAGTTTCATTGGTCTCATCATTAATGTTTGAATCTTTGGTGAATCTCTTTTGGCTTCATTCTCCTCATGATTACACATGTTTGGAATAGGTCCTTGGCCATGATATTTTTCATGCCATGCTCCCATGTTTTGCTGAAATGGTGATCATGTTATTGCCATTTAAACCTATTGATACTATGCATCAGGTCTTGAAACTGTTGGTGTGTCTACAGGAAGAACCTACCTGTTAGATTACTCCATGATTGCTTCTCGGAGCGTTGCTGTGATCATGTCACTGATTCCATGACTACGTACAAGTTGGGGTCTCCTGTGATCACCCTTTCCGCCTTTCGTGTGTAATATTAAGGAACAGATCAAGAAGAGATGCCAATATTGTCATTGGCCTTTTTTTGGCAAACCGATACTGTCATTGGTCGTTTAATAATTATAAGATGACTTTTTTAATGCAAGAACAAGTATTTGGGGGGGTTGGTGGCAACAGCTGAGGTACCATGGTTAAAAAGAAAAAAAAAATTACAGTTCCTTAAAGCCGTTAATCTGAAAATATTTGGTAACAAATTGAAAAAAGAGTGGGACTCTTTTTTTCTTAAGGAGAAATTGGACTCTTTGAACACGACCTGTATCCAAAATACAAAGAAACAGCTGGTATATACGGAAATCACTTCCAATAAAATTTTATATCGAAACAATGTAATATTACATTGAAAATCATACTACTAAAAACACAAAACTGGATGGTACTGCTTTAACTACAGGGCTCTCAAATATCTGATCCAGGCAGAGTACTTTGACATGTCACGACAGCAGCACCAGTTATTTTAGTAGCAGACAGAATTTTTTTTAGAAAGGAAAAAGAATATAATAATAGTAATAATAATAACGATAATACTCAATTTTCAAGGAGTCATTGGTGGAGTTTCTGCCATAAATCTGACAGAGCATCCTAATTCTACCATGATGAATGGAAAGGGTCTCTTATTTCACAAATATGGTAGTGGGACAAGATTTTTTGTTTGGAAGCAAATGACTGGGATGAGATTAAAAAGAATTGCTGCAGTGCAATTTCAAAGGCTACTTTGGTGTATAAGAACAAAACCATAAACTTAAAGAGCTCCTAAGTCCTAAAAAACAAGAAAGGGTGTGATCACAAACCTCAGCCCATGACGGATCCAGCTCTGTAGCCCCTACAAGGCAATGAGCATCTACAATCAAAATCCTGCCATTCATGGTGATACAAAATAATAGTGGAGTCTCATACTCTTGAGAATGGTATAGCTAGAAAAGGAGTCATTCTATTCAAGGGAACAAAGCTGTAGGTCGAGAGGCAAAGAGGATATGTAAACACAAGTAGCATGCCTCTCCTCATTTCCAGGTGCAATAAATCCATCCAGTGGCTTGCCGCTGGTGTTCATTGAAAGTTGTGTGAATTCTAGAAAGAGTATCAACTTTTATGTAAAAATTAAAATCAGAAAAGAGGAAGGGAAGGGGGGAACTATCCAAAGGCACAAAATTCTGCTACCATTAATTCCATTCAGAAATATATAAATACAAATTCCCACAAAAGCATAGGTAAGCCACACACATTTCTATCATTAAGTTCCACTCCAACTGGAAGGATGTTTCAACCTCTTGAAACACAAACTTCAAGATTTGTTTTCTCACATATGTATGTCTTCTATTTAGAGAATTAATAACACAGTAAAGGTGAAATCAAACAAAAAACGTGTGCTCATAATGTGAAAGTAGGTTGTTCACATGGATTCTACTCAAACATAATTGTCTTCATATTCAACAAACACACTCCCTAACCCACTTATGTTGAGGTGAGAGGTGGTTGAGAGGAGGTGGTTGAAGATTGGAGAGTGGGGGTGGAGGAGGTGGTCAGAGGTGAAGAGAAAGGAAGGTGAATTGGCGAAGAGAGGAGGGGGTGGAAATTTTAGAAAATAAAATTTGAGGATTAGAAAAAATTTTGATGACTAAAAAATATTTTTTTATTACATTTCAGTCCAAAATCGTTAAATTTAATGGTTATGACTAACAAAATGACAAATATGAAAACGCTACTTTTTCAATGACATATGTATAAATATATTGAATTGAATAACATTTAAATATTTCCATAAGATTTTAATAGCATTCACGTAAAAATCCCTTATTATTATTATTGTTGTTATTGTTATTTGAAAAGACCCGTTATGAGATTCTACATGAGTGAACAGGTCTACATACAAAATCATGTACAGAGCTTATCACTCAGAAGAATGAAATGAATGAAGGATCCCACTCTTTGAGCTGCTTCTCTAGTGTAGTGCAATAAACTACAGTCACAAACCATTGTATCAATATTGTGAAACAAGATGCAAGCCACTAGCTGAAACCCAGATGAATATTCAGGTAGAAAAAAAGGTCTTGAATCAATGCATGACAAACTGATCTAATTATATAGAGAATTGGTTGAAATGACTTAGTTTTTAATTGAAAATCCTAAACTCTCTTCTATAAAGAGTGACCAAAAAGGTAAAAGTACAGTGGTGCCCTTAAGGAGCTAAAAATCCAAAAATCGTACAAACATAAATAATAATATATGCTAACACTCTCCCTCAAGTTTGATCATAGATATCTATCATACTTAACTTGGATACACATGAATCATATAAAGATTTGGCTAAGGACGTGGTGAAAATATCTACAATCTGCTTCTCGGATGTGACTGGTGTGGTATATAGCAATCCCTTCTGAATGATGTCCCTGGTATAATAGTAATCAACCTCAACATGCTTCGTTCTCTCGTGAAATGCTAAGTTGTTGGCATTGAAGGTGGTTGCTCTGTTATCACATTGCATCTCCATTGGGCTAGAAAATTGTATCTGCAAGTCAATAAGCAGGAACTTGATCCACGTCATCTCTGCAATCGTTTGAGCCATGGTTTTGTACTCAGACTCGAGACTAGACCTCGCAACTATGCACTATTTCTTGCTCCTCCATGTGATCAGACTCCCTACCAAAAAGGTGCAGAATCCAGTAGTGATTTGCAATCCACATGACATCCGACGTAATCCACATCAGAATAGCCAACTAAGGTCATAGAAGACCCCTTGGAGAGTAAGAGACCCTTCCTAGGAGCCTTCTTGAGGTACTGGAGCACCATCAATGCTGCATCCTAATGCTAACGTGTTGACTTAGCCATGAACTGGCTCAATCTCCCCACCACAAAAGAGATATCGGACCTTATGATAGTGAGGTATAGCAGCTTGCCTGCAAGCTTGCGGGCAAGCTGCCTGTACTGCCTACTGTCCACCAACTGTGAATCATCATCATAAAGTGACATCTTGGGATCCATAAGAATATTGGCCTCCTTGGCCCCAAGCATACCCACCTCCTGTAAGATGTCCAATGCATACTTCCTCTGGGAGAAGACTACGTCCTTTTTGCTGCAAGCAACCTCAATACCAAGAAAGTATCGTAAAGCTCTTAAGTCCTTCATGACAAACTGCTCTGCTAGAATGCACTTGATCTTAGCAACACCATGCTCATCATCTTTTATGACAATTAAGTCATCAACATAAACAAGAAGTACCACGGTACCTTGTCCAGTCCTCCTAATAAAGAGAGAGAAATCAACTGTCAGTCTCCTAAATCCAGCTGCCTCTGCTACCTGTGACAACGTCTGGAACCAAACTTTGGAACTCTGCTTAAGGTCGTAGATGGTCTTCCATAGTCAACATACACACTCCCTTGAGCCTCAAAGCTAGGTGGCTACTGCATGTAAACTTCCTCTTGAAAATTATCATAGAGGAAGGCATTCTTAACGTCCAACTGATGCAATGGTAAATCCAGTTGAACTGCCACTGCGACCAGCACCCGTACCGTAGCAAGTCTGGCAACTGATGAAAAAGTGTCAAAGAAGTCCACCTCATAAGTTTAGGTGAACCCCTTTGCCACGAGACATGCTTTGTATCTGGCAACACCTCTATCTGGGTTGAACTTCACAGTGAACACCCATCGACAACCAATAAGTATAGCACAATCTGGAAGTAGAGTAAGCTCCCAGGTCATACGGCCTCTTAGAGCGACCATCTCATCCTCCATGGTTGCCCACCATTTTGGATCAAACATGGCCATACGATGAGTCACTGGAATCTGAGTCGTAGCCAATTCCTAAGTGAATCTAGCAAACCCAGGGGGCTTAGTTGTCAGTAGCAAGTGCCCCAACCGTAGGGTAAGTAATGCAAGTCTATGGTCTCTTCCGAATGGCTATCGGAAGTTCTAGATCATCACCTGCCACATCACCTATCATGTCCCTGTGATCAGTACATGGCAAATACGCGTCAATGTCTAAAGGACTCACCTGAGAAACCGATGGTGAAGGCGAGGGTGGGGGGCCCTAATAAGTAACATGAGGGAAAACATATGTTTGAAGTGGTTCAGTCAAACAAGAAAAGGACTGAATAGGAAGTGGTGGTGGTGGTGTAATAGTGACAGGAATATCGGGAAAACTCCCAAAGCGAATGGGTGTAAATGACATAGGTGTTATATCACCCTCAGAAGGCATCTCAGTAGCAGAAGTGGAAAAGAAGGGTATCGCCTCATGAAAGGTAACATCCGTCGAAACAATATGTCGAGAAATAATCAGATCAAAACACCGATATCCTTTTTACGTCCAAGTATACCCAAGGAAAATACATTGATACCAAATTGGTTGAAATGACTTAATTTCTTATTGAAAACCCTAGGGTCTCTTATATAGAGAGAGACCAAAATGGTAAAAGTACAGTGGTGGCCCTTAGGAGCTAAAAACCTAAAAACCATACAAACATAAGTATTAACATACGTTAACATAGAGGAAAGAAAGAAATGCTACTTGCATTGAATAAATTGTCCCTCTCAAGGCAATGCCATGTGTCTGAACACACTGAAGGTATTGGAGCGCCTAGGACAATAACCAAGACTGAATCTCCATTCAGCTTTCCTAATTTAATGTACTGCATACCACAATCATGTTCCATTTAAAATCCTTGCAGAAATTATTTACATAAGAACTACCTCCCCCCCCCCCCCCCCCCCCCCCCAACACATGCACAAATCCAAGCCCTGGCTTTGCATCTTCAAACTAGGCACACGTTACTAAAGGCTCTAGTACACTTCACCAAATAAATGTGCCTACTTTGAGCTGTAAAACTGAGATAAAGTTACCTTTCTAACAGCCTCTTGTTTTTAGCCCTTTTCAACTGCCTAGAACCCAACTTTTGTGAATAAGGGCAGTCCTCCCATCCTAGATCTTCTTACTCCAAGATTGTCATCCTCCAAGCCCTAACAAAAGAAAGGACATCCATGCTCTGCAACTTTCGTTCTTTTCTTTTTGGCACACTACAATATTTGCTCTAACATACCCACCTGCTCCTTTGATCCAAGCATCCTTGACCCATCAACAAGGAGCTTCCCCTTAAAGGAGAATCAAGAGAGAGAGAGAGTTGGGCCTCGAAGACTAGCCTAATTAAAACCTAAAATGAAAACCACTCTCATGCACTCCTTTTCCTCTATTTTATTTTTTTTGTTGAAGACAAGATATGAATTTGCAGGTCAGTTTCATAGATTCCCTGCCATTGGCTTTGCTCTTGCTTTATAGCTTTGACATATCTTGAGAGACCCCCTATTTTTGTCTGTGAAGCACAAAATCATAAATAAGCTCCATCTGCACTGACCTTCCCCCTCCCTCTCTCTTATATGTTATGGCTGTTATGCCATACTCCATCACTTAAAGTTCTCTAATATAATAGCAGAAAGCAGAATACCATGATAGTTTGTTTTTTTGGATGTGAGAGTGGAAAAGTTGATAGATAAATCACCCTTACTATCACTCTACGGAACTGTACATAAAATGTTCACCTCACATGGCTCCTCGTTCCATTCTTTCCAAGGAATTGGATCTTTTTCCTTATTTCAAGAGTGTCACCCCCCCCACCACCCCCAAGACCAATTCAATCACATTTTGATGTGCCAATGGAACCCTTTCTAAATATACGCAGAACAATGTTAGAATATAAAGGAAAAGTTTTTTTTGCTGTTGAATATAGATGGACTTAATGCTTTCTATCAAGGCTTTTTGTGAACTATGAAGGTATTTCACTTCCAACTCTATATGTGCTACGTAACATGAATTTTCACTGGTCACCTGAATTATTTGAGTTGTGTGGGCTTTATGTGGAACTCATATTGGAAGTTGTTGCCATGCATACTTTGTGCTTTCTGTCACAGTCAACACTATTACTATAAGATTTCCAAGCCAAACATAAGGGAAGAAATGTATTGAGAGACAACCCAATCCAATTCCCAAGACTCCTACAGAATATGGACTAAAGTTGCATGTTAAGATCTACTAATTGGGAGTCCTCCATGAAATTGGTAAAAGAAAATGCTCTTTCAACAAACTGGATACAGAAACATCATGTCATCATTCTGGTATATCCAGAAACAAGACAAGGGTGACAATAGAAAAATAGAACCTCCCAAGTGATTCTGAATTCTTACAAAAACAATTATGCTTTTTCCTGCATTAAGTGGTTTGTCTACATTCAGACCTATACTGAGTCATTATAAGACTTAAATCCAAAAAAAAAAGATCACAATTGATGATTTTCTTTTGACACTTCTCCAACATCTGCCTACCCATTTTCTTAGGCTAACCGTCTAATTTATTACGCTTTGAATTGGTGAATGACGAGATCATCACTCTGGATGTTTGAACCACCTTAAACAAACCTCTTTCATTTTATCCTCTATTGATGCTACACCGATATTCTCCCCAATAACCTCATTTTTTGATTTGATGCTTCCTTGTGTGACCAACATAATCACCTCAATATCTTCATTTCTGCCATAGATATCTTCTACAAACATGCCAATATTCAAATCCATATAACATGAGAAGTCTGCTGCTACTCTATGGTTCTTGCCCTTAGCTTCCAAAGGAATCTTTTTGTTGCATAAACCACCAAAAGCCCCTTCCATACTTCAACCAACCTGCACTGACCCTCGTGAAATTCCATAATAAAATAATTGCTGAGGTACAAAAGAAACAAAGACATTCTCTTTGTAATCTGATATCAACATTTTTCGTTTAGCCTAAACTGGGTTGAAATACAGTCAGAACATAAAGCTAATTATGTGTTGAACATGGAACCAAATACCATAATCCAATAACGCACAAATATTTCCAGTTCTACAATACAAAGAACAAATGTTACGATTATTTGTATTCGGTTCGGTTCGCAATTGGCAGAACAAATCGTTCAACGGGTTAAGCCCATCCAAGCAATCTAATTTCAAGCATCAATGCGAACCCATAGCACAATCGCCAACGAAGAAGGAATGTTAAGGAGATGAGAGAGCTCACTGGTGGCGGCCTTCACCGCGCCCCACGCTTCGCCCAACTCCAGCAGGACCTGTGCCTTCTGCTCGAGCAGCACCGTGTTCCCCGGCGCCGCCCTCAACGCTGCGTCCCACTTCGCCAGCGCCTCCCTGTACATCCCTTCCTGCATACAAATAATCGCAACAGCTCCCGCGAATTGAATACTCGTAGATGCGAGGAAAAACGGGAGGGAGGGGGTGGGGGGGGGGGGGGGGGGGGGGGGGGGTAGGTGGGGAGGTCCGGTGTTGGTTACCTCGGCGAGTTTGTTCCCCTGCGACTGGAGGGAATCGGCGAGGTGCTCGAAGTCGGGTGGTTCCGATTCCGCGTGGAGGTCGGAGGGGCCCCCGTTGGGCTTCTGGAGGCGACGAGGGTTCTCTTCCTCGTCGTCCACACCGAACGGGAGGTCGGGATTGGAGCGCGGGCGCTTGCGCGCGCTCTCCGCGCCGCCCTTCTTCTTCTTCCAGACAAGCTTCATGGTGAAGACCAGCCCGGGACGGCCCGTGGTTTGGGTGCTCGTTTGGAGATCCGTCGAATTTATAGCGGGCCGAACGGGGGCGCGTGGCGAGTGGTTTGGGGAGGGAGCCCGTTACCACGCGATGGAGGGGCAGACTGGAAAAATAAAGGAACGTTTTCCTCGCTGCAAGTTCCTTTCGAAAAACAGAAAATCATATATATTTACGTATCTCTACATTAAAATGGGAAGTAATCTAGAGGGCTAGGAATGGGATTGGGGAGGGAGAGCGGGGGACACAAGGGAGGTGTGCATTGATTAGTTATAGATCGTTGCCAAATGTATTAAAGGTAGTGTAAGAGGGGTAATGAGGTTATGTATAAAGTGGATGAGGTAATAGGTTTTGAAGACTGGGAAGAGAGAATTGAGTCATTTACTTGCCCTCTCTCTGCTCCTCTTCTTCTCCCAGCAGATTTCCGTGAAACTCTTTCAGTAGATGCTTCTCTCCATTGAAGACTGCAACACTTCATCTGAATGCTCTTGAAGGCCATCCACAGGTAGGTTCTCCTCGATGGAAGGGACGAAGGTAGTGTGTTGTCTTTCCTTGATAGTGCTGGTACCTAGGAGAAGATGAACGCGTCGTCGTCGTTGTACACCCCAAAGGTTGAGTGCTCTGTTGTTCTTATATGTGTCTCGAGGGGTGGAGGAGAACACGCTTATCTCGAGAGAGGAAAGCCCATCTGATAGAGAGAGTGTTAATGCTCGTTTGTGCGGTTGTTCTGGTTATGATGGATGGTAGGGGATTATCTCCCAATTTGTATTTTGGTGTTTGAAGCATGTAGGTATGACTGTGTTTTCCATGATCCTTTATTGCGACGAGTTAATGCCATGTCATGCCATTCGTTTCTTGTTATTTGACCATCGCAAGATAACTCTGCCATATATTAAGTTTTTTTTTTTTTGATTGTTTGAGGTTGTGTTGTCTTTTTTTTTTTTGTAAATTGATGGTGCATTTTGATTTAGGAGAATAGTGGTTAATTATAATGTATTATATTTAAAAAAAAACCTCACCTACTATCACATCAAAATCCAATATCTTTCATCTCTCATAAAATCAACATACCAATCATTAACAATCATACTAATCATTACAATCTCACTAATTAAATACCTTCTTATACTTATTCCACTCCAATTCTATAAAGACTCATCACACTTTTAGCCTTTTAAGACATCTGGAGTCTCAGTCAGACGTCTGTCCAGACGTCTCGACCCTTTCTCGGACGTCTGAAAATGAAATTTTTGTACGCACACTACGTCCTACATGTGGGCGACGTACAGGACCTTATTCATCTCTCTCCTTTTCTTTCCTTCCCCAAACCCTAAAACCCCCCACGCCACCTATTTAAGCCCCTCCTCTCCTCTCCACTCCACACACCACCACCATCACCTTCAGAGCTTGCGGGAGTGGCAAGAGGAGGCAAGCGAGGGAGAGCGAGAGGGAGGAGGAGAGTGCGGGAGGAGGAGGAGGCCGAGGTCGGAGAGCTTCGGTAGAAGCTCAGCAGAGCTTGCACGGCCACTGCGAGTGCACGTAGGAGGAGAGAACTTAGGGAGGCAGCCTCCAGACCATCTGCAGCGACTGGAGCTACGACGGCACGAGGTGGAGCATCACGGAGAGCGTTGGGAGGAGGTTTTGGTACTGGAAGTTTTCCAGTATCAACCATCTGAAATGGAGTCCAGATGACTGACGGAGTACCTGGACATCTGGAGTTAAGGCCAGAGTTTGAAAGCTCATTTATCGCGAAAGTACATTCTTTTTCACGATTACGACCATGCAAGCCTCACCGCAGACACATGTTTGGACTGATTTGGGGGCCTAGACACCTGATCAGATCACCAGACGTTCGGAGGTGCGTTCAGATGACCGGAGGCATTATCCGACGTCTGAAACTGCCTTCAGACGATCTCAGAGAATGCTTGGACGTCTAAGGACACCACAGGGACTTAAGGTAAGGTTCTAATACCTTTTAAGATGTCTGGACTTGTTCCGAGATGTCTGATTTTGAACAGTATGCACGTTTTTTTACACGTTTTGGGTCCGATCGGGATCCATTTTATGCAAACGAAGTACCTGTATTTTTCTTCGAGTTTTTTTACGTACTAGAGACCTTTGTACATTGTTTTGAACCCTCATTTTGTGATGTATTATCTGGTATAGAGTTCCAGCCTGCTACATGTTTGGAGCCCGCAGAGACGCCTGGGTCTGCGGTTCGAGCCCCTATTACTTCCGAATTGTCTAGTAGAGTGGTTAATTCTGTTAATGATATTTAAATAAGAATATGCTTGTGGAAATAGCCAATGCAACCCTAGGATGTGGCATGAACCCTAGGATAGAGAAATGAATGAACCATTTGTGCTATATAATGTACTTGCATGCGTGATTGAGCTAAATTGTTAGCAATTGCCTGTATTAAAATTATGATCTGCCTGCAAATTATAAATAATTACCTGTGAAATCACCAGTTGCATGTATCGAATTATGAAAACACGAGTTGCAAGTATATAGACGAGAAATGAATTGTAAATGGTGAACATGAGCATGAATCCTACAGGGAATTATGAGTAGAACTCCTGTGGTTAGATGGAAACCTGGAATGTAGACGGGAAGTGTGTTGGCCCTTGAGTACGTGGTACCAAGGAGAGCAACTATCCCATTTTTGTGTAAAGCGGAGCTAGCCGCCTTTGGGTGGAGACCCGGGGTTAGGATTGGCCACTCTACACCGACTCCTGTTGGCTCTCGTGTACATAGTACCGAAGCGAGCTATTAGTGTAGGGAGAGAGCTAGCCACCCCACGGGGCCCGAGGTTCAACTAGCCACCCTACACCAACTTGTTAGGCCCTCTAGGCAAATCGGGGTAGTCAGACGAGGGTGCGCGGACTGTGGAGGGGTGAGACCCCTGTTTGGTTCTGAGGATCGAGACCCCTGTTCTGAGAAGGCAATGCCCTATACTGTTCCATGCTGTATTTTAGGCGTACCCACTAGCGGAAACGACTGACCCCGTGTCAGTGCGGGGTAGCTACCCGTGCGCTTATCACGCGTGCCGTAGTCACCGCTACATCTTGACAGTGACCTTGTGGTAGTCGACTGGGTGTAGTGTAATTTCCCTTCGAAGGAGGGGGTGACGTAATAATTGCGGAAATAAAATAAACAATCTCAAAAAATTAATCGCACAAGTACACAAGTAATTTTAGGTGGAAACCCAAATCGGGTGAAAACCACCACCTAACCCTCTCGAGTTAGGATTTTCCGATCAACTTAGTTGATCAAATCCACTAACCGAATCACTTTAAAACGAGGGTGATTCAACCTCAGTACAACCATGCTACAAGTACGAGGGTAGCGTTCCTCAACCCCTTCTCTCCACGAGAAGGATTTTGTCCCACGAAGGAGATGGGAATTCGCAAAGCGAATACCCAACAAAATAACAAAGATAAAAGAAACAATAAGTCCTATAGAGCCAACAAAGTAATTATAAACCTAGCTTCTATAGGAATTAGAAAACTCCCCTTTGCAAGGAGTGCGTCGAGTTGATGACGCGGTGCGTGTGCCACGCGACGGCGCAACGTCGCTCTCATAGACAACGGCGGGAGAGCGGGTGCGCGAAGCTTGATGCTCTCTAGAGAATGGAGCTTGAGCTCGGAGAGCAAGAGCTAGCTAGGACAAAAGAGAGTGGAACTATTGTTGCTTAAGTGTGTCATGTGTTTCTCTTAGTGTGTATCTTGTGTTGCAAAGGTTCCCCTCTATTTATAGAGGTTTTAGGAAGGCTTTGGAAGGCTTAGGAAAGGTTCTATAGCCGTTGGGAACAAAGTCCAAGAGAATCAAGCCGAAATCAGGACAATGATTACATTTGACAGGGTTATCAGACGTCTAACTCTGGCATCAGACGTCTGGAAGGCCACTTTAAGACGTCTGATTCCAAGGTCAGACGTCTGATTTTGGGCAGGTCTCTCCCTGACTTGGATCATATCTAAACAGGGTTTTTGCGCAAGTCCATCAGACGACATACAGGACGTTTGGAACTATGTCTGGACGTCTGGAAACCTACTTCTACTGTGGGAATTGATTTCCAAACGTTGCAACGGCTAGAAAATCTCTGAGAAGAGATTTTGGGTCAGCCGAGGCAAAACGGTCATTTATCAAACGTCTAGAAAAGCCTAAGGACGTCTGATAAGGCTCTAACGGTCATAATCTTGAGTGCCTGCTAAGCTAGCCAACGGTCCACTATCTGGATGTCTGGCAAGTCCATCAGACGTCTCCTAAGACGTCTGGTATAATGTCTGGACGTCTGATTTCATCAGACAGAACTAGCTATCCCAGCCTAACAGATATCAGACGTCTGAAACAACAGTCAGACGTCTTAAAATACTTTATCAGACGTCTGATTTGGGAATTAGACGTCTGGAAGTGCTGTTTGAACCCTATATTGGTTTTCTAAGCATTCTACAGAAAACCTAAGTATCCTAGGGTTGTGTCGGTGTTCCTAGAACTACTGTTAGGGTTCTTTGAGGCTCTTTAGCATAATTTTCTAAGGAAAATAAAAAGAGTAAGAAAATAAATACAAGAGATACAAGAAATGATTAAAAAGAATCTATCATATTCTTCTTGTCTTCTATCTTCAATCTGTCGCTCCACGCGAACCTCCTCTGTTTTCCGTCAAGCTCCTCCAATCCGTCCTGGATGCGAGCTCGAACTCCGTCTAAACACGTCCACATTTGCAATTGACCTGAAATCTAGGACTCAAATTGCAAATGTTAAATAACACGTGTTTTGTTATCATCAAAACAAATGATCGTGGTGCTCTAGCACCAACATGTAGGACTACCACGAGGGACTCTCCCGGCCAGGAGAGCACCACGTGTACCTTCTACTCTACGGAAAAGACTGCAATCAAGATCGTTTCCACGAGGAACATGCAAGATCAAGAATATCTATATGTCTAAGAAAAATGAGCGAAAAGGAAATACACATAAAACAGATAAATATAAAAGAGAATTAAACATGTTGCTTTTACTGTTTTAGATAGTATAGATATCACTCTACTCAGCATTCACTGACTCTATCTTTTCATAATACTATTTAAGACCAGGAGTTGAGCAGCCCGAGCTTCCGACTGCGGAGGGTGTTGGGCCTAGTCGAGCCCAGCCGTAGTTTTCAGTACTTCCTTGTTGTTCCTTTACTATTATAGTAAGTATTAGACCTTTTAGTTATTGTTTGTCTCTACTGTTTACTTCCGTTTCCGTTGTTTTGTTGTTGTTGTGATATGTAATGGAACAGCAGACTTACATTCCTTTTGCTACTTTGTACGTTTCTTCTGCTTAGTTATATTGCATATGTGAATGTGGTTTATTTTACTACTTTTTTCTTATTTCTTGTTGAACGACTGGGTCTTGGGATTAGTCGAGGCGAGCCAATCTCGGGTCGTGTATGGATCCGAGAATCAGGTTATAACAAATTCTATCCCGAAATAGCACTATTTCCCTGCCAAACGCAGCCTAAAGGAATATGTATTTAGTTATTCAAAATTTTTTTTACGTCCCTACACCCTACTTCTCCTACACAATTTTCTTTTAATTTTGTGATCTCATAAAAACCTTCTAAAAAAACTATGCAATCCTTCCCAACGCCTACTTTTGATTTCTTACTTGGCACCCAAAACCTTCTCTAAAACGAGAACCTCACCACACACTCCCTTTCTCTAGCTACTTTGTCACCACATTGCATAATATCTAATCTCACCAAGGTCAGGTGATGTGCTTCACACATATCTCACTTTGCACTTCCCTCCACCCTTTGCATTTTTGTAGAAAAAAATAACATCCGTATTGTCATTTGTGATCCCTTCATCTAATGTTTGTCCACACACTCTCTTTTTCACGTAATAAGTATCAAATAGTCGTTCAAGCAGTATAACGAATCGCTTAAGCATTTATCTATGTCATCCACACACAAAAGCCTAAGCTAAAGAAAGATAGGGACATTCCCCTTAAAACTTGTCTCCACATATAAAGAAAAAACTATGAAAAATGTGGGACAAACCTCGAAAACCCTATCTTACAAGAGGTTGAAGAAAATTTAATTAAAAAAGTGAAACTAAAGTTTTACTTCCTAAAATTGAAAAATACAATGTTGCATAAGACATAGCATGAAATCAAGACAAATCACCACCATGAACACTGAGAAGGAAACCTCGGAAGGTCACTCTTATACAATGTTGCATAATACAAGATGAAGCAAGAATAAGAGATAATCAAGAAATAATGTACTTCATCACAATAAACTCCCCTACAAGAGAAGTGGACTAAAGCTAGTTCATTCTTCTCAGAGAAGAAGAAGACAAAGGGGAAAAAAGGGCCCACCTCAACTTGAGTAGTATGCCCTATTCACAACCCAAAAAAAAAAAAGGAAAAGAAAAAAAGAATGGTATGCAACTAACACCCTGAGTACTAACTGGATATAGAGGTAGATTCAGCAGGCCATCTAATCAGTTACCTTACTCAACATAGAGTCTTCATCATCCAACTTGGATGCCAATCTTCACTCTTAGTTTATATTCTACGCCTCTTCATGATTAACCGCAATTTCGGTAGTGTTTCTGCCCAAATCCATAAACCATGATTCATGCATGTTGCTTTGGGGTTGATTCTGAAATCCTACTATGCATGTTCACATATTATTATTCCATTAAGCATGACTTATGCATCTCACTAAGGGTTTTCTTCCGTTAAATAGTGTATTAATGGGTTGTACCTAAGATTTCTAGTAAAGGCATCTTATTACTTTTCCTTACTTTGCTGTTCCTCTATGATTTTGTGACTACATTTAGATGAAAGGATTAGTTTAGATGCATATATACTTATATCTTAAGACTAACATTGCACTAACCAAATATTGTTCATGATGCTTCATGTACAGATACAAGAGGAGCCAGTTACACGCAAACCCTCCTAACCCGACCTTAGGCACTCCAGGATCCCAGTCCATCTGAAATATGCCCCCAGTTCACGTCAAGATATAGATGAGAACAGTGATTTAAATGCCGATGGCATGTCGTTGGTAAGGGGATTTTTAGAGAAAGGCCATGCCGACATAAAGATAGTGTCGATTTGCAGGGAAACCGTCAGCATGCCGACAGTTGCCGATGAAACGGCGGCATGCCGATCGTCTGCTGAGTGGCGCTGGGAATTGGAGCGGTGGGAACTTGAAAAGGAATTGGTGGTTTAAATCTGAGGAAGATGGATAGGTTATACTTTTCAAAATTCGGGAAGAGTCCACACACACGTTGATTTTTTGTCATATAGGCTCAAATAACCTATAAATACGTTTCCAACATCTTGATTTAGTCGTCTTTCGAATTTTAATCATTTTTGCACACACACATTGATTTTTTGTCATATAGGCTTAAATAACAATTATTTTTTGTTCATATAAGCTTACATACAACTGTAAATATGTTTCTAACATTTTGATTTAGTTGTCTTTCAAATTTTAATAATTTCTGTCGGCATGCATCGGCATGCCCTCGGCATGCCTAGAAATGTCATTTTTTCGAGCCATCAAAATCGTCGAAATATGCTATCGAAAAATGGGCATTTCCACAGCATGCCTTTGGCATGCCCACGAAATGCATACCTACAATTTCATCAGCACGGCGTCGAAATCGACATTTCGAACCTTGATGTTAACAACTGCCTGTAATTGAATAAGAGTTCTGTGTGAAATATGAACTACTTGTACTAGTTAGCTGTTGCATGTGACTTTCTTATTATATATGTTAAATGACATGATATGAGTTGCATGTGTATAATGTGAGAGTGGCAATGTGAATGATAGAAATACAAGCTGCCTGTGTATAACCTGAGTATGGAAATGTGAACTATAGAAATACAAGCTGCATGTGTATAACCTGAGAATAGAAATAAAATGATGAAACCTGATATGGAATGGCATGAGGGATATGAGCATGAACCCTACGGGGGAATAGGAGTAGAGCTCCTGGAAATAAATGGAATAGATCTGGAAATGAGTTGGGAAGTGTGCTGGCCCTTGAGTACGTGGTATCAAGAGGAGCGCATGTGACCTCTTAGTGTAGAGGGGTGCTTGTCGCCTTCAGGTTGAGACCCGGGGTGGGTTTGGCCACTTTGCACCGACTCCGTGGCCCTCGTGTACACTGTACCGGGGAGAGTTACTAGTGTATGGAGAGAGCTAGCCACCCCACGGGGCCCGAGGTTCTGCTAGCCACCCTACACCAACTTGTTAGGCCCACTAGGCAAACCAGGGTAGTCAGGCGAGGGTGCGCGGATTGTGGACGGGGGAGACCCCTGTTTGGTTCTTAGGGGCTAGACCCATGTTATTGAGAGGGCTAGGCCCTATACTGTTCATGTTGTACTTGGGCGCACTCGTTAACGGAAATGGCTAACCGTGTGCCAGTGCGGGGTATCTACCCGTGCGCTTATCGTGCGTGCCGTAGTCACTGTTATGTCTGTCCGTGACCTTGGGGTGGTTGACTGGGTGTAGGATCACCACGGGGGTCTCTCTCGTCAAGGGGAGCACCACGTGTGCCTTCTACTATTCGGAAAAGACTGCAATCAAGATCGTTCCCACGAGGAACATTCGAGATCAAGAAAGAGATCTGTTAAATAAACTAATGGGTGAAAATGAATAAATTATGAAATAAAGAAAATGGAATAAACAGCTACTTGTCCACTTTTACTGCTTTAGTTAGTTGGTTGCTACTCTACTCAGCGTTCGTTGACTTTGTGTACTCATAACCCTTTTCAGGTCCAGGTGTTAAGCAGCCTAAGTCTACGGATGCGGAGGGTGCTGGGCCTAGTAGAGCACAACAACAGTAGCTTCTTTATTGTGCTTCTGTTGTAGTAGTGGGTTTAGACTCATGTACTTTATGTGCTGTACCTTTACGTTTTGTACTTGCACTTTTCTATACCTTTATGTTCCTGTACTTTGTTACTGTTCTTTTGTTGTGGTGGTGATATGTACTGTAGCAGTTTTTACTTTCTTTACTGCTGTACTATTTTATTGTTAGTTGCTTAGCATAGTGAATGTTGTTTACTTTCCTGTTTTTTGATTATTTCTCGTTGGACGATTGGGTCTTGGGATCAGTCGAGTCGAGCCGGTCTCGGGTCCAATAGGGATTTGGGAACTGAGTTGTAACAATTCCACTACTTGGATGCCATTAGGTGATATCAATATTGTCACTGAAAAGGTTTTCTTATTCTCATTGTCACATAAGGTGGTTTTAAGGTTGTAGATCCTTTTCAATTTTCATAAGATATGCAGCAGCAGTTGGGATGAGGTTAATCCAGAGAAGGAAATTAGGGTGATTGGAGAAGTACAGCTTGAGGAAGGCTAAAGTGAATCGAGGTGCTTTTGATTGGTGAGGGATATTTGAAGTAATTGGTTGGATTATTCGATTCTTTAATACCATATTGAAAACTTTAATTTGTTGAAGATAGTATTAGGGAATTAGATTTTATTGAAGCTATGAAAAAGGTGAGGTGAAGCACTAGAGGCGGGATAGGTGATGCAATAGTGAAGATTATGGGATTTTTAAAGATAAGGAGCATTCGTCAATTGAAATTTACATTTGGGATTGTATTGAATTGTGGTTGGGGTCGATTTTTAATTAATCAGGGAAGATAAAGCTTTGGTTGCAATGCACACAATTTTTAATTGATTGTGGAAGATAATGCTTTTGACTGTAATGTGCACACATAATCAATAACGATTGCCTTTCCTAAGAGTCATATTCTTGTCATTAACGCTAGAGGTTAGAAGAGTACCTCTTTAGGAATATTTGATTGAGAACAATGAGAAGATATTGGAGGCACCGATTGGATTTGGATGTTGTTGTTATTTGTTTTCAATATAATGTTTGTTGGGGTGGAAGGGACTGAGCTCTTATTGGACCATGGGAAGTATAGGGGAAAGATTTGGTTGTCATATTAGAATTTAGCTAGGGATGATCTTAATTTTCCCTTGGTTTCTTTTTCTTTTTGTTTTTTTTTCTTTTGTTTTTTTCCTATTTTAAGAAGTAGGGTTGCAAAAAAGAGAAACTAAGGCTTGATAAAATAACAAATAGTAGAAAAATTACAGGTGTCTTGGACAGAAAATATGGAGAACCATATGATACTTGATTGGGGAGATCAAATTTCAAATGAGGGGTTCTAAGTTGGTGGATTATATATCAACGATTGAGTTATGGGGTTGAAAGAATGCAAATGTTATTGGTTAGTAGGTCTTATTGCTATCTTTAGCAGAGAGTTGGAGAAAATTTTGTTTCTTTCTAAAATTTGAATTGAGTAGTTTTTCATTTTCATATTCCTCTGATATCTAATGATATGTGTTTTTAATTAATATAAAAAAGGTCTATAATTTTATTTTTATTTGTAAACTTACAAGTAGTAAAGATACTGTACAAAATCGATGAACTTTTACTTTACCCAACTTCGATCTAATTGAAATGTATTAAAAAGTTAATCTGCAAACATTTGGTAGTCATTTTAAAAATTCTTGAAACTTTTATTTCCTAAAATCATGAGTTAATCGCATATTTCACCACTTTCATTTATGAAAAAGATTATTTTTGATGATGTTTCACAATGATTTCTTGTATACAAAAGGTAGCGATTTCATTTTCACAATTCTTGAAATAAAAAAATATTAATTTCAAGAAAGTTAGGTAAAATATTATTCTTTTATAATATATCATCTACTATTTTTTTAAAATGATATTTATGTTAAATATTCTTTAATAAGGCCTGTGATCATTTTTTTATAAATGACATAATTAAAATAGTAAAATGAATTCACTTGTAACTTTAATGTGGTTGTTAGAAAATTTGTTATTAATCTCAATTCATATTTTTTAACTAATATATCATTTTTCTTCTTTTTTACGATTAAAAATAGAGAATTAAGTATTCTTTTTTGTTAAAAACAGAGAATTAGGAGCGTATCAAAATTTATCTGCATTCAATTTTGAAATGAAAGTTCTCACCGTGAAATTATTAATTAACAATAGCGTGTTTTGTCCCCCTACCAAAAACCCCCACTGGCGGGAACCTTGGCTCTTCCCGGCGCCCATTCTTCCTTCCCTCCCATCTCTCTACCTCCTCCTCCTCCACCTCCTCCTTCGCCCCCTACCCGGTAACCCTAACACCATGAGCGCCAAGCGACGCGGCCCGGCGCCGCCCCGTCTACCGTCCAACCCAGCCAAGCGGCCTCACCCGTCCCCGGCCCCCGCCGCCCCCTACGGCGTCCCTCTCGAGGACGACATGGTTGACGAGGACGTCTTCCTTGAGGAGACCCTCCTCCGGTACGAGGAAGACGAGGAGGCCCTCCTCCTCCTCCAGGGCGAGGCCCTCTCCTCCCGCCTCTGCCGCTGGAGGCGCCCTGCGGCACCCCCCGACCTCCTGTCCCGCTGCATCGGTGAGCGATAGCTCCTCGATCTTCTCCCCCTTCCCTCGGTTTCTCTCCGAAAGACGTGACCTTTCCGGTCTCTCTCGATCCCGTGCACTTCAGTGTTTCAGCAGCTCGAGATCGACTACGTTATCGGGGAGAGGCACAGGGCGCTGCTCCCGACCACGTCGGGGGCCGCGGCGATCCTGCGGATGTTCGGGGTGACCAGGGAGGGGCACAGCGTCTGCTGCCACGTGCACGGGTTTGAGCCGTACTTCTACATCGCCTGCCCCCCGGGGATGGGCCCCGACGACATCTTCAGGTTCCATCAGACGCTCGAGGTAACCACTGTGCGATTCGATTGCGTGGAATTCTTGAAAACTGCACCTTTGTGCTTCTCTGCAATTAGTTGGATGCCATGAAATTCCCTTTCCTTTCAATGGAAATGAAATGCAAATCTCAAATGATGCAACAATTTGAACAATTTGATATAATCAGAATAGAGGTGTGGTAATTAAGTATCTATGAGCTTGCATCATGAAATGAGGTAGGTTACATCAAAACCAACCGCCGGGAATCTAATTCCATGGAGAAATAAATGGTAGAATCCAACTGCATCGTGGCATTACGAATGGGTTGTTATATTATATGTGGAGGCTTCCATGAAATCCAATTAAAATGTGCGGCTCCTCAGTAGTTATGTTCCCATGTTCCATATTTTTAGGTTTTTGGGAGTTATGGTTGTTAGGTTATCTCCTGAAAATAACATTCTAATGCAATTAGTCTCTGTATGTATTGCTGCAATTGGATGGCGTGGAAAATCCTTTTCCTTTCGATTGGCAACTGAAATGAAATGCAAATCTTAAATGATACAAATCATTGCATTGGTCAAGGTAATTGAAGTTGGCACTTTTGATTTAGTCAGAATATCGGCGAGATAACTTAGTGCGGACCAGATTAGACCATGAACAGAGTGGTATATCACATCAAAACCAAGCACACTACTAGTTCAATTACCTGGAAAAGGGGGTGCTGGAATTCACTGCACTGTGGCAGTTCAAATGGGTTGTTAGATTACATATAGAGGCTTTCATGGAATCCGGTTAGTGTGAGGCATTGGTTGCTACACTCCCATGCAATATTTTTTTAGATTTTCGGGAGTTATGATTGTTTTTGTCTTTCATTTTTTTTTTCAGGGAAGGATGAAAGAATCAAACAGGAACAGTAAAGTGCCCAGGTTTGTTAAGGTGATTGAGGCTACACAGAAGAAAAGCATCATGTTCTACCAGCCTATTGAGTCTCAGTGTTTTCTCAAGATTGTTGTCGCCTTGCCAACGATGGTTGCTAGTTGTCGAGGTACTTGTTCTTTGCATTCACTTGAAAGAGACGAGATATCAGTGTGTTATAACTATTTGCAGAGGAGAAGATAGAATTGCTTGATGCCTTTTCTTCGAATGGGCAATTGTGTTATAACTATTTGAGTGGCTGTAATTTGCAATAATTGTTTGCATTAAGGCATATTAAGGAGTATTCTTTAGCACAAGGCTTAAGCATATGCCCCATCTTTGTCAACATGCTGGTTATCTTTTTAAATACAGCGAATAAAGAATACAATTGGCAATATAAAAGGAAACATATCCTCAAAAAATGCTACAGTTGTGACTAAACTATCAATTGCATGCTCTAAAAAACACATTTTGCAGGCATATTAGAAAGGGGAATACACATCGATGGGCTTGGAACAAAAAGCTTTGTTACATATGAAAGCAACATCCTTTTTGCACTTCGCTTTATGATTGACTGTAATATAGTTGGTGGAAATTGGATTGAAGTTCCTTTTGGCAAGTACCAGAAAGCTGCAAGGAACCTATCTCATTGTCAGATCGAAGTTGATTGCCTGTATCCTCATTATAATGGCTATCTATGTATGTACCACTTGCACTGTGCACTTTTACATGCTTATTTTTTTAGCCCTTAAGATCCTTTCCAGATATTCTGAATTGATCAGTCACCCACCTGAAGGGGAATTCTCTAAAATGGCCCCATTTCGTATATTGAGTTTTGACATTGAGTGTGCTGGTCGGAAAGGACTCTTTCCAGAGCCTACCCATGATCCTGTGATCCAGGTATGCCCTTTTTTGTTTTTGTTTTTGCATTCAAAAAGGGAAAAAATGCCTTATTGGAGAGAACTGAACTCTGGGAAGTTTACTACTGCTTGTAACTGACTTTTATCTCTTCTTCCTCCCTCTTCTGAATAGATAGCTAATTTGGTCACTCATCAAGGAGAGGATCATCCTTTTGTACGTAATGTCTTGACTCTAAAGTCATGTGCACCTATTGTTGGTGTTGATGTGATATCTTTTGACACAGAAAGAGACCTACTGCTTGCTTGGAGGGTAGGTTTTGCACCATCCCTTATCCCTCATACGTCAACTGTTTTTTTAGTAATATCTTTTCTTAACTTTTCCCTTCCTCATCTCACCCCATACATTAACTGCTTTTTTAGTAATATATTTTCTTAACCTTTTTCTAGAAAAAATTATCTAGTCCTAGGTACAATCTTGACCTTTGATATTTACCTGCAGGACCTCATCCGGGAGGTAGACCCTGATATCATCATTGGTTATAATATATGCAAGTTTGACCTTCCATACCTTATTGAGGTTGGTGGTCTCTTCTTTGACAAGCTTCCTCTTACCATGGCTTCTTGTTCAGGTCTCTTTTTCCATCAATATTGCTGTATCCTTTTGTTATCCTTATGGATCTACTTTTTTGAGATGCAGAGGGCCGAGAACCTTAAGATAGTTGAATTTCCCATCCTTGGTCGTATCAAGAACAGTCGGGTTCGTGTACGCGATACAACCTTTTCCTCAAGGTTATTTTAATGCAATTTGAGCAAGAAATTCTTCACAAGGGAACATGTACATTTCTTTCTATTCCAATTTAGATGAATTTAGCGTTGATGCTTGTATATTTGCATACATTTACTAGTGCACATATAACTCTTAGATTTGCACTAAAATACGCACCGTTATTGACATGCCTTCACTCAAAGGGATTTTTACATCTATGTCAATGTAAACATTCAATTTTGCACATAGATCCCATTTCTTCATATGTACACATATATCTTTAGAAAGTTGGATTGTTTACACTGCATGATTCTCTACTAAAATCCATCAAAAAGTAATGGCTCATCCACCAATGCCTCATCCTACTGTGTTTAACACTGTGCTTACCCTAGTTTTAATGGTTTTGAACTCAAAAGTAATGGATTTTATGTATTGACCCTTTTAACAAATTTACTTATCCAAAGGACCTCTTCCTGATAAACATTATCCTCATCCTCTTCTATCCTTCTTCCTCCTTGACGTAGTTTAGGTCTAAAAAAAAAATTGCCACAGAAGTAGCATTGTTGGAGTTGGGAATTGCATCGGGTGTAAGAAAGGGTGTGGGAGTAGGGTTGACGAGTAGAGACGCGTCAATCTGTGGAAGTAGCAACAGGAGGTTTTGGCGACCATGCGAGTCCCCCAATGGTTAGTGCGACAATGGTGGAGGCGATGGTGATCAGTGGTAGGTTGCAGTCGTTTTGGTGAAGGCAGAGGCAGAGGTGGTAGGCTTTGTGTCGTGGTTGTACAGATGGCTGGAGCGGTCAAGGGTGGAGTTGACAGGTGGAGAGGTGGAGGAAGGTTGCATCGGTGGTAGTTGATGTTGATTAGTTTGGCGATGCGGCGAGGTGGTTGGTGGGAGGTGAGGTGGTGGTGTCGGGTTGTTGTTGCAATGGAGCTTTAGTAAGAGTGGTGGTTGTGGTGGAGGGGAGGGGAAGAGGAATAGAGGTGAGGGGTCGGGGTGGGGGTTTTCGATAGTGAGGGAGGCGAGTGGAGGAGAAAGGTGAGGGGAGATAAGGAAGTATAGAGGTGAGCGGATTGAGTAGAGGTGAGAGATAGGAATGGGACTTGTTGGGAAGGGAAAAGGGTGAGAAGAGAGAAAAGTAGAGGGTAAGGAGGAAGGAGGTGGAGTTGTTGGGAAACGAGGGGTGAGGGGAGAACAAAGAAACAAAGAGGGGAGAGGAGCGAGGTCACGAGTGGGTGAAGGGGTGAGAAGAGAGGGGGAAGATAAAGTTGAGAGGGAGAGAGATGAGATTAGAGAGAGAGATGATAACATTTACTTACATGAGAAAGCGATTTCACTTTCATAGCTGTTCCTAAAACCAATAATTGTTCCCCTTTTTATAAGGGTTACAGAGTAAAGTAATTCATTCCTTGGACGATATTGATGAACTAAGGCATCCCTTGGTTGTAAAAAAAGAAAAATCACAAAATATAATCGAATAATTAAAGAAATGGGAAAATTGCAACTATGCACTTGAACCATTTGTAGCTCTATATTATGTTGCATTAATTCCACCTAGCTATGAAAAATCTTGCTCCTGCGAGATGATATCCAAATGATTATGTAGGAGATTCGATCGACGCTTGTGGAGTTCGGTTTCATTGATCCGTGTACTATTATCACGTCTTGCCCAACATATGAGGAAGCAACGAGAGATGCCTTGTTGGGTAGCGACTTCACGTATATTGAGAATGTTATCAATTGTCTCTGGAGTAGAAGCTGGCGAAGCCAGGCAAGGAAGTTGACTAAGATCGTGATCACTAGAAGTGCTTGCTGAAGAAGAGTCACCATGGTAAAGGAAAAGCTCGGAGATGTTGAAGATCGGTGAGGTGGGAACATCAGGTGGTAGATTGAGCATGTAGGAAGTACACCATCATTAAATCTCCCTTATGGAACTTAGAGTCTCAGACTCTCCTTTGGGTGTTGGCTTGGACTTGGTATTGGGTGGTCATAGCTTGCAACTTAGTTTGGACTTGTGGATTAGGTGGATTTGTTTCGCCAATTTCTTAGTTGTTGTACTTGTCCTTCTAGATGGGTTAGTAGGAATGCGGTCAAGAAGTTAAGGAACATGGTATCCATACACGCACTCAAAAGGAGACTTGCTGGTAGTGTTGTTATAAGCAAACTCTTCATGTGGAATCACTAGGTCCCATTGTGTTAGTCTCTGTCCTACAATACAATGCAATGAGTTGCCCAAAGATCTATTGACAACCTCTGTTTGGCTATCAGTTTTGGGGACGATACGAAGTACCAAATTGCAATTTTGTACCCAACTTAGCCCAGAGTATGTCAAAAATCAAGGTTTTAAAACACGAGGCGATTTGCCTTCATCGAGGCAAGGCGTAAGCCTTGAGGTGGTTGAGGCGTAAGCCTTAGGATTTCATTAAAAATATAGAAAAATGATATGATATATACTTGTTAAGTGCTAATAAGGAAATGATAATGTAACACACTTTCATAACATTTTTTTCTCTATCACAGGTTATAACCCCCCCAAAATAAATTACAAAATGATTTATGTAAGCACCCTATAGCATATAACCCTCCCAACCCCTCTCTCAAGCTAGAATCAAGCCTACTTGGCACATGGTATTTGACATCATGATCCAAGAAGCATTAGAGAATGTTGAAGTCCAAATGAGATATGCATGTGTTGTGTAGTAATCCTCCTTTCAAAGATTGTGTTTCATATGATTTTTTTTCTCTTTTTTGAAAGAGAAGAGAACGGCTAGTCAAAAGTAGCCATTCAAAGTATTGTATGACGTGATAGTCCACCACATATGTGCAACTCTAGTCACCTAGTGAAAAATTGGTTATTGGTTGTTAATGTATATTGTTAAAAAAATGTATCTTCATATGAACTCTTACAAAAATCTGCATAGGTAGGAAACCTCAAATCACTCATTTATGATTTCACTCATGGCAGCTCAAATGAAGTATTGGCTATAGTCATATACGAATAAACTTAGATTCTGTACTTAATTGAGAGATGGTCTTAATGCTTACTAGTTACTACCTTGTTAACTTCTCTCTAAGGAAAACATAACCTGTGAATATTAGTACCCTGACATAAAGTCCTATCTCAGAAGAGACTTCTACAACAAAAAAGTTCTGGAGATGAAGATCCTTAGTAACAGGGCTCCTAAAAAATAAACATTAATTTCCATCTCAAGTAAAGAACCATTGCCTACCTTCTTGTACTATCATGTTGCCTAAAATATAAAATGACTTGACGTCTTTCTGAATTGTGACAATGCTACTCTCGAAAAACTAAACAAACATGGATTGTAGAAGACCACAAAAAAAATGTAATATGTAGGGTCCATGAACTAACACAAGTAGCTCTGGTACCTCAATTTTATATATATCTCTGCATTTCAAGTGTCAATTCTTCAATTTTGCTGCCACCTTTAAGCCTTCTGTGAAATTTCCTAACATCATTGAATTACTGTTTAATGAGGCGTCTATCAGAAATAAGGGATAGAAACAAGAAAATTCAGAAAAGATAGTAATCATAATGATTAAACAATTAGATGTTGTCTTTAAACCCTAAAAGATGTCATGTGATGAGCACATGACAATTTAAACAGCCTGAGGCAGCACCTCAGCTGCGCTTCATCACCTTGCAACGCCTCGATGTGCCTCGACTAAGTGAGGCCCATGCCTCATGCTTGCAGATCGAGGTTATTGCCTCGAGGCTATTTTGGGCCGCCTCACCTCGAGGCGTATGCCTCGATCGTCTCGAGGCTTATTTTTTTAAACCATGCCAAAAATGACTTAGAAAATGGGTGTCTCTATCACAAGTAAAGGTGTGCAGAACGCCATGTAATTGAACAACATTTTGGAAAAACAAGTCAACAACATGTGATGCATCAAATAAATTTTTGCATGGAATGAAATGTGACATTTTTAAAAATCTATCAACCAACACAAAAATGGAAGCTACTATACGAGCCGTTAAAGGTAACCTTAACACAAAATCCATCGAAATGTCCTCCCGCGATCTCATAGGGATGGGTAAGGGGGTATACAGATTGGTGTTCTAAGTAGGGCCCTTAAAGCACTGGCATATTTGGCAACATTGCACCATCCTTACCACGTCCCGCTTCATTCTAGGCTAAAAATAATGCTCGTTCACCATGGATAGGGTCTTATCGCAGCCAAAATGCCTACCTAATCCTCCTCAGTGAATCTCGAGGATCAAATTATCACTGAAGGAGGTTGTGGGAATACACAAGTGTGTCCTACGGAAAAGAAACTCGTCCTGGATAAGATATAGAAATGTGAGGTCAGAGGATCCATTTAGACACCCATTATAAATGGTACCAAAGTTGGGATCGTTTGGGTACAACTCCTTGACAAACTTGAACTTGGAAGCCTGGACCGAAACATTAGCCAAAACATGAGTTTGTCAACTAAGTGCATCGACAACGTGATTCAATGTTCTAGCCTTATGTTTGAGGTGAAAAGTGTTTTCTTGTAAGAAGCTCACCCATTTGGCATGACACTTGCTCAAGTTCCGTTGTGAATTTAGATAACATAATGCCTTATGATTGGAGTTGAGGACAAACTATTGTAATGATGTCGATGCTTCAATGCTTGGACAATGACATAGAACTCTACATCATAAGTAGAGTATCTAGAATGTGCATCATTGAGCTTCTTGCTGAAGTAGGCAACAAGGCGTTGTTCTTGATTAAGAATGGCGCCAATGCCTATGTGTGAAGCATTACAATCAACTTCAAAAATCTCAGAGAAATATGGAACGGCTAGAACAAAAGCAGTAGTCAAATGATCTTTGATTCACTAGAAACTCTTTCCAGTGGCTGGGGTGCAAGAGGAGTTCCCACTTCCTATGTAGGCAATCTGTAATGGGTGAAATCATGGAATTGAAGTTTCTAACCAACCATCTATAAAAGAAAGACAACTCATGAAAGCTTCTAATTTCAGTGAGGGTTTTCAGCTTAGGTCAAATTTGGATCACCTCAATCTTTGCTGGGTTAACCTTGATTCCATTAGCCAAAACAATGTAGCCCACAAATGTGACCAAATCTGTCAAAAAGGTGCATTTCTTGAGATTAAGGTAGAATTGATGAGTTCTCAAGGTCTGTAGCACATGCTGAAGATGGTACAAGTGATCGAAAGGACTTGTGTTGTAAAGCAAAATGTTGTTGAATGACAACGAATTTCCTTATGCAAGGGCCCAACACAGGATTCATTACACACATGTAGGTACTAGGAGCGTTGGATAGCCCAAAGGGCATGACCAACCATTCATACAAACTTTCGTGTGTTTTAAAGGTTGTCTTCCATTTATCGCATGGCTTAATGCATATTTAATGATATCCATTCCTAACGTCTATTTTGGAGGAGATGATTGCTCTTGACAGCATGTCAAGCATGTTGTCGAGCCTCAGGATGATACTTGACAATGACCTTATTTATGGCTCGACTGTCAATATACATTCTCTATGAACCATCTTTCTTTGGAGTTAAGAGTTCTAGTGCGACTACAAGGCTTATACTCCTGTGCACAAACCCTTTCTGAATCAATTATGCAACTTGGCATTGCATTTCCTCATGCTCGATTGGACTCATTTGGTAATATGGAAGGTGTTGAAGTGTGGCTCCTAGCACCAAGTCAATTTGGTGCTAGATATCACGAAGAGGAGGTAGTTCCATAGGTAACTCTTTTGGCATGACGCCAATGAATTCATTTAATAAGGATTGTACCTCATGGGCCATAATTGTGGACTCTTGGTTGCTGACATCGTTTCCTTTAAATGCATACATCAGGCGTGAGTCTTGTAAGTGATGTTCAAATGATGTAGCATTGATAAGCATAAGTGATTCGGAATTTGGTCTATCATCATTGGTCGCTCCTGATGAAAAACAAGAAGGGGTAGGGGCACAAGTAGGATAAGAGGAGGTAGATGCGACTATCTGTTGTGTACTGAGGGCACCACGCTGAGGCCATAAGGTAATATGAGTTCTATCCATAAAGAAGGTATTAGTATCTTTCTTACCTTTGTGATCTGTATTCCAATTGAACTGCCAGGGCTGTCTTAAGACGTGATAAACATCCATTGGGGCTATGTGGCACTAGACCTCATCCTTATAAACAGGTCCAATTGAAAAGTGGATAAGGCACTAATGTCACATGGGTATTAAGGTCCCTCCCTTGAACCATGCCATGCTATAAGGCTGGTCCAAAGGTTGAGCCTATATGCCTAATTTGTCTACCATTTTTTGGGACACAAAATTTTCAACACTCCCACCATCAATGATAAGTGAGTAGCGATGTTGCGACGACCATCATAGGTACATGTGGTGTGGAAAATGCTACGTTGCAACTAAGAATCATTGTCTTTTTCTCGGGAAGTAGGCATTAATTACTTGACAGTCTCCATCGGTTTGCTATTCTCACTGAGAAATTCTTGGTGTTCAATTAATAAGAACGGACCAAAAGACTCCCCTTAGACATCCATGCAATCAAATCCCTCATCTGGGTGCGTGTACCTAGCCACCATTGCGGGATGCCCATTGGCATCAGGCAGGGGGGAAGAAAAGGGATCAAGGGATTCATCTTGTACTAAATGAGCATTGGCTACTCGGGGATTAGGGCACTCTCCAGCTCGGTGCCCCTTCTGGTAGCAACGGAAACAAGTGTTGGGTCCTACATTGGGTTTAGCTCCTAAGAGTCCAGACCCAATGAAAGTAGGGTAAGAGGAGGGTTGACTAGAAAGCGGATGGGAAGGAGTAGAGGTTTCAGGAGGTGGATGAGGAATAGTCCTGGCGTCCCTTGTGGGAGGTGTAAAGGTAGGTGCACAACACTAGGGGGTATAGGGGTAGTGGGTTGTGCGATCCTGTGGGTAGTGAGCCTAGCCAACTTGGACTTGACTCTAAGAGCTCGATTGTATGCAAAATCCACAGTTTTGCAATCACGTGTAGAGCTCATGTTGTATGTTGGATTGCAATCCATGGATGCTTTGAGAAGTTAAGTGTACATCTGTTTCCTTAAGATTGTTCTTAGCCACCAAAATTTGGAATTCCGCAATGTACTCTTGTACACTGCAAGTGCATTGATGCAAATTCTGCAATTGGGTATACAAATTCTGGCAATACTCCTTGGGAAGAAACTTTTTCTGAAGCTTCTTTATCTTAGCCTAGGACTAAATTTGACATTGATGCTTACGACGACGTTCCTCTTAGAGGCGCTTCCACCATAGCAAGGCATATCCCTTGAGCTTGAGGGTCACAAATTGGACCTTGCTCTCACTAGGGAGGTCCTTCCAGTCAAAGAAGCGATAGACATGGTCCATTTAGTCGAGGAAGGTGTTCGGATTGTGACACCCATCAAAATCAAGGACGTCAATGCGAATGCTGCGATCCCACCCTTGGTCTTGCTTAGAGGGTTGTGGGGGACGTCCTCGATTTCGGGGAGGGATATGATCTTGATTCGCATTAACCCCAATGAGGTTCCACTCATCTTTAGGAAAATTGGTCCTCTCTGCTAGTCACTCAACTTCGAGGACGAGGAACTATCTCGATGACAATGGTGCTGACTACTTCCTCGAGTGGATCGACTTGATCCTTGATCTCGAAGGTGGTTTCGCTCTAGCATATTCAACATTATTACGCCTAATTAACCTGACATGCTTTGGATGGTCATGGCCAAAGTGGCCACGGTCTCTTTTAGCCTAGTGATCTGATTGGTCGATAGTCCATAATGGTTTTTTTTTTTTTGTATTTATGTAATCCGAGGCACACAAAAGGAACACGATGATTTTTATTCCTCTCTCTTTTTCTTTTTGATAAACGAATGGTGCAATCAAATAAGATAATTAACAAAAGCTTTTTTGTACAGCTCAAATAATTAAAGAAAGAGAATACAATGAATTTAGCAATTGATCGAGTGGCTTTGATATCACTTGATGTAGTTTGGGTCTAAAAAACAAGCCATGGAAGCAACTATGTTGGAGTTGGGAATTGCAACAGGCGCAAGAAAGGGTGCAGGAGTGAGGTCAATGAGGAGTGGAGATGTGTTGATGGGTGATGGTCGGTATGGCAATGGTGGAGGTGGTGCTGATTAACAGTTGGTTGTAGTTGCCGTTGATCAGTCTGGCAACACGAAGAGGTGGCATCGGTGATGGCGAGGTGGTTGGTGGGAGGTAATGTGGTGAGGTGTTGGTGTTGGGTTGTTGTAGTGGAGCTTTTGTGGGAGTGGTGGTTGTGGTGGAGGGGAGGGGAAGAGGAATGAAGGTGATGGGCTAGGGTGGGGCTTTTCGGTAAAGAGGTAGGTGAAAGGTAGACTTGGCTATGGGCTAAGGGCCTCATTAACTCGACCTGCCTAGTCGGCAAAATGAGCAGGCTTAGGCTTTGATTTTTTTTCTCATGACCCGTCCTGACTATCTAATTGGCCTGGTTTTGAAGGGGCATGCTTGGGTCTCCAATTTACGACCTGACCCAACCTAGCTTGCAAACCATTAAAAGTTAAAAAATATTATATGTGTGCGTGTGTGTTAATTTTGTTACGTAACAAACTAATATATGTTTGAGATCATCCTGTCTTTTGTACGTTTTTCTTTTTTTTGTTTGTCATGTCATTGTAGGTTAAATGTAGTAACCTTTTGCCATAACAAATTATATATGATATTATAGATTATACATTAAAAGTTGGATATCTTGTGTCATTGTAGTCTTGTAGATTATATATATTCAATAATATTTGATATTTTATATAATCATTTTAAATTTTTTTTATACAATTAAACCTTTCATTAAATGTAAAATAGAACATATCATGTTCGTATATCTGTAACCATATCGTATGTTGTTCATATCCTTATTGATATTTGTATTTAGAGAGCTTTATATTTGACTCATGGGTTGACCCAAGCCCAATTCGACCATTGGAAATAGGGCTTGGGCCAAGTCTTTGGGCCCATGGGTTGACTTGATTGGGCTTGGACCAAGGTTTTCAAAAGTCCGACCCAATCAACCAGGCCCATGGCCTACCAACCTGACCCATGGCCTGGTATGGTGAGAGGTGAGGTGAGGGGAGATGGGGAAGTACAGAGGTGAGGGTAATGAGTAGAGGTGAGAGATAAGAATGAGACTCATTGGGAAGGGAAAATGGTGAGAAGAGAGAGAAAAGTAGAGGGTGAAGAGGAAGGAGGTGGAGTCATTAGGAAAGGAGGGGTGAGGGGTGAAGAAAGAAATGGAGAGGGGAGAGGAGTGGGGTCATGGGTGGGTGAAGGGGTGAGAGGAGAGAGGGAAAAAGTTGAGAGGGAGAGATATGAGATGAGAAAAAGAGAGATGATAACGGTTACTTACATGAGAAAGAGATTCCACTTTCTTACCATTCCTAAAACCAACAATTGTTCCCCGTTTTACAAGGGTTACAGACTGAAGTAATGCATCGCTTGAACCATAGGCATCCCTTGGTTGAAAAAAAAAGAAAAATTACAAAATATAATTGAACAATTAAAGAAATGAGGAAATTGCAAATATGCACTATTTGTAGCTTTATATTAGGCTGAATCACTTCCCCAACCTTCTCTTCCCTTCATTCTCTACCCCAGCCTCCTCCTCCTCCTCCTCCTCCATTGTTCCCATCTTGAAATATCAATATAGGAATATCTGATTCACCTCCCTCCCCTACAATTCCCTCTTGTCAAATTAGAATTGATGACTCGTATCCTAACCATTATCACCAACTCCTGACTCCGGAGCCACCCATGCATAACATACACTTCAGAAGAAGAACAGAAATTAGCAACAATGAGATTAACAACCAGAGCAGGAAGGAGAGCAAACTTTCATGCATACCTGCAATGAATCCTCATTTACAGGGAACAATGTGTGCAGCTTTTCCCCATCCTTCCATACAGACTCCATATTGGAGGTCTTATCCTCACCACAATTCCCCTTGGCTGCCTTTACAAGCACATGGTTGAACTCCCCACCCAGTGGTGATCTAATACATGAAATGTACCTCTGATGACGGTACTGTTGCTCTGCAGTTGCAAGTACCATTTGTTGTTGCTGAAAGTTGCTCACTTACATAAATACCATGAATTGCTGTCCAGATTTGTTGGGGAACAAGTGTTGCACTTGGACTGCAGGGAACAGCTGCTGCCCAACACAATGAACATGGTAGCATGGGGGATGAAATCCTGATGTTCTCCTTCAAGGTTCGTTATGGGTGGAGTAGGAGAGTGGAAGCGAAAATGGTTGGATCAGGTGAGGAGAAGATTGGGTGAAGGAGAAGATGAGTGATGTTGGGAAGGATTCTTTTGATTAATAAAAATATTAGAAAGTTTAGCATATATCCTTAAAAAAAAGGTCAGCATATGTAACAGTTCATTACTTTCGAGTCCATGGTAATTGAAACTAACTATTTTATAATGGATTCTAAAGGAGGGCCATTCATGGTAAAAGGATGCAACTTTCTAGAGGTATTTGTGTAAATGTGAAAAACATGGGGGGCATGTGTATGTGGGTTAACTGAGGATGCTTACAGGCATGCGCTATGGGCAGAATTGAATTAGTAGCTGCGAGATTTCAAGGTTGTCCTTGGCTGATAGGAGGAGATTTTAAGGTTATGCTTGTGGTGGATGATAGATCAGGTGGAAGAGGTGGAGGGACTAGAGCTCATAGGAGTTTTCAGAGTTTGTTGCTATGCAAGATTTGTTGGATTTGCCTTTGAGCTCCTACACCTATACTTGGAGGAGCATTGAGGGGCAAAGGTTTAGGATTGACAGATTATTCTCCTCGATGGTGCTTGCGGAGGCTTTCCCCATGGTAGAGGTTTGGCCCATGGAGAGGTTGTTTTTAGATCATACTCCGTTGCTTTGGTATTCAAATGAAGGATGACAATATGGGATGTATTTCAAGTTTGACAAGGCTTGGTTATTGGAAGAGGGGTTTAGAGGGATAGTTGAGAAGTGGAGGTTGATGTGGCAAGGAGGATCGACAACAACGAGATTGTTCCTAAAGGAGTGGAGGAGACAAACTAAAAAGGATTGAAATTGAAAGAAAAGTGAGGTGTTGGAAGAGATTGCGAGGTTGGACATAGATTCCTATGTGAGGAGGATAGGGTAGCCAGAGCGAAACACATGCAGGTGGTTCAGGTGGAGGATTGGAAGGCTGAGGTGGAATGGAGGATGAGGTCTAGGTAGAGTGGCTTAAAGAAGGGGATTTCAATATGCGCTTTTTCCATATGGTGGATTCAGGAAATAGAAGGAATTTGATTGACAAGCTGTAGGTGAATAATGCAGAGTTCATCGGTAAGGAAGTGATTGGCAAAGTTGCTGTTGATTTCTACAGAGACTTCACTGGGAAAAGATAGAATGAGAGGTGGAGATGGGTGGCGTTAGACACTCTGTGCATCAGTGAGGAGCAGGTTAGGGGGCTCATAGTGCCTTTCACTAAGGACGAGGTATAGAAAGCAGTATGAGGGTTGAATGTAGATGGTTGTCCTAGCCCTGATGGCATCCCAGTGTACATCTATAAGGAGTTTTGGGTGCTTCTTAAGGATGATGTCATGCAGGTGCTAGCTAAACTTAGTGATGGAAATAAGGGATTCAACAAGCTTAATAAGTTCTTTTTTGTTTTTGCTGCCAAAGAGGGATGAGTGGAGGCTATAGACCCATTGCCCTATCCAACGCCATCTACTTGATTGTGGTGAAGATCTTGGCGAATAGACTCTGGTGGGTGTTGGCGGGTGTTGTCTCCTAGGTATAGATAGCTTTTGTTCTAGGTAGGAACATTTTGGATGGCTATGTCAGCTTTTAAGACCCTTGTTTTCTGGAGGAGGGAGAAGAGGATGGTGTTTCTATGGAAGGTTGATTTCATGAAGGCGTACGACTCAATCCAGTGGTTTTTCCTTTGGGCATCCTTGATTAGAAGGGGATTCCTACCTCTTTGGGTCGAGTGGATGTAGTGTGTCACTACAACCTCATTCTCCATACTTGTCAATGGCAACCAAGCAGGGGGTTGGATTTTGTTGAGGAGGGGTGTTAGGCAGGGTTGTTTGCTGGCGTCGATGTTATTTGTTTTGCCAATTGATGCTTTGGCAAGGTCGTCGATTAGGGTCTGCAAGAGGAATCTGGTCAGGGAATTCTCTTTGAACTACATGTTAGTGGTCTTGGTGCTCTAGTATGTTGATGACACTTTATTCTTTGTGGAAGGTTCTGAGACAAAGGCGAGGAGGATGTGCATCTTGTTGGAGTTGTCTAGGGAGGCATCTTGGTTGCAGATAAACATCTCCAAATCAACATACATTCCCTTTCATATGTTGGTGGATGAGGCTAGCATGTGTAGTTTGGCCCTTGGCACGTAGGAGGGAACTCTGCCTATTTCTTATCTGGGCCTTCTCTGATGGACAGGAAGATCTCCATGCATGATTGGATCCCCTTGGTTGAAAGGATTGAGGGGAGATTGACGGGTTGGGCACCAAAGATCCTTTCTAGAGGAGGGAGATTGGTGACCCTCAAGGCGATGTTGTCTTCCATGCTGTCTTTACCTCTGTTTTGAAGATGTTGCAACAAATTAGAAAGAAGATTGGGCTTGATGAGGAACTTTTTTTGGACAAACTATGGAGCGGGTGGGAAAGGGGTGAGGTTGGTGGCTTGGGAGGGTGTGTAAGCCCATAATGGAAGGATGTTTGGGTATTAGAGAACTGGGAAGAATGAATGACAGTTTCTTGACAAAGTGGATTGGTAGGTTGCTTGAGAATGGAGATGGCCTTGTGGGGAAGGTCTTTCGGACATGTTATGCTAGCCTGATACATTGGAACCTCCTGTTGTCTCCCCCAAGGGGTGCTTCTTACTTCCTTACATGCCTTTCTCTAGTGGCACCTAGAGTGTAGAGTTTTTTTGTATCGGTTGTTGGCTTAGGAAACGTGTTCAGATTTTGGCTGATGATTGGATGGGTCAGGGGAGATTGTGTGAGAGGTTTCCTAGGCTTTTTGCACTGGCCAGGGACAGGGGATCCAAGGTGGCTGATGTTTGGGAGAGTTGTTGGTGTCCTACTTTTGTGGGAAATTTGTCGGACTCGAGAATATTGGAGGTTCAGGCTTTGCTGCGGGAGTTGGAGGGCTTTCATTTGGATGGTGGTATGGATGCCTTTTCCTGGGAGGAGGACGATTTCTTGGTTAGAGATGTATAGAAGGTTGGGAACTTCAGGTTTATGGATGGATGTGGATTTGATGAGAGACTACAATCAGATTTGGTCGGTGGCATGTCTTCTGAAGGTGAAGATCTTCGCCTGGCTGCTCAGAAGAGGTAGGCTCATGACGAGAGTGTGGAGGACTAGTTGGGTGCTCGAGGTAGAGAAAAGATGTCATTGTCTTGGGGCGGATGAAGATGTTGATCACTTGTTTTTCCGGTGTCCCTTTGCTACTCAGATTTGGAGTTGTTTTAATGCAGGGTGGTGGGCACATTCTACTTTTCAAGAGTTCTGTAGATTCGTCAGTAGCGGAGATAGGAATGTGGGCCGGAATGTTTTTAGGAGGTTGAGGCCTATGGCGGTTATCTGGGGCATTAGGCTGGGGAGGAATGTGGTTGTTTTCAGGGGGTAGAGGCCTTATGTGGAGAATTTTGTTGAGTTTGTTTTCTCTTTCGTTGGTCTTTGGAGTTTTAATTTGTAATGTGGCATTGCACCTTTTGTTTTGTTAATAGGTGGTTATCAATCGGATAACCACCCTTTCCCTTTTCAAAAAACCATGGGGGGCATGTGTAATATTGAATGCTTGCAGGGACATAGATGTAAAAGCTTTCTATTCGAATGTATACTCTTTTGGATATCTTGTTCTATGCTGACTATCATTTCTGGTGATAAATTGCAAATGCTAATCTTCTTGAAAAAAAAGAAGAGAAAAATATGCTTCCTTCATGAATTGAGGTCCGACCTCACTGCCAAGTCATATGTCTCCCTAGCCATTTGTTTCTCTTGCCGTTGCTTCAACCATAAGCTGTTTCTATTATTTTTACGCCAAAGTTAATTAGATTCACACCCTAGAAAAAGCACGATGGTGGCTGGTAGGCTTAGGTCCTATTGTCAAGGCTAATACTTTGGAAGGGGTAGGTCTTCGCCAGATTTTTTGTTGTTACTTCATGATTGGCAATGATGGTGACTTAGGTTACTTGTAAGCGGCTCACTGGCACTGCAACTTGTTGGACATGATATTGGAGAAGTTCTACTTTGTCCACTTAGCATTGTTACATTGCCCAATCGACCATTTAATTGACTGCCAAGGTTACATATTTATGGGGGTCGTTTTGTATGTGGAGCATTGTTTTTGCAGTGAAATGCTTACAAGATGAATATACTCTCTGTCATATCATATGTTTGAAGGGGTATATTTCGGAAAATCCCAATGCAGTATTATTGCCATGATCTTGGCTTATGGTGGTCTACAGCATTCATGGTTCTTTAAGATGTGAACAGGCACTAGGTTAATGTTTTCCTGATTTGTCTCTTGCAAATTACTATGGCTGATTAGCACTTCTTCGGAAATTATAAGTTAATTTGTTTCAATCTGTACAATATTCAAGGTTATAGGGCATAACCAATTGAAGCAAGTCACAGTTTTTTGTTTGAAAGAAACAGTCACAAATTTGAAAGATAAATACTTTTATTGACAGGAATTTACATAGATATTGTTGCTGAAACCTTGAGGAAAAATGTAGATTTTTTTTTTGAAGGAAGAATGTAGATATAATGAATGTTTGTTACTCTTGTCTTGAGCATAAAAAGGATAAGGAATTCATTGGCCTTTAAACAACAGGTAAGTTAGTTTTAAATGATAAATGACACATCAAAAAGTGCATTTATTGTTAAATAGGGATGTTTGTGGGTCAAGTTTGTGTCGTGTTTTGCCATCCCATACCCTACTTTAGAAATCTTCATTCCATTTACCCCTCAGGGAACCAAAGCCAAAACCTTCGGTAAACCTGATGCCTGTCCATTGATTGGATTCCTCATTTACTTGACTGTTTCTCGTTTCTCGTTTACTTGTGCCATTGAAGGTCCCTGTTTACCTGCCTTGTTTACCAGCTCTATTAATGGCCAGCATAGATACATATCCTGGCAACCAAGTACCTAATTTGACCAGCTTTTGCCCTTGGTTTTCTTTCACAAGAACAAGGGCTGGGAATCATAAAATTCCAAATATAAAAGAGCCCTGAAGCAAAGACAAACCATACTTCTTGATGCACCAATACTGCTAGCATCCACACACCATTGATATCTATCTCGGACATGGTTAATTAATCAAGGGATTGATTAAGCATTTTTTTTACTCATCAAAATCATCATTAATCATGATCAAATTAGTGAAAAATCAACAATGACACCATCAATAATTCAAACGAAAGATCCATAAATTGGGACTTGTTGGAAACCCAAATTTCTCAAATCATCATCCTTTGACCGAAAAAGAGAGCAACTTTTGATCATAAAAGTGTACCTTCAGTCCTTCTGGGGATGTTCCATGCCGTGGGCTTCAGCATTGCCACCACCATTCCATGGTTGAGTGCCACATGGCAGGTTGAGCCCGGAGTGGAGATCCAAGATCTGAGCATTTGAGTCGCGCTTGAGCACATGGTTCTGATTGCAGGACCTCATGGGAAGCTTGTTGAGCCACCTCTAGGTGATGCTGGCATCACACTTGGTGGAGCAGGCATTAATCTCCTCCTAGTGGTGGGAGATAGGTTGATGAAACTGATGGTTGGCAATGGCATGGAGGAGGTCTGCCTGACGAGGCTGACAATTGGATATAGAAGCTTATCCTTTATAATGACTAATGAGTATGAGAATAGAATGGGCAAGACCTGGAATAGTGTGAACTGTGAAGGAGTATCCAACCTTATCAACCTCAGACAGACTTGGATCAATAAGGTTATCAAGACTGAATCCTGGCTTGCCTTGGGTCATTTTCTTATTTACCTGGGCTTACGAGCCTTAATCAAGATGATCTGTGCTGAGGCTATCAGGATCAGGTTCGTTGACATCTTTACCCTCTGACCCTCAACAAGCTTGTTCCTTGCAGGTTTTGACAGCCATCAAACACTGAGGAATTAGTTCCTTCGACATGCGGAGACCCATGGATGAAAAATGGGAGTATGGGCATAGCATGCAGAATGACTATTTGGTCAATTGAGTTGAGTTTTTCTTCATCTTGGATTGCATTCCTGTTTATTGGAGAGTTCAACCATGGATATTGAACTTAATTAACATAGCTGTAAGTCAAAAGGCCATGGCTATACACCTAATTCTCCAATCAGAGTGATGCATCATCGATTAGCTGCAACCATCTGTAGTCCATTGACCTGTTGTTGTCACGTTTATGCTCGTTAAACACATACACATCCTCTGTGCACAATTTGTATCAACCATTCAGACCAAATGGTTGTGATTCTTCACTCCAATTGAAATTATCCAATCTAATGTCCACATACCCCTATGATCCTATCTCCAAGATTGCAAGTGTTTTTACTCTCAAACTGCCCACAAGCATGGGACTTAACTAATATAGAGTACCTCTCAAAGAAAGAAAAAATGCATAACTTCATGGAATTGAAACTATAATTAGACAGATGCGTAATAATGAACTGCAAATATCCAGGTTTCCTTTGTAATTGAAAATAAAAAAATATCCTAAAGCTTTCCGATTTAGGTTTTCTTCTTCTTCTGCGATTGGTTATTGCGTTGCTACCTTGGCAGCTTAATACCAAAGAGCTGATTCCCCATCCTTTGGTTAGCCAGATCTGCTGAAGTCTAGGTACTTGCTTGCTGACAGAATTGGTTTTTATCCAAGGAGAGAGAACACTATGGACAAATGTTGGAATTACATGGATAAAATAAACTCTGAATGAGTCAACTTAGGTGGGTTCAATTTCCGATAATTACTTTTTAATTTTTTCGAAAAGCAAAACAGTGAAGTGGAAATGTGGTGAAAAATGCTATCAATTTTATACTGGAGTAAAAGGTAGAGTTCAAATGTGAATCAAAGTGCATCACAATGCTAGTTCCTGAATTCCTAAATCCTTGTCTGTAAATCCTAATTTCCAATTTTCTAGTTTCCCATTCTGTGCTGCATGCACACTTAGTTCTTCTTCCAATCCTTGAGCATGCATGTGTGTGTGTTGGTGTGTGTGTACATGTGTGTTCGGCCCTTTAATTTGGCGAATGTATATATATTTTATGGGGAATAATTGATGAATATGTTTATCCTGGACAAGTTCCCACCTTAGACATACAACATTTAAACTTAGACAAATTCTCCATAAGGGCAATGACATCATTGTCATCCACCATGTTGTCCTTATAATAGGTGAGGTGCTGGGATTTAGCCTTGTAAGATTCCCCTCTACGTTTTCATTGATTGGAGATGGTATTTGTATAGAACAATGGCATAGGTAGTGATCAATAGCATCATATGGATTGGAAGCAAGATATTTCATTTTATATGTGTTGCCATCAACAAAATGTAAATCGCAGAAGCATGAGGTTTCATGACAGTGAATGCTTAATAGCTGTTATTTTAATTGTCATTTCTTGGGCAGACTGAATTATAAGTGCCAAAAATGTCCTCAGTTTCTTTTTTGGACCATTTGTTTTCTGGCAACTTCTCTTGTCATTCTGGATTTTCTTAAATCGTGATCTCTCTCTCTCTCTCTTTCTTGCTGGTTCCCCAGGCAGTATGGAACACGTGAAAGCAAAGAGGTTACCCTTGAGGGAAGAGTTCAGTTTGATTTACTTCAGGTTTTCCCTTCTGGGGTTTAAACATTATTTTTAGCTTTGATGAAGGAGCTTGGACATTATTGATACACATTTCTAGACAATTTTGCAGTCTGGTTTTTCATTGTTGAGAAGTGAATCTGTACAACTTTCAAAAATGACATGCTTATGTATCTCGGCTCCTTTTTTTGTAGGTCATGCAAAGGGACTACAAACTCAGTTCTTACTCTTTAAATTCTGTTTCAGCGCACTTTCTAGGAGAACAAGTGAGGATACACCAGCCATTTTTTTGTTTTGTTTTTGGCCTAGGATTGTAGTACTACTTGAGTTATATCTCATAAGGCAAACAAGACATTTATTTTTTCCTTAATTAAATATGACTGCAAGGTGTAAAGATAAATTTTTACTGCTATACATAAGTTTTTAAATTATTATCTCTCAACTTACATGATAATTTCAAGTCTGTATGAAATTGTTAGCTCTTCATGTACCTGATAATTTCGAGTCTGTATGGATGGCCTCCCGGCCTTTGATGGCTTCCTGTTTCAACTATGAATCTTGATTCCTAGAAATCTCAGCTAAAATTACTTGCATTTTTTTGGGAAGGTAAAAAGTGTGATACCTCCAAATCAGATGCCACCAACTCCTCCTGTCGAAATATAATCACTCTGCAGCACAAATTGTAAAGATCCCCCTACAAGATTGTAGCCCACCACCCTTTCGAAAAAAGATTGCAGCCCACCATTCCTACAAGTTATTTACCATAAGATCAGCATTCTCCACGTAAAACTACATTCTCCCCAGAACAGTGATATTCCGTCGCCACTAAATAGAACAAGGGAACACCAAAGGCCCAGCCCTCTTCATTCTTGTTATGTAGCTTCCCCGTCTGGATGACAGGCTTCCACTGATAGTACTTCTTCACAAGGATTCTTTGGAGACAAAAAATCAATACAAGCTGTACCACCCTTCCCTCTGCCTCATGTGCAAATGGATGATTGAAGAACGACACTTGTCTTCAGGGGATGGATGACAGAAATCACAAAGAATCTGTTTGAAGGATCCTATTTGGCATGATGTGCTTTTGTTACCAATTGCTGCCTGCACAATAACCAGCTGAACACAAGGGCAATTTTGCATCCTGAATAAAACAAGCAGAAATGCGATTCATGTTCAGGTTGTGGTCCTTGTGGAGTATGCAAGCATCCGTAGGCTTCTTTGACCAGAAAGGGAATGCCATCCTATGTCCAACTATATGGATGATGTCTTCCTAAAGACGCGAGAAGTCCTCAAACTGTCGGTTGGAAATAACAACCAAGCCTTCTTCTACACTAAGTGGGGTCAACTACATGGATTCTTTGCTTTCACTTGGATTTGTTTTGAGTTATTTTTAGACTTAAATTGAAGTAATTGAGGTCATAATAATTTCCTTTGAATAATTCTTTGTTCTTCCTTGGCTCTTCTTAGCGGTTTCAACCTTCAACTGCTCGCATCTCTTGACTGGGGTATTTAGTTGTCTTTTTAGCAAATGTCCAAATTGTTGGTGCATAAGTAATAATGTCATTGATTTTGATGATGACAAAACATATAGACATTATGTTATTCTTGGAAGAACTGACTCTTTAGGAATAAAAAATGAGATAGCATATCAAGAACTCTCAAAAAACAAAGTAAGATAGAAGACTAAGTCTCAAAGAGACTTGTTTTGAAGGCCAAAGTTTGAAGTTAGAAAGTCTTTGTATTTGTATTTCAAAGATGTGTTTTTCTCTTTCTTGTATTTAGAGTCAATGTAAAAGAGCCCAAGTGTAATAATCAAGTCTTAAGTAACACCCACATAAGTCCTAAGCACTTAGGCTCTATTTGGTAGAGGTTTAATGTTTAAGATTAGGTAAGGTTTACGGAGTCTTTGAGGAGGGATAAGTGGATGGGTAAGAGGAGGGTTAGTGGATGTGGATGTGATAGTTGAGTTGATATGTTATTATTGATTTTATTTTTATTTGTATTGGGAGTGGGTTAGTAGGATAAATGTGATAGGTGGGAGTGTGTTGGTGGAGGTAGATGTGATGGGTGGGAGTGAGTGAGTGGGTGTAGACATGATTATAAGGGGTAGATGTGATGAATGGTGGTAGATATGATGGATGGGAAATACAATTTTTTGCGTTGTTTATGCCCTGTAACACTTATAGTTGCCATGTGGGCTAACCCCACATTTGAAAACCACATCAAATAGAGCCTTGAGCAAACCTTAGAATTAAAGATAAAACTAAAACAAGAAAATCCTACACAGATTATACGCTTGACACCATCATTAGTTGTCCTAAACCGTCAAATAAGCTGACCAACCACTTTTTCAGACGTCTCATGAAAAGAATGTTGGTAGCTCAACGTTCACCTTGATTTATTAGATGTCCAAACACTTAATCAGACCTCTTGACCCATTATTAGATGTCCTATGTAATTACCAGACAACACATGCATATCCGTTGGCCTCTTGGAATCCTAAACAAAGAAGATCTTGTGTTAGAACAAGGATTGAAAATTGATTATTACATAGACGTCCAACAAGAGCATCAAGCATCTTATTGGACGTCTGACCATTGTGTAGACCTCAACTCAATTATAGGAAAATTGACTCTCTGAAATTGGATGTTTAACCTTATAATCAGACGACTTATTCTTTGGGTAGTACTTTCCTTGGCCTTCTTTTGAAACCATTTCATTAGATGACTCAAACTTTCATTAGTTGGTTGACTAAATCTCATTTGACATCTAACTACTTATTAGACGTTTAATATTGTATTGGCTGTTGCAAATCTTTTTGAAATCTTTTCGAAATTCGAGGGATTCTTCTTCTATTCACTTCCAACGGCCATATGATCTTCTAACCCTATCTAGAGCTTTTTTAACACTTATATAAATACTCTAGTGGGTTCTGCATCACAACATACACTTGATATAATACTTTCCACTCTTATCTACTAGAAGAAGAATACTTGTCAGAGCTCTCAAGAGAATTTCTCTACACCTAGTGATCCAACTTTGCTCTCATTGACCACGACTTGAGCATTTTCCATTAGTGACCAAGCACATCAAAAAGGATTTGAAGTTTTCTTAAACCTATGGAAGCTAGAATTTGTACTTATTTATGGCTCTAGAGGATTGTTCTTTGTATTTTTATTGTTGTTGTACTTGGGTGTTAAGCTTGTCGGATTTCTATCTCTTCCTGCGCAGAGGGGCAAAACTATTCAGTTAGGGCTGAAGAGGGGTTCTATAATTGAGGAATACCACCTTCAGTTCAAGTGGTGTGGATAGTGGATTTGATCGGTTAGATCGATCAAGAAATCTTAAGTTGAGAAAGACTTAGGTGGTGGTCTTTACCTTATAGATTTTCCACCTAAAAATTGTCCATTGTGTGATGAATTTGATTGTGCATTTATTTTCAATTTTTGTAATATTTATTCGACTGCACTAATCACCTCCCTTTAGTGCACTCTCACAAATTACCTTAGATGTGTCTCTTTCATTTTATCCTCTATCGGTATCATCCTAACATTTTCTTGAATAATCTTATTTGAAATATGATTTTTCCTTGTATGATCACACATTAACATCTTTGTTTTTGCCATAAACATCTTTTGCACATCCCTATAGTTGGCGACCCAACATTTAGAACCATACAACATGCCAGGTCTTACAATTGCTTGATAGTACTTTCTTTTAACTTTTAGATGAACCCTTTTATCACATAAAACACTAGATGCTCTCCTTTGATTCAACCACCCTACATTAATTTTGTGTAACACTTCCATCCATTCAACCATCTTATTGAAAAAATGGATCCCAAGCATTTAAAAATATTTTTCATTGTAATGTACTCTTCTCCATTTTTTATAGCTTTCTTCATTGTTCCCTCTACCACTAAACATACTTTCCATATACTTAGTCTTTGTCTTGCTTAGGCGAAAGCCTTTATCTTTTAGGGTTTTTTTCCAAAGCTCGAGTTTTTTGTTCACTCTATTTTTTGTCTCATCAACCAATACAATGTCATCAACAAAAAGCATACATCATGGCACCTTAGCTTGGATATGTTTTGTCAACTCATCAATGACTAAGCTAAAGAGTTAAGAGCTTAAAGCTAATCCTTGATGCAGACTAATAGTGATATCAAAGTAGTTCGTTAATCAATCCTTAGTCCTTCTACAAGCTATAGTTTCATAATATATATTCTTTATGAGGTTGATATACAGAATTGGTACCTGTCTCTTTTGTAAAATTCTCCACAATATATCTCTTAGGACAGTCAGAGGCCTTCTTTAAATCAATAAAGATTATATGTAAATCCTCCTTGACTCTGTAGATCTCCATCATACGTCTTAGGGGGCATATTGCCTCAATAGTAGATTGGTCTGCCATAAATTTAAATTGATTTTCAGTTATTATGGAGATTTGGCTCAACCTTCTTATAATTATTTTTTCCTAAAGTTTCATTGTATGATTCATCAATTTGATATTTCTATAGTTGGAACAATTTTTATCTCCTTTGTTCTTATATAAAGATATTACAAAACTTTTCCTTTATTCGTCTATTCCTTTGGCATCCTCTTTGCCTCTGTAAATAGCATTAAATAACTTTGTTAGTCAAATTATATCCTCTTCTCTCATCACTCTCCAAACATCTATAGGAATATTATCAGGCCGAACAACCCTTCTAATTTTTATCATCTTTAAAACATCCACTACTGTTTTCTTTTATATCCTTTGATAGCTTGCCCGATTTACGTAATCTTCTGAATTGGCTACCTCTCCTAAGATGACATTATCATTTTGATTTCCATTAAAAAGTTTATGAAAATAAAATTTCCATCTTATCTTTATATCCTTATTAGCTATAAGCACCTTTCCTTCTTTGTCTTTGATGAACCTTATATGCGTAGGGTCTTTTGTTTTTTGCTCTCTTGCTTTAGCTAGTTTAAAGATATCTTTTTCACTTTCTTTAGAATCAAGTTTCTTGTAAAAGTACTCTCAAGCTTTTGCTTTTGCTTCACTAACCACCTTCTTTACTTCTTTCTTGACTCTCTTGTAGTTTTCTATGTTTTCACCAGTTTTATCTCGATATACGGCTTTAAAGCAAGTTCTTTTAGCTACAAGCTTCCCTTGCACTTTCTTAGCCCACTACTAAGCCTCCTTGTATCCTGGAACTTCTCTTTTAGACACGCTAAAGCTTTCTTTGCCACCTTTGTAATATGGTTTGCCATATTTAACCACAAGTCATCAGCACTTCCATTAAGATCTCGAGTCTCTTGTTCCATCATTTTCTCTTTGAAGCTCTCTTGCTCTTTCGTTAAGATTTTATTATTTAATTATCATATTCTTGAATATCAATTTTCTCTTCTTTGATTTCTTCATATGCATGTCCAACACAAAAAGAACTCTCCCCTGGAATAATCTTATAATCTTTATAGCATAATCAATCTTTTCTTATTAAAGCAATCAATCTGTGTTCTTTTTAAACCACTTTTGTAAGTGATCTATTGCTCTTCTCGATTTTGAAGAAGGTATTTGCTATAAAAAGATCATAAGCCATTGCAAATCAAGGAAACTCTTCCTTCATTCAAATCACCAAAATCATAATTTCCATGCACTCCCACATACTCTAAAACATCCTTTACCAGATGTCTATTTGAATCTCCATCCAAGAAGATTCTCTCTGTGGGATTCCTTGAATTATTATATGAAGCTCCTTCTAGAATTCTTTCTTTATTCTTTCCTCCAAATCAACTTGAGGTGCATAAATCGAAATGATATTTAAGATCTCTTCTTCTAAGACCAGTTTTATCAAAATAATTCGGTCACCCATCCTCTTAACCTCAATCATACTCTCCTTCAAATCTTTGTGAGCAATAATACCAACTCCATTTCTACTTTTGTCCCTTCCTGAGTGCCACAATTTGAAGTTTGCTCTCTCAATTTCCTTTGCTCTTTCTCCTATTCTATTAGTTTCTTGAAGGCAAAGAATTTGAATATTTCTCCTTATCATTATATTCACAATCTCCATGAGCTTGCCAGCCAAAATGCCAATGTTTCAACTATCAATATCAACTTCTTTTGTGGCATACGTAGATGATGAAGTGGTGGAATCAGTTCCTTTATTTGCATGCATTCCTTATGTGAGAACTCTTGCCCATTTTGGACTACATCAGGTGCCGATGTAGTGAAATTAGCTTCTTTATTAACATGCGTTCCTTATGTGAGAATCCTTGCTCATTTTTTACTACACTTGGATGTTGATGTAGCACATTGCAAGTAGGGAACGCCGCAACAAAATCAAACTGATGGTCCAAAGGGTGGAAAAAGCCCTTTTTTTAAAAAAAGGAAAGGTGGGAAAACAAAATCTATAGGTTGAACTATGCATTGTGAAGTATGTGGTTCAGAACTCTGCTGGGTCTAAAGATTGATCATTTTATGCACATGGAATGTATTAGGCTGTGTTTCCTTGCCAGTGAAGTGTCTTCTCAGAGGGGATTATCGCTTTCCATGGTATTGGTAAGTCACACCTATGTGTGAGAATTACCATTTAATGGTGAACAAAACTTTGTTCTTGTTGAGCATTTAATAAGGAGTTCTCTTAAATAAAATTTCTTTCCACTCTCCTTTCTAGGAGTGAACTGAGAATCGAATAACAGAATCATCATTCCTTTTGCTTTTTAATTCCATGTCTTTTTTATGAAGTTGTTTGGTGCTTATTTTATGGTGCCTATAACTATAAACTGTTGTTGGGGTTATCTTTCCATTGTTGCCCATCTTCCTGTTGTTCTTTCTGCCTTTTGTTCTTAAAATTTCTTCTTCTGACTTGATAATGTTCCATTGTTTATATTCATAACTTGTTACTTGCATCATTTCATGTACTGGTTTGGCAATTGGAGTTTAATGTCCTACATATGTTGTAAACTCCATGGCAATTTCGTAACTTACGAAGAAGTTTTTGTGTGTTATGATTAAAAAATGTCCAGTTAAAAAAATATACCCATGCATTTACTATGTCTTTTCTAAGTTTAAAGTAATACTTCTCCTGGCAGAAAGAAGATGTTCACCATTCAATAATATCTGATCTTCAAAATGGGAACCCAGAGACCAGGAGGCGTCTTGCTGTTTATTGTTTGAAGGTTAGTGATGGCTTCTCTCAACATCTATTTTTGGTATCTTTTCATCATGATGCTGCTTATCTTTTCAGAAGTGATGTGTTTGCAGTAGGTTCACCAAAGAAAAGTGAGCTCTAAAAAAGAAAGATTCTCCTTGATCTTGACCAAAATTTCAGACATCAGTGGATTGAAATTTTGATGCTCCCATGGGAAACCATTGTCAAAATTTGGACCTATGGGGCTCCAATCTATCCACTTTTAGCTTTTTCTTGTTTTGGAAGGTCAAAGGAGTTTTACTTAAGATCAGTAGGCCCCCAGCTTCATTAAATTCAGTGAAAGAAAATGATGATTAGACCCACATCGATAGAAAACCTGTCCTCACTCCGATAACAAAGACCTTGCCCAAAGAGATTAAGTTCTCACAGTAAGGACGGGCCCCACCAAAATGGTCCCATTTCTCTTGCACCAAATGCCAAAGGATCGCCAGAAGGTGCTGCCCTCACCATCTTAGTCCTGAACTTAGCCACACTAACTTTTCTTCGATCATGTATAAAGGAGCACCAGAAATCTTGAAATGAATCATGAGAGATTCATTCTATGTTGAACTCCTCCCAAACTTGCTTTGACAAAGGACAAAGAAAGAAGAGGTGATTCTTCATCCTCAACAGCTCCATCGCAAAGGGAACACGTGTGCAAAAAGTTGAGAACCCATTGCTGCCTTCTTGCCTTTGTTACAGTCCTCTTTCTTCACAACTCCCAAGCAAAAAAATCAACTTTCAATGATGCTGTTGCTGTCCATAGTAACCTGCATCTCTAAATAGCTCTTTGCCCCAATCTTCCAACTGGCTTGGCAAAATGTCATAAGCTTTGCTCACAGTAAAATTCCCATCCAGTACTCACACAAAAACATAGCATAGTAGTCTGAATAGACTCCAATAGCTGCAAGCATTCCTTTCATGTTGCTAACATTTACCCTCACAAATGTGGGAGTCCACCCGCAGTCATTTCCATCTAGCGATTTAGACCAACAGTCTGCCAAAGTTGCATCTGAAGCACTAGCCAAATGAAAGAGGTGTGGGAAAGCATCAGCCAATTGACCCAAAGTGTGCTAGGAGTCTTTGTGGAACAAAAATCTATTCTTGGACCCCCTCTTAAGTATGAAAAAATCCTTTCAACTGAGGAAATACTTTCACTGAACACTTCCACAACATTGATTCGCCACCAACCACATCAGCACAAGGCTCTTAGTTAAGTACGTTACCATAGAAAGCAAGTTGTAACCTTTTGTAGTCTTTCATCCCTGCTCATAACCTGTAGCACCACTTAGCTAAGAGCACCTCATTCATGGAATGCAAGAAATGAATGCCCAAGCCACCCTCATGGGAAAGGTTTGTAGATGTCATCTCAAGCAACTAAGTAGCCAGCCTTCCCTTGTTCGTTGCTGCTATTCCACAAGAATCTCCTACAAATGCTTGGAACCCAAGAGACGACATCAATTAGTAGCCAGAAGACCGATATATAGAATTGTGGAAGTTGGAGCACGTGGAGGTACTTTGGCGTGTGTAGAACAGTCGACGTAGGGACTGTTTGGCGTGAAAACAGTGAGAGAGAGAGAATTGGCAGTAGAGAGGAGAGGAGTTGGAGAGTTATTTGGAAATATAATGCATTTAACTCAACTTGGATATGTTACATTGCTTTTCTTTTATAGAGAGAATATATCCTAATCTTCTAAAAATAGGAAACAAATCAAGTCCTAATCTAATCAAATCAACTCAAACAAATCCCTAATTAACCCAACTAATTTGACACATAAGACTTTAAAAATAGGAAACTTAACTCCAAAGCAACCTCAACACATATCCAAGGGTCGGCGCCCCTTGGTGCCCAAAACCGATTGTCACGTGGCACAGCTACGTAGTCTTTATTCTTTACACTCCCCCTCAAGTCAAGGTTGGAAGGTTGATGACTTTCTTCTTAATGTGGAGCTAGATGCTTCACCATTCTTCTTTTTCGAGCTTGATTTTCTCGTTTGGAGGAGTCACGATGTAATCTCTTGCGATCTTCGAAGTCGTTGCTTCTTTAGCAACCTCAATAGTTGTTTAGGCCACCGTAGTCTTCTTTTCCTTGTCTTCTTGGAATATAGCTTGGATTCTCTCAAGATCGGCAGGTGTGAGAGAATCCACGCGTGAAGTGCTAGTAGCTCCACGTGTAAACCTCTGCATCTTTCCTGGATCATTAGGAAATGAACTTCTTGAATCAACTGCTAGTCTTTTCGCAACTTAGGAAGTTGTTGCTTCTTTTGGCAACCTTCAAAGTCATTGCGTGGATTGCGGTGTCCTCTTCTTGGAGTGATAAATTGATGTGCGACCCCATGCATGTTTTTTTTTTTGTCTGAAAAAGAACAAGGAAGATTATTGGAGATCGGTAATCATTTAGAGATTTGTATTAAAAAGTTGGAATGGACTTATAGATTATGTAGACAAAAAATGAACTTCCCTCGCAACATCATCCACCCAACATCTCTCATCTTCGAATATCTTGCCGCTTCGCTCCAGTTTTTTTTTTGAAAAAGAACAAGGAAGATTATTCGAGATTGGTAATCATTCAGAGATTTGTATTAAAAAGCTGGAATGGACTTATAGATTATGTAGACAAAAAATGAACTTCCCTCACAACATTATCCACCCAACATCTCTCATCTTCGAATATCTTTCCGTTCCGCTCCAGCCATATACACAGTTAAATAATCTAAACAATGCGGAAGCAATAATATCAAAGCATATAAACAATCACAAAACACTTGGGTTTACGTGGAAACCCCATTCACAAGGAGTAGGGAGAAAACCACGGGAGAAGTGTCCTATGAGCATGATTTCTTTGTATTTCTTCTCAAAGTAAAATGGGAGTACACGGCTATTTATAGGTCATCACACACACACAAGGTGCACACTTTCCAATGTGGCACTAAATAACCATATAATACTCTTAACACTCCCCCTCAAGTTGGAGCATGGAATGCTCAGCTTGTAACACAAAAAAATCCTCTCTACATAGGCGGGAACATAGGCTGGAGCTACTGAAGAAATTGTGGTTCTCTGAAGATCTGGTGCTGATGGCTCCCCGTTCAGTATCCTTGAAAATGGATCTTCCTCTGAAGGCCTTGAAGGTGGATCTCCCTCTCTGGAGTCCACGAAACTGGATCTCTCACATAGAAATCTGAAATGAGTCTTTCCTCTGAGGATCTTGAAACTCTGGACCTCCCAGAGTTAGGTTTCTCATGTGGAGTCCATGAATAAAGGGGACTCCCAAGCGGGGGTGACTACAACAAGCTCCCACACTCCCCCTTTCTCCCATACTCGTATGGGAGAAAAAATAGTAACGATGAGAAGGAAATAAAACATTAAAAACTGGAGAAGATTTCTCCACATCTTCTCTCAAACACGAACTTTATATTTTTTTTATCATCGTTTCTTTTTTTCCTTTTTTTTAAATTTTCTCTCTGTCCCCCCCTTTTCGCTTTTCTTTTTTTTTTCCTTTTTTTTTTCACTCCATGTCATTTTATTCTTTTTTTTCCTTTTATCTTTTCTTCTTTCCCTCATTTAAATAAGGATAATCAAAACAAAATAACCTACAGACACCTTAGGGTTTGGAAAGAACCCAACGGCAGCAAACCAGCTGCTGCCCCTTGTGCTGCTACATGCCACCGCACGGTGCCTTCCATCGTCAACGGCCATCATTGCTGCCTCCTCCTGCGAAGAGCACCACTCTCCTACCACCAGTGCCTCGCCACTTCATCTGCTCAGGGTCTCCACAATGCCGGCGATGCTAATTGCGTCGCCTCCGCTACTCGCATCGCCTTTGTCGATGGCCCGCAACCTTGCATCCTCGTCGCCGTCATCCTCGCCTCCAAGGAGTCCTGCCATGGCCTCTGCGATCGCGATCGCGTCTTGCTCCTCAAGGACCGCCTTCGAGACTGCGAGTGTCGCCTCGACGCGCTGAAGTGGTGGTCGCGGATCACCTCTGTTGTCGATCACTTCGTCGCCTAGCGTCGCTACTCCACCACTGTACGCGCCTCATCGTGCGGATCTCCTTCATCTTCGTCGCCTGCAGTGGGCCGCATGCACCTACGCCCGATCGATGTAGGCCCTTTCCTTGATCACCTTGCTCCTGCTGGACTCTCTCATGTCGAGCCATCAGAGATCTCGCACGATCTCTCATCTTCTCTTCAGACGAACAAAAAATTTCCAAGAAAGATAAGCATGGAAATGATAACCCAAGAACGAAGTGCTCTGATACTAAGTTAAATGATCTAAACAATGCGGAAGTAATAATATCAAAGCATATAAACAATCACAAAACACTTGGGTTTACGTGGAAACCCCACTCACAAGGAGTAGGGAGAAAACCACGGGAGAAGCACCTTATGGGTGTGATTTCTCTGTATTTCTTCTCAAAGTAAAATAGGAGTACACGCCTATTTATAGGCCATCACACACACAAGGTGCACACTTTCCAATGTGGCACTAAATAACCACATAATACTCTCAACATACACCATAAGGTAGCAAAAGCCTTGGTCTAACCAGCCACATCAAGGTCAAAGAGGTCTCGAAATGAGTTCCAGAAGCTACTCACATCAGAAGCATCCACTATGTGAAAGTTAGGTTCTGCCAAACCTTCCTTGAGAAGTCACACATGAAAAATAAATGTTGCACATCTCCTCTGCTTGTTGGCAAAAGGGCCAGGCCGTATCTTTGTCATCAGACCACCTTTTCTTGACAGCCTTAGTGACTAACCACTCTCTTCTAAGCAACCATCAGAAAATTTAAAGTTTCAAAGGAAGTTTGCATTTCCAAATCATCCTAGAATCACACCCAATCTCTTCCAATGGCGTGTTGCTGCAGACCATCTTGGCATAGGTTTTCATGACTGAGAAAGTTGCATCTTTCCGTAGAACCTGTCATTTTCATTTGCAACCGGGCAGAGGTCTGAAATTTCTTCTAAAAGCTGCTGAAATTCAGCAAAAGTCAACTCTGACAAGCCTGGAGGCAATCTAAAATTCCATGCTTTCCGTTGTTCATCCCACACATCATTAGCTGTGGCATCTCTCTCGGTAACCAGCTGAAATACCCGTGGGAAAAGGTCTGAAAATGCGCCCATTTCACTCCAATTATCCAACAAAAACTTGAATAACATTCCATTTCCTAACACTGGGCTGAAGTTACATGCATACTCTTGTAGAACCAGCTGCATTGACTGCAAATAGGAAGAAACCCCTCTTCTAAACATCGCCCTTCCAGCCAAATTCATATTCACACCATAAGAATCATTCACCTTCGTAATGGCCATAGATGTCTCTTCGGATAACAATCTCACCACCCACTTCAAGAGCAAAGATTTATTAAATGCATCCAAACGTCGCACCCCCAAACCACCTTCACTTTTGGGTTTACAAATCTCATTCCAAGAAACCAATTGAGCAAATCTACCCATAAATTCTGCTCTCATCCAGAAAAATCATTTTCTAATCACCTTTATCTTTTTCAAAATTTTCTTGGAAGGTTTAAAAACTGAGAAAAAGAAAACCAGAATTTAAGATAAAATAGACTTGAGCAATACTAGCCATCCCCCTTTAGAAAGCAACCTTCTACTCGAAAAAGAGAGCCTCTTTGTAATACGTTCCACCATACAGTTCCAATCAGAAGCCACCAATTTCTTGCTTTATAAGGGGAGCGTAAGGTACCTAATTGGCAAACAAGCCATTGTAGTCTCCAACACATTAGATATTTCTTCCACTTCCAAGTCGTGACCCCATTTATAATATCTGACACCTTTTCTTTGGGAAAATATCCTCTTTTGAAGGAGAGTGAAAAATCAGCTATGAAGTCTCAATTGAAAAGGTACGAGTATTGTAAACTGTATCATAATTGTGATAAATCTCCTCTTCACCTTCTTCTGGCCTCCAAATGTTGGTATCAAACTTGGTATTCGTCATCTCCTCCAATCCACTTTCGTCCTCCTACTCCGTGTAAGGCATTGGATGTCACGAGGAAGAGGATTCGTCGATAATTCCTACATGAATCCTTGGGCCTTGCATAAGGCGCCAAGATCTTCCAAGAAATTTGTAGCACAAATTCCCACGTCGGTGGAGGAAAAACCACACGTGTGTGGCCTGATCGTTGACGCAAGAACCCACGCACAAGTGCTCTTGTGCGTGAATCCTCTTGATCTCTCCAAAACATGCACTCCAAGACTAGATCGTTGACTCTGATACCATGTGGAAGTTGGAGTGTGTGGAGGTACTTGGCGTGCGTAGAATAGTCCATGTAGGGATTGTTTGGTGTGAAAACAGTGAGAGAGAGAGAGTTAGAGAGGATAGGAGTTGGAGACTTATTTGGATATATAATGCATTCAGCTCAACTTGGAAAGGTTACATTGGTTCTCTTTTATAGAGAGAACATATCCCAATCCTCTAAAAATAGGAAACAAATCAAATCCTAATCTAATCAAATCAACTAAAACAAATCCTTAATTAACCCAATTGATTTGACACCTAAGACTTACTATAAGAAACTTAACTCCAAAGCAACCTCAAAGCATATCCAAGGGTCGGTGCCCCTTGGTGCCCAAAATCGATTGCCACGTGGCACTGCCAATTTGCCACATGGCCTTTATTCTTCACAAGAAAATTGGAACATCTACCAATACTTGTCTCAACAAAACCAATCTTCCTCCCTTTGAGAGTAAGTAGCATGTTGCATGCCAGATTTTTTCTTAATCTTTTCCATCAACGGTTTGAAGTCTCTGACCCTTAGCAAACTTATAAACAAGGACAACCCAGTAGTTAAGAGTTATTGAAAACTTGGGCGTGGACACATGGGCGTTGAAAGCATCATGGGCATTACCTCTGATTTAGCTTCCCCTTTTCCAAATGTCATACATGAACCTTTATGAAAATTAATGGACAAGTTAGAGGTCTTATTTAGTGCCCGAGTAAAGCAACTGAACTTTCCACCTCCCGCAATGTGCCTTTAGTAAAGAATATCGTGCCTGTTAAGGGTTAAGTTCGTTTATGTTATGTTGTTTTTAATTGTTTTATCTTTTTGTAAAGGTGTTTGTATATTTTTACCAAGTGCCTCTCTATATAAAGGCACATAGGGCCTCCAAAAATATTCATATCATTTCGATCCTAATATGGTATCAGAGTAGCGGTCTTAGACCAGTGCCTGGATACCCCACTAAAACCCTAAGTCTCCAAAATCTTTCCACCAAAAAAAACCCTGGCCTCTTTTATCTCCTTATCGACGTTGCCAGCCCCTGTCGTCGGTGTTGCCCACCGACACCATCATTGCTGGTGCTCTCTCCAGCCTCCTCCTGGCCAGCAGTGTTGCTAGGTGTCTTTCAAGACTTCTAGCATTGCCGTAGGGCCATCCTCGCTAGCCCACGATCGCTATAGCGGCCATTGGGGGTCGACCAACACCCCTAGTTGCCATCGTAGCTCCTCCCTCGAGCCGTCACATGGCCACTGCAGCACCATTAGGGGTCAATGAACACCCCGAGCGTTGTTGCAACATCTTCCTCTCGCTGCAGGTGACTTGCAATGTCACCTAACGTCTCTGCCTGTCATTGGCATTACCCAACACATTTGTTGGAGCCCCTTAGTGCCATTCATACCTCTCTATCTTCGTTCTTTTGCCTCCCTAGTGCCATCTAAGGTCTTTTTCTTGCGCGTAGGCGGGTCGATCCTCTGGTGGAGGTGATGATGTACTGAGTTGTTGCCTTTTGAAGCCGCTGATGATTTGAAAGTGATTTTTCAGATCTGATTGGTGTGTTGGTTGCGAAGCTTATGCAGTAGATTGTGTAGAAGAAGTTTTTTTTTGTGTGTTGCATCCAATGAGCCAGACTGTTATGGGAGATCAAAAGGAGGAACCCTTGAGTGACTTGATGTCCACCACGAGCTCACCTACGCACAAGTAGGGGACGTCTATTAAGTTGGATAGATCGAACTTTATGCTTCAGTCCACATCGTTTTGCTGGTTTGTTGGATCACACAACAAGAAGTATATTCTTACAGGGGATGAGCCAATTGTGAGGACTGTAGATTGGGAAGCTGATAACGATTGGGTTGCCACATGCATGCTCAATAGTATGAAGGAGAATATAGTAAAACAAGTTATGTCTTATTCCTTAGCCAAGAAGATGTGGGAAGTTCTACATGAGATACATTTCCACATAAGCAATATTGGACGCCTGTACTATGTTTTGGAGGATCTGCATACTTTAAAAAAGGGAACCATTTCTCTGGTTGATTTCTATGGTTCCATGAAGATGTGGCTGTTATGACTAAGCAACGTGAGGCTATACAATCTGTTCAGATGCTTGTTGCACTTAAGCCTGAGTATAAGGTTGTCAAGGATCATTTTATGACACTAGAGACTCTTCCTACCCTATCGCAGATCTATGCTAGACTATCTCTCCTGGAGACTACTGAGCCTATACTTCCTGCAGAGTCTTCTACCATGGCCACTTTTGGTCATGGTAGAGGTAACTTAGGTGGCAGGGGGAGGGGACGTGGAGTCAGAGGAGGTGGTTGTGGGCGAGGACGTTCAGGATTGTTTTGTAAGCATCACAAAACCAATCACACCATTGATCAATGTTGGTTGAAGCATGGCTATCCTCCTGCCATCAGGCGAATCAGGTGTCCTACGATACTTATGATGGTTAGGGAGTAGAAGACGATCAACGGAGCTCATAGGTTATGATTTCTAGGGAGGAGTATGATAGATTGGTGGCATCTCATTCTATTTCTCTTGCTACTGGGGCTTCCACTAGCCAGCCGACAGGTATTGTTGCTTCTGTTTGTGGGGTCGTACTCCCACTTGGCTGGGAGATTTAAGTGCTTCTCATATTACGAGAGATAATATACTATTTTCCTCTCTTTGATCTCTTGATAATCTTCTACATGTTAGAGTTGTAGATGGTGCCCTGTCACCGGGCTTGGTGACATTTCCCTTTCATCTCATTTACAGTTTGTTGATATTTTGCATGCTCCCAAATTCGTATTGAATCTTATGTTAATTAGTCAGATTAAAAAGGCACTGAATTGCTGAGTAGTTTTTTTGACTCATTATTCTATTTGCAGGATCTTCAGACGAAGCAGATTGGTGAATGACTTAAGTAGGATGGTCTCTACCACCTTCACCTCCCTTCCTATCATGTTACTACTGTTGGTGCTACATCCTCTCTTCAGTGGCACCTTCGCTTGGGTCATCCTAGCATTCTCGCTCTCCGTCTATTTCTTGACTTACAGTTTCCTAAGTCGTTTCGGTGCAAGGCTTGCTAATTGGGCAACAATCATAGAGTTTCTTTTCTTAGTTCTAATAAAAGATTTAAGTCTCGATTTGTTTTAGTTCATGTTGATTTATGGGACCCATGTTGGGTCAGGAATATTAGGAGATTTTGTTATTTTCTTGTTCTTGTTGATGACTGTACCAGAGTATCTTTGGTGTTTATGCTAAAAGAAAAGTCTGAAACACTTGATGTAATAAAGAATTTTGTTGCTAAAATAAAGACTCAGTTTTCTCGCACCATATATATGTTCAGGGCAGATAATGGTCGTGAGTTTGTTAATGATTAGTTATCTCAGTTCTTTTCTTCTCTTAGGATTGTTCATCAGACTTCTTGTGTTCATATATACCAATAGAATGGGGTGGCTGAATGCAAATTGAGACATTTGATGGATGCTTCTCATACTTTAATGTTTCACATGCATGCTCCATCCTAATATTGGTATGATGCAGTTCTAACTACAGCTTTTTTGATAAATATGGTTCCTTCCTGGATGGAAAGAGTCCCTATTCCTATTTATTTTCAGGCCGTGAGCCTTTCTCTTTGCCACCAAAAGTGTTTGGATGTGTCAGGTTTGTTCATTCATTTAAGTTTGATAAGCTTGCTCCATGGTCAGGTTGGTGTATTTTCTTGGGTTATGCTAAGGCCCAGAAAAGGTACATGTGCTATGATCCTAAGACATATCGGTTTTATGTTAGTGTTGATGTTATGTTCTTTGAGGATATTGCCTGCTTTACTCCTAGTGGCAACTCCTCTCCTACTACTAGTGTGCCTTTACCTATTCCCTTTGCTTCGCCACCACAACCCTTTGACCCAACCCATGGTACTACTTTTGATGCAACTTTTTTTTTTAATTCTCGTACTTATCAATGCAGGACTACTGATTCTCATTGAGGAATCATTGACGACCATTCTTACTTAGTCTCCTGCTTTTGCTACAGACTATACTGGAGGTCCCTCTCCACCTCTCATTGAGGTACTTGAGGTAACACAATTAGATATTCCTATTGCCCACAGGAAGGGCAAGAGATTTTGTGCTAAGTATTCTATTTCCAATTTTATATCACTTGATCATTTGCTTATTCAAGGGAAGCACCTATCTCATGCTGTGGATAGTCACTTTATACTGCGAAATCATACAGGGGCCTTTCATGACCCATCCTGGACTTTGTCTATAGAGGAGGAAGCTCTTCAGTCTCGTCATACTTGGGAGCTTGTTGAGTTGACCCAAGTGCAATAGTTGTGGGGTATAGGTGGGTGTTTACTTGAAATGTCATCTAGATGGGTCTGTTGAGTGGTATAGGGCAATGCTAGTAGCCCAAGGGTATACACAAACCCTTGGAGTGGACTATTTTGAGACATTCTCACCTGTGGCATGCCTGAACTCAGTCATGATACTTCTTTCATTGGTTGTCAACATTGAATGGCCTATTTTCTAGCTTGACATTAAAAATGCCTTCCTCCATGGTGATTTGCAGCAGCCTCCAGGTTTTGTTACTAAGGGGGGGTGTTAGAAGGTTTGTAGGCTGAGAAAAGCAATTTATGGGTTGAAACAAAGCCTACATGGTTGGTTTAAGAGGTTCGGTGAGGTGATTCAGGAGTATGGCTCCTAGAGCTCCATTGTTGATCATTCTATATTTACCATGAATGGTGAGAATGGACCAGTTATTCTTATCGTCTATATGGATGATATTTTGTTGACAGGGAGTGACAGAAGCTTTACAGAAGGAGAACACTTTTCTTCACTCATAGTTTGTTACTAAGGATTAGGACTTATTAGCTATTTTATGGGTATTGAGATACATGCTGATGATGGGCTTGTTTTGTCCCAAAGGAAATTTGTGATTGACATGTTTAAGGATGCAAGGATGCTTAGTTGTAAGCGTGCTTTAGTTCCTATGGATCTTTATTGTCATTGGCTGATTCAGACAGTCCATCTTTGTATGATGTAACCAGGTGTCGTGCTATGGTAGGGAAGCTACTCTACTTGATGGTGACTATACCTGATTTTGCCTTTGCTGTAGGCTGGTTGAGCAAGGTTATGCAGTCACCTAGAGAGATACGTTGGGATGGAGTTTGCTAGCTCTTGAGCTATTTAAAGAAGGCACCTGGAAAGGGCCTATCAATTCAGAAGCATGGACAACTTAACCTAGGGAGATGTTTTGATGTAGATTATGTTGGGGCACATGAGAATAGACGCTCTGCCACTGGATATTGTGTTTATGTTGGTGGCAAGCTTATTACTTGGCATAGCAAGAAGTTGAGTATGGTCTCATAGTCATCTGCAGAGGCTGAGTTTAGAGCAATGGCACATACCACTTGTGAGTTATAGTGGGTGCACTCTATTATGCAGGATTTTGGTATTATTGTGCCTGGTGCTATGCCTATATACTGTGATAATGAAGCTGCTACCTTTATTGCCAACAATTCTGCATTTTATGAAAGGACCAAGCATAGTGAGGTGGATTATTACTTCATAAGGGGATGCTCTATTGGAGGGATAGATCTCAACACCCTATATTACCACTGAAGAGCAGATTGCAGACATATTCACTAAAGTACTCTCCAAGAAACGACTGGAATGTTTATGTTCCAAGCTAAGTATGTTAGATGTCTATGCTCTAGCTTAAGGGAGAGTGTTAAGGGTTAACTTGTTCGTTTATGTTATGTTGTTTTTAATTGTTTTATCTTTTTATAAAGGTGTTTGTATAGTTTTTCCTAGTGTCTCTCTAGCACGTAGGGCCTCCAATAATATCTATATCATTTCGGTCCTAACCGTGTCATCAACATATTGCAAAAGTGGTATCAACTTAGCATTCTCCCTGCCTGCTGTAAGTCCAGATAACAAGCAAGTTGAGTTAGCATCAAAGGAATTAATCACCAAGGTATTAACAACCAAAACAAATAACAAGACTGCTAATGGATAACCATCTCCCTTTTAAAAAAAAAGGGACAACCATCTCGAACTACTCCTCAATTGGACCTATCCTCTCATGGGATTATTGTTAAGTAGAACATAATTAAAAGTGGTTATGATGCACCTTTTCATCCTCTGAACCCAGGTTTTAAGAAATCTTTAGCATGCCAAGGAGGCTCAAAGGAAACTCCAGTCAACGTAGTCATAGTCTTTATCAAAGTTGACCTTCCTGAGGAATGCCTTAGTTCCCCTCCTCTTTTAGTCTAGCAGTATTTCCAATGCTGTCACAAAGCATTCTGAGAGACATTGTCCCTTGACAAAAGTTGCCTGAACAAAAGAAATCAACACATCTAACATAAGCCACAAGCAATTTGCCAACACCTTTGCCACGGTCAAGCAGATGGCATTAGACAAAGCAATTGGATGAAGATCATCCACCATCTCAATAGTTTCCTTTTTAGGAATTTGTTCAACCGGTTAATTCCAAAATTTCCAGCTAGAAGTTATTTGATGACTGGCCAGTCATCATCTGGAAGTGGATTCCATTATCTCTTGTACAAAATACCAGGAAATCATCTGGCCCTAGGGAGGCTTTAGCATTTAGCCTTGACAAAGTGGACCATACTTCCTCCTTTGGAACTTTGGCAACTAGCAAATCCTTCTGGTCTTGCATCAACATTAGGACATCCCTGCTTCTCCAAGGTGTCACATTGGATTGTTGCCAATGGTAGAACTACCTAAAATTAGCCTAGTGCTGGCCAGTCTGTTTCCTAGAGTGGAGCTCATCCTCCTCCACCACCAGATGGATGATTTGGTTTCTTGTTCTTTGCATTAGTGTGCAAGAATTTTGTCTTGGCATCGCCTTCTTTCAACCAAATCTGATGTGACTGTTGCCTCAAGTGGATCTCATCCTTCCTATCTTTGTCACCCATAACAGCCTGGTGCCTGGGCCACTTTGTCACTGTCTTAGGTGCTAGTGCTAGGAATTTTGTTCTCTATCAAGTTTGGAAATAACCCTTAAAACTTACAAATGGTTACAGGAACGAGTGGGGTATGCAAATGAAATAATGAGGAGAACATAGTGTAAGTTCTAGTTGCTGTGAAAATAAAGGACAAGGGCAATGCACAATTCATGCTTGAGTTAAGATGCTTCCATGAGTGCACAGTAAGGCAACACTCAAGGTGATGATTCCTTGGATGACATGCTTAATGATGACGAAAGCTTGGTGGTTGCTAGAGGATTGCGGTGGCAGGGAGGTAGAATGCAGGGAATAGTAGTGGATGTGGGAATGTCAGTGAGTGTGGAGGTTAGAGTTGCATGGTTGGTGGTGACTAAGTGTGGAGGTTAGAGATGCATGGTTGGTGATGGTGACTGTTAATGGAGATGATGGAAGGTGGAAAGCCACATAAAATTATTAATGTAGTTGATGTGGAAGTGTCCCACTCTAGCTCACACCTAAAGTTGGCTCTCTCTCAGTGGTAAAAAGGGAAGGCCCTAGTGTTTTAGTTGCAATCATTAAGTTACTTGGTGTGAAATAAGAGTTATTTGGCACGCAGCAAGGGGCAAATCATAGACATCTGCATAAATTTGCAATACTTACAATTAGCCTCACATATTAAAATTCTGTCATAACCTGCATCTGTTGATTTCTTTGATGATTAAGAGTTGAAACTTGGAACAAATTGGTTCACTTTCAAAGTGTAGCTTTTGATGTAGTTTGTTTTTTGAAAAGGAACTTTTGATGAAGTTGTTAGGGGTTGATATGACGTTCTCCTTTGAAAGAGGTAAGAACTTGGTTCATATAGGGTTAACAACATAAACCGTACAAAGTTGGGGTGTAAAGGATCTGATCGTCTCTAAACAACAGCAATGATCTATTGATTGATAGTTGTTTCACATCTTTTGAATAGCATCTAGTAATTCAGGCTAGGTTGGGTGTTTTTTATGAGTACGCCAAGTTACTGAAACTCACTTCCTGCTTATGGGAAAAGGGAAAACTTTGTTCTGGTACATATAGGGGCGTAATTGAAGTAAGAGAAAGGGGGCGGGTGGATGGTCGACTAGGCAAGTAAAGAAGACATATAATCCTTTGCATTTCATCATTTTCTCAAAGTGAAGGACAGAAAAGGGACTACCAGAGAAGGTTATCACATTTTGTTACAGCAAGAGAGGAGGCCGTGTAATTGGTGTTAGCTGGCTTAATAGTAGAGGATTGGGGTTCCCATTGGTTGCGCTGGGTTGGGTTGAGATCTAATCCATGACCTGATTCAAAGTCTCTGGGTTGGAATTTTTCCAACCCAACCCAACACATCATACTACCTAACACTACCCATAAAATTGGGTCGTCACAGACTTTGTGCTTCTTTTCTATATTTTTCCTATTTAGTGAAAAAATTTAAGCCAAAAATAATGAAACAAACTTTCAAAAAAATGGGGAAGGTGGAGGATGGGACACACTCGTTTGTGGGATTGGGAAGGGAGGGAGATGAGAAGGTGCTTTGGGTCTTGGGAAAGCTATGGTTTCACATGACATGAGACTTAAAAATCTTGACCATTGAAATGATCAAATTCCAAGGGCTATCATACTCCCACATCTCACAAAAGCTCTCCTTTCTTTCGCGACTCTTAGGTAATACATACCTACATATGTACATAAAAAATTAATATTAAGAAATCATAAAGGTTGTGGGTTGGGTTTGGTTGGGTTGGTTTGGTGGTTCAACCTAACCCAACCTAACACATATTTTAATGGCTTGGGATTTTTTCAACCTGATCCTACCCATTAAAATTCTCAATCCAACCCAACCTAATCCAATAGGGTGGGTCAGGTTGGGTTGTGGGTTGAACTCTGTGCACCTGACTAGAGGAGGGGAGAGATAGACAGAAAACTGCGAGATGGCATTGGGATCTCTCTCTCTCTCTCCCTGGTTGTGGGTTTTCTTTTGGGGTGGTCAGTCATCAATGCTGGCACGCCTAGTTTTGGATTTCGTCTTTCTTTGCTTTCTTTTTTTCTTTCTGACATTCTAGTTCTATAGTTTTTAATTATTGAATGATCAATTTGAGAAATCCTATTTGAAACATGAATGTGCATTATATTGTTGCATCCAAAATTGAATCGATGCTGCTTCTATTAGATCATTATTCTTTTCAGCAAATGCTTCTGTACGATCACTTGATGATCCTGTCACAAGTTGTAATCTACCATAGACTCATATTTTACCAAAAAATCTTCTTGTTGCAATTTTTACCTTTGAAGATTAATTGATTATTCAATTATGCTTCCAAGTAACAAATGGAGATGGATTATTACCATGAACTGCAGGATGCATACCTTCCACAAAGGCTCTTAGACAAGTTAATGTTTATATATAATTATGTTGAAATGGCAAGAGTCACAGGTGTTCCAATCTCTTTTCTGCTTGCTAGAGGACAGAGCATCAAGGTTTGTTTGCTGATATCATTTGCTGGTGATCTGGAAGTCAGAGGAAAATCCTTATATCAAGTGAGCTAGTGCCTTTTTTCTGCAGGTTCTTTCCCAGCTTCTGAGAAAAGCAAAGCAGAAAAGCCTGGTTATTCCCAACATCAAAGGGCAGGGTTCTGGGCAGGAAACTTTTGAGGGTGCAACAGTAAGCTTTTGATATCCTGAAAAAATTCTTTGTTTGCAGGTGCATTTAGTTTTGCATTCTATGGCACTTCAACTATTACAATTTTCTTTCATTGTTAGGTTAGATTGATTAGTATGAACAGAATAGCGCCACATCTAATATGTGGAAAATGAGAAGTGGCTCATATGAATGGTTCTCCACTCAAGCCAATTTCTTTTTAGTTGGATGCTCTTGCATGGCATCAGAGCAACACTTAAGATTTAACCTTTACACTACCCATTAATTTGTCCATGCATAGGACCCGAAAAAGGCCATGTGAGGAGGTGAGTTGAGAGAACAGTGGCACATGTAAAGAAGTGAAAATTGAGAAGTGGCTCATATTAATGTCTGGGTTTTGAGTCTCCACTGAAGCCAATTGGTTTTGACTTGGATGCTCTCATAATTAGGAGTGATAACAGATATGTGAAGGATGTGCATGATAAAATAGTTGTATCTTGTATGGTGTTTGGATTGGGGATATACTTGTCAGAAGTGCTACCTGCATCACATGGTAAACAAACAAATTAGTCTGCAAGGAGTAGTGATTTAATTGCTATTGTGCACAAACATCTTTAGAGTGTATTGTGGAATATGGGGTCAATGGGCCACCAAGGGTTTGGTACAGTGGTAGAGCCCCCCATTGGCATTTAAAAGGTCATGGGATCAAATCTCATCTGCATCATATTTACTTCTGCAAAAAAAAAAAGTGCAGCTGATGGAAATTATGATAGATTAGACATTATATTGCAGTTAGAATTTGGTCTATTGTATTACAAGGACATATCTTTCTATAGTTAGAATACCTGGGTACTTGAAAACAATTTATTTGGAAAAAGATTCCTTCTGACAGAAGGAAAACTATAGATACAAGCATACACCAATATAGATAAAGTAGATGTCATTTTAGACCTCTACTGAGCAATTTTTGGAAAAAAAAAAGGTAAAATGACATCTGTTGAAGATTGGCCATAGAAGTTGTATAAATCTTACTCTTGGTGTGATGGGGATGATACTTCTAAGGTCAATTCAGAAGGACATCCTCTGCAACATGAGCATTCTGCATTATGTTCCGGCAATAAGGTTGTTCTAAAGAAGGATCACTGATATCAATTGAAACACCATCTGGTAGAAATGGGACTTAGGTGGCATTGATTACAACATTAAATGTACTGAAAGGAACTCCTATTTATAAGAGACAACAAAGTTCTATAACACCCTTATCACTACATGGATATGTGGATGTAGGTTTTTAGATATCAACTCATATACATCTGTCCATTTTTGTCCTGCTTGTTAATATTAGTAAAAGCTTTTTTTTTCCTGCTGTTGTATGTTGATGATACTAAGCATGAACAGTTGGGGGTACTAAGCATAAACAATGGAGATGTCTGTTATTTTTATTTGGCTTTAGATAGGATTCACCTTTTTGGCTATACTAAGAATCCTGGCCAGCTACCTAATTTTAGTTTGAGATTGGAAATTGGTCCAAAAAGTTGAATGATAAATCTAACTATTCAATTTAAGTTGGTATTAGAGACTCGATGATTTAAGTTGGCCCTGATAAAAATTTCGAATCACTTTGTTAACTTTTGTGTGCAAAAGAATTGGTATAGAACTAAATCACTTCATTAACTTTTTTGGAAAAAAAAAACTTATCTGCTAGGCTAAGAAGACACGGTGTTTAGCTTGTTATTAAATCAGGAATACTAATTCATTTTATATAGAGTTAGGTTAAAAAAATTACATAAGAGACCCAATAGAAATAGGAAATAATAGGAAAAGGACTAGGAATCTCAAACCTAAGCATGACAGGACTCTTACCTAGTTAATCCTAGGACTCTAACACTCCTCCCCAAGTTGGAGCGTGGATGACAATTATGCTTAAATTGTTACAATAGACAAAATGTGATTCCCCTCCAATGAAGACACCTTTTGGCTGGAGGAGCAGGTAGGCGGTAGGTTGGAGTAGGTAGGTAGTAGGTGATGATCCCAAGTAGAAACAATGGTAGCAGTAGGACGAGAGATGACCACCAGTAGTAGTCAATAGATAGTAGCAATAGGTAGGCATAACGGGAGATGAGAGCCTTACTCATATCCACCAGTCATCAGAGTTAGAGAAGTTTCTAGCAATAGGAGTAGATGTTCCAGAATTAGATGCAATAGAAGCAAAATGTCACATGGCTAGTAGCAATAGCAGTAATAGTGGAGGATGGCTCGTTCCTCAGTAGAGTCCTCATGTGATCTAACTCCTTGGTAGTGAACTGTAGAGGACATTGCTTTGTAGTCGTCTTAGGTGTAGGAGTTTAAGTAGTTGATCTTATTAGCCTAAGTGTGCTTGCTAAACTTCTCATAACGTTTCTCAGAAGGATGGTTTGTTCGTTGGCAGTGCATGCAAGGAGAGTAGATACGACTGCGGCCTCTTCCATAGCCACCAAAATGACCAGCCCTTCCTCTTGAGACAATGAGGGCAAGTATCAAGAATAGCAGCATGAATAGTAGCATGCAGGACATCTGCATCGATTTTCTGAAGACGGCTGTAAAATGTATTCAGATTTGGTATAGCATTAGATGATAGGAATTGGTCCTTGGTTGATTGATATTGAGAGCCAAAGCCATCGAGAAATTGATATGTCTATCACTTCGCAGTTTTCCCTTTGAGTAGTCTATGCATCACAATAGGAGGGTTGGAAGACGATTAGTTCCTCATAGAGCGACTCCATCATACTGTAATAGTCAACAAACGATTGATCTCCTTGATGTGTAGACCAAATTCGGTCATACACATTAGCAAGTCTGGAGTTTGACTTTTGGGAATATTTCTTGGCTAGGTTGTCCCAGATGTCCTTGGCATTCTTCTTATAGAGCTTATTCGTCGTAATCTTTGGCTTTATGTTGTTCATAAGTCAATTCATAACCATGTAATTTCTTTATTCCAAGTTGTTGTATTCTTTATCTTCGGTGTTTGGTTCGCCCTTGCTTAGGATGCAGAGCTTCTTCTGACCTTCAATAAATATCTTGAATGCTTAGGATTGGAGAATATAGTTTTGAGCATCACTCAGTTTACTGGAGGTGCCTTGAACCATGACAGCAGTGGTGGATGCCAAAGTCTTGGCATCCATGGGAGTAGTAGACGTCGATCTTGGTGTCATCATGTTGAGAGGTAGATTAGGCAGTTAGACATAGCCAATAGGGAAGAGCCACGTACGGGAGGCACGCAATCGTGTAGGGCCATAGGCATGGGGCACACGACACAATCAAGTCTACGTGCTGTGTGCGTAGGGTAAAGAGCAGCATAGCACACTAGGCGCATACAACAAGGTTCGAAATGTCGATTTTGAGGTTGTGCCGATGAAATCCTAAGTGTGCATTTCGTAGGCATGTCGAAGGTACGCCATGGAAATGCCGAGGGCATGTCGACAACATGGCGACAAAAAATCACATAAATAGTTAAAATGATATTAATTTCAAAAAATACTAATTCTTTAACCCAAGGTTTCGTGTAAATTTGTGTGTTCATGTGTGTGTGTTCGTTCTGCAGCGCCCAAACCCAACTTCCTTGCCCTTCCCATTTTCAACCAGCAGCTGCTTTCTGCCGATATCGTTGGCAATGGCCTTGCCGTCGGCATTTAAAATGCTGTCACACAATATGGGTAGTGCCATATGCACATGGCAAGGAGGAGTGCTCTGATATCACAATCAATCACAAGGATTGAAGCACAAGAATCCTGCTCTGATAACATTTGGAGAAAATATAGTCTTATTCTTGCTCTTGAAATTAGGAATCCTAACCCCCTTTGTATAGAGAGTTAGGTTAGAAAAATTACATATGAGACTCAATAGGAATAGGAAATAATTAACAGGAATGGGAAAATGACGAGGATTCTCAAACCTAATTAAATAGACTCAAACCTAATCATAATAGGTGTGTGTGCTTCTATTTACATTTTAATGAGTAAATCAGAATTTTCTCAAAGTTTTTGGGGAAATTGTGTATAGGTGTTGGAGGCAAAAGCTGGATTCTATGAGAAGCCCATTGCTACTCTGGATTTTGCATCTCTGTATCCATCCATCATGATGGCTTACAATCTTTGCTACTGCACTCTGGTGATAATCTATCTTGCACTCTTTACTATACATTCTAGCCATGGATAACTTTTTTCATGTAAACTTATTGATGAGAGGTTAATCTCAATGCTGGCAAATATTAGTAAAGCTTACAATTGAATAAATTTTGCATTGAGAGTGAAAGATTCCGAAGCATCAGTTAACGTGCCCCTCAATTGTGATCTATGTAAAGGTTACCCCTGAGGATGCTCGCAAACTAAATCTGCCTGCTGAGTCTATCAACAAGACTCCATCTAGTGAGATATTTGTTAAAGCAAACTTACAAAAGGTACACTTGAGCTTGTTACCTCATCATCTATAAGTTAAATAATTTCCTTCTGCTCAGAATGTATTCTGGTTTTCTCTACAGGGGATACTTCCAGAAATTCTTGAAGAACTGTTGGCTGCTCGTAAAAGGGCAAAAGCTGATTTAAAGGTTCCGTTATAGGAGATTTTAAATACAAAGGCAATCCACCTAATGGTTTATGTTATTAAGGATTTTTGGGTTTACACTGACACTTGGCAGGGATTATATGGTTTCAGGAAGCCAAAGATCCATTTGAAAGAGCTGTACTGGATGGTCGTCAATTGGCTTTAAAAGTAGTCTTTCATTCCGTCCCCTTCTATATATATATTGAAGCACCGTGGTGCAATCACTGCTCGTGTGACTTTAGCACGGCTGCAAAATTTCCACCACCACTGTTCCTTTATTTTTTTTAAACTTTTGTCCGTACTCTCTGTGTTTCAGCGGCCCCCCCCCCCCCAATGTAGTACTCTGTTGGTGATTCACTTGAAAGATTAATACCTAGCCATGCAGTCAAATATCAAGGGAAAAAAATTGGGACATATGCAGCTTTTACGTGTATATCCCTATAAATATTCAGTGTACATACATATTCCTAGACTCTTTATATTGCATAGATGTTTTTGTAAAGTTTCTCATTTTATACGATTGTTTTCTTTTTTGGTGCGAATAACAAATTAACAAGAAATAAGCATGCCTAATCTGATATTGGGGCTTATTAGGATGATATAACCCACCCCATAAACATATGTAGCGATAAATAGATGCATCTATGCTTTACCCCTTAAAAAAGATGGAACTTTTTTTTCTCCACCAAACATGGTGCACGGGCCTATGGCTACATACCCTTACAAAGTATTAAGAAAGTATGGATAGATGGAAATTTATTTAATTCTTGAATATATTCGAATGTTTTAGTCAATCTATATAGGATGTCTTTGTGTTGCGCAAAGATACTTTCCCCATATTGTTTTTTGTTAAGATAACATGTATTATTGAATAGTAACAAAATCAAAAGTGCCGTTCCTTTTTTTCTTGTTATGCCTTTTTGCTTATGAGAAAAAAAATGATTGGTTAAAAGGAAAGTTTGGACTGGAATACCTTATAGCAAAGTGTGGGCTACCAACTAGTTTATCATTTAGGTTCTGACAGAACCCACTAAGGGGAGTACTCTCATTGGTTATAACAGATAAGTGCTAATTCTGTGTATGGTTTCACGGGAGCTACGATTGGACAATTGCCTTGCCTAGAGATATCCTCCAGTGTTACAAGCTATGGTAATATAATTTTCACGTCTATTCCTTGAAATTGTTTCAACTGATCTTACGTGTTCGGTGATAGTAGCTCTTTAACAATGTTTCCTTCTCTCTTTTGAAGGCAGACAGATGATTGAACATACAAAGAAGCTTGTGGAAGAGACATTTACAACGATTGGCGGCTATGAGCACAATGCGGAGGTTTATATAAAATTCTGAAGTGTTTTCTGGTCTAATACATCTGAAGATACTACTACCTAAGAATTAAAAGCTTGAGACTTAAGATTAAGTCCCCTGATAACTTTGTTGTGAATTGTCAAGATACTTCCTTTCATTATCAGATAAAAAAAATCTTTACATGAGTACCAAACTGGTTCTGAACCATGTTACGAAATGTTTGCATTGCTCCTAGAATATTGGCACAAGTCTTCAATAAATACTGAAAGGTACATTGAGCACAATCATCAACAAATGGCATGAAGTATTTATGGCGACCGGCATATTTAACATTTGATCATCCCCAAATAGGAGAGTTAATAAGAGAAAAACAATGGCACTTTTATTAGTTAATTCAAAGAAAGAAACACAAATATGCTTTGCAAGTTGACACGTTTCTCACCTCAAGGAGTGTATACTTATTCTGAGAAATAAAAAGGGAAACAACTGCTGCAAACTAGAAAAGCTAAGATGTCCAAACTTGTTATACCACATCATGATTTGATCAACATCATTCACTTTCTCTTGATGGATAGCCAAACTGTCGCAATCTTTGCTGGAAGTTTGTAGAGACCTTCCGAGATTAAACCCACCCCAATCTTCCCATCTCCAAATCCTGCAAGAGACACTTGCTTAGGAATATGTAGAGCATCACTACTGAAAAGAAGACTCCTATTTATTTATCATTTCTATGAATTCCACTCTATAGAGATATAATAATGTTGTTCATAGAGAAACAAGAATGTTACAACTCCAAATTCAATTATAATCCTTTTTCCCATGGATCAATATGCTACTGCTCAAACATGGAAGAATGGAAATCTTAGATCAAGATGTTATGATGAACTAAGGATTCTTGAATGGCGACAGAGCCCATCACTCACTATATCAAACAATTTTCCTTGTAATGTAGTTTATATATTGGATTATGAGTGGATATTTGTCAGAGGTTTTAATCTATCTATCCTTGTATTATTCCTATTGAATCATGTACTGGGGTGGGGTGCAGGATGGATGGTCTCAAAAGAGCAGTGCAGTAGCTACCAGATAGGAGTTTGATAAAATATATAGTAAGGACGTACAAACATGAACTGATCCGAAGGAAAAGATGGAAATAAAAGGAAAAGGTGGAAACTATTCCTGGGCTTTCTGATACAATAATTGATCCCAGAAATACCACAAGAATTTAATGTAGAGTATTGCTCAATGAAAACCAATCTAGAAAGATAACATTTCCGTTTCTTGCAACACTCACATTAAATCCATCTGCTATGGCCATCTAGTCTCTACCAGAGCAAGCTTATATCGATGAAAAAGTTTTGTACCACCTATCATAGGATTTGTTGCACACCATCTATAATCCACTCACCATTGCAGTTATTGAGAGTGGCATTACCATTCTTACCTTGTCTAGCGAGTGCTTGATTTATAATACTGTCTCTGAGATTCCTCCTTGAGATGAATTTCCCTTGGTGAGCATTCCCTATAATTCTTGAATTGCCTCTTTGGAGACATACAAAAAAAAAAAAAAAATTGCTGGATCTGATCTTTCAAAGAAACACTTCCTGGTTTATATTTTTCTGTTGTGATCGTTTCAGAGGCAAGTGGACAAAGATTTCCCATTCGGTGCTCAACTGGCATTCTTCTGCCCTACCTTTCTCCATGGTCTCTTTTTCTGGGTTAAGATTCTAGCAAAAGTCAACCATGTTCCCACTTTTATAACAATAGGTTTTTGTGTATCTTTATCTTGTCACCAACATTATTGTTTTCAGTTGCACCCTAACTTGCTAGAGCAGAATGCTCTAACTCCTCGCCTTTGCCACAAATAGAAGAGGACTTTGCATTCATCACTTTGTGTTCCTCTTCGTCAGCTTCTACTTGAATGTCTACCTTCTTGATACTTGCGATCTGTCCCAAAATCAAGAACCCATCTTCTGACACTCCCCAACTCTGAATTCTGACCTTCAATAAGATAAATGTTCGATCCTTCCCAAAATAGCTTCTGATTCGTGGTACAGGTTCATGTCTCATTTTTATAGTAGTTCAAGTTTTCCCACATGGACTACAGAACATCATAGCACTTTGCAGCTGTTATGTCACTCTAATAGAGTGTGTGGATTTCTCTGCTCAGTTGATATGCTTGAACATCTTTTTTTCTCTGACGTACATCTGCACCAAGACCACCCACATATCCATAGCAGTCATGTTCCTCAAGATCAATGTCTATATTTCTGAAGACACAGAGACTACATCCATATTCAGTATCCTCCATATACTTCTACTCGTAGGATTTGCCTGTGGTACTTGGCTTGGGCTTCATGCCATCAATGTAGCCACCGCATCCTCTACACCCATATACATCTCTACTGCAGTACACAAAGGAGATAATTATCCTTCGTTAGCTTGGTAGTTGCAATCTGAATATCAAGATTGTTCTTATTTCCCCTTAAGTCCATCTTTTCATTCAAAGTACCCATCTATGAAACAAAACAAGAACCGGGGGAATGGAACAATCAATTAGGTCTTGCCTTGACAAGTTAGACAAACATCTGCTGAAGAGCCCCAATCAGTCAGGTTGAACACCAATTGGTGGATAAGATGCCACCCATTACCTTGCTTCTGGCTGAACCAGTCGGACCAATGTCTGACCAGTTGGACAGAGCACCTCCTGCAGCAACCCTTTTGGCAGACCAGTCAAACCAATATTTGACCAGTGGAGGCTGGGAAATCTGAAGCCTATGTGGATGACTACCAGGTTGACTGATCCACCTTTCCTCCGACCAATCAAAAGCAATCTACCTTCATTTCCCAATCTGTGTTCTGCTTCAATAATGGCATGAAAATTTAGCCCCAGAGACCATGGCACCGACCATGATCTCTCGTTGTTGGAACCACCACCATCGATCTTGACGATCATGGTTCAAAATGTGGAGAGCCTCAATGCGTACGCAAGGCTCTTAACACATAACATTGTTTTGGGATCCTCAACACGCACTATGTATGTAGAAGATCCCAACAGAACACAGAGCCTAAAGATTTTTGTTGCTCTTATAGCATGTAAAAATCACTCCACACAAATAATCAAACTTATGAACCACAAGAGAAATCCTGATTATGTGGAAAATCCTCCATAGTGGAAGGGAAAAACCACATGACTTGACCAATCCTACTTCCTCCACACAAGACTAGGGTTTTTCTTCATTAAAGAACCAAGAGGCGCTATAGTTACATGGTGTAAATGAATCCACATCCAAGGATCCAAATATGCAATTTATGTGGTTACTTGACAATCCTTATTTCATAAATATAGAATGACCATGTTGAAATCATTTTAAACTTCTTTGTGCAACTTCTATGCTCCAATTTTGAAGGTACTAGTTGAAAGACATACCCTTTCTGCAGCAGTGTATTCTTTATAGATGAAAAAGTTATTTGGCCATTGAATATTTCATTTAAAGTAAATGGTTGTAGGTCCAATTTGATTCTTTGCTCCCTTCCCATTCTAGGCTTAAGTGAACTTGTTCACTCCTCCCAAAGAGTGACATCCATAGTCTTGCCACAGACGATGTAATGAGATCATTTCCCACATAGAGCATACCCACTATTCTGACTTCCACAAACCTTTGGTGAATCATCTCAATTCTGGAGCTCACTGCATATTTTCAGTGAGAGGCATATTCACATTCACCGGCAAAAAGAATGAAGTGTCAGAGGGATGAGCACCTCATTCTCTTGGTTTTTTGAGTCTCCCAAAGACAAAAGTGCATTTGGTTTATGGGAAGAATGGCCTTTCTTTGTTTATCTTCGGTATAACCCATATCAAATTGTGATCCCGAAGGTGCACACTAGGTCCCCCAACCCCCTACCGGGCCTACCCCCGAAGCAAAGAATGCTTGTTAACTGCTAATGGCATACCTGAGAATCTCAACGACAGAATTCTTGAAGATTTTTCCTGGAAAGCTTCTATAGTAATCTGGTCTTATTTTGTCGTGCTCTTGTATATCTCACTTCTCAATTTAATGACAAATTACTGGCATAGTGAAGTTGATATTGTATATTTCTGGAAGGCATCCTTTAAATATTCATTTTTTTAATGAGAATAAGTCTGTGCAATTAATCATAGAACAAATTTCTTGTAGAGAAAAAATGAAGCTAGGTAATTTTGTAGTTTAATAGGCAATCAGTTGAGCGAAATGGTGTATAGTTAGGAAAAAACAAAAAGTTATTTCTTTTAAAAATCCTACCTCATTTTATAAATATAGAGAGAGGTGGGATAAATAGCAACACAACTCTAATATAAAATAAAATGACCAGTACACCCTTATAGAAATAAAGTAAAATACGGAGTACAACACTCTCCCTCAAGCTGGAGCATAGATATCTTTCATGCTCATCTTGGAACAACATGCATAAAAAAGACTTGATAAGTGGCTTGGTAAATATGTCTGTTGTTTGGTCGTCATTAGAAACAAGAGTTGTGTAGAGCGCCTTTTTCTGAATGATGTCTTTAGTGTAATGACAATCGACCTCCACATGTTTTGTGCGTTTATGGAACATAGGGTTATTACCTATAAAAGTAGCTGCTCTATTGTCCCATCTTATTTCCATAGGTCCATCAATCTTATTATGCAAACCAGCCAATAAGGATCTAATCCACATCATCTCAGCTGCTGTCTGTGCCATTGCCTTGTACTCTGACTCTGCACTAGACCTAGAGACTGTCGCTTGCTTCTTGCTCTTCCAAGTTACAAGATTGCCAGCTACATACGTGTAAAAATCTGTATTGGATTTCCGGTTAGGGTGGCACCCTACATAATCTACTTTTGAATAGCCCACCACTGTCGTGGATGTCTCTTTGGTGAATAGAACTTGCCTAGGGACCTTCTTGAAGTATCTAAGGACTATCATTACTGCATCCCAGTGCTGTCTAGTGGGCTTAGTCATGAACTGACTCAGTCTGCCAACTGCAAAAGATGTCTGGTCTAGTGATGATGAGGTATAAAAGCTTCCCGACAAGCTGTCTGTATGACCTACTATCAATAGCCTCAGCCTCAGTGTCATAAAGATGTGCCTTAGGATTCATGGGTATATTTGCTGGCTTGGCTCCCAGCATACCAACCTCTTGCAATAAATCTAGAGCATACTTCCTCTGTGACAAAATAATGCCACTTTTGCTGCGGGCCACCTTTATCCCAAGAAAGTATCTCAATGCACCTAGATCCTTCATCACAAATCACTCGGCCAAGCATGTCTTGATCTTAGTTCTCTCCTTATAATCATCTCTTGTAATAATCAGGTCATCCACATAGGCCAAAAGAACAATAATACCATTACTTGTCTTCCTGACAAACAGAGTGGTCTGCAGACGACCTCTGAAATCCAACAGACTCTAACCACTTGGGATATCTTCTGGAACTAAGCACGAGGACTCTGCTTGAGATCATAAATTGCCTTCTGCAATCTGTATACACACTCCCCTTGAATCTCATAATCGGGAGGCTGCTACATGTAAACCTTCTCCTGTAAATCTCTATAGAAAGGCATTCTTTACATCAAGTTGGTGAAGATGCCAATCTCGCTGAACTGCCACTGAAATTAGAATTCTCACTATAGACAGTCGAGCCACTAGTGAGAAAGTGTCAAAGAAGTTTACCCCATATGTCTTGGTGAACCCTTTGCCAATAAGTCGGGCCTCGTAGCGTGCAATTGACCCATTTGGATTGTACTTGATTACAAACACCCATCTGCAGCCAACTATTGTAGTACCCTCTAGTAAAGGTGTAAGCTCCAAAGTACTGCGTGAAGTAAGAGCAACCATCTCATCCTCTATGGCCTGACACCATTTTGGATCAAGCATGGCCTATTGGTAGGTGATTGGGATAGATATGGTAGAAAGAGCACGACAAGTCCCAAAAGCAGACCCAAGACCATTAATAGCCAAACTACCTGTAACATGGTATCTAGACTCGTAGTTGCAGGGTGCCTTCCTAGTGGTAATATGAAAGTTAAGATCATCTATATGATCCTCCTGTACTGACTCTAGAGTACTAACATCCATATCTGGGCCTGTAGTATTACCACTAGATCCTGTAACATCAGTATGTAAACTATTCATGGTTGCTTGGACTGGAGCGGGTGATATCTGTGCCGTTGGCATTTGAAAATTATTGTGAGGGCATCTGTATGTAACAGTAGGCTTAGAAAATCTCATGGATCCAGTAGTAGTGGCCGAAGGAGGAGAAACAGGTATCTCCTCCAAGGGAATAGGAGGTATAGGCATGGGGGCCTCTGTAACCTCAGGAGATCGACTCCGAGTAGCTGTAGAAAAGTATGGAATGGACTTATGAAAGGTAACATTAGTACTTACATAGTGCTTACCAGTCATGGGGTCTAAGCATCTATATTCTTTGTGAGTCCGTTAGTATCCTCAAAACACACACATAACTGCTCGAGGTGCAAGCATGTCTTGTCCTGGAGAGAGTAGGTGAACAAAATCAGTACAATGAAACACACGTGATGGCACACGGAACAGCTCTCGCTCTAAGTACAAAATGTGCCAAGGAATCTGCTCATAAAGCACTGAACTGGGCATTTTGTTGATTAAATAACATACTGTAAGAACTGCATCATCCTAATACAACAGAGGCACACTGTGATGAATCAACAGAGTGTGGGCCACATCCAAAAGGTGTCGATGTTTCCTCTCAGCCACCCCATTTTGCTGAGAGGTATGGGCACGGGTAGTCTAGTGCACTATCCCATGCAACCTGTAAAACGCAGATAGTCTAGTGGTACATAGCTCTAATGCATTCTCAGATCTGACTAGCTTAACATCAGCTGCATACTGAGTCTTATTCTCTACGATGAAATACTCAATGACAGAACCAACATCTGATTTGTTCTTCAGTAAGAATACCCATAATAGGCGTGAAAGATCATCCACAACCACTAAATAATAACGATGATTTTACCTATCTGGTATCCTACTTGGCCCCCACACATTCATGTGCAATAGCTCAAACAAGGTTGTTGACCGAAAATGGGTACTCATCGAGTAGGAGGTATGATGATGCATGCCTATCTAGCACGCATTACAGCATATCCGAGTAGTAGGAGATATATGTGGAATGACTCGTCGGAGGCTTTCTAGGGGAAGATGTCCAAGTCGGATATGCCACTGAAGTGCGCTCCTAGTGGAAAATGCTACATCTTGACATGCAGAGGCAAGTGGAATCTGAATCAGATAATAAACTCCACCCTCTACATTTTCACTACCATTCGTCTTTTCTGTCAATTTATCTTGAATTATGCATCTCACGTCATCAAAGATAGCATGACAATTAAGCTCCTTGGTAATCGTGCTCATTGAGAGTAATCTTATAGGGAATCCTGGCATATAAGAAACAACATGTAACCTCAAGGTAGGAGTCATTGGTACCTCCCCCTGACCTTCTATCCTGGAGTGCTTGCCATCTGCAACTTGCACTATTCTGCTTGTAGGTATAGATTTGAGATGGGTAAAACGATCCCGATCTCCACTGAGATGCAATGAAGTCCCTTAATCAACAAGCCACTCCGTACTACCCCGATTCTTGTCGTGTGCAATAGAATCCAACTTGGTAGCTCCTTGGAGCCCATCATCATGGCTACAACCTTGGAGTAGTCTCTCATACTCACTCTGGGTAATGGTCACCATATCATTTGCCGACCTTTGTGTGGTGGAGGTGCTTGGACCAATATCCAAGGGAGCCATACCAATAAGGCACTGAATTGGGGTAGATCAAACCAATGTGATGGGAGAAAAAAAAACTTCAGACCATGGACTCCTTCGATCTGGTTATCTCAAGAGTAGGCGGCTAGATCATTAGACCAGATTCCAATCTAGTGGTTGCTGGTTGTGGTGGCGAGGACCTACTGGATGAAGTCCTTCTAGGGCAGCAACTGTTGTAGGTACAACCGATGGCTGAAGCCCCTTTAGGGCGGGAGGGGTTCTTGAAGGTGTGTCGTTGGTGGGATGAAGCCCCTTTAGGGCTTGTTGCCGCCAGTGGTAGACTAGTAGCACCTACTACAGTGCTTACAGTGGAGGCCGCCGGTGATGGATGAACGGTTGGAGGGCAACGGCGACACCAGTCGAATGAGCGGAGGAGCTGCTATGCTCAAGCGACGGCGGAGGAGCTGCTCAGCTCAGGCGACAGCACCTACTGCTGGAGGCAGCGGTGTAGGCAAGCAGCACCACTAGCAGCAGCGCTAGTGGCGCCAAGGGCGCTGGTGAGGAACACCATTTGGTGGAAGGAAAGATCAGGAGAGTAGTGGAGGGGTTGGAGGACTATTTGGGTGGGATATCATGAGCTCCGGTCTAGGACCGCCGCTCTGATACTAAGTTAGGGAAAAAAAAAAGTTATTTCTTCCAGAAATCCTACCTCTCTTTATATATAGAGGGAGAGGTGGGACAAATAGCAACACAACTCCAACATAAAATAAAATGACTAGTACATCCTTACAAACATAACATAAAATACGGTGTACAACATGTATAGATTTCATGTATTATAATGTTCATTGTTGAGGATCTGGTACGTACTGTGTTTATGAATCTTGAAGGGAACCCATTTTCAGGTTATTTATGGTGACACTGATTCTGTGATGGTGCAATTCGGTGTGGAAGCTGTAGAAAGTGCGATGAAGTTGGGAAAGAATGCAGCAGACTACATAAGTGGCACATTTACGAAGGTGTAATAGAAATTCCAGCTATTTCGTTTTGGTCTTATCTGATGCCATTTGCTTTGTTATGGCTTGAAAAACCCTTCCTTGGTGAATTTTCCAAATTAGCTTCTGTGAAAACCTGCTTCTATCTGTTTCTTGAGATTTTTGCATGGTGAAGCTGTTTTCTAACTACTTTGTAGCATCAACTGTATGATGTAGTTGTTTGAGTCTACTGTTATAATAAGCTAGGTTATACAACTTAAAAAAAGAAAATTGGTTATTTGTAATTTTGAATGCTGTGCTCCTCTAATTAATTCACTGCTAAATGTTGATCTCAATACTGGATTGGCATCAATGATATGATTTTTTAATTGAAAACTGGCCTGTCTAAGTTTTTACTGATATCTTCTTTGTTTCCATGCATCTTTGAAGCCCATCAAACTAGAATTTGAGAAGGTATATTACCCATACCTTCTAATCAGCAAGAAAAGATACGCAGGACTGTACTGGACTAATCCAGTAAAATTTGACAAAATGGACACGAAAGGTGAGATGGAAAATTTTACATAAATCCTTATTATTAAATTTTCTTCTGATCTCCACTATTTTGGATGGATAGGTATTGAAACAGTTAGAAGAGATAATTGCTTGTTGGTCAAGAACCTTGTTAATGAGTGCCTACACAAAATTTTGATTGATCGAGATATTCCTGCTGCTGTTCAGTATGTTAAGGATACAATTTCTGATCTCCTCATGAACCGCATGGATTTGTCCCTTTTGGTTATAACAAAGGTGAGATGTTTGGTTAATATCCAAAGATGAGAACATCTGTAAACTAGCTGGTGATTTTAGTGTAACGTGTGTAGTTCTAGTGGTTATTTGTTGCCTGTACTTGTTTATTGCTGGTTTATTTCTAGTTTATGGACATCTGAATTCACGGATGGATTTATGGACATCTGAATTCGTGCATGGATTTTGTTTCACAGGGCCTGACCAAAACAGGAGATGATTATGCTGTGAAGGCAGCACATGTTGAGCTTGCTGAACGAATGCGGAAGGCAAGTTGTATATGATTGCTTCATTTTTATTTTTCTTCCTTGATCCTATTTCCCCCTTACATAGCATAGGTACTGTTGTCACTATGCTTGATGCCGCCTTTGTGTTACCATTTTGGTTGGGTGCTGGCAGTTCATCTATCACCATTAAAGAGATTATTTTAATGCCAGCTACTTATTCCGGTCTAGGACCTAGGTCTAGGATATCTTTTTTCCTGCTGTTTAACTTTTGCTATCTCTTAATTAAATTTCTAAGATTGTCTTACTTTTGCTGGATAGAGAGATGCTGCTACTGCACCCAATGTTGGAGATCGTGTCCCATATGTCATTATCCAAGCTGCAAGAGGTGCCAAGGTATATCAGCTCACCCTTTTGTTTAAAAGGTTTTGAACTGGGGTCAGTTGTCCAAATTGGTTTCACTTCTGCTATTGATGAAATTACAGGCTTATGAAAGATCAGAGGATCCTATATATGTTCTAGAAAATAATATTCCAATTGACACACATTACTATCTCGAGAATCAAATTAGCAAGGTCTTCTTACCATGTCCTCCTGAGTTTACATCTTGTTCCTATACCATCCTTGGAAATTCATCATATGCTTTTTTATTGCAGCCACTATTAAGAATATTTGATCCTATCCTTAAGAATGCCAGTAAGGAACTTCTTCAAGGAAGCCACACCAGAGCTGTCTCCATTTCAACTCCTTCAAATAGTGGTATAATGAAATATGCAAAGAAGCAGCTCACATGCCTTGGATGCAAAGCTGTAATCAGGCAAGTCTTTGGTTGGTTCTTATCAGCTCATTTTGCATGCTGCCAACGGTCAATATATCATTCTTTTGGCTTCATTGAGTGCCCTATCCTTTTTTTGTTACAAGTAGCATCATTTAGCTGAAAGCATTAGCTAATTTACAATCTCCTGTTTGTCTCTAGTGGCACAGATCAAACACTTTGCTCGCACTGCAAAGGAAGAGAAGCAGAACTTTATTGTAAAATAGTAGCCAATGGTATTTATGATTATATGTCTGAATTCCTTTTTTTCCCAAGTTACAAGGGCAATCTGAGATGGTCCTTTCAGCTTAGTCAGCTTCTGCTTTCATCTCGAGTCTCCACCCACAATTATGTTGTTCTTACTTGGGATTCATTTCTCATTTTGCAGTATCAGAGTTGGAGTATCTTTTTGGGAGATTGTGGACACAATGCCAAGAATGTCAGGGTTCTCTTCATCAAGATGTACTCTGTACCAGGTCCTTTTCCAGTCCTGGCTATCTCAATAAATTAGAGATAGGGTTTCAATCTAGAGGGCATGCTTCACTTTAGTGCTAGTCTTTGTAAATTTTAAATTAGGGTTCAGAGCTATAATTTTAGTACCAATTCCTGCAGCAGCATGGTGGGTGCAGAGAGAACCATTCTTTTACCTTTTACTAAAGAATGTCAGCTTTAGCATTCATACTAAATCCTTGGAAGACATATGACTGAGCACCTCTGGACCACGCTGCAACTCAGTCCTAATCTACTACACACCATGGCTTATTTAAATCCCACGTTTCCATCAAAAGTTGACATATTTAAATGACACTGTCAAATCCACATGTTTTGTATATGGGTTTTAGCTTTTAAGAGGAAGAAAATGAACTGAAGAGTAAATTTGGCATGGAAATTTTGGCATTTAATGCATTTGAAAGTTCGCTTTGATGTCTGTCCAACATAGGGCCTTGAACTATCACCAAGGTTTTAATTTGTACATCCGATTGGGAACCAATGTAAGCCACCCATAGTTAGGGACCTGCCTCTAGTTTACTCCATTTTCTTTGTTGTCTTGATTTAAGAGGTGCTGCTTAACCTGGTAACAGTCGAGATTGCCCCATTTTCTACCGGAGGAAGAAGGCTCAAAAAGACATGGCCGAAGCCAAATCGCAGCTTGATAGGTGGAAATTTTAAGGCTTCATCATGGTCAGTGGCAGTATTTCACCTTCCATGCCATGCTTCATTTTTTGGTTTGTTCACTCAACTATAACCTAATATCCTGAATATGGGGATAATTTTTATTCCAGAGTTACAGGTTCATTGGAGTTGGGTGCGAGCAGGAAATGCAGGTTGGTCTCCTGGGTCCTACTGACATGGACACTGGTCGAACATGTACTAATTGCACAGGATTAATTGGCAATATATTGGCCATGATCAGTCATCTTCTTTTGACAGAAACTGACTGAAGTGTATCAGGCTGGAGGGAGCAAGCACATGAATAGCCTTATGGATGGTGGTAACTAAAGTTTTTGTACCAATTGTGTTGCAATTTTGACAGTCATTCCCATGAAAAGTTTTCTTGATCATGTTAGAGGTAGGGAATAGAGGATTCAGGGGAGAGAAGGCAATTGGTTGCAAGCTGGCAGGGGCATTCAATTGTTGTGTCTATTTGATGATAACTCATGATTTGGCAGACAAGCTATCCTGTAAAAGTGAATGTAGATATACTGTTTTAGATAATGACCAGGAACTTAACTGAGAGTCCATGGAGGAATCACAAGCAAACTTGAGAAGCAACACAGGTCTTAAGGAATGGGTGAATTGAGCCCAGATTGGAGTGTTGCAAGCAAACTTTTATGGAGTGGGCAAATTGGACCCAAGTTGGAGTGTTGAAAGCAAACCTAAAGAATGGGCAATGTGGGACCAAAATGCAGAGTTGCCACCATTTTGCGACACGGGCTGGAATATGAAGAGAGGTCATTCAACCAATGTGCCAACCTCTGTCGGCCTAAGCACTCTCAACTTTCTGAGTTTGTAGTATTCTTTTGGATTGAGACTTTGTTGCTGCATAGGCAAAGCTCTTCATAGCTCTGCTTCAGGAAGTTACATGTTCTCTTACTTATGGATGTATTTTGTAGTCAGATGTTCAATCTGTTTTATTAACTTCTACGTACCGATGCCCGCTTATGTTCTTTAATCTTTTTCTTTGCTGGTGGATGGTGAGAAACAACTTGAGCAGGGTGGAGCATTGAGAAACTGAAAGAAGCGTTCTCTTTTCTCTGTTTTTTTGTTTTTTGTGGAAACAAACGTTCTGATGATTCTGCTATATCTAAAGAGGAAGGCTTAAGGTTCGGGGCTAAGTCAAAGATCACAATCAAAAAATAAAATAAAGGGTAAATTTAAAATCCTCAAGAAATAAAAAAAGGAATTTGGAACTTGTTTTGGTTCTGTTTCTCGTCAAAGTCCACCTTTCGGGCTTTTTGGTGCCCCTCGGTAGTATTTTCTTTCAATTAATAACGTCTTGAAAAACCCAAGCCTGCTAAAGAATTTGTACCTAACCTGGGGTATGGAGACGTAAAGCCATATCTGATTCTAACTATAATAAACAAATAGGGTGATGCTTTTTTTTTTTTTTCTGGGGAATAAATATTTCATTAAAATGCAAAGAATTTGATATGATAGGATGCACCTCCAAAGGTGAACGGAGAAAAGAGAAGCTTAACATTTTCAAAAGGAGAAAGTTGTCAGGAAAGATCAAAACATAGAAAAAAAAAGATAAAAAATAAATGAAAAATAAAAAGAAGTGTTTTGTATATGGGAATGAGTTAGATTTCTTCAAGACAAGGAGAGTAGTCTCACGCTTGTTGATAGAGCAATACAAGTGAGAAAAACTTGAAAAATCATATTAATGAGAAAATTGAATTAATTAGAGTTTGACTTACATAAGAAATCTCAATCTTCATGACTATGGGATTACATGTGGTCTTAAACAAAATTAAACTAAGCTAAAAAAAAAAGAAAATGGATCAATCAACTCCAAAAAATGGACACCTCCCATTGTGATATCCAATTGCTTGCTTATGAATCGATCGTCGATCGTGCTTGGACCATCAGACGTTGTTGTTGCACGATTGTTGATTGTCGATCGCACACCGTAGCAAAACATGGGGCCTCAGCCTTGACTAGCTTCCACGAGTGACAAGAGGCCATGCATGTCAAGGAGAAGCTTTGATCTACGGAGAGGAATGGTCCAGGGGGAGTAGGAGGAGGATCCGGAGGTGGGGGCGACCCTGATCGGCTGAGGATGGTCGATTGGGGCTTGGGTTGAACTTAGGGCTTTTTTTCTCTGGAGAGGGAGAGCTGTCCTTTGAAGTTTTTTTTTAATAAATAGGATGATGCTACCCAACCTTCTTGTTAATGCTAGTCAGTATAGGTAACATCCTCAAACTTGAAAAAGCCTGAAATATTTCAAGAGTTTGACTTCCAAACCGCACACATAGTTTACCCATCGAATCTCTTCCACATTCTTTATCAACTTGCCTCTCATACTTAACCCTTGTAGCATATTGCATCCTTACTGTTGATGTCCTGTGCTTTGACATTCATTGCACACGTGTTTTCCCCATGCCCTTGTAGTTGTGCTTGCAATCGAGTTTCCTTGCTTGCAACAGAAGAGGATTTGGACAAAAAAATGATTTCTTTTCTTGGAGAGATGTTTTGTGTTTAGAGTATGACGATTTCTTGATGTAGGTTTACTCATCATGCCCTTTTTCTTTTGAGCTTACTTTTGAGAGGTTGAGTGGCTAGCTAAGGGTGAAGGTTTGGAATCTGTCATAAAGCCATGATGTCTATCTCATGATTTGTTGAGGTTCATTGTCTCAAGCATTTTTCTATTTCTATGGATGTCACAATAGAATGCATTAGTGGGGGTGGGTGTATTTCTAATAATAAGGGTTGAGAATGATATAGTTCATAGGATTTTGCAGGATTATGTCACAAGTATCGGTACCGGTCATCAGTACCGGTACATGTTGAATACAGTTCAAGACCTGAGATTCTGAGATCTTATCCAGTGCTCTACATGTACCGATACTAATCTTCAGTATTGGTACACTATGTGTACTGGCATATAGCCATAGATCTTCAAAGGTCTTGCCTGCACCCATTGAGTACTAGTGCTCAAGATGAGTACCGGTACTTGTTGGGATCAGTTTTGTTCTGATGTTTCCAGTATCCTTTAGGTATCGGTACTCTTCATAAATACCGGTACACCTTAAGTACTGGTTACCCATACAGTGAACCAAGTATATTGGTACCACTTGGATATGGGTTGTACAACTGGGAGCTAACAATACCGATACTGGGCTTATGTACGGATACTTGTTGGATATACTTCATAATTACTTGGGTTAGCCTTTATCCCATCATATAGTTGTTATTGGGTTAATTGCATTTTAAACCCAATAATTGATATCAAAGCACCTAGCTCAATTAGTGGCTAACCTAAAATTAGATTCAGTCTGTTTAATGTATAATAATTGAATAACAACTATTTTATACATGTTGTAGTAATTTAGTTGAGACAAAATCCTGGCAAAGTGGGCTCTTTTGTTAAAGCTGATCAACTACACTTGTAATAAGAGCTGAGTGTAGGCAATGATGGAAACTCATACTGGCCCAAAGGAAAGTAGAGTTTACCAAAATTGGCTATACTCTTGTGATAAGATATTTATGTGGTGGTTGTTAGGTTTTGTTATGTGATCATGATATCAGCCCAAAGAAAGGTTAATGGTTGACATGACACTTAATCACCAGCATAATATTATCACACCAAGACACTACTTACTTGGTATCCCTTTATACAAAGATAGAAGTTGTTAAATGAAGTGCTCGGTGCCTTGTGATAGGGATTTTGATTGTCATTCAATTGATTTTACATTCTTTTGTTAATGTGAGCATGATTGTTAATGTCTTTATAAATTGATTATGTTTCGGATTTTACACCTACTGACATTACCTCCACAATTAATTCAATTCTAATGCTTAGTGGCTCTAATTTTAAATCATGGTGAGAGAATTTATTGATAGTTCTTGGAGTCATGGATTTAGATCTTGTTATAAGGGTAGACCCTCCCATCATCAAAGAAACTAGTACTGTTGATCAAAAAAGAGAAAAAGAAAGGTGGGAGATGTCAAATCGCATGCGATGATGATAATAAAAAGAGCCATTCCTGAAGCATTCAAGGATACTATGTTTGAAGCAATAACTATAGTTAAAGAATTCCTTGCTGAAATTGAGAAAAGGTTTGCCAAGAACGAAAAGGCTGAGATTGGTACGCTTTTGACAAACCTTATCTCAATGAGGTATAGGGGTACGGGTAATATCAGAGAGTACATCTTGGAGATGTCTCACTTTGCTTCTAAACTTAAAGCACTTAAACTTGACCTTTCTGAGGACTTGTTAATGCATCTGGTGTTAATCTCTCTTCCACCCTCATTTAACCAGTTCAAGGTAAGCTATAATTGTCAGAAAGAGACTTGGTCACTGAATGAGCTTATCTCGCACTGTGTTCAAGAGGAAGAGAGGCTGAAGCAAGACAAAATAGAAAGTGCTCATATTGCCACTACCTCTAAGGGTAAGGGAAAAGGAAAGAAAAGGACTTAGGAAGCTGCAAGTATAGTTCCTAACAGGAAGTAGCAAACCAAGACTGGAGAATCCTCCAACTCAGGTTGCTTCTTTTGCGGGCTTGAAGGGCATAAAAAGAAGAACTGTACCAACTATCACGCATAGCGTGCAAAGAAAGGTACATTTCTTTGTTTGGTTTGTATAGAAGTTAACTTAGTTTCAGTGCCAAGACGCACTTGGTGGACGGATTCAGGAGCCACAACTCACATCAGTGTATTTTTGCAGGGTTGCCTGAGCTACCGAAAGCCAAGTGATGTCGAAAAGTTCATCTATGTTGGAGATGGAAAGATTGTTGAGGTCCCATAAGACAATTTAGGTTACTTTTGAAGATAGGATTTTATTTGAATTTAGATAAACTTTTGTTGTACCGTCTTTTAGGAGAATTTAATTTCTATTTATGCTTTGGACAAATGTGGCTATACTTGTTCATTTGGAGATGGAAAAGTTAGTTTATATATAAATTCAAGTTTAGTTGGTTTTGGTTTTCGATTTGGTTTTGATAATCTTTACTGTCTTGATATTGTGACTTCTTATAATGAGTCTTCTCTTTTATGTACGCGTGGTGTGAAAAGAAAACTAATAAATGGAAATTCAGTTACTTTATGGCACAAGAGACTGGGTCATATCTCCATAAGGAGAATTGAAAGACTTGTGTCAAATAGTATTTTGGATCCCTTAAATTTCACTGATTTTGATATGTGTGAATTGTGTTAAGGGAAAACAAACCAACAAAAGGAGATTTGAAGCCAATAGGTCTTTAGATGTCTTAGAACTAATTCATGTGGACATTTGTGGGCTATTTCCTACGCTTGCGTGGAATAGTCAACAGTATTTTATCACGTTCATAGATGATTATTCGAGATATGGCTTCATTATCTCATAAATGAAAAGGCACAGTCACCGGACATGTTTAAGAACTATAAAGTCGAAGTTGAAAATCAACTCGACAAAAGGATTAAATCTGTCAAATCTGATCGTGGTGGTGACTACTATGGCAAGTATGACGGATCAAGTGAACAACGTCCAGGACCTTTTGCTAGATACCTGGAGGAATGTGGTATTGTCCCGCAGTACACTATGTAGTGTTCACCCATTATGAATGGCATAGTTGAGAGACGAAACATGACACTTAAGGATATGGTGAGAAGTATGATTAGTCATACTACCTTACTTGAATCTCCCTGGGGAGAAGAACTTAAGACTACAGCTTATATCTTGAATAGAGTACCAACTAAGGTAATTGATAAAACCCCATACGAACTTTGGACTAGTAGGAAACCAAGTCTAAAGCATCTGCATGTTTGGGGTTCAGCTAAGGCTAGGCCTTATAGGCCAAATGAAAAGAAATTGGACTCTAGAATCGTCATTTGTTACTTTATTGGATACTCTGAAAGATCAAGGGGGTACAAGTTTTATGATCCCACGAATAAAGTAGTCTTTGTGTTTGGGAATGCAAAATTCTTTGAGAATGTTGAGCTTGCCACAGAAAATAGGGTGAAAGAATTTGTCTTTAAAGAGGAATATGTTGATATTCTCGTTGGTATTGTTGGAATTGATAAGTAACCAATTTTAAACAATTCCGATGACACCATGGCTGAAGACAACGTTGAGGATACACCTATTCAAGAACAAACTCAAACTTCTCAGGAACTTGTGCCATTAAGGAGATCTACTAGAGAGAAAAGAAGTACAATATCAAGTTATTATATTATATTTCTTCAAGAACATGAGGTTGACATTGGGGTGATGAAAGATGATCCAGTCAACTTCCACCACGCCATGCAAAGTCCAAACTGTCAAAAGTTGATTGATGCGATGAATGGGGAAATTAAGTCAATGAAAGACAATGATGTATGGGATCTTGTCCCATTACCTGAGGGGTTGAAACCCGTTGGTTGCAAATGGATTTTTATAACCCAATGAGATTCGAAAGGTAATGTGGAAAGATATAAGACACGTCTTGTCGCTAAGGGTTTTACTCAAAAGGAGGGCATTGACTATAAAGAGACCTTCTCTCTAGTTTTCTCATAAGACTCTTTTTGCATCATAATGGCATTAGTGACGCATTTTGATCTCGAGTTACACCAGATGGATGTAAAGACTACGTTCCTTAATGGTGACATTGAGGAAATCATTTATATGGTTCAGCCCAAACATTTTGTTACGGGTGATCCACAAGGCATGATGTGCAAACTCAAGAAATCCATTTATGAACTCAAACAAGTCTCAAGACAGTGGTATTTTAAATTTAATCAAGTAATCAGCTCATTTGGTTTTGAGATGAATTTGGCAGATGAATGTATATACCACAAATTCAATGGGAGCAAGTTTATTTTCTTGGTCTTGTAGGTTGATGACGTACTGCTTGCCACTAATGATATGAATCTTTTGATGGATACCAAGAAATTTCTTGCCAAGCATTTTGACATGAAAGATCTTGGAGATGCCTCTTTTGTATTAGGTATTGAGATATATCGAGATCGTTCTTTACATATCATCGGTTTATCACAAAAGAGCTCTATTGAAAAGGTACTTAACAATATGGCATGCAGGACTTCAGACCATTAGATACCCCTGTATCTAAGGGAGACAAATTTAGTCTCACTCAGTGCCCACAAAATGAATTTGAGAAACGGGAAATGCAAATAGTCCCTTATGCATCTACCGTTGGAAGTATTATATATGTCCAGGTCTGTACACAACCAGACTTAGCATACATTTCTGGTATGTTGGGTAGGTACTTGAGCAATCCTGGAGGAGACCATTGGAAAGCAACCAAAAGGGTTTTGAGATATTTACAAAAGACAAAAGATTACGTGCTCAAATTTCGGAGATCAGAGTGGCTTGAAATCATTGGTTACTTTGACTCTGACTTTGCGGGATGCCAAGACAACTAGAAGTCTACTTCATGCTATGTCTCCTTGCTTGCTGGGGGTGTTATTTCTTGGAAGAGTGCAAAACAGTCATTAATTGCCTCTTCTACAATGGCAGTAGAATTCATAGCATGTTACAAGGCATCCAACCATGGGAATTGGCTGTGGAATTGTTACGACCCGGTTCCTGGGTCCCTAAAGGACCCGAGACCAGCTTGCCTCGACTAAACAAAAAACTAGTCGTCTAACAAGAAATAACCAAAAGCAGGAAAATAAAACTACATTCACACATGCAATATAACTAGGTAGAAGAAATGTACAAAGCAGTAAAGAAAATAGAACAACTGTTTCAGTACATACCACAACAACAACAACAATAACAACAAGGGGAAGTGAAAAGGAAACAGAGGTAGCAGAACAATAAGTGTCCATTACTTACTACAACAGTAGAGAAAAAAGAAAGTGCTGAAGAAAGGGTACGGTTGGACTCGCCTGGGCCCAGCACACTTTGCAACCGGAAACTCAGGCTGCTCAACTCCTGGTCCTGAATAGTGTTATGAAAAGACAAAGTCAGCGAACGCTTAGTAGAGTGGTGTTTTTATTATCTAAGTACAAAACAGTTAAAACAACATGTTTAATTCTCATTTCTATTTATCTGTTTTGATATGTTTCCGTTTCACCGGTTTCTGAAAGTATGTAGATATTTCTTGATCTTGCATGTTCCTCGTGGGAACGATCTTGATTGCAGTCTTTTCCGTAGAGTAGAAGGTACACATGGTGCTCTCCTGGCCGGGAGAGTCCCTCGTGGTTGTCCTACACTCAGTCAACCACCCTGAGGTCATTGTCAAGACGTAGCGGTGACTTGGTCAGCGCACGGGTACGCCCACTGGTAGCTACCCCGCTAGCGGTGACTCGGTGAGCGCACGGGTAGCTACCCCGCGTGACACGCGGTGAGTCATTTCCGCTAGCGGGTACGCCTAAAGTACAGCATGGAATAGTATAGGGCCTTGCCCTCTCAGAACAGGGATCTCTCCCCTCAAAACCAAACAGGGGTCTCGCTCCTCCACAGTCTGCCCACCCTCGTCTGACTACCCCAGTTTGCCCAGAGGGCCTAACAAGTCGGTATAGGGTGGCTAGCTGAACCCCAGGCCCCATGGGGTGGCTAGCTCCCTTCCTACACTAGTAGCTCACTTCGGTACCACGTACGCGAGGGTCGACAGGAGTCGGTATAGAGTGGCCAATCCTAACCCCGGGTCTCATCCCAAGGGAGGCTAGCTCTGCTCTACACAAAAAGGGGACAATTGCTCTCCTTGGTACCACCTACTCAAGGGCTAGCACACTTCCCGTCTACATTCTAGATTTCCATCTACCCACAGGAGTTCTACTCCTAATTCCCCATAGGGTTCATGCTCATGTTCACCTCATTTATCCAGATCCAGATCTCATGTTTCATAATTCACTTCTTGTCCATATACAGGCAGCTCTTGTTTTCATAGTTCAATTGTCAATAACATACAACTGGTGGTTTCACAGGCAATTATTCATTAAACACAGGTAGCTCGTATTGTAACAGGAAACTCGTAATTATAATACAGGCATTTGCTATCAATTTATCTTAACCACGCATGCAAGTAAACAGTACAGTACAAACAGGCTCATTCATTTCTCTACCCTAGGGTTCATTCCACATCCTAGAGTTCCATTCGCCTATTTCAACCAAGCACATTCTTATTTAATTGTTAATAACTGAATTGAACTACTCTACCGGGTATCACGGGTGGAATGGGGGCCTGTGCCGCAGATCTCGTTGTCTCCGCGTGCCCCGAGCATGCCACCGGCTGGTAACCTGTACTAGCGACCAATGTACATTAGACAGGCTCAAAATAGTAGGTACCCAACATGAATGCGTAAAGGAACTTGAGTAGAAAACAACGATACTTCGTTTGCGGAAATCCGATTCCATTTGGGCCTGAAACATGCCAAAAATGTGGTTTCTGATCAAAATCAGACGTCTGGGACTAATCTTAGACGTCTTAAAAGACATCAAAACTCACCTTATGTCTCTTGCGGTTGATCAGACGTCCAGACCTTCTCTATGATCGTCTGAAGACAGTTTTAGACGTCGGATAATGTCTTCGGTCGTCTGGAAGCACCTCCGGACATCTGGTGATGTGATCAGACGTCCAAAAATGCGTGGAAAAGTGTCTCGCGTGCCTTCCCAAAGCTGCACCTGCGCACGCAAACGCAGGCGCTGTCAGTCGACAACGCCTCCTGTGTTGAGATCTTCTGCATGGGAGAAATCAGCGTAGGAACGTACGTACCTCGCGCGATACGTGCTCTTAGATGTTTGACCTTAGCTCCGAACGTCCAGGTCCCACGCCAGTTGTCTGGATGTCACACCAGATTTCTGATACTGGAAAGCTTCCAGTACTAAAACCTACTCACAGCTTGCTCTGCTCGCGCTTCGGCCTGCGGCGGTAGCTCCAGCCGCTGCAAGAGCTTGGACAGCTCCTTACCGATGTCCTCCACGCGCGCATGCACTTGCAGCCGGCCATGCAAGCTCCGCCGGGCTCCCGAAGGACCTCTGACCTTCCATGCTCTCCTCCTTCCTCTCCCTTGCTCGCCCTCCACTCACCTCTCTCGTCTGCCCTCGCCATTGCCGCACTAGAGATCTGAAGGTGGTGTGAGGAGAGGAGGAAGGGAAAGAGGGGTATAAATTGGAGTGTGTATGGTTTAGGGTTAGGGGGAAATGAGGAAGAGAGAGAGAGAGAGGAACGACCTCTGCATGCGGACGCAAAGCGCAGTACGAAAATTTCACTTTTAGACGTCTGGGAACGAGTTCAGACGTCTGACTAAAACTCCAGACGTCTTAAATGGCTAAAAGTGTAACAGGACATTATAGGAATTTTGTCACGCGGCTGCTTGTGGTTGATGGCAACGAAAGGCCATTAAAGTTATTTTGTGATAATAAATCCACAATTCTTTATTCCAATAACAACAGGAGCGCTTTCAATTCAAAGTATATAGAGATCAAGTTCTTGGTTGTTAAGGAAAGTGTATAGAGTGGACTTTTGTCTATAGAGCACATTGGTACATACTCAATGGTAGCGGATCCGCTTACTAAGGGGCTGTCACCCAAGATGTTCCTTAAACATACAACTCATAAGGGTGCAATGTCAATTGATGAGATTTTGTTTTAAGTGGGTGTTTGTAATCCTTGTTGCATTATTGTAATAGACATTTTAGTTTTCAGTTCATGACATTGTACAGTTTCTTGTAAACTTTATATAGTTTCTGCAGAATTAATAAATCTTTTAGATGTTATGTTCACTCTGTCTTTGGTTTTGATTATGATTTGATCTTGCTAAAGTGGACCAGTTGGGAATACACACGTTGTGATCACATCACGTGAAATTCCCATGCTACACATTGGTGTTGTTCCTTTGAGGATCATCAGTTTAATTCATTTTATTACTCGAAATTTGAAAAATACTCCGAGGTCGAACTCAGGGAGCAAACTTGATCTTAGAAGCAAAAAGATCACAATTCGCAATACTGAAATGTTTTACAAAAAGAATTGTAGAGAATAAAAGTAGAATTTGTCTTTAGCTTTTTTTTTTCTTCTTTTCTCTCCTTCTTTGCTCTATCTCTCTTTTCTTGTCTGTGTTCAAACGTCTGATTCTAGGAATCAGATGCCTTAAGTAGCATTTGCTACAGTGCACGTCTCCTTCTTCTTCTTCCTTCTCTTTGGCTGCTGCTGCTGCTATTGCTTCTTCTCCTTGGCTTCTTCTTCTCTTCCCTGCTTGGCCTTCCTCTTTGTGACAGCTTCCTTCTTCTTCTCTTCTTCTTTGGCTCTTTCTTCCTCTTCAGCTCCTGCTCCTACCTTCTTTTTCTTCCTTTCCTTCTTCTTCTTCTTCAGCTCCTACTCCTGCGGCTAAGTCCTAAGCCTCTACCTCTTCTTCTTCTTCCGCTTCCTCTTCTTTTCTTCTTCTTCCCTGCACAGGCACATTTAGGCAAAAACCTACCCCTACCCTCCCTGCGTCTCTCTCTCTCTCTCCATTTCTCTCTCAGGTCACCGCTCTCCCAAAGCCAGACGGGTTACTGGGTCGGGTATACGTGCCCAGGCCCAGGCCCACCGACGTGCGGTGGTGGGCGAGGTGTGCTAAGTTTAGGTAAACGGGTCGGGTGCCAGATCTGCGGGGGTAGGTTGCGAATGAGGCGTGAGGGCAAAGGACCTCACCCCTGTGTTACTTGAGGCGATTAGAAGAAAACACAAAAACAACTTATATTGCACTGGCAGCTCGAAACTTACCGAGGTGGGGCTAGACATCCCACCTTCCTATCGCGCGCCTGGCAGCAGATAGCGCAAGCGATTGTAGCGATAGTTAAGGGCTTTGAGGCCAATTAGTTGCCTGAAGCTGTGCTCGGACGTATTCCGCGCGACTTGGGCTCGTGACCTGGGGCTGGGGAGAACTGGAGCTGCTTGCGAGCTTGCTCCAGGCTTGGCGTTAATGGCGGCGAAGGCTCGGGTCCTGAAATCGCGAATACGGCCTTGCGGCCTTGTCAGAACTCTCGGCAGGCTTCGCCAGAGCACGGTGAAGGTGGCTCGGGGGTCAGCATGGTGTGAAGACACCCGTGTGAGTGTGCCTAGGGCACACTGTGTGCGTGCAGGAGGGTTTGTTCGGGGGAAGTTTAGGGAGGTTATGGTGGTCGATGGCTGGGCGGAAGGTGATCAGTGGATTGTGGCGGAGGTGGTGAGGTATCTGGCGAGGTGTGTGGAGGTGTGGAGCGGTGGAGGCACCTTGCCGGTGGGTGGTCAGAGATGGAGAAGATGGCGGTGGTCAGTGGCTATGAGGGGTCGAAAGTTGAAATAGAAAGAGGGGAAATGAGGAGGGGAGTAAAGGTAACTTATCTGGCAGGTTAGGAGTGAATGGGGGAGGCGGAGATGGCGAGCAGCTGGTACTGCCATCACCGGAGACGAAGGCACCAGGGGGAGGAGACGGCGACGAGGAAGAGGGGTTGGAGTGCGCCCGCTGGTATGGCACGGCGTGGCAGAGGACGGCGGAGGTAGCTCTGCCACTGGTACTGTGGCAAAGCGACGAGAAAGTGGAGGAGGATTCGTCGGAAGCTTTGGCAGTTGGCCAGAGTTTGGAGGAGACAAATTGGAGGGGGGATCTCTGGCCAAACTGAGCTTGAAGGATGCAGCGTGATGAGCCGCTCCTTAAATAGGCAAGGGCTGGCTGGGAGGCGCGCGAGGGCGGCTGGAAAGTCACGCTGGAGGTATGGTAGACCGGAGACCCATACCTCTCGCGCATTCGCACGAGAGGTATGGCGAGCTTGAGGGCATGGGGAGTAGCCCATGCAGTAGGGGGCTCTGCAGGGTGCTCCCCTTTCTAGTCTGGGGCTGGCTCCCCATGCAGATTAGGCGCTATCCTCCACGCAAAGTCGCGGGAGGTATTGTCTTCTGCTACGAGTGGCAGAGGGACCGAAGTGAAGAAAATGACGAGGAAGTTGAGGGTGTGAACGCAAAGGTTTCAAAAAGTTGAGGGTCAGAAAGTAATTTTGAGGACCAAATTGCAAAGTGGGTCAAGACGACCTTTCCTTACGTCCAAATTTTGGTATCAACCTAATTTGGACCTAAGGAATCCAATGGTGAAGTTGGATTTTAAGTTTGACCACGTTTGACTGGGAATTTTACACAAAAAATCAAATTAGGTCAGAAATTGGGTGTGGACCTCAATCTAGGTCAAAACAGGTTCCAAAGGTCAAATTGAAGGTTCTAAACCCTAGGGGATATTTTTCCATGAATTTTAGAGGGTTTAGTTGATTGTTATCTTGCATGAAACTTCATGAATTAAAGTAGGTTTGTTTTAGGGTTATAGAATGTCATTTAATTCGCAGATTTTGTCATAACCCTTTTCTGACCAAACCATCCAACATTTTCTCTTATTAGGTTCACTTGACCTATGTCTAGACCTTTAGAAATCCCGTTCATGCACTGTAATGGTAAAATTACAATTTTACCCCTTGTATCATGTTTTATTCTCAGATTAACAATTCCCTTACTTAGGCCTTCCCTTAGGTTATGTAGGAGCTTTTGTTCATTTTATTAGGTTAAAATGTGCTAGTTAGGGTTCATGATGAGGTTTTTATCATACCCTCATGCCTAGCTTTTACTAGTCCCTTTGCAAAATTTTAAGGTTTTAACTTTTGTTCTAGACCATTAGTTCCTTTCACCAATTTTGATAGGTGCTTTTTCTTCTCTTTTCTCTTTGATTAGGTCAGAAAGCCAACAATAGGCCTAAAGGTACTCTAGTACCAACCAAGATCCAAACCTGTCTAGCTTTAGCTTCAGTCCTTAGCAAAGGTTTTTAAGGCCTGCAGGAACTACCCTACAGTTTAGTGGACTCCGTGGTTGAAGCACCCGTGCTTGAGACATTTTTAGCATTGGTTTAGTTTGCAGTGTGTTTTGTAAGAGAGAGACGGAGAGTTTATTTGTTTGGAGAGTTTTCTCTCTCTTTTCTTTTTAATTCTAGCTTAGGATTGGCTTCACAACACGGTCTATATCGGATTCCTTGTCCCCATCATCAATCCTCAAAGGTCCCTGGCAATCGATGCTTCGAGATAACACCGCCCATGGAAACCCCCAGAACCTTGGTTTTTGAGATTTCGAGATAATCCTGCCCATGGCGTTTCGTGGCCAAATTCAGACCCTGGTAATTGATATTTCATGATAATGCAATGCATGGTATCTAAACCAGCAGAGTGTTTACATACCCCCAGCAGGATATGTAAATATCCTAAGAGACAGGCACTCAGGAGACGATCTCTTGTTACGCATCTTCGAGGGGAATTTCTCACCTCTCCGCGTCAGGAACTCGTCCAAATCAACTTGTGTTGATCGGTCGCTCCTAATCTAGATGACATTTTCAGAACATTAGAAAAATTTCTTCGTGATTTTGTTAGTTATGCTCGCTGAACCAGACTGTATGTGATTTGGGGTGCTTAGGTTAACGAGTCCAGTAAACCGAAGGTCAGTTAACGAGGCCGAATACTCCCTAAGCCTTAGACCTAATACTTAACCTTTTCATTTTCCTCAACCTCTTGAGGAATATCTAGATCTTAATGGGTACTACGAGTCTAGTAAAAAATGCCTAAGGTTAGCATTCTTACTAATCTTTTTGTGTTTCTTTAGCACTTTCTCTTTACTTTTCTTTTAATGTGGACAGGAACTTTAGTTAATTCCTTAATTTCTTACTAATGACTATCTCATTCTTTTTCATTTTGTGCTCCTTTTTAGCATTTTGCTCTTTTCCTCCTTTTGTAAAGCTCAAAAAATTTCTTCCCTCCCATTTTTTTGTTCTTTTTAATTTTTTTGATGTTTTTGATATATGTGATTTTTCTTTTGTTGAAACATTTTCTTGTTATGAGTTTTCATTGCACTTTCATGCCCCCCATGCGTAAGATTTGCAATGTTCTCATTGTAAATTAGGTGGATTTTTATTTAGCTGGCTCATACATTAGGATAGGTGTTGGGTGAGTGGATGGGTTGAGGTGACTGTTGCAGATGATTTCTAATCTCAGGTACGAGTACCTGAGGTGGAGTCGGCTATCCTAAAGGATGAACTTAAACTGCAAAGAAATGTTAGAAAAGGTTTCGGGTTTTCAAAAGAATGACGGGTTGCCTCCCGTTAAGCGCTGAGTTTTGCACCATCGGCTGGGCGCAATGAGCTCAGGGAGAATGGAGGATAAATGATGACTTGCCAAATCTATATTGGTCACGTCAATGAACGGTTTGAATCTCTGACCGTTCACGACGAAAGGTTCGGAATCGTGGCTGAGTGGACTGATCTCGACGGCTCCATTTCCAAAGATCTGTCGGACAAGATATGGTCCGATCCACTTGGATCGCAGTTTTCCACGGAATACTTTTAGTCGGGCATCGAAGAGTAGGACCTTCTTACCAAGGTGAAAGATTTTTCTAGAAATATGCTTGTCATGAAAGGCTTTAACCTGCTCTTTGTAGATTCGCAAGTTTTCATACGCATCGAGGCGTAATGCATCAATCTTGCTTATTTGAAGCTTTCTGTGGGTTTCAGCCTTAGAAAGATCTAGGTTGCAGTTCCGTACTGCCCAATAGGCTTTATGCTGCTGTTCGACGGGAAGGTGACACGCCTTCCCGTACACCAGTCTAAAAGGAGACATGCCTAATTGGGTCTTGTGGGCGATCGTAATAGGCCCACAATGCTTCTGGAAGTCGGGATGACTAGTCCTTCCTGTCAGGTCGAACAATAACCTGAAGGATTTTCTTGATCTCCCGATTTGATAGCTCAGCTAGACCATTAGTCTGGGGGTGGTAAGGAGTAGAGATTCGGTGTGACACCCCGTATTTGGTCATCAGTGACCTGAACTGAGCATTGGTGAAATGGGTCCCTCCATCAGAAATGATCGCTCAAGGAATCCTGAACCGTGAGAAGATATTCTGATGAATGAATTTGATAACGATCATATGATCACTGGTTCGGGTTGGAATGGCTTCGATCCATTTGGACACGTAGTCAACAACGAGTAAAATGTACTCGAAGTCGTTCGAAATAGGGAAGGGGCCCATAAAATCAATCTCCCAAATATCAAAAATCTCGCATACGAGAATCTGCTGTAAAGGCATCATGTCGTGATGGTTCATGTTTCCCAAAGTTTGGCAACGACTGCATGCCTTACAGTGATTGTATGCGTCCTTGAAGATAGTGGGCCAGTAAAAGCCACACTAGAGGATTTTCGATGTGGTTTTATGCCGAGAAAAATGGCCACCGCATACCTGGTCATGGCAGAAAGAGCATATGTCATTGATTTCGACTTCCGGGTCACATCGCTGGATAATTTGGTCAGTACCTATGTGGAATAAGTATAGGTCTTCCCAAATGTAATACTTGGCATTGGAGCGTAATTTGTCTTTTTTGGCCTTCATCCAATCAGACGGGATCTGATGTGATGCCAAATAGTTTACTATATCAGCAAACCATGGAAGCCTTATACCAATAGTCAAGAGGTGCTCATCAGGAAAATGCTCCATGATGGGTCCAGAAGGGTCGATGATCTTTGAAGAAAGGCGGGACAGGTGGTCAGCTACTCATTGCACAGCAAAAATACACCAGTAAATATGCCATCTTGTGTTATTTCCTAGCTCTGCCATTGCATCTTATGTAGATATAGTTGCATTTGTAAAGAGACACATGCATGCATTTTTAAAGAGGGGAGGAGAGTATGAATAATTGGTCATCTATTAATTAACATCTTCATCAAGTGCTGCATTGCAATTTCACCATTTTCATTTCTTTATTTGCTTTGAATTCTTCTCTCCCGCAACTGCAGGAGATGGGGCATGCGCGCCTCTTTGCGCCACTCCTCTGCTAGCAGCATGGCTGGATGTGCGATGCCAGTAGCATGGCCATGGCATGCTTCCTCGTCTATATATTGCTTTGCTCTCTCCCTTGTGAGAGGAGGCCCCCATTCACACTCACACATGCAGACACTTTCCTCCACCGTCAGGCCAACCTCCTCCCCTTTCCCTCTCCATACACAGTAGCTCTTCTCGCTGAGAAGGGACACACTGTGGGCAGGAGAAAACCCACACAGGTCCCACAACCACCACTGTGAGTTCCACCACCGCCCAGCTCTTGCGTGAGTAGGTGGGCGTGGTGGGTTGACCTTTCGCTTTCACTGCTGATCACTGTCTCCGCCATTGCTAGAGCTTCAAGGTCAGAAGCTCCAGTAGTGCACAAGTCAGCCTGCAGCAGCTGCCGGCCACCGCACGCATGCTAGTAAGCCTCCGCAGCTCCTCTCCGCACACGCAGGCGCTTCCTAGATCGCCCGTGCACGCGAAACCAGCGGCTACCGGTTGGCAAACCGCGCGCGCACTGTAGTGTGTGGTCTGCGCGACACTGTAGCCACCGGCTCGCTTCTCACTTAGCCGGTGGCTTTGGCACTCTCTCTCTTCTGTGTCACCTGCTCCAGCCCGCTCCCGCCTGCAGCGCTGTGCGCTGCACTACACTCTCTCGCGCCCGCCTGTGCATGAAGACAGCGCAGGCGCTCCCGACTGCGTGCCCGCACACAGCCCTTGTGCGCCTGCGTTTTCCCTTGCGCCTGCACACGTCCTGCTCTCCAGACGGTGCTCTAACCCGCCAGACGGCTTAACTTCTCTCTCTCTCTCACTTCTCCAGCATACACACACACACTCGTACCCACACACACACACACTTGTACACTCACACCTACATATATATATATATATATATATATGTACACACCTACACATATATAGTTATAGATCTATCTATCTATATATACATATATATATATATATATATATATATATATATATATATATATATATATATATATATATATATATATATATATATATATATATATATATATATATATATACACATCCACCTACCCGTATCCATATATACACTTTACCACCCATATGCCCGTGCACTAGTCACTCCACCGTGCATCATATTGTCAGAATATCTGCACCAGTTGCTGATATTCTCCGATATCGGCGCAAAGCAAGCACCTCCGCACATACTCCCACACATCCACCCCTCACTCCATGCAGCACTCCATCTTGTTGGTTGTGTCTTACTAGACGTGGACCAACTTGACACTGTGTTATACTTCATTTCCACTTCCACCTCCAACCCTATATATAATATATACGTGTATATATATATATATTGGCACTGTGTCTATTATATATCTATACATATATTAAGCTAAGTATTCCTTTCTTTGCCAGCAACCTACCTTGTTTTTATTTATCTTTTCTTTCCTGCTATTAAAAAGATAAAAAAAAAGTAAAAGAGAAAAGATAATTTTTGTCTTACAAGTACTTGGTCTTGCGAATAACAGGAACAGTTTTTGGAAATCCTAAGTTCGCTACAAGCCAAGAACCATTTGGCTCAAAGCCAAGAACTTGATTTTGAGAGTGTACCTCAAGGATAATATTATCAACAAAAAAAAATCTTAAATAGAAAAACCAAAAACATACTAAACACAAGGAAGAGATACGTTTTAGGAAAGGCCTAGAAACTCCTTCACCTTTAATTCCCGCCTCCCTACAATCGACCTTGGGCCTAAAAGTGACCAAGATAAAATGAAGTAGGCCAGGTTAAAAAATTTTTTTGTGAAAGTTGGTTAGACTCGATTTAGGTTAACCCGCTATAATAACTTCAACGATAATTTCACCATATTAACACATCTTATTCGAGTTCTACCACGCTTTTTCTGGTGCCGTTGCCGGGGAGGTACGCATTGAGGTAAGTTTCTACTCAATTTCTTTGATTTTCTCTTCTCACACCCTTCTCTTCATGGGTGTTTTGTTTGCTTATGTGCAAGTAAACCAGTTGCAAGGAGGAGGCAAGCAGAGGAAGTTGGAGACGTGGGCAGATCCAAGGTGGGAGCGAGAGCGTAAAGTCGTCGGCGCCGCACTAGAGCTTCGCCCACATTGCTGAAGAGGTAAGTGTCTCTCTCCTAGCAACTAAGGTTAACTTGTCACCTTAAAAAAAAAGAAACTTAAAAACACTTATTAGGAATTTCTTGGGGCAAGTGGATTAAAAAATCATTTGATTGATTGTTTGCTATCACCCCCACCGTCCCTTGATTTCCCGCCAAACTTCGCATAGCGAAAAACCAAGAATCTTGATTCTTGGATCTTTTGTCATGTGAAGTGTTCTTTGAGGCAAGTTTAAATACATTGATTGCCATCCCTCCTTACCTCATTTATTCACAATTCGGGATCACATTTTTGGTGGGGAGACTTGGAATTGAGTTGATTCCAACCCCACCACGACCTTTCATATGCCTTAGATTTGATCCAGAATATTTCAACCCCAAAATTTTAATTTTCTTTACATTATCTTGTGATTGAGCCTTGTGTGTGGAATATCATTTTTGGAGATTGGGAGCACTTGAATTGAAGTGCTTTGGCTCCCTTTCACATTGCCTTAAAATAGACTCTTGCATCCACACATAGAAATTTCCATCTAGAGAGGCCTATTGCATTTTTAACATGCATTAACTAATTCACATTGAAGAAGGGTTTGTTGGGCATAGAAGAACTTGTGTTTTATCAAAACCCAGAGATTGGTTGAATTGGTAACTCAATGAAATCTTGAAATCCATACTACTTAAGGCTGAAATTCTAAAAACCATTCACCATCTAAAACTCCAATTCGGGGAGATTTCCCCATTGCATGCTTGGTTTACACACTTTTTAAAATCAACGCACTTGGGCATTACCCATATACAATGCCCTTCACATTCCAGGAGCACTTGATCCTAAGCCTCTAAATAAAACTGGTAGCAACTTGACCCTTATTAAGGATTGGAGGTCTAACTACCTGCTTGTAGCGCCTACATGCTGGTGCAGGTTCTCGCGTGCTATCAGGTGTCTAAGACTGGGGCAAACGGCCTTTCAATCTGGCCCGGTGGTTCCGCGATGCTCTCATTTGGTTCCGTAGGTTGTGATAGTAGGTAACTTAGATCTTTAGGTCTAAGGGCACATTGTAGAGGTCAGGACATTGATTGCTTTGACTTGTTATCAAGTGTACCCTTGCGGCGCCATTTCTCTCATCCCCGTTTCCCTTCTTATCTCCCCAATTCTTTCTGCGGTAGTGCATGTTTGGGAGGAGGTCACAAAACCCTGAATTGTTTGAATTGTCTGATAATTCTAGAAGGATAAAAATCGATTCGTCATCCTCCTCCACAAACATGGATGCATGCCCACCCCCAAATCCCAAGGGAGGAAACCGCCCCCTCAAATCCGACCAGGTGGTGGTGGAGTCGTAGACCCCATAACCCACCTCCAAGCCTAAATGGAAATGTATAATAAGCAGATTGAAGCCATTAGGGAAACCTTGGAGGAAATGCAGAACCCCCTCGAATAGTAGGAACCTAAGTCTTTTAGCTCTTATCAAAATCCCACTGCTACAGAGACCATAGGACAAATTCGGATCCCCATGGTTGGGGACGACTTTGAATTGAAACCCAACATAATTGGCCTGATAAACTTTCACTTCCATGGTCTTGCAAGTGAAGATGCTTTTCTCCATTTGGAAGACCTAACTCGATTGGATGAAACGGTTAAACGAAGAAACATTGGGTTATCAATTATCCTCGTGAAATGTTCTCATTTTTGTTGCGGGATAAAGCGTTGCAATGGTTACGCACCCTTAGGAGAACCATCCATTCTTTGGAAGAGATGCGAACAGCATTTCTCAAGAAATTCCTCCTAATCAGGCGAACTAATGCGCCTCGCCGTGCTCTAACTTCCTTCACGCAACAAAACAGCGAGCAATTTGATGAGGCTTGGGAGAGGTATAATGACTTCCTCCGGAAGTGTTCGCACCACAGTCAGCCTAGGTGGCATATAGCCCTGATTTTCTATTATGGGCTAAATGAGACTTTGAAGCAGATTGTAGACGCTTCCTGCAGAGGGAATTTCATGAATAAAGACGAGAATGAAGCATTCGAATTATTTGAAAACATGAGTGAAAATTCAATGAACATTGCCTCCATTGTTGCCTTTAATCGTACCTGGCTGCCCCGTAATGTTCACGAAGTTGACACGGGACCCTCCCATTCATCCACAGATCTTAATCTTATCGCACAAAAACTGGATGAAGTCTCCGTCGTGCACAAGAAGCTGGACGAGCTTCTGGCCAATACCGCCCGTTCTATGGTAAACACCTCCACCTCACCACTTCATCACAATCCTAATCTTTCTAATGCCAGGCTTATTCCCAAAAACCCCATAAGACCATCCTTACCGAGTGTTGCACCGAGCGATTCGATAAGTCATGTGGATCTGGCTTCTGCAAGCCAGTATTTTAACACGGAAGACTAAGCCTTCGTGTGCTCGGATGCATATTTACATGCGGACTCGTCTTCTGGCTTAGAAGACGCTTGCGCCCTGGGGAACAACCCGTTCTCTGCCACTTACAACCTAGGGTGGTGAAATTATCCTAGCTTCTCATGGTCCAGTAACCTGCAACGCCAAAACCCTGCGGGTGGGCCAATGCGACCGTCCGCACCTGTCATCCCAAGGACCCAATCTAATCCTGTGGCAAATCCGCCATTGGGTCCTTGCTTACTGCAAACAGAACACGCATCAAGTCCTCTTGATAAACTGATGTGAATGGTGACGGAAATGTCTAAGCGCCATGAAGAGAATATGACCTCTCTTCAGCAGCAATTGGCACAGCAGAATGCAGAGATCAGTCAACTACGCATGGCGACTCGATCTCAAGGCACTCTTCCAGCCCAACCTATTCCCAACCCGTGAAATTTTGTACCTCGTGGTCCTCAATCACAGGTACGACCTTCTCAGGGGCAGGTTCATCAGATTCTGCAAGCATCGAGCATTCCTCCGGGATTCCAAGCTAATCCCACAGCAGCACCTCGCCCTTATGTCCCTACTGCGATCCCTCCTCCTCCTTATGATCCCACTGGACCCGCGACGTCCAATGCGATTACTTCGAGGAGTGGTAAGCAAACCATCGATTCGCCTCAACCTGATCTTGGCCCATCTTTTTCATCGTCCTCTCATTCGGGATGCGCATTGCATTCTCGTGAGGACGATATACCCAAACTAGTGCCAAAATCAGTCCCATTCCCTGAGGCTCTACTGAGGGAGCCAAAAGGTAAGAAAAAGGATATTCAGGTCTTTGATAACCTGTGTATTTATTTAGGGATGTTGAAATCAAGGTACTCCTGTTGGAGGCTATCGACCACATACCAACTGTCGCCCGATTTTTCAAAGACTGCACTACACCCAGGCGACAGTCAAAGAAAACAAAGAGTCCGGTGGTTCTCTCGCCTCATGCGAGTTGTGCTATACTGTCAAATCTACCACCGAAGTAGAAAGATCCGGGCACACCACTGATTTCTTGTAGCATCCAAGGCTGCTATTTTAACTGTGCTCTGCTTGATCTAGGATCTTCCATCAATCTTATACCAACCATCATGCTCGAGAAATTTACCTTAGGAAATCTGAAACCCACCCCTGTCACGTTACAGTTGGCAGATCGTTCTGTCAAAATACCGAAGGGTGTGGTGGAAGACGTGGTGGTTAGGGTCAACAGTCTCTATTTTCCTGTTGACTTTCTTGTTTTGGATATGGAGGTTCCTAGCTCACTTTCTGATTGTCCGATCATCCTTGGTCAACCTTTCTTGGCCATAGCCCGTGCCCATATCGACTGCGAGTTGGGCTATATTGAGATTGCCATTGGCTCTGAGAGGCTCAAGTTAAACATCTTCATGGCAGCCAAGAACTTTGATTGCGATTGCATCGAGGATGACACATCTGACGAGGACATGGCCGTCTGCGCATGTATTGGCCTAATAGGGACCTATTCTGACTGCTGTAGATTGCCTTTGAACACAGACCATTTCCTGACCGACACATATTGTGACGTTCTCCCATCCCTCCCTTTACCCGTACCTTCTCCTGACCAGACTTCTGACGAGGTTTTCTCCGGTTCCCATACCTCGTGGTCTAAGTCATATTCGGGCTACTTACCGCCGGTCCACACTCTTGAAGATCGGATTTCCCTTTCTTTCCCACCAAATCAGGCAGAATTGCAACTCCACACTGGGACCTTGAGCCCACATACTGCTCACTGGGGCTATCCCTTTTTGGATCCATCAATCCAAGATTCCCCTCTTCTTGGCCAATCTGAGGGCCAACTTCTTCCTCCTACCTTGTTTTCTTCTGATCTGCTTGGGACACTCTCATCCCAAGAAATGCCAGATCTTTCACCATCCTCTCCTAAGCTGAAAGAGCTGCCTGATACACTTAAGTATGTTTTCTTCGGACCAAATGAAACGCTCCCCGTAATCATTAGTTCAAAATTGACCGGGGAGCAAGAGTGCAAACTAACAAAGGTCCTTACGGAACACAAGGTAGCCATTGGATGGTCCTTATCGGACTTAACTGGCATTAGCCCCTCTTACTGCACTCATCGTATATATACGGAGGAGGAGGCTCGGCCTTCCCGCGAGATGCAGCGACGTCTCAATCCTAACATGCGGGAGGTCGTTAAAAAGGAAATTATTAAGTGGCTGGATGCGGGTATAGTCTACCCGATCAGCGATAGCCCCTGGGGCAGCCCGATCCATGTCGTGCCCAAAAAGGCAGGACTCACCATTCGTGTCAATGACAAGGATGAATCCATCCCTACACGCACTCCTACATCTTGGAGAGTGTGTGTAGACTATAGGAAACTGAATGTTGCAACTAAGAAAGATCACTTTCCGCTACCTTTTATTGACCAAATCCTGAAGCGGTTAGCGGGAAATAAATTTTTCTGTTTCCTGGATGGATTCTATGGATATAACCAGGTGTCAATTGATCCCCGGGACCAAGAGAAAATCACCTTTACTTGCCCCTTCGGTACCTTCGCATTTAGAAGGATGCCTTTCAGACTTTGTAACGCACCAGCAACTTTTCAGAGATGTATGCTGGCGATATTCCATGACATGGTGGGTGACTTTCTTGAGGTCTTCATGGATGACTTTTAGATCTTTGGACCCTCTTTTGATGACTATCTTGCCAACCTGACCCGTATCCCTCGGAGATGTATTGATGTGAACCTCGTGCTTTCCTGGGAAAAAAGTCATTTTATGGTCCACGAGGGAATTGTTCTCGGGCATATCATCTTCGATAAGGGTATTGAGGTTGACAGAGCCAAGCTTGATGTAATTGCTGATTTACCTGTGCCTAGCTCTGTCCGACAAATTTGCTCCTTCTTGGGACATGTCGATTTCCATAGGAGATTCATCAAAGACTTCTTCAAGATTTCTAGACCTTTAACTCATCTCCTATCGACTGAGGTACCATTTGATATGGGCCCCGACTGCATACGAGCATTCACGCAACTGCGTGATGCTGTTACCAAGGCCCCTGTTCTCCAACCACTTGACTGGTCCCTCAACTTTGAACTCATGTATGATGCTTCCGACCTTGCAGTCGGAGCCATCCTGGGACAAAGACGCGATAGACACCCCTTCGTGGTGTACTACGCCAATAAGACGTTGGACGAGGCCCAGCGTAATTATACAACCACTGAGAAAGAACTACTGGCGGTCGTCTTTGGGCTGGAGAAATTCTGCTCTTACCTTCTGGGCTCGCATGTTATTGTATTCGCTGACCATGCAGTCATTCGCCTTCTCATGCATAAGAAGGATGCCAAGCCTAGACTGATTCGTTGGATCCTTCTGCTCCAAGAATTTGACATTGATATCCGCGATAAGGTCGGAGCCCAGAATGTTGTTGCTGATCATCTCTCGAGATTGGACCTTGACCACATTGGACTTACCATGCTGATCAATGAGGTTTTTCCCAATGAGCACCTATTGGCAATTAATGTAGCAAGTGGACCTTAGTATGCCGACATTTCCAATTACCTTGCTTCTGGTTCCCTTCCACGTGGCTGGCTTAAAACCCAGTGCGAGCGTCTCATTGCAGAAGCAAAGTATTATTTCTGGGATAATCCACTACTTTTTCGAATAGGTGCTGACCAGATCATCCGTCGCTGTATTCCTGACAGCGAATTCCCCAGTGTGCTATCCTTCTGCCACGATCAGACCTGCGGAGGCCATTTCTTTGGGAGGAAAATTGCAGCCAAGGTGTTGTAGTGCGGTTTCTTTTGGCCCTCCCTTCACCAGGATGCACACAATTATGCCAAACTTTGCACTAGGTGCCAGTCGTTAGGGTCAATGTCACGTCGTGACATGATGCCCTTGCAACCCATCCTAGCTGCCGAAATCTTTGACATTTGGGGAATCGATTTCATGAGTCCCTTTCCTCCCTCCAATGGCTTCAAGTACATCCTCGTTGCTGTTGATTATGTTTCCAAATGGATCGAGGCTACTCCCACGTGCCATGCTGACTATGTCATATCTACTCGATTTGTCAAAGACCACATTTTTGCATGCTTTGGGATCCCTCGAGCCCTTATCTCGGATGGAGGAAGTCATTTTACCCATACTTTCTTTCGGGCACTTCAGAGGAAATATGGAGTCCACCATCGTATCGCATCTCCGTATCATCCTCAGACGAACGGCCAGGCTAAGGTGTCGAACCGGCAAATCAAGCAAATTCTTTAGAAAATGGTTCGGCCTAACCGTAAGGATTGGTCTGACAAGCTGATTGACGCACTTTGGGCGTATCGGACCGCCTTCAAGGCTCCCCTAGGTATGTCTCCTTATAGAATCATTTACAGGAAGCCTTGCAATTTCCCGTGGAGCTGGAGCACCGTGCTTATTGGGCGGTTCACCAATGTAACCTCGATCCAGACCTGTGTGGTCAAGAAAGGAAACTCCAACTCCAAGAGCTGGAAGAGCTCCGTTGTGAAGCCTATGATTCTACCTTAACTTTCAAGCAACGCACTAAGGTTTTTCACGACAACTGAATTCGGTGGAAGGAATTTGAGCTATCTCAGCAAGTTTGGCTTTACATTGCCCGGCTCAAATTCTTTCTAGGGAAATTGAAGTCCAAATGGACTTGTCCCTTCTTGGTCTCGAGACCATTTTCCAACAAGGTCGTTGAAATTGAAGATCCCAAATTTGAGCATAAATTTACGGTCAATGGGTAGCATTTGAAACCCTATCTTACTCATGAACTTGCCCCCGTTGGTGAAACTGTTGCCCTGCAAGAGAGTAACTAATTTCGTGCCTCATTCTGAGTCCAGTTGGGGACGTTAAATTTAGCACTCGTTGGAAGGCACCCCAGCAATACTCCTTCACTGTCACGTACACACTTCCATGTCACTTCACTTCGCACCTTTTCACTTCACCACCCACCATCCACCCACCCTACCACCCTGCTACATACCTTGCACGTCAGCTCTCGTTCCTCGATCTTTGGACCTTTCTCTACCCTGCATGCATATTTGGACATAGCTTCGTTTGGCATTAGGGGGTGGATAGGCATCCATAGGATCTGGGTATTATATGGTATCATGCAGCTTCCACATATATATCAATCTATAAATGTGTACATAAAAAAAAGGTGTGTTTCGTAATGATCTGAAGGCTGAAACAAAAATACAATAAGTGTTTATGGATATTCAACCGCTGTTTTGAAGACTTTCCAGGCCAAAGAAGCTTGAAATGCTCAGGTTCGGCTTAATTCACTTGAGCATTGATAAGATAAGATCGGAATCTCTCCTAACTAAGGACGTATTCTTGTACCTGAGGCACCAGTATAGGATTGGTTGGCTTGCCTCTACTTGAGAGCCTAGGTAATCTTGGTTCACACTACACATATCAAGAAGGACCAGGTGAACATAAGACCCAACCCTAGTGTTCATTAGGGAAGCTGGAGTCCTTACCTGTGCGTGCAGGTAGACTTTTTATCCCAGGCTTTAGTCTTGTGTCTAGGAGAAACTCTTTCCACCATAAAGGTACTCTCCAACCAAAAATGTGTGCTCCTCCAAATAAAGTTGTAAGAGATACACCGACACTTGTTTCAAAAAAAAGAAAATTGTGCAAATAAGTTAGTATATCTTTCAAATGTTTGTAAATTCTCCTCTCCAAAAAGTTTTCAGGGCATGTCATAGATACCTTGTTTCTACCATATATTCCTTGAGCTACAAAAGCAATGGGGGTTGATTTTTCCATCATCTTTTTAAGGGTCAATCCGAAGACACGAGCTGAAACTGGGACCAACCTGCACTTAAGAATTTCTGAAACCCTGGGCTTGAGCCCTAATGTTCATCTGGTCAGTCTTGATCCTTCACTATGCACAACCCATAATCTCTTGAGCTCTCGAGTACAGCAAAAACCTTCTGAGTCCTGGAAATCGTACTTAAGGTTTAAATATTAAGAGTCTAGGTTAGTCGAGAGATGGTCTATGTCATATAAGACTTAAAGTATTGGTAGTCTTCCTTGCAATTGGTTCTCACAATATCCAACAAATAAACACACCCATGTCGCTTTAATCTTCAACTTAAGATCATTTCTAGAAAAAAAAGTGTTTTACTAGGGACTAGCAAAAGATAAGCATGGGGATATGATTGCACAGCAAAAATACACCAGTAAATATGCCATTTTGTGTTATTTCCTAGCACTGCCATTGCATCTTATTTAGCTATAGCTGCATTTGTAAATAGACACATGCATGCATTTTTAAAGAGGGAAAGAGAGTATGAATAATTGGCCATCTATTAACTAATATCTTCATCAAGTGCTGCATTGCAATTTCACCATTTTCATTTCTTCATTTGCTTTGAATTCTTCTCTCCTGCGGCTGCAGGGGATGGGGCATGCGCGCCTCTTCGCGCCACTCCTCTGCTAGCAGCAAGGTTGGATGTGTGATGCCAGTAGCATGGCCATGGCATGCTTCTCGTCTATATATTGCTTTGCTCTCTCCCTTGTGAGAGGAGGCCCCCATTCACACTCACACATGCAAACACTTTCCTCCACCGTCAGGCCAACCTCCTTCCCTTTCCCTCTCCATACATAGTAGCTCTTCTCGCTGAGAAGAGACACACTGTGGGTAGGAGAAAACCCACAGTGGTCCCACAACGACCACTGTGAGTTCCACCACCGCCCAGCTCTTGCGTGAGCAGGTGGGCGTGGTGGGTTCACCTTTCGTTTTCACTGCTGATCATCGTCTTCGCCATTGCCAGAGCTTCAAGGTCAGAAGCTCCAGCAGTGCACAAGTCAGCCTGCAGCAGCTGGCGGCCACTGCACGCACGCCAGTAGGACTCCGCAGTTCCTCTTCACGCGCGCAGGCACTTCCCAACATGCCTGCGCATGTGAAACCGGCTGCTACCGGTCGGCAGACCATGTGCGCACTGTAGCATGCAGTCTGCGTAACACTGTAGCCACCGGCTCGCTTCTCACTTAGCCGGTGGCTTTGGTGCTCTCTCTCTTCCGTGTCACCCGCTCCAGCCTGTCCTCGCGTCTGCACCCGCGCCTGGTGTCAGACCCGAATAGGTTGTTAATATGGTGATTTTATCGTTGAAGTGTGTATAGTGGTTAACCTAAATCGGACCCAACCACCTCTTTACAAAATTTTTTTAACCTGACCTTCTTGATTTTATCTTGGTCACTTTTAGGCCCACGGTCGAACTCAGGGAGTGGGGTTACACGTCGAGTTTCTTCGCCTTTCCTACAACAAGTCTCTTCCGTTTATTTATTGTGTTTTTGGTGTTTTTCTATTTAGATTTTTTTCTGGTAATCTTTGTCCTTGAGACACACCCTCAAAATTAAGTTCTTGGCTTTGAGCCAAAATAGGGTTCCAAAACTGGTCTTGCTATTCGCAAGACGGATTACCTGCAAGTCGAAGATTATCTTTTCTGTTTTATATATTTTTTTCTTTTTACTAACAAGAAAGCGGAACATAAATAAAGTAAATATAATGTATATATTATATATGTATAAAGGGGTAGGGGTGGAGGCAGAGATGGAGTGTAGCACGGTGTCGAGTCGATCGTCGTCTAGAAAGGCGCAACCAACAGGACGAAGTGCCTCGTGTAAGGTGTAGGATGGATGGTGGAAGATGACTGCGAACGTGCTTTTTGTACGCGTGTATCGGGGAATATCAGCAACTGATGCAGATATTCCTGCGATACCATGTATAGTAAGTAATGTGAAAAAATATATATATATATCTATATATATATATATGTCGTTATAAATATATAAGTATATATATGTGTAGGTTTGGCCCTACCAGGAGGGGTGACGTAATAATTGCGGAAATAAAATATATAAAGCAATCTCACAAAATAAGCAATCACAAAATGTACACAAGTAATTTTTAAGTGGAAACCCAAGTCGGGTGAAAACCACCACCTAACCCTCTCGAGTTAGGATTTTCCGATCAACCTAGTTGATCAAATCCACTAACCGAATCACTTTAAAATGAGGGTGATTCAGCCTCAGTACAACCACGCTACAAGTACGAGGGTAGCGTTCCTCAACCCCTTCTCTCCACGAGAAGGATTTTGTCCCACGAAGGAGACGGGAATTCGCAAAGCGAATACCCAACCAAAAGACAAAGATAAAATAAAACAGCAAACCTATAGAGCCAACAAAGTAATAAACCTAAGCTTCTATAGGATTTAGGAAACTCCCCTTTGCAAGGAGTGCGTCGACGATGACGCGGGTGCATGAGCCACGCAACGGCGCAATGTCGCTCTCGTAGACAACGGCTGGAGAGCGGGTGCGCGAAGGGAAGATGCTCTCAAGGGAATGGAGCTTAAGCTTGGAGAGCAAGATCTTTTCTGGACACAAAAGAGTGTGAAAGTGTGTAGCTAAGTGTATCCAAGTGTATATTTTTGTTGCAAGGGTTCCCCTCTATTTATAGAGGCCTTAGGAAGGCTTTGGAAGGCTTAGGAAGGGTTCTATAGCCGTTGGGAACAAAGTCCAAGAGAATCAGGCCGAAATCAGGACAATGATTACATTTGACAGGGTTATCAGACGTCTAACTCTGGCATCAGACGTCTGGAAGGCCACTTTAAGACGTCTGATTCTATGCGGGTTCTCTCTTGACTTGAATCAGATCTAAACAGAGTTTTTGTGCAAGTCCATCAGACGACATACAGCACGTCTGGAAACCTACTTTTACTGTGGGAATTGATTTCCAAACGTTGCAACGGCTAGAAAATCTCTGAGAAGAGATTTTGGGTCAGCCGAGGCAAAACGGTCATTTATCAGACGTCTGGAGAGGCCTAAGGACGTCTGATAAGGCTCTAACGGTCATATTCTTGACTATTTGTTAAGCCAGCCAACGGTCCACTAATTGGACGTCTGGCAAATTCATCAGACGTCTTCTAAGACGTCTGGACTAAGGTATGGACGTCTGATTTCATCAGACAGAACTAGCTATGTCCAGCCTAACAGTTATCAGACGTCTGAAACAACAGTCACACGTCTTAAAATGCTTTATCAGACGTCTGATTTGGGAATTAGACGTCTGGAAGTGCTGTTTGAACCCTAAATTGGTTTTCTAAGTATTCTACAGAAAACCTAAGTATCCTAGGGTTGTGCCGGTGTTCCTAGGACTACTGTTAGGGTTCTTTGAGGCTCTTTAACATAATTTTCTAAGGAAAAATAAAGAGTAAGAAAAATAAAGATAAAAGTACATGAAAGGATTAAAAAGAATCTATCCTATTCTTCTTGTCTTCTATCTTCAATCTGTCGCTCCACGCGGGCCTCCTCTGTTTTCCGTCAAGCTCCTCCAATCCGTCCTGGATGCGAGCTCGAGTTTCGTCTAAACACGTCCACATTTGCAATTGACCTGAAATTTAGGACTCAAATTGCAAATGTTAAATAACACGTGTTTTGTTATCATCAAAGCAAATGATCGTGGTGCTCTAGCACCAACAATATGTATATTTGTATGTGTATATATATATAGGTATGTAAATATATATATATATAAGTATATGTATAGATAGATATATGTATAGATCTATGTATATATATACATATATATATACATACATACATACATACATATATATATATATGTATGTTTGTATGTATACTAATACATAAGTATATAGGTACTACTATATGTATAAATATAAGTATATGTATATATATATATGTATATAAATATATGTATATATATATCAATATATATATATATATATGTATATATATATATATATAATAGTGTATAGGTGTGTGTGGAAGTGTGAGTGTATGTGTGTGTAACCGTCGATGAAGAGAGTGAGAGAGTGTTGTGAGAGAGAGAGAGAGCACGAGAGAGAGGATGCTGCTGTGAAGAAGTGGCGGGATAAGTCATCCGTGAGCCTAGTGCGTCGTCTGATGGTTCAAGCTCGTGCGCAGGTGGGCATGCACGTAGACAAGCTCGCGCTGGAGGGGCGAGGGCGCGGTGAGAAGACCGCAGTGCATAGTGCTACGTGAAGAGTCCGGTGCGGATTGGCAGACGCGGGCGCTGCAGCGGGCGTTCGCAGACGCTGTGGCGGGCGCTGGAGTGGGTGCGGGACTGCACGCGTGCACGAGCGATGGGCGGTAGCGGCGTGCCGGGTGACCGGTTAAGTGAGAAGCTCATCGGTCACCCCACTGTTGCCACAGTGTCATGCAGAAACGCGTGAACAGTGGCTACAGTGGTCGGGGGAGTCGCGCGACTGGGAGTTGCAGGTGGTGTGAGTGCGGTCGGCTCGCGGCTGGCGCGCACGGGCTGGCGTGCGAGGAAGAAGGTCTGTGCCGGCCGGTTGCTTGCGGGTGGAAGGTCGTGACAGAGCGCGCAGAGAGGGCGTTGGCGGCGCGGGCGCTGCTAGGGTGCGCTAAGGTGCTTGGTCGGCCGCTGCAGTGACGCGCGGTGGTTAGCTGAGGATGGAAGAGAGAGTACGACAGAGCGAAGAAGCGGGAGGCGGAGAGGCCTGCAGGCACGCGCGGAGGCGAGGGCGGCCTGCAGGCTTGCGCGGAATGGAGTAGGGCGGCTGCTGTAGCGTGCTGCTGCTGCCCTTGCTGCTGTGTGCGGAGCTTAATGTTCAAAGCTTGAAGCTACTGCTCCAATGGCTGGAATGGCGTGGAACGTGAAATCAGTGAAGAAGGCCACCACGCCCACCGGCTCTTTGAAGAGTTGGGCGGTGGTGGTCTCACTGTGGTGGTGTGCATCATAGTGAGGGCTCCTGCCTGCCAGGTGTCTCCTCTGAAGAGGAGGGTCAGCGTATGGAGGGAGAGGGAGGAGAGGACGGTGGCCTGGAAGTGCTGCGTTTGGTTTTTGAAGTTGGACCAGGCTGGCTTTTTAGAAGAAGAAGACGCCCTCCTTTTATAGAAGAAGAAAGCCATGCATAGCCATGCCCTGGCTGTGCATGGCTCATGCACGGCTCATGGCAGGGAGAGGTCTGCTACGACTGGCAGGGAGAGGGATGGAGAGCAGGGAATGGCGCGAGGAGAAGAAGTTGCTCCATGCAGCCGCGGGAAACATCTCAAAATCAAGTGGAAAAAATAAATAGATGGTGGATTTTGCAAAGATGCATTTGAGGAAAAACGTAATCGCGGGGCCATTTTATTTCACTCTCCTCCCCTCTTAATTAAATGCATGCATGCATCTATATTTACAAATGCGACTATAGAACCCTAATATGCACTGGTAATGTTAGGAAATAGCACAAGACGACACAATTGCAGGTGTATTTTTGTGGTGCAATCATAGCCCCATACCTATCTTTTGCTAGTCCTTAGCAAAACATTTTTTTGTAGTATTTAGAAATGATCTTTAAGTTGAAGATTTTCTTCTGAGGCAACATAGGTGTGTTTATTGTTGGATATTGTGAGAACCAATTGTAGAGAAAGCTACCAGTACTTTAAGTCTCACATGACAAAGAGCATCTCTCGGCTAACCGGGACTCTTGATATTTAAACCTTAAGTATGATTTCCAGGACCCAGGAGGTTTTTGTCATACTCGAGAGCTCAAGAGATTATGGCTTGTACTTAGTGAAGGATCAAGATTGACCAGATGAACCTTAAGACTCAAGCCCAGGGTTTCACGAATTTTTAAGTACAGGTTGGTCCCAGTTTCAGCTCGTGTTTTCGGATTGACCCTTAAAAGATGACGGAAAACTCAACTCCCATTTTCTGACATTTGTGGCTCATAGGAAAATAGTTTACAGACATTTGTGAGATATACTGACTTATTTGCATCTTTTTTTTTTTTAATAGAAACACGTGTCAGTATATCTCTTACAACATTATTTGGAGGAGCACACTTTTCTTTTTGGTAGGAGAGTTTCTTTTTTTTGGTGGAAAGAGTCGCTCCTAAACACAAGACTAAAGCCTGGGATAAAAAGTCTACCAGCGCGCACAGGTAAGGACTTCACCTTCCCTAATGAACACTAGGGTAGGATCTTATGTTCACCTGGTCTTTCCTGATATGTGTAGTGTGAACCAAGTTTACTTAAGCTCTTAAGTAAAAGCAAACCAACGGTTCCTGTACTGGTGTCTCAGGTACAAGAATACGTCCTTAGTTAGGGGAGATTCTGATCTATTTTGTCAATGCTCAAGTGAATTAAGCCCGAGCCTGAGCGAATCAAGCTTCTGTGGCCTGGAAAGTCTTCAAAACAGAGGTTGAATATCTATAAACACTTATTGTATTTTTGTTTCAGCTTTCAGATCATTACTAAACACCATTTATTATTATTATATATATATATTTTTCTTTTTCTTGCATATTTATAAATGGGTCTAAACTGCATGATACCATAAAATACCCAGATCCTATGGATGCCTATCCACCCGCCCATGCCAAACAATGCTATGTCCTCATATGCATGTAGGGAAAGGTAGAGAAAGGATGAAAGATCAGGTAACAAGAGCTGAGGTGCAGGGTATACAGCAGGGTGGTAGGGTGGGTGGATGGTGGGTGGTGAAGTGAAAAGTGAAGTGATCGTGGCAGTGGCGTGAAAAGTGATGGTGGATGGTGAAAGGTTTGGCATTTTCTGGGACGAGAGTGTCCCAGGCGGATTGAAGCACAAGTCAAGAAGAAGAAATTGGCCCTCAGATTGGCCAAGAAGAGGGGCTTCTTGGATAGATGGATCCAAAAAGGAATAGCCCCAGTGAGTAAGATGTGGGCTCAAGGTCCTAGTGTGGAGTTGCAAATCCGCCTGATTTGGCGGGAAAGAAAGGGCAATCCGGTCTTCAAGAGTGTGGACCGACGGTGAGTAGCCCGGAGATGACTCAGACCACGAGGCATGGGAAGCGGAGAAAACCTCGTCAGAAGTCTGGTTAGGAGAAGGTTCGGGAATAGGGAGGGATGGGGGAACGTCACAATATGTGTTGATTAGGTAGTCATCAGTGTTTATAGGTAATCCGCAGTAGTCCAAATAGGTCCCAAATAGTCCGATACCCGCGCTGACGGCCATGTCCTCGTCAGACGTGTCATCCTTGATACAATCGTAATCAAAGTTTTTGGCTGCCTTAAAGATGTTAAGTTTGATCTTTTCAGATCCAACGGCAATCTCGATACAGCCTGACTCGCAGTTGATAAGGGCGGGGGCTGTGGCCAAGAAAGGTCAACCAAGGATGATCGGACAATCAGAAAGTGAGCTAGGAACTTCCATATCTAAAACAAGAAAGTCAACAGGAAAACAGAGATTGTTGACCCTAACCACCATGTCTTCCACCACACACTTTGGGATTTTGACAGAACGATCTGCCAACTGTAACGTGACAGGGGTGGGTTTCAGATTTCCCAAGGAAAATTTTTCGAGCATGATGGTCGGTATGAGATTTATGGAAGATCCTAGATCAAACAGGGCACGGTTAAAATTGCAACCTTGGATGCTACAGGAAATAAGCAGTGTGCTCGGATCTTTCTCCTTCGGTGGTAGGTTTGCCAGTATAGCACAACTCGCATGAGGCGAGAGAACCACCAGATTCTTAGTTTTCTTTGACTGTCGCCTGGGTGTTGTGTAGTCTTTGAAAAATCGGGTGACAGTAGGTATGTGGTCGATAGCCTCGAGTAGGGGTACCTTGATTTCTACATCCCTGAACAAATTACGCAGGTTATCAAAGGCCTGTGTATCTTTCTTTTTGTCTTTTGGCTCCCTCAGTAGAGCCTCAGGGAATGGAACTGATTTTGGCACCAATTTAGGTGTATAGTCCTCTCGCGAATGCGGTGTGCATCCCGAATGAGAGGGCGATGAAGAAGACGGGCCAGGATCAGGTCGAGGCGGATCGACGGTCTACTTACCGCTCCTCGTAGTGATAGCATTGGACGATGCGGGTCCTGTGGGATCATTCGGCGGAGGAAGGTTTGCAATGGGGACATAAGAGTGCGGTGCTGCAGCGGGATTAGCCTGAAATCCTGGTGGAATGCTCGGAGCCTGCAGAATTTGATGAACCTGTCCCTGAGAAGGTTGTACCTGTGGTTGAGGACCACGAGGTACGAAATTTCGCGGGTTGGGAACAGGTTGGGCAGGAAGAGTGCCGTGAGATCGAGTTGCTATGCGTAGTTGACTGATCTCAGTATTCTGCTGCGCCAATTGGTGCTGAAGAGAGGTCATGTTCTCTTCATGGTGCTTTGACATATCCGTCATCATTCGCATCAATTTGTCAAGAGGACTTGATGCATGTTCTGCTTGCGGTACGCAAGGGCCTGATGGCGGATTCGCCATAGGATTAGACTGGGCCCTTGGGATGACGGGAGCGGACGGTCGCATTGGTCCACCCGCGGGGCTTTGGCGCTGCGGGTTGTTGAACCATGCGAAGTTCGGATGATTGCGCTCCCTAGGTTATACGTGGCAGAGAACGGGTTGTTCCCCACGGCGCAAGTGCCTTCTATGCCAGAAGACATGTCCTCATGTAAATATGAGTCCGAGCATACGGAGGCTTGGTCCTCCGTGTCAAAATACTGGCTCGCAGAAGCCAGTTCCACATGACTTACCGAGTTGCTTGGCCCGACACTCGGTAAGGAATGTCTTACGAGGTTTCTCGGGATAAGCTTGGTGTTGGAAAAATTTGTATTGTGATGAAGTGGTGAAGTGGGGGTGTTTGCTAGAGATCGGGTGGGGTTGGCCAGAAGCTCGTCCAGCTTCTTGTGCACGACGGAGACTTCATCCAGTTTTTGTTCAATAAGGCTTAGATTAGTGGATGAATGGGAGGGTCCCGTGTCAACTTCGTGAATATTTCGGGGCTGGCTGGTACGATTAAAGGCGACAATGGAAGCATTGTTCATTGAGCTTTCACTCATATTTTCAAACAATTCAAATGCTCCATTCTCGTCTTTATTCATAAAGTTCCCTCCGCAGGAAGCATCTGCAATCTGCTTCAAAGTCTCATTTAGCCCATAGTAGAAAATCTAGGCTATATGCCACTTAGGCAGACCGTGGTGCGGACACTTCCTGAGGAGGTCGTTATACCTCTCCCATGCCTCATGAAATTGTTTGCCGTTTTGTTGCGTAAATGAAGTGATAGCACGGCGAAGCGCATTGGTTCGCCCGATTGGGAAGAACTTCTTGAGAAATGCTGTTCGCATCTCTTCCCAAGAGTGGATGGTTCTCCCAAGGGTGCGTAATCACTGCGATGCTTTATCTCGCGATGAAAATGGGAACATTTTCATGAGGACTATAGGTAACCCGACATTTCTTGGTTTAACCGTTTCAACCAGTCGGGTTAGGTCTTCTAAGTGGAGAAAAGGATCTTCACTTGCAAGACCATTAAAGTGAAAATTTATTAGGGCAATAATGTTAGGTTTCAATTCAAAGTCGTCCCCGCCCGTGGGGACCCGAATTTGTCCTATGGTCTCTGTAGCAGCGGGATTCTGATAGGAGCTAAGAGACCTAGGCTCCTCCTGTTCGGGAGGGTTCTGCATTTCCTCCAATGTTTCCCGAATGGCTTCAATTTGTGCATTATACATCGCCATTTGGGCTTGGAGGCGGGTTATGGGATCTAAGGCTCCACCACTTGGTGGGTTCTGAGGGTACTTTCCTCCCTCGGGATTTGGGGGTGGGCGTGCAGCCATGTCTGTGGAGGAGGAGGACGATTCGGCTTCTTTTCTAGATTTATCAGGTAATTCAATCAGTTCAGGGTTTTGTGACCTCCTCCCAAACATGCACTACCGCAGGAAGAGTTGGGGAGATGAGAAGGGAAAAGAGATGACAGAAACGACGTCGCAAAGGTACACTTGATGATAAATCAATACAATCAAATTCCTAACCTCTACAGTGTGCCCTTAGACCTAAAGATCTAAGTTACCTGCTATCACAGACTACGGAACCGAATGCGAGCACCGTGGAACCACCGGGTCAGATTGAAAGGCCGTTTGCCCCAGTCTTAGACACCCGATAGCATGCGGGAACTCTCACCAGCACGTAGCCGCTACACACAGGTAGTTAGACCTCCAATCCATAATAAGGGTCAAGTTATTACCAATTTTAATTAGAGGGTTAGGGTCAAGTGCTTTTGGAATGTGAAGGGCGTTGCTTACGGGTAATGCCCAAGTGATTGATTTTCAAAGTGTGTAATCCAAGCATGCAACGGGGAAATCTCTCCGAATTGAAGTTCTTAATTGGTGAATGGTTTTTAGAGTTCAGCCTTAAGTAGTATGGATTTTAGGATTTCGCTGAAATACCAATTCAACCAATCTCCGAGTTTTGCAAGAATACAGGTTTTCTTCTAAGCCCAACAAACCCTTCTTCAATATTAGTTGGTTAATGCATGCTAAAATGCAATGTGCTACCCTAAATGAAGATTTCTATGTGTGGATGCACGAATCAGTTTTATATTAGTGTGAAAGGGAGCCAAAGCACTTCAATTCAAGTGCTCCCAATCACCAGAAAGATTTCCACACACAAGGCTCAACCAGAAGAAAATCAAATTCTTGGGGGTTGAGGTATTCAGGATCGAATCTTAGGCAAGTTGAAAAGTCGTGGTGGGGTTGGAATTAACTCAATTCCAAGTCTCCCCACCAAAAAGGTGATCCCGAATTGTAGATAAGTGAGGCAAAAGAGAGGTGCAATCAATCTTTTTGTGTTTGTCTCAAAGAATACTTCACACGGTGAAAAATTCAAGAATCAAGATTCTTGGATTTTCGCTATGCGAAGTAAGGTGGGAAATCCCGGGGGCGGTGGGAGTGAAGACAATCAATCAAACAAGTGAATTTTAATCCACTTGCCCCAAGAGATCCCAAGAAGTTTTTCTAGTTTTTTAGTTTTTAGTTTTTTTTTTTAAAATTAAGGTGACAAGTTAACCCTAGTTGCTAAGAAAAGAAGACCTACTTGTTCGACAACGTGTGCGAAGCTCCAATGCGGTGTCGACGTCTTCACGCTCTCATACCCGCCTTGGATCTGCTTACGTCGTCGACTTCGTCTGCCTGCCTTCTCCTTGCACCAGGTTCACCTAAACACCAAAAATAGAGATACCCGTGAAGAGAGAAGAGAAGAGAAAATTACAGGAATGGAGTAAAAACTTACTTGAAGGCGCACTTCCCCGGCAACGGCACCAGAAAAGGTGTGGTGTCGGACCCGAATAGGTTGTTAATATGGTGATTCTATCGTTGAAGTGTGTATAGTGGTTAACCTAAATCGGACTTAACCATCTCTTTACAAAATTTTTTTAACCTGGCATACTTGATTTTATCTTGGTCACTTTTAGGCCTAGGGTCGAACTTAGGGAAGTGGGGTTGCAAGTCGAGTTTCTACGCCTTTCCTACAACGAGTCTCTTCCGTTTATTTATTGTGTTTTTGGTGTTTTTCTATTTAGATTTTTTTCTGGTAATCTTTGTCCTTGAGGCACACCCTCAAAATTAAGTTCTTGGCTTTGAGCCAAAACAGGGTTCCAAAACTGGTCTTGCTATTCGCAAGACGGATTACTTGCAAGTCGAAGATTATCTTTTCTCTTTTATATATTTCTTTATCTTTTTACTAACAGGAAAGCGAAACAGAAATAAAGTAAATATAGTGTATATATATGTATATGTTATATATGTATAAAGGGGTGGGGGTGGAGGCGGAGATGGAGTGTAGCACGGTGTTGAGTCGGTCGTCGTCTAGAAAGACGCAACCAACAGGATGAAGTGCCGCATGTAAGGTGTAGGATGGATGGTGGAAGATGAATGCGAACACGCTTTTTGTACGCGTGTATCGGGGAATATCAGCAACTGGTGCAGATATTCCTGCGATACCACGTATGGTAAGTAATGTAAAAATATATATATATATGTAAATATATCTATATATATATATATGTGGTTATAAATATATAGGTATATATATGTAGTAATATATGTATATATGTATGTGTATATGTATTTAGGTATGTAAATATATATATAAGTATATGTATAGATAGATATATGTATAGATCTATATATATAAATATATATATATATATGTATATATATTTATATGTATATGTATCTATATGATACTATATAGATGTATATATATGTGTGTATGTATATATAGATATATATAGATATATATATGTATGTATGTATGTCTATATATATATATATGTATGTATGTATGTATATGTATATGTATATGTATATATATATATATATATGTATATAAATATATGTATACATATATCAATATATATATGTATACGTAAATATATATATATATATATATATATATATATATATATATATATATATATATATATATATATATATATATATATATATATATATATATATATATATATATATATATATATATATGTATATGTATCTAATAGTGTATAGGGGTGTGTGGAAGTGTGAGTGTATGTGTGTGTAAGCGTCGGTGAAGAGAGTGAGAGAGTGTTATGAGAGAGAGAGAGAGAGAGAGCACGAGAGAGAGGGCGCTGCTGTGAAGAAGTGGCGGGATAAGTCGTCTGCGAGCCCAGTGCGTCGTCTGATGGTTCAAGCTCGCGCGCAGGCGCGCATGCACGCAGACAAGCGCACGCTGGAGGGCGAGGGTGCGGAGAGATGACCACAGCGCACAGCGCTGCGGAAGAGTCCGGTGGGGGTTGGCAGACGCGGGCGCTGGGAGCGGGCGTTCGTAGACGCTGTGGCGGGTGTTGGAGTGGGCGTGGGACTGCACACGTGCGCGGGCGATGGGCGGTAGCGGCGCGTCGGGTGACCGGTTAAGTGAGAAGCTCATCGGTCACCCCACTGCAGCCACAGTGTTGCGCAGAAACGCGTGAACAGTGGCTACAGTGGTCGGGTGAGCCGCGCGACCGGGAGCTGCAGGTGGCGTGAGTGCGGTCGGCTCGCGGTCGGCGGGCATGGGCTGGAGCGCGAGGAAAAAGGTCTGCGCCGGCCGGTTGCTTTTGGGCGGAAGGTCGTGACAGAGTGCGCAGAGAGGGCGTTGGCGACGCGGGAGCTGCTGGGGTGCTTGGCCGGCCGCTGCAGTGACGCGCGGTGGCCGGCTGGGGGTGGAAGAGAGAGTGCGATAGAGCGAAGAAGCGGGAGGCGGGCGGCCTGCAGGCTTGCCCGGAATGGAGTGGGGCGGCTGCTGCTACGTGCTGCTGCGTGCGGAGCTTAAGCTTCAAAGCTTGAAGCTATCGCTCCAATGGTTGGAATGGCGTGGAAGGTGAAAACAGTGAAGAAGGCCACCACGCCCATCGGCTCTTTGAAGAGCTGGGCGGTGGTTGTCTCACTGTGGTGGTGTGCACCACAGTGAGGGCTCTTGCCCGCCGGGTGTCTCCTCTGAAAAGGAGGGCCGACGTGTGGAGGGTGAGGAAGGAGAGGACGGTGGCCTGGAAATGCTGCGTTTGGTTTTTGAAGTTGGGCCAGGCTGGCTTTTAGAAGAAGAAGACACCCTCCTTTTATAGAAGAAGAAAGCCATGCACAGCCACGCCCTGGCTATGCATGGCTCATGCACGGCTCATGGCAGGGAGAGGTCTGCTGCGGCTGGCAGGGAGAGGGATGGAGAGCAGGGAATGGCGCGAGGAGAAGAAGTTGCTCCATGCAGCCGCGGGAAGCATCTCAAAATCATGTGGAAAAAATAAATAGATGGTGGATTTTGCAAAGATGCACTTGAGGAAAAATGTAATCGCGGGGCCATTTTATTTCACTCTCCCCCCTCTTAATTAAATGCATGCATGCATCTATATTTACAAATGCAACTATGGAACCCTAATATGCATTGGTAATGTTAGGAAATAGCACAAGACGACACAATTGCAGGTGTATTTTTGCGGTGCAATTAGCGCCCGCTCCCGCCCGCAGCGCAGTGCGTTGCGCTGCACTCTCCCGCACCCACCCGCACACGAAGATAGCATAGGCACTCCCGCCCGCGCGCTCGCGCGCAGCCCTTGTGTGCCTGCATTTTCTCTTGCGCCTGCGCACGTCCTGCTCTGCAGACTACGCTCTAACCCGCCAGACGGCTTAACTTCTCTCTCTCTCTCTCACACTTCTCCAGCATACACATAGATAGTCGTACTCACACACACACACACTTGTACAAACTCACACCTACATATATATATATATATATTCACTCACTTATATACCTATATATATATATATATATATATATATATATCAATATACATACATACAACTATATATATATACATATTCATATCTATATACATATACAACTATGTATATATATATATAGACACACACACACACACATATATATACATACACATTCACCTACCCGTATCCATATATACACTTCACCACCCATATGCTCGTGCACTAGTCACTCCACCGTGCATTATATTGCCGGAATATCTGCACCAGTTGCTGATATTCCCCGATATCCGCGCAAAGCAAGCGCCTCCGCACACACTCCCACACATCCACCCCTCACTCCACGCAGCACTCCATCTTGTTGGTTGTGTCTTACTAGACGTGGACCAACTTGACACTGTGTTACACTCCATTTCCACTTCCACCTCCACCCTTATATATAATATATACGTATATATATATATATATATATATATATATATATATATATATATATATATATATATATATATATATATATATATAGATACTGTGTCTATTATATATCTATACATATATTAAGCTAAGTATTCCCTTCTTTCCTAGTAACCTACTTTGTTTTTATTTATCTTTTGTTTCCTGCTATTAAAAAGATTAAAAAAAAGTAAAAGAGAAAAGATAATTTTTGTCTTGCAGGTACTCGGTCTTGCGAATAACAGGACCAGTTTTTGAAAACCTTAAGTTGGCTACAAGCTAAGAACCAGTTGACTCAAAGACAAGAACTTGATTTTGAGGGTGTACCTCAAGGACAATATTATCAACAAAAAAAAATCTTAAATAGAAAAACAAAAAACATAATAAACGCAAGGAAGAGATACGTTTTAGGAAAGGCGTAGAAACTTCTTCACTTTTAATTCCCGCCTCCTTGAGATCGACCCTAGGCCTAAAAGTGACCAAGATAAAATGAAGTAGGCCAGGTTAAAAATTTCTTTTGTGAAAGATGGTTAGACTTGATTTAGGTTAACCCACTATAATAACTTCAACGATAATTTCACCATATTAACACAACCTATTCGAGTTCTACCAGCTACCATGTTCTGTCTTCCTGCTTTGTCGTGAATCTCGAGATCAAATTCTTGCAACAACAAGATCCATCGAATTAATCGAGGTTTCGTGTCCTTCTTCGCAAGGAAATGCCTTACAGCTGTGTGATCCGAGTAGATTATAACGTGGGAACCCAGGAGATAAGACCTGAATTTTTCAAAGGCAAATACTACAGCTAGTAGCTCTTTTTCCGTGACCGTGTAGTTACGCTGAGCCTCATCAAGTGTCTTGCTAGCGTAGTAGATGACCATGTGTTTCCCGTCAATCTTTTGCCCCAAAACCACTCCTACAGCAAAGTCGGATGCATTGCATATGATCTCAAAGGGTTGAGACTAATTAGGGGACTGTAGGATCGGGGCTTGGGTGACTCGGTCACGGAGGATCTCAAAAGCTTGAGTGCATTCCTTGGAAATCTCAAAAGGTACATCCTTGGAGAGAAGAATGGTCAGGGGGCGTGCAATTTTCGAGAAATCAGGGATGAATCGACGGTAAAAATCGACGTGCCCCAAAAAAGATTGGATGTCCCTGATCGAGCTAGGCATAGGGAGTTTAGAAATCAGGTTAACCTTGGCTCGATCCACTTGGATGCCCCTCTCAGAAATCAAATGTCCCTGGACGATCCCCTCAGGCACCATGAAATGGCTCTTTTCCTTGGAAAGAACCAGATTTACGTCAATGCAACACCTGAGTATATGAACCAAGTGTTGGAGGCAATCGTCAAATGATCCCCCAAATGCTGAGAAGTCATCCATGAAGACTTTCAGATATTCACCTACCATATCAGAGAATATGGCAAGCATGCACTGCTGAAAAGTCGCGAGTGCATTGCAGAGACCGAAAAGCATCCTTCGGAACGTGTATGTCTCGAAGGGGTAGGTGAACGTGGTCTTCTCTTGGTCCTCTGGATGAATCGCCACTTGGTTGTAATCGGAGTACCCGTCTAGAAGGCAGAAGAATCTATTTCCCGTTAGTTTTTCGAGAATCTGATCAATAAACGGTAGTGGGAAATGATCCTTCGTGGAGGAATTGAGTCTTCGGAAATCTATGCAGACTCTCCACGAGTTGGCTATATGGGTATGTATGACCTTTCCAATTTCAATCGTGATGGTGGTGAGCCCTGCCTTCTTAGGCACAACCTGGATTGGGCTCACCCAGCGACTGTCGGAGATCGGGTAGATGATCTTAGCATCTAACCACTTAATGATCTCCTTTTTCACGACCTCCTGCAGATTAGGGTTCAGACGTCTCTGTATCTCACGTGAAGGTCGTGCACCCTCTTCGAAATAGATGTGGTGTGTGTAATAAGAGGGACTTATTCCAGTCAAATCATCGAGAGTCCAACCAATGGCTCTACGATGTTGCTGGAGAATAGTAATCAGACGGGATTCTTTATCAGGGGTGAGTCTGGAGTTTGTAATCACAGGAAGAGTTTGATTGGAACCCAAAAAGACATATTTCAGATGATCGGGAAGGGGCTTGAGTTCCAAAACGGGATTATCTGCAGCAGCGGGTGGGTCTGAGTGGGTGTGAGGAACAAGGGTAGGAGTTATGGGTTTGTCTAGATCAAGTTCTGACTCCTTTAATTACGGGTTTTGCTTCTCTTGTGGTTGATTGGGAATAATCAGGTTATCCTTAATATGTGGTTCATCAACCACAGCTCTGATATCACAAATTTGTTCTACCACACCGCAATTAATCTCTTGTTGGGCCTTAAAGATATTAATCTTAAAGGTTTGATTTCCAAATTTCAGCTTTATTTGACCCTCCTCTCAACTTATGTTGGCCCTAGTAGTGGACAAAAAAGGTCTCCCTAGTATAATTGGTGCATCCCTTGGATTCTCAGGTGCGTCCATATCTAAAACTATAAAGTCTACTGAGAAGTAGAAATCCCGCTCCCTAACAATAACATCCTCGAGAACTCCCTTAGGTGACTTAATGGATCGATTAACTAACTGCAATGTCACCTCAGTCGGTTTAAGCTCGGATTCTTCAAGGTGGTTAAGCAGGGATGTGGGTATCAGGTTTATGGAGGCACTTAGGTCTAACAATGCTCTATCAAACTGGGTTTCACCAATCTTACATGAAATCAGGGGAGTGCCTGGGTCTTTTGCCTTGGGTGGGAGTTTACTCAGGATCACAGAGCTGGCTTGCTCTGATAGTACAATCAGACTTCCACTCTTGGTTCGCAGCTTACGCTGGGGTGTACACACGTTTTTCAAGAATTGTGCGTAAGCCGGTACGTGGCGGATTGCATCCATTCCCAGGTTTTTGATCTAGGATAAGGACATCCTGGATAACTATCCTAGGGTTTGGGTCACTACCAGGCTTGGAGTGGTCTGGATAAGGTGGGTCTTGGTTGCTTTACCACTACGGGTTGTCACACAATTTAATCCTGCCTGGTTCTGGTTGGGGGTTGGTAAGATGGGTTGCTGCTGTTGATACCCCGCGTAGGAGGTTGATGCTTCCATCCTATCAAGTGATGGAACAGAAGGGGTTTGATAGATTAAGTGTGCTTGGCCTGGGTTCGGGTTCATAACGCACCGCTGGGTTGGCACGTTGTTAGGTTTTGGCAGAGGTTGTGAAGGAAGTGTGCCTGGTTGGCGAGAATTCGCCATCTGGGAAAGCTGGTTGTGGACTTCTGTGATTTCGTCCTTATGCTGTTTTTGGATAGCCGCATTCGATCTCTGAATGTCTGCCAGAGTTTGGAGGATGAGGGACATTTGGTCTTGGTTTAGCCTAGATTGATAAGTGGGGTTGGGCCAAGGTTGAGGCAGCTGATAAGGACGAGGGGCTTGTGGACGGGGCTGATAGGGTGGTCTTTGGGTCTGAGAATTTCCCGCCCACTGGAAATTGGGATGGTTTTGCCATCCAGGGTTGTAGGTGCTGGAAAATGGGTCATTTTGGATGGCTTTGAGGTCCTTGCAGGTCTGAGGAGCCTTAGGAAAGTCGGAGAATGGGGGATTAGAGTTCCCCCGGCAAGAATAGAAAGGATTGGAGGTCCCTCCGATCCTGGAGTCAGATGGGGGTGGATACGAGTCCATCCCAGGAGAAGATCGATGGAAGATGTTTTGCATAGTTTCCCTTGCGGGTTGTGCGAAGGAGTTTTGCGCGGAGGTGGCTTGTTGAAAATGCTGAGTCAGCTTGTTCACCTTCTTCTCGATAATAGAGAACTTGTCCAACGACTGGCCATTAGCTCCAAGTCGACATATGCGGACAGGCCCTGTGTCTTATGTGCTCCCCTAAGATTCGTCGATGCATGGGTATTCATCCGGTCGAATAAACCCATGGAGTCATTGTTGATGGAGTTCTCGCACATTCTCGAGAATCTCCCACACGGTGTCCTCATGTTGACCCATGATATTCCCTTTGCAAGTTGCATTGATGAACAATCTAATATCTTCACAGAGTCCTTGGTAAAAAGATTGGACTTGTTCCCATTTAGGAACTCCGTGATGAGGGTACTTCCGCATGAGATCCAGGAATCGATTCCATGCCTCATGAAGAGGTTCTCCCGTCTGCTGGGTGAAGTGAGTAATCTGATGGCGGAAGGCATTTGTCCGACCAGCGGGAAAGAACTTCTTCAAAAACTCGGATTGAAGTTCATCCTAGGTGTTGATAGGACGAGTCTGTGTCTGATACCAATGAGCCGCCTTGTTCATGAGGGAGAATGAGAACATCTTCATGAGCAAGATATCCCGATTTTGCGCATCTGACCCGAAGGTCTGGGCTAGATGCTTAAGCTATTTGATGTGTTGGAATGGATCCTCGGAGTTAAGCCCATAGAACTTTGGTATGGCATGAATCACATTATGCTTCAATTCAGAATCAAGACCTCTAGTCGGGATTCTGACTCGAGACTTGATTGCCACCACAGCGGGATTATAGTGATCTCGCATCATGGGGCGCTGCGGTGGGTTCATGAAATTCTGGAAGAGGTCATTGAGACGTTGAAGCTGGTGCTCGAGATTATTCTCTTCTTCAATAGGCTGTGCCATGATGGAAGAAGAAGGGGAACTAGGTTCAGAATCGGAGGAAAGGTCTATGTGGAGGGGTTGTTGCACAAACAAGGGTGCTGAGGCTTGGCCTTGGGGAGAGTGGATTTCTAGAGGAGGTTTCAATGACCTCTTACCAAACATGCACTGATAAACTGGATGAGGTTAGAACGTGTTGGACCTAATCAAGACTCCCAAAATATATTGGGTGACTATAGAGGTTCGGGGCGGATGATACCCCTTGATCAGAAGGTCGTCCACCTGAGAATTACCTGGGCAGCCAGAGAGGGTGAGTCCCGCGAAGACCCCTACACGGTAGAGCGCCCCCACGAGTTACATGGTTTCCCCCACCCAACCTATCTTGTCACTGAGATTTCAGGTAGACCAGAATGGGGACCTTGACCTCTTAAGTCTACCACTTTTAATTAAGATCAAGGTGCTTAGGGTTTCACTTGAACTTTAAACCTTTTGTGTGCGAATGTGACCTAATTTAAAGGTTGGTTTATCCAAAGGATCAACTTCACCTCTTTGTTCCTGTGAGAGCTTCTTAGGTCCTTTCTTTTAGTGTTCAAGTAAATTAAGAGCCTGATTGCTTAGAGTTTCTCTTAAATAGGTCTTTTTAAACAATGGCTTAGGCACACCTTCTTTTGGAATTTTCAATTCTTTGTTTAGAAGATGTGTCTCTAAAACCCTAGCTTGGAATCCTAGGTTGGCTCTAGTTGGTCCAAATAGTTGCCTCAGAAATGGGTAACTAGGGCTCAAGTAAGAAGGTTTTAGCCCTAGTCACCTTAAGTGAATATGTAGTTAAGATGTGTTGAAACTCAAAAACAAGCAATTTTGTGAATTACTACATATGGAAGACATGTAGCCCTAGATTGATTTTCTTTTTATTTTTTTTCTCTCTAGAATGTGAGGGGCTTAAGAAAGGGGGTTGAAGGTTACCTGTCCTCTGGTGTGGTTGTTGTGCGGTTGTTTGTCTTTTTTTGCCTTCTTTTCCTGCAACACAACAAAAAGAGAGATTAAATCAGTATAAAATAAAAAATTATGATTTTGAGGCTTCTAAAATGCCCGTTACTCCCTGGCAATAGCACCAAAAACTGGTGTTGTTCCTTTGAGGATCATCAGTTTAATTCATTTTATTACTTGAAATTTCAAAATACTCCAAGGTCGAACTCAGGGAGCAAACTTGATTTTAGAAGCAAAATGATTACAATTCGCAATGCTAAAATGTTTTACAAAAAAAATTGTAGAGAATAAAAGTAGAATTTGTCTTTCTCTTTTTTTCTTCTTTTCTCTCCTTCTTTGCTCTATCTCTCTTTTCTTCTTTGTCTTCAGATGTCTGATTCTAAGAATCAGATGCCTTAAGTAGCATTTGCTACAGTGCACGTCTCCTTCTTCTTCTTCCTTCTCTTTGGCTACTGCTGCTGCTGCTTCTTCTTCTCCTTGGCTTCTTCTTCTTCTCTTCCCTGCTTGGCCTTCCTCTTTGCGACAGCTTCCTCCTTCTTCTCTTCTTCTTTGGCTCTTTCTTCCTCTTCAGCTCCTGCTCCTGCCTTCTTCTTTTTCTTCCTTTCTTTCTTCTTCTTCTTCTTCTTCAGCTCCTACTCCTGCGGCTAAGTCCTCAGCCTCTACCTCTTCTTCTTCTTCCGCTTCCTCTTCTTTTCTTCTTCTTCTTCCCTGCACAGGCATAGTTAGGAAAAAACCTACCCCTATCCTCCCCGCGTCTCTCTCTCTCTATTTCTCTCTCAGGTCACCGCTCTCCCAAAGCCAGACAGGTTATCGGGTCTGGTATACGCGCCCGGGACCAGGCCCATCGGCGTGCGGTGGTGGGCGAGGTATGCTAAGTTTAGGTAAACGGGTCGGGTGCCAGATCCGCGGGGGCAAGTCACGGACGAGGCGTGAGGACGAGGGACCTCACCCCTGTGTTACTTGAGGCGATTAGAAGAAAACACATAAACAACTTATATTGCACTGGCAGCTCGAAACTTACCGAGGTGGGACGTTAGAAGAAAACACATAAACAACTTATATTGCACTGGCAGCTCGAAACTTACCGAGGTGGGACGTATCGCGCGCCTGGCAGCAGATAGTGCGAGCAATTGCAGTGACAACTAAGGCCTTCGAGGCCAATTAGCTGCCTGGAGCTATGCACGGACATATTCCGCACGGCCAGGGCTCGTGACCTGGGGCTGGGGAGAACTAGAGCTGCTTGCGAGCTTGCTCTAAGCTCGGCATCAATGGCGGCGGAGGCTCGGGTCCTGAAATCGCGAATACGGCCTTGTGGCCTTGTCAGAATGCTCGGCAGGCTTCGCTAGAGCACGGCGAAGGTGGCTCGGGGGTCAGTATGGCGTGAAGACACCCGTGTGAGTGTGCCTAGGGCACACTGTGTGCGTGCAGGAGGGTTTGTTCGGGGGAATTTTAGGGAAGTTATGGTGGTCGATGGCTGGGTGAAAGGTGATCAGTGGACTGTGGCGGAGGTGGTGAAGTATCTGGCGAGGTGTGTGGAGGTGTGGAGAGGTGGAGGCACCTCACTGGTGGGTGGTCGGAGATGGAGAAGAAGGCGGTGGTCAGTGGCTGCGAGGGGTCGAAAGTTGAAATAGAAAGAGGAGAAATGAGGAGGGGAGTAAAGGTAACTTATCTGGCAGGTTAGGAGTGAACGGGGGAGGCGGAGATGGCGAGCGGCTGGTTGTCGGAGACGAAGGCACCAGGGGGAGGAGACGGCGACAAGGAAGAGGGGTTGGAGGGCACCCGCTGGTATGGCGCGGCGTGGTAGAGGTTGGCGGAGGTTGCTCTACCACTGGTACTATGGCAAAGCGATGAGAAAGAGGAGTCGCCGGAAGCTCTGGCAGTCGGCCGGAGTTGGGAGGAGACGAATTGGAGGGGGGATCTCTGGCCAAACTGAGCTTGAAGGATGAGGCATGATGTGCCACTCTTTAAATAGGCAAGGGCCGGTCGGGAGGCGCGCGAGGTTGGCGGGAAAGTCACGTCGGAGGTATGGTAGATTGGTGACCCATACCTCTCGCGCGTTCGCATGAGAGGTATGGCGAGATTCAGGACATGGGGAGCAGCCCATGCTATAGGGGGCTCTGCAGGGAGCTCCCCTTTCAAGTCTGGGTCCGGCTCCCTGTGCAGATCAGGCGCTATCCTCCGTACAAAGTAATCGGAGGTATGGTCTTTTGCTGCGAGTGGCAGAGGGACCGAGGTGAAGAAAACGACGAGGAAGTTGAGCGGGTAAACGCAAAGGTTTCAAAAAGTTGAGGGACAGAAAGTACTTTTTAGGATCAAATTGCAAAGTGGGTTAAGACGACCTTTCCTTAGGTCCAAATTTTGTTATCAACTTAGTTTGGACCTAAGGAATCCAATGGTGAAGTTGGATTTTAAGTTTGACCACGTTTGACTGGATATTTTGCACAAAACCCAAATTAGGTCAAAAATTAGGTGTGGACCTCAATCTAGGTCAAAACAAGTTCCAAAGGCTAAATTGAAGGTTCTAAGCCCTAGGGGATATTTTTCCATGAATTTTAGAGGATTTAGTTGATTTTTAGCTTGCTTGAAACTTCATGAATTAAAGTGGATTTGTTTTAATGTTATAGAATGTCATTTAATTCCCAGATTTTGTCATAACCCTTTTTTGACCAAATCATCCAACTTTTTCTCTTATTAGGTTCACTTGACCTATGTCTAGACTCTTAGAAATCCCATTCATGCACTGCAATGGCAAAATTACAGATTTCCTCTTGTATCATGTTCTATTCTCAAATTAACAATTCCCTGAGTTAGGCCTTCCCTTAGGTTATGTAGGAGCTTTTGTTCACTTTATTAGGTTAAAATGTGCTAGTTAGGATTCATGATGAGGTTCTTATCACACATCCATGTCATTATCTAGTTATCAAATGCATTCAACATTTGTGATAAGCCACTTCAGTTCTATGTTTGATGTGCTTGATAGACTAGAATGGTTATGATACAGATTCAAGTTTTGACAGCAAGGAAGAGCTCAATTCGGGATATATAATTATAAGTGGGACACATATAGTCCAAGTGGGAGATTGTTGGAACATTAGTCCAACTGATAGACTAATATGTGTAAATAATTGTATGTTCATAGCTGTCAAATTAATTTTGGCACACATTAAAAGTAATCAAATAGGTTTCTAATGTGAAGTGGGCATAGATGTATCATTGAAGGCATGAAAATGTGTGTGTAGAGACTTATTGGGTCGTTTACCTTTCTTTGATGGGTAGAACTGCAAATGACCAAATATAAATTAATGGTGATTAATTTGTATTAAGGGGCAGTTATGGTCCCCATTCCTTAACACAAAAGAAACAGGGCTCTCAATAATTTTCTCTACCATCCCCATCGAGAGAGAGAGCACACAAAGGGAAGAGGAGGAGACTTGGGCTGCAATCTTTGTTAGAGAAAAGCTGCTGAAGGATTGACACTCCTCACTTTAGAGTCATGTTAAGGTTTGGAAGACTTAGTTGCTATCATTGTTGGTTTTTCATGGCTCTCAACTTAGGTACAAATGTTAATCTTCATGTATTTGTATAGTCTCATATGGATATGGTAATGTTAGCAAATGTGACGTTCTTTTGTGTTGCTTCACTCATAGATTAGGTTAGGTACATGTTTGATCAACCATAGAAAACTCAAAATCGCACCATAACTGTTTTGGGTATCAATATTGCTCACTAGTATCGGTACATGTTGTGTACAGGACATAGGCTGTATTCACTAAGTACTTATACTTATCATTGGTAGCGGTACTAAGTGGATAAAGGTTCAGTTTAAGGCATAAACTGTATGTCACAAGTACCAGTATTGGTCATCAGTATCGGTACATGTTGAATACAGTTCAAGACCTGAGAATCTAGGATCTTATCTAGTGCTCTACATGTGCCGATACTAACCTCCAGTATCGACACACTATGTACTAGCATATAGCCACAGATCTTTAAAGGTCTTGCTTGTACCCATTGAAAACCGGTGCTCAAGATGAGTAATGATACTTGTTGGGATCAGTTTTGTCCTGATATTTCCAATATCCTTCAGGTACCAGTACTCTTCATAAATACTGGTACACCTTAAGTATCAATTACCTATACAGTGAACCAAGTATACTAATACTCATTCATAAGTATTGATATCACTTGGATATGGGTTGTACAACTGGGAGCTAACAATATCGATATTGGGTTTATGTATTGATACTTGTTGGATATACTTCATAATTACTTGGGTTAACCTTAATCCCATCGAATAGTACTTATCAGGTTAATTGCCTTTTAATCCCGGCATTCTTTGCTAGCTGATATTTGAAGAAACATAGCGGCAAGTGGCATCTTGTGGTGGGTTGCTATCAACACGTCCTTGGGATACTCCTGCATCAATTTGTAATAAGCACCGTGCATTCTGACGAACACATAAAAGTACATAGTGGGTTGTCATAGTTAAGGTCATAGACAATGGAAGTGGAAACAAGGAGGCTGAGGGAGGGAGGAAATTTTGGCTGGAGGGGAGAAAAAGACAAGGAGGGGGAAAAAATAAAAAATGAAATAAATTTATGAAATCAGCTAAATTAGTTAAGAAAGGTATCTCGGTCATTTTATATGAAATTTGAGTATTTTACAAATAGCAAAGCCGATTTTTTTTGCATATTTATAAGATTAAATATCGGTCTGTTACAAAAGACTTTCTGGGATGCTGTTTGATTAGGACACTATATTTCACGAGATGATCGGTAAATTATTTAGGTACTGTTTGAAGAGTTAATTCCTTGGTTGCTTGGCAAGGAATAAGTTGGGAGGAATAGCATCTCAAGCATGGATTTCTACCGTACGGTAAGGTACAATATTTGGGAAAAAATATTTGAAGGAAAAGCAAAACGTAAACTTGCATTTATTTTGATGTGATACCGAGACTGGGAGGATAGGACTTATTCCACTTCCTTGGTGGCGTCAGTTGGCGAAACAACGAGGGGTAAGTTGAGTTATTCCTCAATTTCACACTATCAGACATTTCGAAAGTTACGGAAAAATCCGGATAAAGAAAACGCACGCTGCATTTGGCAAAGGATTTGAAAGTGGGCTGTGGGTGGTTTTGGAGGTGACGCTCAATGGTTAATTTTTTCAATTTTATATAAATTATTATTATATCTTATACCACATTAATATTAATATATATTTAAATATATCAATTTTAATATCATATATTTATAATACCATATCAACGTAATCACATCTATATCATAATATTAAAATATTATTTACTATCCACTTACATTTATATCATTATATTGAAAATTTATCCACTAATATTACATCATTGTATCGAACATTATAAATTTATTAAATAATCACCTTAATCAATTTAATACGTTGTAATTTTGATTCAAATATACGATTATCCCAAACTAATTTGGTAGGATATCGTGGATATGGGTATATAAACGTAAAATGTGATATAAAATACAATATATAAAGGTGTAAACGTGATTCTCACTTGATTATTTATTTTTTAAGTAAAAAAATAATAACATGTGATGAGTTCTACCATTGTTAAAATTAATAACAATTATTTTATATCTTTATAAATTACTAAAATCACTTTATATTTGTGTAAATCACCGAATCACCTTCTATATCACTTTTGCATCTTTAAAATAATTTTACATTAATATAAAATTACCAAAAAAATTTATTATTTATGTAAAATTACACAGAATAATTTATCACTTATATAAAATTATTTTATAATTATATAAAATTATTAAATATAATTTATAGTGATATAAAATAATTTATCATCTATATATTTTAATTTAAAGTGATACAATGACTTTTCTTATTGTGATGGATATGTGACAAATTTAATATTTTTTTATTTTTTAAATTAAATATTAATTATAAAATAAAGTTGATATTTACACAAAGAGAGAGAGAGAGAGAGAGAGAGAGAGAACAAGGAAAAGGGAATAAGATGCCTCCTTCCAACGCACTCCCTCGTCTCCATTGCAAGCTGCAACACCGCGCCCCCGGCTAACCCAACCAACCGGCACCACCAGCACACCCAATGTGACCTCCATCGGAACATAAACACCAATCCTCCTCACCCGCCTTTCCTCATGGGCTCCCTCTCCCCTTCCCTCCTCTGCTCCTCTCTCCTCTCCAACCTCTCCAAAACCCTAACGCTAACCCTTCCCCGCCGTCGTCCCCCCACCCACCTCCTCCCTTTCGGCCGCCTCCACCGTCCTCCTCCCATGGCCCGCTCCCACTCCACCACCGCCTCCAGCACCCCAACCACCACCGCCAGCACCACCCATTCCCACCCAAAACCGCCCAAGAGGAAGCACCGCCGGGACGCCCCAGAGAAACTCCTCCGCCACCGCCTCGACATGTGCTCCAAGCACGGCGACCTCCCCGAGGCCCTCCGCCTCTACGACGAGGCCCGCTCCCTCTCCGTCCACCTCTCCCTCCCCCACTACAACATCCTCCTCTACCTCTGCTCCTCTCCCCCCTCCAAAGACCCTACCTCGGACGATCCCCACACCAAAGGCGCCACCACCTTTGGGACCGCGGCGGAAGAGGGAGCGGCGAAAGGCGCGACCTTGTGGATGGGGTTGGAGAGGGGATTCGAGATATACCGACAGATGCGGGCCGACGGCGTAGAGCCCAACGAGGCGACGTTCACGAGCCTTGCGAGGCTCGCGGCGGCCAAGGACGACCCGGACCTCGCGTTCCAGCTGGTGAAGGAGATGAAGTCGGCGGGGATCGACCCGAGGCTGCGGTCCTACGGGCCTGCGCTGTTTGGGTTCTGCGAGAAGGGGCACGCGGAGATGGCCTACGCGGTGGAGAGGCACATGGAGGAGTGCGGGGTGGCGCCGGAGGACTCGGAGCTCGCGGCGCTGATAGGGGTGAGCTCGGGCGCGGGGAGGGGGGAGGAGGTGTACAGGCTGCTCCAGAAGCTCAGGGGCGCGGTGAGGCAGGTGTCGGAGGCCACCGCGAGGGTCGTGGAGAGGTGGTTTAGGACGGAGGCGGCGGTGGGGGTTGGGGTGGAGGAGTGGGTCGTGGAGAAGGTGAGGGAGGGGGTGGTGAGGGGAGGGGGAGGCTGGCACGGTCAGGGGTGGCTGGGGAAAGGGAGGTGGGATGTCGGGAGGAGCGAGATAGACGAGGGCGGGGTCTGCAGGAGGTGCGGGGAGAGGCTGGTGTGCATAGATATTGATCCACTGGAGACGGAGAATTTCGCAAGGTCGGTGGCTAATCTGGCTTGCCAGAGGGAGGCCAAGGTGGATTTCCAGCGTTTTCAGGTCCATCCATTGAGGCTTGGTTTCTGTTGGGATTGGTGCGAGTTGTCTTTATTGTGTGGTGTTGCTAGGGAGATTGGTTGCTTGTGTTTGCCTCGATTGTGCATGTGGACAAGGACTGCTACTTGGTGGGGTAGAAATATTGTCTAAGAAATGGTGTGTATGGCATCATGGTTAACATCCATGTGTAGGGTTGAATGACTTCAATGCTGATATTACAGAAGTTCATGTTTATAGATTTTTTTAGTGGAAGAAGATTATTGGCATGGGATTTTTAAGGGTTGATATAACTTGACAATTTTGAGCTTCTTGAAGTTGGGGAGGGTGGAAACAATGGAACAGTAGAATTTAGCAACCTCCCTTTTTTAATTTTCATTTTTAATCGTCGTTGAGTTGTTTTGTTACAAGTTTACTTGAATTTTGGTATTTTTTTTGAGAGGTCTTGTATAATGAAATACGGGTTCTATTATTTTCCAAAAAATAGACATTGAGTCCTATTTATGGGTCCTTTATTTGCGAGGTAAAGGGATGGGATTATGGGATTGTTAACATTGTAGTCATAGGTTGTTAGTCTCTTAACATTCTTTATCCTATGAGTCTTGTAATTGGAAGGCTATATATGGCTTGATTGATGGAATGAGGAAACAATAGTAGTGTTGAATGAATGCAAGGTATATTTTTTGGTGTTGTGATGTACTCTTTCTTTGCTTGTGAACTTTGTGAGAATGCTCGCCCTTTCTTCATGTTATTCCTTTAGACGGTATTCTTTTCATGAGCAATAATGAAAGATGTATTAAGTTTCTCAATGAGTGTGACTTTATGAACCCTGAAATCAATACTTTAGTTTCATACTCATAATCCATTTATTTACACGGAGAAGAGTAATAGTTGCGTGAAACATATGCAGGTATGGCTAGATCGTCATGGGCCATATGATGCTGTTATAGATGGTGCAAATGTAGGTCTCTTCAAACAAAGTAACTTAAGCTTTTATCAGGTTTGCTGATGCTTGCCCTTCTTCATTCACTTTTTCCAAAAAGAAAATCTGAAAAAGAAAGATTTCTAGAACTCTTGTTATTTGGAATTTAAATTTGTTTGCAGATAAATTCTGTTGTAAATGGAATTCGTGAAATGAGTCCATCAAAAAGAGAACCACTTATCATTTTGCATAGTAAGCGTGCAAAAGGTGGTCCTGCGGATAATCCTAAAAACAAGAAACTGATAGAAAGCTGGCGAAAATTGGGTGCGCTATACGCTACTCCATATGGGTCAAATGATGATTGGTAGGTGGTTCTTTCTCAATTTTTTCCCAATGCTGAATGTATTTCTGTATGATGCTTTAAAATGTATTGGTTGAAAACAAAATCTTTTTGGACTTTCATGTTTTTCTGTTTCTTCTTATGGAAAAAATTCCCTTAGCAACTGCTAAAAAAAAAAGAAAAAAACCTTGGCAATACGAAGACATAATCCTCTCAACTAAAGATGGTTGAGTTATTTGAGCTGAACAATTACCTTAGCAATATAAAGACGAACTCCTCTCAACTAAGCCACCTGGTCTTTTGTTTTTTTGATACATCAGAAATATGAAAGTCCAAATAAATGAAAAATATATTTAAGCTTATTGTTCTCCATATCTTTTAGATGGGCAAAGCACATGCAAAGTACAAACCAGATCTTGTTGTGTAAAATGTGCAGGTATTGGTTGTATGCTGCTGTGAGCTGCAAGTCATTAGTGGTGACAAATGATGAAATGAGAGACCACTTGTTTCAGCTTCTGGGAAATAGCTTCTTCCCAAGGTGGAAAGAAAAGCACCAGGTTAGTCTGCTTAAAACATTAGTGTTGGTTGTTCCTACTAGCAGCATTGATCTGAATCCTCTCAGCATGTCATTATTTCACATCATGACAATCCAATAGTTTGACATTTATGTTTTGTTTTGTAATGCTATGATTTTGATTAGTCATATACTATTAGTAAACACATCAAGAGTGGGTGAATTGTTCCGTGTAGTTTAATGCACTCTCTAATGGAGGAACAACACTGATCCTTGGACTTGTCTTACATTGCACTGCCTGATAATTGAAAAATAGCCTTTTTTGAGATGTTTTTCCTTTACCTATTAAGTGCCTTTTTTATGCTATATGACAGTTTTAACAGTTGTTCGAATCTTTACATTTGAAAGTAGTAATTGGATTTTTCTTTCGATATTGGGTAGGTGCGCCTCACATTCTCAAGACGTGGTCCCTCTTTTCACTTGCCGCCCCCCTATTCAATAGTTATACAGGTTAGTGACACTCTATGGCAGTACACAGGAATTTTCAAGTACTCACGTATTGCATTAATGACTTGGTCATTTGTAGGCTTTGTCGTGATTTTCCATCTGCCTTTTTGACAATTTTGTTAGAGAGAATTAGGGAGTGGTTCTATTTATATAATGTGCATGAAATTCAAATGATGTGCATATTTCTTGCAAAATTTATTGTTCAGCAGGCAATTTCCTTTTTGATAGTTGCTACACTGCAAGCAGTCAAATGCCATTTCCTAATCGTTGATTGCCATTGCCATTGCGATTGACATTGGTTTTTTTGGTTGTAACTAAAGTTGAATGAGTCACCTTTTTCTTTCCTGATTGTTGACTAACTTTTTCATCAAAGTGATCAAAATCCACTGAAAACTGTATGTGGTGAAAAAATTCCTCAAAATGATTAGCATAAATGAAATTTATGGGAATCCATTAATCAAACTCCATTGATATCGTTCAAGAAAAGAGATTGAAGCGTTGAATGATTATTTTTGTTGAAAGGAAAAGCAAACCTTGGACCTTACTTGGCCAAAAGCAAACCATGGGAACATGCAAAACCTGCCTTGCTATTTGTCTTTCTGCATTATCAGATCCTTGCATTTGCATATTGCAGGTTCCAGCCTTCTATTTCTTGCTTTTTGATGGTATTTTTGTCCCAAATATATGATCAGTAGCAGTTATCCACCATTTTAGTAAAAGCTAGTGGGCAGCATCTTGATAGTAAAATTGGTCAATAGCAGGGAGAAGCAATCGATGCAATGACAGAGCAAGAGGAGGTGCGAGTCTATTTGACCCACTTATTTGCTTACGCACTTCGATGCAATGACAGGTATTTTTGATCAGCCTGCGGGTCTGTTGGCCAACCTATCGATCATAGTTAGGTTGGCAGTCGTGACCGTGGAAGCCTGCGGTGCCACCCTGCTATTATAACCTTCGTTTATGTTATCATTGGAAGAGAGAAAAGAGTATCTTGTCACAACACGGTTGGAGGGTAGGTGTTAGAATGAGAATATTACTAGGTTTATAGTTCGGCATTGTCGAAGTGCGCAAGCAAATAAGAGTAAAGAAGGTGCAGGAAATGAGACGACTCATTCTTTTTCTATTTTATAAATGGATCTTCCCCTCCACACCAATCGCATGCCCAATTGCTCCTGGGGGTTGATTCCTGGGTTTCTCGAAACCTTGGCTAGTTGGACTTGGACATTTGGTTCATTTAATGGGACTATTTTTTATGCAAAAGGGTTATAGGTTGGTATCTTATAGCTATTGTTTGGATTTTCATTTCAAGTTAACGTGCACTTGTTCAATGCACAGCTTCCTACATAACAGCCAAAAAGAGGCACAATTTCTTCATGGATTATGCTTAAAAAGTTTTTCCACTGCTGTTTCCGTTTGCTATCTCTTTCTGTAAGAGCTTGTGTTCTGAAGGGATGAAGAAACCTTGAGAAATCCCTTCAAATTTATAGTAAAAGATATTGCTAAAAAGGCATTTAAACTGATATAATTAATTCTAAATGGATGTATTTGCACTTCCAGTCATTTTGAGTGAAAACCGCGTAGATTTGTGTGTTCCAATGAGACACGGACCGATATATAGTTCAAATATTCGGCAGATTTGATGGGCTTTGTATGTATAATCTACAAACGATGGGATGATAAATTAAAAGAAGTCTATGACTCAGGAAATAGAAGAGTGAGTATTATATTTAATTAAAAGTACGTTTCCAATTTCTTAAAAAAAAAATTTAACCAAAGATGTTTTCTTCTATTTCCCCTTACAAAGGATGGAAATGGTTTTATTCACCCCTCTTGTCCCAAGCTCAAGTGTTTGGGGTTGGCTGCTTTTTCGTGATTGAGTTTTTCCCTCTTTGGTATCGTTTGCAGGAGTCAGAGACAGGCAATTGGCACATTCCCACTGTTACAGGGGATGACATCGAAATGCCTAGGCAGTGGGTCTGTGCATCTAGAACCAAAGTACGCAGTTCATCGCCATTGCCGGGTGATGCTGGTTGTCATACTAGTGTCGATAATTCAATTCCTTTGCAAACTGAAGCCGCCCGACTTTCGTCCTTATTTTAGGGTACGCTCCTTCTTTTTGCAGCACGGCTGTTGTTAACTTAGTTTCAAGCCACTCCTAAAATTCAGGTGTATTTGTAAAATTTGCCAATTAATTACTCATCTTTATCCTGCATTTTACTGTGCCTTCATTTGCTTTCTTCCACTCATCTGTGAAAGTCTACTCAGTGATTTGTTGTAACCTTAATGTTAGAATGAATTTTGTTTTTATTTTTGTTGCTATAGATTCTGTGGAAAAGTTTAAAAAATCAAGGTTAAGTCGATCGATACGCATAGAGATTTAATTTATGCTCATGTGTTGAGAAATGCTAGGGGCTTACACAACCAAATGCGCAAGGAAGGAGTAAACAGTCAATCAGAGATTTACGTGGAAAAACTTAAAGGTGAAGCGTAAAAATTTTGAATGGTGAGAATGATTCCACTCCAAGAAGATAAAGGGATATAATGGAGTTACAAACCTGTACACAAATCCTTATTGCGTTTACAAGCTGAGATCCTGATAATTTTGGGTTTTAGGATTGAGAGTAATCGGTTATTTAGCTAGTTTACTTGAGAGGTTAAGGAAAATGATATTAAGAAATGTAAAATTGATATTAATTTGTAATTATGTTTACCTGTAGAGTGGTGTTAATATAAGTTTGTGTTTACGTAAATTGGTGTTAAGTTGTGGCATTAACCTTTGTGATGTTTATTTGGTAATAGTATTAAGAATATGAAATACGAGGTTTACATGATGTTAACATGGGTTTGGCTAACATCAGTGGAAATTGATAGATAAATCTGTGTTAAAGTGGTGAAATCTAGGTTACTGAATGATGGGTTAAGTAATGTAAATATGTATTATTCTTCATTTGACAGAATAACATCCAAGTAAATTAGGTCTAAACTAATTTAATTGAATCTATAACTGGCGGAAAGTCCACATGTAGGTGCTATGTGGACATGGACGCTGTACTGTTCGGGTTATCTGAACCTATATTTCGGATCTTTGTTCGGGCCATGGTCGACAGGTATGATATGGTTTTTGATTTTCATTATTGTTATTGATACGATAGAAAAGCTAGTAAATCATGTTCAATATTAACTGATTGGAATGTAGGACTGCTTTTAATAGATTAATTATTGTTTTCTTTTTTAAATGTCTGGTACAATTTTTCTGCCAGGCATGTTGTGAAACATCCGTAAGCTAGAAGAAGCACACGACTAAATGTTGTAAAATTTTTCTTCCAGGCATGCGTTCAATTATCACTGAAGAAAAAGATTTTATAGATTTTTTGGCTTTAGAATCGAACTTACTCCAAGACATGAGATCGAATTTGTTTTGCAGCACATGGAGAAGGGCTTATTTCAAGTGTGTGTCACTGCTGGTCTGTACAGACACAATGCCAAACCCTGTGCGGCATCACCATTTGCGGCAACAAAACATGAACAGTTGAATTGGTGGGGGAGAGCAATTGAAGAAATACCCGTGAGAGGGGAGGTATTGCTAGTGGACAGAAGTAGGACTTGTGGGAGGATGGAACTCAATCAAATCAAAGGGAGACTTATCTGCAATCATGGCAATTGTCTGATGCTCAAGCTTCCGATATTCTATCTCCAGTGTTCCACCACTAAATTTCATATGTGGTGACACCCAATTCCGTGTGACAGGATAGAGATAGAAACTTCCCATCGAACTTTAGAAAACCAACTCACCCAACACCACAAGACAATCAAAGAATACAAGAGGGCAACCTGTTTGGTTGGATTTTTCCTTTTGTTCACCTTGAGCTCCTGCCGCTAATGGGACAGAGAGAACCTGGCGAATGGGGGCACCTCTCGTCCTGGGGCCCTCAGGGCAGAAGGCATGCGGAAACTGAGAATGATTCTGGATCAAAATCACAAGGTTGCTTCCAGATTTCCTTTTCAATTTTATGATTTAAATTACCACGCCTGCGTCTGTAGCCAATTTAGGCTGTGTTTGAATGGTGGGTTAGTTTGTCCCGACATAGAATAGGTGAAGAATAATGTGCAGGGTGTTTGGAGGGATTTTAATATTATGATACGATAGTGAGATAATTTGATGTAATGAAGGGAAGGTACATTGATAGATATTTTGTTAGAATGAATATATATATACAGCTTAAAAGTTCTTGAAAATAAGTTGATGTTATTTGGCAGTGTAATAAATCAAATCTCATCCTTTAGAGGATTAATGCCATGTGTATCCTGTCAAGGGGGTTATTTTCCAACCAAATGGAGCCTATAGGGTTTTAATCTTCCGAGGTATAACAGTCACCTGATTTTGTGATTAATTTTTCAATTGCTTGTAAATCACCTCGTGCACTCCTGACGTTCAATATCCAAAGTGGGTTAAACGAGAAATCTTAAGTTACAGGAGATGCTCAGTGAAAGTTCCATTCCCCCGGGGATTGGACTCAGATAGGCTCTAGAGTCCACGTGAAAGACCAAGATATGCTATTCTGTAGCCTCATATTGACTATATGAGCTTGAGGAAAATAACAGCTTCGTGCTAACCATGTTTCCATGACTACATGCTAATCATTAATCAGATTGCTAAGACCACTACCTTTTGCAGCTTTGGTACTTGAATCTGATTATTATCGGTACCAAGGTTGCATAAACAATGAAATCAAAACATAGACTGAATTTTAGTTAGCAGCATCGAGCCATTGATTCTGAAATGATCTAGTGTCAATTCATTCTTATTTAAAGTTCTTGGGCCGTTCATGCCCTTAGAATTTTGTTAATCAAAACTATATTCTTATGTGGAAAAGCACACCAAGATGAACTTTGAAACTTGCCAGCTCCAATCATCCAAATGATCCAAAAGTGGAATCCACATGACCTTCATATTTTATGTTGTTCTCCCCCATTAATCTAAGATACAAGCAGCTTAGCTGCAAAAGCTTGCCAGTGCTCTACATTTCTCACCTTAACATCATCCACCTGCGGTGCAGGCGGTAGAAATAAATCATACAGCACCATACCAGGTGGGACATTAGAGATCCGTAACTACAAGAAAGAATACCTAAACCAAAACCAGTCCAAGGTTGTACAGCATTGTCTATTACATGCTCACATCGTAATCCTGCGGCCGCCAAGAAGTCTTTTGGATGCAGAGCAAGCCTTCCTTCTCTTTCGAGTATGTCATCCTGATCTCCCATTGCAGGGATCTTGCTAACGCCTCTACTTCGGTTATCATCTCCACGTTGTCCCTCACAATCACCTTTCCTTTGGGTCTAAGTATCCTATCAACCTCCGCCATAGCTGACTGCAAAGAGCACCTGCAAAATAACCATGAAACATAATTAGATGGAGTATAGCGTGGCAAGCGTAACAGTAACAACAATTTATATGTAGAGGATAATGCATCCTGAAAACTAGTAGTCAAATACCTCTTCTTAATCCTGGAGAAGAGATGGTCAGCATGCAGAAGATCGAATGTCCTAGGGTAGGTGCTGAATGATTCGCACCAGTCATGATAAATACCAAAAAGTCCTCGTTCATAAATAATCGGGAGTGTATCTGCTGAATCAATCGAGACCACATTCATGACCCAGACGTTCATATCCCTCAATGCCGCAGCAAATCTGCACATGTTTCCATTGGGCACTTAGTTGGCAGCCATGCAAGAAAGCGTCATGGAAGGATCCGACGGCTTGATGGATATAAAGGACCAACATGCGTGAAATTTATTATATTGGAAGACAATAAATTAGGCTTAGGCAAAACAAATAGCTACGACGATAAATTACTGCCACATACCGAGATTGGACTGCTATTCATATTAATCTGGTTGCAAGAAATGTTTCTTGAAATAGAGAAAGCAGATATTCTATATCATGGGATGTGTGAAAGCTCAAATTGAAAGGCAATCTGCGACCTGATCCACCCAATAATTCCTAATTCACTGATAGTTATTTCATATATTATCATTGAGATAGATATTCAGTGCACAAGACGGTGGATACTACTTGTATGAAGATTTGCAATGAGGAATGAAGTCCCTAGATATGGATATGATTTTTGCTTACCCTCCATATATGGCTCTCATATCCATGACATTCCTCACTTTGGACCAATCGATGCCCATTCCGTTTACATAGGACTTGCTCACGATATGCTTCCAGTGTTCATAATCAGCCTTGAAGTCATCTGGGGCAGCTTTACCGTAGACTCCAACCTGGGAACTGTTCAACCAGTAAGGTGGTGTTTCCAATCTTTCGGGCCATTGATCCGGCCACCGTGATCCACGGATGCCTGTCTCCATTGGAACTCTGTGCATGCAATCTTGAAGAAGAATATTCCTGCAAGTATGGAAAGAGCAAGAGAAAGGTCGTGGAATGGGTGAGAAAATTGAAAGGACTGCCTGGGGTAGGTATAGCTTCTTTTCAGAAAGAAAAAGGTCTAGCTTTTAAGCCAATCCACCTATGGTTTACTTTGTTCAACTCACCAAGCAGCATTTGGATCGTCAGACTTTTTGCACATAGGTGGACTGTTCTCTACTCTTTGCTCGTAGCACTCATTTGTAGATGGCTTCTTGTATATTGCTATACCAACATGATTCACTTCGTCCTTTGTCATTGACACCATCTCCCAGCACATGGATTTTGTCAATTCAGACATGGCTGTCATTGCAAAAAATGAAATCACTTTACATAGAATAATATTGGTATGTGTCAACACAATATTTTAGTCTAGGATAATAGGACCTTAATGATAATGTACTCAGGGAACTGGCAAATAAGAAGTACAACTCAAAATTCCGAGTAAAATAAAAATCCGACCCTTTCACAAGGACCTAAGATTCCAACTTCTTATACAGCTTCCATGAAAATAATCCTATTTAGTGGGCTTTTAGTTTTAATTAGGAGGCAAATAACTAGCTTGCATGACAATATATGAATGCATGTTATGAATGATTGCCAAATTCTTGGTAGGAGAAACCTCGGACAAGACATGGGTTGACATGTTTGGTACTTCGCAGAGAAAGGATGGAATCTGTGACTATGTACTTATCTAAACAATACCTCTGATATAATGACGATCGGTAGGTTGAGGTTAAAATTTAGCATAGAAAACTGCTTTACCAATCCCAAAAAGAAAATGTATCCAATAGATTGAGTACAATGTTTAATCTACATGGTTACAGTTTCTCGAGGATTTTTTGCTTTAGCAATCTTTGCAGCTTGGCAGATTGTGACATACAGTTTTCTCTTCAGATGACGACAAGGAATGAAAGCCTAATAAAAGAAATAAGTAGAGTTAAGAAAATATGCTAAATGGAGAAGTAGCAACTTTAAGATGATGTGGTGAATCATAAGAGTACAAGACAATAGCCAAGTGGCTCCACATTGTGAAGGAAAAAGTCTGCAACTTGGAAAGCATCAGATCTGCGAAGAGAAAAAGGTCAAATATTGTCCTGATTTATAGAAGGTTTGGAGCATGCGGCCACCCTTGGGTGTAACATAAGTGAGACGATGATTGTTAGGTAGGCAAGTGGAGGCAATCATTGTGCAAGTGGAGGCAATGGGTTTTGCAACCAATCACAGTTTACAATAAGGAAAAAGTTGATTATACAGGCCAAAAGTTATTTTCCTGCGAGATAAAGGTGATCCACTTTGGCTAAAAATTCCATTATAAGATGATGATAAATTTTCTGATTTAAATGGAGTGAAATGGCAGGAACTACTTGAAATAGATTTGCAAATAATAAGTACACTTTTACTGTTCTTGGAATAAAGCAATTCTGTTAATATTTCCTTTATGGTGTAAAAAAAAATTCGGGAAAAGAAAGAAAAAAAACTTGGTACCTTGCCATATCTCAACATCTTCAGGCAGTTTCTGGTAAATGGGAGTAGCAGACCACATGAAGTAACCACCTGGTCGCAGTAACCGGTTCAACTCCAAGAGAAGCTTTCCACCTGTGACAACGTCTATCAGAAATGTTTTTTTTGAGAGTAGAAATGACTTGGCTGACAAAGCCCTACCTTCAATATGCCATGGCACTCTACAGCGTGCACAATGAATAGCGTCAAAGACTATACTAGGAAAGGGGAGTCTCTTGGTGCCCATGACAGCTGAAATTGCTGGAATTCCTCTTTCCAAGGCAAACTGAACTTGAGCTTCGTGCTCATCCTTGGGAGCAAATGACATTGTAAGTACATCCCTCTCAAAGAGGTAGCCTCCAAAACTGGCTACACCACAGCCAACATCGAGAATAACACGGGTTTGCCTACCCCAAGCGACATCGGAACAAGACTGCAGGTAGAACCAGAACCCCATATTAGAAGGATAGCAAATGACATCTTCAACAAAATAAATTATATTCAATTGCGGCAGACAGGGTGCCGATAATTGGAAAAAGTGGGAGAAGTCTTCTATAATCTTGATTCCAGCAAAATGGAGAGTTAAAAGGCAGATGCATCTGCTGACATTAAAAATCAAACAAAAACAAATGAAACAAGGAATTAGGGTGATCCTCCAATCGAACAAAAAATTGTTAGCATTCTGCTGGGAAGCAGTAAGCAGGGCAATATGATAAATGCTCCCACCACTTGACATGCTATGCAATTGAAAAACCATAGTTAATGCGTATATGTGAGTTTTCGTAATTGTATTCCATACTCTTCAATGAAAATAAAGAGTAGTTCATTGAGAGGGATCACAAAAATAGAGTTCTAATCCTAATCCTAAACAAAGAAACAAATCAAATCTCTAACCGATAAAAACATATCTCCTAAACATAGAAATAGATAAAATCTTAATATTTATTTCCTAAATCCTATTTATAGAATATTCTCTAACAGCCTAAATCATGTGAAGTTGGAAGAAGTAACTAACATGGGACAAATTTTCCTGGAATACTCACCTCTTGAATAAAGTCGATGTAATGGAGAGCACCATACTTGAACTGGGTTCCACCACCAGGGAATGTTAGAAACTCTCCAGTTGCCTTAACCCAATTTTGGTGCCCCTTTACCTCCGCAAGCTTGGTGTGGGGGACATTAGCATACCATATCTGCACAGGAACCACACAAATAAAAATCAAAGCTAATAGCTTTTACGGATGTTCACATCTAAATGTCAGGATTGATTGCAATATACCTTATCCCTGCTATCCGGCCAAGTCATAGGTTGTTTATATCCCTCTGGAAGTTGCACGAGGCAGGTGGGGCTTTCTGCCGGACAATGTCTCTCACGATGTTCATAATGTTTAGTAGTGGGCAACTTTCTAATAGCATCTTCATTATCAAGGCATGGGATGTAATCGGCTCCCGCACTCACATTGCAAAGCTTCCAGCTGTAACCTACGTTCTGGCCATTAGATGATTTTTGCAACTCTTTTTCTTTCTTGGATTCTGAAGCCTGTGTTGAAAAGGAACCAGTTTGGGTGTTGGTCTCGTTTAGAAGCTCTGACTGGGCAGGGTCTGGGAACACTTCTTTGGAGACCAACTCTGATTTGCTATCACTGGCCTGCAGTTCAGGTTCCTCAACCCCTTGTTCTTCCTGTTCTTGGCCCTTTCCTTCTTGCAAGGTCTCACCACCAGAATCATCATCTGTTCCTTTGGACTGCTCTGACAACTTGACTTCCTCATTTCCAACTCCGGTACCCTCATCTCTGTTATCATCTGTGCTTGCCTCATTATCCTTTGTGCTTTCTCCTCCTTCGGCTTTCCCATTTTCATCACTAAAGGACTGGCCCTCAGACTCCTTTTTAGACACATCTTCCTTGACAACAGTTTCCTCATGTGTTTCCTGCTCCTTAATTTCATTTACCTTGTCCGTAGCGGTCTGACCTTGAGAATCCTCCGTAGGTGACTCGTCAGAAGGTGTTTCGGAATTACCATCTGAATCTCCCTTACCGGCATCTTCTGTTACATCACCAGAACCATCCTCAAATGGCTTCTCAACTTCGGATGTGCTTTCCTCTTGAACTTCGGATTTGTTTTCTATTGTAGATACATCTACAGGTGCCATTGATGTGGATGTCATCATCCAGACCCCGACCAAGCACAGGGCAACAAACACCACAAGGGTCACCGTCGAACAATATGATGACGACGATGACCTCCTACTGTCCATCTTGGAACTTTTCCCAAACGCCATCTTTCTTTATAAGATTGTAATTCTTTCACATAAATCTGGCAGAAGAATGATAAATAAATGAATCTTAAATGGAACTCAATTTATAAATGAATCTTAAAGTCTACATCTACATTTCATAGAATATGACATCAACTGCAATTCAGAATGTTTATGTGACTAGAGTGACTTCAAATAGGAAAAATAACTATCCTAATAGTGCCATCTGAAAATATCCTTTTTTAAAAAAAGAGAACTTTCGCAGTCAAGCTTCAAAAGTACCATGCATGCATGATTGGTAATCAACCCAATAGTTTACTTCAATTAAAATAAGGTGGATTACAATAATATGTTCTGGTTGGTAGTAAAGTTTCAAATCTTACCTTGCCCAAATATATATATATATATATATATATATATATATATATATATATATATATATATATATATATATCACGAGAACGATGTCTCATTGCTGTCATCCTCATTTCACAAGATGGCAACAAGCAAATGGAACATCACCCAAAACCGCAAACGCCTAGACCCCCATCAAATCAAGGAACATAAAAAACAAACAAATTAACCAACCCATTAACCCAACATATGGTTGTTACAAACAAATCCGAAAAGGGGCACCACCTTTCGCACACCAAGCATCATCCACCACGCCAAATAACAAAAAACCAGCATCATTCCCCAGCAAAGATCGAGACTTTCCAACTCCAATCAACACTAAACCGAGAACCTACTACAACAAATCCAAGAAAAGACGCCACCTTTCGCACACAAACACCATTTACCACGCCAAACAACGAGAAACCAGCATCACCCGCCAGCAAAGATCGAGACTCTCCAACTCCAATCCGCAAAACAGAAAACCCACCAACCCCAACTCTTCGGGTCCACCACATGTTCCTTCCCTAACCTGAGCGCCCCTCCCCTCGCCGCCCCTACCACTCATCTCACAGTCCCAACCATCCCATTCCAGCTCCTACCCACAAAGGAATAACACCTGAAACACCCAACCAACGAGATCCAAAGGCCACAAGACCCACAAAACCACAAGCATCAAAGGCGAGCAACAAGATGATATCTTGCATAGCTAAGAGGGAGCACAAGAATCTACAAAGGCACCTCCTTTGAGCTCCGAGAAGCACCAAGATCTGGAGGAGGAGGAGGCGAAGCTTGAGGAATGGGAATCTATGCCCCCGGGGAAGAGGGGTCGTCGTGGGTCGGATTTATCTCACTTTAGTAGCTTTTATCGTATGTGGAGAGAGAGAGAGAGAGAGCCCTTTGGTTTATTTTGGTTTAATGGCGGGGAGCGAGAAGGGGATGTCCGCAGGAATGGACCGACCTAGTAGATGCGGAGCATCGGAGGTTATCGTGATCGCCGCCCACCTGGAGGATCGAACGGTGCATGTGCGCCTGGTCTGGGGTTTCGGAGGGGAGTACGTTGTTCTCGCGGAGCACGGGATGTGGGTCCTCTTGGCAGGACAGCGTTGGTAGGTGAAGCGGACATCACTGTCAGATTTATTAGAGGGTGGTGTGGGTCCCACACGGTGGGGCCGGTCGATGAGATGACCCGAATGGCCCCTGGTTTGCTTTTTAAACGGCTCACGGTCCTGAGCCGGGAAAGGGTAGAACGCTCCTATGGTCCAGCTCCACGGGCCACAGGTTTAGGCTTGGTTCGATAACAGGTTATTGAATGGTGTCTGAGTCAAGCCTTACTCGGCACGGTGACAGATCAACTCCAATAGACGTTCGCACAGATGTTCTTAAAATGTATCACATATGTATCAAATATTAGCATATAATGATGTGATTGTACTTCATCTTTATATTCTGTCAAATGTCTAACCCCAAATGTCCCCCGATGACACCTCAATCCTCCATTTCATCTATGTTAATGAGCCCAAGCACAAGTCTGTTTATGGGCGTGTTAATGATTGAGATTGTTAACGATCTCATGAGCTAGATTAAGTTGTATTAGGCGTAGGGGTGTCAAATAGGTTAGATCCAACCTGACTTGTTTGGGAAAGGTCTATGTGGGTCTTTACCAGGTTTTGGATCAAGTGAATCCAAGTAGGTCCTAGTTTACACTAATGAATTATCACAAGTGATATTCAAATATCATCGGCAAATTAGGGTTTTTGTTTAAAACTCCTATCATTCAACGGGTCCATTGGGTCCCAAACCTATGCTCGAGGGCCAATCATTTATATAATAAGTCTGACTTGACCTGACTTATTTAATTGATTTGCTTATTGAGTCAAGTTTGAGTCTCTGTATCGGGTTGAGTTCGAGATAGATTCGTTGATGTTATTTAAATATAAAAAGAGGAATGTAATTTAATTATTTTATATTTAATAGTGAATTATTTATTATTATTTTGTTAAAAGTAAAGTATATGAAATTAGATGTGATAAGTAAATTAATATATTATAGATAAAAAATTAAATTGATATTTTTTATAAATTATTCTTACATTATGTTATTATTTATGTAATGTTTAACTATCCTTACCACGTCGTCTCTCTCGTGGAGTTAATTTCGTTAAGGTGAAATTTTGCAATATCCCAAAGGACCCCAAAAAAATAGATTTGGAATAGAGCATTGGCCTCACAATTACTTTTCCGTGGAGTTCCATCAAGCACCGTGTGTTAGGTGGTAGATGCAAATTCGGGGTTGAGCCTTCTTTTCTTTCCGAAGGGGAGAGCTTACCTTTCAAATTCTTCCTTTTCAATGGAGTGATTGTGCTGCCGAGTGGAAATCGATGCCAGATTCCAAATGTTGTCCCCCTCAGCAAAATGACAAGAGATGCTGGTGGCATTAATTATCCATTGTGGGCTTCCTTTTAACCTGAGCATTTTTCTTTTCCACGCAACTTGAGGAGTGTACGTTCCCACATGATAGTCCGAGGTGGACATTTGATGTGATAGAGCTGGTGTAAGCTAGTGCACACAAACATGGAAGATCCACTAAATTTGTCTATATTAATAATAAATGTCACATCTTATTCAATGATGGATCTCATATAATTACAGAAGGATTTATAGAGATTAAAAGTGTTGCATAGTCATAAGTATTCCTTGTTAGGAATTGATTGAACATCCATTGTGATGGGAGGGTTGGATCCAACGAACATCAAGTAATCACAAGGGAGATAAAGAGATTTGGTGATTCAATTTTACCATAAGAGGTGTACATCTGGGGGAGGATGATATTTTCAACTATGCATTAGAATTTGAGAGGTTAAAAGATTTCTCTCTTTCATGGCCCCCCAGTTTGCGTGAGCTCGCTCTAGGGTCTCTTCTCACTATTTATAATGTGGGGGAAACTTGATTAGCAAGATCTTTCCCGTGATGTTTGGTACATCACTTGTTAAGGTACCTATTCGTTGTTAGGTCGTAGACCTTCCTGCACCGTTGTTAGTGGTTGGCACCGGGTCCCTAGGTGAGTCGAACCTTCAGACTCGTTCGTATTTAGGGCTTGCTGAGTGTAGGTGAGTTGGATCCCCAGATTCGCTTGTACTTGAATCTATCTGGATCGGATGGTTCATGTTGAGCTTTTCATGGAGTTTTGAGTCCAAGGACATCTTTTGCCTCTCATCATATGTCCCTTACTCTCTGGCCAGTGGATGCTTGCCAAGAGAGTAGCTGTAATGGCTAAAACTTGGCGATAGGTGATGCCCCCAAATGATGTCCCGGTTGTTTCTTCAAGTGGGGGAGCATTTGTTGTGTAGCAGAATTTGTCCTGGGCTTGCATTTGCCTCTTTTGTTGCTTGACCTTGAGAGGTGGCTTTGAGGGCCTTCACTTGGTGTATTGCCATTTGTCAGAGGGGTCTAAAGGGGTATTTTCCTGTATTGCCATCCTTAAGAGGCAGCTATATTGTGGGGTCGTGAGCCTAAGGACCCGATTTTTCGTCGGCTTTAAAAGGCACCTTGCCGACCCTAGCAGGTGGCCGTATTGAGGGAACGTGAGCATAAGGGCTTGATTTTCCGTCGGCTTTAAGAAGTGGCTTGCCGGCCCTAAAAGGTGGCCGTATTAAAGGAACGTGAGCACAAGGGCCCGATTTCCCGCCGTTCTTAAGAGGCGGCTTGTCGGCCCTAGCAGGTGTTTGTATTGAGGGAACGTGAGTGCAAGGGCCCGATTTTCTGCCGGCCTTAAGAGGCGGCTTGCGGAGGGAGTATAGGCATATCGACGCCTAGCACCTGCCTGCCTTAAGAGGTGGCTTTGGGAAATTGTTTTGTCATGTAGTTCGACAAGATGGGTGTTATCTTGTTGAAAATGAAGGGTCATGACCTCAAAAGTCGTGCTTGTCCGTGGGGCGACTGATGCCATTATGGTGTCGGATATGCACGCAGGGTCATTTAATGTGCAGAATCCTGATCGACAATTTGGTTAATCTAAGCGGAATTCTGTGGAATCCACGTCGTGTTCTTGGGGATTTCGTTCCTCGTAAACCCGCGCCCTGCGAGGGTGGGTGAGATGATGGCACCGTCCTCAAGGGGGCTTATAAATAGGGTTTTGGGGTGGGCCGGGGTTCATGCCCCTCCATCCTTATTTTCTACGTCCGGATGACCTAGTAGCTATCTTGAGGAGCTTTACCTTTGCTCAAGATTTTGTCGTTGGGTCTCTGTATTCGACAGAGTGGCTGGGGGGTAACTATGCCAAGCCTTCGGGAGAAGGTAAGTTTGTTTTGTTGCCCTTGCTCGGCACATGGGCTTAGGCGAGGGCTTATGGGATTTTTGTCAGGATTTTTGTAGCCAAGGTGCCTTTTAAGGCATTTGTAGACTTTAGGCCTGCCTATGTTTTGTAGCAAAGGGTGCCTTTGCTCCTCGTGAGGCAGTATATTTACTTGACCAAATGTGGGGCAAAGCTTGACGAGGGCGATAGCAGGAGCGGATTCTTTTGGTCAGATGGCCCCTTTTACGATCGACCAGACGGTTGGTCTATCTGGGGATCCTTTGTGGAGGGGCCTGCTGGAGACCTCGTGTCCAAGGAGGTGGTACCAATTGCGGAGACGGCTTCGAGCGGCACCCCTCGCTTGGAGCAGCAAGGTTTTCTGCTCCTAAGATCGGCTATAGCTTGGGCTGCCTTCCCGCTAGGGGGTATGAGCTTTGGCCACGCCTAACTTTATTGCCTCTGCGTGGTGAGTCTCCTTTTGGCCTTTCCTTAGGTACAGGTGAGTTTTCTTACATCTTTTACCATGGTTTTTACCAGGTCAAGGCCCTTGGAGGTGCCCTTGCCTTACACAACGACGTGTCATGGCCGTTAGGCAAGTCGGGGCACCTGAGGTGGATACTTGCTCGCCCTTTTTTGGGAGTCTCTGGCGATCCTGGGGGAGGCGGCAGAGGGGTTCATGTGGGAGCTCCACCCTCAGTAAGAACAAGTAGGTGGAGCGTCCCGGCTATCTGAGGTGTGTAATTCCTTATGGGAGGGGGTGAGATATGCGTGACGTAATAAAATGCGGAAAATAAATAGCAATCTCACAAGAAAAGCAATCACACAATATGGCACAAGAATTTTTATGTGGAAACCAAAAGCGGGTGAAAACCACCACCTAATCCTCTCGAGTTAGAATTTCCTGATCGACAAACTCGATCAAATCCACTAACGAACTACTTTAATGAGGGTAGTTCAACCTCAATTACAACCACGTTACGAGTACGAGGGTAGTGTTCCTCAACCCCTCCTTTTCACAAGGAGGATTTTGTCTCACGAAGGAGATGAGAATTCGCAATGAGAATACCCAACACAATTACAAGGATATATTACAACTCAACCTATAGAGCCACAAAGTGAATGATTAAATCTAGCTACTATAGGTAAGGGAATTTTCCTTTGGTGGGAGTGCGTCGGCGTGATGACGCGAGTGCATGAACCACGCGGGGCCACCTTGTCGCTCTCGTAATCGTGGAGGGAGAGTGGGTGTGCAACTGGATTTAAGCTCTCTAGATGTGGAACAAAAGCTTGGAATGCTAGAGCTTCTTCTAGATGATCTACTTCTTTTTGACACAAGAGATGTGGAAATGGTATTCAAGGTGTGTGTATGCAAGGCAAGGGTCCTCCTCTATTTAGAGAAGGCCTAGGAAGGCTTTGGAAGCCCTTAGAAGCTTCCATAGCCGTTGGGGTTGAACCCAAGGTAAAACAGGCCGTGATCAGAATCAATCATGATTTTGACAGGGTCATCAGATGTTTGGTCCTGGTATTAGACGTCTGGAAAACCTGTTTAAGATGTCTGGGAACTAAGTCAGACGTCTGATTTTAGACGGGTTTCCTTACTGACTTGATTCAGACCTAAACAGGGTTCTAGTGTATGGCTATCAGACGACATACAGGACGTCTGGCACTAGGTCTGGACGTCTAGAAACCTATTGTTCTGCAGGAATGGATTCCCAAGAAAGGTTAACGGCTAGAAAATCTCACAAAGGAGATTTTGGGTCAGTCGAGGCAAAACGGTCACATATCAGACGTCTGGGGTCCTTTACGGACGTCTGATATAAGCTTAACGGTCATTTTTCTTAACGTTTATATAGGAAGCCAACGTTCCATTAATTGGACGTCTGGCACAAACATCATACATCTTCTAAGACGTCTGGATTAAGGTTTAGACGTCTGATTTCATTAGACAGAAGCTACAAAGTTCAGTCTAAGTTATTGAACATCTGAGTCAACAGTCAGACATCTTAAAAGTCACTCTCAAACGTCCGATTTTCATATTAAACGTCTGATTAGGCTATTAGAACCCTATTTTGGTTTTCTAAGTTCTCTACAGAAAACCTAAGTATCCTATAGTAGTGTAGGTGTTCCTAGGACTACGTTAAGGGTTCTTGGAGGCTCTTTAACATATATCTAGACACAAAGAATAAGGAGCAAAACAAAGAAATAAAATTACATAGAACAAGATAAAAGGAAATCTATCCTATTCTTGTCTTCACGCTTCTTTAGGCTATCGCTCATCGCGAAGGTCCTCTGTTCTCCGTTAAGTTCCTCCAATCCATCATGGATGCGAGCTCGAACTCTGTCTAAACATGTCTTTATTTGCAATTAACCTGAAATCTAAGGCTTCAAGTGCAAATGTTAAATAACATGTGTTTTGTTATCATCAAAATAAACGATCGTGGTGCTCTAGCACCAACAAGGTGCTGGACGAGGTTTACCATGGATTGAGGTGGTTTTCTTAGCCAAGCTCACTACCAGTTGTGGAGCTGGGGGAGAGTCTTGTTGGGGTGCCGGTGGCAGATGTTGTGGCTCTTCAAGACTCATCCAAGCGTCCACCTGCCTCTTGCTGCGCGCTCCTTTTGAAGAAGGAGGTGTGTATTCTGGAAGCAGGAATGGCTACATAGCCCCTTTTTCGGGGGTTGGCATTTCTTGACGGTAAAGAACTCCATGAGCAAGCTAGCTAAGGTATATTAGGCCAACCGAGAAGATCGGCTCCTGAAAAGGAAGTGCCTGGGTTGGGTTCGTCAGGAGCTTGCTGTGCTGCGAGGATGGCTGTCTTGCCTTGCATTGCCACCTTCATCCTTAGGGGCGAATGCCGTTGACGACTGGGGATGAAGCCATCAAGTCTTGATAAGTGGTGTTGCTACTATTCTTGTATTTCTGTCATGCAGTTGCCCTCCTTTTTTCTTTTCTTTTCCTAGGAGCGATGGTCCCAGGGAATGTAATAAGCAAGACCTCTTATATAAAAAAGGCTTTTATTTCTATTGCCTGTTGCTTTGTGATAATGAATTGTTCGCATGTCAAGTACGAGAGATTGGTTTGCCGCCTAGGATCTGTTATATCGCAAGAGTCGCATGAACTATTTTTATGAATTTTGTTTGATCCCTTATATGGGGCACTTTCATTTTCCTCCTGAATGACTTGACATGGAGGCTTGTCTTGTTGCTTTGTCCCGGCTGATTCTTATGGGGTCGGACGAGATGCCCATGGAGAGGGCTATTCAAGGTGGCGGTCGGGTGCCTATGTTCCGTGACTGGGTAGACATTGACGTGTGATCCTTAGGGATCCTTCGACATATTTCGTAGCTCGACCGTTTGCATGGTGCCTTATCCTTCGATTTCCGCCTGACACATAGTATGATTGTGTCGGCGAGCGGGATTGAAGGGAGAATGCCAGGATTGGCGCAAACTCTCCAGGTAGAAGGAGGTGCCGGGCTACTAGGTATTTAGCACCCTCGCGTGCACTTGGAACTTATCCTTCGCGGAGCAATTAGGCTAGGAGCGGTTACTCCACATGCCTTGATTTGAAAATCTCTCCTGGTGAGTGATGATAACACCATCATTCATCATAACTAACTTAAATTAGTCAGAATCAAGACATAAAATGCTCCTAAATGATCGCCTAAGGACCATAATTTCACTCTGATCCGTTTTGAGGAGAAGGTAATAAAACATGGTTAATTATATAGTTTTAACATCACATCATGAATGCAGATTAATCACGGGATTACTCAGGAGTTAATTAGAGGTCAATTAAGCATAAAAGACCAAAAAGTAGGTCTACACTGATAGAAACAGGGTTTCACTTATTTCGAGGGAGAAAATAGGACACAAAACCTTAATTATCAACTCCACTTAAATTGGAAAGGTTTTGATCAGGATAAAATTAATCTAAACCTCTTAAAATTCATAGAAAAATATTCTAAGAGGTTTGATACTTTTGGTTTGACCATTTGAACTCATATTGACATAAAATAGAGATTCAGGCAGGATTTTGCCCTGACTTGGGCATCCTACAATTTACCTAGTCAAACGTGGTCAAAACTTAAATCCAAGTTCATCATTAGATTTCTTGGATCCAAATTAGGTTAACACCAAAATTTGGGTCCAATCAGAGTCTATCTTGATCTAATTTGCAATTTAGTCCTTAAGATCTTTGTTTCTCACAATCAACCTCCGAGCTTTCAAGTTATTTGCAAAATCCCCCTAACTTTGTCATCACCTTCACATATATATCCCTTTCGCCATTGTTGAGTCAACTGAGCTGCACCGACCTTTGATTGACTTGAAACTTCATAAATCAGCACCTAATCCCACCAAATTTGGTAGGATTGGTGTTTAGATGATGGAGAACAATTTAAGCAAGATTTGAGACCCTGATTGGGATCAGAAAGACCATGAGAATTCAAGAAAGTCTTGGGTTCTCTTTTGATTCCTAATCTGACTCCCATGGTTCAAACCTTCCAAATTGAGCACGTTCGAGCCCTATAAATAGTCCCTTAGGTCCCAGCGTCCTCCTTAGCCTGATTTAGGCCAAGAAAAGTCTTCCTCTTCTCCCTTCGACCGTCTTCGATCGTGGCTCCGGTGAACCTCCTCAACATCTTTCTCAGGTCAATCAATGGCCAAATTGGTCGGTCCTCCATCCTCCTCAGCTTTGTCCGCATCTCGCCAGCCAAAGTGGGAGCGTCCTTCCTTGCTGCTTGACCCCGTCGGAGAATTCACCTTCCCTGTGTCTGGCAAGCCACGCCGGCACGGTTCCGCCCTCCTTCGACCACATAGATAGGTTCTTTCTCTCCCTCTCTCTCCTTAGCTTAGGTTTAGCCCCTTTAGACCCTAATTTGACTAACGATCACCGTGCTCCCTCTCCGTCTTCCTGACTCTGGCGTGGTCATTTCGCTGCAACACACCATCATATGCTACACTACCACTGCCAAAACCTTCCCTATGATTTAGAGATCAAAAGCCCTCAATTTATTGAGAGTTTTGACCCCTGAACACTTCGGCCGGACAACCCATCCACACTGTTGTCATGCCTTCACCCTCCGGCCACCTTCGTCCACCGATCTCCAAATCATCACCACCAATCCTGTTGCCACACCTTGGCGGAGCTTCCTAGCTCCCCAATTAGCCTTTACAACACCTCCTTCGCCATACGCCATCTCCGCCAACAGAGCTCCTTCGCTCTGCCACCACCATCATCTAATCACAATTGAAGCTAATAGAGCTAGGGTTTTGCTTTCTACATGTTTAATTCTAGCCAAGAGGCTGTTCTCGTGCCACCGTCTTCTCCACCTCCGACCGTTGCACTCCGACCATCTCCAGCTCTGCTTCAACCCTCTATAGTTGCGGACAAATACCCTGAAGACAACTAGGCCCTTGATTGGGCGATGCAACAACCATAGCAGCAGCAATTGCTCGAGAATCCGTTTGCAGCTTCACGCAAGGAAGAAAACTGGGATTAATCCCACATTGGGTGTGGCTGACTTTTCTCCACGTATAAATTGAATTGAGTGAATTGCCTTACTGCCTCAAGTCACAGAGGGTAAGGTCCCTGCTTCACCTCAACTCGCATTCGTCACCCGCGGTCATGCACGCATGGATCTGGGTTTGATCCGTTTACCCGGTTACTGTTCACCCAAGTTTGAATTTGAAGAGAGAGAGAGAGAGATCTGAGGAGGGACGGGGTTTTTGCACTATAGCCACGAAATTCATGCCCCTCTCCTCGCTCCACACTTAGCGTTGGTAAGCCTTGTCTCTGCTACGTGCCTCAGTGTTGTGCTTTGCCTTAGTTCTTTTGAGGCTTTGAGTTAAGGCGTCTGTGCCTTATACGCGACGTTTGATTGGTTGCTCTCTTCAATTCTGATACCGTGGATTCATTGATACTATTGGGTTATTTGAGATATTTGATTAGAGCTTAAATTGCAGGGTTAATTTGCTGGTTTCAACCACCATTTTTATCCCATTCTTTTTGTGCTCTAATACCTGACATTCTGAGATACTTTTCTGGTATATATTGATTTCACCTGCATATTATTCTTGATAATTGTGATTAGTGATTGATTTACCAAATTTGTTCCCTGCGAACGATCTCGAACTCATATTTTGTTTTCGAGCACGTATAAATTTAAATGTTACAATTTTCATCGCTATACTACAACGTGATATTTCTCTAAACTACAAGGATTTTCGATGATCAACAGTGAGGTAGCAAGTGGAGGGGGTGGGGAATCATTGCTTGCCTTGCTACTTCTAAGCGTGTTTCCCTAGTCTGTTGTGCACTCTTCGGAGTTGGTTGCCAACGGGGTTTGCTAGGGCAAAGTGGAGAGGGGTACTCAAGCTTCGCTAGTGCTGCCTGGGCCCTTTTCCTTGGTGCCTGAGGGCGAAGGGGCTATGATTGCCATGACCATGTCATTCGCCAGTCTCTTTGTTGAAGGTTGAGGGGCCTTAGAGCTCCTCGTATTCGGGCATGCCCTTTTGTCAGAGAGCTGTTCGCCTAGGTTTCGTGGAAAACTCATTAGCCGAGATACGGTTGATTTTGGTAGTACTTGTTGTGCATTTCGTGTGGGGGTTGGGTAAAGGTGCCCATTGTTGGTGCTAGAGCACCATGATCATTTGTTTTGATGATAACAAAACACGTGTTATTTAACATTTGCAATTTGAGTCCTAGATTTCAGGTCAATTGCAAATGTAGACGTGTTTAGACGGAATTCGAGCTCGCATCCAGGACGGATTGGAGGAGCTTGATGGAGAACAGAAGAGGTTCGCGTGGAGCAACAGATTGAAGATAGAAGACAAGAAGAATAGGATAGATTCTTTTTAATCCTTTCTTGTATCTCTTGTCGTTATTTTCTTGCTCTTATTTTCCTTAGAATATTATGCTAAAGAGCCTCAAAGAACCCTAAAAGTAGTCCTAGGAACACCCGCACAACCATAGGATACTTAGGTTTTCTGTAGAATACTTAGAAAACCAATATAGGGTTCAAACAGAGTTTCCAGACGTCTAATTCCAAAATCAGACGTCTGATAAAGTATTTTAAGACGTCTGACTGTTGTTTCAGACGTCTGATAACTATTAGGCTGGACTTAGTATTCTGTCTGATGAAATCAGACGTCCAGACCTTAGCACAGACGTCTTAGAATACGTCTGATGGACTTGCCAGACGTCCAATTAGTGGACCGTTGGCTAGCTTGGCAAACACTGCAGAATATGACCGTTAGAGCCTTATCAGACGTCCATAGGCCTTTCCAGACGTCTGATAATTGACCGTTTTGCCTCGACTGACCCGAAAATCTCTTCTCAGAGATTTTCTAGCCGTTGCAAATCCATTCCGTAGAAAAAGTTGGTTTCCAGACGTCCGGGCATAGTGCCAGACGTCCTGTATGTCGTCTGATCAACTTGAACAAAAACCCTGTTTAGATCTGATTCAAGTCAGGAGGAAACCCGCATAGAATCAGACGTCTGACCTTGAAATCAGACGTCTTAAAGTGGCCTTCCAGACGTCTGATGCCATAATTAGACGTCTGATCACCCTGTCAAGTGTAATCATTGTCCTGATTTCGGCCTGATTCTCTTGGGCTTTGCACCCAATGGCCATGGAAGCATTTCCAAGCCTTCCAAAGCCTTCCTAAGGCCTCTATAAATAGAGGGGAACCTTTGCAACACAAGAACACACACCAAGACACACCTTGCAATATACTTTCAAACCATTTTGTGTCTCTCTTGCTCTCTAAGCTCAAGTTCTACATCTTGAGAGCATCAAGCTGTTGCGCACCCGCTCTCCCGCCGTAGTTCACGAGAGCGAAGTTGCGCCGTCGCGTGGCTCACGCACTGCGTCATCAACTCGACGCACTCCTTGCAAAGGGGAGTTTCTTAATTCCTATAGAAGCTAGGTTTATAATTACTTTGTTGGCTCTATAGGACTTGTTGTTTCTTTTATCTTTGTTATTTGGTTGGGTATTCGCTTTGCGAATTCCCGTCTCCTTCGTGAGACAAAATCCTTCTCGTGGAGAGAAGGGATTGAGGTACGCTACCCTCGTTTAAGTAGCGTAGTTGTATTGAGGTTGAATCACCCTCGTTTTAAAGTGATTCGGTTTAGTGGATTTTGATCAACTTGGTTGATCGGAAAATCCTAACTCGAGAGGGTTAGGTGGTGGTTTTCACCCGGTTTGGGTTTCTACCTAAAAATAATTGTGTACTCGTGTGATTGCTTATTTGTGAGATTATTTATATTTATTTCCGCAATTATTACGTCACCCCCTCCTGATAGGGTCAGAACTTTCATTTGGTATCAGAGCAGGTCTCGCGTTATCGGCGTTACAAACCGGCGAGGATCTAGATATGGAGGGAAAAGCATTCGTGTGCACCGAAGGACACGATACCTCGCGACCACCATACTTTGAAGGTATAAATTTCATTTATTGGAAAAATCGTATGACTATGTGATTGCAGGCCTACGACTTCTGGGTGTGGGAAAAATGCGAATCCGCATTTGTGATTCCCAAGAAACCCGCAAGAGGTTACTCAGAAGATCAGGTTCGGAATCTCAACCTCAACGCAAAGGCAATGAATGCCTTGTATTGCACGTTGAGTCCGAAAGAGTTTGAGCAAATCCAAGAGTGCATTACCGCTCATGAGATATGGAGGAAGTTAGAAGATACTCATGAGGAGACGAGCTTGGAAGAAGATCTCGAGGAGAAGGAAACCGCGTGCCTTGGTTTCATGGCAATCGGAGAAAGTGACGACGACAGCGACAATGAGGTAAATCTCGATCTACAAGAAGCTTTTAATGAACTTTTTGAAGTTAGTAAATCACTAAAAAGAGAAAATAATAGCATTAAAAAGAACCTTAGTTTTCTTAAAAATGAAAATGATAGGTTAGAAAAACAACTTAAGGACATAGAAGCTAGTTCTAAAAATGATAACCTATTATTAGAAAATCATAAACTCATCAATGAAAATAATAAATTGATTGAAGAAAATGATAGTTTAAAGTTAGAAATTTCTGACTTACAGACTAAGATGCATACTATAGAAAAAGAAATCGCATGTCTTAGGGAAAACTTTAACAAATTACTCAACAAAGTAGATAACCTATATAACCCTAAGGTTGAGAAAGGATCTCCGTCAAGGAGACCCGCTAACAGATCCGGATCCAAGCTCACTTGGATACCGAAGAAAAATTTGGAATCTTGCTTTGTAGGTTTCAGGGATAACTACAACACGAAGGACTGGACCTATAAGCTCAAGGCTGGTCAACTCGAGTTGGGAGAACCAAGGAGTAGACCAAGGAGGAGAACAAGAAGACCGACGAGACGGCGAACAAACGATGGACCCGCCGCACGTCGACCACCAGATTGGAGACCGGCGCCAATGCCCAGGCCTCCAAGCTATGGATGGGAGCCCCATCCGATGTGGCATCCACCACCACCATTCGGGCCATTTTATTGGCCATGGTATGTGAGGTAAAAATTCTTAACCCTATCTTATTATCATAAGCATTTAGATAGGGGGAGTTAAAAAATGATGAGCTAATTGTCAATTTTTAAGGGGGAGATGCAAGTTAGCTAAATTTCCTTTAGTAAGGGGAGAAAAATAATAACTATCTTGTTGTTACAAAAAGGGGGAGAATATCACCTTTGTTAAAATAAATTCATAGAAGAGCATGTCTTAAGGGGGAGTTATAGGAAATTTAAAACCAATCAAACCTTTTTGATAATGTCAAAAAGGGGAGGATTTTTATGCATTATTATTTACGGTTTTGTCATCATCAAAAAGGGGGAGATTGTTGGTGCTAGAGCACCACGATCATTTGTTTTGATGATAACAAAACACGTGTTATTTAACATTTGCAATTTGAGTCGTAGATTTCAGGTCAATTGCAAATGTAGACGTGTTTAGACGGAATTCGAGCTCGCATCCAGGACGGATTGGAGGAGCTTGATGGAGAACAGAAGAGGTTCGCGTGGAGCGACAGATTGAAGATAGAAGACAAGAAGAATATGATAGATTCTTTTTAATCCTTTCTTGTATCTCTTGTCTTTATTTTCTTGCTCTTATTTTCCTTAGAATATTATGTTAAAGAGCCTCAAAGAACCCTAAAAGTAGTCCTAGGAACACCCGCACAACCCTAGGATACTTAGGTTTTCTGTAGAATACTTAGAAAACCAATATAGGGTTCAAACAGAGTTTCCAGACGTCTAATTCCAAAATCAGACGTCTGATAAAGTATTTTAAGACGTCTGACTGTTGTTTCAGACGTCTGATAACTATTAGGCTGGACTTAGTATTCTGTCTGATGAAATCAGACGTCCAGACCTTAGTACAGACGTCTTAGAAGACGTCTGATGGACTTGCCAGACATCCAATTAGTGGACCGTTGGTTAGCTTGGCAAACACTGCAGAATATGACCGTTAGAGCCTTATCAGACCTCCATAGGCCTTTCGAGACGTCTGATAATTGACCGTTTTGCCTCGACTGACCCGAAAATCTCTTCTCAGAAATTTTCTAGCCGTTGCAAATCCATTCCGTAGAAAAAGTTGGTTTCCAGACGTCCGGGCATAGTGCCATACGTCCTGTATGTCGTCTGATAAACTTGAACAAAAACCCTGTTTAGATCTGATTCAAGTCAGGAGGAAACCCGCATAGAATCAGACGACTGACCTTGAAATCGGACGTCTTAAAGTGGCCTTCCAGACGTATGATGCTATAATTAGACGTCTGATCACCCTATCAAGTGTAATCATTGTCCTGATTTCAGCCTAATTCTCTTGGACTTTGCACCCAATGGCTATGGAAGCATTTCCAAGCCTTCCAAAGCCTTCCTAAGGCCTCTATAAATAGAGGGGAACCTTTGCAACACAAGAACACATACCAAGACACACCTTGCAATATACTTTCAAACCATTTTGTGTCACTCTTGCTCTCTAAGCTCAAGTTCTACATCTTGAGAGCATCAAGCTGTTGCGCACCCTCTCTTCCGCCGTAGTTCACGAGAGTGAAGTTGCGCCGTCGCGTGGCTCACGCACCGCGTCATCAACTCGACGCACTCCTTGCAAAGGGGAGTTTCCTAATTCCTATAGAAGCTAGGTTTATAATTACTTTGTTGGCTCTATAGGACTTGTTGTTTCTTTTATCTTTGTTATTTGGTTGGGTATTCGCTTTGCGAATTCCCGTCTCCTTCGTGAGACAAAATCCTTCTCGTGGAGAGAAGGGGTTGAGGTACGCTACCCTCGTTTAAGTAGCGTGGTTGTATTGAGGTTGAATCACCCTCGTTTTAAAGTGATTCGGTTTAGTGGATTTTGATCAACTTGGTTGATCGGAAAATCCTAACTCGAGAGGGTTAGGTGGTGGTTTTCACCCGGTTTGGATTTCACCTAAAAATAATTGTGTACTCGTGTGATTGCTTATTTGTGAGATTATTTATATTTATTTCCGCAATTATTACGTCACCCCCTCCTGGTAGGGCCGGAACTTTCACCCATCGCAGGAGTCCTTCGGCGCCTACTGCTGACAAGGGAGCCTTTGGGTAGGCTTTGTTGGTGGAGCTTGTGGGCGTGTCTTGTTTAGGGCCGCCACCTTCTTCGAGAGCTGGGCTCTTTGGTTGAGTTATAATCACGTGAATGGAAGGATCCTTTGACTGGACAAGCTAGGCAGCGTCGCCAGGGTAGGATCGAGTAGCCGCGACGGAAGAGCCTGGCTGAATTCCTGTGAGGATTAGCTTGGATCTGATTGTTCAATCGTGATCCATTACCTCGGCTTTTTGCAAAGATAGGAGCTTGGAAGTAGGTCGCTAGGTGGTTGCTTGTGTTCGCAGAGGCGGTCGTTAGCTTGACTACTTTTGGACATGGCCCTTCTGTTGTTGGGCTTGTCCTTATCATATGCATAGGAGAGGCAACTTTGTTAACGCAGCCGTGGGGTGTAATATTGCCGTGTGTTACCTCGCCTGGTTGTGCCCCTGGACATAGAAAGCGTAGGGGGAGATTTGTGGGAGTCAACCCTTGGGGGTGACCACAAATAAGGGCCTACCTTAGTAGGTGGCAATGAAATGAGGCCGACCTTGGAAGGTGGCAACGGGAACTGAAAGCCGAGGCTCGGACTTTCTTAGCCAGGAGTTTGAGTGCACGTTAAGCGGAACTCGAGACGTAGGGGCCTAAGCTAGCATTGCTGTTGTGATGTGACGCTGTGTCGTGCTGTTCGGAACGAGGGGCGCTAGAGCCCCAATCCTTACCAGCCTCAGTGGCTGGTATACCATCATTAGGCAAGGTGACCCATATTCTCACGATTTGTTCTTGTTCACAGATGCCTTTGAGAGTGGAGCGATTGAAATCCTGTCGATGGGCGGTATTAATGCGTGCAGAACTTTAGGTTGCATGGGCCTAAGTTCCTACAAGCTCGGGGAGCTGTTATTATATTCGTTGGAACATGGGGTGTGGGGGCCCTAGTTCTTGCTACCATTAAGATGTGGCCTGCTAGCCTTAAGGGGCGGCATCGTAGGAGATATTCGGGTGTGTCGGCCCGAGTTCCGACTACCCCAAAAGGGTGCTTGTTGGCCTTAAGAGGTGGCATTATAAGGAAACGTCGGGTGCATCCGCCCGGGTTCTTACTGAGATTAAGAGGAGGCAATATAAGGGAACATCGGACACGTATGTCCAAGTTCGAGCCGACCTTAAGAGGTGGCTTGTCGGCCTTAAGAGGCGGCAATATACAAGAATGTCAGACGTGTCTGTCCGAGTTCATGACGACCTTAAGAGGTAGCTTGCTGTCCTTAAGAGGAGACAATATATAGAAATGTCGAACGCGTCCATTTGAGTTCAAGCCGACTCGGCAATATACAAGAACATTGGATGCATCCGTTCGAGTTTGAACCGACCTTAAGAGGTAGTTTGTCGGTTTTAAGAGGCAGCAATATATAGGAATGTCAGACATGCCCGTCCGAGTTTGAATCGACCTTAAGAGGTGGCTTGCCGGCCTTAAGAGGCAGCAATATACAGGAATGTTGGACACGCCTTTTCGAGTTCGAGCCGACCTTAAGAGGTGGCTTACCGGCCTTAAGAGGCGGCAATATACACGAATGTTGGACGCGTCCCTCCGAGTTTGTGTTGACCTTAAGATGTGGCTTGCTAGCCTTAAGAGGTGGCGATATACAGGAATATCAGATACATCTGTCCGAGTTTAAGCCAACCTTAAGAGGTGGCTTGCTGGCCTTAAGAGGTAGCAATATACACGAATGTCGAACGCATCCATCCGAGTTCGTGCCGACGTTAAGAGGTGGCTTGCTGGCCTTAAGAGGAGGCAATATACAGGAACGTCAGATGCGTTCGTCCGAGTTTGAGTTGACCTTAAGAGGTGTCTTGCTAGGCTTAAGAGGCAGCAATATACACAAACGTCGGATGCGTCCGTTCGAGTTCGTGCCGACGTTAAGAGGTGGCTTGCCGGCCTTAAGAGGCGACAATATTCAAGAACGTCAGATGCATTTGTTCGAGTTTGAGCTGACCTTAAGAGGTGGCTTGCCGACCTTAAGAGGTGTCCGTTCACGTTTGAGTCGACCTTAAGAGGTGGCTTATTGGCCTTAAGAGGCGGCAATCTACAGGAACGTCAGACGCGTCCGTCCAAGTTCGAGCCGACCTTAGGCGGTGGCTTGCCAGCCTTAAGAGGCAGCACGGGCGTTAGCTTTTGTGACGGTTGGCTATTGTGGAAAATAGGTGTTTGACTTTGCTAGGACAAGGCTAGCCATCGTTTGTTGTCGCGATGAGGTGAGGGCCTTAGATGCCGAGGCTGGCGTTGATGGGATTGCCCTTTAAACGGCGAGGAGCACGCGCGTAGGGGTCACTCAGCATGGGCCACTCTTAAGGGGTTGGTCTGCCGTCGTAGGGATGCAGGGGGAACGGTTTCCCCTGGACCTTAGAAGGACTAAGGTTTCTTCTGACCTCGACAAGATCGGTAGCGTTGTGAGGAAGAAAGAAAGAGAGGGGGGATTGCCATGACTGGAGAGTTTGGCTATGATTCCGAAGTTACTTGGCAAGTCCTTCGGGTTTGCCCCTCGCTGGACTGTGAGGACTCGGTTCCCCCTTTTTGTTAGGGCTTCCTAGGTCGCTCCAGTTCAGCCTTGAGGGGTTTGCGCCAGGTTGCTGTGCGCTGTTCCCATCCTTTGATGAAGTTGGGCACGTATCAGGAGGATCTGGTGGTGGGCGTATACTGAGGGTCAGCCGGCTAGGTTGCTCAGCGTTACCGTCAACTTGGCCACCTTAAGTGGGGCCACTTGGTTGAGGTGCTCATCCTTGTCAAAGTTAGACGGAGGAGGGCCGCTCTTTCCTTTTGGCCTCTCCTCTCGATTGCCAAAGGCCTATGATCAGAATAGCCGATAGGAGGAGCGCGAAGCATCATCACCGGAGTGGAGAAGGCGCTATGGGTGCACTGACCCGGAAGGGGTGGCTTGTTAGCTCCGAAGGCTAGCTCAACCTTTGTATCTAGAGGTGAGCGTCTCGGAGTAATGCGGGCATTGCCGCTGGAGGTCAATTATGTAGGTTGTCGACCTTTCTCGGGCGACATTGCTCTCGAAGGTTGCCTTGACCAATGTGCTGACACGCTTGGTCGGCCAGAGGCGAGGACCTCGGATAACATGAGTGTTCCGACCGAGATTTCCACTTGGTCTATGGCTAGGGGGGGTATTCTCTACAGGGTTTAGATCGGAGTTGCCTCGACGGGGGGAGCTTTGCCGAAGCAAGACAGGGCGCCCCATTACTTGGAATGCCGTGTGCTCGATTATGCCCTTCTCGCCCTAATCAAAGATTAAGGGGAGATAATCGGGAGAGCCAATTTAGAAGGAATGGCTCATTTGCTTGGGGCGACATCGATCTCGAGGTTACCTTGACCACTGTGTTGACGTGCTCAAACGACAGGAGGAGAGGGCCTTAGGTAACGCGAGCGTTGCAGCTAGGATTTGGTGGCGGTGTCTGTCGGACGAGGAGCTAGGGTGGCACCACTTGCCTACTTGGGTGGGGTGCTGACTAGCCTGGCCCTTGGTCTGTAAAGAAGATCGTATCAGCTGCCTGCAATCGCCGGAGCTCCTTCTCAAGGTGGTCTTCTAGGCCCTCCATGGGCCTTTTATCCTTTCACTTTGAGGGTCTTTGGGGGCAACAGGTCCTTGCTCATGGACCAACTCCCTTCAAGTACATCCGCCTGATTCACGCCAATGGAGCGCATCTCCCAAGGGACTTTCGACTTGCGTAGCAGGGTTCGTAACAACGACCTTCAGTGGGTCAGTTCCCCTAAAGCACGTCCGCTTAGTTCATGGCTGAGGGAGTGTGTTTCTCGAGGAACTCCTCTGTTTGGTGAGACTTGTAATAGCGACCCTCAGTGTGCCGGTTGTTATCTTGGGGAAGGTGGCCCTTCGCTCGTGGACGGGGTCACTCTCGTGGATGAGTGCTGGGGTGTGCCTGCCCAGGGTTCCTTTCGCATTTTACGAAGTTGATGTAGTTGCGGCATATCTTGGCCAATTTATCGCAAGAATGGGAGTCGCCTTGTTCCATGGTCCTTACGGCTTTGTTTAAAGATTTGCTGGGTGCTTTGACGCATGACCAATGATGTCACGTCAGCGCTTTCGAGCCAAACGGTCCAGCTCGGAGTGCCGAGGAATTGTCGCCTCACTGGGGCCTTCTTCCCCTGAAGTGTGGAGCCTCGACTTGGTCCGGGTAGGACCGGAAGGGCTCAGTCTTCCACTGCTCGACTTTTGACAACCTCTCGAGGCTATCTTTAGCCCTTCGACGCTTAGCGAAGTGCTCCTGGAACTTGCTCGTCACTCCTTGGGGAGCCGACAACTCGTCTGACTGATTGGTCAACGAATTGTAGGTGGGCCCGTGCTGGGCAAGCGTGATCGAAAGTGCCTGGCAGGGTTCCCTAATAGGGCGGCAATGTGTCGTCCTCACCCAAGGGTGCCTTCCAAGGGCACGGTTGTGGTCCGCCTCCCCTCCACGTTGGGCCTTGATCGGCTCCTTGAATGCTTCTAGTGGGAGGATGCCATTACCCCCTTCTCGAGTGGGTAGGCGGTACGCATAGGGGCGTACGCCCAAGGTTGTCGGCCTTAGCTTCGTATGTCCCTTCCCTAGCCTGCACTACGGGGAAGGGGGTTCGCCTCGAGACCTTGAACCGTCAGTCGGGGCGCGCTTGCTTCCCTTTACTTGGATCAGCATGTTGAGAGTGTCGTTGGGGCATGGAGATGTTGAATCCTGACCAGCCCCCGCAAGTGGTCAAGACCATCGCGGAAGTTCTCGCTTAAGGAGGTTGAGGTAGGGCACCGGAAGGGCGCTCCTTCAGCAATGGGATGCATTTTTGTGGACGCTTCCCACGGATAGTGCGATTTGATTGGCCTCAGATGGCCACCAAGAGATTTATAATGGTTGGGAGCGCAGCATAGCCATGAGCATCCATTGCTAGGAGGGAAGTGATCGAACCTCCATTGTGATGGGAGAGCTGGACCCGACAACATTAAGCAATCACAAGGGGGATAAGGGGATTTGGTGACCCAGTTCCACCACAAGGGCGTACGTCTGGTGGGAGGATGATACTTCCAGCTATACACTAGAATTTGAGAGGTTACAAGATTTCTCTCTCTTATGGCCCCCCAGCTTGCGTGAGCTCGCTCGGGGGTCTCTCATTATTTATAGTGTGGGGGAAGCTTGATTGGAAAGATCTTTCCCATGATCTTTGGTACATCACTTGTCTGAGTGCTTAACTGTTGTCAGGTCGTAAGCTTTCCTACGTCGCTGTTAGTGGTCGACGTTGGGTCCTTAGGCGGTCTGACCCTTCGGACCCGTTTATATTTGAGGTTTGCTGAATGTAGGCGGGTCAGATCTCTAGATACGCATGTACCTGAATTTGTTCAGGTCGGACACTTCTTCTTGAATTTTTCGTAAAATTTTAAATCTAAAAACATTTTTTACCACTCATCACGTACAAAATTATTTAGTGAAAGTTGTAAAATTTACTTGCTTCTAAAGTGATATAACATATGTTTCTTTTTCATTTTCTTCTTTTTCTGTAATTTTGTTTCGTGACATGTTGTTTTGAATGTTCTCCCCTCTTAAAGGGGTGTCATATTCCCTCTAGCCGAAGGAGGTCAGAGTTATCCTCTTTTACCTTACCCTGCGAGCCTACCCCCTCTGTATCATTTTAATTTCCTGAAATATTTTTGTTCAAAGAAAAAATAACAAATGGCACATCTTGCACGCCAAGGCGCTGCACTAGGAGGTAGCAGATCTGGATTTAAAAAAACGTGGGATTTCTCGGTGGCCACAAGGGAACTCTTGCGACAAGAAGGAATTGGTTGTTGGTCTATTTGATCAAGTTATCAGGTTGGGTTAGGCTCTACTTTAGTTGGAAGTTGACATGCATGTGGGGTTGATTTATTAGCCTTCTCCTTAATTTATTATTTATCTTTGGTCATGAAAATCTCGCCTAAGGTCCAATTTTGTTTTGGATCATAAAAAAAATATTACGTATTGAGAAGACTCGTAATCTCCATAAATGTGCTGACACACATATTACAATAGGTTTAATGCCTTTCCTTATGTAAAATTTATACAGAGTTTGCTTGTCTCTAGGTCCTCCACGGTGAAAGTCTTCGTTACATTCGTTCGTTCCTCATTTCCTTAAGGATAGTTTACAAAGGAGGATAGTTAATTTGGATTAATTTGTTTACGGTAGGGGATAATTTTTGTTTGTATTTATCTAAGAATAAAAGTTAATTCATATTTACATTTACTAAATAAATATTAAGAATTAAGATTATTCTTTGATATAAAAGGAATGTGTTTACTTAAAAATAAAGATTAGAACGAGAAATAAGATAATGAAAGACGTGTTGATTGGGATGGTAGGTAGGTTGATATTTTTTTTGCTTAAATCAATTAAGTTAGTGTAAAAGAGTGAATTGAAAATTATTTTATATTAATGATGTTAATTAGATTTGTATAATGTTTAAACCTATTTATCTAACTATAAATTTCTCATAAATGTTATTTAATCATTACTACGATTAATAGTAAGTAATTACACATCATTTAGTAGTTAATTTTGAGATGGAGGGAGGAAACAGGAGCTTGAAACTTTTCAACGAGCGTTCTCTCCCGCAGTTTTACATCTTTGGATAATAGATTTCTTATTTTAATTTTTCTAAATAAATAAAAATTTGTGTCATGTGAGTTTGAAATTAATAATAATAATAAAAAAGATCGGTGAAGAGAGGGATGCAGGAAGAGAGAGACGTAGGGAGAGAGTCAAAATTTGGCGTCGAGATGCACGAAGAGAGAGAGAGAGAGAGAGAGAGAGAGAGAGAGAGAGAGATGCAGTGAGAGGGCATCTTCGAAAAATTAATGTTGTGAGTGGATGTGGGACAGAGAGAGAAAATAGATGTTAGGATGCATATTACCTCAATCTCTTTTCGAGCACTAATTGAGATAACGTAAGATAAACGAGGGATAAACTTCACTCGCATAAAAATAAATAAATAAATAAATAAATAAATAAAACAGGGAACCCCTTTCTGCAAACTAGCACCCAGTAAACGGATGGATCCTCATCCGGCCTCATCCTCTCCTTGCTACAGCCCCCGTCGCATCACATGATGGAGTTTAAGGCATTTGATTAAGAAAATTGAAAAATAACTGTCATTTTCACGGCCGAAACCACACCCCCTTGCAAGATCGGGGGCACCGATGGACAATCTCTACGTGGGAACAGCTGTGTTATCCGGTGTGGTGTGGATCGCCGAACGTTCTTTAATTAAGATTTGTGGTTGCAGGCAATAACTTCTTTCCTTAGTTGCGGGACCACAATTGTGCTCCCCCCGTGGTCACCCACGGAAAACAATTGGCTGCATTTGGAATCAAGAGAGATATGGCTACGTAACGTGACGTGAACCATGGCAACAGATCCTATGCGGATGTGAAATGTGACTCACCTAGCAAGATTTGCGATTTTAACGGCTACGTAACTAAAAAATAATCCAATTAAACTTCAATTCCGTCTAGATACACATAAGTTAGATTCTGTACCATGAACTCCTATATGTACGCTCGCATTAGGTAATTTTCAGATTTGCAAATTTTTTTTCCCTAACCCAACCCCTGAGTCAGAAATCAACGCTACGGATTCAGTTTAGACCAATTCAAATCTTAGAAATAAGGGTTAATTTTCTGATTTGTTATCGATGATTTGATATTATTCTTTTCCATCTTAAAAAAAAAAAAGAGGAAAAAAAAAAAAATTAATTTGCTACGATCAATCCGCATATCATAAATGTCGACAGCATTAATTCCAGACGTGGGCAGGGTGTACGAGTGTTTTATCCCATCTCTCTAGCTAGATCCGGTAGATCTGACCTCATCAGAAATTTTATCTCACACTTATCAGTGAGTCAACATTAACGAGAGTTAATTGTTTTTTTTTTTTTAACAATCCAGAATTCCTTATAGGCAAACTAGAAAATATATACCTGTCGCTCACATGACCCCTTGGGAATTTGCCGTGTTGACATCAGCTGGACAAGCCCCGGCAGGTAGAGTTAAATTTTGATCCCAGTCAGTCACGTAACAGTGCCTGGGACGGCGAAGGACGGTGCCGTTACAGTCGAATGCTCCGGGGCAGTTTTGCCTCGGGGGAAGGTGTGATGGACCTCGGTGGCCGTGCGGGGATGCGATCGCCGTCTCGGGAAAGTTACGTCGGTAAATCGGGAAGGAAGGGAACTCGGTAAAAATGATTGCGGTGCACGAGTCGACGGTAAGAATCGAGAGCGGCAACGTAGTTCTCAGATGGGGATGTGGGTGGTGTGCATGTGACGGGGGCGCGTCGGCCCGTTGGTGGGTTCCACTTCCATGGGCAGATCTGGATCCGGCACCGACTCGGCGGCTTTGTGCTTATATTTTCTATTTTCTCTATCCTTTTTTTTAGCCCTTTCTGCTTGTTTTCAGCTCCTGGATGCTCGCCAGCTGCGGCGGACGCGCTTTCTACTTGGACTTTGGAGATATCGTCTTGTTCACGAGGGGAACATTTTGCATGTGGTATGAGAAATTCATGCCTCGGAGGGTTCCGACCTTTTGATTACGACGTCATTGATGTGATTTCCCCTAAATCAGCTCTTGCTCGAAAGAGTTGCTAAGGAGTTAATGCTGGAGTAAAAGTTGAGCCCAAAGTAATGGGCCTGCACTGGCACAACGGGCCCATTGAACCCGTTGAAACCAGCCCATGCAGCTTTAATTGAAGGCTGACCCCAGTTGGATCATCGTCGGGAGCGCTAACATGAGACTCAGACGGAGCTCGCTAGCAGAAGCATCGGCTTGAGACTCGGGTAGGATGGCCTGAAGGTTGCTTAGACGTCGAGGAAGTAGGGCCAGCATTGGAAGAGCACTTGTCACCTGAACGAGCCTAGGCAAGCACCCAAATGGCATAACCTAGGGTGGAGCCACTCGGAAAGGTGAAGTGACAAGGGTTAATGAGGGCCCTCGACAACCAAAGAACATGACTTCGCTTATGCAAAAGGGGATAATTACATGTAATTATTATATCCTTGAATATCTTATAAAATGGCTTTCATGTATACGGTTGGAGCATGATAAAAGAACTTGCTGTAATCATTAATACATAATGTATACCGGAGGGTAAGATCTTCTCTTTAGATGTATACTGTATAAATGAAATTAAATTACCAATACATTATCCTAATTGTGCGATTGAGTGCCTGGTTCTTAAGTCGAGTACTTCATGACTCAATTAGGAGCTGATCCATTTCTATGTCTCCTATCCTCCACTCCTGATCTTTAGGTTATCCAATATGATGGTCAAGTGGTGGGCTGCAATGTGCATGGTGTTAAAATGGGGGGAACCATGTGGTAGATGAGATTCGTTTGAGAAAAACTAAATGGTAGATGAGATTTTAATGTATTATAACTGTCAATGATAAAAAACGTAACTTAAAAATATCAAATGTAAAATAAGTACACTGCAACCTCAACTTCCTTACTCAAAACATTTCCATTCATCAATCACATTCAATTTACTATTTATCCAATTACTGACAGCGACAAAACCATCATTAAATAAAAAAATTCTCATTTTCTACTTACAACTACTAATTTGCCTATAATATTGTACTTACTACTACTCCTAACATGAAACCAAATACATTTACTTCTAGCTAATGCCTCCTAAAAGTTAACATGCTACCACAAGTAGGTTGAGGTTTCATGTGAAAATGAAAATTCTGGTCTAAGGATAAAAAAAACATGTTGCAAAAAATTAAAGGATATGCTATAGCCATGGCTACATACATCTAGGTCTATTGAAGAAAAAAAAATTCAAGCTTGATAACTACAAGTTTATCTCAAAAACGATTGTAAGCCTAACTTGATAAGCAAATGAGATGAATTTAAACAAAAATTTAGGCTAGATAATTAAAGCATTTGCTTAGTTTCTAAAAAAACTTATAATGCCGCACCTTGCAACTCCCTGTCTAGTTTAGGTCAGGTGAATTAGACCTACCACATTACAAGATGTACTTGTTGTTATAGCGTAAGAATTGTAACTACCTACTGTGGTCCTTTGGATCATTCGCAAGTGGGCACACTCATACAATCTTGCCTATCCACCGCCACTTTTTCATATTTTGGTTAATGGGATTCCGACGAGTACTATTTCTGCTTTTCATGGAGTTTGACAAGGTTGCTCTCTTTCTACCTACCTCTTCATTCTTTCCACCGAATTATTATCCTTGTACTTGAAAAATGACTCGTCAAAAAAACATGCTTGTAGGCTATAGGCTATCCAGGTCTTCTCTTCTTATTTCCTACTCAACTCATGCAGATGATACTACCCTTTTTGGTGAGGCATCTTTGGAGGAAGCAAGTGCTTGGAGCTACATTTTGAATGAGTATGAGAAACACACTGGCAGAAGGTCAATATACAAAAAATAAAGAATATATTTCTCTCCACAACTTGAAGAATGCCTCCAATTAAAACACAGTACTTGGAGCGGTTGATGCTAATCAAATGAATGAAGATGATGCTTATCTTGGCTGCCTGGTACTGGATGGCAAAAGAGGAAAGCAACTCAAGATAGAAACCATTACTCATTCTTTGTATGCCCGGCCATTTGCAAGAGCTCTGTGGTTTAGCGCCAACCTACTGATATATTGGGATGTTCAGGCTTTGTTAAAGCAAATTTGTTATCTTTTCTGTAAGAAAGGAGCATATGGAAGGGTGGCTTAGAATATTCTATATGCTGCATGTTTTATGATTGACTCGTTGGGACCTAGTTCATGGACGTACAACAACTTCATATCAAGTTTGGGAACAAGCGCAAACCATGATGAGATTCTACTTCAAAGAAAATAATGCCGCTGGTCCTATGGTTGATGTTGAACAAACAAATGGTAATTGTATTTTTACAGTGCAACTGGCCATTTAAATCTACAGAATATACACTAATGCTACAGCTCGTTTAGATTATGCATATGTTGCAGCCATAGAGAAACATGACACAGGAGCTATCCTATCAACAAGAGCAATGATCGTAAAATTTGCAAGAGGATAACATCGTTGTTGTAGCATGAAATGATGATCGTTTAATTAATTTTCAAACTCTTAAAGGGATAAAATCAGGTAAAATGGGAGTTTGGAGTTGTCTTATAAGGAGGCAAAGGTTCCAAATTGCTTCCTACAATCCTAAACTAACATATTTTTGTTATTTCTTATTTTTCATCTTTTTTTGATGTTTTAAAGAGGGATAAGTTTATGGTAACGATGGATAGGGACTAAAATGCAGCAATAGGGACCTAAATGTAATTTATGTGAAACTAACTTTTCGAAAATGTAAAAATTATAAGGAAAATCTTGGACTCTCCTAATCATATAAATAAGAATACTACCAAATTTCACACTAATAGAACTTCTTGAACATATGGGGGAAAATTGGAAAGAAGTTTTCATAATTAAATTTGTAACAATTTGAGGATTCAAATATAATTTTTTAAAAAATTTTTGTATATGAGAAATTTTAGCATGAAAGTTTTTTGAGATGCTAAAATAATATTCATAAACAAAAAATAAAATTTTTAGAATTTTTTGGCATGAAAGTAATATAAAAATTTAGAAATTAAATACAATTATTTAACAACTAATGTGAATACAGATTAACTAAGCAAGCAAATAATAAAAGTGAATAAGATATGCTAATAATTAAGAAATAAGAAGAGAAATTACATAGGAGAGATTTTTTTATTAATAACTACAGTAAGACTCATAAGCATTAATTACTACAATGGGAAAGTAACAAATAAAATACTAAAATTAAAATTTAAGAGGAACAATAAATGGAGTGGTGGTAAAGGAGATGGAGGACGGAGGTGGAGCTGGAGGTGCACGTCGATGGCCACCAGAGGAAGGCTTGTGAAGGAGCATCAACAATCTCTTGGGGTCTCCTGCCTGGAGGAGTAAGGTTGAAGAAAGGCTTTAGTGGGAATAATCTCCTTCCTTTGAGCCTCTAAAAACTCCTAAAAAATCTTTGAAATTTGTAACAAAGGGAGAGGAGGGTTGTTTTAGGGTCAAAATAACTCTTGATCCCCATTAAAACTTTAATTTTTGATATTTTATCTTATATATGTATTATCATCTAGCTTAAGTAGGCTTATTTCTTGATTTTTCCTGACACAAATGATTGAATGGGCCTAAAAAAATTATTCTCTTTGATCTTGGGCTACCATGGATCTTTTGTCGTCTCACTTGTGATATAAAAATAAAAAATATATATCTTTCACAATATATATATAAATGTCTAAAATTATTATATTTACAAAATAAATATCCAAAAAATAGCAATAGTTACGCACGTAATTGATGTAAAATTATAATTTCATCAAGCAATTAAGTAATTTGTGATTCAGTTGAATAAGTGGAAGCCTATGTTGCAAAACTTACAATCCAACTCACTTTGGATAATTCTAACAAGAATTACATAATTAGGAGTATCAATGGGATGAGACAACCACATTAGACCACAGAAAAGAACCATTGAAGATTGTGAAGAGCTTTTAAGATCATCATCCTTTATTTTGGTTACTCATGTTCCTAGAGCTATGGTTCATATCGCTCATTCTTTAGCTAATTACTATGCAAATGTTGATCGTCAAAGAAGTCAGAATGGATCCAACCTCTCCTGTAACATTTGATGTATCGAAGACTTAATAATTAAGAGCGACACTCTAAATCTTGTTAGGAGCATAAATGAGACAGGACAACTACATTAGATGACAAAAAAAACTATTTGAAGATTCGAAAGAGCTTTTAAGATCATCATCCCTTATTTCTATTACTCATGTTCCTAGTATCAAGGATAAACATCATCGACTAACCTTCCTATTGAGAATCATGGGCATACACTAGCCTCAACCGAGTCCAAACTGAGCCACCAGTTTCCAAGGACGAGCACCGGTGTCATAGTTGGCCGCGACTCAACGAAGAATAGTCAAGAGAAGCTCCGAGATTCTCGATGACCTCCTTGCATCTTCTGTTGTATTTTTAGCACTATAAAAACATTAACAATGTGTAACAAAGGAGCATTGAGTGTAATTGAGCTTACCTACTATATGGCGATCTAACATGGTATCAGAAGTCCGGTGAGCTCCTCTTGTCCTTCCTCGATTCAACCTCAAACCTCGATCCGCTGCTTCCCCTCGCCGCTGACGCCTCTCATTTTACTCTCGACCAACCGGCTTCTTCATACCTCGAAGGACTCGATTGAGGTGCCGTTGCTCAACTGTCAGCCTTTGAGAAACCTCACCTCCCCTTCTACTCGTTGATCATCCTCCCTACATCCCCTGCTCTATTGATGGTTGCCACCACCTTCCCCTAACCCTACACCGCCCAAAACCCTTCCCCAAAAACCCTACCACTTGACAATACCCACCTGTTTTACCCCCACCCGATAACCCACATCACCCAACCCACCCACCCACTCCCCAAAACCAACCCAAATCCCCAACCCGAAAACCCACCCCGCTTGTCCTCGCCTCCCAACGCCGGTTCCTACTCCACCATCCCCACCGACCACGCTCCACCCCACGTCGCTGCCCCTTCTTCCCTAGTTGCCAAACAACATACTCGCGTCCTTTTCGTTGCTTCCCACTTCCACTTCCCAGTACATTCAACTTTCTATATTTTACAAACCAAGGTTATCCCATCTATAAGGTTGGCTTGCCCTCGTCAGGTTCTGATTCTTCATCCTCTCCAGCACCTCAGTTTTAGACGTGCCCTCGACTACCATCAATGACTCATTGCTTTGGTCTTTTCCATCCAATTTCCATCTTGAAGGATATTTACAATCCCCCCTCTGATCATCTGCATCTCTCCGACATGCTGCCTTCGCGAACTCTCTTCCTCAACTGTGCGTTGCAAATCACAACACCCTATTTAGCTACTCACGTTCTTCTAGAGGCGTGCCCCATTTGTTTAGGCTGCTATCATCCCTGTCTTCGGTGTGCTTCTCAGATTGTTTCACCATACACTCAACCATATTTCTTTCCACTGTCTCCACTGGCAAGACAGTTCTTCATCACCGACAACCGTAACTCGTCGGAAGCCTCTGTTCCACGTAGGCTAGCTCCTCGATTTATTATAGCTCGAGACTTTCACCAGCGATATCAATGTCAACCTTATTCTCCAGAGGCATCTGTTGGATTGTGTCAATGACATCCCTGGCAAGCCAGGCTCTTCCCTCCCCCATTTCATCTTTTAGAGTGCACCACTTTCTATCTATAAAGCTAACTCCAACAAATTACTTGCTCTGGAAGACACAACTACTTCCTTTTCTATGATCCCACAACCTCATTGATTTGATCGATGGGACCGATGCTTGCCCCACCTTTGGTGCTACTTCTTCCATGGCTACTTCCATAGTCTCACCTACTGACATTACTGTGGTACATGCTTGACATGCAGGAGATTAGATGTTACTTAGTTGTTGGTTGCCTCTCTCTCTAAAGAACTACTCCCCACTGTCGTCAGTCTCAACACTAGCCTTGATGTGTGGACTCCTCTCCATGCTCGCCTTCCCATACGTGCATACTCCAGCTACGTATGCAACTTAAAGCCCTAAGAAAAGGTGATGACCCTGTCTCCACCTTTTTACGGAAAGCTAAATGCCTCTCCGATGAACTTGCTGCTGCTGGCCAACGCATCAACACCGAGGAATTCAATGCCATTATCTTCAACAACATTGTCACCGATTACAACAACATTGTGGCTACTTTAGCCTCTCACCCTACTGCAGTTTCCTTTGCCGAGTTACAAAGCATGCTTACATCACATGAAATTCGACTCCAAAACAACACGGCACCATCAGCTGACCCTCTACCTACTGTTAATACAACTCAGTGCTTCACCCCTTCCCCTCATGGAAGAGGATGTGGTCGTGGACGATACAACTTCCAACACTCTCCTTGCCCTGTTTGTGGAGTCTATGGACATGGTCCCTACAAGTGAAGATATCGGAAAACAACTCAACAACAAGGTACACCAAGGCCGCAAGCACATCTTCTTCAACACTCTGCCATTCTTGCTCATGAAGAGTGGTACCTCGACAGCAGTGCCACTCATCATGTTACTAATGAGCTTCAAAACCTCACCATTGCAGAACCCTACACTGGGTAGGATATCATCAGAGTGGGTAATGGGCAAGGTATGGATATCACTCACATTGGGCGGAAAACTCTTAACTACCCCTCACCGTCCTTTCTTCTTTCAAATGTTCTCTGTGCCCCTACCTCCTCAAATCCTTACTTTCTATGTCTTGATTTTGTAAGGATAATAATTTCAAAATTGAATTTGATGCCCACTGTTTTATCATCAAGGATTGACGCATGTCCCAGATACTTCTTTGGGGAGTTAATGATGGAGGCCTCTATCGCCTTCCTCGTCGCAACACTCCTCTTTCAGTTCCACCATCTACCTTTGTTGCTGCTTGAGACGTCTAGGCCACTTGGCATAATCGGCTTGGTCATCCTTAGGCCAAGACCGTGAACCTCATCTTGAATAATCTAGGTCTTAAGTTTGTTTCTGCTACAAATAAATGTTCATCATGTATGTTGGGAAAGCTGTCAAAACTACCTCACTCATCTACATTTACTTGCAGTATTGCACCTTTCTATCTTATGTTCAGTGATGTCTGGGGGCCTGCACCTTGCAGCTCCTCCTTTGGCTTCAAATATTTTATTCTGTTTCTTGATAACTTTTCAAAGCATGTCTGGCTCTTTTCCATGACACATAAAAGTGAAGTTCTCTCAATTTTTACTTCTTTTCATGCAATGGTGGAATGTCAATTTAATATAAAAATAAAATAATTTCAGTTCGACGGGGGTAGTGAATACCAAGCTCTTAGAGCATTCCTGGAAAAACATGGCATCCAACATCGGATCTCTTGTCCACATACACATGAGAAAAAGTGTAGCTGAAAGGAAAATCTGACACATTGTCGACAGAGGTCTTACTCTACTAGCTCATGCGTCTATATGTTTACAGAGCGAAATCGATGTTATAAATGCTGCGTCATAGTATAGCTCAAAATCTCTTGAAAACAAATAAAATTTATACTCGATTGAAAGTTCGAGGTCGAACATAGGGAGTAAATAGAAATTCACACACTAATCTCAAATAATATGTAACTGAGCACAAGAACTTAAACCAAATAATGATATTCAATAAATACTAATCTGTCACATTAGATATTTTATGAATTCTCATGTATCTTGAGATAATAAAAAATAGAGAAGCTAAAACAATGGTGATTTAAATCACCAATTACTCTCTAAGCATATATATATCAAGCATTCAGTCAATTTAAATATCTCAACAGTAATTCTAAATCAATCATTCACAGTATCAAGCCTCAAATCAGACATCGGGTCTAATGACCAGACGAGTTAACCAACAGGTGTACAATGCTAGGGAAGCACTGTTCTTCTTCCTCTTCTCTTCTTTCTCTTCTCAGGCTTTCCTTCTTTAGCTGCTCTCCTCCTCTTCTCATGCCTAAGTGTCATAGAGAGCAAAACCCCCCTGCCCCGCACTCTCTTTCTCTCTCTAGGATCCTCTTCCTCGCCTTCCTAAGGCCACAGTGGGTTATCGGATATTCAGGTAGAGTGCACCCGGGACCAGGCTCACCGGTAGTGGGTGGTGAGCGAGGAGTGCATAGGTTAGGCGGGTCGGATCCGTGCTAGGCCCACGGGGTAGGTGTTGTGGGCGAGGCGCATGTGAGGGACATGCGAGGGACCTCACCCCCCTGTGTTTACTTGAGGCAACAAGTGTAGAATAGAAAATCAATTTATCCACGCATGCCTCTTCACTTGTTTCCGAGGTGGGACTATTGTCCCCCACCTTCCTTCGTGTACACAGCTGCAGGTACTCCTTCCTCAATTGGAGCATGAGTGCTCCCTGGCAGCTTCAATTGGATGCTTAGGAGGCTTCCTGAGGCTAAACTGCATCCCCAGAGGCGTATCCCTGGAGCTGGGACCTCACGGGCACTACTAGAACTCACTCGAAGTAGCTCCATTCATGGCGCGGAGGGTTGTAAGCCTGAAAAACATAAATACGGCCTTACAGCCAAGTTAAAGCCGTTTAGAAGAGTCACCGGTTGATGACGAATTCAGTGGTGGTCGTGGCATGTTGCGAGAGGGCGTGTAGTGGCCGGTCGGTGACAGAGTAGGTCGCGTGAAGGTGGGTTGCTTGGTGGGCATTTTGGGTGATTGGGAAAGCGAATGGAGAGAGGAGTTTTGAAGAGTGGAGTATGGCAGAGCTGATGGAGGTGATAGTGGCGCAATTCGTGCGGTGGAGCGGCGGTTGGGCATCGCCAAAGCTTCGCTGGAGCGGAAGAAGATGGAGGGGGAGACATGTGGTCGATGGTCGTTTTGAGAGATAGAAAGAGGGAAAAAGAAGGAGGGAAGTAGAGGAAGCTAAAGAACCTAGTTTAGGGATGAAAGGGGGAGATATTCCCATGCCGGTGTGATGGCTGAACGTGGGGAAGATGAACCTTCGAAGGGAGAGACAGCAAGGAAGAAGGGGCTAGGGCACCTCTGATGTGATCGTGGGGAGGAGGAAGTCGGGGAGGAAGGAGACGCTCCCAATTTGGCAGTTGGGAGGCCGTAGGACGATAAGGGAGGATGCTCGCCGGAGCTAAGGCGGAGGAGGCTAGAGGTAGGGTTTAGAAGAGGGTTTTTGGGCCAAAACCTAGCTGAGAAGTTCAGTCGTGCCCTGGGGATCCTTATATAGCCCTTAGGGATCGGTTAGGGCTTGGGAAGCAAGCTTCCCAAGCTAGGAAGCTTGCTAGAATTAGAAACCTAAAGATAGCCGAATCTCTCATGCGTTCGCATGAGAGATTGGGAAGGTTTTAGGGCTTAGGATCTGACTCAAAAGGAAGGGAATTCCTTGATGAACTTCCTTTTCAATTTTGAGAGGGATTCGTCAATGAATCATGAAGATCTTGCCATATTAAGGTCGCCGGAGTTGTAGGAATAGGATTTCATGGCGGCAGGGACCTTTTTGTGAAAAAGACAAAGAAGCTGGCAGGCTATTTGTAAGATATTCAAAAGTTAAGGGCATGAGTGTGAGATAAAAGAATCAGACAGGACTAAATTGCAAACTAAGTCAAGATGATCTTAGATTGGGTCCAAATTTTGGTAAAAACCTAACTTGAACATAAAGAATCCAATGGCGAAGTTGGATTTAGGTTTTGACCAAGTTTGATTAGGTAATTTATGCAAAAACCTAAATTAGGCCAAATGTTTGTTTAGGACTTTGTTTTGGGTCAAGACGGATTCCAATGGTCAAATTGAAGGTACCAAACCCTAAAAAATATTTTTCTATGAATTTTAGAGGGTTTAGGTGAATTTTATTTTGATCATAACCTCTGTTAATTAAGTGGGTCTATTTTTAGGATTCAAAATTCCATTAATTTCTATAACATATGAAAATCCTTTTCTATTTGTTCTAACCCACTTATTAGACTCTTAAGACCATTTTGACATTTGTTCAACCCCTGAGAAAACCTGTGATTGTACTGCAATTGAGATATATTGTTAAAACTGTAGTTTTACCCCTGTTTTATTGTATTTCCCTCAAAATGGATTCACAGTGAATTAGGGCTCTTTGGCGGTTATGTAGGAGCATTTAATGACTTTATCAGATCAAATTGAGCTAGTTATGGCTTATGATGGTGTTCCCATCACTATACCAAAGACCTTTTGGCACTTTGCCTTTGCAGTCACACTCTTCGTTATTAATTGACTACCAACTGATATCCTCCAAAAATAAACTCCCTACTTTTGTTTACACAACACTGAACCTGACTATAGCTTCTTGCGTACTTTTGGTTGTGCTATCTATCCCCTCTTACGTCCCTACAACAAACAAAAGTTCTCCTATCGAACTACATAGTGTGTTTTTCTTGGTTATGCTAAGAACCATCTTGGCTACCTATGCTATGATACGCTTACCAAGAAATTGTACACAACTCGCCATGTTCGTTTTGATGAATGTGTTTTTCCCTTCAAAAATGCTTCTATTCTTGGATCACCACCGCTCGTCCAATAATCACCTCCGTGGTTATCTGTCCATCTTCGTCCTAGTAATGTGAGCACTCCATATCCAACACCGTCCCCCTCTCCTCCCTCACCTATAACAACCAATCACCAGTCAACATCTCCTCCAATAGAAATTGCTCATGCATTGAAACCACCTCCTCACTAGCGTCAACTGTGACAGTGTCCTTCGGTTGATTACCAATCTCTAGCTGGCCTCAAAAGAGCCTCTACCAATGTGCCTGCACAAGCACTACTCTCTAGTACTGTTACAGCTATGGAACCAACATGCTTCTCTAAAGCTAATCACGATCCCCACTGGTGTGCAGCTATGGCAGAAGAATACAATGCATTACTATCCAACAACACCTGGACTGTAGTTCCCTACCACTTTGAAATGAATATCATCGGCTCCAAATAGGTTTTTTGAATAAAATATTTCCCGAATGGAAAAATAGATAGATGCAAAGCTTGACTAGTTGGTAAGGGATACAGTCAACCCGAAGGAATAGACTACAATGACACATTCAGTTCAATCATCAAGCCAACAACAATTAGCACGATTTTGTCACTTGCCATATCTAACAATTGGGCTCTCCATCAAATAGATGTGAGCAAGGCCTTTCTAAATGGCAATCTCCAAGAAACTATGTTCATGGCTCAACCTTCATCAAATAGATGTGAGCAATGCCTTTCTACATGGCAATCTCCAAGAAACTATGTTCATGGCTCAACCTTCTAGTTTTACAGATCCAGACAAGCCTCACCATGTATGCAAACTCAACAAGTCCTTATATGATCTCAAACAAGCCCCTTGAGCATGGGACAGCAGGCTAAGTAAGGTTCCTGAGATACTTGGCTTCTCTCCTTCTCGTACTGACACATCCTTATTCATATGGACATCCTGGAATCAGAAACTCTACATTCTTATCTATGTTGATGTTATTATCGTTACAGGCACCTCTACATTAAAAATAAATTAGCTACTCAGAAACCTTCAAGAAGAATTTCACATCAGAAATCTCGGGACACTCACTTACTTCCATGGCATTCAAACACAACGAACAGATAAAGGCCTTCTTCTCGCTCAACAGAAGTATATAGCTGATCTCCTGAAGCGAACCAATATGGTCTAAGGTAAACCTTTTAAGACTCCAATGGCTACATCGACCAAGCTACTCAGCAGTGGCGCACCATTCCATAATCCTACCCTATACAGATAAACTGTCGGAGCTCTTCAATACCTCCTGCTGACTTAGCCAGATATTACCTTCATCGTCAGTAAAGCCTGTCAATTCATGCACAATCCAACAAATGAACACTGGGAGCATGTGAAGCGCATTTTTCGCTATCTCAAAGGAACCGTCTCTTCTAGCCTACTTATTCAACCCTCCAAACACATGGCTCTGCAAGCCTACTCTAATGCTGATTGGGCAGTGATGAGAACCTCATCATGAGCCCTAAACTAGCACCATTTAACCCTAATTTGCAGGAAAAAGCTCCTACATAACCTTAGAAAGGCTTGGCTCAAAGAGATTCTGAGTTTGCAAAGAAAATAGAAACTGAGGGGTAAAAATGTAATTTCACCAATCCAATCTGAAAACAGGGTAACTCAGGGTCCAAACATAGGTCAAAATAACCTAATAAGAAGGAAAGTGGGATGATCTGATCCAATAAGGGCTACAGCAATTCCAAGGAACTAAATGATAATCTGTAACCCTAAAACAAACCCACTTCAATTCACGAGGTTCGAGGCAAAGTAAAAATATAATAAACCCTCTAAAATTCATAGAAAAATAATCTCTAGGATTTAGAACCTTCAATTTGACCTTAGGAACCCATTTTGACCTACATTGAGAACCATGCCCAATTAACAACTTAATTTGGGTTTTTGCATAAATTGATCGGTCAAACAAGGTTTAATCTAGAAATAAAATTCACCATCAGATTCCTTAGGTCATAATTCGTCATGTATAAAAACTTGAGCCTAAGAAGAAACCTTCTTGACCAACTTTACACTTTGGTCCTCATATATTTACGTTTTGGCCCTCAACTCTTGAACCCTCACATTTTGGCCCCTAACTCTTCTTCGTTCTTTGCGTTCAGGTCCCTCCTGCAAAACCTGAGCAGCACCATGCTCCGGCGACCTTGCGCGGAGCATGGCGCCGCGTAGGGTAAGGGAGGGGGCCTGTCTAGTCAAATGGGGGTGCCCTGCGTCGTCAGCCACCGCAGGAGCACCCCCCTGAGTGCTGCGACCGCCCATACCGCCCATGCGAACGCACGGACGGTATGGGTCTCCTTCCTCCGGCGTCCTCCAGCAAGGGAGACACGTCGTCTCCCTCCGCCCTCCTCTTTGATTCTGCCCCTATAAATACCCCCGTCGCTCCGCCGTTCTCCCCAGCTCGGATCTGACGGAGACACCCCCTCACTTTCCTCTCTTCCCACTCCGACAAATGCCCCCTTGCTCCGGAGGCTTCTCCTCCTCCTCCTCGTCGCCCTGCCTCACTACCAGCAGCAGGGTTACCTTCCCTCAATCTTTCCGCGCCATGCCGCACCCAGCTGGCGCCTCTCCGGCCCTCTCCTCGCCGCCGCCCCTTCCTCTGGGCAATTTCTTCTCCGGCGACAGTCGATACGACTGTCACCTGCGCCAACCCCTCCTCGTCCAGCTTAGCAGGTAGAACTTCCCCTTTTCCTCCCCTCTTCCTTTTCCTCACTTTAAACCTTTACTGTCGCCCTCGAGTTCGATCCTGACCACCGTCACCCCCTTCATCCGGCTACCCTCTGGCGAGACGCCCCCATTACTCCACCACCCCACACGACTCGCCGACCCTCACAGAACCTCCGCCTACTCACCCTGATCCTCTTCCGCCCCTCCATTTCCCGCCACTCGCCACCTGCAGACCCCCGAACAAACCCATTCCCCCAGCCACAGTCCGACCTAGGGCAGCCCTTGCACGTCGCCCCACGCCTCGCCACCACCCGCACGAGCTTCGCCGCACTCTGGCGAAGCTCCCGGCACCTTCTGATTAGGCCGAGAGGCCGTTTTGCTGTGAACAGGTCACCCGTCCTCCGCCGCCATTGCTGTGCAGAAGGAGCTGCTTCCGCCTGCAGCTGCAGCCTCGCTTCGCCCAGGTCAAACTCCCCAGGATGCAAGGCAGCCCTCGCGCACCTGCCCAGGCTCACAGCTGGGGAGAAAGCTCCGCAAAAGCCGCAACTGCCTGCAGCTTTCTCAGCTGCAGGCGCCAAATTGGGGTGGGACATTTAGTCCCACCTCGGAAGGCTCTGAAGCGGCGCGCCGATATAAATTGAAAAAGTGCTGTAGGCTTATCGCCTCAGCACACGAGGTGAGGTCCCTCACACCGCTTCACCCAGCCCGTCCGCGAGCTCATCACGCAGATCCGGCCGACCCGAGCCGACTTGACTGGCACTCCTCGCCCACCACCTCACGCCGGTGGGCCTGGACCCGGGCGCGACCCGCGTACCCGATTACCCGGTTGCTCTGGGAGAGCCTTCCGAAGAGTGAATACTGAGAGAGAGAGACGCGGGGGGGAGGGTAGAGTAGGTTTTGCCCTCTGACGTGTAAACCGTGAAGTGTGCAGGCACAGGTGAAGAAGAAGGACTGCGGAAGAAAAAGAAGAAGAAGAAGAAGAGAACACAAAGCAGAAGAAGAAGGAAGCTGAGGAAGACACTGTAGCAGCAGTGGTTTAAGTCGTCTGATTGCAAATTAAGACGACGTCTAAAAGGCAAGGAAGAAGAAGAAAAGAAGAAGCAGGACCGCGACAAAGAAGAGGAAAGACAAGAAAGAAGAAGAAGAAGATCTGAAGAAAAAGAAAGAAAGAAAACAAGGAAGAACAGAAGACAGAAGAAGAAGAGCACGAGGGGAAGATCTGAAGAACAGAAGAAGAAGAAGAGCACGAGAGGAAGAGAAGAGAAGACAAAGAGGAAGAAAGAAGAGAAAAAGGAGAAGCCAAATTTTCATCTCTCTCTCTCTCTTTATTTTTGTAATAAGAATTTGTACTTCTAGAATACAACTTGCTCCCTGAGTTCGACCTCGGGAACTCTTTTATTTTCCGAGTAAAAAAATATATTTGTAATGATGGCAATAACTAGCTGTACTACAACGCTATTTCTATAACAAAAGCTAGTCATCAAAGCCGTCGTTAGGCAGGCTGTACAAAAGATTGTTGTTGCGTGCGAAAATCATCGTTTGAAAGTTTAGCGTCATAGTATAGCGACAAAAATCGCTACAACACTTAAATTTATAAGCTCAAAATCAATGTGAGTTCCAGGTCGTTCGTAGGGAGTAAATTAGCAATTCAATACACTAATCATAATATCAAGCAAATATAATCAGAATAATTCTCAATGTAAATCAAAAGAATATCTCAATAAAATTAGGAATCAAAGTGCAAAAAGATGGGGTTAAAATGGTGGTTTAAACCACCAACTTAACACTAATGTCTAGGCTCTCAACTAACTCAAATATCTCAACGGTAAATGAAATCCAATATCCATAACAATATCAGAACCAGCTAGTTAGACTTTGGGTTAAAGGCTCAGACGCCTTAACCTCAGGAGCCTCAGCAGGAACTAAGGCACAAGAGTAGTAGAGAGATACAAGGGTCTCGTAAGCACAAGGCATAAGGGCCTCTCGCAGCCATAGAGTGGCTAAGTGTTGAGAGAGGGGGGGCATGAATCCCCAGGTGCAAAACCCTACCCCCTCCTCCTCAGATTTCTCTCTTTGTTGTTCAACCCCAGGTGAACAGTAACCGGGTAGTCAGGTAAGAGCCTAGATCCACGTGCATGGTGTCATGGGTGAGGGCGTGTAAGGCATGTGTGGTGAGGGACCTCACCCTGTGCTTTCAGAGGCGAACAGTAGCTGAGGGGAATTCCTTTTATGCGTGAGTCCAACTTATCCCCACACGATGTGGGACTAAGTTAGTTACCTTCCTTCTCATGCATTAGTAGATGAAATGTTCGTCAAATTGAGGCAGGGGCTGTTGCTTGTTGCTTCGATTGAGGGCCTGAAGGCTCCATCACTTGGAACTACTTCGATTGCGAGTCGCAACAGGTCGTATGAAGGTTGGAAGTACGGTGACGGAGAAAATGGTGGAGGGGGCGAGCTCTGGTTAGTACCTGAAAAGCACAAGTACAACTTCGCGACCTTGTTAAATTCGCTCAAGAGCTTCGCTGGAGGATGGCAAATGCAATGGCGGTGGTCTGAAGGTGTTTGGTGGCCGGTGGAGGTCTGTCAACATTGGAAGGGATGATCGATGATGGGTGTGGTCAGTAGGGTGATTAGGAGTCAGAAACACCAAATTTCTTTTGGGCTTTGTCTCAGGGAGACATGGTGGAGGTCGTGGACTCGATGGCAGGTGGTTTCGTGTAGTGTAGCGAGCATGCGGCTTCATTGGAGCTTTGCCGACGTGATGGAAGAAGGTGGAGGTGAGGGTGTGGTTGTGTTCGAACCTAGGTGCGTAGGAAGAAGCAGGAAGGTGAGAGGAAGAGAGAGAGAGAGAGAGTATTTACGAACGAAGAGAGGGAGAATGTGGCACCGGTTATTATAGGTCGACACTGGAGAAGATGAACGCTCCGGTGATGAGAACTGTTAGTCGCTCTGAAACGGGTTTTAAAATCAATGCGTTGCGGTATAGGTTGAATCAGCTTGAAAAATAAATACAATTTATTACTCAAATTTGATGTTCGAGGTCGAACACAGGGAGCAAATAAGAATTCACATACTAATCTCAATAAATATGTAAATGAGTACAAGAAATAACTCAGAATTGATAATCAATATAAAGCATGAGTTTAACATATGGCAAGAAGAATCTCAAAAAACAATGGTGATTTAGAACACCAATTATTCAAATTAAGCATATATGCAAATAATGCAACAGTGCCATCAACCATCAAACTTAGGTAAGTAGATAACCAGATAAAGCCTTAAATTAGATGTCGGGTTATTGAATCAGACAACTTATCCAACAAGTGCTACACTGCTTCTCTAGCACTGTTCTTCTTCTTCTTTCCTTCCATGTCTCCTCTTCTTTAGTTGCTTTCCTCCTTCCTTCTCCTTAGCTTTCCTTTTTCAGCTGCTCTCTCCCTTTACATACGAACTAATAACACTGCACAAGGGGGTGATAATTATGTTGAATATGGCCCATCTTAAGAATAAAAGGCACAACCTAAGTAGAATGGGAGCATTGCATGCATCATGTACCAAGATTGCTTATAAAACTGTATTAATGGCCATTTGTGTAAGAACTTGTCAAAGCAGGCCTCAAATGAGCAATCGGACCGCACGGATGGATTCAGAATGACGAACGGAGTCCATCAGACTCAAGATCGGCCAAATCCAACATCCGGAGCTCCTATAATGGGCCCAAGAAGTTCTGACCGTTGATTTGGAGATCAACGGCCCTCATTGCGCCACGTCACCCCCGCTCCACTGTTCGCCGCTTCAACCATCAGCTGAGATCAAATCTCAGCTGTCGATCTTTGATCGAACGGCCGAGACTCGCTCGCCCGCTCGTGGTCGCCGCGACAAAGCACGGGCGTGGCGCAACGGTTACCGTGCACGCTTGCACGCACGCGACGTGGGTTCGAGCTGCGCGGAGAATGAAATCGAAGATGAAGGATGCGCGCGGCGAAATTGGGCCCCCCGATCAGCAGCGGGTGGTCGAGATCGCGCCACGCGACGTGCCCACAGATCGCAACCGCTTACGCGCGCGCGCACGTCGGGCGACGACATGCGCGCACATGCGCGCCCGAGGTGCGATCCAAGCCCAGCCAAGGAGAGATCTCAGTTGTCCGATCTTCGATCGGACAGCTCTCATGCAACGGCCGTGGATCGAGTGTGAAGAAGAAACAACGCGAGCGGTTGACCGACGGGCTGGAGGGCTTCACCGACGCTTTTGGAGTGGTTTTAGCGACGTATCGAATGTCGCTAAAGCTCCTTCTTCTTTTAGAAAGCCCTTAACCCTATTTAAACCCCCTCCAACCACTCATTCAAGGCATTCACTTCTCTTGCAACTACTCCACCCCTCTCTTAGCTAGCTTTAGGCCCTCTTGTAATCGTTGTAGACGATGAGCCGCCGACGAAGCCTCCTCCACCGCCATGGCTGCCTCATCGCTCTCCATTCTCTCTCTCTCTCTCTCTCTCTCTTAACCTTTCCATTACTTTTGTTTGAGCATGTATTTAATATTGTAAGCTATGAACTAAAAGTGCATGATTAATGAAGTTATTTTCTGTTCAGTTGTTACTTTAATTCCTGTTTAAGCTACATGATCAAACAAGGAACACTCTAACCTTAATCTCTCTCTCTATTTCTCTCGCTTTTCAAAACTGCACCTTCCGCAAGCAAAACTCCGCGCTTTTCGTGACAACAAGTGATAAGCAAAATCCGATTTTCACGCCTCCCTAAGACCGACACTCGGACTCACCTCCGTTTACTTATTTTAAAACCGACGTTGCAAGTGCGACTATAACGACACTCCTTAACACACATGCACAACCGCACGTCATGAACCTTCTTCCTTCTCCTCCTCTTCTTTGTCTTCTTTGGCTTTTGCTCCTTCTTCTTCTTCTCTGTCTGTTGCTCCTTCTTCTTTCTTTCTTCACACACAGAGGGTGACCATCTCAGATTTGGCTAAGTGTCGCACAGGGCAAAACCCTCCCCTACCCCCGTGCTCTCTTTCTTTCTTTTCTCTTAGGTTCTGCCCTCCCAGGGCCAGTCAAGGTAATTGGGTATATGGATCGAGCGTACCCAGGACCAGACTCACCGGCGTGGGTGTTGAGCGAGGTGTCGATAGGCTTAGATGGGTAATTGGGTGCACCAGGCCTTCTTATAGTGTTGCAGGCGAGGTGTGTGGGGGTGTATGGGACCTCACCCCGTGGCTAGGAGGCGAAGAGCCTTTATGACAAAATTAATTTATGCGGGTGCGGGCGCTTGTCAACTTCCGAGGTGGGACTAATCCCACCTCCCTTCCTCTGCATACAACTGCAGCTATTGCTTCATGCAATTGTGGTCAAAAGCCTAGTCAAAGAGCCAAATTGGCCCCTGGGATGCGATCCTGGAGACGTTCCATTGCGCCTGGGACTTCGTCTGGGGCCTGCAGGTGCTGGAGCAAGCTTCAAGCTTCGCTTGAAGCTTTGCTAATGGCGGTCAAGGCAGCGAAGACCTGAAATGAAGAACACGTTCTTGCGGCCTCATCAGAAGGTTCAGAAGGCTTCGCCATAGCACGGTGGATGCGGTGGTGTGTGCGGCGTGTCATGAAGATGACTGTGGTGGCCGGACAATGTCGGAGTTGGTGCGTGGAGGTGGGTGTGTTCAGCAGAGGGTTTGGAGGCGTAATAGGGTGAAATAGGATGGGGGTTTTGAAGAGTGGAGCACGGCGGAGGTCGTGAGATGGTTGGCGAAGCATTTGGAGTAGTGGAATGAGCGAGGAGCCTCGCAGGAGGTCTGGTCGAAGGGGAGGAAGGTGAAGGTGGTTGGTATGATACGGCAATTGAAATGAAGTGCAGTTGGTGTGTAAATGAAGTAGAGGAGTTAGGGAACTTATCTAGGTGATTGGCGGACGAAGAGGGGCAGAGGCGACACCGGTTGTGGTGTGGTCGGCGCTGGGGAAGGTGACTTCGGTGAGAAGGAAATGACGATGATGAAGGAGATAGACGCGCTCACTAGTATGGCGCGATGCGAAGGAGGATGAGGAAGGCAAATCCATCGTCGGTATTGAGAACGGACGAGGAATGAGGTCGGGAGGAATAGCCGGAGCTTGAGTAGCCTTTTGGCCGAAAGAGGGAGGAGGATTATGGGGAATTTTCGGCCAAAATCGAGCTTGGGAAGTTTGGCCTGATCTGGGCGTGCTTATATAGGGCTTAGGAGGCCTATTTGTGCTTTGAAGCCAAGCTTCCAAGCTAGGAATGCTTGCCGAAATAGGATTTTTTTATGATACCCAAATCTCTCATGCATTTGCATGAGTGATTGGGAAGGTTTTAGGGTGTGGGAATTGGCTTAAAAGGAAGAGAATTCTTTAACGAACTTCCCTTTCAAATCTGAGAGGGATTTGTTAAGGCATCAAGGAGAACTTGCCAAATTTAGGTCGCCAGAGTTTGTAGGAATAGGATTCATGGCGGTAGGGACCTTTTTGTGAAAATGATGACAAAATTAGGGCCTTTTTGTCAGGATTTTTATAGTTAAGGGCATATGTGTGATCAGATAGGACCAAATTGCAAACTAGGTCAAGACAATTTCAGATTGGGTCCAAATTTTGGTACAAACCTAATTTGGACTAAGGAATCCAATGGCGAAGTTGGATTTTGGTTTGATCAAGTTTGACTGGGTAATTTATGCAAAAACCCAAATTAGGGCAAATGTCTGCCTAGGACTTTGTTTTGGGTCAAGATGGGTTTTGATGGTCAAATTGAAGGTACCAAATCTTAGAGAATATTTTTATATGAATTTTAGAGGATTTAGGTGAATTTTATCCTGACCAGAACCTTAGTTAATTAAGCAGGTTTGTTTTTAGGGTTTCAGAAGTCATTTAATTTTCAAAATATGCAAAAACCCTTTTCTGTCTGTTCTAACCCATTTGTTAGATTTTTAAGACCATTTAACCCTTAATTAATCCCTGAGAAAAACCATGGTTGTTCTGCATTCAAGATATGATGGTAAAGTTATAGTTTTAACCTTATTTTCTTGTCTCTCTTGAAATGATTATACAATGAATTATAGCTCTCTGGCAGTTATGTAGGAGCATTTATTCCTTGTTAATAACTAAATTGAGTTAGTTATGGCTCATGATGGTGTTCCCATCAAGAATGGTGAGGAGGAAAGGTCAAGGCAACTCCTACTTGGTCCGGTGAGGAGCGGAAGACATTTAGGAGGTTCCCTCTGCCTGGTAGAGGGCGACGAAGAGGATTTGAGGAGTTTGCTGGAGTTAGGTCGATGATGGTAACACCATCATTAGCCATAATTGACTTGAATTAGTTGAAATAAAATGACAAATGCTCCTGAATGATAGCCTGAGGATAGTAATTCCACTTAAATCCATTCTGATGAGAAAACATTAAAACATGGTTAAATATGTAGTTTTAACATCACATCATAAATGCAAAGTAACCATGGGATTCACCTACGGGTTAATTGAAGGTCAATTGAGCATTAAAGTCCAAAGAGTGGGTCCATACAGATAGAAACGTGGTTTCGCGCATTTCGAGAACCAAATCAGAACACAAAATCCTAATTTCAGACCTGCTTGAATTGAAGAAATTTTGGTTAATATAAAATTCATCTAAACCTCTTAAAATTCATAGAAAAATATTCTGAGAGGTTTGGTATCCTTGGTTTGACCATTTGAACTTATTTTGACCTCGAACGGAGTGTTAGATAGGATTTTGCCCTAATTTGGGCTTCTATGCAAATTTCCTAGTCAAATATGGTCCAAACTCAAATTTGACTTCACCATTGGATTTCTTAGGTCTAAATTAGGCTCAGGCCAAAATTTGGGCCCAATCAGAGTCCATCTTAACCTAGTTTTCAATTCAGTCCCTAGGATCTCTATTTCTCACATCCAGATCCTTAACTTTCTAATTAATTATAGGCAGCCCCCTATTTTTTATCATCTTCTCAAAACAAACCCTGTTGCTTGAAGCTTCGAAGTTTCCTAAAGCATGCGGTCAACCCTAACCACACCAACTTTGACTGTGTGCATCTCCTTCAATCAACAACCAATCTTCTCCAAAATTGGAGATGATCGCAACAAGATCCTCTTCCATCTAAACATAATCTCAAGCTTAGATTCGAAGTGAGAAGCTTGTGTGAACTCATGATTTTTTCCAAAGCTAAAACTCTTTGAAATCCCATTCTCTTGGAAGAATTCTTCCTAAATTGAGCACGCTCGAGCTCTATAAAAGCTCATGGAGGTTCGATCGTCCTCCTTAGCTCAGTTCCTGGCAAAAAATGTTCTTCTTCTTCCTCCTCGACTGCCTCCAACCGTAGCTTCGGTGAGCCCCTCAATCCTCCGCTGTCACCCTCTACCATGTACGATAGGCAGAGGGATCTGCTTCCTCTCCTTCCGCTTCTCACCGTACTAAGCAGAGGCTCTCTGACCCCTTCTTCCTTGTCGTTCTCATCACTGAAGGACTTCACCTTCCCCGACGTTGGCCAATCAAAGCTGGCGTGATCCTCCCCCATTCGTCTAGTAAATTAGGTTCTCTCTCTCCCTCTATCTCCCTAGGTTAGTTCTAGCCTCTTCTCAATTTGACCGACAAATCACCCTCTTCCCATCTATCTTTTCCATGGCCGACGATACCTCCGTCGAAGTTGCACTGCCGCCACACTTCACCAAATCACCCGCTATCGCCACCAAAAGCTCCACCTTGACTCCACCATCAAAACCCTCACCCAATTTGGGGCTTTAACCACTCATACACCCCATCGAACACCACCTCCTCCGGACATCTTCTCCGTCACTGAAAGGCACTCTTCGACCTCCGCACGCCCTTCAACCACCACCATTGCACTCACCTTCGCATGGCGAAGCTCCTGAGCACTTTTGACTAGGCCGAGAGGTCGTTTTCTTGTCATCAGGTACCCTCTCCAGAGCAGCTGCAAACCCCATTCATCTTCTCCTCTATTAGCCATGCGCCAGCCAGCTTCGACCTTGTTGCCACCTTCAGGACCTATGGAATCCCCTCATGATGCTTTCTAGGCCTTCAATCAAGCACAAGCAGCAAAGCAGCAACCCAATTTCTTGAAGACATCCGTCTGCAGCTTCACACGAGGTAGAGAAGTGGGATTAGTCCCACATCGTGGACTTAGTGCCTCGTGACGACACATAAAAGGATTTCATCTCAAGGGCTTATCGCCTCTCACATAGGGGATGAGGTCTCCTCGCCCACGCGCTATCCTACACTCTCTCACACCTCACTCGCAGCCACTGCCACGTGGGTTTGGTCTCCTGCCCGGTTCTGTACAACTCGTTTACCCGATTAGTACCCAATTTTGAGATAAGGAAAAGGAGAAATTCTAAGGGGTGTTGGGGTAGGTTTTGCACTGTGCTCTTCGAGATGCTTGCCTAAACGTCTAATACTTAGCATCTCTGAGAGGCTTTTGCTTTGATGCCTGGTGCCCTTGTGCATCTGCTTTGCTGAGGCTCTCTGCCTTGGTGGTTTAAGGTGTCTGCCCCTTGTAGTCGACGTCTGATCTGGTACTGTGGCATTATTTAAGTTGATACTTGGTATCTGATCTGATGTGGAATTGAGGGATTAGTGGTTCAAGGACCACTGTAGAAAAATTGATTCGATTATGAATTCCTTGGGATGTGCTTAATTTGAGGGATAATTTTTTGATTTAAATCACCACTTTTTTAGAGTTTCTCTCATTCTTTGTATCCTATGATTTCTTGAGATTCAATTTGGGTTGATATTAAATATATTTTTAATGGCTGGTATTCATTGAATATATTTATCTTGTGCTCATTATTATGATTAGTGCATGAATTTCACATTTGCTCCCTGCGAACGATTTCAGACTCATTTCTTATTTTTGAGCACTCTTATAAATTTAAATGCTGTTGCATTTTTGTTGATCATACCACAACGCGCATTTCATAAAACTCAACGAAAGCGTCACAACAGTCGGAGCAGGCTGGGGAAGTAGAGAAGTTTCTAGCCTAAAACCTTGCTACGGAGAACGACGAGGATACCAGGGGTTTAAATAGAGCCTTGCCTGCTCCTCCAAGAGCCATTTTGAGCAAGCTCTAAGTCGGTTCTTGGGCTTGATATTTTTGGGTACACCGGTGACAAAATAGACCAAGAATGATATAGAAATCAAGTCTAATATGTAGGGAAGATCCTTGTGACCATTCTCTCCAATTTTGGAGAAGTTTAGCCTTGATTTGAGGGAGAAAATCTCCCTCGAATTTCGCTGTTGAGCTTGAGTTCACACCAATGGCGGTAAGGAACTAAATGAAGAAAAAGATGACAAGTTAGGGACCTATTTGTAATAAACTTGAAAGTTAAGGGTCTTATTGAGAGAAATGGAGATTTGAGAGACTAAACTGCAAACTAGGACAAGATGGATTCTGATTGGATCCAAATTTTGGCCTTAACCTAATTTGAACTCAAGGAATCTAATGGTGAACTTGGATTTTAGTTTTGACCACGTTTGAATGGAAAATTTGCATAGAAGCACAAATTAGGGTAAAATCTTGTCTAAAGCTCTGTTCTAGGTCAAAATAGGTTCAGATGATCAAACTAAGTGTATAAAACCTCTTAGAATATTTTTCTATGAATTTTAGGAGGTTTAGATAAATTTTATCTTTACTAGAACCTCTTTAATTTAAGCAGGTTGATAATTAGGATTTTATGTATTGCTTTGGTTCTAAAAATGTGTAAAATCTAGTTTTTGTCAGTGTTGACTCACTTTTTGGACTTTTGAGCTCATTTGACCTTCATTTAAACTCTGAGTAACCCCGTGGTTAATCTATATTTGTGATGTACTGTTAACATTATAGAATTAACCCTGATTTCGCATTCTTTCCTCAAATTAGAACAATGCGGAGTTATGATTCTCAGATGATTAGGTAGAGCTTTTATCAATCAAGACTGACTAAATGTGGCTAGTTAGGACTCATGATGGTGTTCCCATCAATCGTAGATCCTCAAGTGGCTATCTCATCTTCCTTGGAAGTAATCTCTTTTCCTGGTCGTCAATGAAACAACACATCGTCTCCAGATCATCCATCGAGGTAAAATACAAAGTCGTTACCAATGCCACCGCCGAACTAGCTTGGCTAAGGTCATTATTACAAGAACTCAACATATCCAATAATGAAGTACCACTTCTCTAGTGTGATAATATAGGTGCCACATGTTTATTTGTAACCCAATTTTCCATGCTTAAATGAAGCATATAGAAGTCGACTATCACTTTGATTGTGAACAAGTAATTAGAAAGTCTCTACAGGTTCACTTTATATCATCTAAAGACCAGCTTGTAGACATTTTAACCAAGCCTTTTCCAAAGTATACTTTTTGCAAAATTCAACAACTTTATATCCGACAATGTACAGTCATGTAGTTCCTTGGATTGAGAGGGGATATCAAGGATAAACATCATCGACTAACGTTCTTACCGAGAATCATGGATATACACCAACGTCAACTGGGTGGAAATTGATCCACCAATTCCAAAGACGAGCACCGACGTCATACTAGGTTGTGACTCAACAAAGAACAATCAAGAGAAGCTTCGAAAAGCTCTGGGATTCTCGACGACCTTGCATCTTTCGTTGTATTTTTAGCATTATAAAAACATTAACAATGTGTAATAAAAGAACATCGAGCGTATTTAAGCTTACCTATTATATGATGATCTAGCACTTAGAATTATTATTTATGTCACTCATTTTTGCTCATTCTTTATCTAATTATTATGCAAATGTTAAATTTCAAGGAAGTTGGAATGAATCCAACCTCCCTGTAACATTTGATGTATAGGTTGTCATGCTTAATGGATTGGCTTTCTATGTTGCAAAAAAAAAAAGAAAGGTAGGCACACTCTATAACTTTTCCAAAATACAAATACTAATCACATTCTTAACTAGCTAGCCATGCACCGATTTGTTTTCAGGATCTTACATCAAGAGTTGTTCCAATATAGTACATAAATTGCTAACACAAGGGCTTTATATACATATACACATTAATAGTACATGAAAAAATAGGCTCAACCTTATAATAACCTACCCCATTGCGGGAGATGGATTCATTACGACTTTGGAAAAGAGTACTCTTAATTCTTGAAGACCAGCAAGCGATACTCTCATCTATTAAATGTTGTACCCTATGTTCGACCTGAAAATGGGTAGTAAAATAGGGTGCCAAATAACTTACCAGGAGGCGCTATTCTCGGTGAAATGTAAGAACAGGTATTGTTGTTGTTCTCATTAGGTTTCTCATTCCATGTAATTTTTATTTAATCCCATGACCTTACACTTTTTTTAGTTTAAACATTGTCTATTCTCTAGTTTACTTTGCATACCAATAAAATCCATACTCTGCTTTCTTAGCTCACTTTTTTTTGGGGATACATCCTTTTTTCCCCAAAGTCCAAATCAACCGTTGTGAGCGAACTCATTCAAGATCAAAGGAACAATTTCACTTAGCAATCAAACGTTTAGGAGCTCATCTAGAACTCACTGTGTCTCACGAGTGGAGTGCCTTCTCCACAACCATGACAGGAAGGGGATTAATGTCTTTTCACGTCCTAACAAGAGGTTGAGTCTTGCTTGCTTCGGTGTTGATGCACGAGGTTTTCTGAATGTTAATTTACTCGGTAGATTAACCTTTTATTTAGAAGATTAATTTTCATTTATTTGAGAGATCAACACGTACATTTGATTCAGACGATTAACATATATTTTGTTAACATAAATTTTAAAAGATACTATTGAAATAAATTTTAAAAGATACCTAAATTTTATTTTTTAAATTTAATTTAATTCAAATAAACATCATAAAAATTAATATAATAATTTAACATTAATTTAAGTAAATAAAAATTAATATTAATATCATCTTATAAATAAATAAAAATAAATATTAACCAATTTTCTAACCCACAAAACAAACTAACTCTAAATATCTATGCTATCCTAGCTTGTAAAGGCTCTTTAGTATTTGCACCGTCTTGACACTCACGAGGCTTTCCTGCACCATCCCAAAGCCTATGATGCTCCCCTCGATTTATATTACGTGGTGAACCCAAGTGTGGTTAAACGCCGGTGTTCTACTCATCTGCGAACCTTGTAACAATGGCCACGAGGTGGAGGGGATCATGAAAGAATTTGTCTACATTTGTAATTTGCAATCACCCAAAGTCTAAATTCAAGTCTAACGAAAAACTCTTGTCTCAACAAGTTAATGGACATTGGGTTTTCTTAATCTAAACAATCATTAAGATATTTAAGTGTAAGTTATTTAGTAATAATCCTCAATTTTCTATGTCTCACTGCATGTTTTTATTAGTTTCTCATGTAGGATTATTTTTAGGAACATTACTTCCAATAATAATGGTAACTCAATTTTATGATGCATTCTTTTACCATCTCAAAACAATCTTTTCCTTTTATTAAAGAAAATTTAACTTTAATATCATTTATAATAATCTAAATCTAAATCTAAATCTGGGTCAAATGAAATATAATATCTTTAAAATATAGGCTCAATAATTTTTACTTTTTTATATCATATTATTCATTTTCGTGAGTTTTCTGGGATCATTTCCAAAGGTGTTATACTATTTCAGCTGATTGAACAAAACTTGTCCATTGTTTGCATTCATCGAATTAAGCAGAATATGATACATGTTTGAAAGAGAATCACCTTGAAGCCCACTCCAAATTATAAGGCGATTACCCCATCCCAAGAATGTTGGTCAACTGTTTCACATGTCCACTTCATATATCAGAAGCAAAACTCCTCAACCTCAAGAATATATACCAAGGTTAGCCATGTGTGTGCTATATAATTATTTAGTAAATCTAGGCCCAAGCTCTCCGATGACGGTTCAAAGCCATGTGTATGCTACATAAATATCAAGTCTAGGCCCATTCTCCCACTTGAGGGTTCAAAGTAGATGCCCTTCTCGTAGAATGGGCATGTACTTGTTTGATTAGATAACTATATTGAATATAGGATTTGATCCCATAATTTCTTTCTACAATTGAGTGATGACTACATGTTAAATTCAATTTCATCCATTGATGGAAGCTACAAAACATATAATCGAGTTGTACTCTAGTCTCTAACTTGAGTCTTGTTACATACGTATCCCTAGTGTATCTATCGTGGATTTTGTGAAACTTCACCTATTATAATTCTTGTCAATCAGAGGTCGTTTACATACACGTATACCTCTCGGAAACTATACATGTAGTTTCCACTAATAATTTATCAAATTAATGAATCTCTTACCTCCTTGAGGCGTTTTTCCTAAATATGATGCAGAGGACTCTTTTATACTTGCAGTAAGAAATAAGATACCATTTTTCGGTGATATAGTTTTTTGTTTTTCATTGAACTCCAAAAATATTCCATTTTTGGTCCTGCACGCAACTCAAGGCACAGGAACAGTTGCCGACATATTATTCGTATCAGAAACTCATTTATTTAGACATAAATTTCAGATAATGGGAAGTAAGCTAAAAGGCTACAAATTACATGCAAATTCCAATCCGGTCACACACTTGATTATTGCAAATGATACCATTTTATTTGCTAATGTATCTTCCATGGAAGCATTCCATATAAAGTTCATTTAAAGGGATTATGAGAGATGTTTTGGATAGAAGATAAATTATGGGAAATCAAAGGTTTTCTTCAGTTATGATATGAAAGCTCATATTCTGAATGAGATTCAGTACATTCTCAATGTCAGAATCATGGAAAAAGAGGAATTGTATTTGGGTTGCCCTATTCTTGATTGAGCTAATCAATCCAAGTTGAAGGATCTAATTATTACAAAATTTTCCAAAAAACTCTCTCGATGGAAAGCAAATGCTTTATCTCAAGTTGGTAGAGGTATCTTATTACAATCCTCCTTGGCTTCGATTCCCAATTATCTTATGTCTACTATATTATTTTCTAACAAGTTGTGCAACCTTTTGGATATGATGATGAGAGATTTCTGGTGGGGTTATAATGATGATAAGAGACGTATGTATATGAAGGCCTGGAAAACAATTTACATCCCGAAGCATTTGGGAGGATTGGGGTTTAAAGCAACTAAGTATTCAAATCTTGCCTTTCTTATGAAGATGGGTTGGAATTTGTGTTTTGATAAAGAGGGCCTGTTGTGGCAACAGCTGTAATCAAAATATTTTCCACATGGATCTTTTGGGAATATCTACCGAAGCCAACAGCTTCTGAATTCATGAAAGCAATGGGAGAAGTTAAACATATCTTATACAAAAACTACCTTTGGTTGGTTGGAAGTGGGGATATGATCAATATCTGGTCTCAACCGTAGGTAGCTAATTGGGATGAGCCTATTATTCCTTTTGATTATTCTGCTCTGCAATTGAATTCGGTGGTTGATCTGAGAGAGCATGATGGATGGAATCTTGAATTGCTAAATCAATTCTTCTCGCCTGTTGTTGCAGAAGCAATTAATATCACTTCGATTCATATGGGTGAGGATGCTCTCATTTGGAAACCACATCCTAAAGGCAATTTTAGTGTCAGTTCTACATATTTATCGCTGATAAAGGAGGCTGGATTGGATGCTTCGTTAGAAGATGGGAAAAGTATTTGCAAAAAAATATGGTCCTTTCAAGGCATGGCTTCAATGACTAAGATTTTTTTATGGAAGGCATGTGTGAAGGCCTTACCTCTGGAAGGCTTATTGGCAAGAAGAATGCACATGTTGGATACTCAATGCCCCTTTTGTTTGGTGGAGGAAGAGAACTGGGATCATGTTGTTATTAATTGTGCTTTTATGCACACAATTTGGTTTTATTGGGGAGTTCGTACTGAAGAAGGATTTGATGGGTGGTGGGATTTTGTTACAAAGTTGAATGCTCATTTTGATAAAAGGGGACTTCTTAAATTTTTGGTTTTTTATCTACTCCATTCTTTATGGCTGTGCAGAAGTAAAATTATTTTTGAGGGGAGCTCTCCTGATCCGTTCTCCCTTATTAAAGTTGCTTTAAATATGACACAGTTCTATAACTTGGATACTATTACTCAAGTTTCCAGCCTTACTTCACCACCTGCTACGAGGTTGAACGTGCAGTCGAGAAATGGGCAGCCTCATATTCTTGAAATTTTCAGCAATCATGTGCATATTGTGGTAGATGCTGCGGTTTCTAACTGCTTTGTTGCTGCAGCTGTGGTCGTCGATATCAATGGACTAATCCTTCAAGGCATAGCAGCTAGATATGAGGTTAAGTGATGAAGCTGAAATGTGGGCTATATATCAGGGCCTTAATATAGCTGTCTAAGGGGGTTTTCAGGATACCATTATTTTGTCTGATGCTATTAATCCTGTTAGTCAGATTATGGGTCTTCAACAGCTGCCGTGGAGATTGAGATTAGTGACTCAACAAGCTTCCTACATATTAGAATGTAATTCTGACATTTCTCTGCTGAAAGTTAACAGATCAGTGGTTCAGCCAGCTCATAGGTTGGCCTAGCATTGTCATGGTTGTAATGTGTTTGGGACTTGGTTGTTCCCTGTTATGCCTTGCAACTTATATTGTTAATAAAATGTTCCTTCCTTTGAAAAAAAAAGAAAATGGTGCACAAAAAATGAATACAAATCAAAATACTTATTGGATACTTAAATGTCAATCTTTAAACTTTGATATTGTGCATTATTCTGGATACTTATATGCCAAATTAGTTGAATTTTTTGATGTTTAAACTTCGGGCTAAGTTTAAATTTCAACATTTATTGTATCTTGTTTCCATTTTTAAGCATTGAAAAGTTTCTTTGAACACCCCACTAATTGGCATAGATGTTCCTATTCTATCGTGAGGTTTGGTTACTAAAATTGAATTTTTTGGACTTTATCCTAAAGTTTTTGTTGGTCGTAATTCTTTGCGAGATAAGGACGGTGAGTTTAATAGATTTTGAGAGGGGTCATTAGGGTTGCACGTGAGTTGACTAGGGAGCTAGTTTGGAACCAAACTCAAGGTTTTTGAGTTAAGATTATTTTAAGTCAACCCAATTCATCTTACTACTAATGTGATCCATAAAATTAAGTTAGGTCGAGTCAAGTTGTCAACTAGTCAAATTTGATGGTTCTCTTTTATATGTTTCCTATATATTACTAAATATGCTTCCTATTAACTAACAAAACTTCAAGTTATAACAAAGTAAAATAAAATAAGTAAAAACTAAAAAGAATTTCAAAGAAGTCTAAAGAAATTATCTAAAACCTGATAAGAAACTTAATAGATAAAATTGGTCGTAGGAAGTGGCCATGAAATTGGTAAGGGAAGGGTAGGGTTTGGCATCTGCATTGCAACTATGTGGGAAGATTTTATTTTGGAGGGTTCATTATGCCTGGTAAACTTTTCTTTCAGTGGGGAATTTGGGTAATTTCAAATACACTTGAGATAGGAAGGGAGGGCAACATCATTACACACACATATGTATGCATAACTCTAAACACACACTGATAACTGGTAAAAAGTACCCTTGGACTTAAAATTTCACATGAATTCCAAAAAAAGATTCAGCTACTTATATGCTGGGTAAACAGGTCGATCCGGCTTCGCACGACCTGCCTATGATTAGACGGATCCGAACCCGCCTTTATCCAGGCAAATCTGGATAGAACCAACTCGCTGAAAGACTCAGATTTATTGGAGTAAAAAAGGCAGCGATAACACCCGCTATGCCCACATCGGTAGTAACAAAGCCGTTACCAGCGCTATTAATAGTCAAGTAACGAACGTGCCAGAAAATCCGCGAGGACCGTTGTGGAAGATCTTACATTGTTAGGATATTTCTTGTGCTATAAATAGGGAAGAAGGACCCTCAAAGGTCCTCTTCACAAAATTTAGGAGAGAGAAAAATAGAGAATTCGTATTATCGCTAATTCTAGTGGAGATTTGGGAGCATTTCCCTCCCCCCAGACGTATACCCCTTACGGAGGAACTAGGTCACCAATTCCCTTGTCTCTTTTCTGTTATTGATTATGTGTGATTGTTGAGTTGGATGCTCCGCTTATAAAGGAGCTCGATCAACTAGCGTCATTTATGGGAAACGATTATCATTCGATACCGTTTCCATACTTCAAATCTCAGTGATGGCCCCTACAACTCGCAATTCTTCTCGTGGTGATCCTGAGAAGATGCCGGCATAGGGGGAATCGAGCATCTCAGTGTCCAAGAGACATCCCCAACCCACCGGGCCCAGCAAGGAAAAGATGGCTCAACCTAGCCAGCTCCTTGAGATCCCTGGGCGAGATCCCTCCTCGAGATGCAAGCGAGGGAAGAACAATACGAGGCCATACTGATGGCTTTGCAGGTTGAATAGCAATCAGTCGCCAGCAAACTCCTTGAGATCAAGCAGATCAAGGAGTTAGCCAAAATCCAGCAAGATGAGCCCCATAGTTCGAGCCCTGAAGATGAACAATTAAAGTGGCGTCGTACGATAGAAGAGGAGAACACCCGCCTACCTGAACAACTTGAAAAGGTAAAACATGTGCTCAGTAGCAAGAAAGGGGAAGTTCCTCTCAGCCCTCCAAAAGCTACCTGACCCCCTTTATCGGGGGAGCAGTCCCGGGCTCATCCCTTGGTGACTAGTGATAGAGGTTCGATACTTGAGATCGTCTGCTAGGTGACCCAGGCAATGAAGGGTATACGCCCATGTGCTTACGTCACCACCTATTGGTGATAACATCATCATTAGCCATAACTAGCTTAAATTAGAGGAAATCAAGTGACAAATGCTCCTACATAATTTCCTGAGAGCTATAATTCTATGCAAATCCATTCTAAGAAGAAAACATTAAAACACATTTAATTCTGCAGTTTTAACATCACATCATGAAAGTAGAGTAACCACAGGGTTTCGCAGGCCTTAATTGAAGGTTAATTGAGCATTAAAGTCCTACGAGTGGGTCCACAGAGACAGAAACAAGCTTTCATGCATTTCGAGAACTAAGTTAGAATCCAAAATCCTAATTTCAGACCTGCTTAAATTAAAGAAGTTTTGGTTAGTATAAAATTTATCTAAACCTCATAAAATTCATAGTAAAATATATTGAGAGGTTTGGTACCCTTGATTTGACCATCTGAACCTATTTTGACCTTTAAAAGAGTCTCAAACAGGATTTTGCCCTAATTTGGGCTTCTATGCAAATTATCCAATCAAACATGGTAAAAAAATGAAATTTGACTTCATCATTAGATTCTTTGGGTTTAAATTATGTTGGTACCAAAATTTGGGCCCAATTAGAGTCCATCTTGACCTAGTTTACATTTGGCCCATTAAAACTTTATTCCTCTCAGTCAAGTCCCTAGATTTCGAAAATCTTTGCAGAAATGCCCCTAACTTTCTCATCTTCTTCACCATTAGCCCCCTGCCGCCATTGCAGGTCAACTGACCTTCAAGAAAGTTTTGATCACCTCAAAACCTAATCAAACTAATACCAAATCTCACCAAATTTGGTGGGATTGATGTTCACATTGCAAGGAATCTTCTGAAAGTGATTTAGGATCCTAACTCGCTAAATCTGGCCCTAGGGAACCCATGAAATTCATGGGTATCTGTGACTTATTCTCTAAGCAATTAGAGCCATGGATTTTCATTTCCACATCTTTTCGAGACACAAAGCATCTGATGGGCTCTACACTTATTGATTCACATACATCAACCCACTAGACTGATTGGGTTTGGTTTACATCATCAGCCTGTTGATCTGAATAAGCACCTATTTGGACCAACTAGGATACTTATCAAGGTGCTTGCTTTACGAAATTCCTCTGATTTGACCACCCCTTCTCCTTGACCACCTTCTTCTCGGCTGAGGGCATTGAATTTAGAGCTTAACGGGAGACAACCCATCATTCCAAAAAAAGCAAGACCCTTTTGATCATTCTTTTTAAGCTACACTCCTACTGCACTTTTGGATTCAACTTTAGAACAACTGATTCCACCTTTGGTATTTGTATCAAAGTTTAAAATCGTCTGCAAATAGTCATTCTAACTAGTTCACCCACCCTTTGACCCTATTCTAATATTTGAACCAAGATGAATTCGTACCACTTAGTTTACAATGAGGACATTGCAAAACTTAGGTATGAGGGGGTGTTAAAGTGCAAATCAAATGGAAATTTAATTCTCTGAGGGGTTCTCACAATATATATATACACATATATATATATATATTAAAAAAAATGGAGAAAGGGGAGGAAAATTTGAGAATTGATTGAAAATCTTTCTTGAGGAGGAAAAGAGGAGGAAATTCAAAATGCAAAAAGGAGCAAAAAAAATGATAATCATAGCACTTGATTTTGGTATTTACTTAAGTTCTAGACCTAATCAAAACAAGACTAAGACCTAAAATGCTAGAGACAAGGAGATTAGTAAGGTGCTGATCTTAGGTCTCTTTGGCTTATTTTAGGGCTTAAACACTCACTTATTCGTTAAGATCCGGATTAGTCCTCAAGAGGTCGAGGAAAGTGTGAAGCTGAGGTAGTAGGTCTAAGGCTCAGGGATTATTCGGCCCTGTTGCCTACCCTTTGGTTTGTGGGACTTGGTAACTTAAGCACCCAAGATCACACACTAGTCTAGTTCAGTGTGCTTAATAAAGAAAATCATGCCAAAAATGTTTTATTCTGGAAAGCTGTCTCGAAGATCTAGCTTAGGAGTGGCTCGACAACACAAGTTGATTGAGCGAGTTCCCGGTGCAGAGATTTGGGAAATTTCCCTCGAAGGTATGTAATAACATATCGTCTCCTCAGTGGTTGTCTCCTAGGATATCTAAATATCTTACCGGGGGCATGTAAGAACCTTGTGCTGGTTCAGATGGCATGGGTGGGATTATCTCGAAATGTCGATTGCCAGGGCTTGAATTTAGCTATAGAGTGACATGGGAGGCACTATCCCGAAGTGTCGATAGTCAGGGTTCTGGGGGTTGCCATAGGCGGTGCTATCCCGAAGCATCGAAAGCCAGGGACCCTTCGAGGATTGATGGTGGGGATAAGAAATCCGATACCGACCGTGTTTAGGGTCAATCAGAGGCTAGATTTGAGGGAAATATAAAAGGAAAAGAGTGAAAACTCTCAAAATGAAAAATCCTTCTATCTCTCTCTTACCAAAAATGCATTGGCAAACTGAACCTGGACTTACTACGTCTAACGCACGGGTGCTTTAATTGCTAGGTTCAACGAACCTCTAGGCAGTTTTTGCGAGTCTTAGAAACCTTTGTGGCAGACTCATGCTGAAGCTGGTCAAGTCTGGATCTTGATTGGTACTTGAGTACCTCTAGGCTTATCGTTGGTGTCCTGATCTGATTTCTAGAGAGTGGCACAAATCAGGCATCTGAACATCAAAAGTGTGGTCTAGAGATTAAGTTCTTTCCATAAGATTTTGCTAGGGACTTGTCACGACCCGATCCCAAATTCCTATAGGATCTGAGATCGGCTCGCTTCAGTTTATCCCAAGATCCAGTCGTCCAACAAGAAATAACCAAGTAACATTCAACAAACCACAATCACACAAGTACAGTAACTAAGCAAAAAGAAATTTACAACAGGGAAAAAAGAACAGTAATATTACAGCCATCACCTCAAATGAGTACATGTAACAGAAGATAAAGCTATAAAAACTCACTATCAAGCAGTAGAACTAAAGCTAGGCTCAAATAGGCCCAGTGTCCTCAGCAGCCGATGGCTCGGGCTGCTCAAATCCCTGACCTGTACAAAATTTATTTAACTGGAGTCAGCTAACGCTAAGTAGAGTGGTGGCTAAGAAGTAACATACATTTAACCAGTAGTTAACATAAAATTTTCCATTTTCCAATTATATTATACATGTAGGTGCGTAGAGATATCTAATTAGGATTTGTTACTTAATCTTCTTGTTTCCTATATGAACGATTTTGCTTGCAGCTTCCCGTGATATAGGATGCCCACGTGGCACTCTCCTGGCTGGGGGAGTCCCACCATGGTAGTCCTATACTCGGTCTACCACCCCGAGGTCACGGTCGTGACGTAGCGGTGACTACGGCACACGTGATAGCGTGCGGATAGCTGCCCCGCATTGGCACGCGGTCAGTTGTTTCTGCTAGCGGGTACACCTCAACGTACAGTGCGGAATAGTATAGGGCCTTGCCCTCTCATAACAGAACAGGGGACTTGCCCCTCAGGGGTCTCGCCCCTCCTCAGTCCGCGTACCCTCGTCCGACTACCCCGGTTTGCCCAGTGGGCTGACAAGAGTCGGTGTAGGGTGGCCATACCTAGCCCCGGGCCCCCTGGGGCAGATAGCTCCCCCCTACACTAAATAGGTCACCTCGGTACCACGTACATGAGGGCTAGTAAGAGTCGTCGTAGAGTGGCCAAACCCACCCCGGGTCCCAACCCAGGGCGGCAAGCTCCCCTCTACATTACAAGGGATAGTTGCTCTCTTTGGTACCACGTACACGAAGGTCAGCTTACCTCCCTTAATAGCTGCCCATAGGCAGCGAATTCCCAGAACCATCCGGTTCTCTGTAGTATGGTGTTCTTGTTTACATTCCCCGTGGGGTTTGTACAGGTGTTTCTTTTTCACATCCGGGTTGGAATGTTCGGAACAAACAGTTCAATTTCCATTTTATTACAGCAGGGGTCCATTTTAGATAAAAATAGGTAGCTTTTGATTACTCAATCATTCACATGCAGTTTCTTCTAACCCTAGTGTTCATGCCAAGACCTAGGGTTCAAGAATTTATTTTTGAGTATACGTTTATTCCTTCCTAGGGTTCATTTCAAGTTCTAGGATTACTTACTTGCATGTATTTAAATTAGAGATTTAAGGTTGTAACCACTCTACTTGGGTAATCGGGTGAAATGGGGGCTCGTACAGTGGCTCCCAACGTCTCCATAGGTCTCGTACACTCGACGGACTGGAGACCTAAAACATGGATTGATGGACCAAAAGGTTCAGAAAGATATAAACAAGGTATCATTATACAGAGAAACTCGTACGGAAAATAGAGACGGTTCATTTGCGGAAAAGCGATAATAATAGGGCCTTACATGGCCCAAAACACGCTATCAGACGGAAATTAGACGTTTGGGAAAGGTCCCAGATGTCTTAAAACAGTTCTCAGGGATACCACTCTCAGTGTTCCGCTATCAGACGTCTGGAACTCAATGTCGACGTCCCAAGACTCCGTCAGAAGTCTGGGGGTGCTCCCGGACGTCTGAAATTGCCTCGGCTACACTCTCACCTTCTGACACATACATGTACGCTGTCAGGACTTGTTAGAGAGAGAAAGTATGGAAAGTAGATCTCTACCAGATGTCTTGCTCTACCTTCGGATGTCCGGTAAGACGTTTGGGTGTCTCTCTGGCCATCTGATTCCGCGAAAAAATGACATCCGCGGAACCGCTCTGGCTCCCCTTGCCTACAGGTGCTGCAGTAGAATGGCGCTGCACCCTCCGCTCTCGAGCTTCCTCTCGCTCGGGCTCTCCGCTCTCGCCTTCGCTCTGCTCTTGGCTACGGGGTGGGCAACGAAGAGGAGGGGGAGAGGTTTATAAAGGGAGAAGAGGTGAGGGGGGCGGAAAGGCGAAGCATGGTGTGGAGTGGCGTCGCAAGAGAAGGCACGGTGAGGGAGGAAGTATGGCGTTCGTACGTTCCGCGCTGAAAAGCATTTTCAGACGTCTGGTGAACATCCTAGACGTCCGGACAGACGTTTGGTGAACATCCCAGACGTCTTAAATGGCTAAAGGGGTGGTGGGTCATTTCAGGATTAGCAAAAGTTGGGCGTGGGGTGATAAACGCCAATTTAGCATCATTCTTATGCATTAAAACAAATTTAGCTCTTAGGATTTTGCTTCATAAAAGGGGTTTTGGGCTTTATTTAGGCATTAATTAGGTTAGGCATGCATTGCACTTTTTATTGTCTTTTTAATGTATTTTTGTAAGTGTTAATGATATACAGATTACCAGATCCCTAGAATCCTAGCACTCAGGAAGGCAATTGGTGAAGGAGAAGCTCAAACCAGCTGGATCTCAGCCAGATCTAGCTCACCATAGTTGGAATCCAGCTCACCTGAACTAGGGTTAGCTAATCCTAGCTCCATTTAGCTCATCTTAGCTCACCCTAGCTTAGGTCAGCTCAGATCCAGCTCAACTTAGCTGAGTCTAGCTCATCTCAACTCCCATTAGTTCACAGGGAGCTCTAGCTAGCTTAGGTGAGTTGACTGGAGTTTACCTCAGCTCAGGACCAGCTACATCCAGCTCCACTCAACTCCAGCCAGCTGAATATGACTTCATTTCAGCTCAGGAAGCTTAAGTCCAGCTCCTAGGGACTCAGCCTTAGCTGCCTCAACCAGCTTGATCCTCCCCGGGAGCACCAGACCCAGCTCACCTCAGCTCCTTGTGGTAGAAGCCAGCTTACTTTAGCTTGGCTTAGCAGCTAGCAAAGAACTAGCAAGCTAAGCCAGCTAAAGTAGCTCCATGCCATCCTCTTCAGCAGATGCTAGCTCCAGTTCAGCTCTAGACTTCTCCTGTCCAACTCCTTTCCTCAAACCCTAGCTCCCATTGCCTACTCCTCTACTCCATTACTAGCTAAGCTAACTTAGCTTAGCTTAGCTAGGTTCTGGCTCCCTTGGCATTTACCACCCTAAAACTCTACCTAACTAGCTCCACCAACTAATCCCTACCTAAGCTCGCCTAAGCTAGCTCCAACCACTCCAAGTTGGCGCCACCACCATCACCACCTTTCACCCCTCAACCACCTCCAAAGGGCACCAAGAAGTTGGCCCCAAAACCACCCTAACTACCCCCCTATTTAGCACCAACTTTTCCCTTTAAAAATGCCCTAATCTCCACCCTACACCTAAGCCTAAAGCCTATCTCCACCTTCCATTTTCCCTCCAAAATTCCCCCCCTTCTAGAATACCATTTTGACGCCAAAATGGAGGCACCCCCTCCACCATGGATGTCCACCATAGGGTGCCTCCATGTCCTTAACTGCACCCCTCCACATTTCTTTGAATGGCGCCAAAAATCCATGACCATAGATCCCATAACCACCACTCTAAACTCCATCCTAGCCATCCATTCCAAGAGCCACCTATACCCCCCATCATACTCTATAAAAAGACCTTTAACCACCACCATTTTCCCCATCCTCCCTTTAGTATAATTCTACCCTACAACCACCATACCCACGGCCAAGGAAGAAGAAGAAGAGAAGAAGATTAAGGGGGCATCCTACCCGCCCCCTTGGTGCCTTGTTCCCCTTTTTCTTCTCCCTTGTGCCACGCCAAGGAGGAGGAGCACTCCCCCACTAGGAGGATGGCCAGGCAAGGAGGAGCAAGGGTGGTGCACGCCCACCCTTGAAGGAGATCATTGAAGGTGATAGCTTCCACCTTGGAGGACATCATTTGGAGGAGCATCACAAGGAAGGAGAAGAAGGAGTTGTCTTTTCAAGTCGAGGAGCTACTTGGCTTGGAGCAAGAAGCCCTCTTCTTCATCATTTTATCTAGAGGATTTGTGTTTTATTTTTCTTGTATTTTCAAGTAGAGTAGAAGCATTCCTCTATAGGTTTTGTGTAGACAATTTTCATTAAATCAAGTTGCCTTCTCTTAATTTTTGTTGCATAGTTTTTTACAAGTTTTTCCTAGCATTTGTTTCACTCCCTCTCCCTAATTATTCTAGGCCTCCACGTGCCTAGGGTGAGCTTGGGGAGAGGCTCTACCTGTCACCTTAGGGTTAGCTTTATTAAAATAGGTATTAGTTGTTTTCTTGCTATCAGAAAAACTCACGTGTTCCCGTTATTTCAAAACCTACAAAAATCATATAGATATATATCTAAAATACCAAAAACAAATTTGAGTTCTATTTCCAAGAGACGTAATTTTGTAAACATTTGGCCTCCTTGGATGACCCTAGATACTCCCCTATCTAGGTTATAAATTTTAAAAGCGTATGCGATTTTGCATGTTACAAAGACTTTAAAAACTTTAATTAACAAATCATGCGATTTACCGCATCATGGGGGTATGATGGTAACACCATTAATAGCCATAACTAGCTTAAATTAGTGGAAATCAAGTGACAAATGCTCCTACATGATCGCCTAAGAGTCGCAATTTCATGCAAATCCATTCTGAGAAGAAAACGTTAAAATATGGTTAATTATGCAGTTTTAACATCACATCATGAAATAAGAGTAAACATGTTGTTTTTCAAGGGTTAATTGAAGGTCAATTGAGCATTAAAGTTCTAAGAGTGGGTCTACATAGACAAAAACATGCTTTCACGTATTTTGAAAACTAAATCAGAACCCAAAATCCTAATTTCAGACATGCTTAAATTAAAGCGATTCTGGTCGAGATAAAATTCATCTAAGCCTCCTAAAATTCATAGAAAAATATACTGAGAGGTTTGGTACCCTTGGTTTGACCATCTGAACCTATTTTGACATTGAATAGAGTCTTAGATGGGATTTTGCCCTAATTTGGGCTTCTGTGAAAATTACCCAGGAAAACATGGTCAAAATTAAAATCCGACTTCACCATTAGATTCCTTGGGTCCAAATTAGGTTGGTAACAAAATTTGGGCCCAATCAGAGTCCATATTGACTTAGTTTGCAATTTTGTCCATTAAAACTTTGTTCCTCTCAATCAAACCTTAACTTTCGAAAATCTTTGTAGAAAGGCCCCTTACTTTCTGAACTTCTTCACTTTTAGCCCCCTGCCACCATTGTTGGTCAACCGACCTTCAGGTAAGTTTTGACCGCCTTAAAACCTAATCAAATAACACCAAATCCAACCACTGTAATGTGAACATCAATCCCACCAAATTTCGTGGGATTGATGTTCACATTATAGGGAATCTTTTAAAAGTGATTTGGGATCCTAACTCGCTAAATCTTGCCCTAGTGAACCCACAAAATTCGTGGGTATCTTGTGCCTTATTCTCCAAGCAATTAGAGCATCTTCCCTTGTTTAGAGCTTGAACTTGTGTTATATATAAGCTCTGGATTCCTCGGTGCCCAAAATCAGCAAGGTTTTTGACCAAAATCATTCTTCCTTTCCTTCCTCCAGCCTTGATGTAAACACATTTACACTACTTAAGATGTCTATTTATGCATGTTCTTAAGCATAGGATTGCATTTCATGATATAAATATTGCATAACATGCATCATCTTGCATTTAGAGTAGTTTGAATAAAATGGAGGTTAATTGTCTCATTTTATGTGCTTGGACAGGGTAAACATTTTATCGGGGTCTCGGATCAAAGATCCAACCGTATGGATGTGATCAGGGTGACGATTGGAGTTTAACGACTCCAAGATCGCCCTAATCAGGCATCCGTAGCATCAGATAGTGACCGGGGAACCCTAGAAGATCAAGGGCCAAGATGGTGTAAATCTGCACTTTAGATGACAAATTCGACCTCACGGATGAATTCAGATCGACGATCGCAGCCCAACGACACAAAAATCGAGTCAATCCAACATCCGTGGCACCATCTACAACTTCCAGAAGATGGACAGCCAAGATGGTGCCACGTGGCGCCATCTCGACCGCCCAAACGACCGCTTACATTCTATGAAGCCCTGCACCCGCTCGCTCTCCGTCATTGGATCTTGATCCAACGGATGTGGTCAGCCGCGCCTAAAAGCGTCCGCTTGATCATCCGCGCCCGTAGCGCAGCGGTCGAGCGCGCTTACGCCAGCGGCGGGTGTGGGTTCGAGTCGCAGTGAAGGGCTGGAAGGTGCGGGCGATTGAGCGCGGGCGGGTGTTGGATCGCGATCGGACGGCCGCGAGCGCCCGATAGCGTTCACGCGCGATTGAATGCGCGGCATGGACGCGCGATTGCACGCGCCAGGCGGGCGCACAACGAGCGGGCGGAGATGCGTCTTAAGTCGTCCGATCTCACGATCGGACGACTGAGAACTGATGGACGTGCGTATGCATTGAAGAAGCGGGCAGCCGAGGAGGCGCGCGTGGGCGCGGGAGCTACGCCCACGTTGGGGGCTTTAGTGACGGATTTATCCATCACTAAAGACCCCTCATTTGTTATTTTAAAGTTGTAATATCCATTTTGCCCCCACTTCTTGCAACTATAAAAGGAGACCCCCTCCATACGAAATTCTCATCCCTTCCTTCTCTTCTCTAGCCATCCAAAGCTCAAGAGAAGCTTGTCCCACACCCGGGATGCTTCTCGCGAGATAAAGTCCAAATTTTCGTCCCCATTCGGAAGTGGATCCCGCGACGACGACGGCGTGCTGCTCTGTTCCCGTTCTTCTGCTTCGTCCTCCTTCGTCCTGCTTCGTCCTCCTTCGTCCAGGCGTCGTCCTGTCCGGCTCGTCCTCCAAGCGACCGCCAAAGAGGATTTCTCTCTCCCTATTCTTTTTACCGCTTTCTAGTATAGATTTACTACTTACTAGAGTAGTTCTTCTCGTCCTCCAAGCGATCGTCTAGGAGGACATTTCTCCCTCCATTCTTTAATACTTTCTAGAGTAAATTTATCTTTTTCTAGTGTAATTGTTTTATGCTTTCTAGTTGTAATGAACAATCTCCTCAATGATAAATTCTTTATTTATTCTACATTTCATTTTGATTTTCATGTGTAATACTCTTTCTCACTCTTACCCTCTCTCTCTCCTTTATTTATTGTAAATAATTAGATAATTTTAAATTGAATTACTTCGTGACAAATAAAAAGAAACACGTAGTTTTTAAATCAAACGTCCGCCTCCCTGTGTTCGACCCATAATTTTCATTTCGGTATAAATTTTATTTGTTGAATACGAATTCTTCGCTTTCAAGCTACAACGACAGGTTTTCCAAAATTGAACATGTTAGTGTAGCGGTTCGTGCGTTCAACATTTTGGCGCCGTTGCCGGGGACCATTTCGTGCGTTCAACATTTTAGCGCCATTGCCGGGGAGGCAACGATCTTTGATTTCTCTTCGCATTTTGTAACTTACAAATCATTTGCCTCACTTTTCTCCTTTCTTATTGTAATTGTAGGTACTCTTTTGAGACGAGCAAAAGCGGTAGATTGGAGTAAAGTGCTGTGGAAGGTTTTGTAAGTTATCCCCTATTATTTCCCCCTCCATAGATTTCATTCGCCACATTGAATCCAAATTCCAATTAACCTAGGTGTTTACATAAATCCTAGGAATAGTTTAGTTGTTTGGATTCTCACTCACTTTCATTTCACCTTCATTTATATATAAAAAAAAAGATAATTTTGTGGAGCAATTTTGCACAAACACACAACGTACACCAACATTCAAAGGCACTTAACCGAATTGATTTGTTTCTACTCAACCGGGTTCTGATCTGTGGAACCGGTACACATAAAGCAACACATAAAAGAGTAGAAATCATTCTAGGTTAACCATCTTTGTGTGCCTAACTTAGTGGTGCATTTGTGGCCAGTTGTTTGAGTTGTTTGGGCCGCACCACTTCAATTAAAATCAACTCATCAAGTAGCTGCCAATTAGGTTTCAACTCTTAGGGATTTACCAGGCACTCCACATTTTTTTTAAACTTTAAAGGAAAACATCTTCACCTTTGCTTGTAAAACTTGGTGTGCCAACGAAACTTGATTGAAAGCACCTAAAGTTGAATCCTAAAAGCTACTAAGCAAGATTTGAACCTTAAAATTCACCACATCAAAAATAATATTGCTTGAAAATCACTGGTTGTGCACGCACATACAAATCAATCAATCATTAAGGGCACAACCCATGTAAAGGGCCCATCGCATTCCAAAGCACATTCAAACATAGCCCTAAATAAAACAGAGTAGACGTTGGCCTTAAGGATTGAACTCGCTCTTCAGAACCCAGAACGAGATTATTTTCGATTAGTCTGTTTCTACTGTTCAATCTGATGTCTAGCTAGGGGAGCAGAGTCAAACGATCGCGGCTGGGGGGTACACTAGGAACCGGAGGCACAAGCCGAAGGAAGAACCTTCTCCTCAGTCCCTCCTTCTAACTGGTTGGATTGAACAGACAGAAGTAGATCAAATCATTCCTTTATCTCAAGACGGGTTTTGGGAGTCTGTAGGTCTGTAGGCTAACCCATTTAAGGACAGGTTTGATTGTTTGTATTGCAGGGTGCCTTTCTTCCTCCCGTGTCTCATGAATCCTTCCACATATTTCACGTATTCCCGCTTGTTCCCTCCTGTTGTGAATTATCCTCAACATGACGATTATCCCGACTCGTATTGTAATCAACCATCAGTTAGTTGGGATAATTCAGATTGGGGATACAATTCCGGACCCTCGTGTTTAGGGTCTAACCCTTAACACTTTGATTCTGATTTCTATCCTTCTCAGAGCTACATCGATTATAGATCGTCTTCCTTTCATGAACAACCTAATACGATCTACAATCAAGAAGGATACACCGATCCTTACCCATCCTCTGATTTCACTGCCTTTAGGTCATCACCATCTTTTCAACAATCTGAAATGACCTATTATCAGGAAGGGTATAACGAATCTCAATTCGTTAATTCCCTTGCATTGATCCCAAACCTGCCCAACCCTGAACCAACTCATTTGGTTCAGGTTAACCAGGTTCAAGATAAGGTTCTGGCTAACTTGAGGAATATCATTCAATCTTTAGAAGTTCAGCCAATACCTTGCATTGAGAGATTGGAGACCCTAATTGAAATGATTGATGATTTGAATAAGTCTTTGCTGGATTAGCTCCAGGACGTTAAGGATAAGAACCTGGGTGAGTTTCTACTTGGGAAATTAGCGAAATTGAGGATGAGATTCATGGTTGCTTTGATTCAATCTTGGGATGATTCCCAGGATGAACCCTCTTCAGGAAAGCCAATGACAGAACCCGCTAAGCCACCTGTTGGGGGGGACACGTGTTACAAGGTTGACCAGATTGAATTAAAGCAACCAATTAAGGATGATCTGATTTCTTCACCTAAGATCCCTGAGCCGGGTTACGAGGAAACGTATGTCTCCTTGGAACAGAAAGTAACAAATGATTTTGGGACATACATTGATACGGATCCTGATTTCTTTGATGGTGAAGATTTAAGTTGCGAAGTCTCACGTGAGTTTTCTGAACACGATTTCTGTGAGACGATTGGGCCTGAGGAATCTGATAGATCATTTGATATCCCAATAGCTGAGGAAACTGATCTTAGGGCACACATTACAGATCCAGGATTACATTTTCTGGATGAATCAATTCAATGCCCTGATTATCAGTTACACCCCGTTGAGCTTATCGATAATTCTGTTTCTGAGATAATTAGATCCAAGTCAATTCTGATTCTGCCACATCATTTTGACTTGGAGATTTCAGACGGGGTGATTAACATGCAAGAGGTCTCAGAATTTAACATTCGGAATGAGGAGGCTAGGAGCTGGGAAGTTCTGATTTGGGAAGTTAATTTTGGAGGAAATGGAAGATTGAGTCGAAGGGTTCCTTTTAAGCTGAAACCATCAAATCAGAACCCTTACGACATTTGTTTCGAGGATGTCAAACTCAAGCACACATTCAATGATTATCCTTTTGAGCTTCAATTCTCTGTAACCTGACTTTTTGGTCTTGGGTTGCATCCTCATAAATCGCAGGCCCGACCCCGCTTGCATTCTGATTTTAGGTTTTGGGTAATTTTTATCCAGAACCTAAGATATTCTCGATTATGGGGAATGGGTCTGCACCACAATCTGGTCCACATCTGTGGACCACTGTTGTTAGGTCAGAAGATTCTTCTGTTTATTCTAATTCTGACCTGCACTTGTGAATTCTTCATTTCTTTTCTTTGTATAGTGTGCCTAGCTGAAGGCACTAAACTCAGCACATATACAGTTTTTCTTAGTTTTCATCTCGGAGCGGACCTGACATTCACACAATTCAGGTACTTTCTACGCTTGTCCACTCTGTTTTATGTCTTTTTAATACAATGAGGACATTGCATTAAATAGGCATGGGGGGGTGGATATTTATCTCTGAATTCATTCGTCAGCTCCGTAGATTTGTTTTATTTTCTTTTATAAAAAAAAAAATTGAATTAGGAAAGACAATTTGGGTTTAAGAAAATTTTCAATCTTAGGAAATACGACATTATGATTTGAACACAAAGACCCTTTAGGTCTTTGGACTTAATTAGCCCATGTATCCACTAAAATGTGGATTTGTCTTTGAGTCCTCGCCATCTTAATTCTATCGTAATTGGAATAAATAAGTTTAGGTGATAAGTACACGACTTATCAACCTGCCCTCTGATTTGAGAAAATTTTGAGTCTTAAGCATCTACACACTATCTTTGCACTGACTCGTTGTTCGGCGATTTTAACGGAAATTTGGTAGCTAATGAACCTTCTAGGGTGATATGGCTGGCAAGTTATCGTGGGTAACAGCCCATAGGTAGGTTGTCCAGAGCCCAGTCACTGGACCTGATGAGAACCTCATCATGAGCCATAACTAGCTCATTTTGACCTAATACAAAGGATAAAAGCTCCTACATAACTCATGGAAAGGCTTAACTCAGAGAATTCTGAGTTTAAGGAGAAAACAAGTCAAAAGGGGTAAAAATGCGATTTTACCAGTATAATCTGCATACAGGTCCAAACATAGGTCAAACAAACCAAATAAGAAGGAAGGTGGGATGATCTGATAAGGGTTACAGCAATTCTAAGGAACTAAATGATAATCTGTAACCCTAAAACAAACCCACTTCAATTCACGAGGTTTAAGGCAAAGCAAAAATGGAATAGACCCTCTAAAATTCATAGAAAAATAATCTCTAGGGTTTAGAACCTTCAATTTGGCCTTAGGAACCCATCTTGACCTACATTGAGAACCATACCCAACTAATAACTTAATTTAGGTTTTTGCGTAAATTGACTGGTCAAACAAGGTTTAATCTAGAAATAAAATTCACCATCAGATTCCTTAGGTCCTAATTAGTCATGTATAAAAACTTGAGCCTAAGAAGAAACCTTCTTGACCAACTTTACACTTTGGTCCTCATATATTTACTTTTTGGCCCTCAACTTTTGAACCCTCGCATTTTGGCCCCTAACTCTCCTTCGTTCTTTGCGTTCAGGTCCTCCCTGCAAAACCTGCCAGCACCATGCTCCGGCGACCTTGCGCGGAGCATGGCGCCGCGCAGGGTGAGGGGGAGGGCCTGCCAGGACAAATGGGGGTGCCCTGCGTCGTCAGCCGTCGCAGGAGCACCCCCCTGGTCGCTGCAACCCACCATACCGGCCGTGCGAACGCACGGACGGTATGGGTCTCCATCTCCGGCGTCCTTCGACGAGGGAGACACGTCGTCTCCCTCCGCCCTCCTCTCTGATTCCGCCTCTATAAATACCCCCGTCGCTCCGCCGTTCTGAGCAGCTCGGATCTGACGGAGAAAACCCCCAACTTTCCTCTCTTCTCACTCCGGCAGACGCCCACCAGCTCCGGCGATTCCTCCTCCTCCTCCTCTTCGCTCTGCCGCAATACCACCAGCAGAGACTTCTTCCCCTGCTCTTTCCGCGTCGCGCAATACCGGCGTGCGCTGCCTTTGCCCCGTCGTCACCGCCGTCCTCCCCCACTGGGCACCTTCTTCTCCGGCGACAGCAGGTACAGCCGTCCGCCTCCTCGCCCCCTTCGTCACTTTAGTTAGGTTAGAACTACTTCCCTCTATTCTCTCTCTCTTTTCCCCCTGCTATTTTTATCTAATTACCCCTCGACCGCGCTTAATCACCCTCACCTTCTCCGCCTCCGGCCATCCTCCAGCGAGCCGCTCCCATCACTCCAGCATCCCACACGGCTCGCCGACCTGCACATAATCTCTGCCTCCTCACCTTGATCCATTTCCGCCCTTCCACTTCCCCCAAATCACCCTCTGCAACTCCACCGAACAAACCCATCTCCCGACCCACAGTCTGACCTAGGGCAGCCCTTAGGCTCCGCCCCGCCGCCTGCACACCCCCTGACCACCTTCGCTGTGCCACGGCGAAGGTCCTCCGCGTTTCTGATTGGGCCGAGAGGCCGTTTTTCTGTGGGCAGGTACCTGCGCTCGTCGCCGCCATTGTTGAAGCGAAGCAGCTTCTTCACCTGCTGCCCCAGGTGCGCCGCGCCCAGGTCACACTCCTAGGCTGTGCGGGGGCATTTCGGCAAAGCGTTAGGCTGCAGTTGAGGCGAAGCTCTCGCGCGAAGCCCCTGCGCTTCGCCTCGACTGCCGCTGCTTCCTCCGCGCAGGCACCCAAATTGGGGTGGGACATTTAGTCCCACCTCGTAACCTTTCAGAGGAGTGCGCCCGCATAAAGGCAAAAAGTGCCTTATGCTTGTTGCCTCCTGAGCACGGGGTGAGGTCCCTCTCAGTCACTCGCTCGACCCGGTCTCGTCCGCGCTCATGCCCCGCGGACCTGGCCCGACCCGACTTAGACTGACCTGCACTCCTCGCCCACCACGCACGCCGGTGGGCCTGGACCCGGGTGCGACCCGTACCCGGCAACCCGGGAGCTCTGGGAGAGCTTTCCTAAGAGCGGCTTCTGTGAGAGAGAGACGCGGGGGAGGGTAGAGATAGGTTTTGCCCCTCTGATCAAGCTGTTGAAGTGTGCAGGCACAGGTGAAGAAGAACCGTGGAAGAAGACGAAGGCTGAAGGAAGGAGGATCACCGAGCGGCACTGTAGCAGCGGCGGTTTAAGTCGTCTGATTGGAAAATCAGACGACGTCCTGAAGGCAAAGAAGGAGAAGGAAGGCGAGGCAGAGGAGAACACAGAGAGGCCAAGTGAAGACTCTGCAGAAGAAGAAGAGCACGAGAAGAAGATCTGAAGAAAGGAAAAGAAGAAAGAAAGAAGAAGAAGAACAGGACCGCAAGGGAGAAGAAAAAGGAAGAGACGAGCAGAAACAACTGAAAGAAGAGGAAGAACATCACCACTGCAGATAAAGAAGAAGAACGAAGGAAGAAAGCAGAAGATCTGAGAAGGAAGAGAAGGAGAGGATAAGCAAAGAGAAAAGAAGAGAAGAAGAAAGAAGCCAACAAATTCTCTCTCTCTCTCTCTTTATTTTTGTAAAAGAAACTTTGTACCCCTAGAATACAACTTGCTCCCTGAGTTCGACCTTGGGAACTCTTTTATTTCCAAGTAACAAATTGTATTAAACTGGTAATCACCTCTCTATACTATACTACGACGAAATAATAAAACTATAGAGGAAGGTCGTCACCAGTTTTTGGCGCCGTTGCCGGGGAGCAACGGCTATTCTAGAGGTAAACATTCCTGTTTCTTTTTAATTTCTGATAATCTCCTCTCTTTTGTGCAGCTACAGGAAATCAAGAAGACAAGCAACCGCACGACAACCACTCCGAGGACAGGTAAATTTTTTCCTCTCGCTATTAACCCCTAAACTCTAAAGAGGAAGAAAAGAAAAGAACAAGCAATATAGGGCTAACCTGTCTTCCATACTTAGTAACCATAAAAAGTTGCATGTTTTCAACCCATTATTCCTGCACACTATTAAGGGTATTTAGGGGCTAACACATTCTTGCTTGAGCCCTAATTACCCAACAAAGAGCTAACTGGACCAAGTAGAGCCAACCTAGGATCCAACACTAGGGATTTAGAGACACACTCCTTAAGCAAGAATTGAGAAAACCAAATGAAGCGTGCCCAAGCCCTTGTCTGAAAATACCTATTCAAAGAAAACCTAAAACAATTGGCTCTCTAAACACTTGAACCCTAAAAGACAAAACCCAAAAGCTCTCAAAGGAAACAAGAGGTAAAGTTGCCCCCTTGGGTCAACCAACCTTAAATTAGGTCACTCTTTCTCACTCAAAATATCTAAGAGTTCAAGTGTAACTTTAAGCACCCTGATCTTAAACTAAAATTGGTAGACTTAAGAGGTCAAGATCCCCATTCTGGTCTACCTGGAACCGCAGTGACAAGAGAGGTCGGGTGGGGGAAACCCTGTAACCCGTGGGGACGCTGTACCATGTAGGGGTCTTCGCGGGACTCTCCCTCTCTGGCTGCCTAGGTAATTCTCAGGTGGATGATCTTTCTGATCAAGGGGTCCATCTGCCCCGAACCTCTATAGTCACCCAACAATTTTTGGGTGTCTTGATTGGGTCCAGCACCTGCTTATCTCATCCAGTCCTTCAGTATTTTGCAGGAGGTCCTTGAAACCTCCTATAGAAATTCACTCTCCCCGAGGCTAAGTCTCGGCTCCCTTGTTTTTGCAGAAATCATTCACATAGCCCCTCTTTCCTCTGATTCTGAACAAAATCCCCTTCTTCCATCTTGATTCAAACTTTGATTCTATATCTTGATTCCACCACCTGATCCAATTATGCAGCCTAATTACCTAGCAAGACTACCATTCAAAAAACCTGAATATCTGAGATCCATGAAAGATAAGATGATTGAGGATGCCTTTGAATTCTATGAAATCAAACCCTCAACACCAGTAAAAAACATTCAGGTTGGTGTCCCAACAACCACAACTTTCATCATAAACTTTGCCCAAATTCTATTGACTGAAATTTCAAAAGGATCAACCCGAGATATGCTCATGACAGGATACATTGAGATAGAAAAATTACACCAATCTGAATACCTTCAATGCTTGACAAATCCTGTACTTTGGGAACAACACCAAGATGCCCTTATAAAACGGGTAGAAATGATGAAATCAGTAGAACAAATTATCAGCCAGAAATACCCGTATATACCAGAAATAGAGGATGAACCATCTTGGAACAGTATTAAGAAACAATCCAGTTTCCCAGATCTCGGGATTTAGGCACAAAGTGGTTGTGAAATCCCAACCCAGATAGAAGACAATGTTGAATTAGGTTGGGATATTGCAGGAGAACACAATGATGAGCCAAACTTAGACCATGAATTGCCAAGCCTAGAATTCCAAAACTCCTGCAATAATGAGATCAGAACTGAACCTTTTGAGGGTATTAATTCCGCCCCTTATTTTGATAAGGTGGCCCTCGAAGGTTACTCGGACTTAGGTTCTAATAATTCTACCCACATCCTAAGCCTAGAACCTAGATCCGAAACTTATTGGGAAGATTATGAGGCCCCTTTTGAGAAAGATCAAATTTTTGCAGAATATGATTCCGGGCCTCTATTTGATGAATATCCCTCTCCAACATCTTCATAAAATCTGATCGATTTTCCAGAAAACATGCCAATTTATGATACAGAAACTGAGGAGTTGGACGAGTTGGATTTTAATTGGGTCTATCCTACCAGCTTGGAGCTTGAGCCTAGACAGAATACCTTTTCGAGCCTAGAATTGACATATAGGCTAGACCCCAATCAGGCTGCTGATTCCACATCTGATGATTTTTGCTGTGGTGGAATTCATGATCATGAATCTCATTTTCACAAACTCTCCGACAATTTCAGATCTGACTATAATTGCGGAGAGATTCCCCTTCCTGAACACACCAGGCCTATCTACGACCTCAGTTCTCATGACTCTGACTCCGACTCTGAGGTCCTGATTCCCGAGATCACTGATAACACAGAATCATTCCTTTTCGATCCTCAGGAACCAAAAACAGAAAATGCCAAGAGTGATTGTAACCCAGAATCCAAATTTTTTCTCGAATCCGATTTCTTTCATCCTACAGACACTCTTCCGGCATTTGATAGTTACCCAGAGGACTCTCTACAAGAAACCACCTATCATCCGTTTCTAGTAGAGCTCTCGTACACAATGGCCACCTCGTCCGCACACACAGAACGGATCAAAACCTCTTCCCAACCCCGACCCGCAACCGGACTCAATTTCTATTTAGATTCACCTCTCACCGAGCCGATTGCATTTCCACATCGGGTTTGGAACACTGATCAGACTACATACCACGCTCCATCATTCTCTGATCACCCCTGTAGGGTTTCCACGTCATTCATTGATTATTCTACGGATCCCTACTCTGACCAGGCTGATTCGACTCAGCCAAACCCTGCGTTTACACTTCCACATCTATCTGAGCTTCATAGTATATGGTGGGTTCCACACCTTTTTATCCACATCTATCAACCCACCAGATTGATTGGGTTTGGGCTGCATCATCAGCCTGTTGATCTGAACAAGCACCTGGTTGGACCAACCAGGCTCTTAATCAAGGTGCTTGTATTACAAAACTTAGCTGATTTGACCATCCCCTCTCCATCGCATTTCCCGCTTGGCTGAAGGCATCAAATTTAGCGCTCAACGGGAGGCAGCCTGTCATTCTCTTTGAAAACCTGAAACTTGTTCTGACACCTTTTTGCACTTAAAGTTCACACTTTAGGACAGCCGACTCCACCTCAGGTGCTTGCATCTGAGATTAGAAATCGTCCGCAACAGTCACCCCGACCCATTCACTCATCAAAACATCTGTCCTAATGTATGAACTAAGTTGAATAAAAACCCCCTATGTTACAATGAGGACATTGCAAATCTTAGGCATGGGGGGGTATGAAAGTGTAAAACGTGTAAGAAAAGGTTTTAAACAAAAAAGTTCACATATGCCAAAAAACACCATAAAAATTAAAAATTTTTTCGAAAAAGAATAAGAGGAAAAGAGGAGAAGGAAATTTTGTGAAGGAGGAGAAAAGAAACAAAAGGAAAAAAGGAGCACAAAATTATGAGAAAAAGGTGATAGTCATTAGTAAGGAACTAAGGAATTAGCCTAAGTTCTAGACCTCATTCAAGAAAATAACTGAAAAGTGCATAATGAGATTAGTAAGAACGTAAACCTTAGGCATTCTTGAATAGACTCTTAGTACCCATTAAGATCTGGACACTCCTCAAGAGGTTGAGGAAAATGAAAAGCTGAAGTATTAGGTCTAAGGCTTAGGGAGTATTTGGCCTCATTAACTAATTTTTGGTTTACGGGACTCAGTAACCTAAGCACCCTAACCTCACACACAGCCTGGTTCAGTAAGCGTAAAAATCAAAATCACGCAGAAGCGTCGCAAAATTCTGAAAAGAACACCTAGAATAGGAGCGGCCGATCAACACAAGTTGATTTGGACGAGTTCCCAGCGCGGAGAGGCGGGAAATCCCCTCGAAGATGTGTAACAAAATATCATCTCCTCGGTGCTTGTCTCTTAGGATATTTACATATCCTACTGGGGGCATGTAAGCACTCTGCTGGTTCAGATTCCATGGATGGCATTATCTCGAAGTGTCAATTGCCAGGGTCTGAATTCAGCCACGGAACACCATGGATGGGATTATCTCGAAATCTCAATAGCCAGGGTTCCGGGGGTTGCCATGGGCGGTGCTATCTAAAAGCATCGACCGCCAGGAACCCTTGAGGATTGATGATGGGAGCAAGGAATCTGATACAGACCGTGTTGAAAAGCCAATCCTAGGCTAGAACTAAAAAGAAAAAGAGAGAGAAAACTCTCCAAACAGAAAAACTTTCTATCTCTCTCTTATAAAACACACTGCGAACTGAGCCAGGGCTAAAATCATTTCAAGCACGGGTGCTTTAACCACAAAGTCCAATAAACCTTAGGTTAGTTCTTGTGGGCCTTAAAAACCTTTGCTAAAGACTGAGGCGAAGGCTAGACAAATTTGGATCTTGATTGGTACTAGAGTACCTTTTAGGCCTATGGTCAGCATTCTAACCTAATCTAAGCTCAAATGAAAAAGCACTTATCTGAAGCTATTAAGAACTTCATGGTCTAGAACAAGGGTTGAAACCTTAAGTTTTTGCTAAGGGACTAGCAAAAGTTAGGCATGGGGGTATGATGAGAACCTCATCATGAGCCATAACTAGCTCATTTTGACCTAATACAAAGGATAAAAGCTCCTACATAACTCATGGAAAGGCTTAACTCAGAGAATTCTGAGTTTAAGGAGAAAACAAGTCAAAAGGGGTAAAAATGCGATTTTACCAGTATAATCTGCATACAGGTCCAAACATAGATCAAACAAACCAAATAAGAAGGAAGGTGGGATGATCTGATAAGGGTTACAGCAATTCCAAGGAACTAAATGATAATGTGTAACCCTAAAACAAACCCACTTCAATTCATGAAGTTCAAGGCAAAGCAAAAATGGAATAAACCCTCTAAAATTCATAGAAAAATAATCTCTAGGGTTTAGAACCTTCAATTTGGCCTTAGGAACCCATCTTGACCAACATTGAGAACCATACCCAACTAATAACTTAATTTGGGTTTTTGCGTAAATTGACTGGTCAAACAAGGTTTAATATAGAAATAAAATTCACCATCAGATTCCTTAGGTCCTAATTAGTCATGTATAAAAACTTGAGCCTAAGAAGAAACCTTCTTGACCAACTTTACACTTTGGTCCTCATACATTTACTTTTTGGCTCTCAACTTTTGAACCCTCGCATTTTGGCCCCTAACTCTCCTTCGTTCTTTGGGTTCAGGTCCTCCCTGCAAAACCTGCCAGCACCATGCTCCGGTGACCTTGCGCGGAGCATGGCGCCGCGTAGGGTGAGGGGGAGGGCCTGCCAGGACAAATGGGGGTGCCCTGCGTCGTCAGCCGTCGCAGGAGCACCCCCCTGGTCGTTGCAACCCACCATACCGGCCGTGCGAACGCACGGACGGTATGGGTCTCCATCTCCGGCGCCCTCCGACGAGGGAGACACGTCGTCTCCCTCCGCCCTCCTCTCTGATTCCGCCTCTATAAATACCCCCGTCGCTCCGCCGTTCTGAGCAGCTCGGATCTGACGGAGAAAACCCCCAACTTTCCTCTCTTCTCACTCCGGTAGACGCCCACCAGCTCCGGCGGTTCCTCCTCCTCCTCCTCTTCGCTCTGCCGCAATACCAGCAGCAGAGACTTCTTCCCCTGCTCTTTCCGCGTCGCGCAATACCGGCGCGCGCTGCCTCTGCCCCGTCGTCACCGCCGTCCTCCCCCACTGGGCACCTTCTTCTCCGGCGACAACAGGTACAGCCGTCCGCCTCCTCGCCCCCTTCATCACTTTAGTTAGGTTAGAACTACTTCCCTCTATTCTCTCTCTCTTTTCCCCCTGCTATTTTTATCTAATTACCCCTCGACCGCGCTTAATCACCCTCACCTTCTCCGCCTCCGGCCATCCTCCGGCGAGCCGCTCCCATCACTCCAGCATCCCACACGGCTCTCCGACCTACACATAATCTCCGCCTCCTCACCCTGATCCATTTCCGCCCTTCCACTTCCCCCAAATCACCCTCTGCAACTCCACCGAACAAACCCATCTCCCGACCCACAGTCCGATCTAGGGCAGCCCTTAGGCTCCGCCCCGCCGCCTGCACACCCCCCGACCACCTTCGCCGTGCCACGGCGAAGGTCCTCCGCGTTTCTGATTGGGCCGAGAGGCCGTTTTTCTGTGGGCAGGTACCTGCGCTCGTCGCCGCCATTGTTGAAGCGAAGCAGCTTCTTCACCTGCTGCCCTCCCAGGCTGTGCGGGGGCATTTCGGCAAAGCGTTAGGCTGCAGTTGAGGCGAAGCTCTCGCGCTAAGCCCCCGCGCTTCGCCTCAACTGCCGCTGCTTCCTCCGCGCAGGCACCCAAATTGGGGTGGGACATTTAGTCCCACCTCGTAACCTTTCAGAGGAGCGCGCCCGCATAAAGGCAAAAAGTGCCTTATGCTCGTTGCCTCCTGAGCACGGGGTGAGGTCCCTCTCACTCACTCGCTCGACCCGGTCTCGTCCGCGCTCACGCCCCGCGGACCTGGCCCGACCCGACTTAGACTGACCTGCACTCCTCGCCCACCACGCACGCCGGTGGGCCTGGACCCGGGCGCGACCCGTACCCGGCAACCCGGCAGCTCTAGGAGAGCTTTCCTAAGAGCGGCTTCTGTGAGAGAGAGACGCGGGGGAGGGTAGAGATAGGTTTTGCCCCTCTGATCAAGCTGTTGAAGTGTGCAGGCACAGGTGAAGAAGAACCGTGGAAGAAGACGAAGGCTGAAGGAAGGAGGATCACCGAGCGGCACTGTAGCAGCGGCGGTTTAAGTCGTCTGATTGGAAAATCAGACGACGTCCTGAAGGCAAAGAAGGAGAAGGAAGGCGAGGCAGAGGAGAACACAGAGAGGCCAAGTGAAGACTCTGCAGAAGAAGAAGAGCACGAGAAGAAGATCTGAAGAAAGGAAAAGAAGAAAGAAAGAAGAAGAAGAACAGGACCGCAAGGGAGAAGAAAAAGGAAGAGACGAGCAGAAACAACTGAAAGAAGAGGAAGAACATCACCACTGCAGATAAAGAAGAAGAACGAAGGAAGAAAGCAGAAGATCTGAGAAGGAAGAGAAGGAGAGGATAAGCAAAGAGAAAAGAAGAGAAGAAGAAAGAAGCCAACAAATTCTCTCTCTCTCTCTCTCTTTATTTTTGTAAAAGAAACTTTGTACCCCTAGAATACAACTTGCTCCCTGAGTTCGACCTCGGGAACTCTTTTATTTCCAAGTAACAAATTGTATTAAATTGGTAATCACCTCTCTATACTATACTACGACGAAATAATAAAACTATAGAGGAAGGTCGTCACCAGGACCTTTCTCTTTTTGCTGCCTTTAGGTAAATCTTAGATCAGGGAAGTCACCTACGTAAAATAAAAAAATAAAAAAAAGGAGAAAAGAACAAAAAGAAATAAGCCACACTTCGCCGCACGATTATGGCTGGCAAGTTGTCCGTGGTAACAGCTCATCGACCGGTTGTCCAGAACCCAGCTTAGTAAATGCACTAAAAATTCCCAAAACACTTAGGAAGAAGTGGAGAAGTAGAATAAACCGGGGAGATATACACTGGATTCACCCTTGTGTTGACCCCGTAAAAAAAATAAAAGTAGGGAGAAAGCTACCGGTTATAAAGATACATCTTTAGGCAGAATTCTTTTTGAGGTCACCTAGAGGCGTAGAAATCCGAAGTCCGTTTTAAATGCCGGTCAACGAGTTTATCACAATCACAATAAGATACTTAAAGCTTAGGGTTCTCATCAAATCTTGGGTGAGTTGAATGGCCGTAGAAAGCCACTCTTAAACCCTAAAATTTGAAAATCCAAAAAAAAATTAGAAAAGAGTAAAAAGAGAAAAAGAATTTTTCTTTAAATAAGGCGAGGGCTTGAGGCGGTCTGCATTTTGGCTGATACTCGGGCACTGTTGTGTCTTTGAAAGTTCAGTTCCTAAGTAGACAATTTCTTAATGATTGAAAATAACTCAGGTCTAAATAATCCAACCTAATTCTTTTATAAATAGCATATAGTTTGTGCTAGGGACTAGCAAAAGATAGGCATGGGGTATGATGTAAACACATTTACACTACTTAATATGTCTATTTATGCATGTTCTTAAGCATAGGATTGCATTTCATGATATAAATATTGCATAACATGCATCATCTTGCATTTAGAGTAGTTTGAATAAAATGGAGGTTAATTGTCTCCTTTTATGTGCTTGGATAGGGCAAACATTTTATCGGGGCCTCGGATCAAAGATCCAACCGTATGGATGTGATCAGGGTGACGATTGGAGTTCAACGACTCCAAGATCGCCCTAATCAGGCATCCGTAGCATCAGATAGTGACCGGGGAATCCTAGAAGATCAAGGGCCAGGATGGTGTAAATCTGCACTTCAGATGACAAATCCGACCACACGGATGAATTCGGATTGATGATTGCAGCCCAACGACACAAAAATCGAGTCAATACGACATCCGTGGCACCATCTACAACTTCCAGAAGATGGATGGCCAAGATGGCACCACATGGCGCCATCTCGGTCGCCCAAACGGCCGCTTACATTCTATGAAGCCCCGTACCCTCTCTCTCTCCGCCGTTGGATCTTGATCCAACGGCTATGGTCAACTGCGCCTAAAAGCATCCGCTCGACCATCCGCGCCCCGTAGCGCAGTGGTCGAGCGTGCTTACGCGAGCGGCGGGCGCGGGTTTGAGCCATAGCGAAGGGCTGGAATGTGCGGGCGATTGAGCGCGGGCGGGTGTTGGATCGCGATCGGACGGCCGCGTGCGCCCGATAACGTTCACGCGCGATTGAACGCGCGATCGCATGCGCCAGGCGGGCGCACAACGAGCGGGCGGAGATGCATCTTAAGCCGTCCGATCTCGCGATCGGACGGCTGAGAACTGATGGACGTGCGTATGCGTTGAAGAAGCGGGCAACCGAGGAGGCGCACGTGGGTGCGAGAGCTACGCCCACGTTGGGGGTTGTTACGAACGCGCGGCTTCAGACGTCTTTTAAGACGTCTGGGAGGTGGCCCAGACGTCGGACCAGACTTCTAGAACCCCTTCCAGACGTCTGGGATTTGGTTTCGGCGGCACGCGCGGTTGCATCTATGTGCCTGCCTGCGCAGACCTGCGGTCGCTTTTTCCTTCTCTCCTGCGAGCGCAGGCTGCCCTCTGTCTCGCTCTCTCTCTCCCCGTGCGGCTTTAAAAAGCCTCGCCCTCTCCCTCACTCTCATCGCCTCCGCCCCTTCCTCTTCTCCTTCCAGCCAGTGCGAGAGTGAGCGAGCGGCGGTGGTGGCAGCCTCGGCGAGTGCGGGAGGCGGTGCTGCGCGAGAAGAGGAGGCGCTCGGCCGTGAGGGCGAACTTGCCGGGGCTACTAGAGCCGGCCGGCGGGGGAGCAGCAGATGCGGGGTGACGCGGGAGGCCTGCTGCAGCTCGAGCAGCAGGCGGACGAGGCGCGGCGCGGCCGTGCGTCGCGGGAGGAGGGCGAGTCGCGCTCTGATTCTGGAAATTTTTCCAGAATCAGACGTCTGGGTTTCCAACTAGACGACGGGGAAGACGTTTGGAGGATTGTCCAGACGTCTGAAAGGTAAGTTATTTTCGTACCTTCTTCCTTTCCTTCGACCGTCCGTACTGAGCACGAGGAATGGGTACGCGCAGGTTCTGAGATTCGCATCCAACGCGAATCAGACGTCTGGAAGTGGTGCCAGACGACTGGAGGGACTTCCAGACGTCCGGGGTGACCATCGGACATCTGGGAACTAGGCCAGATGCCCCCACAGGCTTATAGACGTCTGAGAGACCACGTAGGACAAGGTACCATCTGATCCCATTTTTTTAAGACGTTTGGAAGAAGTTCCAGATGTCTGATTTTGCACTGTTTCGTCGTTTTCGACCCGTTTAGGGCCCGTTCGGAGTCCGTTTTCCACGTTTCGAGTTGCCTGCTTTTCGGAATTAAATCCTCTACCCATCTACAGTAGTTGTATACTGTTTTGAGAAACTCCTTGTGTTTGATCCTTGTGATAGGACCCCGTTCCGTTGCAGTCTCGGGGGTTACGGAGGTATGCGGGATTCCCGACCACGCCCCCAGTACGCCTGTTGTAACCAGTAGAGTGGCTTTTAAGTTTATTAGTATAATCTGTTAAATTATGGAACCATAAATAGAACCTAGGACATTGCATGAATCCTAGGAATGAGAAACTAGAATGAATGGTAGATCCTAGGGTGTTGCATGAATCCTAGGGCTGGAAAACTAGATTGTATGATAGATCCTAGGGTATGGCATGAATCCTAGGATGGGAAGAACTAGTGGAATATATGAATACTGCAGTCTTGGAAAATGTGGAAAGGAAATAATAGCTACCTGTAAATTGGTTTAACAGCTGCCTGTTATGAATAAATGACCATGTCTGAGAATATGGGATGTATGAATGTGAAACTGGAAAGGTGAAACCTGAATGCGCTGAGTTAAAAGAGCTGGAACCCTACGGGGAATTAGGAGTATAACTCCTAGAAGATGAATGGAATAGAATTGAGGAAGTGAGCTGGCCCTTGAGTACGGAGTACCAAGGAGAGCGACTGTCCCCCTGTTTAGTGCAGAGTGGAGCCAGCCGCCCCAGGGACCCGGGGTTAGGTCTGGCCACTTTGTACCGACTTGCTGGCCCTCGTGTACGCAATACCAAGGAGAGCTACTAGTGTAGGGCGAGTACTAGCTACCCCACGGGCCCCGGGGTTCTGCTAGCTCACCTACACCGACTTGTTAGGCTCACTGGGCAAACCAGGGTAGTCAGGAGAGGGTGCGCGGATTGTGGAGGGGCAAGGCCCCTGTTTGGTTACTGTGGAGGGGTTCGACCCCTGTTACTGAGAGGGCTCTACCCTGTTCTGGTTCCGTGCTGTGCTTTGGGCGCACCCGTTAACGGAAACGACTGACCGCGTGCCAGTGCGGGTTAGCTACCTGTGCGTTTATCGCGCGTGCCGTAGTCACCGTTACGCCTATCCGTGACCTTGGGGTAGTTGACTGAGAGTAGGATCACCACGGGGGACTCTCCCGGCCAGGAGAGCACCACGTGCTACTTCTACTTTTTGGAAAAGACTGCAATTAAGATCGTTCCCATGAGGAACATTCGAGATCAAGTGAAGGATCTGAGAAAGAGATAAATTTTGAAATAATAGAAAGATGTAAACAAAGGAAGAAAGAAAATTAAAACAGCTACTGTACACTTTACTGTTTCTTTAGTTTAGCTGCCACTCTACTCAGTGTTTTGCTGATGTGTTACACTCGTTACCTTTCAGGACCAGGTGTTGAGTAGCCAGGGTCAGCGGCTGCAGAGGACGCTGGGCCAAGTAGGGTCCAGTAGAGTTACCACTGTTTTCTTGTACCTCTTTTTGGTTCCACTGTAGTGAGTAGTTCTTGTTACCGTTGTACTTTTCTTTACTTGCAGTTCATATTATGTTATGAATGTTGTTCTACTGTTGTGGTGGTATATACTGTAGTGGTTTCTTTCCTTACTACTGTATTTTCTTATTGTTGGTTATATTCATGCTGAATGTGGTTTATTTTACTGCTCTTTTGGTTACTTCCTCGTTGGACGACTAGGTCTTGAGATTAGTCGAGTCGGTCCGATTCTCGTGTCTCGTAGGGACTCGGGAATCGGGTCGTTACAGGGGCTTTAGTGACGGATTTATCCGTCACTAAAGACCCCTCATTTATTATTTTAAAGTTGTAATGTCCATTTTGCCCCCACTCCTTGCAACTATAAAAGGAGACCCCCTCCATACGAAATTCTCATCCCTTCCTTCTCTTCTCTACCCCTCCAAAGCTCAAGAGAAGCTTGTCCCACACCCGGGATGCTTCTCGCGAGATAAAGTCCAAATTTTCGTCCCCATTCGGAAGTGGATCCTGCGACGACAACGGCGTGCTACTCCGTTCCCATTCTTCTGCTTCGTCCTCCTTCGTCCAGGCGTCTGTTGGTGCTAAAGCACCACGATCATTTATTTTGATGATAACAAAACACGTGTTATTTAACATTTGCAATTTGAGTCCTAGATTTCAGGTCAATTGTAAATGTGGACGTGTTTAGACGGAGTTCGAGCTCGCATCCAGGACGGATTGGAGGAGCTTGACGAAAAACAGAGGAGGTTTGCATGGAGCGAAAGATTGAAGATGGAAGGAAATGAAGAATAGGATAGATTTCCTTCTTTTGTACTTGTTGTATTTTTCGTTTCTTTTCTTGCTCTTTATTTTCCTTAGATATTTCATGTTAAAGAGCCTCAAAGAACCCTAACAGTAGTCCTAGGAACACTGGCACAACCTTAGGATACCTAGGTTTTCTGTAGAATACTTAGAAAACCAATATAGGGTTCAAACAGCACTTCCAGACGTCTAATTCCCAAATCAGACGTTTGATAAAGCATTTTAAGACGTCTGACTGTTGTTTCAGACGTCTGATAACTGTTAGGCTGGACATAGCTAGTTCTGTCTGATGAAATCAGACGTCTAGACCTTAGTCCAGAAGTCTTAGAAGATGTCTGATGGACTTGCCAGACGTCCAGATAGTGGACCGTTGGCTAGCCTAGCAGGCACTCAAGATTATGACCGTTAGAGCCTTATCAGACGTCCTTAGGCTTTTCCAGACGTCTGATAAATGACCGTTTTGCCTCGGCTGACCCAAAATCTCTTCTCAGAGATTTTCTAGCCGTTGCAACGTTTGGAAGTCAATTCCCACAGTAAAAGTAGGTTTCCAGACGTCCATACTTAGTGCCAGACGTCCTGTATGTCGTCTGATGGACTTGCACAAAAACCCTGCTTAGATCTGATTCAAGTCAGGGAGAAACCCACATAGAATCAGACGTCTGACCTTGAAATCAGACGTCTTAAAGTGGCCTTCCAGACGTCTGATGCCAGAGTTAGACGTCTGATAACCCTGTCAAGTGTAATCATTGTCCTGATTTCGGCCTGATTCTCTTGGGCTTTGCATCCAATGGCTATAAAACCCTTCCTAAGCCTTCCAAAGCCTTCCTAAGGCCTCTATAAATAGAGGGGAGCCTTTACACACCTAGATACACAGGAGAAACACCTAGACACACAAGACATACACCTAGAGAGACCAAGATACACTAAGATCAAGTATTTCCACTCTCTTGTGTCCAAGAAGCTCTTGCTCTCTAAGCTCAAGTTCTACATCTTGAGAGCATCATTCCCTTCGCGCACCCGCTCTCCCGCCGTTGTCTACGAGAGCGACATTGCGCCGCTGCGTGGCTCACGCACCCGCGTCATCGTCGACTCACTCCTTGCAAAGGGGAGTTTCCTAAATCCTATAGAAGCTTAGGTTTAAATTACTTTGTTGGCTCTATAGGTTTGTTGTTTTATTTTATCTTTGTAATTTGGTTGGGTATTCGCTTTGCGAATTCCCGTCTCCTTCGTGGGACAAAATCCTTCTCGTGGAGAGAAGGGGTTGAGGAACGCTACCCTCGTACTTGTAGCGTGGTTGTACTGAGGTTGAATCACCCTCGTTTTAAAGTGATTCGGTTAGTGGATTTGTTCAACTAGGTTGATCGGAAAATCCTAACTCGAGAGGGTTAGGTGGTGGTTTTCACCCGGTTTGGGTTTCCACCTAAAAATTCCTGTGTACATTTTGTGATTGCTTATTTTTGTGAGATTGTTTATATTTTCAATTCCGCATTTTTTTGTCACGCTGATCTCACCCCTCCAAGTAGGGAAAATTACAATTGGTATCAGAGCTGGTCTTGCTGTTTCGTCGTAACAACCCGGCAAGAGATCAAATGGAGGGAAGCACATCAGCAATCAGGATCTCCGAGGGACAGTCCACAACCCGTCCGCCGTTCTTCGACGGGAGCAACTACCCCTACTGGAAGTTGCGGATGAAGACCTGGCTTCAAGCCACCGACTTCACGGTCTGGGCCAGATGCGAGACGCCTTTCGACATCCCAGAAAAACCCGCGGGAGGATACTCGCAGCAGCATATTCGAGAGCTTTCACTCAACGCAAAGGCAATGAATGCCATGTATTGCGCGTTGAGTCCGGAAGAGTTCGAGAAAATCCAAGAGTGCTCCACCGCCCACGAGATATGGAGGAGGTTGGAAGGCACTCATGAGGAGACAAGCTCGGAGGAAGAAGAAGAAGAAGAAACCGCTTGCTTTGGTTTCATGGCCAGAGGAACCAACAGCGACAGCGAAAGTGGAAGCGACGACAGCGACAACGAGGTAAATCTCGATTTACAAGAAGATTTTAATGAACTATTTGAGCTTACTAAATCTCTAAAAATAGAAAATAAAAGCATGAAAAAGAATCTTAGCTTTCTTAAATCTGAAAATGATAGGTTAGAAATAAAACTTAAGGATCTAGAAGCTAATCCTAGAATTGATAACCTATTATTAGAAAATCATGACCTCATCAATGAAAATAATAAATTAATTGAGGAAAATGACAGTCTAAAAATAGAAATTTTTGATTTAAAGACTAAAATGAATACTATAGAAAAAGAAATCGCATGTCTTAGGGAAAACTCTAACAAATTAATCAACAAAGTAGATGATTTATATAGCCCTAAGATTGAGAAAGGATCTCCATCAAGGAGACCCGCTAACAGATCCGGATCCAAGCCCACTTGGATATCGAAAAAATAATTAGAATCTTATTTTGTAGGGTTCAGGGATAATTACAACATAAAGGACTGGACCTACAAGCTCAAGTCTGGTCAACTCAAGTTGGGAGAACCAAGGAGTAGACCAAGGAGGAGAACAAGAAGACCGACGAGACGGCGAACAAACGACGGACCTGCCGCACGTCGACCACCAGATTGGAGACCGGCGCCAATGCCTGGGCCTCCAAGCTACGGATGGGAGCCCCATCCGATGTGGCATCCACCACCACCATTCGGGCCATTTTATTGGCCATGGTAGGTGAGGTAAAACCCTTTACCCTATCTTTTTATCATAAGCATTTAGATAGGGGGAGTTAAAAAAAAAAAAAAGAAGATGAGCTAATTGTCAATTTTAAAGGGGGAGATATAAGGTAGCTAATTTTCCTTTAGTAAGGGGGAGAAAAATAATAGCTATCTCATTGTTACAAAAAGGGGGAGGACATTACCTTTGTCAAAAGAAACTCATAGAAGAGCATGTTTTAAGGGGGAGTTATAGGAAAATTAAAACCAATCAAACCTTTTTGATAATGTCAAAAAGGGAGAGGATTTTTTATGCATTATTATTTACGGTTTTGTCATCATCAAAAAGGGGGAGATTGTTGGTGCTAAAGCACCACGATCATTTATTTTGATGATAACAAAACACGTGTTATTTAACATTTGCAATTTGAGTCCTAGATTTCAGGTCAATTGCAAATGTGGACGTGTTTAGACGGAGTTCGAGCTCGCATCCAGGACGGATTGGAGGAGCTTGACGGAAAACAGAGGAGGTTCGCATGGAGCGAAAGATTGAAGATGGAAGGAAATGAAGAATATGATAGATTTCCTTCTTTTGTACTTGTTGTATTTTTCGTTTCTTTTCTTGCTCTTTATTTTCCTTAGATATTTCATGTTAAAGAGCCTCAAAGAACCCTAACAGTAGTCCTAGGAACGCTGGCACAACCCTAGGATACTTAGGTTTTCTGTAGAATACTTAGAAAACCAATATAGGGTTCAAACAGCACTTCCAGACGTCTAATTCCCAAATCAGACGTCTGATAAAGCATTTTAAGATGTCTGACTGTTGTTTCAGACATCTGATAACTGTTAGGCTGGACATAGCTAGTTTTGTCTGATGAAATCAGACGTCTAGACCTTAGTCTAGAAGTCTTAGAAGACGTCTGATGGACTTGCCAGACGTCCAGATAGTGGACCGTTGGCTAGCTTAGCAGGCACTCAAGATTATGATCGTTAGAGCCTTATCAGACGTCCTTAGGCCTTTCCAGACGTCTGATAAATGACCGTTTTGCCTCGGCTGACCCAAAAACTCTTCTCAGAGATTTTCTAGCCGTTGCAACGTTTGGAAATCAATTCCCACAGTAAAAGTAGGTTTCCAGACGTCCATACTTAGTGCCAGACGTCCTGTATGTCGTCTGATGGACTTGCACAAAAACCCTGTTTAGATCTGATTCAAGTCAGGGAGAAACCCGCATAGAATCAGACGTCTGACCTTGAAATCAGACGTCTTAAAGTGGCCTTCCAGATGTCTGATGCCAGAGTTAGACGTCTGATAACCCTGTCAAGTGTAATCATTGTCCTGATTTCGGCCTGATTCTCTTGGGCTTTGCATCCAACGGCTATACAACCCTTCCTAAGCCTTCCTAAGGCCTCTATAAATAGAGGGGAGCCTTTACACACCTAGATACACAAGAGAAACACCTAGACACACAAGACATACACCTAGAGAGACCAAGATACACTAAGATCAAGTATTTCCACTCTCTTGTGTCCAAGAAGCTCTTGCTCTCTAAGCTCAAGTTCTACATTTTGAGAGCATCATTCCCTTCGCGCACCCGCTCTCCTGCCGTTGTCTACGAGAGCGACATTGCGCCGTTGCGTGGCTCACGCACCCACGTCATCGTCGACGCACTCCTTGCAAAGGGGAGTTTCCTAAATCCTATAGAAGCTTAGGTTTAAATTACTTTGTTGGCTCTATAGGTTTGTTGTTTTATTTTATCTTTGTAATTTGGTTGGGTATTCGCTTTGCGAATTCTCGTTTCCTTCGTGGGACAAAATCCTTCTCGTGGAGAGAAGGGGTTGAGGAACGCTACCCTCGTACTTGTAGCATGGTTGTACTGAGGTTGAATCACCCTCGTTTTAAAGTGATTCGGTTAGTGGATTTGATCAACTAGGTTGATCGGAAAATCCTAACTCGAGAGGGTTAGGTGGTGGTTTTCACCCGGTCTGGGTTTCCACCTAAAAATTCCTGTGTACATTTTGTGATTGCTTATTTTTGTGAGATTGTTTATATTTTCAATTCCGCATTTTTTTGTCATGCTGATCTCACCCCTCCAAGTAGGGAAAATTACAGCGTCGTCTCGTTCGGCTCGTCCTCCAAGCGACCGTCGAGGAGGATTTCTCTCTCCCTATTCCTTTTACCGCTTTCTAATATAGATTTACTGCTTACTAGAGTAGTTCTGCTCGTCCTCCAAGTGATCGTTGAGGAGGACATTTCTCCCTCCATTCTTTTAATGCTTTCTAGAGTAAATTTATCGCTTTCTAGTGTAATTGTTTTATGCTTTCTAGTTGTAATGAATAATCTCCTTAATGATAAATTCTTTGTTTATTCTACATCTCATTTTGATTTTCATGTGTAATACTCTCTCTCTCTTACCCTCTCTCTCTCTTTTATTTATTGTAAATAATTAGATAGTTTTAAATTGAATTACTTCGTGACAAATAACAAGCGCGTAGTTTTTAAATCAAACGTCCGCCTCCCTGTGTTCGACCCGGAATTTTCATTTCGGTATAAATTTTATTTGTTGGACACGAATTCTTCACTTTCAAGCTACAATGACAGGTTTTCCAAAATCGAACACGTTAGCGTAGCGGTTCGTGCGTTCAACAAGCCGACTCCGACGACATCTCCTCAACCTCTTCCTATGGCCTCCCAACGACCAAATTGAGAGCGCCACGACCTTCCTCTCCTTCTTACGCTCCTCAACAGCCAACTTAGGAGCTGCCTCGACTCCTTCTTCCTTGCCATTCCCCCTCTGGATCTCTCTTTGTCTCTGGCGCCGACCAGTCATAGCCAGCACCAATTCCTACTCCTTTCATCCCTAGCTTAGGTTCCCCTTCTTACTCTCCCTCTCTACTTCAATTTCATCTCCTTAACCTTCACTTTTGACCGCTACATCGTTCTCTTCCGCTCTGTCTTCCCCAGTGCCAAAGAAGCTCCAGCAACGTCGTGCGCCCACTACACTCCACCAATCCACCCGCTTTGACTCTCCGAAGCTCCGCCTTACGCCTCCAACCAAAAGCCCTCACCCAATTTCATCATCCACTCACTCCATGACTCCTTCGCACGCGCCTCCTTGCATTCTCACTCGCTCGTGCACACATGGACACAGGCTTGGACCTAATGCCCGGATCCGTTTACCCACTATGAAACTGATTAATGCCCGGTTCTGAGAGAGTAAGAGAAATTGTGAGGAGGAAGGAGGAGGGTTTTGCTTCAAGTTTGACTCCTCGAGGTGCGTGCTTAAAGGGCTAACACATCCTCTGAGGAAGAAAGTTGGCCCTTGTGCGTCTGTTGAGGCTCTGTGCCTTGGTGACTTTAAGTCATCTGAAGTGCCTTCCTGACATTTGGTGCTTGGCTTTGGCTCGAAACTCTGATGCTATGGACTTATCTGATGTGGATAAGTGGTTGATACCACTGTAGCAATATTTGAGTTAAATTGAGTTATGGGATATATGCTTAATTAGAGGATTTATGTGGTGATCTAAATCACCACTATTTTTTTGCACTCTTCTATCTTTTTATCTCATGATATCTTCAAATACAATTTGGTTGATATTGAATATATTTTTATTGATTCATTATATATTATTGTGTTTATTGTTTATATCATTGATTAGTTCATAAATTCCATATTTGCTTCTTGTGAGCGATCTCGGACTCACATTATCTGATTTCCGATTTTATAAATTTAAGTGTTTCATGTGATTTTCGTCCTATACTATAACACATATTTCTATACATCGACGATTTTGCGTAAATATTTTGGCGTCGTTGCTGGGGAGCAACACGCAATTTACCACTAGTCATAGCTTATTTGATTGAGCTTATTACTAACTTGGCCTATTTAAGTGTTTTGTTATTTTAATTGTGTTGTTTTGGTATGAGCTTAGTACTAACCATGGTTGTCCTGATGGAGTACTCTGTCGGATATTTCCGTCTTATCTGTCTGACATAGCTCGAGTGGTTCAATGAGCTACCGGCCAGGTAGATGACTTGCTTCCAAGAACTGGCGGATAAATTCTGCCAGCATTTTATGGGGCAGCAAAGGGTTAAAGACATCCCAGTGAAGCTGTTGGAAATCTAACAGCAAAAGAATGAATCTTTTCGGTCCTACTTGGACCGATTCAAGGGCCAGTACTTCAAGTGTAAGAGGCCCCACGATGCCATAGCCATCCAATACTTTAAGTTAGGCCTCCTGACCGAGAGGTTTTGGTATGACATCGACGACTTCCCACCTAGAGATATGGTGGAGTTGTGGGAAAGGGCTACGAGATTTGCAAAACAGGACGATTGTTTCAGTTCCCGTAGTTGGTTGGCGGAAAGATATGGAGATGATCTCGGCCCTGTTGAAGAGAGGAGGACCTTGTGGGAGCCATCTCTCGTATCCATTCGTGGAGGCAATCGCTTCAATAAGTGGAAGGCTAGCTTCCATGATCGGAGAAGTGATCGGCCCGTTAAGGGCCGAAACAATGGACCTTGCCGAACTAGGCAGGAACTTTTTCAAGAATACACTCCCCTGGCCATGAACCAGGCGAATGTGTTGGCAGAGGTTTGGTCCACAAATAAAGACCTGCTGCCCTCGCCAAAGCCTCTTAAGAAGGCTGAGTTCGAGGCCTATTGCAAGTACCACAGGGCCCAGGGACATGCTACTGAAGGCTGTCAAGATCTGCACAGCCATATCGAGTCCAAGATCCGGCATGGGAACTTGGTTCATTTCGTTAAGCGAAATGAGAGCCAAGACAATGGCAAGAGACCATTGGAAGTCCAGAAGATTACCACAAGGAGAAGCTCCAGTATCTTTGTGGAGTCAACATGTTCCTTGCCTCAGACCAGGAGTCAGACGGGTCGACGTCTTGCCAGATTGAGTAGGCGTACCTCCTTCGCTTTCGCTGGTAGGATACCACCATCAAGTCATGGCGGCAATAGCCGCGTTACTCTAGAATGATCATTTCCTGCTGCCTGAACCCAAGGGCTTAGAGATCGAGGTCACTTTCGTGATTAATGCCGCCCTAAGTCAGCAAGCCACTCCCTCGGTATTGGCTCCTCATAGTGTGTTCCTCACTCTTCAGTGGGGCGAGAGAGGTTTCGTTAAGTAGGCAGCCTCTAGGCTCTTCACCTCTCTGCCTAACCCGGCAGAGCATATTGATCCGCTCTTGGTAACTCTCTTGCTGGTAGGCTAGCTACAACCTAGGCTCCTGGTGGACGAAGGCAACGACGTCGATATACTCTTTTCGAAGACGTTGCTTAAGTTGGGCTTCAAAGAAGAGCACCTTTCCCCGTCAACTCACCCGATTGTGGGATTCAGCAATCACAAGGTGATGCTGAAAGGGAAAATCAGCCTTCCTTTGTCCATCTGCGACGGAGATAGGCATCTCAATAGAACGACCACATTCATAATGGCTAGGTTGACGACAACATTTGACAGCATCATTGGCCATCCAACAACCCACACATTCTGCTTGATCCCCTCATCGTATTTCCAATTTATGCTATTCCAAACTCCTCGAGGTGTAGGAATGGTACATGGGGATAAAACGATTGGTTGAGAACTCCTAAGGATAAGCTGGAATGGTCCGTGAAGCTAAGATCCCCTTGACGAAACATGGGTAGGGTTATTTAATATGGTGACATTAGCATCGAAAAGTATATAGTGGAAGTGATTACCTATAGGCGAATCTACATAGTTTATCAAAATTTTATTAACTTGGACTAAATCAAATTTTAACTTGTTAGTTGTAGGCCTAAGGTTGAACATAGGGAGGCGATTTTGGAGTTAGTTGATTTCTATGTGATTCCTAACGACGGGTGATTTCCATTCACTTATTGGATTTTTCTTGATCTTAGATTTTTTTAGATAATCTTGTTTTTAAGGTACACCCTCAAAATTGGTCATTGGCTACACGCCGAAAAATGATCCTTGGAGATTTACTAAAATCAAGTTCAACTCAAAAAAACTAATCTTGCTACATGCGAGATTGTGTACCTGTAAAGATAAGATTTATCTTTTCTATTTTAGATTTTTTTTGGTCATTTTTTTATCAACAAAATAAAAGACAAGGAAAAGAAATGCGAACAGAAAATATGAAATGGAAACGAATGGAAATACTTAGCTTATTTATAGATATGTATATATATAAGGTATAGATATATAGTATAGGTATATATATATATGTGTGTGTGCGTGTGTGTGTATAATAAGAGGGGGTAATATTGAATCAAAGATTTAATGAGAATGTAGCACCACGCTAGGTTAACCATCGTCAATAGAAACGCGATTAGCCTAGCTATGTGTCACATGCGGGCGTGGAGCAGATGTGTGGGAGTGTATATGTGGAATGCTTTGATGTGCACAAATATCGGGGATATATGCACAACTAGTGCAAATATATCCGCGATATAATGCACGGAATGGGAAATGTGTGGTATCTTGAATGGGAAATATACATGAATATGTGCGAAGGAGTGTGTGTGAGTATTGTTGGTGTAAGGGTACCACGATCGTTAATTTTGGTAATAACAAAACACTTGATATTTAACATTTGCTTTTGAGTCCAAGATTTCAAGTCAATTGCAAATGGATACAAGTGTGAAGAGCTCGCGTCCATGGTGGATTGGAGGAGCTTGTTGGAGAAGAAGGAGCTTCGCTTGGATTGAGAGCTTGAAGATAGACCAGAAGAATAGAATAGATGTCTTTTCTATCTTGTACTTTGTATCTTTTGTTATTTGCTCTTTTATTTTCTTAGAGTACTTGTTAAAGAGCCCCAAAGTAACAAAACAATAGTCCTAGGAACACTTACTCAACCCTAGGATACTTAGACTTTTCGTAATTAACTTAGAAAATCAAAGTAGGCATCAGACAGCTAGATTAGACGTCCAATTTGGACATCAGACGTTTGATCCTTGACTTTAAGACATCTAACTGTTTGATCAGACGTCCAAAAATACTTAGGTTGGAAACCACTCTCTGTCTGCCTTGTTTAGACATCTAGCCTTTAGTTCAGACGTCTTAGCAGACGTTTGATGACATTGCCAGACATCTAATTAGTGGAACGTTGGCTTAGAAATATAATCGTTGACGATTGACTCTTAATCTTCTATTAGACGTCCGTAGAAGACCTTAGACGTCTGATATATAGACGTTAGCCCTCGATTAAGCCAAAATCGCTTCTCATAAGAGATATAGCCGTTTGTTCCTTGGGAAATCCATTCCTGCAGTTACTTAGGTTTCCAGTCATCCAGACTTAGTTCCAGACGTCTGAAAAGTCGGCTAATCGACTTACACAAGAACCTTGCTTAGGTTTAAACCAAGTCAGTAAGGAAACCCATCTAAGATTAGACGTCTGATTTACTTTTCAGATGTCTTAAAAGTACTTTCTAGACATCTGATGCTTTTCCCAAATGTCTGATAACCCTGTCAGAATCATTAATGACCTTGGTTTCGACCTGTTTTGCCTTGGGTTCACTCCCAACGGCTACCTAAGGGTTCCTGAGCCTTCTATAAATAGGAGGGGCCCCTTCCTTTGTTAGACACACTTAGAAACACTAAGACACACCTTAAGAATCTATTTCCACATCTTTTGTGTCCAAGAAAACCAAGGAATCACCTAGAAGTGTTGTTGCTATCCAAACCCTTGTCTACACTCTTGAGAGCTTCATCTTTGCTGCACACCCGCTCTCTCGCCGTTGAACATGAGAGCGTCATCGTGCTTTACATGGTTCACGCACACATGTTGCTAGCCAACACGCTTTCATCAAAGGGAAGTTATCTTTGCTTATAGTAGCTAGTTTCATTTACATTCTTTGTGGCTCTATAGGATATTTTATATTTGTCTTTGGTTGGGTATTTGTTTTGCGAATTTCAGTCTCTTTCGTGAGCCTAAATACTCCTCGTGAAGAGGAGAGGTTTGAGGCACGCTACCCTCGTTCAAAGTAGAGTGGTTGTAAGAAGTTGAGTCACCCTCGTTTAAGTGACTCATTAGTGGATTTGATCGACTCGATCGATCGGGAAATCCAGGCTTAGGTAGTAATTTTTACCCAGGTTTGGGTTTTCACCTAAAAATCTGTTGTGTATTTGTGATTGCATGTTTTTGTGAGATTGGTTTTATATTTTCGCATTTTAATATATCATGAAATCTCACCCCCTCCCGTAGGGAATTACAAGTATATGTGTGTATATATATATGGATGTGATGTATATACGTATAAATATATGTATATATATAGTTGTATATGGCTATATATATATCTATGTATGTATCTATATAAGTATATGTGGATATGTATAAATAAATAAATAAATAAATATATGTGCGTGTGTATGTATATATGTATGAGTGTGTGGGTGTGTATGTGTATTTATGTGGATTTAGGTGTATGTGTGCGTGTGTGAGTGTGTTAGAGTGAGGATGTGAGGTGAGAGAATGAGTGGAAGAGTAAGCTGGGCGATGGGTTTATGTGTATGTGTATGTGTATGTGAATGTGTGTGTGTGCACGAGAAAGAGGAGAAATAGGGAGCGGGTGGATAGAGACGGGGTGCGTGCAATCGGGTGCAAGCGAGTGCGTGGAGGAGAGAGAGGGTGCAGTGATTGGCTAAGCAAGAAGCCTTTCAATCACCGTGCGTGCACACATTTTCTCTGGGAGAGGCGAGTATTGAGCAGGGGCAAATGTAACTGCTTCGCGCGATTTCTGACTAGCTAAGTTTTTCACTTAGCCAGTGGATACGAGGGAGAGAAGGAGCTGGAGAGGTGTGGGTGTGACTAGGTGAGGCGCATGGAATCGTGCGTCCATGACTTGTGTAGAGAGAGTGAACCGAATGAGCGAGATGAGGTTGGTCCGGGACACCAAATAAGTGAGAAGCTGCTGGTGACGAGCGGAGGAAAGTGAGTAGCGATGGACGCTACAATGCGAAATTGAGCAAAACAGAGCAAAGCTCCTCAGAGCTCGCCAATGGCAATGGAAACTTGATAAAACAAAAGCAAATATAAAAGGAAAAAGAAGAGAAACACCACACCCACCTACTCACGAAGGAGTTAGGCAGTGGTGGAGCTCAACTTGTTGTATGTAACCATGAGGAGCTTCTCTTGCACACAGCGTGCCTTTTCTCAATTGGTGAGAAGAGGGCCTGCATATGGAGAGGAAGAGAGGGAGAGAGAAGAGGGAAAGTGGTGTGGCTGGCTACTAGAGGTGGCTGTGTGTGCTGCTCAGGGGGGAATGGCTGGTGGATGGTTGAGGGATGGAGTGGTAGCCGACGACTTGCATGGAGGGGGGGTGGGGATCATTATATAGGTGAGGGGTGAGGGTGAGGACAAGAGTGGCCTTTGGGTAAATTATGGGTAGGTACTTAGGTGGTCATGGAATTAATGTAGGTGGTATTAGGTAGTAGATATGTGGTGGAATTGAAGTGGTAAAATAAATGAAATGGGGGCTCAATCTCTCTCACTATCTTCCTCTCCACAAAATTCACAAATGCAAATATTTACAAAATGCATGTGAACCTATCTAATCTAAATGCATTACGTTAGGAAATAGCATAAGAAGGCATATTTACAGGTGTGAATTGCTGCGCAATCACCCCCAAGCCTCAGAAATGGGGGAAGAAGAGAAGCCAAGTCCAGGAGATCCAGAAGGAGACAACTCTAGCTAATCCGTCAGTGACTTTGGAGCTCCAGTTGAGCTCTTCAGCCATGGCTATCTAGCTGTATTTAGATGACGATACCAAGCTCGTCAAGGTCATAGCAGAACTTGATCCCTCCGAGGTTCAAGAGTTGTTACTCCTGCTTAGGACCATTGCAGACGTTTTCACTTGGTCTGCCAAAGGCTTGCCGGGGTGGACCTACCCTTGATTCAGCACCACCTAAATATTCAAACGGGTGTCCAAACAATCAAACAGGTGCGTAGACACAAGTTAGCCAAACAGTGGCAAGCAATTGAGACTGAAGCCCAGAAGCTCCTTGAAGCCGGCTTCAGGGAGAAGTACTTATACTCAACATGGCTCTCAAATGTGGTCATGGTGAAGAAAGCCAATGGAAAATGGTGAATGTGCGTACTTCACTAACCTGAATGAAGCCTACCCAAAGGATGGATTCCTGTTACCAAGGGTGGATGCTTTGGTAGACTCCTGCAGTGGTTAGTCTCACATGTCCTTCCTGGACGCCTACAACGGTAATAAATGCTAGTTTATCATCATTCTTATGCCCTAAAATAGGTCTAGCTCTTAGGATTTTAACTCTGCAATCAAGCTTTTGGGCTGTGTTTAGGCATTCCAGTAGGTAAGGCATGCATTACATTATTTTGTATTTTTAATGTGTTTATTTGAGTGTCAGGGATAAGCAGAGAGTCAAATCCCACAAATCCTAGCACTCAGGAAGGCACAAGATGAAGAAGAAGCTCATCTCAACTGGACCCCAGCTCATTCTAGCTAGATCAACCTATTCTTAGCTCCATTCAGCTCATCTCAGCTGAATGATTGCTGAAGCTAGTTCACCTCAGCTCCATTCAACTCACCTCAGTTGAATCGTAGCTCAGACTAGCTCAATTTAGTTGATCCCAGCTCCATTCCAGCTCTAGCCAGTTCACTGAAGCTCCACTTGACTTAGCTTAGCTAATAGTCATCAAATAGCTACGCTAAGTCAGTTGTAGAGTCATCATCCAGCTTAGGCTAACTCAACTTTAGCTCCCAAAGACCAAACTCAGCTCAACTTAGTTGAGCTTAGATATTTGACCTAAGTTAGCTACCTCAACTAGTTAGGTAATCTTTGGGAAGATCACCTCCAGCTCACCTTAGCTCAAGATTGAAGAATCAATCTTAATCTAGCTTGGTTTAGTAGCTAGCAAAGAACTAGCTAGCTAAGCTAGCTATTGAGCTCTTCTCTAGTTCTCTTTAGTAGCAGCCAACTTCAGCTAGCTTCGATGCAGCTCAATTCAGCTCCTCCTTAGCAGAACATCTTCTCCTCTACTCATCTACTAGCTAAGCTACCTTAGCTAGCTTAGCTTAGCTCCTCCTACATCCCACCATAATAACCCTACGCTCCACCTATATAAGACCTCCACCTAAACCTTACTTAGTCCACCTAGCTCCACCTACTCCCACTCCTTTTTGGTGCCAACCAAGACACCCCCTTTCACCCCACCACTACCACCAAAAGCCACCATCATTTTGGTGCCAACCACCCCCCATAACCACTGATGGCAACGGTATGGCTGTCCAGTTAGCTTGTTTGTGTTTGTTATATGTCAAGTTACAGTCGTTGTAGTAATAAGATAGCTACCATGTTATCATTACAAAATTTTTTTACTCGGGAAATGATTTTCCCGAGGTCAAACTCAGGGAGCTACTGGAATTCTAGAAGTACAAAGGTTCTCTATTAGATTACAAAAATAAGGGAGAGAGAGAGAGAAAGAGAGAGAGGGAGCTTGTCTTGGCTTCTTCTTCTTCTCTTCTCCTTTTCCTTCTCCTTCTTTCAGCTGCTCTTCTTTTCTTCTTCTTCTCTACTCACGGCTGTCTCTTCTTTTCTTCTGTAGAGTTCTTCTTCTTCTTCTGTTCTTTCTTTGTTCTTCTCTTTCTTTCTTTTTCTTCTCTTCTTCTGCTGCTGTGACAATCTTCTTCTTCTTTTGACTTCTTCTTTCTTCTCTTGTTTTATCTCCTCTGGCCGCTGCTCAACTGTCGTCTGATGTAGCGGTCAGACGACTTCACTGTAGGTTTGCTACAGTACTTCTCTTCTTTTGTTTCTTCTTCTTCCTCCTCTCTGCCCTGAGCGGCTAAGGCTTCGACCGCCTTCCTTCCTCTTCTTTCCTTCCTTCCTTCTTCTCTCTGTTCCTGCACGCTCACACAAGGATTAGAAAGCAAAACCTACCTCTACCCTTCCTCGCGTCTCTCTCTCTCAGATTTCTCTCATAGGATCGCTCTCCCAGAGTCGGGTATTCGGGTATGGGTATCGCGCCCGAGACCAGGCCCACCGGCATGCGGTGGTGGGCGAGGAGTGCGTGGGTTAAGGTAATCGGATCCGGCCCAGACCCGTGGGGCGTGAGCGTGGGAGAGGGCGAGCGCGTGGCGCGCGGCGTGCGTGAGGGACCTGACCCCTGTGTTCGAAGGCGATAAGCCTACAACACTTTTTTCATTTATTTGGCTGCAGCGCTTCCAGAACTGCCGAGGTGGGACTAAATGTCCCACCCAAATTGGCGTCTGCAGCTGAGGAAGCTGTAGGTAATCGCAGCAGTACTCGAGGCTTTCGCCTCAGCTGCAGGCCCGGAATGCTTCGCGAAGGCAAGCCGCACGTCCTGGGGCGTGAGCCTGGGCGAGAGGGCACCTGCAGCTGCAGGTGAAGGAGCTCCAGCACTCGGTAATGGCGGTGAAGGGTCGTCGACCTGAAAATGAGAATACGGCCTCTCGGCCCAATCAGAGGATGTAGGGAGCTTCGTCGGAGTGTGGCGAAGGCAATGCGGGTGGTGGCGAGGCATGAGGCGGCGTATGGTGGTAGCCCTAGGTCGGACTGTGGCCGGAGAGATGGGTCTGTTCAGGGGGTCGTCGGGTGGCGTCTGGCAGTGGATGGGAAGGGGGGATTTGTTGAGTGGAGTGAGGGGAAGCTTTTAGGGTAGTCGGCGATGGGTGAGAAGGTTTGTGGAGGTGGGATGAGCTCGTCGGAGAGGGTGGTCAGAGACGGAGCAGGCGAGTGTGGAAGTCGTGTGCGGTGAGGCGAAAAGACAAATTGAGAGAGGGAAAATGTAAGGGAGGAGGAGACGAAGCTAATTACCTAGGTTTTGGATGAAGGGGGAGGGTGGAGCCACCGGCTCGTACCTATTGGAGCTAGGGAAGAAAGGACCCTGGAGGAGGAGTGCAGCAATGAGGAAGCAGGCGGAGGGTGCTGGTGGGTGCAGCACGGCACAGACAAAAGGGCTAGGAGAACCCTGCTACAGGTAAGGTGGCAGAGCGACGAGGAGGAAGAGGAGGAGGTTGCCGGAAGCTGCGGGCCGTCTGACGGAGGAGGAGGAGATGAAATGGGGGGTTGTTCTCCGTCAAAGAAAGCTTCAAGGAACCGGCAGGGGGTGCCGGTCCTTATAAATGGGCTGGCGCAGAGGGAGGCACGGGCTGGCGACGTGCCAGCCTCGCCGGAACGTGGCCGGAGAGGGGACCCATACCTTCCGCGCGTTCGCACGGAAGGTATGGGGGCCGGCAGAGAGCATGGCCGGGTCGCTGCGATAGAGGACGTCGCAGGGAACCCCGTGTCTGCTTTGCAGGGCGGTCACCCCTCTGCGCGGCGCCATGCTCCGCGCAAAGTCGCCGGAGCATGGTGCTGCGCAGAGTTTTGCAGGAGGGACCGTTCTACAAAGAATGATGAAAAAGTTGGGGGCCAAAATGTAAGGGCTTCGAAAGATAAGGGTCAAAAAATAAATAAAGAGGATAAAATTGTAAAGTCGGTCAAGGAGGTCTCCTCTTAGGCTTAAGTTTTTATACAAGACTAATTTGAACCTAAGGATTTTAATGGTGAATTTTATTTCTAGGTTGGACCATGTTTCACTGGCTAATTTACGTAAAAAACCCAGATTAAGTCATTAATTGGGCAATGTTCTCTTTGTAGGTCAAAATGGATTTCTAAGGCCAAATTGAAGGTTCTAAGCCCTAGAGATTATTTTTCTATGAATTTTAGATGGTTTAGTTGATTTTTATCCTGCCTCGAACCTCATGAATTGAAGTGGGTTTGTTTTAGGGTTACAGAATGTACTTTAATTTCCTAAAGTTGCTATAACCCTTTTTAGATCCGACCATCCCACTTTCCTTCTTATTAGGCTTGTTTAACCTGTGTTTGGATCCTTAATTACCCTATTTGTAAACTGCGTTGGTGAAATTGCAGTTTTACCCCTTATGATTTGTTTTCTTCTTAAACTCAGAATTCTCTGAGTTAAGCCTTTCTTTGGATTATGTAGGAGCTTTTTCTTACATCTCTGGGTTAGATTGTGCTAGTTAGGGTTCATGATGAGGTTCTCATCAACCACCCATGGTTGGAGCCAATTCTTCCCTCCAAAAACCTTCCATCCCAACCCTACACCTAACCCCTAAAGCCATCTCCACCATCCACCTCACCCTCCTTCTAGAACCCCCCATAGTTGATGCCAAAACCATGGCACCTCTCCATGGTTAGCACCAATTTTGGTGTCTCTCCACCACCATAACCACCACCCGCACACCTTCTCCTTAGGCGCCAACTTATCTCCATCTTAGGATCACCTAACCATCTCCATAAATCCATCCTAGCCATCTAGATACATCCACGCCAACCACTCCCCCTCCTATTCCATAAATATATCTCATAACCACCACATTCAAGGTATCCTTGGACACCATAATTCTTCCTACATCCCACCATATCCCACAACCAAGGAAGGAGAAGAGAAGAAGATTAAGGGGGCAACCTACCTGCCCCCTTGGTGCCTTCTTCTTCTTCCCTCTTCTTCCTTGTGCCACGCCAAGGAGCAACCTACTCTAAGGGGAGACAGCCAGGCAGAGAGGAGAAATTTAGGGTGGAAGTCTTCCACCCTTAGAGGGGACACAAAGGAAGGAGCATCCAGGAGCATTTAGAGAAAGAAGCTAAGGAGAAGCCTTTTCAAGTGCGAAAGCAGCTGCATTTGGAGCAAGGACTATCCAAGGCTTCAACTAGAGGATTTCTTCTTCATTTTCTTATTCATTTCTTGTATTAGCTAGTTTCACATTTCAAGCATTTGTCTACCTGTGGCTCTACTTGCTTAGTTAATACAAAAATTGTTTGCCTTCCCATTTCATGTTAATTCATCTCAAGTAGTTTCTTTAATATTTTAGTGCACCACATCTCTCTTCTAATTACCCTAGGTGCACTTGCCTAGGGTGAGCTTAGAAGAGAAAACATCTCTTGTCACTTAGGTTTTAATTGTTAGGCGTAGTTTCTTTAACATAGTTCTATCTTTGCAATCGTGCCCATTATTTTGAAAACCCTAAAAACAACAAAAACTAAAATACAGAAAGAAGTGTGGATTTGAGAGGCGAGAGAGAGAATCACTTATTCAAATAACAAATTGGCCTCCTTGAACGACCTTAGATACCACCACTATCTAGGTATATAAATTTAAAAGCCGATCGATTTTTGCTCGTTATAACGACATTAAAACTTGCATTTATAAAACTGCGCAATTCTTATATAAAGCGGCTACCACCAGATCAACCTTACTCTGGCAGACATACCTCATAACTCGTTCATAACGGATAGGGATCTGTTTTAAATTAGAGTCATGCCGTTTGGCTTGAAAACCGCTGGAACAACTTACCAACGCCTTGGAAATATGATTTTTTCTCATTTAATAGGAAAATCATTTGAAGTGTACAGAGATGATATGTTGGTGAAGGGATCAAACTTTCCTCAACACTTATAATTTTTGACAGAAGTGTTCCATGTCTTAAGGAACACTCGTGTTCGCTTGAACCCCGAGAAGTGTGTATTTGGGGTTTCAATATGGAAATTCTTGGGATCTTAGTTTCCGATAGAGAAATCGAAGCCAACCCCGACAAGATTCAAGCGATCATAGACCTGCAACCACCAAGTAGTCTGAAAGGGATGCAGTCATTAGTCAGCAAAATCACCTCTTTAGGCCGATTCTTGTCTCGATCTTTTGACAAATGCCTTCCCTTCTTTGATTGCATAAAAAAGGGCAAAGGCTATACTGCCACCCATTGGACTCCTCATTGCCAGAAGACTTTAGAGGAAGTAAAGGAAGCACTCAAAAGTCCCCCCATCCTGACGGCTGCTAAGCCTAGGGAATCTCTTTACTTATACTTGGCGGTATCCATGTCCACCGTCAGTGCCTTCTTAGTCGGCGAACAGGAAGGGGGGAAACGACCAGTATAGTTCATCAACAAGACCTATCAAGGCGCAGAATCTAAGTATGCAGTTGTTGAGAAACCTGGGCTAGCTTTGGTGACTACTGCCAGAAAGCTACGTCCGTACTTCCAAGCCCATACAATAGTGGTCCTGTTTGACTACCCCCTGAACCGAATGTTACATAAGCCCACAGGGTTAGCTTGACAGATAAAGTGAGCTATGGAGTTGGCGGAGTTTAATGTCCAGTACCAGTCGAGAAGATCAATCAAAGGACAAGTCTTGGCAGGCTTTATGGCAAAATTCATAGACTTGGATGCCTCCCTCACTCTACCCTGGAAGCTATTATTGAAGTGCTTCTACCGTGTTTTTAAGAAATAGATACGTCGTAGTATAGACGATAAAAGCATAACATCACTTCAATTTGTAATAGCTCGAAAAATCATGAGTTCCGAGGTCGTTTGCAAGGAGCAAATGTAGCAATTCAATCCACCAATCACAACAATAAAAAATAATGATGCAATTAATATCCAATCATAAATATGAGAATAATCAATTAATGCTTAGAATTGTATCTTGGAATAAAAAAATAAAGAGAATAAAAATGGTGGTTGAAACCACTATTTATCCTCAACAATAAGCACAATTCCCAACTCAGATCTCAATTTCTCAATAGTAACCATAACTAATTCCCTTCACCAATAAGATGTCCTAAGAAGACCTCGATGCCTTAAGTGTCAAGCCCAATAGCCTCTCAATTTTCAAGCCAAAAATCCCCCCAGGCATGAATCCTAAGGTCTAAAACCATGCCCAGGCTTGCACCCAGGCATGCGCTCAGGTGCGTGTGAGCGTGTGTGCATGTGTAGATATGGGTACGGTTAGGGGATCTGACCCCCTATGATCATGGGCAGTCTAGTAATGCGGTCAAAACTTTATAGAGGAAAAAAAAATTCAAAATCCCACAATGTAGGACTTTGTTCAACCTCTATTCTTCACTGCAGCTAGGTGTGGAGTCCTGCTTGATTATGGCTGCTATGGTGCTTGATCCTTAAAATTGGTGGTCCAAGAAGCTTGTCCCAATGGTTCTGCAGCTGCTAGAGATAGTAGCAGAGTCGTTGATTGTAAAGACCTGTCCCACTTTTAGCCTTTTAAGACATCTGGAGTCTCAGTTAGACGTTTGTCCAGACGTCTGGACCCTTTCCCGGACGTCTGAAAATGAAATTTTTATATGCCCTCTACGCTCTGCGCGAGGGCGGCACGCAGAACTCCTTTTTCCTCTCTCTCCTTATCTCCTTCCTACCCAAACCCTAAACCGCCAGCATCTATAAAGACCCCTCCCCTCCTCTCCTCTCCACTCCACACACCATCAGCATACCCCACCTTCACTGTCGCGAGAGGAGGTGAGCGAGGGTGAGAGAGAGAGGGCGAGAAAGAGGAGAGTGCGAGAGGAGGAGGAGGCCGAGGTCGGGAGCTTCGGTGGAAGCTCGTCGAAGCTCGCACGGCCACCATGGGCATGTATGTAAGGAGGAGGGAGTTCGGAGCGACGTCCTTAACCACCTGCAACAGCTAAAGTTGTGGCGGAGCGAGGAGAAGCGCGGTGGGGAGCCCTGGGAGCGAGTTGTGATACTGGAAATTTTCCAGTATCATACGTCTGGATCGAAGTCCAGATGACTGGCAGAGCATCTGGATGTCTGGAGTGAAGACCAGACATTTGAAAGCTCATTTATCACGAAGGTACGTTCTTTTCGCGGTTACGGCCATGCAGGCCGCATTGCAGAGGATATGTTGTGCCTGATTTTGGGTGGCTGCAGTGTCGTACGCAGGAGCAGCCTTGGGAAGGAGTGCGGAATGCCTTCCCACGCACTTTCGAAAGTCTGATCAGCTGACCAGACGACTGGAGGTGCTTCCAGACGACCGGAGGAGTGGTTCGACATCTGGAACTGCCTTCAGACGATCGCAGGGGAGTCCTGGACGTCTGAGGACACCACAGGAACTTGAGGTGAGGTTCTGTATCTTTTAAGACGTCTGGACTTGTTCCCAGACGTCTGATTTTGGTCAGTAGACACGTTTTTGACCCGTTTGGGGTCCGATCGGAATCCGTTTTACGCAAACGAAGTATCTATAGTTTCCTTGCGAGTTTCTGATGTAAACACATTTATTGTGGGTAAAATGTCTATTCATGCATGTTCCTAGGTGTAGATTTACATTTCATGTTATAAATATTGCATAGCATGCATCATTCTGCATTTAGAGTAGTTGTATATAATTTAGGTTAATTGCATCCTTTTTGTGGTTAGGAGAGAAGGATATTTATTTCAGAGCCTTGGATTGACGATCTGGCCATCCGGATCTGATCAAGACGATGATCGGAGTCCAACGCCTCTGAAATTGCCTCGATCGGAGTCCTGTAGCACCATATGCAGTTTGAGGAAGATCAACAGCCAAGGGACTATGAGACATAATTCGAAGCTTCAAATGATAAATCCAACCGCGCGGATGGATTTGGGTCGACGATCGCAGCCTAACAACGTGAAAATCAACTAAATTCGACCTCTGTAGCAGCCCCTACAACAAGAAGAAGATGGCTGGCCTAGGTTGCGCCACGTGCCACTAGCACATGCATGCAGCACCTTACGCGTGCAGCAGTGCGGGTGCATGCGTGCGCATGGCAAGGTAGGAGCGGCGCCAGCGCAGTGTGAGGTGGACTATAGTGACGCATGAGTTGGACTTACAGCGATGCTTACAGCCATCGGTAATTCATTGCATGCCAGCAAAACCAACTTTGGGTACCAGCGGGCATGAGTTACCTACAGCGACGTTTCCAGTGACCTCCTGGATGTCACTAATGGTCCCATATCGATTTTTGCCTCTTCTCCACCACTATAAAAGGACCTACACCCCCTCCCTTCCAAGCCATCTCTACCTACTCTACTCCCATCTACTCTCAATCTCTAGCTAGCCTACCAACGCTCCATTAGAGCTTGTTCTCAAGCTCCCAAGGTTCCTATTAGTGTAGCGAACCTCTGTCCCATCAAATACTCCTCCAACTTCCCATCTCCCTTCATAGGTCACCTTGGAGCTGTCCTCCCACCTCCATTTCGGTAGCAGATCACCTCCATCTTCTCACCTCCATTCCGGAGACACGCCAAAGCTTTCCTCAACACGACGTCCTCCTGCATCTCACCTCCATCGTCTCGCTCCTCACCTCCTTCGTCCGAGCTTCCGCCATGCGCCGTCGTCTCATCGAACAGCCGATTCAGGAGATTTCCTCTTACCCCCTCTCTTTTTATGCTTTTATAGTTCATTGTAATCGGCATTAGATTGACATATATATCATATTTGTTTCATCTCTATCTTGTGATACATTTGCTTGTTTTCTTTTATTTCAAAAATACAAAAAAATATCAAAACCCTAAAATACCAAAAAGAAACGAATCGAAGTGCGATTTTCAAGTAAAGTAAATGCCGCCTCCCTGTGTTCGACCCAGGACTCCATTGGAGTTTCGATATAAATTTTATCTGATTAACGTGTTTTGCAACTACAACGACAGGTTACTTGTAACCCTGATTTCTAACACGTGAAACACACCCGACCATTTTGGCGCCGTTACCAGGGAGGCAGCGAAATTTACTTTATTGTTTATTGCGTTTCTTTGCATTTACATAGCATTAACCCTACTTGTCTTTGATCTACTGTTTTGCAGGTACCCTAGCATGGAGATCCAAGTGTGGTAGATCGGAGTAAAGTGCGGGTAGAGTGTTTTGTAAGTGTTCCCCGCACCACCCCCACCTTAGTTTTCATTCCATAACCGAATAACTCAAACCCAAATCAACTTAAGTGCTTTTTATGAACCCTAGGATAGATTTGGTTGTTTGTTTGCCACCTCCACTCACCTTGCCATCCACAAAAATAAAAAATAAAAAAAAGTGTTATCCGATTGTGGGATTTTCTGTAAGCTACACACTTAACACCCACAACTTCTCACCCTAAGGCGCACAATCACATTGATTCTACCACTTAACCGGGATCTTACCTGTGGACCCGGTAGACTTAATTTAACACACAAATAAGTGAGTAGAAATCTGAATAGGTCAAAAATTTCTGTGTGCCTTAACTAAGTGGTGCAATAGGCCAATTGATTGAATTGTTTGGGTCACACCACTTAAGATAAAAGCGATTCATCAAGTAGCTTGCCACTTAGGGTTGATTCTTAGGGCTAAACCAGGCACTCCACATTTTTTTTGTTTGATTTCTAAAGGAATATATCATCACCAGTGCTTGCAAAACTTGGAGTGTTCTACTAAACCTTGATTGAACCAACCTAAGAATTAAACCCTAGTAGCTACTTAACAAGGTTGAACCCTAAAAGACACATCATCAAATAACCTTGTTTGAGAACCCTGATTGTGCACGCACACACATTTTAATTGATCATTAAGGGCACAACCCATCTAAAGGGCCCATCACATTCCTGAAGCACCATTGTCCCAAGCCTAACTAAAATTGATTAAATGTTGACCCTAAGGACTGGTTCTATCGTCGGGATCCAAATTGAGATTGTTCATGATTAACCTACTTATACTAGTCAATCTGATGTCTAGCTAGGGGAGTAGCGTCAAACGACTGCGGTTGGGGGGTACACTAAGAACCGGAGGTGCAAGCCAAAGGAAGAACCTTCTCCCTAGTTCCTCCTTCTAACTGGTTGGATTGCCTGGACATAAGTAGAGTAAATCGTCTATAATCTTAGGACGAATTCTGAGAGTCTGTAGACCTTTAGGCTACCCAAACTAAGGACAGGCTTGTATTTTTGTATTGCAGGGGCTCCTTTCTCTTCTGAATTCCCTCCTTACTTCACCATGTACCCTTCCACATCCTACACACATTTCACATCCTATCCTCCTACCACCACTTATCCCCAAGATGATTACTATCCCGACTTGACTTGTAATTACCCATCCACTAACCGGGATGACTTTGATTGGGGATATGAATCCGGACCTCAGTGTCTAGGGCCTAACCCTGGACAGCAAGACTATGATTATTATCCTTCCCAGAGCAATAATGATTATGGATCTCCATCCTTTGATGACCAAACCAACCCGATCTACAATCAGGAAGGATATCATGATTATAACACCTACCCTCCCCAGTATTCCACTGAATATAGGTCGCCACCATCCTTTGAACAACCTAGAACGACCTACTTTCAGGGAGGGACCCGAGAACCTCGACATCTTAACTCCCCTAGATTCAACCCAAACCCACCCAAACCTAAATCGAATCAATCGGTTCAGGTGAACTAGATCCAAGATAGAGTGTTGGTTAATTTGAGGAACACCATACAATCTTTAGAAGCCCAGCCAACACCATGCACTGAAGCACTGGAGCCTATGATCAAAATGATTGATGAACTTAATAGTTATCTATTGGATTTGCTCCAAAGTGTTAGGGATAGGGACTTGGGTGAGTTTCTTCTTGGGAAATTGTCGAGGTTGAGGATGAAATTTGTGGTTGCACTAGTCAAATCTTGGGATGATTCTCAAGATGAACCCCCTTCATGGGAGCCAATGTCTGAACCCGCTCAGGCGCCTGTCGGGGGGGATACATTTTCTGAGACTGGGGATGACCAGGATGGGCTAGAGCAACCATTTGAGGATGAACCAATTGATTCACCTGAGATCCCCGAGCCAGGGAGAAAGGAAAAATATGTCTCCACATACCATGAAATGACATATGATTTTGAGACATATATAAATGAGGATGATGGATTGTTTGACTCTGAGGGTGAAGAATCTTTTGGTGAAGTCTCACTTGAGCTTAAGCAAGAGGATTTTAGTGAGACAAATGGGCTTGAGGAATCTAACAAACTAGTTGATAGCCCAATTATTGAAGATTTGGATTTGGTTGGGGTTAACTTGGAGGATCCAAACTTGATGATTCAATCAGTGACCCCAGTCCTCATCTGCATCCTGAAGAGCTGACTTCTGAGATCTTTGTGCCCAAGTCAATCTTGATTTAGCCACGATTTCTGGACTTGGGAGAATCATATAAGGTAAATAATATGCTAGAGGTCCCGAAGCCTGAGCCCTTGATGTTGGAGGATAGAATTGTTGAAATAAAGATTTGGGAGGCTAATTCTGAGGGAATTTTAATTTTGGATCTAAGGGTACCTATTGACCTAAAATCACCTACTTTTTATCAGGACCCTTATGATATCTTTCACGTGCAACCCAAGCTCGAAATAACTAATTATTTTTCTGAGCTAGATGTTAAGTGGACAACCGCACCTATTGAACCATCTTTACCCATTGTCCGACACTTTGTTCTTGGGTTGCACACTACTAAACCATAGGCCCGGCCCGCAAACACAACAACCTTCAGTTCTGGGTGATTTTCATCCAGAACCTGAGAACCACTCGACCCTGGGGCATGGGTCTGCACCATAATCTCATCCACGTCTATGGACCTCTTCTGCAGACGGGTTTCAGGATCAACCTTTTTATTTTGCTTCTGACCCACACTTGTGAATTCTCAATTTCTTCTTTGTATGTATGTTATGCCTAGCTGAAGGCATTAAACTTAGCACGTGTGTATACACTCTTCTCTCTGTGGAGCTGACTGGATTTTCACGACACTCGGTGATGTTCTGTTTACTCTGCCCTTTTCATGTCTTTATTTTTACAATGAGGACATTGCATCATTTAGGCATGAGGGGGTGGATAATCAATTCCTGAAATCATTATGTTAACTCCGTAGAATTTCTTCTAGTTTCTTATAAAATTAAAAAAAAATTAAAAATTTGAAAAAAGATAAAAAAAGAAAGAAATTAGGAAAAGAGAACTTAGGCATTTGGAAGTTATTAACTTTAGGAAATGATACGACATGACCTAAACACTTAGACTCTTTAGGTCTTCGTTCTTAATTAGCCCGGGTGTCCACTCGAATGTGGATTTAGTCTCGAGTTCTTGCCAATTAAAATTTATTTTAATTTGGTAAATAATTTAGGATGATAAGTACGCGACTTATCAACCCGCCCTCTGATTTGGGGGGACTTTAAGCCTAAGCATCTACACACATTTTTTTGCACTGACTCACTTTCCGACGATTTTTATGGAAATTGGGTAGCTATTGGATCGACTTGGGTGGTATGGCTAGCAAGTTGTTGGTGGTAACAGCTCATCGGCCGGTTGTCCAGAGCCCAGCCACAAGACCGTTTTCATTGTACTGCCTTTAGGTAAATCTTAGATCAGGAAAGCCACCTACTTAAAAAAAAAATAAAAAGAGAAAGAAAAAAAAAGATACAATAAAACCACACTTCACCGCACGAGTATGGTTGGTAAGTTGTCGGTGGTAACGGTTCATCGGCTGGTTGTCCAGAGCCCAGCTCACAAAAAAATGCACAATAATTCTCAAAACACTTAGGGAAGAAGTGGGGAAGTAGAATAAATCGAGGAGATATACACTGGGTTTGCTCTTGTGTTGACCCCATAAATAAAAGAAGTAGGGAGAAAGCTACCGATCGTAAAGATAAACCTTTAGGCAAGGTCACTTAGGGTCGTAGAAACCCGAAGTCTGTCTTAATAGCCGTTTTGTGAGTCTATCACTTTTTCACAAAGATGCTTAGTACTTAGAGTCTTTTTTGAGTCGTGGGCAGGTCGGGTAGCCGTAAAAAGTTATCCCGAAACTCTCAAACTCCAAAAGTACAAAAAAATTAGAAAAGAAGAAATATATAGATATCTTCCCTTCTCAAATAAGGCGAGAACTTGGGCGGTCTGCATTCTGGTAGACACCCTGGTACTGTTGAGTTTCCGTAGTTTAGGACCTTAATTGAAATTTTTTATTGTTAATAAATGACTTAGGCCTGAGTGATCTAATCCTAAGTCTACTTTTATACATAACATATAGTTTAATTTTGCTAGGGACCAGCTAAAGATATGCATGGGGGTATGATGTAAACACATTTATTGTGGGTAAAATGTCTATTCATGCTTATTCCTAGGCTTAGATTTGCATTTCATGTTATAAATATTGCATAGCATGCATCATTCTGCATTTAGAGTAGCTGTATATAATTTAGGTTAATTGCAACCTTTTTGTGGTTAGGAGAGAAGGATATTTATTTCAAAGCCTCGGATTGATGATCCGACCATACAGATCTGATCAAGACGATGATCAGAGTCCAACGCTTCTGAAATCGCCTCGATTGGAGTCCCGTAGCACCATATGCAGTCCAAGGAAGATCAACGGCCAAGGGACTAGGAGACATAATTTGGAGCTTCAAATGATAAATCCGACCACGCGGATGGATTCGGGTTGACGATCGCAGCCTAATGGCATGAAAATCGACTCAATTCGACCTCTGTAGCAGCCCCTACAACAAGAAGAAGATGGACGACCCAGATTGTGCCACGTGGCATAGCCCAGGCCGCCAGCGCACGCACGTAGCACTGGATGCACTCAGCAGCGCGGGTGCATGCGCAGGCGGGTAGGCACGCATGCGCGCAGCGCCAACACGTGGGTGAGCGCGCGTGCGGCAAGGCAGGAGCAGCGCCAATGCAGCGTAAGGTGGACTATAGTGACGCATGAGCTAGACTTACAGCGACACTTATAGCCATCGGTAATTCATCGCATGCCAGCAAAGCCAACTATGGGCGCCAGTGGGATGAGCTGCCTACAGTGACGTTTCCAGCGACGACCTGAATGTCACTAATGGTCCCATACCGATTTTCGCCTCTTCTCCACCACTATAAAAGGACCTACACCCCCTCCCTTTCAAGACATCTCTACCTACTCTACTCCCACCTACTCCCAAGCTCTAGTTAGCTTACCAACGCTCCATTAGAGCTTGTTCTCAAGCTCCCAAGGTGCCTATTAGTGTAGCGAACCTCTGCCCCACCAAATACTCCTCCAACTTCCCACCTCCCTTCATAGGTCACCTTGGAGCTGTCCTCCCACCTCCATTCCGGTAGCAGAACACCTCCGTCTTCTCACCTCCATTTTGGAGCCACGTCGAAGCTTTCCTCAACACGACATCCTCCTGCATCTCACCTCCATCATCCCGCTCCTCACCTCCTTTGTCCGAGCTTCCGCCAGGTGCCGTCGTCTCACCGAACAGCTGATTCAGGAGATTTCCTCTCACCCCCTCTCTTTTTATGCTTTTATAGTTCATTGTAATCGACATTGGATTGACATATATATCATATTTGTTTCATCTCTATCTTGTGATACATTTGCTTGTTTTCTTTTATTTCAAAAATACAAAAAAATATCAAAACCCTAAAATACCAAAAAGAAACAAATCGAAGCGCGGTTTTCAAGTAAAGTAAACGTCTCCTCCTTGTGTTCGACCCGGGACTCCCTTAGAGTTTTGGTATAAATTTTATCTGATCGACGTGTTTTGCAACTACGACGACATATTACTTGTAACCTCGATTTCTAACACGCGAAACACGCCCGACCAGTTTCTCTACGTACTAGAAACCTTTGTACACTGTTCTGAACCTTCCTTTTATGATGTATTCCCTGGTATAGGGTTTTGGCCTGCTACATGTTTGGGGGTTGCAGAGACGCCTGGGTCTATGGTTCGAGGCCCCATTACTCCCGGATTGTCTGGTAAAATGGTCTACTTTAATCATATTAAATAAAAATATGCTTGTGGAATTAGCCAATTGGAACCCCTAGGATGTGGCATGAACCCTAGGACAGAGAAATGAATGAACTAATTATACTGCATGACTGTATTTGTATACATGATTAAGTTAAATTTCTAGCAATTGCCTATAATATAGTTGTGAGCTGCTTGTTATAATATGAGTTGCCTAGGATAAATGAATAATTACCTGTGAAATCATCAGTTGCATGTATTGAATTGTGGAAACACGAGCTGCCTATATATAAACGAGAACTGAATTGTGAATGGTGGAACTTGGATCAGAATAATGTGGTGAACATAAGGATGAACTCTACGGGGAATTAGGAGTAGAGCTCCTGTGGTTAGATGGAAAATCTGGAATGTAGACGGGAAGTGTGCTGGCCCTTGAGTACGTGGTACCAAGGAGAGCGATTGTCCCCTTTTTATGTAGAGCGGAGCTTGCCACCCTTGGGTTGAGATCCGGATTTAGGATTGGCCACTCTACACCGACTTCTGTTGGCCCTCGTGTACACGGTATCGAGGTGAGCTACTAGTGTAGGGAGGGAGCTAGGCACCCCACGGGCTTGGGGTTCAGCTAGCCACCATACATCGACTTGTTAGGCCCTCTGGGCAAACCGGGGTAATGAGACGAGGGTGCGCGGATTGTGGAGGGATGAGACCCCTGTTTGGTTCTGAGGAGCTAGACCCTTGTTTCTGAGAGGGCTAGGCCCTATACTGTTCCGTGCTGTACTTTGGGCGTACCCGCTAGCGGAAATGACTGACCACGTGTCAGTGCGGGATAGCTACCTGTGTGCTTATTGTTGGTACTAGAGCACCACGATCATTTGTTTTGATAATAACAAAACATGTGTCATTTAACATTTGCACTTGGGGTATTATATTTCAGGAAAATTACAAATGGAGACGTGATTAGACGGAGTTTGAGCTCGCATCCAGGACGGATTGGAGGAGCTTGATGGAGAACAGAGGAGATTCGCGAGGAGCGATAGATTGAAGATGGAAGGACAAGAAGAATAGGATAGAATTCTGTTTATTTCTTTCATGTATTTTTGTCTTTATTTCCTTGCTCTTTTTGTTCCTTAGAACATCATGTTAAAGAGCCTCAAAGTACCCTAATAGTAGTCCTAGGAATACCTGCACAATCCTAGGATACTTAGGTCTTCTGTAGAGAACCTAGAAAACCAATATAGGGTTCAAACAACCTTTTTAGACGTCTAATCCGAAAAACAGACGTCTGATAATGAGTTTTAAAATGTCTGACTGTTGATTCAGACGTCCGATTACGTTTAGGTTGGACTTAGTTTTGTCTAATGAAATCAGACGTCCAGACCTTAGTCTAGACGTCTTAGAGGACGTCTGATGATTTTTCCAGACGTCCAATTAGTGGACCGTTGGCTAGCTTAACAAACACTGAAGGATATGACCGTTAGAGCCTTATCAGACGTCCGTAAGCATTTCCAGACGTCTGATAAATGGCCGTTTTGCCTCGGCTGACCCAAAATCTCTTTTCAGAGATCTTATAGCCGTTGCAATCTCTTGGAAATCCATTCCTGCAAAAAAAGTAGGTTTCCAGACGTCCAGACATAGTGCCAGACGTCCTGTATGTCGTCTGATGGACTTGCACTAGAACCTTGTTTAGATCTGATTCAAGTCAAGAAGAAATTTGCCTAAAATCAGATGTCTGACTTTGTTCCTAGACATCTTAAACTGGTTTTCCAGACTTCCGATGCTAGGATCAGACGTCTGATAACCCTGTCAGTGCAATGATTGTTCCTGATTTTAGGCTGATTTTCTTGGGATTTGCACCTAACGGCTATGGAAGCTTTCCAAAGCCTTCCAAAGCCTTCCTAAGGCCTCTATAAATAGAGGAGAACCTCTTGCACACAATACATACCAAGTAATACATTTTCACACCATTTTGTGTCTCTTGATCCTAAGAAGCAAGCTCTTGCTCTCTAAGCTCTAGTTCTTCATCTAGAGAGCATCAAGCATTTGCGCACCCGCTCTCCCACCGTAGTTCACGAGAGCGACGTTGCGCCATCGTGTAGCTCACACACCCGCATCATCGATTCGACGCACTTCCATCAAAGGGGAGTTTCCTAATTCCTATAGAAGCTAGGTTTAAATCTCTGTTGGCTCTATAGGACTATATTTGTTATTTTACTTTGTTATTTTGTTGGGTATTCGCTTTGAGAATTCCCGTCTCCTTCGTGGGACAAAATCCTTCTCGTGAAGAGAAGGGGTTTGAGGTATGCTACCCTTGTATAAAGTAGCATGGTTGTAATTGAGGTTGAATCACCCTTGGTTAAGTGATTCGTTTAGTGGATTTGATCAACTTGGTTAATCGGAAAATCCTAACTTGAGAGGGTTAGGTGGTGGTTTTCACCTGATTTGGGTTTCCACCTAAAAATTTTTGTGTACTTTGTGTGATTGTTTATTTTGTGAGATTGGTATATTTTCAATTCTGCATTTTTTACGTCACGCTGATCTCACCCCCTCCAAGTAGGGAATTACACTTATCACGCATGCCGTAGTCACCGCTATGTCTTGACAGTAACGTCGGGGTGGTTGACTGGGTGTAGGACTACCACGGGGGACTCTCCCGATCAGGAGAACACCACGTGTACCTTCTACTCTTCGGAAAATATTGCAATCAAGATCGTTCCCACGAGGAACATACAAGATCAAGAAAATATGAAAGTTTGAGGAAAATGGGTGAAGAATAAAAAGGAAATACATATAAAATAAAATAACTAGAAAAGAGAATTAAACATGTTGCTTTTATTGCTTTAGATAATATAGATACCATTCTACTCAGCGTTCGTTGACTCTGTCTTTTTCATAACACCATTCAGGTTCAGGAGTTGAGCAGCTCGAGCTTCCAGCTGTGGAGGGTGCTGGGCCCAATCAAGCGCAGTCGTAGTTTTTCTGCACTTCTTTGTTGTACCCCCTTATTGTTGTAGTGAGTTTCAGACTTTTAGCTATTGTTGTTGTTATTGTTACTTTCATTTTGGTTGTCTCTATTGTTGTGGTGGTATGTAATGGAACAACAATTTTACTTTCCTTTACTGGTTTGTACGTTTTTACTGCTTAGTTATATTGCATATGTGAATGTGGTTTACTTTCCTGCTTTTTAATTATTTCTTGTTGGACGACTGGGTCTTGGGATTAGTCGAGGTGAGCCGGTCTCGGGTCCTATAGGGATCCGGGAACCGGGTCGTAACATTGATGGTTAGATGTCGGCAGATGGTGGCGGAGATGAAGGCACGACCGGAGAAAACCTAGCATAAGAAATACGGGATTTGGGCCTAAATCAAAGTGCTCACAAGTATCGCTATTGAGCGAGGAAGGTAGTGGTGGTTGGAGGTAGAGTGGTCGAACAGTGATGGACATGAACGATGATGGAAACACCATCATGAGCCCTAAACTAGCTCATTTTGATCGAGAAAAGAGAGCAAAAACTCCTACATAACCAAATGAAGGGCCTAACTTAAGGAATAACCAGTTTGAAAGAAAAATAAGAAACAAGGAGTAAAACTATAATTTTACCATTGTAGTGCAACAACGGGATTTCTCAGGGGCTAAACATAGGTCAAATGGTCTTAACAAGATAAAAAGTGGGTTGGTTCAAACAGAAAAGGTTTAATGTCAAATCTGGGAATTAAATGATTTTTTGTAACCCTAAAACAGACCCACTTAATTTAACAAGGTTCTAGTCAGGATAAAATTCAACTAAATCCTCTAAGATTCATGGAAAAATATTCTCTAGGGCTTAGAACCTTCGATTTGGCCTTTAGAACCTATTTTGACCTAAATAGGGGTCTTAGTCAAATGTTTACCCTAAATTGGGTTTTTATGTAAAATTCCCAATTAAACGTGGTCAAACCTAAAATCCAAGTTCACCATTGGATTCTTTAGGTCCAAATTAGGTTTTTACCAAAACTTGGACCTAAGGGGAGTTTACCTTGACCTACTTTGCAAAACAGTCTAACCCAATTACATTTAGACCCCTAATTTTTGAAAACTCTTGCAGACACCCCCCTAACTTCCTCTCATTATTTTCAATTAGGTCCCTCCTCCATTACAATGTAGGAATCCTACTCCGATGAGGATTTGAGGGGGATATCTCCTTGATTCCTCAGAGAATCCCTCTCAAATTTGAAAGGGAGATTCTCTGAGGAGCTCTCGTTCATGTGAACCTGATCTTGAGCTCTAATTTCCACCCAATCTCTCATGCGAACACATGAGAGATTTGGGTATCTCCCAACCTTCCAAGTCTGGTGAGGTTGCTGTGCTTGGAAGCTTGCCTTCCAAGCACAAGGCCCTCTGCTTGAGACTATGAAAGAGACCCTAGATCCTCCCGTTCACGTCATGCTTGTTTTGGCCTGAGAAAACCCCCAATCTTCTTCTCTTCTCCTCCGGCCAAAATGCCCAGCAAGCTCTGGTGACTCCTACCTCCTCTTCTTGTCTCTCTACCACCATACCAATGGCAGAGTTGCCTCGGCCTCCTTCGTCCGCGTCACGCCACACCTGCGCTCGCGCCTATCTCCCTCTCATCATCACCATCTCTCTCTCTCTGAGTCTTCGTCTCTGGCGATGGCACATACGAGCCGTCCGCCTCCTCCGCTCCCCCTTCGTCTATCCCCTCATAGATAAGTCCTCTCCCTCTACTCTTTATTTTCCCTTCATCTATTTCTATTTTCACGCCCCGACGTTGACATACCATTGTCACCTTCTCCACCTTCGGTAGACCACCAGTGAGGTGCTCTAGCCATTCCACGCACCCACCCACCTCACCAGCAACCTCAAAAGCATTGCTACATCCCACTGATCATCATCTCCCTTTCCATTGACCGCCACACACTCCACACACTTTCCCCGAACACACCCATCTCCACAGCGACAGAACGACCTAGGCACGCATGCCCAGGATGCCCCACGCCACACCAACCACAGAGCCACCTTCGTCGTGTCACGGCGAAGCTTTCTGTGTGATTTAACGAGGCCGTGAGGCCGTTTTGTTTGTGGGCAGGTTCAGGCCTTGACCGCCATTGGAGCGAGCTTGAAGAAGCTTGCAAGCTTCATTCAAGGCCTTAGGCTTCAGGATTCCAGGTCCCAGACGGGCGGATTCTCTTCGCGAACGACTCCAGGCAACTATTGGAAGCCAAAGCCCTTGCAACCTCTGCAATTGAGCGTGACCTGCTGCGTGCACGCGTGAGAAGGTGGGACATTTAGTCCTACCTCGGAAGTCTTCCAGTGGGTGAAGTGATATAAGTTGCAAAAGTGCCAGGGGCTTAGCGCCTCCTGATACGGGGTGAGGTCCCACTCATCCCTACGCCTTGTTCGTAACCCACACCTCCGCGGACATGGTTCTCAACCCGACTACCCGCACACTCCTCGCCCACCACGCACGCCAGTGGGCCTGGTCCTGGGCACGTTGACCCGACCCGTTTACCCGAGAAGGCTCTGGGAGAGTGAGCCTAAGAGAGAAGAAAGAAGAGAGAATTTACGGGGAGGGTAGGGGGTAGGTTTTGCTCTTAGGGACAAGGAAGAAGAGGAAGAAGGAAGCCACTACAGCAGCTAAGGGTGAAGCCACAAAGAAGAAGGCTGAAGAGGAAGCAGAAGAAGGAAGCCTCAGTAGACAGCCAAAGGAAGAAGAAGGAAGCCAGAAGTCTGAGAAGACTCGGCTAAAGTCAGAAAGCAAAGAAGGAGAAAGAAGAAAGAAAGAAGAAGCCAAGGCCAGAAATCAGAGAAGGAAGAAGGAAGAAGAAGAAGAGCCAGAGAAAGCAAAAGACAGAGAGAGCTAAAGAGAAATTGAAGAAGAACTGCACTGTAGCATTGAACACTTAAGGCGTTTGATTTTTACATCAAACGTCCTTATTTCATTTTAAGCTTTTACATACATTGATATCATTTTCTTGCTTCATAAATTTGATTAGTCATTGCATATTATCAATTTGAAAGTTGTGTTCTTTGTTTATAAATCCCAATTTGCTTGCTGTGTTAGACCTCGGATTTATATTTTTCGAGTAATAAAAATTTCATTTGTTTTCAAAGTGCTTTTGGCTATACTACGATGCATTCATTTTAAACCCAATTTCGCTTTCGACAAACAAACGATGAAGTGATGGGTTCTTCGATGAGGGTTTGTAGAGACCAATAGCCCTAGTTATGTTGGGGCTTTTGGTCATGGGTTAGAGGTGGAGATGTAGGTGGTGGTGTCGTGGCATTTAGTGACCTATGGAGCCGGCACGAAATATCTACAGCTCGTGTCGAAGTTGGGGAAGATGGTGACGGATCGACGCGTGGTGAGTGAATTTAGCAACTAAGGACCTAAAAAGATGCTAAAGAAGGAGAGAGAGGTTAGGGTGCTTACAGTGGTGAGAGAAGGTGAGACCCCATTCGGCATTGGCTGGTTGGATGTAGGGAAGATGGTGTCGTTGGTGAGGGAAACAACGAGGAAGAAGAGGCCGGTGGACCCTTACTTTGGCTGGCAAGGTGTGCGAGGAAGAGGGGAAGAGGTTGAGCCTTCCAAGTTGGCGGTTGGTTGGCCGGAAGAGGGAGGTGAAGGAGCTCACCGGAGTTGAAGAAAATAGTGTGTGGGGGAGGAGTTCTGATCGATTCTTGGCTGCTCAGGACTATGGGACCTCGTAAAGCTTTTATAGATGTTGATCAGGTCTTCAATTGCAATGAAATCACGAGATTTCCTCACTATTTTCGCAAATGAAACCCACTGAATCGTGGAGTTCACCTAAACTCTTGGGTCAATCACAGATCTCATGGGATGGTTCAATCGGTAAAGGATCTTCTTGGGAGTAATCTCTCCAAGTTTGGAGAGATTCCACCTTAGATTGGAGGAAAAATCTCCAATTAAAGGTCGATGGATTTGGGTTTTGATAATGTTCAAACTATTCAAGCGACAGGGACCCAAATATGAAGGAGATGACAAAGTTAGGGTCCTTTTGGTAATAAACTTGAAACCTAGGGGCTGAATGTGAGAAATAGAGTTTTTAGGGCCTAAAATCCAAACTAAGTCAAGATAGACTTTGATTGGGCCCAAAATTTGATGTTGACCTAATTTAGACCCAAGGAATCTAATAGTTAACTTGGATTTGAGTTTTGACCATGTTTGATTGGGTAAGTTGTACAAAAGCCCAAATCCAGATAGATTCATGTCTGAATCTCTGTTCTTGGTCAAAATGCATTCAGATGGTCAAAGTGAAGGTACTAAGCCTCTTAGAATATTTTTCAATGATTTTTAGGAGGTTTAGATTGAATTTTTCTTGACCAGAACCCTTTCAATTTAAGTGTGGTTGATAATTAGGGTTTTTAGTGATATTTTAATCTCCGAAATGCTTGAAACACTGGTTCAGTTAGTGTGAGCCCACTTTTTAGTCTTTTAAGTTCATTTGACCATAAATGAAGCCCTGATCAGCCCCTTAGTTAATTGGCATTTGTGATTGGATGTTAAGATGGTAGAATTAACAATATTTTCTTATCTTCTTCTCAGTTCAGCATGGGATTGTGACCCTTAGATGATCATTTAGGAACATTTATCATTGGATTTTCACTAATTAAAGTTAGTTATGATGAGTGATGGTGTTACCATTAGCTATATGTAGATGGCTTGTTCAAGATAGCTGGGTCTAGGGCTGGCATAGCCCTGATCGCCCCAGACAACGTTACTCATAAATACACCATTAAACTTGTCTTCCCAACATCCAACAATTAAGTGAAATATGAGGTGATGTTAACCGACATCCGGGTGGCAAAATATGAGGTCTCTTGGCTAGAAGTCTTCACAGATTCTCAGTTGGTTGCTAATCAAATCAATGGTGAGTACTAAGCCTGAGATCTGAATATGTTCTTATATGTTGACAAAGTTAAGGAGGAGTTATTGGAGGAGTTGTTGGACTTCAAGACCATCTTGATCAGGTGGATACCCCGATCTGACAATCCCATGGCGGATGCATTGGCCCACCTAGCCTCAGGGATCCTGCTCGAGCATGAAGAGGATATCTGTCTCTAAACTCTGAAGGAGCCAACAATACTTGCTCCTAAGATGTTCACGATAGAGTAATCCACATCTTGGATGACGCCTCTCATCATCTACTTGAACATTGGCGAGCTACCCCCAAGGGAGCCACGGCCCAAGGCATTCCACCTAAAGGCCTCTAAATATACCTTAATAGAGGGGCAATTGTACGAGCGGGGGTATTCCACCCCCTTGTTGTGCTGCCTTGCAAAAGAGGAGGCATTTCAAGCTCTCTAAAAAGCCCATGGAGGTATATGCGGGAACCATGAAGAGTACAAGGCACTCTTGGCTCGACTGTTCCAAGAGGGGTATTTCTAGCCCCAGATGAAGAGCAATGTGAGGAATTCATGTGCAAGTGTGACAAGTGCCAGCGGGTTGCTACCTTGCACCACTTGCCACCTAAACAATTAGTGCCTATCATGTCACCCATCCCCTTTGCCAATTGGGGCATGGATTTCATAGGCCCTTTCCCGCTAGCCTCAGCTCACAAGTGGTTCATATTGGTGGCGGTGAACTATTTCTCCAAGTGGGTCGAGGCTCAGGCCATGGGTAGTCCAATAATCGATAGGGTCGTCTCGTTAGTCTGAAAAAACATCACAGCTCGATACAGGATACCTCAGTGCATTGTCACAGACAATGGTACCCAATTCACTTGCAACAAGTTCGAAGAATTTTGCATCAGCTGGGATATCTGCCTATGCTTCACGTCTATGGGTCACCCCCAAGCAAATGGACAGGCGGAGGTAACCAACCATATTATTATCTCAGTGATGAAATGTCGATTGGATTTAGCCAAAAGGAGGTGGGCGAATGAGCTGTCGGATGTACTGTGGTGCTACAGGACCTGCCAAAGGACTTCCACAGGCCATACACCATTCAGTCTTGTGTATGACATGGAAGCCCGGCTACCTATAGAGATGGTCCTTCCCACCTACTGGACACAATTATGACCTCACCACCAATGATGATCAAATCCATCTGGCGTTGGACCTCATGGACGAGTCAAGGGAGAAAGCGTTGGAAGCGGTGCTTAAATACAAGGAAGCCACATCAGCTCCCTATAGCAGGAAGGTGTGCAAGTAGAAGTTCTCAGCAAGAGACTTAGTCTTGTGCAAAAGTGAAGTCTCCATGCCAAGTCACTCGAGCGGAAAGTTAGATGGCCTATGGGAGGGACGTTACAAAATTTGTAAAGATAATTCAGGTGACTTTACGAATTACAGACCTTAGGCGGCAAGGCAATCCCTCATACTTGGCATGCGAGTAATCTACATTTGTATCATGTATAGAATGAAAGATAAAAGACAGTAAAGATAAAAACTTTTCCTTTTATTTTATTATAAGTGTTGTCTATTACATTTCCTAGGCAAATGGCCCACAAAAAAAAAAGAGAAAGCAGTTAACAAGGGAAATAGAAACAACATTACTATGACAGCAGGCGAGTTCATTCCAAGTCTTCCAAAATAGCAGCTCCTGGAGTTGAAGAGGATGAAGAAATTGTGTGAGAAGGGTTGATGGGGAGAGCAAGCGACTCTATAGCTCCGCACGAACCCAGCTTGTCCGCCTCCTCCTTAGGAGCCGACTTGTCCTTAGACGATTTTATAGGAGCCTTGTCCACGATCAGACCGTCAACCTTTTGACAGTTGAACTTGGAGAGGAATTGGTCCATAGACCAAGTGCACAGCTCCTCCATCGATGTCCTCTTGCTCGCCAACAACAATTACACAACTGCCAGGGTATATTTTTCGATCTCCTTTGAGATTGTGTACCAGCCCTCCTCCATTAATGGGTTAAAGGCAAAGAATGCCATCACCGTCTCAGGGCAAGCTTCAACTGTGCAGTACATTCCAGCTCTAGTACCTTCTTTTCCCTGTCCTCCACAAGCTGCTGGGCCTTAGTGAGGCTAGTTCTCAGGCTTTCCACAACCACCTCCGCCTTTTCATGGCTTGCCTTCAGACTAACAAGCTCGTCGATAGTTGCGCTTAGGTGGAGGTGCTCTTCTTTAAGAGCCACCTCATACCCCTCTACGGTAGAGGAGTGTTCAACCTTGAGCACCTGCACTTCCTCCTTCAGTGAAAGCATGTTGGTGTAGGAGGTTTGCAGGTGCTCAGACAAATCTTGCAGCACCACAAGATCCCTCTTGTGAGTCATAATGAGACCCTCCTCTAGCTTCTGCCCTATATACCTGGCTCTTCACAGGTCTTAGCGGGCTTTCTTTAGCTCTTTTTGCAGCTGGGTCACCTAGTTGACCGCCTGTTGCTGTGAGTGAAGCTTTTTGGTAGCCTCCTCAGCGGTCTTCTTTACCCTCTCTCGGGTGGTAGTAGCATTCGAGAGCAAACGAACAAAAATCCTTTGCTCTACCCTCACAGTCATGGCTCATTTGGCAACCATTTCAACTGCCTCGGAGGGGCTGCTTGAAGTAGAAAAACACGTAAAGATAAGTTCATTGTAGCAAGCATTTACGACATCAATTTTAAAGAGAATAATCGAAAGAGTGTATGAGTGTTGAACACAAGGAGGCGTGAAATTGGATCGATTGGTCGCTTAATTGTCACAAGATATTTTCTTTCATTTGCTTGTGAAAAGAGAATGCGTGTGTAAGAGAGAGTCAAAATCCGTGGTGGAATACAAGTTCTAATTCTATATCCAAGAAGATGAGTACATAGGTAAAACTATTGCAACACAAGCATATAGAATAGAAGCCCAATTCGAGTTGCATGAAACGAATACCAAACACAAGGGAAATGAATACTTCTAAGAATTATAGGAATCATTTTTCAAACATCATAGAGACATGCTTGAATAAAGTACAAAATATAAGCTAAAGAAAACTAGAAACTAATTGCTAAGAGGTGAGCGTCGAGGTAGCCACAGCGGTGGAGAGGCTTCCATCGATGGCTCGACAGCTCTGGGACTTTGCTTTGAAGCTCTATGGAGGTGGGGGACGTGCTTGGTAGTAGATGATGAGAGATGCCTTGCAATGGGGGTCCATAGGGCTATTTATAATGGAGAAGAGGTGGCTTAAAAAGGTATCGCACAATTAGCTATAGCAAAGATGCAGCTGTAGGTAGCTGCAAGCGTCGTTGTAGGCCAGCTAACCTGCTTGCTGTCACTGCGCATGCACAGTGCTGTCACACGCGATACGCGTGCTTGCATCACTTGTCGTTGGATCAAGGATCAATGGTCGAGATCGTGCATGACCGCACGCTCAGGATCGACCTAAGGTGAGCGTCAGATGAGGCATCGGATCGTGTGCATTCGGCACATGAGAGCGCACCACGTCGTTGTTTCAGGACCGCTTGATGGCGATCGGATGGCTCTAATTGATCGAGGCGCGAGATTTTGTGGATTGGGGATTGCGGCGGGTTTTGAACACGCACCAGTCGTTTGCGAGTGCTTCACTCGCCTGTTGCGCTACATTGGCGGATTGTCACGAAGATGACGAAGCGCTTATGCAGTGGTGGCCATTGGATGACATCTGACGGTGGATGTCGCGCGATGAAGGAGATGATCGGGGCTACCTGTGCACGATTGAGGGTAGAGCGAGCGCCACGTGATGCAACAAGGACCGTTGATCTTCAGATCAACAGTTAGAACTTCTTGGACTTGTTGTGGAGGCTGCGGAGGTTGATCATCAGATCAAAGACTAGCACTTTCCGAGTTTGTTGTGGGCACTATGGAGGTCGAATTGAGGCGATTTTTGATCCGTTGGACTTCGTTCGTCGATATTGATCCATCTGTATGGTCTGATTGCTTATCTAAGGCCTATTTCAATGTGCTCTTTTGTAACTTAGCCATTAAACATCAATTCCAAGCAATATCAACATAACATAATGTAGAATGCATGCAATGCTCCCAAACCCGCTGTATCATGGTATTCATGTACATGTGCCCTCAAAATTGACTCTAATTGATGTAATTAACACTATTATTTATAGATTCATCACATAGCCCATGGAGGGCCTCCGTGTAGAGTCATCACACGGCCCTCCGTTCGGCCCTCCATCACGCATCAGCAGCCCTGCCTCCTTCTCTTCATCACATGGCACACACGATCTTAGCCGCATGTTTCTCATCCAATGGATGAAGAGGAGCGGGCATCAACACCTTCCCGCGACAATCCACGGGCACAATGCATTAGTTGAGACAAGAGTTCGAATCGCGAAGATGCGGGGTTGAAACCTCGCGAGGCCTCAAATCCGCTGCACGCAAGAAGCAAACAAAATTATGCCATCGGATCTCCATCAAGTGGATGTTGAACCGGCTACGTGGTGCCATTTGATGCACGCGGTTCGTGCATGTGCCATCCGATGTGCAATTAGGCAAGCGATCGTACACGTAGGGGTGCATGATTCATTAAGACAACTAGGCACTTCATCCGTCGTCTGATCGAGCAAGGTGCAATCTGGAGCGTGCGTTCGCTTGTGATTTGGAGCCTTCATCACTCATCGGACAGCTGTGGAAGGCTCTCACCCGCGACAGCGCATTGCGAAGAGGCCAGCAGGCGTGATGCGCGAGCATAATGCACATGGTCCCAAGTGCTCAATGCAAGGTTTGGCCAAAAGGTGTTTATTCACCTATAAAGGCCCTTAAGAACCCCATTTGCACACATCTTCTATCAAGCACGATCCACCACCTCCATAGAGCTTCAAGCAAGGTCCCAGAGCTGTCGAGCAACTGACGAAAGCCCATCCACCACCGTGGCTGTCTCAATGCTCCATTTGTCGCATTTATTTTCTAGTTTTTCTTAGCTTAATGTTCACATTTCTTTAAGCATTCATCTAGCATTAGTGTTGATAGTTGTAAGATGATTTTTCCTATCATTGTTGTCTTGTTCAATTCATGACATTCTATGATTTTAATGTGACATTATTCTATCTTGTTTTTCGTGTGTAGATTAGTAATCACCGTTATCATGAATTTCTAACCCTTATCTCTCTCTCTCTCTCCCTCTCTCTCTTTTCAGATGCAATCAAAATAGCCATCTTGTGGCATTAGCAGTGAGCAACTAATTTATTCAGATTTTCACCTCATTGAGATCGACACTTATACTCACCTTTCCATTTCTTCATCAAAATTGATTTGTATTTGCATGCTACAATGGACAAATTAACCTAACACATTTCTCGATGTCATTTTTTGGCATCGTTGATGTCAGTTTTCTCTTCATCAAATGCGTTAGGTTAATTTGTCCATTGTAGCATGCATATACGACATCAATTTTGATGAAGAAATGGAAATGTGAGTATAGGGTTGCTGTGGTCACGGTCAAGTGGGAGTCATCATCTGTTGTCGACGTGATGGTGGCTCACAGCAGAGGAGGATAGTTAGTGGTCGCGTAGGATTATTATCGTAGGAGAGAGGGAGAGAGGAGAGAGGAATTTGCCTTGATTTGGGTTTTTGTGTAATTTACCTAGTTAATCATAGTCAAAACTCAAATTCAAGTTCACCATTTGATTCATTGGGTCTAAATTAGGTTAACATCAAAATTTAGGCCCAATCAGAGTTTAACTTGACCTAGTTTGTATTTTGGCCGATAAAAACTCTATTTTTCACATCTAGACCACTAACTTTCAACTTTCCTTACCAAAAGACCCCTAACTTCTATCCACTTTCACACTTAGGTCCCTGCCGCCATTGACAGCAGGTTTCCTTATCAGAAACCTAAGCACCCAAACCCACCGACATTCAATCAAGGAGTTTTCTTTGATTTGTCAATCAAATCCCTCCAAAATTAGAGGGATTGATCGCAAGAGGATTCCCTTTCGATTGAACTTAGTCTTGGAGCCTAATTTGGACCAGGGAGCTTAGGCAAAGCTCAAATTTTGCGATATCAAAACTTGCCTAGATTGCAAGTCCAATGTGAGAATCCTCTCAATTTGAGCTTAAATTCAAGCTCTATATAAGTCCCAGCACCTTCCCATGTCTTCCTCAGCTCGATTTCGGCCAAAAATCAATCTTCCCCTCTTCCTTCGGCTACCTTCGACTCCGGCTCCGACGACCGTCTCCTTCTCCTTCCTTAGGCCGCCTAGCCGCCAAATTGGGTGGTCCTCCTTCTTCCTCACCTTCCTCCACTTCTCACATACCAAAGCAGGAGCTGGTGACCCTCAACTAGTTAGAGGGTTTGCATTGATTACCGCCGTTTGAACACGGCTACCCAGAAAGACCATTTCCCTTTATCGTTTATCGATCAAATTTTGGAACGATTGGCGGGGGAACAAGTACTTTTGTTCTATTGACGGGTACTCTAGGTATAATCACATAGCTATTTTTCCTGACGATCAGGAGCGTACCACCTTCACGAGTCCATATGGCACATTTGCGTTCCGCCGAATGCCATTCGAGTTATGTAATGCTCCTGCCACTTTCCAACGTTGTATGATGGCTATCTTTTCTGATATGATCGACAAGTTCGTTGAAATTTTCATGGATGACTTCTCCATTTATGGCTCGTCATTTGACCTATGCCTTTTGCACCTTGATAAAGTCTTAACCTATTGCAAAGAGGCAAAGTTGGTGCTTAGCTGGGAGAAAAGCCACTTTATGGTCCAGCAGGGCATTGTGTTAGGGCATATAGTTTCCGAGAGAGGATTAGAGGTGGACACCGCAAAAATTGATTCCATCTCTAACCTTCCATTACCTGCCAATGTTCGTCAAGTTAGATCTTTCCTTGGCCATGCTGGATTTTATAGGCGCTTCATTAGAGATTTCAGTAAAATCTCTACGCCACTCTACGACCTGTTAGCGAAGGATGTCTCCTTCGATTTTGATGATAGATGTGGAGAGGCTTTCCAAGTCTTAAAGAAAGCCCTTATTACTGCACCGATTCTCCAAGCACCAGATTGAACCCTCCCGTTTAAGCTAATGTGCGATGCTTCTGATTTTGCAGTGGGAGCGATTTTAGGTCAAAGGGTTGATGGCAAACCTCATGTGCTGCATTCTGGCAGCATGACCCTTACGAATCCTTAGCAAAACTACACGGTCACTGAAAAGGAACTTCTTGCTGTAGTATTTGCTTTGGAAAAGTTTCGGTCTTGTCTTTTGGGATCCAAGGTTGTGGTGTTCACTGATCATTCTGCCTTAAAGCATTTTCTTCCTAAAAAGGATACCAAACCTCGCCTAATTCGTTGGATTCTGCTACTCCAGGAGTTTCACCTGGAAATTAAAGATAAGAAAGGAGTTGAGAATGTGGTAGCAGATCATCTGTCTAGGATCCCTATTGAGGCATCAAACCTTACTGGCGGTATTCAAGAGACTTTCCTTGCTGAGTCTCTGATGGCCGTGGAGGCTAAAACTCCTTGGTTTGTTGACGTAGTGAACTATCTGGTCACGGGCATTACCCCCAGTACTTGGGACAAGCAGAAGCGAGACAGGTTTCTTGCTGACGCTAAATTTTATCACTGGGAGGAACCTGAGCTTTTTAGAGTAGGCCCTGACCAGCTTTTTCGCCGTTGCGTCCCTGATGAAGAACAAAGAAGTGTTCTGAGTTTCTGTCATGACCTCCATTATGGGGGACATTTTAGTGGGAAGAAGGTTGCCCATAAGGTTCTTCAGTCTGGCTTTTGGTGGCCCACATTATTCCGAGATGCACATAGTATGTGGGTGTATGTCTACGTTGCCAACAGACGGGAACCATTGGAAAAAGGGATGAGATGCCCCAGCAACCTATCCTCCCTGTTGAGATCTTTGATATTTGGGGCATCGACTTCATGGGTCCCTTTCCTGTGTCCTTCGGATATGAGTACATCCTTGTGGCTGTGGACTATGTATCGAAATGGATAGAAGCCATACCCATGCGAACCAATGACCATTCTATGGTCTTGGGCTTTGTTAAGGCTAGTATCATTTCTCGGTACGGGTGCCCAAGGAAGATCATAAGTGATGGAAACCTCACTTCAATAACGTACACTTCACAAGACTACTCCAAAATTTGGGAGTCAACCACATGATAGCCACACCTTACCATCTATAAACAAGTGGACAAGTTGAAGTGTCTAATAGGGAGATTAAACGAATTTTAGAAAAAACTGTCAGGTCCAATCGTAAGGATTGGTCTAAAAAACTAAATGATGCTCTTTAGACCTACAGAAACGGGTAGAAGACTCCCTTGGGCATGTCTCCTTTCCATCTTGTCTACGGAAAAGCGTGCCATCTTCCCGTTGAAATCCAACATAAAGCCTATTGGGCTATTAAAAACGTTAACTTGAATCTGGATAAAATGGAAAAGGCACGTATGTTAGAGTTAAGTGAGCTTGAGGAGCTTCATAATGAAGCCTATGAAACTTCTCAAGCTTACAAGCAACGTACAAAGGTCTTTCATGATAAGCACATCATTAGAAAGACTTTTGAGCCCAACTAATGGGTCTGGCTTTTCAATTTCAGACTTAAATTATTTCCAGGAAAGCTCAAGTCCCGCTGGGATGGGCCATACATTGTTATCAATACTTTCCCTCATGGAGCTGTAGAAATTCGGAACCCTACTTCTGGTGCGAGCTTTAAGGTAAATGGCTAGCGACTTAAACCTTATATTACTCTTTCAGATGGCTAGGTTTTGGACGCACTTTGGCTTGAGGAGCCTGAGCTCCTCCCACTCTCCTCCTCAGGTGATATTCTTCTATGTCTGCATTTTTCCAATGAGGTCATTGTCAGTCTTAGGCATGGGAGGGTATAACTTGAGAATGTTTATAGCAGTTATAAATATTTGCATACAATGTTTATAGCATTTATAAATATTTGCATACATTTAGGACATAAAAAAAAACTCTTATTTTCTTGAGTTGAATTAGTTAGTCCCTAGTTAAACATCTTTGTCATAGAAGTATTATTAAAGATTTTTCTTCTTAAATTGTTTCTTAAGTTTAGAATCCAGTACATTTACTTTACTTGCACGTAGACTGGGTAATGGATCTTTGAAAAAAACCAATAAGCATTTTTAGTCTATTGAATCCTTGGACAGTTAATAGGGAGTCAAACATACCATCTTCTAGCAGATCCACCTCATATTTGTGAGAAGAAAGTAGAGAGATTACTGGTGCGCTAAGTCTAGTGTAAGGACTCTTAAGTTTTGGACAATTAAATGATGATACTTCAGAGTTATGCATAGTTTTCGCTCTCTGTTCCTGTGTGCGTACATTGTGTGAATTCCTGAGAGTCACCAAATAAGGCGGATACACAGAGATTGAGTCTTAATAAAGCTATGACTATGATGGATGGTTATGACCGTCCTTCATAGAGTCCTCGGCTGAAGGAGGGTAATAGTGTCAAAGGTCAGAAATACGCTTGTCCTATCCATTCCTTCCCGATGCCGAGAGTAGGCACTTCCACCAAATAAATCACACAATATCCTCTTGACTATCATCATCCCTAATAATGCCTCATAAATAAAAGTCTATGTCGTGTTATGTTAATTTATAAAGAAAAAAAAGAAACAATTATATTAAAAAAAATAAATAAATAAAAGAGAGAAAGAAAAGAAAAAAGAAAAGAGTCCAAGTTTACAGTTTTATCTTTGTGACGATGTTTCTGAGGCAACAAAAACACCCATCGCGATCCACCAAATATGACCCATACCTACCTTTCAGTATTTTTGATCGCCTGAATACTGGCTGAGGACTCTACCTTAGTTGCAGAGTTATTAGGACTTTAATTGAAGTGTGAATGCCATGTGAAGCTACCAAATAGTGAGTACATTTACTAAATCTGGTGAGATTTGTGATCTCAGAAAGAAAAGAAGGAAAAGAGTGAGTACAAATGAATATCAAGAGAGCATAATTGTTTAGCCTCTCTCCGAGTTGACTTGTTTAATAGTTTAGAGATCTAGAGTCTGTAGTACTAGATTATATGTAGCACCAGATGAGTGTGTGCCACCAAATACAAATCCATTCAACTTGATATCTCCTACCTAAGCCAAAAGCTGGGGTCAAATTACAGATTATCCTTTGCTTTATCCCCAAGGAAAGTAGTTGCCTATCCAGATAGAAATATTTACCAAGGGTGAAGTACGAACTCCCAATGCGAATTGGCTTTTCACTTGGATCTGTTGTCTAGGCTATTATTACTTCACAGTTATATGGATCTCTAAATGTTTGAAATAAGAAAAGAAGAAATCTTCTGATTACTTCTATTATTTTTCATTTTTGCTAAGGACTAGCAAATCTTAGGCATGGGGGTATTTGATGAGTCCATTTTAATAGATTATTGTTACACCTAAGTTAACTTTATTCTTATATTTTATGCTTGTTAATAACTACATTAGGTCATAGAATGATTGCATGCATCATTACTTAAGTTTACATCTATTCTATTGCATTCTATAACTTATTGTGTAATTATTTTATATTTCATGCAGGTCTCACACACAGTGCACCCTATCCATCTCCTCCACTTGATCCACTCCATCAGGCTAATTTAAGAGTTAACAAATAACTGGGAAAGTGAGAGAGGAGGAGGAATAATTTTGCAAGAAACCAGGGTTGTGAAAAGAATTTCCCCCCCATGGGGATCTCTCAACAGCCGCCTGCCTCAACAAATCCACCTCTCAACAAGCGGTCAATCTTAGTAAGGGATTTAAATTCCCTTGACTTGCACCGGGGAAGAAGAATGGATAGGGGAGGAGATAAAAGTCGTAGGGGTGTGCTCTTGGCAGGGGGCTTGGGAACGCACCACTGGGAACACCCTGCGCACACTGTGAGGAGAACTTGCATTGTGGCCCTTTCAACCCTCTCCAAGCAACGCGTGATATCCATCTCCCCTCCAACCAGCGCGCGCCTCCATATCACCTCCACGTAGCAGCCCTTGTGCGCGCAACCTCGTCCTCGTGCGTGCCTCCATCTTCTCCCACGCAAGGTCAGCAGACACCGCACGCAGCAGCGCGTGCCTCTCCATCTTCTTCTTCCTCTGCTTCTCTGCAGCAGCGGCGTGCGCACACCACACAACCAACAGTAGTAGCGCGCGCCTCATCGCTTCCCCTCCGCATGGCAGCAGGCAACTAGTGCGCGCTTCATCTCTTCTCCGCGCACAGCAGCAGTACGTGCCCTCTCCTGCAGCCAGCTCTGCTGGCGTCAAGCTCTCCGATTGACTGCCATCGGCCACCTCCAGCCGTGCCTCCACCGCCGTCGCGATCACCTCTCTCCCACGCACCGCCGCTGGGCTTCAATTGGCCGGCCACCAAGCCTTCACGCGCGCAAAGAGGAGAGAGGAAGTTTCCTCTGTTTTTGGTGCAATTAAAATTTACCATCCATGCCATTGCCAAAAACACTATTGCAATATTTAGTTGATTAATATATTTGAGTGAAATTGCATGCATGCCCTTAAGTGTTATAGTATTTCTTTCATGCACTTAATCTTATATGTTGAGGTTGATAAATGCATAAAATCTCATCCAGACACTCACATGACCCAAAAGAGAAATCCCCATGTCTTAAAATACGATTATGTTACATGCCATTACAAGTTATTTCATGAAAGGAAAATTACATTCATACCCCTACATTTCTAAATTATTACGTGTTCCTTCTTTTTGCCTTGTTTTACATCAGATTTGAACACGGATTGCGCACTTGATTGAACAAATATAAAGGAAAAATATTTTGTGAACTTATTAATATGTTCCTCCCTGTGGATACAACATCCTTTTCGTGGTTTAAATTCATATCTATTTTAGTCTTTGATTGAGAGATTTACACCACATTAATTACAACGACGTATCATTCTATTGCCATTTTAATTAAGTGAAACTCTCTCTATCAGGAGGTTTTCACTGTTGGGATTTAAACGATTAAGGTGTCTGAGGCCTTCACAGGACGTCTGACTTGAGAAATTTGGCTAAGTGTTGAGAAGAGAAGAGGAGTGTCTGATCTTTGATCTTGAATTGGGAATTGAGCCAAGTGTTAAAGGCTTAATTGGTGATTTCAACCACCACTTTTTAGGCTCTTCATTTTATTTTTTTGGCCATTGAATTGGAGATATAATTTGATTATTTCTTGAGTATATTTTAGAATGATTATTCATTGCATATATCATTATTTGTGATTGTTGATTATTGTGCTCATTTTTGTTATTCGATTAGTGGATTGAATTCCAATTTTGCTCCTTGCGAATGACTTCGGAACTCACGATTTTTCGAGCACTATAAATTTTAAATGTTGATTTGATTTTCGTCACTATATTACAATGCATTTTTCTAAACCATGACGACTTTCGACCCAACACTACCTTCCCTACGTCGAGACTCACAGTGATTGGAGCTGCTGCCTTGGCACTTGGGGGTATCCGGACGGGCGAACTGCCCAAAAGCTGCATTGAAGAACAAAACTGAGTTAAGTAAAGAGCGGAGGACATACGCTTTCTAAAGCTATTGCCCCCCCTAAACTTACTCAGAGTGGGATAGGCATCTACGACCCACGCTAATGCTTCTAGAATGTTATCCTACCTGAGTTCTGATCGGGCAATTGGCCCGAACTTCATTACCTTGTCTGCGTCCGCCTGCACAAATGGGTCAAGTTCCTTGGCTCTAGGCAATAAGTCCTTCTCAAGGGGGCCTTTCTAGGTGTAAGGGACAGGTAGGTCCTCAATATTGGAGAGAAAAAAGAAACAGTGATCTTGTCCCTTCAGACTGTCGGGAAGATCAACGATCCGGTATTTGGTATGTCGGTTATACAAGGTATAGGTGCTGGAGGGTGGCTTACTCCTTTTTCACCTTAAGGGGCATGAGCCCAAAAATTAGGCGAAGTATGCCTATGCGGGGAGCAATCCCTAGATGAAGACAAATGATAGTAAAGGCATCAAGGATCAACCTGTAGTTGAGGCTTTGCTGCGAGGGGGCAATCTTATAATACGAAAGGAAGGAAATGAAAAATCGATTTAGAGGTACTTGTAGACAGCGTTCTATGGTGTATCTACAAATTATGAACATCTCCTTCATCCTGTCTGAACACAGACAGGTCTGGGACCCACAAGCCTAGCATGGAACTCCCCCGAGCCCATAAACATCCAAGAATGCCTTAATGGCGCTTCGGCTACAAAAGTCAGAAGGAAAATTATACAACTCCTTCATCTCAGGAAGATGCCGAACGAGGAAGAGGTAGACTTACCCTTGCCCACAAGCCCAGACATGGTTAGTCCTTGCTACTCCTCCGGACATGGCGTTACAACGTATAGATCCTTTCACAACTAACCGGAGAAGTAGTAGAAGCTGGTGCACAAGGTTTTCTGCAGCAGAGAAGGTAGGTGGGGCATTAAGTGTGCCCCACCCCCTATTTATAACCCCCCCATAGGGCAGTTCCCCCTTGCGGGGCGCGGGTTTCGAAAATATGAAATCTCATAGATTGCAACAAGGATTTCAAAAATATCTCACCCAAACTGATATTCCATTTGGTCATCTTTTAGGGCATTAAATGCCCTTGTCCGTGTATCATTACACCGTAGTAACAGCGGTCACGTCATTGACAAGTATGCCATTTGAGGCCATTACGCCTAGTTATGATGGCAATTAATTCCAGTCTTGTCACAGAACATGATAAAACTCAATTCCCACGGTGATTGGCCACCACTCGTGGAAGGTGACGCTTACGTCATATTCCTACCTAGGATGCTAGCCTTTTAAGGCTGGCAGGGATTCAGGCGGCGATATGCCTATATTCCCTTCATTAAATGCTAACCTCTTAAAGCCGACAAAAATACAGGTAGAACACACATATGTTCCCTATGATTACCAAATGCTGACCTTGTAAGGCCGGCAGAAAGTTAGGTGGAACATGTATATGTTCCCCTTAATTATTCTATGTTGACCTCTTAAGGCTAGCAGGAACCCAGGTGAGATACACACACATTCTATATATATTTCTATAATCATGCATCACGTGACTAAAGGCACCTTGGTCGCCTGAAGTTAAAATTTCCCCTTCATGACAAATGCTTATCCCGTTTGAAAGATAGCTAGGAAATTATTTGGGGGCATTGTGTACTGTGAAGTTTTAAGTACCTTGACTACTCTCTTAGTAACATCCACTAGCTAGAGAGTGGGGACAAATGATGAGGAGCAAAAAGCGTCTTTGGACTTAAAACACCTCACGAAGCCCAAAAAAGGATCCGGTTACTCAAATACTAGGACAACAGGCGGATTCGACTTTGCCCGACCTGCCTATGCTGAGACGGATCTGGACACACCTTTATCCAGGCGGATTCGGATATGTTACGACCCAGTTTCCGAATCCCTACTGGACCCGAGACCGGCTCGCCTCGACTAATCCCAATACTTAGTCATCCAATGAGAAATAACCAAAAGCAGGAAAATAAACCACATTCACATATGCAATATAACTAAGCAGAAGGAAAACATAATAGTAAAGGAAAGTAGAACAACAGTCTTAAAGTATAGTACATGCCACCACAACAACAACATGAAATAGAAAGTAACTAGAACAATAATTTAAAGTCCAGTACTCACAACTACAGCAGAAACAAAGAACTGGAAGGAAAACTACTACGACTGGGCTCAGCTGGGCTCAACTCCCTCTACAGTCGGAAACTCGGGCTGCTCAACTCCTGGTCCTAAACAGGGTTACGAAAAGATGAAGTCAGCGAACGCTGAGTAGAGTGGTGTTTATATTATCTATGTACAAGTAAAGTAACAACAGCAAGCAGGTTTTATTCTCATTTCTATTTATCTCATTTATGTATTTCTAGTTTATCTATTTCCCAAAATATCCAAGTATTTGTTGATCTTGCTTGTTTCTTGTGGGAACGATCTTGATTGCAGTCTTTTCCATGGAATAGAAGATACACGTGGTGCTCTCCTGGCCGGGAGAGTCCCCCGTGGTAGTCCTACACCCAGTCAACCACCCTAAGGTCACTATCGAGACGTAGCGGTGACTACGACATGCGTGATAGGTGCACGGGTAGCTATCCCGCACTGACACACGGTCAGTTGTTTCCGCTAGTGGGTATGCCCAAAGTACAACACGGAACAGTATAAGGCCTTGCCCTCTTAGAACAGGGGTCTCGCCTGTCAGAACTAAACAGGGATCTTGCCCCTCCACAGTCCATATACCCTCGTCTGACTACCCCGGTTTGCCCAGCAGGCCTAACAAAGTCAGTGTAGGGTGGCTAGCTTAACCCCGGGCCCTGTGGGGTGGCTAGCTCCCTCCTTACACTAGTAGCACGCCTCGGTACCACATACACGAAGGCCTACAAGAGTCGGTGTAGAGTGGCTAATCCTAACCCCGGGTCTCAACTCAAGGGAGGCTAGCTCCGCTCTACACTAAAAGAATCACTGTGCTCCTTGGTAGTACGTACACAAGGGCCAACTCACTTCCCGTCTGCATTCTACATTGATTTCATACATAGGAGTTCTACTCCTAATTCCCTGTAAGGTTTATGCTCATTATTCATCTCATTTATCCACATTCAGATCTCATGTTTCATAACTCATTTTTCATCCATATACAGGTAGCTCGTGTTTTCACAATTTAATTCTCAATCATTTACATGCAACTTGTGGTTTCACTGTTCACTTTCTCATTCACATACAGACAACTCGTATTCTAACATGCATCTCATAATTCATTCACATACAAGCAACTCGTATTCTAACATGCATCTCATAATTCATTCACATATAGGCAACTCGTATTCTAACATGCATCTCATAATTACACTAATACCATTTGCTAGCAATTATTTTAAACATGCATCAAGTAAACAGTACAGCTCAAAATAGACTCATACATTTCTGCCCTAGGATTCATTCCACATCCTAGAGTTCGATCCGATTATTCCAAATAAGTACATTCTTTTTTAAATATTAACAACCGAATTAAACCACTCTACCGGGTATCATGGGAGGAATGGGGGCCTGCATTGCAGATCTCGTCGTCTCTGCGAGCCCCGAACACGCCACCGGCTGGTAACTTGTACCAGCGACCAATGTACATTAGACGAGCTCAAAATAGTAGATACTTAACACTGACACATAGAGAAACTCGAGTGGAAAATAGTGGTACTTTGTTTGCGGAAATCCAATTTTGTTTGGGCCTTAAATGGGCCAAAAACGCGGTTACTGACTAAAATCAGATGTCAGATCTCACATTGTGTTTCCTGCGGTGTGCTCAGACGTCTGGATCCCTCCGCGACCATCTGGGGGCAGCTCCAGACGTCTCACCCTCCTTTCAGTCATTTGGAAGGGCCGTCGGACGTCTGGCAATGCGGTTAGATGTCCAAAAGTACTTGGGAAAGCATATCGTGCGCCTTCCCAAAGCCTTCACCTGCGTATGAGAATGCAGGCACAAATTTAGCCCAACATCCCTATGCTACGTCTGCAAGGTAGAAAGTAGCGCAGGAGCACGTACCTCGCGCGATATTGCTCTTTCAGACATCCGGTCTCAGCTCCGGACGTCCTGGTGTCTCACCAGCCGTCTGGACGATAACCTAGATGTCTGATACTAGAAAAACTTCCAGTACCAGAACCTGCTCGGTGATGCTTCTCTCCTCGCGACGTCACCCACAGCATGCCGCAGCAGCTTTAGCAGCTACAGAGGGCCGGGAGGCTGCCTCCTTGAGCCCTTCCTCCTCACACGTGCACCCGCCGCCGGCCGTGCGAGCTTCGCCGAGCTCCTGAAGGTCCTCCGACCTTCAGGCTCTCTTCCTTCCTCTCTCTTCCTTTCCCCCTCTCATTCTCCTTCACTCGCCCCCCGCTCTCGTCACCACGTCCTCCCTCTCCATGGCCATAAGAGGGAGACGCTGAAGGTGGTGGTGGTGGCTGAAGAATGGTGTGAGGGGGTGAGAAGAAGTGAAGGGGGGGTTTAAATAGGGTGAGTTAGGGTTTTGTGGTGGGGGGTGCAGTAGAGAGAGAGAGGCCTCTACGCGTTGCTCGCACGCAGAGCGAAAAAGGTTGGTATGCAAATCTCACTTTCAGACGTCTAGGCATGTGTCCAGACGTCTGGAAAAACGTCTGACCAAAACTCCAGACATCTTATCCGACTAAAAGGGCAACGGGTCATTACAGAATAAGACCGACCTACCGAAGGACTCGAATTGACTGGACTCAGAGAGGTGGCAATGACACTCACTATGCCCACGATAGTAGTAATGAGGGCATTACCAATGCTATTAATAGCCAAGTAACGGACGTGCCGTTGAATCCGCGAGGACCATTGTGGAAGATCTTACATTGTTAGGTATTTCTTGTGCCATCAATAGGGCAGAGGGACCCTCGAAGGTCCTCTTCATGCAATCTGGGAGAGAGAAAAATAGAGAATTTGTATTGCCACTAATTTTAGTGGATATTTGGGAGCATTGCCCTCCCCCTTGACATGCACCCTTTACAGTGGAACTAGGTCACCAATTCCCTTGTCTCTTTTTTGTGATTGCTTGTATTTGATTGTTGAGTCGGATCCTCCATTTACGAAAGAACCCGATCACACACACATGTGTACATACATATATGTGTATGTATATGCATGTAGATAAAAACTTTAAGGGGTTGAAACGAGTTTTGGGTTGAATTGTGTTGGGTACCTTCAACGGGTTGGGATTTTTCCAACTCAACCAAACTCATCAAAGATCTCAATCCAACTCAACCTGATCCATTAGGTTGGGTTGGGTTGGGTTGCAGGTTAAACCTAACCTATGTGCACCCGTACGGACCGTGGTTAACTCATATGAAAGTTCATGCATTATTTCATACACCCTTCAAAGCACGAAGTATTACCAAATATCACGGATGACATTTGCTTCAAAATTAAATAACATTGATGATATTTGATTTAGAACTTGATCGGAGCCCCTATCGTCTTTAGGATAGATAATGAGTTTGACTAAAAATCACGAGCATAGAAAAGTACAAGGAATTGGGAACCTAGTTTCATCTCAAATGGTGTACATCTACAGAGGGGATCTAACCCTTAAAGTTTTTCACTAAGTTAGAGAGAGAGAGAGAGAGAGAGAGAGAAGAATACCATATATGCTCTTGTGTCACTTTAGGTCCTCTCGAGTCTCTTTTTATAATGGGTTACATAAATATGCTTCAAGATTTTTGCTAATGAATTCAAATCCCATATTATAAGTTCTGGTCCTCTACAACAAACTTTCTTGTGTATGTTACTCCACATATAGTTCGCATTCTCTACTGACTCTGCTTCACTATGAGAGGATCACAATGCCAACATTGGACCACTTTCTTATGTTTGGTTGTCGCATGGCCATCCGTTAAGGTCCACAGGTAAGAATTGCTCGATGAAAGTCCTTCCACCAAGGTATTTTTCGTAAATTTCCTGATCAGGTGCATCAAGGGGTAACTCGCCTGATTGGACAAGCAATCCGACTCATAATGGGTCGACAGGCGATTTGCTTGATTACAGATTGGTGGGTGATTTGCTTGATTAGGAGGTTCCCCTTTGAGTTGGGGAGAAGTGTTTTTGTGCTGATCAGTCCTTGCGGACCTTTTTGGGTCGGGTCCATGAGAGGAATATTCTTTTCCTTATTAAAATTAAAAATCATTGATAATATTTGATTCAAAACTAAAACTTACCACTAATATTTAATTTTGAGAGCAAAACTTTTATGTCAACCTTTCTTTTAATGTACATTTTTGCATTTGATGATTGATGGTACTTTTTTTTATGTTTACATTTTCTAAATTTTGAAAAGGTCAAATTTATAATTGTATAGGTACTTTGGTAATGATATGGCATACTTGAATTGAAATTTCATTGCTCTCCAAAAAAATGACAACGAACTATCTCATTTGGAAAAATCAGATCTTTTAAGGGAGGGAAAGCAACTAGCTCAATGTGAAATTCAAGTGTTAGAAAATTTCCTACGTCCATATATGTTTGTCTATGTGTAGTACTTTGATTTGAAACTTTATGAAATTTAATTATTCACTAACAATAATATGTCACTATTAAAAAAATCATGATTCATGACGGATCTTTGGTGACGTTTCATAAATTATTGTAAATATCAACATTAGGGATGGTTCCAAATAAAATCATCACTGATAAATCCATTAAGTGGTCCTGTTGGATGGGCTATTGGAGATAGTTTTATAACCATCATTAAGGGATGGTTTACTTGGAAAGTTAGGAAAGTGTTGTTTAGAAATGTAAAACTAGTGTTAACCTATAATTGTATTTACTTACATAGTGGTATTAACATCAGTTTGTGTTAACTTGAATTGGTGTTAAGTTGTGGTGTCAAACCTCGTGGTATTTACTTGATAGTATTGTTAAGTATATAAAACATGAGAAATGTCAGAGATACGAGTGATGTATAATTTTAACACAGGTTTGATTAACACAAATTGAAACTGATGTTAGACAAATCTGTATTAAAGAGTAGTCAAGTAAAAGGGAGGTTAACCCCCCAAATAAACTAGACCTAAAACTCTTTTTACAACATATTTTTCAAAAACATGCAATAAAAACTAAAAGAGAAATAATTTTTAAACCAATTCGATAATGATTTTAGAAAATAAAATTGCCGCCAAAAGGCAAATATAAAATGCTCCTGCAAAGTAATGTTGGATGGGCTATTAGCGGTGGTTTTGAAATCATCACTAAAATTTATTTTGGGACGGTTATAGAAAAATTGTCATCAAATATAAAATAGAAATAATATTTTAATTCAATTTGGAGACAAGTTCTCTACAACCGTTGCCAATAGCGATTATGCCCTTACACCCTTCACCCTTTCCAATTGTATTTGCCGTATTGACCTTGCTCCTTCCCTTCCAGCAACCCCCCTTGACTACTCCTGCCACAATTTCAAATTCTGGTCATCTCACCTCCTCCTTCAGGTAAGTCCTCCTCAACCTCCCCATCTTCCTCTCCTCCTCCATCCCCGCCACCTACCCTTGCTGCAAGTGCCTCCCCTCCTCCTCCTCCTCCACCCTTGCCTCCTGCTTCCCCCACCACCCTCCTCCACCCTTGCCTCGTCCACTACGATTTTAAATAATTATCATCCAAAATATTTTACGATAGTTTATAAATTATTGTCAATACTTTTGATGACAGTATTTAATCTTGTAATTGTTATTTTGAACAAACCTTTAGTGATGGTTCTTTAACCATTACTAAAAATCTTCTGACGACGATTTTTATAGAATTGTTGCCAAAAGTGTTTTGTTAAGCATCGCTGAAAGAACGATTACAAGCTGGTTGGAGAGAGGACTATTAGCACCAAAACACTTTCACTACAAAACTTTTCAGAGCATTTTTTGGCAATGGTTTTAGCACTTTTGTGCCTATTGTCGTAGTGTGTATCTCAAATATTATCAAAAGACGTACACTTGTAACCGTTTCGTCAAGTGAGTCAAAATTTGACATTGATGAAATTGTTAAAAATTGATCACTTTTGATGTTAGGACTAAAGATATTAGATTGACTTGCAACGAGGTGATCTTAACTCTCAAAGTTTTATTTTGAAATATTAATTATTCATAGATAAATTTATAAGCATGGATGTAGGAACATCTTTTACGTTTGAGTGTAGAGTCTCTTTTCTAGCATTGATATTAGATCGATTATAGTATTTGAAATCTATATTTGTCTACCTCGAAATCAAAAGTTCATATTCATATATATATATATATATATATATATATATATATATATAATTTTTTTTTTTTTTTTTTTTTGAGAAGGTAAATTTGTAGGTCATAAAATTTGATCTTATAATCTCTTTTGATGTCAATAGGAAACTTATTATGCATCGAGCTAACCCCTTGGTGTCATATCCATATCCATAATTGATAGAGTTTGAAAAGCGATATTTAGACCTTTTTTAAATTGGATAGGATCATCAACGGACAGGGATATATCTCTAAATAAATAATAAAACTGTAACGATAGGGTGTACAGGACTGTGCATCCTATTTGCATATGATTCTCTTGACTGATCTTTCAGGTGATGTTTGGTTATCGGATCAAATATTAATTAATCCACCACTTAATCTGACCTTCACATGCATCAGGTTAACTGAAGTCTGGGAAAAAAATTATTCCACTTTTTATATAGGATAATTTTATCATATCAAAACATCCGTAATGAATTAATTAACTCATTCATTTTATTCATTTTTTATTCTTCTATTTATTTTACAAAATTTTTTCTCTTTTCTAACAGGACCTTAGAACTCAGATTTGTCAAAAATAGAAGTTTTATAAATATCCCTCGTGGAGTGTACAAATGGGGCGAAGAGACGTGGGTACAAAGATCAAGCAAAAACAAAACTCTCATTTCAAAAAAAGGAAAATCAGACAGACTCTGACCTAATGAGATGGTCAAACTTCAAGCAGTGGTGCACACCATATAACCAAATTAAAAAAAGAGCTAGAGTACCGTGCATGCACACGAAGAGGCCAAAGGTGCATATGGATCATTTACGTTCGTGACATATGTAGCATATATATAATATCCGGTGTCAAGTAAGGCCAATGAAGGCAAGAAACATGCCAAGTATATCACCACGTAGCATCGCCCTTATGATCCTCTTCTTCTTAGGGGTATATGGAGGGTACCTTGCAGAAATGTCCCCACCAAAGGTCCGCCTCATGATGGGCTTCATGTGGCTAAAAGTATCGAATGAGTACTTGCCATGATACACCCCCATCCCGCTCTCCCCAACTCCGCCAAATGGCAAGTAAGCACTCGTCACCTACACAATTAAAGGTCAAGTGGGATGATCAGCACGGATTCATTTTGATAGCATACCCATGCATGCATGCATGCATGCGCGTTTGCACGGCTATGTACTTTCAATCTTTTTTTGACCTTTTTCTTTTTTTCTTTTAGCCTTGGTAACCCAAAATCTTTTATATATATATATATATATATATATATATGTGGGCAAATCTAAGGAAATTGGCCGTATATCCTTTGCTTGGAAGGGGGATAGGAGTTGTTCTCGGATAAAATTTAACATGAGATAGATTTTAATGGTATTGAACTAAGTGATACGATAGTGAAAGTGGATGTAATAGATGTGTTGATGTATTATAACTTATAAATTAATACGATTTAAATGTTGAGAAGAGAATTTTAATTTATTTATTTTATATTTAATATTAAATTATTTTTTTATTAATATCTTGCTAGAATGCGAAACAGGTGAAAGTTAGATGCAATGAATGAGTTAATACGTCAAGTATGAAGATCCGAGATAACATTTTATATCTTAATCCATTACATTATTCCTATCACTATTCATATACTTTGATGGATCACTCTGTATTGTTAATATTTGAGCGTCACTCTTCTTCCAAGAAATCATGCATGCATGCTATTCATCTTCTCGGTACGATGGTGAAAACAGTAATATTGCAACGAAGGATCAGCAGAGGTAATTTCGAAAGTGAAGGGGAAAGGATGATTACATGAAACGCGGCCTCATTGATACATATGGCCCCCGCCGAAATGATGTCTGCGAACTTGTTTGCGAGCTTCTTGTTCTTGGTGAAGATGTATGCGGCGAGAGGCTTTCCCCGAGATCGTATCAATTCAAAGCTTTCCTCCACTTTATCCACCTTTTTTTTTTTTTTTGCCCCCACGAAAAGATTCGTACAAAAAAACAGAAATTCATGCAAAAAAAAAGAAAAATCGGAACTTCATGCAATCAAGCTTATACATGCGATGAGAAGAAAATAAAGAAGTTGCATTATCAAATAACCCATCTAGAAAAAAGTGTTATTTTCTGAATTCGATAATAATATGTAATGCACGAAAATGGCTTCATTCGGTAAGCAGCCCTTGTTTGTTTTGAATGAATGTTGGATAGCGTGGATATAAATTTATTTTACATTGAAAAATGTATCTCTCATTTCCACTGCCTCACCCTCCCCACCACGGAAATTGGTTGTGCCTGATATGAAACATACATAGGGCTCGGGGTGTTTTATCCTCTTCTCCGCATCCAGCCTTGACCTTGGAGGATAACGGGTAGGAAATTTGGATGTGAGGATAAGTATGGTGATTATTATCCTATTTTATATGAAGACACTCTATATCCACTTTAATTTAGTAGATTAATCGTATTGAAGGCTTGATTGAAAATTGATCGGCAGCTTCACCGTCCAATAATTGCATCTCTAAATCTTTGGCTTTAGTTGAATGTGTCAGCTGGTTTAAGTGAAAAGATGTTACTTAAATTTTGCTCCAGGAGAATCTTAATTTCGCATGGGTTGTCTTGGAAAAATCCTCAAATAATGTCCAATACTTGAAGACGTTATTAGGATCTAAGAATAAGTTTAAAGAGGTTCATCAAGTGAAAGATAATAAAATCGTCAAGCAGGCAATATTCAACTATCCACCTAATACAAGTAGGTAGTGGGAAAAATAATTGACTAAAAGGAGTCGTACTCGAGAAGGTTCTATGTCTACCTGATTGACTAGGCATATCATTTATATATGTCTCTATTCGCCTCAAGGCCCTGCTGCCTAGGCAAAATTGAAGCTTGACTACTTAACTTGACACATGAATCATTAGTTCGCAAGAAGGATAATGGTTACAATTAATTACAAACCACATCCCCACGTTCATTGAAGAACATGGCCCACATTCATATAACGATCCTCTCCCAACGGCTAAGCATCTTGCCTTAATTATTATGATTCAAAAATCTCACTTGATTAAGGTTACATGCATTTGGCATCTAGCATATAATTAAATAAGCCTTAATCCCAGAGAGAGAGAGAGAGAGAGAGAGAGAGGGATAACACATGTTGAGAGTATGAGAGACAATTTACTTGTACCCCATAACTATATAGTGTAATTTCTGAGAGTGATCTTACTCTCCTTAGACATATATCTTATAAGTGAAACTAGGCAATCAAGTTTCTCTATCTCTTTATTAAATTGTTTTTTTTTTTTTTTTTGTGATCGAGACCTTCATTCCCTATTGAGAACCTAAATAGGGTCCATTAAAAGTAGGCTCTAATTAGAAAGTGTGTCAATCCAAGCCTTAATCTAGGTCAACTTAGATAGTTAATTTGTTACTTTTTTTTTAATTTAATTTTTAGGTTAAAATTGACCCAATTAAGCAATTGACTCAAACTTCACGATTTATGGTTGTTGAGAGAATTGAGTGGTTATTTAATATCACATTGGAAAGTATGCATTATGTGTGTGATGGCCTATAAATAGACGTGTACTCCCATTTTTCTTTGAGAAGAAATACAGAGAAAACATGCCCATAGCATGCTTCTCCAGTGGTTTTCTCTCTGCTCCTCTGAGTGGGGTTTCCACGTAAACCTAAGTGTTCCCTAATTGTCTTATTGCTTTGATTTATGTTTCCACATTATTTAAATATTTCAACTTGGTCTCAGAGCGTGTTCTATCCTTCAGTTCGTTTTGTCATGTTTATCATTAGTTTATTGAAGTTCCAATCTTTCGATTCATTTGGAGATCAGAGGCCTCATGGAGGATCTCGTGGAGGATTTTGAGCAACATCTGTCACCACATGCATAGATGCCAGGCTCTCTAGATCTAATCACATCGTGACTAGATCACACGTCGGAGATGTCACTAGCATAGACCATGGCTCGACGTTACAGATGGCAACACCCTCGGGGATGGACCTAAGGGGGAGGATGCTCCCGACCATGAGGTACCCATTCCTCTCCCCAGAGTCCAATGCCTCTCCCTCGGCAGCGAGGGGTCGATCACTGGCCTCATGTAGAGGACCTCGAGGAGCATGACACCGAAGGAGTATTGTCGAGGACCTCACGCAGATACTCGAAGCTGCCCTTGATTGCGGTGCTGACGTGGGTCCTGTCAAGCTCGAGGCCAGTCTTAGAGAGGCCGAAGTCGGAGACCTTCACGTGGAGAATGTTGGCGAACTTGACGTCGTGGTGGATGATCACCTTTGGCTGGCCAATGTGGAGGTAATGCAGCCCGGGAGAGTCGTTGATGTAGATCTCTCCAGCCTCTGCTTTCAGGTGAGTGTTGATGCGCTCTACGTCAGCTTCGATGAGAAGCACCTCCAGGACTTTGTGGGGGGATTTCACAAGAGGACGAAGAAGAGCTCGCAACACCATGCTTCTCCTCCGACAAGGCGCTGATGGTCGAGGAGCATCCGGTGGAAGACGCTTGGTGGTGGAGCTCCATGGGCAGAGCGACTGGAGACGACCTAATCGACGGTGCTAACGCTCGTCAATGTGGGCGGAGTAGGCTCAGTGTTGGGCACGATGGTTTGGGTGATGGTGGAGGAGGCGTCTACGGTCACGACGACTGACGCAGGACCTGAGGCGACGAGTAGGCTCTACATGGGGAACATCTCGAGGATGTGTTGGTGGCGGCGTGCTAGATGTAGCAGGGGCGGCTGCGTCGTTGGGTTCCTCCAAACCTACGGAGAGAAATGGGAAGTATGGAGAAGAAGAGGCACGCTAGTCATTTGCCTATTTTGACATTTTCTTCCTTCCTTTTTATGTTTGTTTAGCCTCCTTTAAAAAAAAAGGTGGGAAAGGAAGAGGCTGGCAGAAAAATATAAAAAGGAGAGAGGAAAGGAGGAAATATGTAGTAAAAAGAAAGAAAAGATAGAAAAAAAAAGAGGTGAAAAAGAAAAAAAAAGAAAAGAGAAAAAAAAGAAGGGAAGAAGGAAAAATAAAAGAGAAAAAGAAGAAAAAAGGAAAATGGAGGGAAGAAAAGGGGGAGAAAAGAAAAGAGAAAAAAAGAAGAAAAAAAACAAAAAAGAAGGTATGAGGTTTATGGTTGAGAGAAGATGTGGAGAAGTTTTCTCTAGTTTTTAATATTTTATTTTCTTCTCATCGTTATTATTTTTTCTCCCATACGAGTATGGGATAAAGGGGGAGTGTGGGAGCTTATTGTAGTCATTCTTGTTTGATAGTCCCTTTTGTTTTTGAACTCCACATGAGAAACTCAACTCTAGGAGGTCCAAAGTTTCGAGGTCCTTAGAGGAATGACTCATTTCAGCTTTCTATATGAGAGATCCAGATTCGTGGACTCTAGAGAGGGAGATCCACCTTCGAGGTCTTCAGAGGAAGACCCAATTTCAGAAATATTGAATAGGGAGCCATCAGTATCAAATCTTTAGAGATAGCCACAGATCTTTCAGCAGCTCCAACCTTTGTCCCGCCTGTGTAGAGTTGGTTTCTTTGTTTTACAAGCTGAGCATTCCTTGCTCCAGCTTGAGGGAGAGTGTTGAGAGAATTGAGAGGTTATTTAGTGCCACATAGGAAAGTGTGCATTTTGTGTGTGTGTGATGGCTTATAAATAGACGTGTACTCCTCCCATTTTTCTTTGAGAAGAAATATAGAGAAAACACGCTCATAAGGCGCTTTTCCCGTGATTTTCTCGTCGCTCCTCGTGGGTGGGATTTCCACGTAAACTCAAGTGTTTTGTGATTGTCTTATTGGTTTGATTTATGCTTCTGCATTATTTAAGTAGAACTGGGTAAACAAGTTTGTCTATCTCTTTATGTAATTGTCTTTTTTTTTTTTGGTGATCGGGACCTTTTTTTCCCTATTGAGAACCTGGACCATTAAAAGTAGGCTCTAATTAGAAAACATGTCAATCCAAACCTTAATCCATGTCAACTAAGATAGTTAATTTGTTACACATTTTTAAATTTAACTTTTAGGATAAAATTGACCCAATTAAGCAATTGACTCCAACTTCACCATTCATAGCTGATGGATATGTTGTACTTTTCCAAATCAATATAATATACATTTTGATCCATTGCTCGAGTTATTAGTCAATACATAGCACTCTATTACTAGATAATAAACGTCATGTTGGAATTGTGTGCACTTCACGAGTCAATCTAAATAGAAATCACTTGATGAGTGATTGAGATTTGAATGCCAATACGATTAGTTTGGTCTTGCAGCATAAGTGAGAGAAATTACTATAGCCAAGTTAGTTATATTAATGACATATATTGAAGATCTAAATAGTTAAGAGGATTTCAATAACCCATTAAAATCATCATGATATCCAATTGATTGTTTCCAATTTGAAAAGAGGTGGCAATCTTCATTAGAGACTATTATTTGATGGATGCCCTTGATGCACATTATCTGTATAGGAATGGAGATTTGGGGTAGGGCTATGAAATGGGTTGAGTTGGGTTGGACTTGACTCGTTTAGCCCAGACCCATTATATTCAGGTTGGGTTAGGTTTTGCTCGTTTATTAAACAGGTTCATGGTCTGAAACTTGAACTCTACCCATCTAAACATATAAGTAAACTTGACCTAGCTTGTTTATTATATGGATTAGGCAGGTTAAATGGGTACATGGGTTAAATATGTTAAATGGGTTAGGATTTATGGGTGGGAAATTATTTTTATTTTTTCTTAATTGGGTTGAACAGAAAGGTGGGGTTTGTGGAACCTGAATTTGACCCACTTGCTTAAACAGGTTAAATTGATTTGGACCTGTTTAAGTTAATTGCATGTGGGTCAAGTTCAAATCCATTATTTAGGTCAGATTAGGCAGGTTTAGGTCTCATTCACAACCCTAATTTAGGGCTATCACATTGGTTGAGTAAGGGGGTTGATTTGGCAAGATGGAGATGCGAGAAGTCTTTGTCTTATCATTATCACAGAAAAGGTGTATCTTTAAACTTGAGACATTTTGCGCTTGAATATACACATTTGGTAAATCAATTATTAATTCATTGACCACGGTAATGAGAATAGAAAGCTAGTGTGTGTACATATGTGAAGTCACGTTAGAGACATGTTCTCTCGATAGGATCCCACGGATATACTATTGTAGGTGTACATAGTAGATTAGAGAACATAAGCTTACTCTATGTATATTGGAATGTACGAAATTTTATGCATGACCATACAGGTCTTAATCAAATCTATATATGAAAGAGAAGAAAATAGTTCTTATAGAAAGGACTTGGTTTTCGTCCCTTATCTCAATGATAGAAAGTGAATATAAACACTTGTAACCCTTGGTAAGGAGGACAATAGAATTTAAAAATTTAACCTCGAGTGTGCAAAAGTCTTTTAGTGTGAATAATTCATGAGTATTGGGAATATCTAAGGGAAGCGTAATGTCATAAATTATGAATCTTATACACTTCACTGTTGGCGTGGCAAAATTAGTAATGATTTCAGTAGCTTTCTTGTAAAGAAATCAAATATTATTTAAAGAGTTAAAATAATATTTAATTTGGCATTTAATTAGGTCAAAAAAGTTTGGCCTTTATCCAAAAGGATTTGGGTGGAAATTAAATGCAATACTTGCCCTAAAATCTAATTGGCTAAATTAATGAAGGGCCAATGTGTAAATAACCAAGTAAGATTAATCCCATTGTTGGATTTGATCTAACAGTTTCCATTGTATTAGGATTAGGGTGATTCCTTATATATATCTATTAAGGCAAGTCTTGAATCCCTAATCAGTCATTGTGTACATAACCAATTCCTCAACACACAAGAGAAAGAAAAGAAGAATAGAAGAGGGCAACCGACCCCTTCTTTCTTCTCCTTTCTTCCTAGATGTTCAGGACCTTAATCAGAAACCCAACACTTTGAGTCGAAGTTTAGCTACTCGATTTGAAGTCCAAGACCTTCATCAAAAGTCCAAGACCATCATTAGAAGTTCAGTGGAGTGTTTGGATGTCAAATTTGTGTTGTGGTTGTAACCTTTTGTGGTCAAGTCACCAAGAATTGTCATGACTCTTGGAGGAGAAGGTGACAATCGTCTTCATGATGTGTGAAGGGGTTTGCAATGCACGCGTGATTGGATGCTTTTGATGTTAAGGGCCTTACCAGTTTGCCAAGAAGAAGGTAGTCTTGTTGCACCGGATTTATTATAGGAGGCACAACAGGTGGGGTGCTATGTTGTGCCACTCGCAAAGGTGTTGCCTTGAAACTCGTAGGATCTCAAAATAAGAAGAAATTAGTTATTCCCATTTGATTTCGGTATTAGGTTACTTTTTATTCTCAAAGGATTAGTTTTTCAGGCATTAAATTGTTTCTTGAATTAAAGTTTTAAACTATTTTTCGCGTTTCTACGATACCTTGGAAGAATTGTTCATCCAACATACTAGACATCCTTTATGGTAGGTGGACTCCCCCACACCTATATTTTGCAATTATGCGTATACTGCTCAATACTTACTTCTATGATATCATTTACATGATGGGAGAACATGAAGCAGAGTCATAATCATGATTTCTCTTTGGTATAACTAATGCAAAGGTTTCCTTTAAGGTCCCCCTTGCAAATAATTTGCTCCACGTTCAAATAAGCATCTAATAATGTCTACTTACAGTGATGATGGGAAGCAAAGGCCCAAAGATCTCTTCCTTCATAATCAATGAATCTAGTGGGGCATCTAACAAGATGGTGGGAGCTATATTTCTGTATGAAATATGCCAACCCCATGTAAGCATTAATGCCAACAGGAATAAACTAGGTAGCTATCTAGCTAACTCTATTTACTTACATGCCATCCTTGTCGCGTTGACCTCCGTGAACAATTTTCTCGGCTATTCCTTTCTCGTCAAGGAGGCTAGCAAGGTGATTGAAGTGCCTGGCATTCACGACACGACATAGGTCCTTCGAGTTCATTGGTTCCTCCCCATAGAACTCTTTTAACACGCCTTTGAGAGCTTCAACCTATTTAAACAAAATTAACATCAGAGTTAGAAATGATAACTCAAGACACACAATGAAAGAAGATCTCACAGAAAGTGAGAAAGTAGTCCTCCTACCAATGATGGGGCAAATGATCTAGGTGTAATAATATAGTCTGGAGATACGCATGTCTGCCCATTGTTAGACCCCCACTTTGTCACGGCTATCCTTTGGGCAGTAACCTTTGGGTTGAAAAGACAGAAAAAAGAGAGAATTGGAGGACATTAATAAAAGATTAGGGCCTCCAGAAATTTGCCATGCAAGATAGGCTTCCAATTTGAAGTAGTATGAGATCAGTACTCGAAGGTTCACATTTGTGTCCACAACTGCAGGACTTTTCCCGCCAAGTTCTAGAACCACAGGTGTGAGGTGCTTGGCAGCGGCTCTCATAATCATGCGTGCCACTCTAATGTTTCCTGGGAGGGGGTGAGAATCAAGGTTAGAAATTGGTATAGTCATGCTTCATTTAGCTCTAGACAGCTTTCTAACATTGCCATTTTATGTGCCAATAAAATGCCATTCTTATTTTCTAAGGGAAAAAAGAGCCAAAATAGATTACCTCCTAAATCAATTTAATTACCTCATATTCTTTCAAAGTTTTCAACTCGCTTCCATACCTTTTGGCTTCCATCTAAAGACCCTTGATGAATAAATTGTATATCCTCAGAGAAGAAAAAGGCTTATAGACCATTGTAGGCATATGCCGGCTAACCATATATAGAGCAAAATCATGGAGCCAAGTGAAAGCAACTTTTTTTGAAAAAACAAAAAAAAGAAAAAGAAAAAGAAATATTGAAAGGCATTTAGTCGACTAGATGGTCGTTAGGCGAAAGTTGGAAAACACGGAACATTTTGGGGCCTATTATAGGAGATAATTGATTTTTATTTTAAGAAAATGAAGCCAAATTTACAATAATTTGAAATTTGTAGCCCGTGCTCGGTAATCTGTAAGACGACGACATCAAACCTGTGTAAAATATTTTGTCCCACTGTTGCTCTAATAACGCAGTAATCTCGGGAACCCCTCCTTCCACAACTCGTATGCAGGAATTATCGAGGTACTTTGGCATGGTTTTGGCGAGAAATGATGACGTGGCAGGTGCCACGTCTGATGGATTCAAGACCACTGCATTTCCTGCTGCTATGGCCCCAATTGCAGGTTGAAGAGCCAGTACTGGAACATCAGGAAAGTAGGGTTAAATTAAGAAAAGCAAAAAAATAAAAAAATAAAAAATAAAAAGCACAAACAAACGCTCTCGGTGCCTGAGTGGATACCTATATCACGGTGTCAATTGGGTCTCATTGGAGACATTGCCACAGTGGACGAAGGAACTTATAAATGATTTTCCCTTTATTACATTCAATCATAAAATAATCAACTAACTACATAGTTTGAATAACCAGAGAATATGACACAAAAGATATAATTGTATACCTAAAATGACCTATCTATAGGAATGGGAGAATATTCCTACTTTTATTTACTTGATCTCCAAGCATTAGGTGTCGTTTCGTATGTGGGATAAATTCGGAAGTTCCACGCTTAGGAGGTTGTAATCTCGAGATTGGTCAACTTCTCTGACATTTTTCTACATGTAGTGCCCTTATCCCAACAGAAAAGGAGCACTTACCCTACATTTATGGGATGACATGCTTCCTAAGTGAAAATGGCAAGATGATGATTTGATCCCAAGGAATCCCTTGACCTTGCTTTAAGATGGGTAAAAAGGTGCTACCAACTTAATTGATCATGAAAGTAATGGGATGAAGTTTTGAGGATAAGAACATTTAAGGAGGAAGATATGATCAAAAGAGAGTGAGAGTTGTGATCTGGAAATGTAGGCTCATGTCTGGTTGATCAATCAGACACCTAGTTTGATCTATGAAAACTCGTGTATTAGAGAAAAAATGTAGAAAAAATGTATTGATTGATTAATCACTTTTTGGTTCTTGGTCGATCAACTTCGTACTTTAGCCAAAAATACATGAAACCATGCGAAGGAGGTGAAGAAGAGACACATTGATCGATTAGAATCAATTTAGGAACTCAACATCTAAGTACCGGAAAGACTGACGGATCAGTTCAATATGCTAATCGATCAGTGGACCCATTCTGATTGATCAATAGCATTTATTGATCGAATGGTCCCTTTGAACTTGCAATATCATAGGTTGAATATGGAAGTTTTTGAGTGGCATTTGGAGATGGGAGTTTGTAGTTGGATTCCTAGGAATAAGAGTCAAGGAATAATCTAGGAGAGGAAGCATATGACTAACCCAAGAGGCCAAGATTAGGAGGAGATTTTGGTTATAAAGCTACTCCGAAGTGAGTGGATGGCCACTCCCTCTCTTATGAGATGAGATCAAAACTCATGTGGGTGACTATGAAGTGAGTCATTGATTTGAGATAACAACCATTGATTCATGGGTTGATTATGGACCTAGTTACATAGGTTGGATAGGCCACCTAACGAAATCTCAGGAAAGGGTGTTCGTGAAGCTAGGTTGGAGGTCTAGGCCATACTTGTGAAATACATGGCAACTCAACGGAGTGTAAGATGGTTACTCTATAGGATATGTCCAGGATAAAAAAGGCAATCCATTTGGGGGCATTTTGTGATTACTTTATAGGGAATCACTTAGACATTGGGGGTATGGTGATCACCCACCAAAAAAGAGGTCAATAGGGTCACCCTAACCCAAGGTGACTCTTAACAACCGAGCTTTGGGTGTATGAGTCTTCGAAAGCTAAGGTTGTGCATCCTCATGACTCAGGAGTAAGAGTGCATTGAAATCTACCTCGATGAATGTGATGTATGTGCATAAGTAATTAGGTACCACATTATCCATAAATGATGGTTTTGATGATAACAAACATATCAAGTAATTGAGATTAAAATTGGATCTTTTGGATAGATATTGTAAAACTGATTTTTAGGTTGAAGCTCTCTTGATGAAATACGAAGCCAAGAAGAAGGAGAAGATTAAGTTTAGGTCTCTTTGTATTATAGGAATTGAGTTGCATTTTTATATTCTTTAGAATGTAAGGAGAGACCCAATTGGATTAGTATGATAACATTACTAGGGCATCACTTGCATAGGTCATTAAAAATCACCACACTCTAGCTAAATAAGTCAAAAATATGAAAAACTTGTTTTTAGATGTTAGTGGGTTATTCTAGAATCCTATAGGTGTCATAAAATACATTTGGATAGTTAGAAGACTTTTTACAGTCCATTAAATGTTAGGTGTTAATTGCCTAATGTTAGATAGTGCGTCTGAGGTGAGTTTGAATGATCCAGGAGATAGCAAACTTTACATTGAATTTTGTACCTAACGTTAAGTAGTTGACCTAATGTTAGATAGGAGTGACCTAACGTTAAATAAGTCATTTTGGGCCAATTTAAGTGCCTCCAGGAGATAGCGAACTTTGTACCTAACTGAGTACCTAACATTAGATAGTTAACCTACTGTCAAATAACTTTTACCTAACGTTAGTTAAAACACTTTTTGACCAAATTAATTAGTCGTTGCCAATCAAATTGGGAAACATTTTGGCCATTGAAGAGGGCCCTTATGCACACCTAAATTTGTCCAAACACCCCTCTATATATATGAGAGCATTTCACACTCTTTGGTGGTTAGAGAACACCCCATAACACACTCTAAAGCTCATTTAAGCTCACATTCAGCTACTTCAAGCATTTAGTGTTCATTGGAGGTGACTGGAGCTCTTGATCTTGAAGTTCACTTTCCTTGGAGTTCAGCCACCTCAACTTCCTACTTTGTCACTTTCACACAATCACTAAGGGAGTTCATTCTAGTATCCTAGATAGTTATTTCATAAGAATTATTGCATATCTTTTTGGAGCTATCCATAGGAGGTAATAGTCTATTTTAATTCAGTTTTCTTCTATCATCTACTTGTAATTTGAGAACCCAGGTTGTGGCTTCCTCTCCTTTCAAATGAGAGGGGTTACTCTTGATTGGGAAATCAAGAGGATTTGTAAAAGGGTTTGATACCCTATACGTACCCGTTAGTTTTTCGAGATTGACTTGGGGCAAAATCCTAGATTGGGAGATCTAGCCAGTGGTTTTTACCTGATTTTGGGTTTGCACTATATATACTTGTGTTGTGGTTGGTGAACTATTTGATTGCTTGATCATGTTCTATGTCTGCATTAATTTCGTTTAACATTTTTTTATACTGCCTTTAGCACTAATCAGTCCCCTCTAGTGCTTTCATGTGAGGGATGATTCCAAAGAAAGAGACCCTTGCCCTATAGATCCGATTAGAGAACAAGTGAATACATAACAATAATTAAATTATTGGATTTTGTGTACCTGAGTGAACTATCCAAATAAGTAATAAGTTACATTTCATCTTAATAAAAGAATTATATTACTTTCAAGTGCATGAATCGGGTTCTTTAGCATGAATAGGGTAACGTACTTAGTTAGATCATATAAACTTAATATTTGTTAACTCAGAGGTCTAAATGATTTAGAAGATCTGATAACATATCATAAAACCATCTGATTCGGTTATTTGTTTCCGATCTAAGTTGGGATGGCAACCTTTTCAAGAGATCATCTCTTGATCGATGTTCTTGAATGGAGATTTAAAATTATCACACAGATCGGGTTAAAAAGTTAACTTGAAGAAACATGAAGAAGACGTATCTTTTGACCTAAGAATGATATGTGCCTCTGTTTATGAATACATACATTTGGTAGACCAATAATAGATGCACACACTTTGGTGTTGATACGAAAGGATCACACTAATCTATCTCATAGGTGTATGTAGCAGATTGGAGGAAAGAGCTCACTCTGAGTATGTTAGGAAAGATAATTCCACATGTGGTTATAGAGTCTTTTTTTTTTTTAGAAGAGTGGTTATAGAGTCTTGATCAGACACATGTATAAAAGAGAAGAAGACAGTTTTCTGGAAAAAGAACTAGTCTTTGTTCTCATCCTAATGATACAAAGAGATGTCAGAAATAATGCTGTCAAAGGAGGAATGATAACTATTTAATGGGATTAGACCTCAGGAATAATATTATCCTCCATGAGTGAAGGATTCACGGGTATTTGGAATGCCTGGGAGGCGTAGTGTCATAATTCCATGCTTCATTATTAGTATGATGAAACTAATAATGATTTTGGTGGATTTTGTAGAATAAGTCAAATATTATTTAAAAAGTTAAATTACATTTGATTTAACATTTAATTAGGCCTAATTTGATTAGGCTTGATCCAAAAGGTTTGGATGACAATTAAATATTTTTTGGATACGAAATCCAATGTCCACATACTTAGTTATGGGCTAATCATGCAAAAATCAAGTAGGATTTAATTTCATCAATGGGATGGAGATCCAATGGATACCATCATATTAAGAATTTGTGGGAATTCTTATAAATTTCTCCTAAGGCAAGCGTAAACCCAAATCAATTAATCACCAATCCACCAATCTCCCCAGCTGGGAAGAGAAGAAAGAAAGGAAAGAGAGTGTCGCCCCTTCCTGCTTCTCTCTGTGCCTGGGCATCCAAGCTTCATAGGAGAAGTATGGATTACAGTGTGTCATGGATGTTCAGAACAATCGACATTAGAAGTCTAAATTGCATGTTAGGCTTTTGATTTTCAAGTTGCTGTCTCTTGAATGTTAGGAGATCGTAGTGTGTAAGGAGGACGAACGTCGTTCTTTGGTTTTCCGCAAAGGAGTTTTCGGATTTTGTGATTGATCATTTTCGACACAAAGGATCTCATCTGCTCGTCAAGGAGGAGGGGTTGTGAGTCATGCTGAACTATGTTACAAATGTATAATTCTAACCCGTGGGATGAATACATACTTAGAAAAAAGAAGAAAGAAATTGAGCATGGGAGCTATCTTGTGCATGCATGTACTTTTTGGTGGTGTTGGCTATGAATAACTTATCATATGTCCTCCAGAATTTTACATTAGGGATAATGTTTCATAATTTCAGCAGAAAACTCAGGATTAGATGGTCATCCCACCTCTTCTCAAGTTTGATAAATCCGAGGGGGATGAATGGATAGATAGGCAGATATTAAATAGATATATACCACTTATCCTCGGTTGTCCATCCCCTTAATATTTAAGGCCGCTTCTTATCCCATTGGATACAAGATATCTCCTGGGAAAACCCAAAATAGCAAACGCACAGAGGAACCATCGATGTATGATAAGCCCGTTGGCACCGCTATCCATGTAATATCGAATACTTAAATGCGTCCATTTCCTTTTAAAAAAAAAGAAAAAAAAAAAAAAAAAAGGGAACGTTGGGCCGACGGCGTGCGACTTACGAATGGGGTAATTCCACGTCCCGACGATTAGAACCACACCGAGCGGCTCTGCCACGATCTCCGACGACGACGGGTACGTCGAGAGGGCAGTCTCCACCTGTTCATATGAAGTAATTAGTTACAACTAATCTAAGCAATAATTACACAAACATCTAATTAATTGTATTCATAATTAACCATTCACCTTCTCGGGCTTCATCCACTTCCTCAGATTCTTAATCACCATCCTGCACTCACCCTTTACCAAACCGGTCTACAACAGCCAATGACACAAAACAAAAAAAAAAAAAAAAAAAAAAAAAAAGGAAAAGGAAAAGGAAAAAAATAAAAAAAAAGAAAAGGAAAAACATGAAGAACTCTATGGATCAACCTCGAGGACGACGTCCATCTCGCCTTTGCGGAGGTCGGCATGGAGGGCTCGTGTGATCTCATCCTCCTCGTCCTCCAGCATCTTGATGAGCATCTTTAGCTGGTTGGTCCTCCATTCAAGGGGCCTCGTCCTGCCGTCTTGGTAGCGTCTCCGGAGCAATTCGACCAACACCGTGGCGTATTCGGAGTCGAATTGTGGTGGCTGAGCCTCACCCGCCATCATAATGGATTTCGCGGGAGAGGGAGGAAGATCTGTGAAGAGAGGATTGTTGCCTGCATGAATTGATCGAGTTCCCGCAACTAGAGATATATAGATGATAGTCAAAAGCACAAAAATATCTCCAACCGGTAATGGCCAGCTGCATAATATATTTTGGGAGACGTTCATACGTACGTATCTTCCCTTTGTTCCCAAATTAATTTGCATACGTATCCTCCTTACACGTATGTACCTCTTGTTTCTTTCGTATATGAGCATTGGAGGCTATTGGTAGCTATGATATGTCTTAGTTATATCCTATCATGTTAACCATTTCGGCAACTTAGTTGGATGTTTAACTAGGTTGTGGATTATAACCAAATAATCGTAAGGTAGGTTTGCTGTCAAGGGAGGGAAATTTTTCATCTAAGTCCAACAAGAAAGGTCTCGTAAAGGTTCAAGAAGAAGTCCATGGAGGTTCATCCAATAGAGGGTAAACGTCCAACGTCGTAGGATTTGACCGAGTTGAAAGAAGAATCAAGTAGGTAATCATCCGATCGATTAGATGGATCAATATTGACAATCTAGTTAAAGGAAGACACAGTTAACTGGATGGCTTAGATGAACAGATCACACAAGTTTAGTGTATTCAACTAAAGATGCAATCAGATAGAAGGACTCTCCAGCTAATTGACAACTTGGTGGATAGACAAGTAAACTCATTTGACAAATTTCAAAAGGATGATGATTACCGCATCTGTTACTCCGTCACAATGATATGTGACGAACGTGGGCAACATACTCTGAAATATATATGATACATCATCAATTTGACCGATCGTTAGGATTAGATCCCGAATATCATACTCGATGGTCAATGTACACATTACGAAGAATTATGAGGGCACGTGCATATAAGATAAGAGAGAGAAAATAGAAAGCACCATCCTCTCTCTCTCTACTAACTTAATTTGAGTTACCAGCACATTATCTCTTGTATAATTGCTTATTTTTTAAGTGGATTTTTCCCTACTTGCGAACTCGACAGAACTCTGGAACAAAAGGCTCTGATGACTTGCCTATGTAAATATAGCGCATAGGTGCAGGGAAGGCATGTAGATGAGTTGGTGCATAAGGAGGGTACATATGTGAATACTTCGTATATTTGGGGAGATTTCGTACTTCATGGAGTAAATTATATATTGAGAAAATTTGCTCAACGTGATAGGGACGTGAACGGAGAGGTAGACAGTATATATTCAAAAGTACTCAAAAATTAACTCGGGAAAGTTAATTCTCTAGCACTAACGTATATTTGAACCATCCGTTATTTTATCGTGCGATCAGAGAAAATGATTATGGGACATCGCTGCTGCAACGTGAGAACTCGAAAATCATATGGTTATTCCATGGCCATCATCTCCTACGATTAGCCCTAATTCCTTTGTCCAATGTACCTTCGTTGAAGATTATAATTTGATGTGAAACACACAAAAAACGTCGAGTCGTGATAACACCGTGACTAACTTGCAAATATTTCAACTTTCAATGCTAAATAATAATATAAGTATTTTTTAATAAAGATAAGCTACAAATAAAGGTAGACTGCGGGGATGGTATTATTGTAGAAAAAGATATAAAAATATAGATATATAATATAATTTATTCAATCATCTAATATATGTATTGTTATTTTTATTTTAATAATTAAAATATTAATCTATCTTAAATAATAGGATAATAATATATATATATTTTTTAATTTCTCCCATGTATATTGTATCCGATCTCTAAAATACGAATGAGAGAAATTTAAAAAAATAATACTAATTAAAAATTATCTAAGCTATGATTTGGAGTAAATTTTTCACTATAATATACAACATTAAAATGAGATGATTATCCAAACAACCACTAAAGTTATGAAAATATGATTCTATTCATTTTTTTTAGGCAATAATATCTACTAATCACTCGACACCTACGAAATTTAGGCTTCATACAAACCTGCAAAAAAAAAAATTTAGACTTCATACAAATTATCACGTTTGTGTGTCATGTGCTTAAATTGCTTGGAGAGAGAGAGAGAGAGAGTGGAACAGAGGAGAGAGATGGGTGGGAATTTAAGTGAGAGAGAAAGAGAGACGGGGCCTGTGGCAGAGATGGCTAGGTTATATATAAGCTACCCAACTAAAGTTGGTCTTGGGAAAAGAGCCAAACTAACTTATTACATCTATGGATGGATATAGCAATTGTCATTTTTCCTTGAATTTGTGTCATTTTATCTCATTTGAAAGGCCTTTGAAAGTGATTTGTAATTGTATTAGACCTGTAAAATTTTATGATAGACTTATAAAATATTTGATGATGTTTGATAATATTTATAAAATAATGGATAAACTTAATTTGTAAAATTTAAAGTCATTCGCAAACTGAAAAATGTCTTTGATTTGAATGAGTTATTTGTGTTCTAAACTTATTGAAAACCTCTCTTATAAAAGTAGGTGTATGTGTTATGTATATCTTACCTAGCTTTTCCAATTTTAGGTGGTCTGGAGTAGCCACCTCATATGCACTTGCCATGTGAAGTCTTCCAAGAAAAGCAACTCCCTACTACTTTGCTATCGCTTGCGCTTGTTCAACCCTCTCATGCTTGAGAAAGCATTCACTTATTAAGACTTATCAAGTCCAGCACCCGAACTTATCTCCTTCTTAACTCGACTCTAACTAACCCTCAAGGCTCAAGCTAGAAGACCAGGGTGAGAAAGGAGAATATTGTGGAAAAAATTAATTCTTTGACTCAAGAAGTGGCATTCACTCAAATTAAAAGAAGTGGCAATCTTTACAAAAGGTGATAAATTTTGAGCCTGTAACTTTCTAGCCCATGAGGGTAGCCATGAACCTAATCCCAATCCTACTCTAAATAGGATTAGGATTTGAGATGTGGCAACCAACATCTACAAAGGGGCATCTAGCTCTTCTTGCATCCCATACTTAGCCGAAGATCTCCATCTAAAGACAAAGGGGAGAAAGGGGAAGAGGAGAGAGAGAGAGAAGAGAAACATTTTACGAAACATAACTATTGAAAAACTGTGCAGGGTGATTCGGATGGCAATTCCATCACAATTAGTTCATGGGGTTTTTAGGATCAATGTTTTTTTTTATCAAAGAGAAGTTTGGTGGGAAAATGTATCCAGAGTCCAATTAGGTGTAGCATTTCACCTATTTTTCTCTATGGTCTATTAATCTGATTTTAATAGACTTAGGAACAGAGCATTGTATCCTCAAATTTTATAATGGAACTCTCTTTGGTTGCCCGTAATTTTTCACCTCTTTTCCTTGGATGGGTTTTCCCCGTAAATTACAGTATTCTTGTGGTTTATTTGTTTTGGATTCATAATTATTATTTGCTGTGGAAATTTCTACTTATATATATTCTAGCACATCACTCTTGGTCACTCTCTCCTAACAAATCGTATCAAAGAAAGGTTGTGCCGTTAGTCTTCTATTGTGCAACTATGGAATTTGCTATGACAATCACATGATTCCTTTCAATGGGAACAACTAGACCATATTGAAGCTTAGGATGGAAGTCCTCCTGTACTTCAAGGGGTTGCACGAAACTTTAGAAGGCAACAAGGCAAAAGGAGAGAAGATCAATGCAAATGAGTGGAAGGCACTTGACCAAATAGTACCTGACTTTATTCACCATTATCTAAATGATAGTGTTTGTTATCATGTTCTTGTAAAGGAGAGAACAAGCTCTTTGGAAAAAGTTGGAGGGTTTTTCTAAGAGAAAAACCATGATCAAGGCTTTGTTAATATGACATCTTGTGAATATGAAACGCAAGGATGGTTCTTCTATTTCCATGTATCTAAATAATATGAAGAATATAATTAATCAACATTCCTTTATGAAGATGACAGTTGATGATAAGTTGCAGGCTCTTCTTTTTCCTTAATTCTTTTCAAAAAGCTTCTTCTTCTCAGTTTGTTGCTGGACAAGTGGGAGACACTGATGGTCATACACAACTTGGCCTTAGAATGAGAAGTCTCTATGAGTCAAATAACTAGTGATTTAGTGAATGAGAAATTATACAAAAGAATGTAGGTACATCTAGATTTGGTGCACCCATCATAAAAAAAAAGTGGCATATCCAAGTCTAGAGATAAGGAGAACAAGAATAGAGAAAGGAATAAGTCTATTTTGCCAAGTATGCGACTTGCTAGGCAAAGAAAGAGTTAGCAAAGAAGGTAGATGAGAAACATGATACAAGTACATTAAAAGGTGATGTGATGACTCTAACAACATTAGATCTCAAATCATCCCTTTGTCCCAAGATACAAGTTAGGTGATTGATTCTAGAGCAACACACTATGCAACTTCACATAGAGTTCTTGACACATTATAAGGCAGGTGATGTTGGCATATTTAGGATGGGTAACATGAGAATATTGTGGATCATTGGGATAGGCAATATCTACCTTGAAAAATAATATGGGACAATAGTACTCAAGAATGTAAGGGCATGTAAAAGATACTAGATTGAACCTCATGTCAATTGGCAAGCTAGATGATGGTAAGAAGACTACCAATACATTTAGCAAAGGAAAGTGGCAATTGATGAGGCGATTGCTTGTCTTAGCCAAAGGAAAAAAGTGTTGTATCTTATACAAGACAATGATCAAGGTGTGCATTGAGTAATTAAATACTACTTAAGACTTGTCAATGGACTTGTGGCACAAGAGATAGGTTACATAAGCAAGCAGGGACTAAGAATTCTTGTCAAGAGGGAGTTACTTCAAAACTTAAAAGATACACACTTTGATCCATGTATTCATTCCTTGGTTGACAACCAACATAGAGTTTCCTTCACAAGAAAGCTCCACATAGAAAATCCAATGTTTCATTACATGTATATTTAGATGTATGTGGCCCTATGAAAACAATAATTGATGGTGGACTTGAAGAAGTAAAATCCTTTGGTGGTGCTCTGTACTTTGTTTTGTTGATGACCACATTAGAAAAGTTTGGACCTACATTTTAAAAAGTAAATGAAGTTGCAGATGCCTTCAAGGAATTCCACACTATGGTTAAGTAGAGAACTGTTTGTGGCTCAAGTGCATTAGGATAGAAAATTGCTAGGGAACGTATTGGGGAGTTCAAGAGATATTGCAAACACAAGTATTCATTAAGACCTAACAATTCTAGGTACCCCACGGCATACTAGCATTGCAAAGTGAATGAAACACCATCGTGGAGAGATTTAAGTGCATATTATTTTAGTCTAAGTTGCCAAAAGAAGTCTTGGCTGAAGCATTGTTGATAATAGTTGACTTGGTGAATCTATCGTGAAACGACCCACCACCCCTTAGCCATTTAAGACGTTTGGAGTGTTCACCAGATGTTTGTCCGGAGGACTGAAATATTCATCAGACATCTGTCAAGATGTCTGGGATGTCCACCAGACATCTGGAAATACTTTTAGCGCACACGTACGAGAGCCATGCTCCCTCCCTCACTGCGCCTCACTGCGCCTCACCACACCTCATCGCGACGCCACTCCTCGCCCATGCTCGCCTCTCCACTCCCCTCACCTCCTCTCCCTTTATATACCTCTTCCCCCTCCCCTTCGTTGCCATTCCGCAGCTGAGAGCGAGTGAGAGCGGAGTGAAGAGCGGAGGGCTGAACGAGAGGAAGCGCGAGGGTGAAGGCTGCAGCGGCGTTCTGCTGTAGCATCTGCAGGGAAGGGGAGCCAGAGCGATTCCGCGGAAGTTATTTTTTCGTGGAATAAGACGGTCAGAGAGACACCCAGATGTCTCACCAGACGTCCGAAGGTATGACAAGACGTCTGGTAGAGATCTACTTTCCGTACTTTTCCTCTCTAACAAGTCCTGACAGCGTACGTATGTGTCAGAGGGCGGGAGTGTAGTCGAGGCAATTTCAGACGTCCGGAAGCATTCCTAGACATCTGACAAAGTCCTTGGACGTCGGATTTGAGTTTCAGACGTCTGAATAGAGGTATCCCTGAAGAATTGTTTTAAGACGTCTGGGACCTTTCCCAGACGTCTGATTTCCATCTGATGGAGTGTTTTGGGGCCATGCAAGGCCCTATTATTATCGCTTGTACGCAAACGAACCATCTCTGTTTTCCATACAAGTTTCTCTATATAATGATACCTTGTTTACATCCTTCTGAACCTTTTGGCCCATCAATTCGTGTTTAGGTCTCCAGTCCGTCGGGAGTACGGGACCTGTGGAGACGTCGGGAGCCACTATACGAGCCCCCATTCCACCCGGTTACCCAGGTTGAGTGGTAGTTAAGAATTAACATGCATTAACATAAAGTTTTCCATCTTCTAATTATATTATACATGTGGTTGCGTAGAGATCTCTAATTAGGATTTGTTAATTAATCATCTGGTTCTCTATAGGAACGATTTTGCTTGCAGCTTCCCGTGATATAGGATGCCCATATGACACTCTCCTGGCTGGGGGAGTCCCACCATGGTAGTCCTATACTCGGTCTACTACCCTGAGGTCATGGTCGTGACGTAGCGGTGACTATGGCACATGTGATAAGCGCGCGGGTAGCTACCCCGCACTGGCACGCGATCAGTCATTTCTACTAGCGGGTACGCCTCAACGTACAACGCGGAATAGCGTAGGGCCTTGCCCTCTCAGAACAGAACAGGGGTCTTGCCCCTCCTCAGTCCGCGTACCCTCGTCCGACTACCCCGGTTTGCCCAACGAGCTGACGAGAGTTGGTGTAGGGTGGCCATACCTAGCCCCAGGCCCCCTGGGGCGGATAGCCTCCCCTACACTAAGTAGCTCACCTCGGTACCACGTACACGAGGGCCAGTAAGAGTCGTCGTAGAGTGGCCAAACCTACCCTGGGTCCCAACCCAAGGGCGGCAAGCTCCCCTCTACACTACAAGGGATAGTTGCTCTCTTCGGTACTACGTGCACGAAGGTCAGCTTACCTCCCTTAATAGCTGTCCATAGGCAGCAATTTTCCAAGAACCATCTGGTTCTTCAAGGTACGATATTCATGTTTACATTTCCCGTGGGGTTGGTACAAGAATTTCTTTATCACATCCGGGTTGGAATGTTAGGGATAACAGTTCAATTTTCATTTTATTATAGTAGGGGTCTATTTAGCTAAAAACAGGCAGCTCTTGATTATTCAATTATTCACATGCAGTAGGGGTCCATTTTAGCTAAAAATAGGCAGCTCTTGATTACACAGTTATTCACATGCAGTTTCTTCTAACCCTAGTTTCATGCTAAGACCTAGGGTTCAAGAATTTATACGTTTATTCTTTCCTAGGGTTCATCTCAAGCCCTAGGATTACTTACTCGCATGTATTAAACTAGAGATTAAGGTTGTAACCACTCTACCTGGGTAACCGGGTGGAATGGGGGCTCGTATAGTGGCTCCCGACGTCTCCACAGGTCCCGTACTCCCGATGGACTGGAGACCTAAACACGAATTTATGGGCCAAAAGGTTCAGAAGGATGTAAACAAGGTATCATTATGTAGAGAAACTTGTATGGAAAACAGAGACGGTTCGTTTGCGTAAAAGCGATAATAATAGGGCCTTACATGGCCCCAAAACATGCTATCAGACGGAAATAAGACGTCTGGGAAAGGTCCCAGACGTCTTAAAGCAGTTCTTCAGGGATACCTCTATTCAGACGTCTGAAACTCAAATCCGACGTCCAAGGACTTTGTCAGACGTCTGGGAATGCTTCCGGACATCTGAAATTGCCTCGGCTACGCTCCCACCCTCTGACACATACGTACGCTGTCAGGACTTGTCAGAGAGGAAAAGTACGGAAAGTAGATCTCTACCAGACGTCTTGCCATACCTTCGGACGTTTGGTGAGACGTCTGGGCGTCTCTCTGGCCGTTTGATTCCGCGGAATCACTCTGGCTCCCCTTCCCTGCAGATGCTGCAGCAGAACGCCGCTGCAGCCTTCGCCCTCGCGATTCCTCTCGTTCGGCCCTCCGCTCTTCACTCTGCTCTCACTCGCTCTCAGCTACGGAATGGAGACGAAGGGGAGGGGGAAGAGGTATATAAAGGGAGAGGAGGTGAGGGGAGCGGAGAGGCAAGCATGGGCGAGGAGTGGCATCGCGGTGAGGTGTGGTGAGGCACGGTGAGGGAGGGAGCATGGTGCTCGTACGTGTGCGCTAAAAGTATTTCCAGATGTCTGGTGGACATCCCAAACGTCTTGACAGACGTCTGATGAATATTTCAGCCATCCGAACAGACGTCTGGTGAACACTTCAGACATCTTAAATGGCTAAGGGATGGTGGGTCATTTCATATCGCCTTCTTCAGCATTGGATGGTGATATTCCAAATAGGATATGGAAGGGAAGTAGGTATCACACAAGCACTTATGAGTAGTTGGTTGTAAAGCATTTTCACTTATCCTTAAAGAGTTAAGATCCAAGCTCATGAGAATACAAATCCATGTATTTTCTTGGGATACGAATGCGTGATAAGTTCAATTACAGATTATGGGATCCAAGAACCAAGAAGGTCTTTAAAAACAAAGATGTAGCATTTTTCAGAGATATAGAAGGTCTTCAAAAGAAGAGGCTAAAATGGGGTAGGATCTTTTGAAGGAGCTAAATGAGGTAGGATATTCTTTTAATGAGTTCGGGGTGAAAGTTCTTCCCTACGAGGAGGGGTGACGTAATAATTGCAGAAATAAAATATATATAAAGCAATCTCACAAAATAAGCAATCACAAAATGTACACAAAGAATTTTTAGGTGGAAACCCAAACCGGGTGAAAACCACCACCTAACCCTTTCGAGTTAGGATTTACCGATCAACCTAGTTGATCAAATCCACTAAACCGAATCACTTAAAACGAGGGTGATTCAACCTCAATACAACCACGCTACAAGTACGAGGGTAGCGTTCCTCAACCCCTTCTCTCCACGAGAAGGATTTTGTCCCACGAAGGAGACGGGAATTCGCAAAGCGAATACCCAACCAAAAGACAAAGGTAAAATAAACAACAAACCTATAGAGCCAACAAAGTAATAAACCTAAGCTTCTATAGGATTTAGGAAACTCCCCTTTGCAAGGAGTGCGTCGACGATGACGCGGTGCGTGAGCCACGCAACGGCGTAATGTCTCTCTCGTGAACAACGGCGGGAGAGCGGGTGCGCGAAGACTTGATGCTCTCAAGAGAATGAAACTAGAGCTTGGAGAGCAAGGACTTCAATTGGACACAAAAGAGTGGAACTAAGTTGCTTAGGTGTGTCTCTTGTTTCTCTTAGTGTATATCTTGTGTTGCAAGGGTTCCCCTCTATTTATAGAGGCCTTAGGAAGGCTTTGGAAGGCTTAGAAAGGGTTCTATAGCCGTTGGGAACAAAGTCCAAGAGAATCAGGCCGAAATCAGGACAATGATTACATTTGACAGGGTTATCAGACGTCTAACTCTTGCATCAGACGTCTGGAAGGCCACTTTAAGACGTCTGATTTCAAGGTCAGACGTTTGATTCTATGCGGGTCTCTCCCTGACTTGGATCAGATCTAAACAGGATTTTTGTGCAAGTCCATCAGACGACATACAGGACGTCTGGCACTATGTCTGGACGTCTGGAAACCTACTTTTACTGTGGGAATTGATTTCCAAACGTTGCAACGGCTAGAAAATCTCTGAGAAGAGATTTTGGGTCAGCCGAGGCAAAACGGTCATTTATCAGACGTCTGGAAAGGCCTAAGGACGTCTGATAAGGCTCTAACGGTCATATTCTTGAGTGTTTGGTAAGCCAGCCAACGGTCCACTAATTGGACGTCTGGCAAAGTCCATCAGACGTCTTCTAAGACGTCTGGACTAAGGTCTGGACGTCTGATTTCATCAGACAGAACTAGCTATGTCCAGCCTAACAGTTATCAGACGTCTGAAACAACAGTCAGACGTCTTACAATACTTTATCAGACGTATGATTTGGGAATTAGACGTCTGGAAGTGCTGTTTGAACCCTATATTGGTTTTCTAAGTATTCTACAGAAAACCTAAGTATCCTAGGGTTGTGCCGGTGTTCCTAGGACTACTGTTAGGGTTCTTTGAGGCTCTTTAACATGAAATATCCAAGGAAATAAAGAGCAACAAAAGAAACGAAAAAATACAACAAGTACAAAAGAAGGAAATCTATCATATTCTTCATTTCCTTCCATCTTCAATCTGTCGCTCCACGCGAACCTCCTCTGTTTTCCGTCAAGCTCCTCCAATCCATCCTGGATGCGAGCTCGAACTCCGTCTAAACACGTCCACATTTGCAATTGACCTGAAATCTAAGACTCAAATTGCAAATGTTAAATAACACGTGTTTTGTTATCATCAAAACAAATGATCGTGGTGCTCTAGCACCAACACGGGGATGTATCAGATCCATTCATTTCTCCATATGATTCTAGCCAAGGGGGAGAAGTTGTGGACAATCAAAAGGGTGTTGACATTCCTATAGGTGAGTGGTAAGAGCTAGAGTACGTTAAGTAGGAACCTAACGAGATCGAGTAGGGGGAGTAGCCTACTCTAGACTAAACCTAGCCAATGGGTTGAGCCTCGATCTGCCTGCGTTACTCATGGGTCAGGTTTGGTCTTAGGACATAAGCCTTCGGGCCAACCCAACCAGGCCTGAATTTTGCCTTGATCGCTGATGGGTTGGGCTTAGGTTTTATTTGTTCAACCCTATCTTGGCTTGGCTTGTTCTCAAACTATCTACACCTTAAAAAATCCCTCCCCATTCCCCAATTACATCTTTATATCCAACTTCAGTTAATTTCAATTTAAGTTCCCTAGAAAGAAAATGTAATGCAACTTAACTTTACTTATTTGTAATATGATTATATTTATGAAATATGGATGCGAATTTAATAAAAAGAATATTTCTTAACTTAGTGGATATATGCAAAATAAACATCAATCCATGGACTAGACTAGCCTAGCTTGGCCCATGTTAGGGCCTAGGATGGGCTTAGGTTGAGTCTATTGGCCGGTGGAGTAGGCTAGCCTTGAGTTGAGGTCTTTTTTGAACTCAACCTAGTCGATTAGGCCCATGGCTTGGCTTGATCCGTAACTTGAATAGGTCTATTCTAGAGACACCAATCAAACCTCAATTAAGGAGATCCTCCAGAGTATCCCATCCTTCTTAAAGATACCTTTCAGACTAGTACATGATGCTTAGAGATATAGGAGAGTTATAGAGTTTCCAGGAAGCACATATAAGTAGAAGAAGTTGTGGTTTGCAGCTACGTAAGAAGAGATGGATGCCTTATAGAAGAACCACACTTATGCTCTATTTAGATCATGGAAGGTGAAAAAGTTATTGAAGAACAAGTGGATCAATAGGTTGAAGATAAATGAAAAGACTTCACAACCAATGTACAAGGGAAGGCTAGTTGTGAGAGGCTTCAATAAGAAGCATCCCAATTGCTTGAGAAGAAGCTAAAGTAGAAGCCCTAGAAGAAGTGGTTGTTGGGAGGATCAAAGCTTGGATCATGGGAAAGGCAAAGGAGAAAAGATGTAGAATGCTTGTTCAGCCTTTGACTAAATTTGACATTTGGTGACTCTACCTTGTGTAAGGATTTGACGTTTATGATCAATCTTGGGGTACCCTTTTTGGTCAATTCGCAAGGCTTTCTAATCTAGAGAAGCTTTTATTGAAAGGTAAGAGCTTATTGTATTAAATGGAATATGTCAAGCATTATTGACTATGTGGGAGGATCCCCTTCTGTACTTTCACGTTGTCCCTCTCCATCTTTGTGAATATTGTCCTTCTCACCATTGATGTCCCTCTTTTCATTCTTCCTTAGCTCGAAGGTCTCTTCATCATCAAATGATCATTTAATGCTCAAGCCAAGAAAAGATTGGACCAACTGACTTTTGTCATGAAGCCAAGTTATTTGAAGATATCTTCTCTCTAGTTGTGAAGTTCTCATTTGTGAGAGTCACTCTATGAATCAAAGCCAACATAGATCTAGAGATTGAATAGCTAAATAAAGGGTAATTCAAATCTAGTCTATTGACTGAGGAAGAGCTTCTGTAAGGTGAAACAAGCTCCTTGCTAGTGGTATAAGAAGTTTGACTCATTCATGATAGTGAATGGGTGCACAAGGATAACTTCAAATCATTATGTGTACGTTAAGAGGCTCAACGATGACTTCATCATCCTTCTACTATAGGTGGATGATATGCTTATTATTAGTAATCACAAATTGATAGATTGAAGGAGTTAAGAAAATCTTTTTCTATGAAAGATTTGGGACTAGCTAAGCTAATTTTGGGCAGGCAAATTTCTTGGGACAAGAAATCCAGGAAGTTATGCTTGTCACAGGAAAAGAATATCCATAAGATTCTAGAGAGGCCCAGCATAGACAAGGCAAAGCTAGTCAAATATCCACTGGTTTCATTTGATGAGGAAGTGGAGATTGCGAAGAGCATTCCTTATTCTTTAGTTGTTAGGAGTTTGACAGTATGCACACAGTCGAACATCAATTATGCAGATGGTATTCCACTGATCTTTTTTGGATTTACAAATGTACTAGATACTAGAAAGACTGTATTTAGCTTTGTACTTAACTTTATTGAGGGAGTTGTCTCTTAGCAGTCCTTGTTACAACGGTGTATTGCTCTATCCACAATGCAAGTCTAGTACAGAGCTTTTATACAAGGAGATGTTATGGATGAAAAGATTCCTTGAAGAGTTGGGATTTCAACAAGATCATTATATAGCTCATTATGATAGAGCACCATTCACTTGAGTAAGAACTCAAAAATTCCCAATCCCAATCCTACTTGGAATAGGATTAGGATTTGAGAGGTGGCAATCGACATCTATAGAAGGCATTCAAAAGTCATTCAATCTCATCCCAAAAGGTCTCTAACTGAAATTAAAGGATGGAAAGTGGAAAAGGAGGGAGAAAAATGAGAAAAAAGAAATATTTTAAGAAACGAAACATCTGAAAGATCATTTGGATTGATTTGAGTGTCAGTTTCTTCATAGTTGGTTCCTATACGTTCGTGGGATTGCACTCTCCAATTAAGGGAAGTGTGTTGGAAAATGTGTCTAGAACCCAATTCTATTAGCGTCATCCTTATTTTTCTTTGTGGTTTGTCTATACTTGAATTTTGGCAAAATTCAAGTATAGATGCATTGGTTTACGGTGAAACTCTCTGTAGTTGTCTATGGTCTTTTGCCCCTCCTTGGAGGGGTTTTTCATGCAAATTGTGGTGTTCTTATGGTTTGCTTTATTTGATTCCATTATTATTATCTACTATGGCAATTTATATATCTCCCCCCCCCCCCTCCCCCCTCACACACACACACAATATCAAAGCTAGACATACAATTAATCTGTATAAATGACAGTGCTTCAATTGATCCCCCAAGTTCTTGCCAACAACATACTTGCGAACCATTGCTATGAGATCATGACTAAAATTCAAAGTGTAGTAGCCAAAACTCATTCAAGAATTATTTGCTTAAAGAGTTTAAATTTCTTTTTCTCCTTGTAATATTGAGTTATTGCTTAGGTTTTTATATATTATTTAGTGTCCAAATGTAGGCAATGGTTCCAAAGAAGAAATCAAGACATTGCTAATGAGATTGTAGAAGCTTACCAAGCACTACATGCTTGGTTGCCTTTTACAAGAGGACCTTAACATCACTATTGAGAAGGATTCAAAGTTTTTAGTCATTTCCTTTCCTTTTATTTCTTTATAGTTCTACTCTCAGCTATATGTAGGCTAACATAGTTCTTAGTTGCTTAAGCTGTTCATTATTCTACACTTTTTTATTATTGTATCAATGTATCATCTACAAATGAATGAGATGTTCTATGTTCAGTAATTTGTGAATGTTTTTGTGGATTAGTGTGAAACACAATGAAAAATTAAGTAAGAATAGTAAGCTGATCCATAAGGGAGAAGGGGGATTGGGGAAAAAAAAATCTTGATATATTAAAGCTAACCATATTAAGTAAGGGGATTGGGATGTACACCTTTAATCTTAGCCATGAACAAAGATACCAAAAATGCTCTCTTCTACTTAAGGGAAAAGGGGGCACTTGAGACTCCTTACTGATGTGTACATATGTAAGGAAAGAAGAAAATTTGAGTAGAGCTTGTAATATGTAATATTTATGATGCTTCTATGGCCATAATCGTACTAGGATGTCCACCTCATGATGGAACTAGGCAAAAAAGTCTTATGTCTCCTATGAACTTGTGCTTGTGATTTTAATCTTCCTTTTGCCTTTCTACACTCCTCTCTTGTATGATCCTCCACCTAACCAACTAGAGAACATAGGAGGAACCACTTGCATTCTCAACTAAATTCTCAATAAAGATCTCTTTTGATGATTGCAAATAGAAAATTGTTGATACTCCTATTTATATTTCTTGTTTATGTTTACTGGGGATTGTTAAGTTATCTTTATATTTTGTCTAGTTCTCTTATGTATTTTTCCCAACACCTCTCTCTCTCTATGTCGAGAGGTGTAGGGTTTTCTCAATGAATAAGATTGGTCATTACTTTCCACTTGATATCAGAGTAACGATCTTGGATCGGGGCTTTGGTATCCCACCCCATAGGCCTCCAAAACCCTACACCTTATCCCTGATTTATGGTTTTTGATCTCCATCGAGATCAATCAAGGAGCAGCAATGGCAATCCAGAAGATATCCACTGTCGCCGCCCTTGTACACCGGGCTACAACATGAACAGGGAGGACCAGTGCCGCCCCTCAAACTCTGCAACGTCGCCACCACTGCTCCTTAGGCATTGTAGCATCGCTGACCGGTGGAGGAGCAACATCGGTAGGAAGGAGCAGCGCCACGCCTCAGGCCCTGCAGCACCTCCTACTGGTGGACCAGATTTGCACCTTTGCGTGGGTAAGGTAAGGGCAGACCACACTGGTCTATCCTCCTCCTAGATCGCCTCTTGGCCCTGTTGCGGTTGGTGTTGAGGTGATTAAAGGAGGAAGTTCTTCACCAGAGGAGGAGAGAAGCATCCCTTAGAAGTGTTGTTAGGGCTTTCCCTGTGCCTTAATATGCACTAAAGTCTAATCTAAGGGTGCCTGTGACTATTGTGATGTCATCTATGATCATTTGATTGTAGATTTTATGATCAAGAGTTCACTTTCTCACAGATTTTAGAATGTTCAGATATGAAAATAGTCTTTCAGATCTCTTTTGTGGAGATTCTCTCCAAGTATTTGGCTCAGAAATGGCAAGTTCTAGTTCTTGGTGATCCACTTCATCTCTACTAGGCACAATGACAATCTCAGGGGGAGCAGAGATGGCATTGGATACCGCTACTGTGGTAGGGATGATTGAGTGTATGGGCTTTGTAACGAGCGCGTGCCCCAGACGTCTTTTAAGACGTCTGGGAGGTGGCCCAGACGTCTGTAAAGACGTCTGGGATCACATCCAGACGTCTGACCAGACGTCCGGGATAGTTTACAGACGTCTGGCGAACAGTTATGCTCGCACGGGATATTCGTCTGCGCGCCTGTGCGCGCAGACCTGCGATCCTGCCTCTTTCTCTGCGGCTGCAGGCGACTGCGACCGCCTTCTCTCTCCTCTCCGCGCGGCGTTAAAAGGGGGGGCGCGCCTCCCCTCTCGTCTCCACCGTCTTCCTCCTTCTTCTCCTGCCTGTGCGCGAGAGCGAGCGGACGCGAGGGCGCAGCGGCAGCGGTAGCCGCAGTAGGCGCGGAGGAGCTGCGGCGTGCGAGGGCGGGGCTCTGCCGTGAGGGCGAGCTCGTCGGGAGCGGCTTGGCCGGCCGGCGGAGGGCGCAGGGGGCGCAGAGCGTCGCGGAGAGGGACCTGCTGCGGGCGGAGCAGCGGACGCGCGAGGTGCGACGCGGGCGGCGTCGCGAGCGGAGGCCGAGCAAGGTTTTGATTCTGGAAAAATTTCCAGAATCAGACGTCTGGATTGATATCCAGACGGCAAGGTCGACGTCTGTGATATCATACAAACGTCTGAAAGGTGAGTTTCCGCTTTCTCCTTTTTGTCGACTGACCGTACTGAGGGAGGGGGTTGGCTGTGCGCAGGTCCTCTGATTCGTCATATTTGCGAATCAGACGTCTGTAATTTGTACCAGACGGCGGGAGTGACCTCCAGACGTCCGGAGTGACCATCGGACGTCTTGGATCTAGGCAGACGTCCCCACAGACTTCTGGACGTCCGGGGAACCACGCTGAGCAGGTAATTCTCTGATCCACCGTTTAAGACGTCTGGAGGGAGTTCCAGACGTCTGATTTTGCACAGTATCGTCTTTCTCGACCCGTTTAGGGCCCGTTTGGGCTCCGTTTTCCGTGATTCGAGTTGCGTTCGTTTCAGAATTAATTCCTCTACCCGCCTACAGTAGCTATACACTGTTTTGAGACACTCCTTGTGTTTGATCCTTGTGATAGGACCTCGTTCGGTTGCAGTCTTGAGAGTCGCGGAGGCGCGCGGGATTCCCGATCACTCCCCCATTACTCCCGTTGTACCTGGTAGAGTGGCTTTAAGTATTAATAAAATCTGTTAAAGTATGGAACCATAACTAGAACCTAGGGCATTGCATGAATCCTAGGAATGAGAAATATATGGAATGATAGCTCCTAGGTGTTGCATGAATCCTAGGGCCGGAAAACTAGATTGTATGATAGATCCTAGGATATGGTATGAATCCTAGGATGGAAAAACTAGTGGAATGTATATTACTGCAGTCTTGGGAAAATGGAAAGGAATATATAAAGCTGCCTGTAAATTTAATTAACAGCTGCCTGTTATGAATAAAGAAACATGTTTGAGATCATGGATTTTGAGAACGTGAATCTGGAAAGTGAAACATATGATGTTCTGAGATAAAGAGCTGGAACCCTACGGGGAATTAGGAGTGGAACTCCTGGAAAGAAAAGGAATGGAACTGAGAGGTAGTTTGTACTGTCTCTTGGGTACGCAGTACCAAGGGAAGTACCTGTACCTGTTTTAGTGCAGAGTGGGGCCAGCCGCCCCAGGGACCCGGGGTTAGGCTTGGCCGCTCTGTACCGACTTGTTGGCCCTCGTGTACGTAGTACCGAGGAGAGCTAGTAGTGTTAGGAGAGTACTAGCTACCCCACGGGCCCCGGGGTTCTGCTAGCCTCCTTCACCGACTGTTAGGCCCACTAGGGCAAACCAGGGTAGTCAGGCGAGGGTGCGCGGACTGTGGAGGGGCAAGGCCCCGGTTTGGTTACTGTGGAGGGGTTGGACCCCTGTTACTGAGAGGGCTCTGCCCTGGTTCCGTGCTGTGCTTTGGGCGCACCCGTTAACGGAAACGACTGACCGCGTGCCAGTGCGGGCTAGCTACCTGTGCGTTTATCGCGCGTGCCGTAGTCACCGTTACGTCTGTCAGTGACCTTGGGGTGGTTGACTGAGGGTAGGATCACCACGGGGGACTCTCCCGGCCAGGAGAGCACCACGTGCTACTTCTACTTTTGGAAAAGACTGCAATCAAGATCATCCCACGAGGACATCCGAGATCAAGTAAAGGATCTGAGAAGTAAATGAAATAGTGAGAAAAATTGAAAGATGTAAATAAAGGAAGTAATAGAACATAACAGCTACTGTACACTCTACTGTTGCCTTTAGTTAGTTTGCCACTCTACTCAGCGTTTTGCTGACGTGTTACACTCGTTACCTTTTTCAGGACCAGGTGTTGAGCAGCCAGGGTCGGCGGCTGCAGAGGACGCTGGGCTGAGTAGGGTCCAGTAGAGTTACCACAGCTTTGTACCTTCTTTTTGTTTCTGTTCTAGTGAGTAGTTTTGTTTCCGCTGTACCTTCTTTACCTGCAGTTTTGTTATATGATGAATGTTGTTTTACTGTTGTGGTGGTGCCTACTGTAGTAGTTTCTTTCCTTACTGCTGTACTTTCTTACTGTTAGTTATATTCATGCTGAATGTGGTTTATTTTACTGTCTTTTGGTTACTTCCTCGTTGGATGACTGGGTCTTGGGATTAGTCGAGTCGGTCCGGTTCTCGTGTCTCGTAGGGACTCGGGAATCGGGTCGTTACAGGCTTGATGCCGCAAGAGCTTGACAGGAGTCACCAGGATGCAGGATGGTTAGTTGATTCCAGTGCTTCATAGCATCTCTGTGGAGATCAGAGCCATTTTCGATCACTCAATTCTGTTGTATCAGGGAGAACGGTATAGGTTATTGTAAAGACCCGTCCCACTTTTAGCTTTTTAAGACATCTGGGGTGTTAGTCAGACATCTAGACCCTTTCCCGGATGTCTAGAAATTAAAATTTTGTACGCATTCTACGTTCTGCGCATTGGCGGCGTGCATAACCCTCTTTCTCTCTCTTTCCTCCTCCCTTCCCCCTGCAGAACCCTAACCCTCAGCCTTTATAAAAGGCCACCCTCCCCTCCTCTCCTCTCCACTCCACACACCATCATTTCCACCTTCAGAGCGTGGCGGAGCGGTGGGAGGAGGTAAGCGAGGGAGAGAGCGTGAGAGCAGTGGGAGGAGGTAAGCGAGGGAAAGCACGTGAGAGCGAGGAGGAGGAGAGTGAGTGAGGAGGAGAAGGCTGAGGTCGGGAGCTTCGTGGAAGCTCATCGGAGCTCGCACGGCCACCGCGGCACGTGCGGGAGGAGGAGGGAGTCCGGAGCATTGTCCTCGACCACCTACAGCAGTTGGAGCTGCGGTAAAGTGAGGAGAACCGTGGCGGAGCGTGGTGAGGAGCATTGGGAGAGTGGTTTGATACTGGAATTTTTCCAGTATCAGACGTCTGGAGTGTAGTTCGGACGATCGACTGGACGTCTGGAGTCAGGACTAGATGATCGAAAGCACCTATATCGCGAAGGTATGTTCTCTCCGCGGTTACGGTCATGCAGGCTACACCGCAGAGAAGATTTGTTAGGCTGATTTTAGGTGGCTGCTCTATCGCATGCAGGAGCAGCCCTGGGAAGGTGCATAGAACGCCTTTCCACGCACTTTCGGATGTATGGACAACTCACCAGACGACCGGAGGACTGGTCAAATGTCTAGAACTACTTTAGACGGTCACAGGAGAGTCTTGGACGTCTGAGGTCATCGTAGGAGCTTGAGGTGAGATTCTGTAACTTTTAAGATGTCTGGACTTGTTTCTAGGCATCTGATTTTGGTCAGCAGACATGTTTTTGACCCGTTTAGGGTTCGATCGGGATCCGTTTTACGCAAACAAAGTATCTGTGGTTTCCTTGTGAATTTCTTTACATATTAGAAACCTTTATACACTGTTCTGAATCTTCCCTTGTGATGTGTTCTTTGGTTTAGGGTTTCGACTTGCTGCATGTTTGGGGCTCGTAGAGGCGCCTGGGTCTGCAGTTCAAGCCCCCATTACTCCCGGATTGTCTGGTAGAGTGGTCCACCCTATTAATCTTATTAAATAAGAATGTATCTGTTAAATTAGCTAACTGAAAACCTAGGATGTAGCATGAACCCTAGGACAGATAAATGAATAAAACAAATTATTCTACATGATTGTATTTGTATACATGAAGGAGTTAAACTGCTAGTCATTGCCTGTAATAAAGTATGAGTTGCCTGTTAGAATATGAGGTGCCTGTGATAACTGAACAGTTACCTGTAAAATTATTAGTTGCATGTATTAAATTGTGGAAATACGAGCTGTCTGTACATAAACGAGAATTGAATTATGAATGATGGAATCTGGATCGGAATAATGTGGTGAACATGAGCAGGAACCCTACGGGGAGTTAGGAGTAGAGCTCCTGTGGTTAGACGAAAAATCTGGAATGTGAACGGGAAGTGTGCTGGCCCTTGAGTACGTGGTACCAAGGAGAGTGACTGTCCTCTTTTGTGTAGAGTGGAGCTAGCCGCCCTTGGGTTGGGACCCAGGGTTAAGATTGGCCACTCTACATCGACTTCTGTTGGCCCTTATGTACACGGTACCGAGGCGAGCTACTAGGGTAGTGAGGGAGCTAGCCACCCCACGGGGCTCGAGATTCAGCTAGCCACCCTACACCGACTTGTTAGGCCCTCTGGGCAAACTGGAGTTGTCAGATGAGGGTGAGCGGACTATGGAGGGGCGAGACCCCTGTTTGATTTTGAGGAGTTAGACCCCTGTTTCTGAGAGGGCTAGGTCTTATACAGTTCCGTGTTGTACTTTGGGCGTACCTGCTAGTGGAAACGATTGACCGCGTGTCAGTGCAGGGTAGCTACCCGTGCACTTATCACACGTGCCGTAATTACCGCTACGTCTTGACAGTGACCTCGAGGTGGTTGACTGGGTGTAGGACTACCACGGGGGACTCTCCCGGCCAGGAGAGCACCACGTGTACCTTCTACTCTTCGGAAAAGACTGCAATCAAGATCGTTTCCACGAGGAACATGAGAGATCAAGAAAAAATCTAAAAGTTGACGAAAAGGGGTGAAAAGGAACTACCTGTAAATAAAATAACTAGAAAAGAGAATTAAACCTGTTACTTTTACTGCTTTAGATAGTATGGTCACCACTCTACTCAGTGTTCGCTAACTCTGTCTTTCCTTACCATTGTTCAGGATTAGGAGTTGAGTAGCCAGAGTTTCTGGCTGCGGAAGGTGCTAGGCCCAGTCGAGCCCAACCGTAGTTTTCTGCACTCTTTGTTGTACCCTCTTTACTGTTGTAGTGAGTTTCAGACTTTTAGTTACTGTTCTTGTTACTCTTGCTTTCGTTTTCGTTGTTCCTGTGTTGTAGTGGTATGTACTGGAATAGCAGCTTTTACCTTCCTTTACTGCTTGTACGTTTTTACTGCTTAGTTATATTGCATATGTGAATGTAGTTTATTTTCCTTCCTTTTGGTTATTTCTTGTTGGACGATTGGGTCTTGGGATTAGTCAAGGCGAGTCAATCTCGGGTCCTGTAGGGACTTGAAAATCGAGTCGTAACAGTTACTGATGGCAGACATGCACCCGTTGTTGGCCAGGGGGAAGTGTTTATGACCCCAACGTTGCGACTGCCAAGAGCACTACACATACCGAAGTTTCCCATGAGCTAGTTGTCCATGAGCAAGATCACAAAGAATCTTCATTGCAAGGTGATTTTTGATGAGATCGGATGTATTGTCCAGGATAAGTTCACTGGGAAGATCATCACCAGAGGTACAGAGGAGAATGTTTTTATCATCTTGATCAAGAGCCATTTGCAGGCATTAGTAGACATGATGGTGGGAGTGTCTTACAATGGCATGTTCGTCTAGGACATTGGCCTCCGGATCGCCTCAGGAGGGTGATTCCGCATAATTCACCTGTTGCTAGTATTAGTGTGATGCTTGCCAAATAGGTAACATCATCGGTCTTCATTCCTTGCTAGTACCTCTCTTGGATCAACTGCTCCCTTTGAGTTACTCTATATGGATGTTTGGGGACTATGTAGAGCTCCAGACAGGGCAGGACACCGTTACTATCTCATTATTGTCGACGATTTCACTAGAGTATCTTGGGTGTTTCTTATGAAGAATAAGGCAGGGGTTGGAGGTATTATAGACTCTTCTCTTGGAGATTAGGACTCATTATTCTACTACAGTGAAGATTGCATGGACATATAATGCCTTTGAGTTCCACACTGCTAGACTCGCAAAGTTCTACAAGACTTATGGGATTATCTACCAGATCACTTGTCCCCATACCTCACAGCAAAATGGAGTTGCCAAGCGAAAGCATAGACACCTGTTAGAGGTCGCCTGCACTCTTATCCACCACAATGTTCTAGAGAGATACTGGGGGGATGTTATTTTGACGGTGACCTATCTCATTAATAGGATGCCGAGTTTAGTTCTTCACAAGTAGATACCGATTCTCCTGTTATATCCAGATGGTGAGCTTTTCCACGTGTCTCCCAGGAGTTTTGGATGTGTTGCTTTTGTTCATGTGCCATCACTAAGCTGATGATAATACACCATTAGCCATAACTAGCTTTAATTAGTCAAAATCAAGAGATAAATGCTCCTACATAATCTCCTAAAGATCGTAATTGCATGCAAATCCATTCTGAGGAGAAAACACTAAAATAGGGTTAATTCTGCAGTTTTAACATCATATCACAAATGCAGAGTAACCATGGGGTTTCCCAAGGGTTAATTGAAGGTCAACTGAGCATTAAAGTCCTAACAGTTGGTCCACACAGACATAAACCACAACAGCACACAAAACCCTAATTTCAGACCCACTTGAATTGAAGAGGTTTTGGTTAGGATAAAATTTATAGAAAAATATTCTGAGAGGTTTGGTACCCTTAGTTTGACCATCTGAACTTATTTTGACCTTGAACAGAGTAGCAAATGAAATTCTACCTCAATTTGGATTTCTGTGCAAATTTCCTAGTTAAACGTGGTCAAAACTAAAATCTGACTTCACCATTAGATTCCTTGGGTCAAAATTAGGTTTGTACCAAAATTTGAGCTCAAACAGAGTCCATCTTGACTTAGTTTGCATTTCAGTTCATTAAACTTTATTCCTCTTAGTCGAGCCCCTAGCTTTCGAAAATCTTTGTAGAAAGGCCCCTACCTTTCTCATCTTCTTCACGGATAGGTCCCTACTGCCATTGGAGGTCAACCAACCTTTGACCACCTTAAAACCCAATTAAACTAATACCAAATCCCACCAAATTTGGCGGGTTTGATGTTCACATTGTAGGGAATCTTCTAAAGGTGATTTGGGATCTTAACTCGCTAAACAAACCCAAGCGAATCCATGAAATTCGTGGGTTCCTTGTGACCTAAATTCCAAGCAAATCAAGCATGTTTCTTCATTTAGAGCTCTGTCAGGAACTCTATAAAAGCTCCCCATGATCAGGTCGTATTTCTTAGCTCAATTAAGGCCTTAATTCTTCACCTTCTTCTCTCTTTGGTCGCCTCCGACCATAGCTCTGACGAGCTTCTCCAACCTCTGTCTTCGCCCTTTGCCACATACCATAGGCAGAGGGAAACATCTTCCCTTCGTCATCCGCTTCTCGCAATACCAGTAGGAGCCTTCCCATCCCTTCTTCCTCGCCGTTCTCCCCCACTGGAGTTTTCACCATCTTCGATGTCGACTTTCCAACGCCGGCCAATTAAAGCCGGCGCCAACCTTCTTCCCCTTCATCCATTAGCTAGGCAAACTCTCTCCTATACCTCTCTAAATCCTCCTTAACCCCTTTATTCTTCAATTCGACCAACAACCGCCTCGCTCCCTCACCATCTTCTCCACGACCAACGTACCTCCGATGTGGTCGCACGCCCTCCACAGACCACCAAACACCCCGCCGACACTCCCAAAACCTTCACCACACCTCCATGACCAAAAGCCCTCTACCTATTCACTCTTCCACCCACTCAACACCTCCACCGAACACCTCCTCCACCGCTCACCCTCTCCAACTCCGTCCGGCCACCACATGCCATCATTCACCAAATCGACACCGCCACCACCTTCGCCGTGCTCCGGCGATGCTTTTGGACCTACTGATTAGGGCATTTAGCCCATGTTTATGATTTCAGGAACTTCAACGAGCTCCGCTACTGCCAGCGTCATCTTCACCTCCGTTTGCCCTGTTCCAACCATTACCACTATAGCTACCACCTGCAATAAGAGTGGAACACCTTCATGAAGCTTTCTAGGGCCTCAATTGGATAGACGCAGCAGCGCCAACAGCTTCAATTGATCAAGAACCTCCCTATTGCAACGCGTGAAGGAAGTGGAGTAGAGGATGGTCGGATAGTCCCACCTCATAAGCGAAAGAGCTGCCGACACGGTATTAAAGGAAAACTTGTCATATGCTCTTCGCCTAGTACACGGGGGGTCGAGTCCCCCACGCACTCACTTAGCCCTTACTCCTCGCTCACTCGCACCCCTAGTGAGCTTGGACCCAGTACTGTTCATACCCAATTACCCGATTAACACTAAAACCTGATTTTGGAAGAAAGAGGAGAAATTCAGAGGAGGGAGGGAGGGTTTTGCTTTGGGATTCGTGTCTGATGCCTTGGGATGCATGCACACACTTGGCCGCTCTAAAGTTTGGTGCTCCTCTGCTAAGGCCTTGTGCCTTATTTTGAGGCCTTGAGAGTTTAAGGCATCTAGTTGATATGTGCGACGTCTAGTGTGGTACTGTGGCATTATTTGAGTTGATACTTAGTATTTGATTTGACGTAAAAAATTGGAGATTAGTGGTTTAAAGACCACTATTGAGATATTTGATTAAGTTGATATGCTTTGATATGTGCCTAACTTGAGGGATACCCTTGATAATTTAAATCACCATTTTTAGTGGTTATCTTTCTTTTTATCATAGTGGTTTCTTGAGATATTATTGAATATCATTCTGAGCAGTTTATTCATTGAATATCTTTTCTTGTGGTTCATTAATTTTTCTCATTATTTCTAAATACGATTAATGTTGTAAATTCCATACTTACTCCCTTCAAATGACGTCGAACTCCAAATAGATTTTGAGTTTACAAATTTAAGTGTTTGCCCCGTTTTTGTCAATTGTACAACAATGCAAATACATTTCTTAAGAGATAACTCAAACGCTAGCAACACAAGCCATGACAAGCTTGTTCCTCGCATTGTTAAGTGCATCTTCTTAGGATATTCCAGGAGTCAAAAGGGGTACCGATGATATGATCCCATCCACCACAGGCATTATATTAGCGTTGATGTGACTTTTCATGAGGCGACACCATATTTTGTTGTTGCTGGACAGACGAGTATTCATGATAATGCAGCTCCCATGCCTATTCCTTTTATTCCACTTGAGGAGATTCTGGTCTCCATACCTCAACTGACCTCTTCAAGCTCCACTACCCCCATTGATGACTACCAGAGATTGTATGGTTCTCTACGCACATATAATAGACCTGATGTGACACTATAGAGGCTACCGTCCACACTAGTGACTGATGTTTCATAGGCAGTTGAGATTGACTCTGATGGCAGTGATAGTCCAGTTAGACCTGATCCCCCTAACAATGTAGATCACCACAGTAGTGAGGCTTCTTCTGCAATGACTTAGTCAGAGATATCAGATGACTCTTACCTTCCTATTGCCATTAGGAAGGCACCCCGCACATGTGAGTCCAGATAACCCAGATATCGTGTTGCAAGCAGTTTGGCTACCGACAGTCTTGCTCCTCAGTTTAGCAGCTTTTGTCAAGCACTTACAGTGTCACACATTCCGTCTACCTACTAGCAGGTCATGCTTGATCCTAAGTGGCATCAAGTCATTAAGGATGAGATGGCAGCACTTCGAAGTAGACGGACTTAGGATCTCACCTCGCTTCCTGCAAGCGTGTGACTTGTTGGATACAGATGGGTGGTGTCGTGGCATTTAGTGACTTATGGAGCCGGCACGAAATATCTACAGCTCGTGTCGAAGTTGGGGAAGATGGTGATGGATCGACGCGTGTTGTGAGTGAATTTAGCAACTAAGGACCTAAAAAGATGCTAAAGAAGGAGAGAGAGGTTAGGGTGCTTACGGTGGTGAGAGAAGGTGAGACCCCATTCGGCATTGGCTGGTTGGATGTAGGGAAGATGGTGTCGTTGGTGAGGGAAACAACGAGGAAGAAGAGGCCGGTGGACCCTTACTTTGGCTGGCAAGGTGTGCGAGGAAGAGGGGAAGAGGCTGAGCCTTCCAAGTTGGCGGTTGGTTGGCCGGAAGAGGGAGGTGAAGGAGCTCACCGGAGTTGAAGAAAATAGTGTGTGGAGGAGGTGGAGTTCTGATCGATTCTTGGCTGCTCTGGACTATGGGACCTCGTAAAGCTTTTATAGATGTTGATCAGGTCTTCAATTGCAATGAAATCACGAGATTTCCTCACGATTTTCGCAAATGAAACCCACTGAATCGTGGAGTTCACCTGAACTCTTGGGTCAATCACAGATCTCATGGGATGGTTCAATCGGTAAAGGATCTTCTTGGGAGTAATCTCTCCAAGTTTGGAGATATTCTACCTTAGATTGGAGGAAAAATCTCCAATTAAAGGTCGACGGATTTGGGTTTTGATAATGTTAAAACTATTCAAGCGACAGGGACCCAAACATGAAGGAGATGACAAAGTTAGGGTCCTTTTGGTAATAAACTTGAAACCTAGGGGCTGAATGTGAGAAATAGAGTTTTTAGGGCCTAAAATCCAAACTAAGTCAAGATAGACTTTGATTGGGCCCAAAATTTGATGTTGACCTAATTTAAACCCAAGGAATCTAATAGTTAACTTGGATTTGAGTTTTGACCATGTTTGATTGGGTAAGTTGTGCAAAAGCCCAAATCCAGATAGATTCATGTCTGAATCTCTGTTCTTGGTCAAAATGCATTCAGATGGTCAAAGTGAAGGTACTAAGCCTCTTAGAATATTTTTCAATGTTTTTTAGGAGGTTTAGATTAAATTTATCTTGACCAGAACCCTTTCAATTTAAGTGTGGTTGATAATTAGGGTTTTTAGTGATATTTTAATCTCCGAAATGCTTGAAACACTGGTTCAGTTAGTGTGAGCCCACTTTTTAGTCTTTTAAGTTCATTTGACCTTAAATGAAGCCCTGATCAGCCCCTTAGTTAATTGGCATTTGTGATTGGATGTTAAGATGGTAGAATTAACTATATTTTCTTATCTTCTCCTCAGTTCAGCATGGGATTGTGACCCTTAGATGATCATTTAGGAACATTTATTATTGGATTTTCACTAATTAAAGTTAGTTATGATGAGTGATGGTGTTACCATTAGCTATATGTAGATGGCTTGTCCATGACAGCTGGGTCTAGGGCTGGCATAGCCCTGATCGCCCCAGACAACGTTACTCATAAATACACCATTAAACTTGTCTTCCCAACATCCAACAATTAAGTGAAATATGAGGCGATGTTAACCGACATCCGGGTGGAAAAATATGAGGTCTCTTGGCTAGAAGTCTTCACAGATTCTCAGTTGGTTGCTAATCAAATCAATGGTGAGTACTAAGCCTGAGATCTGAATATGTTCTTATATGTTGACAAAGTTAAGGAGGAGTTATTGGAGGAGTTGTTGGACTTCAAGACCATCTTGATCAGGTGGATACCCCGATCTGACAATCCCATGGCGGATGCATTGGCCCACCTAGCCTCAGGGATCCTGCTCGAGCATGAAGAGGATATTTGTCTCTAAACTCTGAAGAAGCCAACAATACTTGCTCCTAAGATGTTCACGATAGAGCAATCCACATCTTGGATGACGCCTCTCATCATCTACTTGAACATTGGCGAGCTACCCCCAAGGGAGCCACGACCCAAGGCATTCCACCTAAAGGCCTCTAAATATACCTTAATAGAGGGGCAATTGTACGAGTGGGGGTATTCCACCCCCTTGTTGTGCTGCCTTGCAAAAGAGGAGGCATTTCAAGCTCTCTAAAAAGCCCATGGAGGTATATGCAGGAACCATGAAGAGTACAAGGCACTCTTGGCTCGACTGTTCCAAGAGGGGTATTTCTAGCCCCAAATGAAGAGTAATGTGAGGAATTCATGTGCAAGTGTGACAAGTGCCAGCGGGTTGCTACCTTGCACCACTTGCCATCTAAACAATTAGTGCCTATCATGTCACCCATCCCCTTTGCCAATTGGGGCATGGATTTCATAGGCCCTTTCCCGCTAGCCCCAGCTCACAAGTGGTTCATATTGGTGGCGGTGAACTATTTCTCCAAGTGGGTCGAGGCTCAGGCCATGGGTAGTCCAATAATCGATAGGGTCATCTCGTTAGTCTGAAAAAACATCACAGCTCGGTACAGGATACCTCAGTGCATTGTCACAGACAATGGTACCCAATTCACTTGCAACAAGTTTGAAGAATTTTGCATCAGCTGGGATATCTGCCTATGCTTCACGTCTATGGGTCACCCCCAAGAAAATGGACAGGCGGAGGTAACCAACCGTATTATTATCTCAGTGATGAAATGTCGATTGGATTTAGCCAAAAGGAGGTGGGCGAACGAGCTATCGGATGTACTGTGGTGCTACAGGACCTGCCAAAGGACTTTCACAGGCCATACACCATTCAGTCTTGTGTATGACATGGAAGCCCGGCTACCTATAGAGATGGTCCTTCCCACCTACTGGACACAATTATGACCTCACCACCAATGATGATCAAATCCATCTGGCGTTGGACCTCATGGACGAGTCAAGGGAGAAAGCGTTGGAAGTGGTGCTTAAATACAAGGAAGCCACATCAGCTCCCTATAGCAGGAAGGTGTGCAAGTAGAAGTTCTCAGCAAGAGACTTAGTCTTGTGCAAAAGTGAAGTCTCCATGCCAAGTCACTCGAGCGGAAAGTTAGATGGCCTATGGGAGGGACGTTACAAAATTTGTAAAGATAATTCAGGTGACTTTACGAATTACAGACCTTAGGCGGCAAGGCAATCCCTCATACTTGGCATGCGAGTAATCTACATTTGTATCATGTATAGAATGAAAGATAAAAGACAGTAAAGATAAAAACTTTTCCTTTTATTTTATTATAAGTGTTGTCTGTTACATTTCCTAGGCAAATGGCCCACAAAAAAAAAAGAGAAAGCAGTTAACAAGGGAAATAGAAACAACATTACTATGACAGCAGGCGAGTTCATTCCAAGTCTTCCAAAATAGCAGCTCCTGGAGTTGAAGAGGATGAAGAAATTGTGTGAGAAGGGTTGATGGGGAGAGCAAGCGACTCTATAGCTCCGCACGGACCCAGCTTGTTCGCCTCCTCCTTAGGAGCCGACTTGTCCTCAGACGATTTTATAGGAGCCTTGTCCACGATCAGATCGTCAACCTTTTGACAGTTGAACTTGGAGAGGAATTGGTCCATAGACCAAGTGCACAGCTCCTCCATCAATGTCCTCTTGCTCGCTAACAACAATTACACAACTGCCAGGGTATATTTTTCGATCTCCTTTGAGATTGTGTACCAGCCCTCCTCCATTAATGGGTTAAAGGCAAAGAATGCCATCACCGTCTCAGGGCAAGCTTCAACTGTGCAGTACATTCCAGCTCTAGTACCTTCTTTTCCCTGTCCTCCACAAGCTGCTGGGCCTTAGTGAGGCTAGTTCTCAGGCTTTCCACAACCACCTCCGCCTTTTCATGGCTTGCCTTCAGACTAACAAGCTCGTCGATAGTTGCGCTTAGGTGGAGGTGCTCTTCTCTAAGAGCCACCTCATACCCCTCTACGGTAGAGGAGTGTTCAACCTTGAGCACCTGCACTTCCTCCTTCAGTGAAAGCATGTTGGTGTAGGAGGTTTGCAGGCGCTCAGACAAATCTTGCAGCACCACAAGATCCCTCTTGTGAGTCATAATGAGACCCTCCTCTAGCTTCTGCCCTATATACCTGGCTCTTCACAGGTCTTAGCGGGCTTTCTTTAGCTCTTTTTGCAGCTGGGTCACCTAGTTGACCGCCTGTTGCTGTGAGCGAAGCTTTTTGGTAGCCTCCTCAGCGGTCTTCTTCACCCTCTCTCGGGTGGTAGTAGCATTCGAGAGCAAACGAACAAAAATCCTTTGCTCTACCCTCGCAGTCATGGTTCATTTGGCAACCATTTCAACTGCCTCGGAGGGGCTGCTTGAAGTAGAAAAACACATAAAGATAAGTTGTTCATTGTAGCAAGCATTTACGACATCAATTTTAAAGAGAATAATCGAAAGAGTGTATGAGTGTTGAACACAAGGAGGCGTGAAATTGGATCGATTGGTCGCTTAATTGTCACGAGATATTTTCTTTCATTTGCTTGTGAAAAGAGAACGCGTGTGTAAGAGAGAGTCAAAATCCGTGGTGGAATACAAGTTCTAATTCTATATCCAAGAAGATGAGTACATAGGTAAAACTATTGCAACACAAGCATATAGAATAGAAGCCCAATTCGAGTTGCATGAAACGAATACCAAACACAAGGGAAATGAATACTTCTAAGAATTATAGGAATCATTTTTCAAACATCATAGAGACATGCTTGAATAAAGTACAAAATATAAGCTAAAGAAAACTAGAAACTAATTGCTAAGAGGTGAGTGTCGAGGTAGCCACAGCGGTGGAGAGGCTTCCATCGATGGCTCGACAGCTTTGGGACTTTGCTTTGAAGCTTTATGGAGGTGGGGGACGTGCTTGGTAGTAGATGATGAGAGATGCCTTGCAATGGGGGTCCATAGGGCTATTTATAATGGAGAAGAGGTGGCTTAAAAAGGTATCGCACAATTAGCTATAGCAAAGATGCAGCTGTAGGTAGCTACAAGCGTCGCTGTAGGCCAGCTAACCTGCTTGCTGTCACTGCGCATGCACAGTGCTGTCACACGCGATACGCGTGCTTGCATCACTTGTCGTTGGATCAAGGATCAATGGTCGAGATCGTGCATGACCGCACGCTTAGGATCGACCTAAGGTGAGCGTCAGATGAGGCATCGGATCATGTGCATTCGGCACATGAGAGCGCACCACGTCGTTGTTTCAGGACCGCTTGATGGCGATTGGATGGCTCTAATTGATCGAGGCGCGAGATTTTGTGGATTGGGGATTGCGGCAGGTTTTGAACACGCACCAGTCGTTTGCGAGTGCTTCACTCGCCTGTTGCGCTACATTGGCGGATTGTCACGAAGATGACGAAGCGCTTATGCAGTGGTGGCCATTGGATGACATCTGACGGTGGATGTCGCACGATGAAGGAGATGATCGGGGCTACCTGTGCACGATTGAGGGTAGAGCGAGCGCCACGTGACGCAACAAGGACCGTTGATCTTCAGATCAACAGTTAGAACTTCTTGGACTTGTTGTGGAGGCTGCGGAGGTTGATCATCAGATCAAAGAGTAGCACTTTCCGGGTTTGTTGTGGGCACTATGGAGGTCGAATTGAGGCGATTTTTGATCCGTTGGACTTCGTTCGTCGATATTGATCCATCTGTATGGTCTGATTGCTTATCTAAGGCCTATTTTAATGTGCTCTTTTGTAACTTAGCCATTAAACATCAATTCCAAGCAATATCAACATAACATAATGTAGAATGCATGCAATGCTCCCAAACCCGCTGTATCATGGTATTCATGTACATGTGCCCTCAAAATTGACTCTAATTGATGTAATTAACACTATTATTTATAGATTCATCACATAGCCCATGGAGGGCCTCCGTGTAGAGTCATCACACGGCCCTCCGTTCGGCCCTCCATCGTGCATCAGCAGCCCTGCCTCCTTCTCTTCATCACATGGCACACACGATCTTAGCCGCATGTTTCTCATCCAATGGCTGAAGAGGAGCGGGCATCAACACCTTCCCGCGACAATCCACGGGCACAATGCATTAGTTGAGACAAGAGTTCGAATCGCGAAGATGCGGGGTTGAAACCTCGCGAGGCCTCAAATCCGCTGCACGCAAGAAGCAAACAAAATTATGCCATCGGATCTCCATCAAGTGGATGTTGAACCGGCTACGTGGTGCCATTTGATGCACGTGGTTCGTGCATGTGCCATCCGATGTGCAATTAGGCAAGCGATTGTACACGTAGGGGTGCATGATTCATTAAGACAACTAAGCACTTCATCCGTCGTCTGATCGAGCAAGGTGCAATCTGGAGCGTGCGTTCGCTTGTGATTTGGAGCCTTCATCACTCATCGAACAGCTGTGGGAGGCTCTCACCCGCGACAGCGCATTGCGAAGAGGCCAACAGGCGTGATGTGCGAGCATAATGCACATGGTCCCAAGTGCTCAATGCAAGGTTTGGCCAAAAGGTGTTTATTCACCTATAAAGGCCCTTAAGACCCCCATTTGCACACATCTTCTATCAAGCACGATCCACCACCTCCATAGAGCTTCAAGCAAGGTCCTAGAGCTGTCGAGCAACTGACGAAAGCCCATCCACCACCGTGGCTGTCTCAATGCTCCATTTGTCGCATTTATTTTCTAGTTTTTCTTAGCTTAATGTTCACATTTCTTTAAGCATTCATCTAGCATCAGTGTTGATAGTTGTAAGATGATTTTTCCTATCATTGTTGTCTTGTTCAATTCATGACATTCTATGATTTTAATGTGACATTATTCTATCTTGTTTTTCGTGTGTAGATTAGTAATCACCGTTATCATGAATTTCTAACCCTTATCTCTCTCTCTCTCTCCCTCTCTCTCTTTTCAGATGCAATCAAAATAGCCATCTTGTGGCATTAGCAGTGAGCAACTAATTTATTCAGATTTTCACCTCATTGAGATCGACACTTATACTCACCTTTCCATTTCTTCATCAAAATTGATTTGTATTTGCATGCTACAATGGACAAATTAACCTAACACATTTCTCGATGCCATTTTTTGGCATCGTTGACGTCAGTTTTCTCTTCATCAAATGCGTTAGGTTAATTTGTCCATTGTAGCATGCAGATACGACATCAATTTTGATGAAGAAATGGAAATGTGAGTATAGGGTTGCTGTGGTCACGGTCAAGTGGGAGTCGTCGTCTGTTGTCGACGTGATGGTGGCTCACAGCAGAGGAGGATAGTTGGTGGTCGCGTAGGATTATTATCGTAGGAGAGAGGGAGAGAGGAGAGAGGAATTTGCCTTGATTTGGGTTTTTGTGTAATTTACCTAGTTAATCATAGTCAAAACTCAAATTCAAGTTCACCATTTGATTCCTTGGGTCTAAATTAGGTTAACATCAAAATTTAGGCCCAATCAGAGTTTAGCTTGACCTAGTTTGTATTTTGGCCGATAAAAACTCTATTTTTCACATCTAGACCACTAACTTTCAACTTTCCTTACCAAAAGACCCCTAACTTCTATCCACTTTCGCACTTAGGTCCCTGCCGCCATTGACAGCAGGTTTCCTTATCAGAAACCTATGCACCCAAACCCGCCGACATTCAATCAAGGAGTTTTCTTTGATTTGTCAATCAAATCCCTCCAAAATTAGAGGGATTGATCGCAAGAGGATTCCCTTTCGATTGAACTCAGTCTTGGAGCCTAATTTGGACCAGGGAGCTTAGGCAAAGCTCAAATTTTGCGATATCAAAACTTGCCTAGATTGCAAGTCCAATGTGAGAATCCTCTTAATTTGAGCTTAAATTCAAGCTCTATATAAGTCCTAGCACCTTCCCATGTCTTCCTCAGCTCGATTTCGGCCAAAAATCAGTCTTCCCCTCTTCCTTCGGCTACCTTCGACTGCGGCTCCGACGACCGTCTCCTTCTCCTTCCTTAGGCCGCCTAGCCGCCAAATTGGGTGGTCCTCCTTCTTCCTCACCTTCCTCCGCTTCTCACATACCAAAGCAGGAGCTGGTGACCCTCAACTAGTTAGAGGGTTTGCATTGATTACCGCCGTTTGAACACGGCTACCCAGAAAGACCATTTCCCTTTATCGTTTATCGATCAAATTTTGGAACGATTGGTGGGGGAACAAGTACTTCTGTTCTATTGACGGGTACTCTAGGTATAATCACATAGCTATTTTTGTTGACGATCAGGAGCGTACCACCTTCACGAGTCCATATGGCACATTTGCGTTCCGCCGAATGCCATTCGGGTTATGTAATGCTCCTGCCACTTTCCAACGTTGTATGATGGCTATCTTTTCTGATATGATCGACAAGTTCGTTGAAATTTTCATGGATGACTTCTCCATTTATGGCTCGTCATTTGACCTATGCCTTTTGCACCTTGATAAAGTCTTAACCTATTGCAAAGAGGCAAAGTTGGTGCTTAGCTGGGAGAAAAGCCACTTTATGGTCCAGCAGGGCATTGTGTTAGGGCATATAGTTTCCGAGAGAGGATTAGAGGTGGACACCGCAAAAATTGATTCCATCTCTAACCTTCCATTACCTGCCAATGTTCGTCAAGTTAGATCTTTCCTTGGCCATGTTGGATTTTATAGGCGCTTCATTAGAGATTTCAGTAAAATCTCTACGCCACTCTACGACCTGTTAGCGAAGGATGTCTCCTTCGATTTTGATGATAGATGTGGAGAGGCTTTCCAAGTCTTAAAGAAAGCCCTTATTACTGCACCGATTCTCTAAGCACCAGATTGAACCCTCCCGTTTAAGCTAATGTGCGATGCTTCTGATTTTGCAGTGGGAGCGATTTTAGGTCAAAGGGTTGATGGCAAACCTCATGTGCTGCATTCTGGCAGCATGACCCTTACGGATCCTTAGAAAAACTACACGGTCACTGAAAAGGAACTTCTTGCTACAGTATTTGCTTTGGAAAAGTTTCAGTCTTGTCTTTTGGGATCCAAGGTTGTGGTGTTACTGATCATTCTGCCTTAAAGCATTTTCTTGCTAAAAAGGATACCAAATCTCGCCTAATTCATTGGATTCTGCTACTCCAGGAGTTTCACCTGGAAATTAAAGATAAGAAAGGAGTTGAGAATGTGGTAGCAGATCATCTGTCTAGGATCCCTATTGAGGCATCAAACCTTACTGGCGGTATTCAAGAGACTTTCCTTGCTGAGTCTCTGATGGCCGTGGAGGCTAAAACTCCTTGGTTTGTTGACATAGTGAACTATCTGGTCACGGGCATTACCCCCAGTACTTGGGACAAGCAGAAGCGAGACAGGTTTCTTGCTGACGCTAAATTTTATCACTGGGAGGAACCTGAGCTTTTTAGAGTAGGCCCTGACCAGCTTTTTCGCCGTTGCGTCCCTGATGAAGAACAAAGAAGTGTTCTGAGTTTCTGCCATGACCTCCATTATGGGGGACATTTTAGTGGGAAGAAGGTTGCCTATAAGGTTCTTCAGTCTGGCTTTTGGTGGCCCATATTATTCCGAGATGCACATAGTATGTGGGTGTATGTCTACGTTGCCAACAGACGGGAACCATTGGAAAAAGGGATGAGATGCCCCAGCAACCTATCCTCCCTGTTGAGATCTTTGACATTTGGGGCATCGACTTCATGGGTCCCTTTCCTGTGTCCTTCGGATATGAGTACATCCTTGTGGCTGTAGACTATGTATCGAAATGGATAGAAGCCATACCCATGCGAACCAATGACCATTCCATGGTCTTGGGCTTTGTTAAGGCTAGTATCATTTCTCCGTACGGGTGCCCAAGGACGATCATAAGTGATAGAGAACCTCACTTCAATAACGTACACTTCATAAGACTACTCCAAAATTTGGGAGTCAACCACATGATAGCTACACCTTACCATCTATAAACAAGTGGACAAGTTGAAGTGTCTAATAGGAAGATTAAACGAATTTTAGAAAAAATTGTCAGGCCCAATCGTAAGGATTGGTCTAAAAAACTAAATGATGCTCTTTAGACCTACAGAAACGGGTAGAAGACTCCCTTGGGCATGTCTCCTTTCCATCTTGTCTACGAAAAAGCGTGCCATCTTCCCGTTGAAATCCAACATAAAGCCTATTGGGCTATTAAAAACGTTAACTTGAATCTGGATAAAATGGAAAAGGCACGTATGTTAGAGTTAAGTGAGCTTGAGGAGCTTCGTAATGAAGCCTATGAAACTTCTCAAGCTTACAAGCAACGTACAAAGGTCTTTCATGATAAGCACATCATTAGAAAGACTTTTGAGCCCAACTAATGGGTCTGGCTTTTCAATTTCAAACTTAAATTATTTCCAGGAAAGCTCAAGTCCCGCTGGGATGGGCCATACGTTGTTATCAATACTTTCCCTCATGGAGCTGTAGAAATTCGGAACCCTACTTCTGGTGCGAGCTTTAAGGTAAATGGCTAGCGACTTAAACCTTATATTACTCTTTCAGATGGCTAGGTTTTGGACGCACTTCGGCTTGAGGAGCCTGAGCTCCTCCCACTCTCCTCCTCAGGTGATATTCTTCTATGTCTGCATTTTTCCAATGAGGTCATTGTCAGTCTTAGGCATGGGAGGGTATAACTTGAGAATGTTTATAGCAGTTATAAATATTTGCATACAATGTTTATAGCATTTATAAATATTTGCATACATTTAGGACATAAAAAAAAACTCTTATTTTCTTGAGTTGAATTAGTTAGTCCCTAGTTAAACATCTTTTTCATAGAAGTATCATTAAAGATTTTTCTTCTTAAATTGTTTCTTAAGTTTAGAATCCAGTACATTTACTTTACTTGCACGTAGACTGGGTAATGGATCTTTGAAAAAAACCAATAAGCATTTTTAGTCTATTGAATCCTTGGACAGTTAATAGGGAGTCAGACATACCATCTTCTAGTAGATCCACCTCATATTTGTGAGAAGAAAGTAGAGAGATTACTGGTGCGCTAAGTCTAGTGTAAGGACTCTTAAGTTTTGGACAATTAAATGATGATACTTCAGAGTTATGCATAGTTTTCGCTCTCTGTTCCTGTGTGCGTACATTGTGTGAATTCCTGAGAGTCACCAAATAAGGCGGATACACAGAGATTGAGTCTTAATAAAGCTATGACTATGATGGATGGTTACGACCGTCCTTCATAGAGTCCTCGGCTGAAGGAGGGTAATAGTGTCAAAGGTCAGAAATACGCTTGTCCTATCCATTCCTTCCCGATGCCGAGAGTAGGCACTTCCACCAAATAAGTCACACAATATCCTCTTGACTATCATCATCCCTAATAATGCCTCATAAATAAAAGTCTATGTCGTGTTATGCTAATTTATAAAGAAAAAAAAGAAACAATTATATTAAAAAAAATAAATAAATAAAAGAGAGAAAGAAAAGAAAAAAGAAAAGAGTCCAAGTTTACAGTTTTATCTTTGTGACGATGTTTCTGAGGCAACAAAAACACCCATCGCGATCCACCAAATATGACCCATACCTACCTTTCAGTATTTTTGATCGCCTGAATACTGGCTGAGGATTCTACCTTAGTTGTAGAGTTATTAGGACTTTAATTGAAGTGTGAATGCCATGTGAAGCTACCAAATAGTGAGTACATTTACTAAATCTGGTGAGATTTGTGATCTCAGAAAGAAAAGAAGGAAAAGAGTGAGTACAAATGAATATCAAGAGAGCATAATTGTTTAGCCTCTCTCCGAGTTGACTTGTTTAATAGTCTAGAGATCTAGAGTCTGTAGTACTAGATTATATGTAGCACCAGATGAGTGTGTGCCACCAAATACAAATCCATTCAACTCGATATCTCCTACCTAAGCCAAAAGCTGGGGTCAAATTATAGATTATCCTTTGCTTTATCCCCGAGAAAAGTAGTTGCCTATCCAGATAGAAATATTTACCAAGGGTGAAGTACGAACTCCCAATGCGAATTGGCTTTTCACTTGGATCTGTTGTCTAGGCTATTATTACTTCACAGTTATATGGATCTCTAAATGTTTGAAATAAGAAAAGAAGAAATCTTCTGATTACTTCTATTATTTTTCATTTTTGCTAAGGACAAGAAAATCTTAGGCATGGGGGTATTTGATGAGTCCATTTTAATGGATTATTGTTACACCTAAGTTAACTTTATTCTTACATTTTATGTTTGTTAATAACTACATTAGGTCATAGAATGATTGCATGCATCATTACTTAAGTTTACATCTATTCTATTGCATTCTATAACTTATTGTGTAATTATTTTATATATCATGCAGGTCTCACACACAGTGCACCCTATCCATCTCCTCCACTTGATCCACTCCATCAGGCTAATTTAAGAGTTAACAAATAACTGGGAAAGTGAGAGAGGAGGAATAATTTTGCAAGAAACCAGGGTTGTGAAAAGAATTTCCCCCCCCATGGGGATCTCTCAACAGCCGCCTGCCTCAACAAATCCACCTCTCAACAGGCGGTCAATTTTAGTAAGGGATTTAAATTCCCTTGACTTGCACCGGGGAAGAAGAATGGATAGGGGAGGAGATAAAAGTCGTAGGGGTGTGCTCTTGGCAGGGGGCTTGGGAACGCACCACTGGGAACACCCTGCGCACACTGTGAGGAGAACTTGCATTGTGGCCCTTTCAACCCTCTCCAAGCAACGCGCGATATCCATCTCCCCTCCAACCAGCGCGCGCCTCCATATCACCTCCACGCAGCAGCCCTTGTGCTCGCAACCCCGTCCTCGTGCGTGCCTCCATCTTCTCCCACGCAAGGCCAGCAGACACCACACGCAGCAGCGCGTGCCTCTCCATCTTCTTCTTCCTCTGCTTCTCTACAGCAGCGGCGTGCGCACACCACACAACCAACAGTAGTAGCGCGCGCCTCATCGCTTCCCCTCCGCATGGCATCAGGCAACTAGTGTGCGCTTCATCTCTTCTCCGCGCACAGCAGCAATACGCGCCCTCTCCTGCAGCCAGCTCCGCTGGCGTCAAGCTCTCCGGCTGACTGCCATCGGCCACCTCCAGCCGTGCCTCCACCGCCGTCGCGATCACCTCTCTCCCACGCACCGCCGCTGGGCTTCAATTGCCCGGCCACCAAGCCTTCACGCGCGCAAAGAGGAGAGAGGAAGTTTCCTCTGTTTTTGGTGCAATTAAAATTTACCATCCATGCCATTGCCAAAAACACTATTGCAATATTTAGTTGATTAATATATTTGAGTGAAATTGCATGCATGCCCTTAAGTGTTATAGTATTTCTTTCATGCACTTAATCTTATATGTTGAGGTTGATAAATGCATAAAATCTCATCCAGACACTCACATGACCTAAAAGAGAAATCCCCATGTCTTAAAATACGATTATGATACATGCCATTACAAGTTATTTCATGAAAGGAAAATTACATTCATACCCCTACATTTCTAAATTATTACATGTTCCTTCTTTTTGCCTTGTTTTGCATCAGATTTGAACACAGATTGCGCACTTGATTGAATAAATATAAAGGAAAAATATTTTGTGAACTTATTAATATGTTCCTCCCTGTGGATACAACATCCTTTTCGTGGTTTAAATTCATATCTATTTTAGTCTTTGATTGAGAGATTTCCACCACATTAATTACAACAACGTATCATTCTATTGCCATTTTAATTAAGTGAAACTCTCTCTATCAGGAGGTTTTCACTGTTGGGATTTAAACGATTAAGGTGTCTGAGGCCTTCACAGGACGTCTGACTTGAGAAATTTGGCTAAGTGTTGAGAAGAGAAGAGGAGTGTCTGATCTTTGATCTTGAATTGGGAATTGAGCCAAGTGTTAAAGGCTTAATTGGTGATTTCAACCACCACTTTTTAGGCTCTTCATTTTATTTTTTTGGCTATTGAATTGGAGATATAATTTGATTATTTCTTGAGTATATTTTAGAATGATTATTCATTGCATATATCATTATTTGTGATTGTTGATTATTGTGCTCATTTTTGTTATTCGATTAATGGATTGAATTCCAATTTTGCTCCTTGCGAATGACTTCGGAACTCACGATTTTTCGAGCACTATAAATTTTAAATGTTGATTTGATTTTCGTCACTATACTACAATGCATTTTGCTAAACCATGACGACTTTCGACCCAACACTACCTTCCCTACGCCGAGACTCATAGTGATTGGAGCTGCTGCCTTGGCACTTGGGGGTATCCGGACGGGCGAACTGCCCAAAAGCTGCATTGAAGAACAAAACTGAGTTAAGTAAAGAGCGGAGGACATACGCTTTCTAAAGCTATTGCCCCCCCTAAACTTACTCAGAGTGGGATAGGCATCTACGACCCACGCTAATGCTTCTAGAACATTATCCTACCTGAGTTCTGATCGGGCAATTGGCCCGCACTTCATTACCTTGTCTGCGTCCGCCTGCACAAATGGGTCAAGTTCCTTGGCTCTAGGCAACAAGTCCTTCTCAAGGGGGCCTTTCTAGGTGTAAGGGACAGGTAGGTCCTCAATATTGGAGAGAAAAAAGAAACAGTGATCTTGTCCCTACAGACTGTCGGGAAGATCAACGATCCGGTATTTGGTATGCCGACTATACAAGGTATAGGTGCTGGAGGGTGGCTTACTCCTTTTTCACCTTAAGGGGCATGAGCCCAAAAATTAGGCGGAGTATGCCTATGCGGGGAGCAATCCCTAGATGAAGACAAATGATAGTAAAGGCATCAAGGATCAACCTGTAGTTGAGGCTTTGCTGCGAGGGGGCAATCTTATAATACGAAAGGAAGGAAATGAAAAATCGATTTAGAGGTACTTGTAGACAGTGTTCTATGGTGTATCTACAAATTATGAACATCTCCTTCATCCTGTCTGAACACAGACAGGTCAGGGACCCACAAGCCTAGCATGGAACTCCCCCGAGCCCATAAACATCCAAGAATGCCTTAATGGCGCTTCGGCTACAAAAGTCAGAAGGAAAATTATACAACTCCTTCATCTCAGGCAAGATGCTAAACGAGGAAGAGGTAGACTTACCCTTGCCCACAAGCCCAGACATGGTTAGTCCTTGCTACTCCTCCGGACATGGCGTTACAACGTATAGATCCTTTCACAACTAACCGGAGAAGTAGTAGAAGCTGGTGCACAAGGTTTTCTGCCGCAGAGAAGGTAGGTGGGGCATTAAGTGTGCCCCACCCCCTATTTATAACCCCCCCATAGGGCAGTTCCCCCTTGCGGGGCGCGGGTTTCGAAAATATGAAATCTCATAGATTGCGACGCGGATTTCAAAAATTTCTCACCCAAACTGATATTCCATTTGGTCATCTTTTAGGGCATTAAATGCCCTTGTCCGTGTATCATTACGCCGTAGTAACAGCGGTCACGTCATTGACAAGTATGCCATTTGAGGCCATTACGCCTAGTTATGATGGCAATTAATTCCAGTCTTGTCACAGAACATGATAAAACTCAATTCCCACGGTGATTGGCCACCACTCGTGGAAGGTGACTCTTACGTCATATTCCTACCTAGGATGCTAGCCTTTTAAGGCTGGCAGGGATTCAGGCGGCGATATGCCTATATTCCCTTCATTAAATGTTGACCTCTTAAAGCCGACAAAAATACAGGCAGAACACACATATGTTCCCTATGATTACCAAATGCTGACCTTGTAAGGCCGGCAGAAAGTTAGGTGGAACATGTATATGTTCCCCTTAATTATTCTATGTTGACCTCTTAAGGCTAGCAGGAACCCAGGTGAGATACACACACATTCTATATATATTTCTATAATCATGCATCACGTGACTAAAGGCACCTTGGTCGCCTGAAGTTAAAATTTCCCCTTCACGACAAATGCTTATCCCGTTTGAAAGATAGCTAGGAAATTATTTGGGGGCATTGTGTACTGTGAAGTTTCAAGTACCTTGACTACTCTCTCAGTAACATCCACTAGCTAGAGAGTGGGGACAAATGATGAGGAGCAAAAAGCGTCTTTGGACTTAAAACACCTCACGAAGCCCAAAAAAGGATCCGGTTACTCAAATACTAGGACAACAGGTGGATTCGACTTTGCCCGACCTGCCTATGCTGAGACGGATCTGGACACACCTTTATCCAGGCGGATCCGGATATGTTATGACCCAGTTTCCGAATCCCTACTGGACCCGAGACCGGCTCGCCTCGACTAATCCCAATACTTAGTCATCCAATGAGAAATAACCAAAAGCAGGAAAATAAACCACATTCACATATGCAATAAACTAAGCAGAAGGAAAACATAATAGTAAAGGAAAGTAGAACAACAGTCTTAAAGTATAGTACATGCCACCACAACAACAACATGAAATAAAAAGTAACTAGAACAATAATTTAAAGTCCAGTACTCATAACTACAGCAGAAACAAAGAACTGGAAGGAAAACTACTACGACTGGGCTCGGCTGGGCTCAGCTCCCTCTACAGTCGGAAACTCGGGCTACTCAACTCCTGGTCCTAAACAGGGTTACGAAAAGATGAAGTCAGCGAACGCTGAGTAGAGTGGTGTTTATATTATCTATGTACAAGTAAAGTAACAACAGCAAGTAGGTTTTATTCTCATTTCTATTTATCTCATTTATGTATTTCTAGTTTATCTATTTCCCAAAATATCCAAGTATTTCTTGATCTTGCTTGTTCCTTGTGGGAACGATCTTGATTGCAGTCTTTTCCGTGGAATAGAAGATACACGTGGTGCTCTCCTGGCCAGGAGAGTCCCCTGTGGTAGTCCTACACCTAGTCAAGCACCCTAAGGTCACTGTCGAGACGTAGCGGTGACTACGACATGCGTGATAGGTGCACGGGTAGCTATCCCGCACTGACACGCGGTCAGTCGTTTCCGCTAGTGGGTATGCCCAAAGTACAACACGGAATAGTATAAGGCCTTGCCCTCTTAGAACAGGGGTCTCGCCTGTCAGAACCAAACAGGGATCTTGCCCCTCCACAGTCCATGTACCCTCGTCCGACTACCCCGGTTTGCCTAGCAGGCCTAACAAAGTCGGTGTAGGGTGGCTAGCTTAATCTCGGGCCCTGTGGGGTGGCTAGCTCCCTCCTTATACTAGTAGCACGCCTCGGTACCACATACACGAAGGCCTACAAGAGTCGGTGTAGAGTGGCCAATCCTAACCCCGGGTCTCAACTCAAGGGAGGCTAGCTCCGCTCTACACTAAAAGAACCACTGTGCTCCTTGGTAGTACGTACACAAGGGCCAACTCACTTCCCGTCTACATTCTACATTGATTTCATACATAGGAGTTCTACTCCTAATTCCCTGTAAGGTTTATGCTCATTATTCATCTCATTTATCCACATTCAGATCTCATGTTTCATAACTCATTTTTCATCCATATACAGGTAGCTCGTGTTTTCACAATTTAATTCTCAATCATTTACATGCAACTTGTGGTTTCACCGTTCACTTTCTCATTCACATACAGGCAACTCGTATTCTAACATGCATCTCATAATTCATTCACATACAGGCAACTCGTATTCTAACATGCATCTCATAATTACACTAATACCATTTGCTAGCAATTATTTTAAACATGCATCAAGTAAACAGTACAGCTCAAAATAGACTCATACATTTCTGCCCTAGGATTCATTCCACATCCTAGAGTTCGATCCGATTATTCCAAATAAGTACATTCTTTTTTAAATATTAACAACCGAATTAAACCACTCTACCGGGTATCATGGGAGGAATGGGGGCCTGCATTGCAGATCTCGTCGTCTCTGCGAGCCTCGAACATGCCACCGGCTGGTAACTTGTACCAGCGACCAATGTACATTAGACAAGCTCAAAATAGTAGATACTCAACACTGACACATAGAGAAATTCGAGTGGAAAATAGTGGTACTTCGTTTGCGGAAATCCGATTTTGTTTGGGCCTTAAATGGGCCAAAAACGCGGTTACTGACTAAAATCAGATGTCAGATCTCACATTGTGTTTCCTGCGGTGTGCTCAGACGTCTGGATCCCTCCGCGACCATCTGGGGGCAGCTCCAGACGTCTCACCCTCCTTTCAGTCATTTGGAAGGGTCGTCGGACGTCTGGCAATGCGGTTAGATGTCCAAAAGTACTTGGGAAAGCATATCGTGCGCCTTCCCAAAGCCTTCACCTGCGTATGAGAATGCAGGCACAAATTTAGCCCAACATCCCTATGCTACGTCTGCAAGGTAGAAAGTAGCGCAGGAGCACGTACCTTGCGCAATATTGCTCTTTCAGACATCCGGTCTCAGCTCCGGACGTCCTGGTGTCTCACCAGCCGTCTGGACGATAACCTAGATGTCTGATACTAGAAAAACTTCCAGTACCAGAACCTGCTCGGCGATGCTTCTCTCCTCGCGACGTCACCCACAGCATGCCGCAGCAGCTTTAGCAGCTACAGAGGGCCGGGAGGCTGCCTCCCTGAGCCCTTCCTCCTCACACGTGCACCCGCCGCCGGCCGTGCGAGCTTCGTCGAGCTCCTGAAGGTCCTCCGACCTTTAGGCTCTTTTCCTTCCTCTCTCTTCCTTTCCCCCTCTCATTCTCCCTCACTCGCCCCCCGCTCTCGTCACCACTTCCTCCCTCGCCATGGCCATAAGAGGGAGACGCTGAAGGTGGTGGTGGTGGCTGAAGAATGGTGTGAGGGGGTGAGAAGAAGTGAAGGGGGGGTTTAAATAGGGTGAGTTAGGGTTTTGTGGTGGGGGGTACAGTAGAGAGAGAGGCCTCTACGCGTTGCTCGCAAGCAGAGCGAAAAAGGTTGGTATGCAAATCTCACTTTCAGACGTCTAGGCATGTGTCCAGACGTCTGGACAAACGTCTGACCAAAACTCCAGACGTCTTATCCGACTAAAAGGGCAACGGGTCATTACAGAATAAGACCGACCTACCGAAGGACTCGAATTGACTGGACTCAGAGAGGTGGCAATGACACTCACTATGCCCACGATAGTAGTAATGAGGGCATTACCAATGCTATTAATAACCAAGTAACGGACGTGCCGTTGAATCCGCAAGGACCATTGTGGAAGATCTTACATTGTTAAGTATTTCTTGTGCCATCAATAGGGCAGAGGGACCCTCGAAGGTCCTCTTCATGCAATCTGGGAGAGAGAAAAATAGAGAATTTGTATTGCCACTAATTTTAGTGGATATTTGGGAGCATTGCCCTCCCCCTCGACGTGCACCCTTTACAGTGGAACTAGGTCACTAATTCCCTTGTCGCTTTTTTGTGATTGCTTGTATTTGATTGTTGAGTCGGATCCTCCATTTACGAAAGAACCCGATCACACACACATGTGTACATACATATATGTGTATGTATATGCATGTAGATAAAAACTTTAAGGGGTTGAAACGAGTTTTGGGTTGAATTGTGTTGGGTACCTTCAACGGGTTGGGATTTTTCCAACTCAACCAAACTCATCAAAGATCTCAATCCAACTCAACCTGATCCATTAGGTTGGGTTGGGTTGGGTTGCGGGTTAAACCTAACCTATGTGCACCCGTACGGACCATGGTTAACTCATATGAAAGTTCATGCATTATTTCATACACCCTTCAAAGCACGAAGTATTACCAAATATCACGGATGACATTTGCTTCAAAATTAAATAACATTGATGATATTTGATTTAGAACTTGATCGGAGCCCCTATCGTCTTTAGGATAGATAATGAGTTTGACTAAAAATCATGAGCATAGAAAAGTACAAGGAATTGGGAACCTAGTTTCATCTCAAATGGTGTACATCTACAGAGGGGATCTAACCCTTAAAGTTTTTCACTAAGTTAGAGAGAGAGAGAGAGAGAAGAATACCATATATGCTCTTGTGTCACTTTAGGTCCTCTCGAGTCTCTTTTTATAATGGGTTACATAAATATGCTTCAAGATTTTTGCTAATGAATTCAAATCCCATATTATAAGTTCTGGTCCTCTACAACAAACTTTCTTGTGTATGTTACTCCACATATAGTTCGCATTCTCTACTGACTCTGCTTCACTATGAGAGGATCACAATGCCAACATTGGACCACTTTCTTATGTTTGGTTGTCGCATGGCCATCCGTTAAGGTCCATAGGTAAGAATTGCTCGATGAAAGTCCTTCCACCAAGGTATTTTTCGTAAATTGCCTGATCAGGTGCATCGAGGGGTAACTCGCCTGATTGGACAAGCAATCCGACTCATAATGGGTCGACAAGCGATTTGCTTGATTACAGATTGGTGGGTGATTTGCTTGATTAGGAGGTTCCCCTTTGAGTTGGGGAGAAGTGTTTTTGTGCTGGATCAGTCCTTGCGGACCTTTTTGGGTCGGGTCCATGAGAGGAATATTCTTTTCCTTATTAAAATTAAAAATCATTGATAATATTTGATTCAAAACTAAAACTTACCACTAATATTAAATTTTGAGAGCAAAACTTTTATGTCAACCTTTCTTTTAATGTACATTTTTGCATTTGATGATTGATGGTACTTTTTTTTATGTTTACATTTTCTAAAGTTTGAAAAGGTCAAATTTATAATTGTATAGGTACTTTGGTAATGATATGGCATACTTGAATTGAAATTTCATTGCTCTCCAAAAAAATGACAACGAACTATCCCATTTGGAAAAATCAGATCTTTTAAGGGAGGGAAAGCAACTAGCTCAATATGAAATTCAAGTGTTAGAAAATTTCCTACGTCCATATATGTTTGTCTATGTGTAGTACTTTGAGATGGAACTTTATGAAATTTAATTATTCACTAACAATAATATGTCACTATTAAAAAAATTATGATTCATAACGGATCTTTGGCGACGTTTCATAAATCATTGTAAATATCAACATTAGGGATGATTCCGAATAAAATCATCACTGATAAGTCCATTAAGTGGTCATGTTGGATGGGCTATTGGAGATAGTTTTATAACCATCATTAAGGGATGGTTTACTTGGAAAGTTAGGAAAGTGGTGTTTAGAAATGTAAAACTAGTGTTAATATATAATTGTGTTTACTTATAGAGTAATATTAACATCAGTTTGTGTTAACTTGAATTGGTGTTAAGTTGTGGTGTCAAACCTCGTGGTATTTACTTGATAGTATTGTTAAGTATATAAAACATGAGAAATGTCAGAGATACGAGTGATGTATAATTTTAACACAGGTTTGATTAACACAAATTGAAACTGATGTTAGACAAATCTGTATTAAAGAGTAGTCAAGTAAAAGGGAGGTTAACCCCCCAAATAAACTAGACCTAAAACTCTTTTTACAACATATTTTTCAAAAACATGCAATAAAAACTAAAAGAGAAATAATTTTTAAACCAATTCGATAATGATTTTAGAAAATAAAATTGCCGCCAAAAGGCAAATATAAAATGCTCCTGCAAAGTAATGTTGGATGGGCTATTAGCGGTGGTTTTGAAATCATCACTAAAATTTATTTTGGGACGGTTATAGAAAAATTGTCATCAAATATAAAATAGAAATAATATTTTAATTCAATTTGGAGACAAGTTCTCTACAACCGTTGCCAATAGCGATTATGCCCTTACACCCTTCACCCTTTCCAATTGTATTTGCCGTATTGACCTTGCTCCTTCCCTTCCAGCAACCCCCCTTGACTACTCCTGCCACAATTTCAAATTCTGGTCATCTCACCTCCTCCTTCAGGTAAGTCCTCCTCAACCTCCCCATCTTCCTCTCCTCCTCCATCCCCGCCACCTACCCTTGCTGCAAGTGCCTCCCCTCCTCCTCCTCCTCCACCCTTGCCTCCTGCTTCCCCCACCACCCTCCTCCACCCTTGCCTCGTCCACTACGATTTTAAATAATTATCATCCAAAATATTTTACGATAGTTTATAAATTATTGTCAATACTTTTGATGACAGTATTTAATCTTGTAATTGTTATTTTGAACAAACCTTTAGTGATGGTTCTTTAACCATTACTAAAAATCTTCTGACGACGATTTTTATAGAATTGTTGCCAAAAGTGTTTTGTTAAGCATCGCTGAAAGAACGATTACAAGCTGGTTGGAGAGAGGACTATTAGCACCAAAACACTTTCACTACAAAACTTTTCAGAGCATTTTTTGGCAATGGTTTTAGCACTTTTGTGCCTATTGTCGTAGTGTGTATCTCAAATATTATCAAAAGACGTACACTTGTAACCGTTTCGTCAAGTGAGTCAAAATTTGACATTGATGAAATTGTTAAAAATTGATCACTTTTGATGTTAGGACTAAAGATATTAGATTGACTTGCAACGAGGTGATCTTAACTCTCAAAGTTTTATTTTGAAATATTAATTATTCATAGATAAATTTATAAGCATGGATGTAGGAACATCTTTTACGTTTGAGTGTAGAGTCTCTTTTCTAGCATTGATATTAGATCGATTATAGTATTTGAAATCTATATTTGTCTACCTCGAAATCAAAAGTTCATATTCATATATATATATATATATATATATATATATATATATATAATTTTTTTTTTTTTTTTTTTTTGAGAAGGTAAATTTGTAGGTCATAAAATTTGATCTTATAATCTCTTTTGATGTCAATAGGAAACTTATTATGCATCGAGCTAACCCCTTGGTGTCATATCCATATCCATAATTGATAGAGTTTGAAAAGCGATATTTAGACCTTTTTTAAATTGGATAGGATCATCAACGGACAGGGATATATCTCTAAATAAATAATAAAACTGTAACGATAGGGTGTACAGGACTGTGCATCCTATTTGCATATGATTCTCTTGACTGATCTTTCAGGTGATGTTTGGTTATCGGATCAAATATTAATTAATCCACCACTTAATCTGACCTTCACATGCATCAGGTTAACTGAAGTCTGGGAAAAAAATTATTCCACTTTTTATATAGGATAATTTTATCATATCAAAACATCCGTAATGAATTAATTAACTCATTCATTTTATTCATTTTTTATTCTTCTATTTATTTTACAAAATTTTTTCTCTTTTCTAACAGGACCTTAGAACTCAGATTTGTCAAAAATAGAAGTTTTATAAATATCCCTCGTGGAGTGTACAAATGGGGCGAAGAGACGTGGGTACAAAGATCAAGCAAAAACAAAACTCTCATTTCAAAAAAAGGAAAATCAGACAGACTCTGACCTAATGAGATGGTCAAACTTCAAGCAGTGGTGCACACCATATAACCAAATTAAAAAAAGAGCTAGAGTACCGTGCATGCACACGAAGAGGCCAAAGGTGCATATGGATCATTTACGTTCGTGACATATGTAGCATATATATAATATCCGGTGTCAAGTAAGGCCAATGAAGGCAAGAAACATGCCAAGTATATCACCACGTAGCATCGCCCTTATGATCCTCTTCTTCTTAGGGGTATATGGAGGGTACCTTGCAGAAATGTCCCCACCAAAGGTCCGCCTCATGATGGGCTTCATGTGGCTAAAAGTATCGAATGAGTACTTGCCATGATACACCCCCATCCCGCTCTCCCCAACTCCGCCAAATGGCAAGTAAGCACTCGTCACCTACACAATTAAAGGTCAAGTGGGATGATCAGCACGGATTCATTTTGATAGCATACCCATGCATGCATGCATGCATGCGCGTTTGCACGGCTATGTACTTTCAATCTTTTTTTTTGACCTTTTTCTTTTTTTCTTTTAGCCTTGGTAACCCAAAATCTTTTATATATATATATATATATATATATATATATATATATATATATATATATATGTGGGCAAATCTAAGGAAATTGGCCGTATATCCTTTGCTTGGAAGGGGGATAGGAGTTGTTCTCGGATAAAATTTAACATGAGATAGATTTTAATGGTATTGAACTAAGTGATACGATAGTGAAAGTGGATGTAATAGATGTGTTGATGTATTATAACTTATAAATTAATACGTTTTAAATGTTGAGAAGAGAATTTTAATTTATTTATTTTATATTTAATATTAAATTATTTTTTTATTAATATCTTGCTAGAATGCGAAACAGGTGAAAGTTAGATGCGATGAATGAGTTAATACGTCAAGTATGAAGATCCGAGATAACATTTTATGTCTTAATCCATTACATTATTCCTATCACTATTCATATACTTTGATGGATCACTCTGTATTGTTAATATTTGAGCGTCACTCTTCTTCCAAGAAATCATGCATGCATGCTATTCATCTTCTCGGTACGACGGTGAAAACAGTAATATTGCAACGAAGGATCAGCAGAGGTAATTTCGAAAGTGAAGGGGAAAGGATGATTACATGAAACGCGGCCTCATTGATACATATGGCCCCCGCCGAAATGATGTCTGCGAACTTGTTTGCGAGCTTCTTGTTCTTGGTGAAGATGTATGCGGCGAGAGGCTTTCCCCGAGATCGTATCAATTCAAAGCTTTCCTCCACTTTATCCACCTTTTTTTTTTTTTTTTGCCCCCACGAAAAGATTCGTACAAAAAAACAGAAATTCATGCAAAAAAAAGAAAAATCGGAACTTCATGCAAGCAAGCTTATACATGCGATGAGAAGAAAATAAAGAAGTTGCATTATCAAATAACCCATCTAGAAAAAAGTGTTATTTTCTGAATTCGATAATAATATGTAATGCACGAAAATGGCTTCATTCGGTAAGCAGCCCTTGTTTGTTTTGAATGAATGTTGGATTGCGTGGATATAAATTTATTTTACATTGAAAAATATATCTCTCATTTCCACTGCCTCACCCTCCCCACCACGGAAATTGGTTGTGCCTGATAATAAGTATGGTGATTATTATCCTATTTTATATGAAGACACTCTATATCCACTTTAATTTAGTAGATTAATCGTATTGAAGGCTTGATTGAAAATTGATCGGCAGCTTCACCGTCCAATAATTGCATCTCTAAATCTTTGGCTTTAGTTGAATGTGTCAGCTGGTTTAAGTGAAAAGATGTTACTTAAATTTTGCTCCAGGAGAATCTTAATTTCGCATGGGTTGTCTTGGAAAAATCCTCAAATAATGTCCAATACTTGAAGACGTTATTAGGATCTAAGAATAAGTTTAAAGAGGTTCATCAAGTGAAAGATAATAAAATCGTCAAGCAGGCAATATTCAACTATCCACCTAATACAAGTAGGTAGTGGGAAAAATAATTGACTAAAAGGAATCGTACTCGAGAAGGTTCTATGTCTACGTGATTGACCAGGCATATAATTTATATATGTCTCTATTCGCCTCAAGGCCCTGCTGGCTAGGCAAAATTGAAGCTTGACTACTTAACTTGACACATGAATCATTAGTTCGCAAGAAGGATAATGGTTACAATTAATTACAAACCACATCCCCACGTTCATTGAAGAACATGGCCCACATTCATATAACGATCCTCTCCCAACGGCTAAGCATCTTGCCTTAATTATTATGATTCAAAAATCTCACTTGATTAAGGTTACATGCATTTGGCATCTAGCATATAATTAAATAAGCCTTAATCCCAGAGAGAGAGATAGAGAGAGAGAGAGGGATAACACATGTTGAGAGTATGAGAGACAATTTACTTGTACCCCATAACTATATAGTGTAATTTTTGAGAGTGATCTTACTCTCCTTAGACATATATCTTATAAGTGAAACTAGGCAATCAAGTTTCTCTATCTCTTTATTAAATTATTTTTTTTTTTTTTTTGTGATCGAGACCTTCATTCCCTATTGAGAACCTAAATAGGGTCCATTAAAAGTAGGCTCTAATTAGAAAGTGTGTCAATCCAAGCCTTAATCTAGGTCAACTTAGATAGTTAATTTGTTACTTTTTTTTTAATTTAATTTTTAGGTTAAAATTGACCCAATTAAGCAATTGACTCAAACTTCACGATTTATGGTTGTTGAGAGAATTGAGTGGTTATTTAATATCACATTGGAAAGTGTGCATTATGTGTGTGATGGCCTATAAATAGACATGTACTCCCATTTTTCTTTGAGAAGAAATACAGAGAAAACATGCCCATAGCATGCTTCTCCAGTGGTTTTCTCTCTGCTCCTCTGAGTGGGGTTTCCACGTAAACCTAAGTGTTCCCTAATTGTCTTATTGCTTTGATTTATGTTTCCACATTATTTAAATATTTCAACTTGGTCTCAGAGCGTGTTCTATCCTTCAGTTCGTTTTGTCATGTTTATCATTAGTTTATTGAAGTTCCAATCTTTCGATTCATTTGGAGATCAGAGGCCTCATGGAGGATCTCGTGGAGGATTTTGAGCAACATCTGTCACCACATGCATAGATGCCAGGCTCTCTAGATCTAATCACATCGTGACTAGATCACACGTCGGAGATGTCACTAGCATAGACCATGGCTCGACGTTACAGATGGCAACACCCTCGGGGATGGACCTAAGGGGGAGGATGCTCCCGACCATGAGGTACCCATTCCTCTCCCCAGAGTCCAATGCCTCTCCCTCGGCAGCGAGGGGTCGATCACTGGCCTCATGTAGAGGACCTCGAGGAGCATGACACCGAAGGAGTATTGTCGAGGACCTCACGCAGATACCCGAAGCTGCCCTTGATTGCGGTGCTGACGTGGGTCCTGTCAAGCTCGAGGCCAGTCTTAGAGAGGCCGAAGTCGGAGACCTTCACGTGGAGAATGTTGGCGAACTTGACGTCGTGGTGGATGATCACCTTTGGCTGGCCAATGTGGAGGTAATGCAGCCCGGGAGAGTCGTTGATGTAGATCTCTCCAGCCTCTGCTTTCAGGTGAGTGTTGATGCGCTCTACGTCAGCTTCGATGAGAAGCACCTCCAGGACTTTGTGGGGGGATTTCACAAGAGGACGAAGAAGAGCTCGCAACACCATGCTTCTCCTCCGACAAGGCGCTGATGGTCGAGGAGCATCCGGTGGAAGACGCTTGGTGGTGGAGCTCCATGGGCAGAGCGACTGGAGACGACCTAGTCGACGGTGCTAACGCTCGTCAATGTGGGCGGAGTAGGCTCAGTGTTGGGCACGATGGTTTGGGTGATGGTGGAGGAGGCGTCTACGGTCACGACGACTGACGCAGGACCTGAGGCGACGAGTAGGCTCTACATGGGGAACATCTCGAGGATGTGTTGGTGGCGGCGTGCTAGATGTAGCAGGGGCGGCTGCGTCGTTGGGTTCCTCCAAACCTACGGAGAGAAATGGGAAGTATGGAGAAGAAGAGGCACGCTAGTCATTTGCCTATTTTGACATTTTCTTCCTTTTTATGTTTGTTTAGCCTCCTTTAAAAAAAAAGGTGGGAAAGGAAGAGGCTGGCAGAAAAATATAAAAAGGAGAGAGGAAAGGAGGAAATATGTAGTAAAAAGAAAGAAAAGATAGAAAAAAAAAGAGGTGAAAAAGAAAAAAAAAGAAAAGAGAAAAAAAAGAAGGGAAGAAGGAAAAATAAAAGAGAAAAAGAAGAAAAAAGGAAAATGGCGTGAAGAAAAGGGGGAGAAAAGAAAAGAGAAAAAAAGAAGAAAAAAAACAAAAAAGAAGGTATGAGGTTTATGGTTGAGAGAAGATGTGGAGAAGTTTTCTCTAGTTTTTAATATTTTATTTTCTTCTCATCGTTATTATTTTTTCTCCCATACGAGTATGGGATAAAGGGGGAGTGTGGGAGCTTATTGTAGTCATTCTTGCTTGAGAGTCCCTTTTGTTTTTGAACTCCACATGAGAAACTCAACTCTAGGAGGTCCAAAGTTTCGAGGTCCTTAGAGGAATGACTCATTTCAGCTTTCTATATGAGAGATCCAGATTCGTGGACTCTAGAGAGGGAGATCCACCTTCGAGGTCTTCAGAGGAAGACCCAATTTCAGAAATATTGAATAGGGAGCCATCAGTATCAAATCTTTAGAGATAGCCACAGATCTTTCAGCAGCTCCAACCTTTGTTCCCGCCTGTGTAGAGTTGGTTTCTTTGTTTTACAAGCTGAGCATTCCTTGCTTCAGCTTGAGGGAGAGTGTTGAGAGAATTGAGAGGTTATTTAGTGCCACATAGGAAAGTGTGCATTTTGTGTGTGTGTGATGGCTTATAAATAAACGTGTACTCCTCCCATTTTTCTTTGAGAAGAAATATAGAGAAAACACGCTCTGTAACGAGCGCGTGCCCCAGACGTCTTTTAAGACGTCTGGGAGGTGGCCCAGACGTCTGTAAAGACGTCTGGGATCACATCCGGACGTCTGACCAGACGTCCGGGATAGTTTACAGACGTCTGGCGAACAGTTATGCTCGCACGGGATATTCGTCTGCGCGCCTGTGCGCGCAGACCTGCGATCCCGCATCTTCTCTGCGGCTGCAGGCGACTGCGACCGTCTCTCCCTCCTCTCCGTGCGGCGTTAAAAGGGGAAGGGGGCGCGCCTCCCCTCCCGTCTCCACCATCTTCCTCCTTCTCTCCTGCCTGTGCGCGAGAGCGAGCGGACGCGAGGGCGCAGCGGCAGCGGCGGCCGCAGTAGGCGCGGAGGAGCTACGACGTGCGAGGGCGGGGCTCTGCCGTGAGGGCGAGCTCGCCGGGAGCGGCTTGGCCGGCCGGCGGAGGGCGCAGGGGGCGCAGAGCGTCGCGGAGAGGGACCTGCTGCGGGCGGAGCAGCGGACGCGCGAGGTGCGACGCGGGCGGCGTCGCGAGCGGAGGCCGAGCGAGGTTCTGATTCTGGAAAAATCTCCAGAATCAGACGTCTGGACTGATATCCAGACGACAAGGTCGACGTCTGTGAGATCATACAGACGTCTGAAAGGTGAGTTCCGCTTTCTCCTTCTTTTTGTCGACTGACCGTACTGAGGGAGGAGGGTTGGCTGTGCGCAGGTGTTCGATTCGTCATCCTTTGCGAATCAGACGTCTGGAAGTTGTACCAGACGGCGGGAGTGACCTCCAGACGTCCGGAGAGACCATCGGACGTCTGGGATCTAGGAGAGACGTCCCCACAGACTTCTGGACGTCCGGGGAACCAAGCCGAACAGGTAATTCTCTGATCCACCGTTTAAGACGTCTGGAAGGAGTTCCAGACGTCTGATTTTGCACAGTATTGTCTTTCTCGACCCGTTAGGGCCCGTTTGGGCTCCGTTTTCCGCGATTCGAGTTGCGTTCGTTTCAGAATTTATTCCTCTACCCGCCTACAGTAGCTATACACTGTTTTGAGACACTCCTTGTGTTTGATCCTTGTGATAGGACCTCGTTCGGTTGCCGTCTTGAGAGTCGCGGAGGCGCGCGGGATTCCCGACCACGCCCCCATTACTCCCATTGTACCTGGTAGAGTGGTTTTAAGTATTAAAAAAATCTGTTAAAGTATGGAATCATAACTAGAACCTAGGGCATTGCATGAATCCTAGGAATGAGAAATGTATGGAATGATAGCTCCTAGGTGTTGCATGAATCCTAGGGCCGGAAAACTAGATTGTATGATAGATCCTAGGATATGGCATGAATCCTAGGATGGAAAAACTAGTGGAATGTATATTACTGCAGTCTTGGAAAAATGGAAAGGAATATATAAGCTGCCTGTGAAATTAATTAACAGCTGCCTGTTATGAACAAAGAAACATGTTTGAGATCATGGAAATTGAGAACGTGAATCTGGAAAGTGAAACATATGATGTTCTGAGATAAAGGGCTGGAACCCTACGGGGAATTAGGAGTGGAACTCCTGGAAAGAAAAGGAATGGAACTGAGATGTAGTTTGTACTGTCTCTTGGGTACGCAGTACCAAGGGAAGTACCTGTACCTGTTTTAGTGCAGAGTGGGGCCAGCCGCCCCAGGGACCCGGGGTTAGGCTTGGCCGCTCTGTACCGACTTGTTGGCCCTCGTGTACGTAGTACCGAGGAGAGCTAGTAGTGTTAGGAGAGTACTAGCTACCCCACGGGTCCCGGGGTTCTGCTAGCCTCCTTCACCGACTTGTTAGGCCCACTAGGGCAAACCAGGGTAGTCAGGCGAGGGTGCGCGGACTGTGGAGGGGCAAGGCCCCGGTTTGGTTACTGTGGAGGGGTTGGACCCCTGTTACTGAGAGGGCTCTGCCCTGGTTCCGTGCTGTGCTTTGGGCGCACCCGTTAACGGAAACGACTGACCGCGTGCCAGTACGGGCTAGCTACCTGTGCGTTTATCGCGCGTGCCGTAGTCACCGTTACGTCTGTCAGTGACCTTGGGGTGGTTGACTGAGGGTAGGATCACCACGGGGGACTCTCCCGGCCAGGAGAGCACCACGTGCTACTTCTACTTTTGGAAAAGACTGCAATCAAGATCGTCCCACGAGGACATCCGAGATCAAGTAAAGGATCTGAGAAGTAAATGAAATAGTGAGAAAAATTGAAAGATGTAAATAAAAGGAAGTAATAGAACATAACAGCTACTGTACACTCTACTGTTGCCTTTAGTTAGTTTGCCACTCTACTCAGCGTTTTGCTGACGTGTTACACTCGTTACCTTTTTCAGGACCAGGTGTTGAGCAGCCAGGGTCGGCGGCTGCAGAGGACGCTGGGCCGAGTAGGGTCCAGTAGAGTTGCAACAGCTTTGTACCTTCTTTTGTTTCTGTTCTAGTGAGTAGTTTTGTTTCCGCTGTACCTTCTTTACCTGCAGTTTTTGTTATATGATAAATGTTGTTTTACTGTTGTGGTGGTGCCTACTGTAGTAGTTTCTTTCCTTACTGCTGTACTTTCTTACTGTTAGTTATATTCATGCTGAATGTGGTTTATTTTACTGTCTTTTGGTTACTTCCTCGTTGGACGACTGGGTCTTGGGATTAGTCGAGTCGGTCCGGTTCTCGTGTCTCGTAGGGACTCGGGAACCGGGTCGTTACACGCTCATAAGGTGCTTTTCCCGTGATTTTCTCGTCGCTCCTCGTGGGTGGGATTTCCACGTAAACTCAAGTGTTTCGTGATTGTCTTATTGGTTTGATTTATGCTTCTGCATTATTTAAGTAGAACTGGGTAAACAAGTTTGTCTATCTCTTTATGTAATTGTCTTTTTTTTTTTTTGGTGATCGGGGCCTTTTTTTCCCTATTGAGAACCTGGACCATTAAAAGTAGGCTCTAATTAGAAAACATGTCAATCCAAACCTTAATCCATGTCAACTAAGATAGTTAATTTGTTACACATTTTTAAATTTAACTTTTAGGATAAAATTGACCCAATTAAGCAATTGACTCCAACTTCACCATTCATAGCTGATGGATATGTTGTACTTTTCCAAATCAATATAATATACATTTTGATCCATTGCTCGAGTTATTAGTCAATACATAGCACTCTATTACTAGATAATAAACGTCATGTTGGAATTGTGTGCACTTCACGAGTCAATCTAAATAGAAATCACTTGATGAGTGATTGAGATTTGAATGCCAATACGATTAGTTTGGTCTTGCAGCATAAGTGAGAGAAATTACTATAGCCAAGTTAGTTATATTAATGACATATATTAAAGATCTAAATAGTTAAGAGGATTTCAATGACCCATTAAAATCATCATGATATCCAATTGATTGTTTCCAGTTTGAAAAGAGGTGGCAATCTTCATTAGAGACTATTATTTGATGGATACCCTTGATGCACATTATCTGTATAGGAATGGAGATTTGGGGTAGGGCTATGAAATGGGTTGAGTTGGGTTGGACTTGACTCGTTTAGCCCAGACCCATTATATTCAGGTTGGGTTAGGTTTTGCTCGTTTATTAAACAGGTTCATGGTCTGAAACTTGAACTCTACCCATCTAAACATATAAGTAAACTTGACCTAGCTTGTTTATTATATGGATTAGGCAGGTTAAATGGGTACATGGGTTAAATATGTTAAATGGGTTAGGATTTATGGGTGGGAAATTATTTTTATTTTTTCTTAATTGGGTTGAACAGAAAGGTGGGGTTTGTGGAACCTGAATTTGACCCACTTGCTTAAACAGGTTAAATTGATTTGGACCTGTTTAAGTTAATTGCATGTGGGTCAAGTTCAAATCCATTATTTAGGTCAGATTAGGCAGGTTTAGGTCTCATTCACAACCCTAATTTAGGGCTATCACATTGGTTGAGTAAGGGGGGTTGATTTGGCAAGATGGAGATGCGAGAAGTCTTTGTCTTATCATTATCACAGAAAAGGTGTATCTTTAAACTTGAGACAGTTTGCGCTTGAATATACACATTTGGTAAATCAATTATTAATTCATTGACCACGGTAATGAGAATAGAAAGCTAGTGTGTGTACATATGTGAAGTCACGTTAGAGACATGTTCTCTCGATAGGATCCCACGGATATACTATTGTAGGTGTACATAGTAGATTAGAGAACATAAGCTTACTCTATGTATATTGGAATGTACGAAATTTTATGCATGACCATACAGGTCTTAATCAAATCTATATATGAAAGAGAAGAAAATAGTTCTTATAGAAAGGACTTGGTTTTCGTCCCTTATCTCAATGATAGAAAGTGAATATAAATACTTGTAACCCTTGGTAAGGAGGACAATAGAATTTAAAAATTTAACCTCGAGTGTGCAAAAGTCTTTTAGTGTGAATAATTCATGAATATTGGGAATATCTAAGGGAAGCGTAATGTCATAAATTATGAATCTTATATACTTCACTGTTGGAGTGGCAAAATTAGTAATGATTTCAGTAGCTTTCTTGTAAAGAAATCAAATATTATTTAAAGAGTTAAAATAATATTTAATTTGGCATTTAATTAGGTCAAAAAAGTTTGGCCTTTATCCAAAAGGATTTGGGTGGAAATTAAATGCAATACTTGCCCTAAAATCTAATTGGCTAAATTAATGAAGGGCCAATGTGTAAATAACCAAGTAAGATTAATCCCATTGTTGGATTTGATCTAACAGTTTCCATTGTATTAGGATTAGGGTGATTCCTTATATATATCTATTAAGGCAAGTCTTGAATCCCTAATCAGTCATTGTGTACATAACCAATTCCTCAACACACAAGAGAAAGAAAAGAAGAATAGAAGAGGGCAACCGACCCCTTCTTTCTTCTCCTTTCTTCCTAGATGTTCAGGACCTTAATCAGAAACCCAACACTTTGAGTCGAAGTTTAGCTACTCGATTTGAAGTCCAAGACCATCATTAGAAGTTCAGTGGAGTGTTTGGATGTCAAATTTGTGTTGTGGTTGTAACCTTTTGTGGTCAAGTCACCAAGAATTGTCATGACTCTTGGAGGAGAAGGTGACAATCGTCTTCATGATGTGTGAAGGGGTTTGCAATGCACGCGTGATTGGATGCTTTTGATGTTAAGGGCCTTACCAGTTTGCCAAGAAGAAGGTAGTCTTGTTGCACCGGATTTATTATAGGAGGCACAACAGGTGGGGTGCTATGTTGTGCCACTCGCAAAGGTGTTGCCTTGAAACTCATAGGATCTCAAAATAAGAAGAAATTAGTTATTCCCATTTGATTTCGGTATTAGGTTACTTTTTATTCTCAAACGATTAGTTTTTCAGACATTAAATTGTTTCTTGAATTAAAGTTTTAAACTATTTTTCTCCAACATACTAGACATCCTTTATGGTAGGTGGACTCCCCCACACCTATATTATGCAATTATGCATATACTGCTCAATACTTACTTCTATGATATCATTTACATGATGGGAGAACATGAAGCAGAGTCATAATCATGATTTCTCTTTGGTATAACTAATGCAAAGGTTTCCTTTAAGGTCCCCCTTGCAAATAATTTGCTCCACGTTCAAATAAGCATCTAATAATGTCTACTTACAGTGATGATGGGAAGCAAAGGCCCAAAGATCTCTTCCTTCATAATCAATGAATCTAGTGGGGCATCTAACAAGATGGTGGGAGCTATATTTCTGTATGAAATATGCCAACCCCATGTAAGCATTAATGCCAACAGGAATAAACTAGGTAGCTATCTAGCTAACTCTATTTACTTACATGCCATCCTTGTCGCGTTGACCTCCGTGAACAATTTTCTCGGCTATTCCTTTCTCGTCGAGGAGGCTAGCAAGGTGATTGAAGTGCCTGGCATTCACGACACGACATAGGTCCTTCGAGTTCATTGGTTCCTCCCCATAGAACTCTTTTAACACGCCTTTGAGAGCTTCAACCTATTTAAACAAAATTAACATCAGAGTTAGAAATGATAACTCAAGACACACAATGAAAGAAGATCTCACAGAAAGTGAGAAAGTAGTCCTCCTACCAATGATGGGGCAAATGATCTAGGTGTAATAATATAGTCTGGAGATACGCATGTCTGCCCATTGTTAGACCCCCACTTTGTCACGGCTATCCTTTGGGCAGTAACCTTTGGGTTGAAAAGACAGAAAAAAGAGAGAATTGGAGGACATTAATAAAAGATTAGGGCCTCCAGAAATTTGCCATGCAAGATAGGCTTCCAATTTGAAGTAGTATGAGATCAGTACTCGAAGGTTCACATTTGTGTCCACAACTGCAGGACTTTTCCCGCCAAGTTCTAGAACCACAGGTGTGAGGTGCTTGGCAGCGGCTCTCATAATCATGCGTGCCACTCTAATGTTTCCTGGGAGGGGGTGAGAATCAAGGTTAGAAATTGGTATAGTCATGCTTCATTTAGCTCTGGACAGCTTTCTAACATTGCCATTTTATGTGCCAATAAAATGCCATTCTTATTTTCTAAGGGAAAAAAGAGCCAAAATAGATTACCTCCTAAATCAATTTAATTACCTCATATTCTTTCAAAGTTTTCAACTCGCTTCCATACCTTTTGGCTTCCATCTAAAGACCCTTGATGAATAAATTGTATATCCTCAGAGAAGAAAAATGCTTATAGACCATTGTAGGCATATGCCGGCTAACCATATATAGAGCAAAATCATGGAGCCAAGTGAAAGCAACTTTTTTTGAAAAAACAAAAAAAAGAAAAAGAAAAAGAAATATTGAAAGGCATTTAGTCGACTAGATGGTCGTTAGGCGAAAGTTGGAAAACACGGAACATTTTGGGGCCTATTATAGGAGATAATTGATTTTTATTTTAAGAAAATGAAGCCAAATTTACAATAATTTGAAATTTGTAGCCCGTGCTCGGTAATCTGTAAGACGACGACATCAAACCTGTGTAAAATATTTTGTCCCACTGTTGCTCTAATAACGCAGTAATCTCGGGAACCCCTCCTTCCACAACTCGTATGCAGGAATTATCGAGGTACTTTGGCATGGTTTTGGCGAGAAATGATGACGTGGCAGGTGCCACGTCTGATGGATTCAAGACCACTGCATTTCCTGCTGCTATGGCCCCAATTGCAGGTTGAAGAGCCAGTACTGGAACATCAGGAAAGTAGGGTTAAATTAAGAAAAGCAAAAAAATAAAAAAATAAAAAGTAAAAAGCACAAACAAACGCTCTAGGTGCCTGAGTGGATACCTATATCACGGTGTCAATTGGGTCTCATTGGAGACATTGCCACAGTGGACGAAGGAACTTATAAATGATTTTCCCTTTATTACATTCAATCATAAAATAATCAACTAACTACATAGTTTGAATAACCAGAGAATATGACACAAAAGATATAATTGTATACCTAAAATGACCTATCTATAGGAATGGGAGAATATTCCTACTTTTATTTACTTGATCTCCAAGCATTAGGTGTCGTTTCGTATGTGGGATAAATTCGGAAGTTCCACGCTTAGGAGGTTGTAATCTCGAGATTGGTCAACTTCTCTGACATTTTTCTACATGTAGTGCCCTTATCCCAACAGAAAAGGAGCACTTACCCTACATTTATGGGATGACATGCTTCCTAAGTGAAAATGGCAAGATGATGATTTGATCCCAAGGAATCCCTTGAACTTGCTTTAAGATGGGTAAAAAGGTGCTACCAACTTAATTGATCATGAAAGTAATGGGGTGAAGTTTTGAGGATAAGAACATTTAAGGAGGAAGATATGATCAAAAGAGAGTGAGAGTTGTGATCTGGAAATGTAGGCTCATGTCTGGTTGATCAATCAGACACCTAGTTTGATCTATGAAAACTCGTGTATTAGAGAAAAAATGTAGAAAAAATGTATTGATTGATTAATCACTTTTTGGTTCTTGGTCGATCAACTTTGTACTTTAGCCAAAAATACATGAAACCATGCGAAGGAGGTGAAGAAGAGACACATTGATCGATTAGAATCAATTTAGGAACTCAACATCTAAGTACTGGAAAGACTGACAGATCAGTTCAATATGCTAATCGATCAGTGGACCCATTCTGATTGATCAATAGCATTTATTGATCGAATGGTCCCTTTGAACTTGCAATATCATAGGTTGAATATGGAAGTTTTTGAGTGGCATTTGGAGATGGGAGTTTGTAGTTGGATTCCTAGGAATAAGAGTCAAGGAATAATCTAGGAGAGGAAGCATATGACTAACCCAAGAGGCCAAGATTAGGAGGAGATTTTGGTTATAAAGCTACTCCAAAGTGAGTGGATGGCCACTCCCTCTCTTATGAGATGAGATCAAAACTCATGTGGGTAACTATGAAGTGAGTCATTGATTTGAGATAACAACCATTGATTCATGGGTTGATTATGGACCTAGTTACATAGGTTGGATAGGCCACCTAACGAAATCTCAGGAAAGGGTGTTCGTGAAGCTAGGTTGGAGGTCTAGGCCATACTTGTGAAATACATGGCAACTTAACGGAGTGTAAGATGGTTACTCTATAGGATATGTCCAGGATAAAAAAGGCAATCCATTTGGGGGCATTTTGTGATTACTTTATAGGGAATCACTTAGACATTGGGGGTATGGTGATCACCCACCAAAAAAGAGGTCAATAGGGTCACCCTAACCCAAGGTGACTCTTAACAACCGAGCTTTGGGTGTATGAGTCTTCGAAAGCTAAGGTTGTGCATCCTCATGACTCAGGAGTAAGAGTGCATTGAAATCTACCTCGATGAATGTGATGTATGTGCATAAGTAATTAGGTACCACATTATCCATAAATGATGATTTTGATGATAACAAACATATCAAGTAATTGAGATTAAAATTGGATCTTTTGGATAGATATTGTAAAACTGATTTTTAGGTTGAAGCTCTCTTGATGAAATACGAAGCCAAGAAGAAGGAGAAGATTAAGTTTAGGTCTCTTTGTATTATAGGAATTGAGTTGCATTTTTATATTCTTTAGAATGTAAGGAGAGACCCAATTGGATTAGTATGATAACATTACTAGGGCATCACTTGCATAGGTCATTAAAAATCACCACACTCTAGCTAAATAAGTCAAAAATATGAAAAACTTGTTTTTAGATGTTAGTGGGTTATTCTAGAATCCTATAGGTGTCATAAAATACATTTGGATAGTTAGAAGACTTTTTACAGTCCATTAAATGTTAGGTGTTAATTGCCTAATGTTAGATAGTGCGTCTGAGGTGAGTTTGAATGATCCAGGAGATAGCAAACTTTACATTGAATTTTGTACCTAACGTTAAGTAGTTGACCTAATGTTAGATAGGAGTGACCTAACGTTAAATAAGTCATTTTGGGCCAATTTAAGTGCCTCCAGGAGATAGCGAACTTTGTACCTAACTGAGTACCTAACATTAGATAGTTAACCTACTGTCAAATAACTTTTACCTAACGTTAGTTAAAACACTTTTTGACCAAATTAATTAGTCGTTGCCAATCAAATTGGGAAACATTTTGGCCATTGAAGAGGGCCCTTATGCACACCTAAATTTGTCCAAACACCCCTCTATATATATGAGAGCATTTCACACTCTTTGGTGGTTAGAGAACACCCCATAACACACTCTAAAGCTCATTTAAGCTCACATTCAGCTACTTCAAGCATTTAGTGTTCATTGGAGGTGACTGGAGCTCTTGATCTTGAAGTTCACTTTCCTTGGAGTTCAGCCACCTCAACTTCCTACTTTGTCACTTTCACACAATCACTAAGGGAGTTCATTCTAGTATCCTAGATAGTTATTTCATAAGAATTATTGCATATCTTTTTGGAGCTATCCATAGGAGGTAATAGTCTATTTTAATTCAGTTTTCTTCTATCATCTACTTGTAATTTGAGAACCCAGGTTGTGGCTTCCTCTCCTTTCAAATGAGAGGGGTTACTCTTGATTGGGAAATCAAGAGGATTTGTAAAAGGGTTTGATACCCTACACGTACCCGTTAGTTTTTCGAGATTGACTTGGGGCAAAATCCTAGATTGGGAGATCTAGCCAGTGGTTTTTACCTGATTTTGGGTTTGCACTATATATACTTGTGTTGTGGTTGGTGAACTATTTGATTGCTTGATCATGTTCTATGTCTGCATTAATTTCGTTTAACATTTTTTTATACTGCCTTTAGCACTAATCAGTCCCCTCTAGTGCTTTCATGTGAGGGATGATTCCAAAGAAAGAGACCCTTGCCCTATAGATCCGATTAGAGAACAAGTGAATACATAACAATAATTAAATTATTGGATTTTGTGTACCTGAGTGAACTATCCAAATAAGTAATAAGTTACATTTCATCTTAATAAAAGAATTATATTACTTTCAAGTGCATGAATCGGGTTCTTTAGCATGAATAGGGTAACGTACTTAGTTAGATCATATAAACTTAATATTTGTTAACTCAGAGGTCTAAATGATTTAGAAGATCTGATAACATATCATAAAACCATCTGATTCGGTTATTTGTTTCCGATCTAAGTTGGGATGGCAACCTTTTCAAGAGATCATCTCTTGATCGATGTTCTTGAATGGAGATTTAAAATTATCACACAGATCGGGTTAAAAAGTTAACTTGAAGAAACATGAAGAAGACGTATCTTTTGACCTAAGAATGATATGTGCCTCTGTTTATGAATACATACATTTGGTAGACCAATAATAGATGCACACACTTTGGTGTTAATACGAAAGGATCACACTAATCTATCTCATAGGTGTATGTAGCAGATTGGAGGAAAGAGCTCACTCTGAGTATGTTAGGAAAGATAATTCCACATGTGGTTATAGAGTCTTTTTTTTTTTAGAAGAGTGGTTATAGAGTCTTGATCAGACACATGTATAAAAGAGAAGAAGACAGTTTTCTGGAAAAAGAACTAGTCTTTGTTCTCATCCTAATGATACAAAGAGATGTCAGAAATAATGCTGTCAAAGGAGGAATGATAACTATTTAATGGGATTAGACCTCAGGAATAATATTATCCTCCATGAGTGAAGGATTCACGGGTATTTGGAATGCCTGGGAGGCGTAGTGTCATAATTCCATGCTTCATTATTAGTATGATGAAACTAATAATGATTTTGGTGGATTTTGTAGAATAAGTCAAATATTATTTAAAAAGTTAAATTACATTTGATTTAACATTTAATTAGGCCTAATTTGATTAGGCTTGATCCAAAAGGTTTGGATGACAATTAAATATTTTTTGGATACGAAATCCAATGTCCACATACTTAGTTATGGGCTAATCATGCAAAAATCAAGTAGGATTTAATTTCATCAATGGGATGGAGATCCAATGGATACCATCATATTAAGAATTTGTGGGAATTCTTATAAATTTCTCCTAAGGCAAGCGTAAACCCAAATCAATTAATCACCAATCCACCAATCTCCCCAGCTGGGAAGAGAAGAAAGAAAGGAAAGAGAGTGTCGCCCCTTCCTGCTTCTCTCTGTGCCTGGGCATCCAAGCTTCATAGGAGAAGTATGGATTACAGTGTGTCATGGATGTCCAGAACAATCGACATTAGAAGTCTAAATTGCATGTTAGGCTTTTGATTTTCAAGTTGCTGTCTCTTGAATGTTAGGAGATCGTAGTGTGTAAGGAGGACGAACGTCGTTCTTTGGTTTTCCGCAAAGGAGTTTTCGGATTTTGTGATTGATCATTTTCGACACAAAGGATCTCATCTGCTCGTCAAGGAGGAGGGGTTGTGAGTCATGCTGAACTATGTTACAAATGTATAATTCTAACCCGTGGGATGAATACATACTTAGAAAAAAGAAGAAAGAAATTGAGCATGGGAGCTATCTTGTGCATGCATGTACTTTTTGGTGGTGTTGGCTATGAATAACTTATCATATGTCCTCCAGAATTTTACATTAGGGATAATGTTTCATAATTTCAGCAGAAAACTCAGGATTAGATGGTCATCCCACCTCTTCTCAAGTTTGATAAATCCGAGGGGGATGAATGGATAGATAGGCAGATATTAAATAGATATATACCACTTATCCTCGGTTGTCCATCCCCTTAATATTTAAGGCCGCTTCTTATCCCATTGGATACAAGATATCTCCTGGGAAAACCCAAAATAGCAAACGCACAGAGGAACCATCGATGTATGATAAGCCCGTTGGCACCGCTATCCATGTAATATCGAATACTTAAATGCGTCCATTTCCTTTTAAAAAAAAAGAAAAAAAAAAAAAAAAAAGGGAACGTTGGGCCGACGGCGTGCGACTTACGAATGGGGTAATTCCACGTCCCGACGATTAGAACCACACCGAGCGGCTCTGCCACGATCTCCGACGACGACGGGTACGTCGAGAGGGCAGTCTCCACCTGTTCATATGAAGTAATTAGTTACAACTAATCTAAGCAATAATTACACAAACATCTAATTAATTGTATTCATAATTAACCATTCACCTTCTCGGGCTTCATCCACTTCCTCAGATTCTTAATCACCATCCTGCACTCACCCTTTACCAAACCGGTCTACAACAGCCAATGACACAAAACAAAAAAAAAAAAAAAAAAAAAAAAAAAAGGAAAAGGAAAAGGAAAAAAATAAAAAAAAAGAAAAGGAAAAACATGAAGAACTCTATGGATCAACCTCGAGGACGACGTCCATCTCGCCTTTGCGGAGGTCGGCATGGAGGGCTCGTGTGATCTCATCCTCCTCGTCCTCCAGCATCTTGATGAGCATCTTTAGCTGGTTGGTCCTCCATTCAAGGGGCCTCGTCCTGCCGTCTTGGTAGCGTCTCCGGAGCAATTCGACCAACACCGTGGCGTATTCGGAGTCGAATTGTGGTGGCTGAGCCTCACCCGCCATCATAATGGATTTCGCGGGAGAGGGAGGAAGATCTGTGAAGAGAGGATTGTTGCCTGCATGAATTGATCGAGTTCCCGCAACTAGAGATATATAGATGATAGTCAAAAGCACAAAAATATCTCCAACCGGTAATGGCCAGCTGCATAATATATTTTGGGAGACGTTCATACGTACGTATCTTCCCTTTGTTCCCAAATTAATTTGCATACGTATCCTCCTTACACGTATGTACCTCTTGTTTCTTTCGTATATGAGCATTGGAGGCTATTGGTAGCTATGATATGTCTTAGTTATATCCTATCATGTTAACCATTTCGGCAACTTAGTTGGATGTTTAACTAGGTTGTGGATTATAACCAAATAATCGTAAGGTAGGTTTGCTGTCAAGGGAGGGAAATTTTTCATCTAAGTCCAACAAGAAAGGTCTCGTAAAGGTTCAAGAAGAAGTCCATGGAGGTTCATCCAATAGAGGGTAAACGTCCAACGTCGTAGGATTTGACCGAGTTGAAAGAAGAATCAAGTAGGTAATCATCCGATCGATTAGATGGATCAATATTGACAATCTAGTTAAAGGAAGACACAGTTAACTGGATGGCTTAGATGAACAGATCACACAAGTTTAGTGTATTCAACTAAAGATGCAATCAGATAGAAGGACTCTCCAGCTAATTGACAACTTGGTGGATAGACAAGTAAACTCATTTGACAAATTTCAAAAGGATGATGATTACCGCATCTGTTACTCCGTCACAATGATATGTGACGAACGTGGGCAACATACTCTGAAATATATATGATACATCATCAATTTGACCGATCGTTAGGATTAGATCCCGAATATCATACTCGATGGTCAATGTACACATTACGAAGAATTATGAGGGCACGTGCATATAAGATAAGAGAGAGAAAATAGAAAGCACCATCCTCTCTCTCTCTACTAACTTAATTTGAGTTACCAGCACATTATCTCTTGTATAATTGCTTATTTTTTAAGTGGATTTTTCCCTACTTGCGAACTCGACAGAACTCTGGAACAAAAGGCTCTGATGACTTGCCTATGTAAATATAGCGCATAGGTGCAGGGAAGGCATGTAGATGAGTTGGTGCATAAGGAGGGTACATATGTGAATACTTCGTATATTTGGGGAGATTTCGTACTTCATGGAGTAAATTATATATTGAGAAAATTTGCTCAACGTGATAGGGACGTGAACGGAGAGGTAGACAGTATATATTCAAAAGTACTCAAAAATTAACTCGGGAAAGTTAATTCTCTAGCACTAACGTATATTTGAACCATCCGTTATTTTATCGTGCGATCAGAGAAAATGATTATGGGACATCGCTGCTGCAACGTGAGAACTCGAAAATCATATGGTTATTCCATGGCCATCATCTCCTACGATTAGCCCTAATTCCTTTGTCCAATGTACCTTCGTTGAAGATTATAATTTGATGTGAAACACACAAAAAACGTCGAGTCGTGATAACACCGTGACTAACTTGCAAATATTTCAACTTTCAATGCTAAATAATAATATAAGTATTTTTTAATAAAGATAAGCTACAAATAAAGGTAGACTGCGGGGATGGTATTATTGTAGAAAAAGATATAAAAATATAGATATATAATATAATTTATTCAATCATCTAATATATGTATTGTTATTTTTATTTTAATAATTAAAATATTAATCTATCTTAAATAATAGGATAATAATATATATATATTTTTTAATTTCTCCCATGTATATTGTATCCGATCTCTAAAATACGAATGAGAGAAATTTAAAAAAATAATACTAATTAAAAATTATCTAAGCTATGATTTGGAGTAAATTTTTCACTATAATATACAACATTAAAATGAGATGATTATCCAAACAACCACTAAAGTTATGAAAATATGATTCTATTCATTTTTTTTAGGCAATAATATCTACTAATCACTCGACACCTACGAAATTTAGGCTTCATACAAACCTGCAAAAAAAAAAATTTAGACTTCATACAAATTATCACGTTTGTGTGTCATGTGCTTAAATTGCTTGGAGAGAGAGAGAGAGAGAGTGGAACAGAGGAGAGAGATGGGTGGGAATTTAAGTGAGAGAGAAAGAGAGACGGGGCCTGTGGCAGAGATGGCTAGGTTATATATAAGCTACCCAACTAAAGTTGGTCTTGGGAAAAGAGCCAAACTAACTTATTACATCTATGGATGGATATAGCAATTGTCATTTTTCCTTGAATTTGTGTCATTTTATCTCATTTGAAAGGCCTTTGAAAGTGATTTGTAATTGTATTAGACCTGTAAAATTTTATGATAGACTTATAAAATATTTGATGATGTTTGATAATATTTATAAAATAATGGATAAACTTAATTTGTAAAATTTAAAGTCATTCGCAAACTGAAAAATGTCTTTGATTTGAATGAGTTATTTGTGTTCTAAACTTATTGAAAACCTCTCTTATAAAAGTAGGTGTATGTGTTATGTATATCTTACCTAGCTTTTCCAATTTTAGGTGGTCTGGAGTAGCCACCTCATATGCACTTGCCATGTGAAGTCTTCCAAGAAAAGCAACTCCCTACTACTTTGCTATCGCTTGCGCTTGTTCAACCCTCTCATGCTTGAGAAAGCATTCACTTATTAAGACTTATCAAGTCCAGCACCCGAACTTATCTCCTTCTTAACTCGACTCTAACTAACCCTCAAGGCTCAAGCTAGAAGACCAGGGTGAGAAAGGAGAATATTGTGGAAAAAATTAATTCTTTGACTCAAGAAGTGGCATTCACTCAAATTAAAAGAAGTGGCAATCTTTACAAAAGGTGATAAATTTTGAGCCTGTAACTTTCTAGCCCATGAGGGTAGCCATGAACCTAATCCCAATCCTACTCTAAATAGGATTAGGATTTGAGATGTGGCAACCAACATCTACAAAGGGGCATCTAGCTCTTCTTGCATCCCATACTTAGCCGAAGATCTCCATCTAAAGACAAAGGGGAGAAAGGGGAAGAGGAGAGAGAGAGAGAAGAGAAACATTTTACGAAACATAACTATTGAAAAACTGTGCAGGGTGATTCGGATGGCAATTCCATCACAATTAGTTCATGGGGTTTTTAGGATCAATGTTTTTTTTTATCAAAGAGAAGTTTGGTGGGAAAATGTATCCAGAGTCCAATTAGGTGTAGCATTTCACCTATTTTTCTCTATGGTCTATTAATCTGATTTTAATAGACTTAGGAACAGAGCATTGTATCCTCAAATTTTATAATGGAACTCTCTTTGGTTGCCCGTAATTTTTCACCTCTTTTCCTTGGATGGGTTTTCCCCGTAAATTACAGTATTCTTGTGGTTTATTTGTTTTGGATTCATAATTATTATTTGCTGTGGAAATTTCTACTTATATATATTCTAGCACATCACTCTTGGTCACTCTCTCCTAACAAATCGTATCAAAGAAAGGTTGTGCCGTTAGTCTTCTATTGTGCAACTATGGAATTTGCTATGACAATCACATGATTCCTTTCAATGGGAACAACTAGACCATATTGAAGCTTAGGATGGAAGTCCTCCTGTACTTCAAGGGGTTGCACGAAACTTTAGAAGGCAACAAGGCAAAAGGAGAGAAGATCAATGCAAATGAGTGGAAGGCACTTGACCAAATAGTACCTGACTTTATTCACCATTATCTAAATGATAGTGTTTGTTATCATGTTCTTGTAAAGGAGAGAACAAGCTCTTTGGAAAAAGTTGGAGGGTTTTTCTAAGAGAAAAACCATGATCAAGGCTTTGTTAATATGACATCTTGTGAATATGAAACGCAAGGATGGTTCTTCTATTTCCATGTATCTAAATAATATGAAGAATATAATTAATCAACATTCCTTTATGAAGATGACAGTTGATGATAAGTTGCAGGCTCTTCTTTTTCCTTAATTCTTTTCAAAAAGCTTCTTCTTCTCAGTTTGTTGCTGGACAAGTGGGAGACACTGATGGTCATACACAACTTGGCCTTAGAATGAGAAGTCTCTATGAGTCAAATAACTAGTGATTTAGTGAATGAGAAATTATACAAAAGAATGTAGGTACATCTAGATTTGGTGCACCCATCATAAAAAAAAAGTGGCATATCCAAGTCTAGAGATAAGGAGAACAAGAATAGAGAAAGGAATAAGTCTATTTTGCCAAGTATGCGACTTGCTAGGCAAAGAAAGAGTTAGCAAAGAAGGTAGATGAGAAACATGATACAAGTACATTAAAAGGTGATGTGATGACTCTAACAACATTAGATCTCAAATCATCCCTTTGTCCCAAGATACAAGTTAGGTGATTGATTCTAGAGCAACACACTATGCAACTTCACATAGAGTTCTTGACACATTATAAGGCAGGTGATGTTGGCATATTTAGGATGGGTAACATGAGAATATTGTGGATCATTGGGATAGGCAATATCTACCTTGAAAAATAATATGGGACAATAGTACTCAAGAATGTAAGGGCATGTAAAAGATACTAGATTGAACCTCATGTCAATTGGCAAGCTAGATGATGGTAAGAAGACTACCAATACATTTAGCAAAGGAAAGTGGCAATTGATGAGGCGATTGCTTGTCTTAGCCAAAGGAAAAAAGTGTTGTATCTTATACAAGACAATGATCAAGGTGTGCATTGAGTAATTAAATACTACTTAAGACTTGTCAATGGACTTGTGGCACAAGAGATAGGTTACATAAGCAAGCAGGGACTAAGAATTCTTGTCAAGAGGGAGTTACTTCAAAACTTAAAAGATACACACTTTGATCCATGTATTCATTCCTTGGTTGACAACCAACATAGAGTTTCCTTCACAAGAAAGCTCCACATAGAAAATCCAATGTTTCATTACATGTATATTTAGATGTATGTGGCCCTATGAAAACAATAATTGATGGTGGACTTGAAGAAGTAAAATCCTTTGGTGGTGCTCTGTACTTTGTTTTGTTGATGACCACATTAGAAAAGTTTGGACCTACAGTTTAAAAAGTAAATGAAGTTGCAGATGCCTTCAAGGAATTCCACACTATGGTTAAGTAGAGAACTGTTTGTGGCTCAAGTGCATTAGGATAGAAAATTGCTAGGGAACGTATTGGGGAGTTCAAGAGATATTGCAAACACAAGTATTCATTAAGACCTAACAATTCTAGGTACCCCACGGCATACTAGCATTGCAAAGTGAATGAAACACCATCGTGGAGAGATTTAAGTGCATATTATTTTAGTCTAAGTTGCCAAAAGAAGTCTTGGCTGAAGCATTGTTGATAATAGTTGACTTGGTGAATCTATCGTGAAACGACCCACCACCCCTTAGCCATTTAAGACGTTTGGAGTGTTCACCAGATGTTTGTCCGGAGGACTGAAATATTCATCAGACATCTGTCAAGATGTCTGGGATGTCCACCAGACATCTGGAAATACTTTTAGCGCACACGTACGAGAGCCATGCTCCCTCCCTCACTGCGCCTCACTGCGCCTCACCACACCTCATCGCGACGCCACTCCTCGCCCATGCTCGCCTCTCCGCTCCCCTCACCTCCTCTCCCTTTATATACCTCTTCCCCCTCCCCTTCGTTGCCATTCCGCAGCTGAGAGCGAGTGAGAGCGGAGTGAAGAGCGGAGGGCTGAACGAGAGGAAGTGCGAGGGCGAAGGCTGCAGCGGCGTTCTGCTGTAGCATCTGCAGGGAAGGGGAGCCAGAGCGATTCCGCGGAAGTTATTTTTTCGTGGAATAAGACGGTCAGAGAGACACCCAGATGTCTCACCAGACGTCCGAAGGTATGACAAGACGTCTGGTAGAGATCTACTTTCCGTACTTTTCCTCTCTAACAAGTCCTGACAGCGTACGTATGTGTCAGAGGGCGGGAGTGTAGTCGAGGCAATTTCAGACGTCCGGAAGCATTCCTAGACATCTGACAAAGTCCTTGGACGTCGGATTTGAGTTTCAGACGTCTGAATAGAGGTATCCCTGAAGAATTGTTTTAAGACGTCTGGGACCTTTCCCAGACGTCTGATTTCCATCTGATGGAGTGTTTTGGGGCCATGCAAGGCCCTATTATTATCGCTTGTACGCAAACGAACCATCTCTGTTTTCCATACAAGTTTCTCTATATAATGATACCTTGTTTACATCCTTCTGAACCTTTTGGCCCATCAATTCGTGTTTAGGTCTCCAGTCCGTCGGGAGTACGGGACCTGTGGAGACGTCGGGAGCCACTATACGAGCCCCCATTCCACCCGGTTACCCAGGTTGAGTGGTAGTTAAGAATTAACATGCATTAACATAAAGTTTTCCATCTTCTAATTATATTATACATGTGGTTGCGTAGAGATCTCTAATTAGGATTTGTTAATTAATCATCTGGTTCTCTATAGGAACGATTTTGCTTGCAGCTTCCCGTGATATAGGATGCCCATATGACACTCTCCTGGCTGGGGGAGTCCCACCATGGTAGTCCTATACTCGGTCTACTACCCTGAGGTCATGGTCGTGACGTAGCGGTGACTATGGCACATGTGATAAGCGCGCGGGTAGCTACCCCGCACTGGCACGCGATCAGTCATTTCTACTAGCGGGTACGCCTCAACGTACAACGCGGAATAGCGTAGGGCCTTGCCCTCTCAGAACAGAACAGGGGTCTTGCCCCTCCTCAGTCCGCGTACCCTCGTCCGACTACCCCGGTTTGCCCAACGAGCTGACGAGAGTTGGTGTAGGGTGGCCATACCTAGCCCCAGGCCCCCTGGGGCGGATAGCCTCCCCTACACTAAGTAGCTCACCTCGGTACCACGTACACGAGGGCCAGTAAGAGTCGTCGTAGAGTGGCCAAACCTACCCTGGGTCCCAACCCAAGGGCGGGCAAGCTCCCCTCTACACTACAAGGGATAGTTGCTCTCTTCGGTACTACGTGCACGAAGGTCAGCTTACCTCCCTTAATAGCTGTCCATAGGCAGCAATTTTCCAAGAATCATCTGGTTCTTCAAGGTACGATATTCATGTTTACATTTCCCGTGGGGTTGGTACAAGAATTTCTTTATCACATCCGGGTTGGAATGTTAGGGATAACAGTTCAATTTTCATTTTATTATAGTAGGGGTCTATTTAGCTAAAAACAGGCAGCTCTTGATTATTCAATTATTCACATGCAGTAGGGGTCCATTTTAGCTAAAAATAGGCAGCTCTTGATTACACAGTTATTCACATGCAGTTTCTTCTAACCCTAGTTTCATGCTAAGACCTAGGGTTCAAGAATTTATACGTTTATTCTTTCCTAGGGTTCATCTCAAGCCCTAGGATTACTTACTCGCATGTATTAAACTAGAGATTAAGGTTGTAACCACTCTACCTGGGTAACCGGGTGGAATGGGGGCTCGTATAGTGGCTCCCGACGTCTCCACAGGTCCCGTACTCCCGACGGACTGGAGACCTAAACACGAATTTATGGGCCAAAAGGTTCAGAAGGAGTAAACAAGGTATCATTATGTAGAGAAACTTGTATGGAAAACAGAGACGGTTCGTTTGCGTAAAAGCGATAATAATAGGGCCTTACATGGCCCCAAAACATGCTATCAGACGGAAATAAGACGTCTGGGAAAGGTCCCAGACGTCTTAAAGCAGTTCTTCAGGGATACCTCTATTCAGACGTCTGAAACTCAAATCCGACGTCCAAGGACTTTGTCAGACGTCTGGGAATGCTTCCGGACATCTGAAATTGCCTCGGCTACGCTCCCACCCTCTGACACATACGTACGCTGTCAGGACTTGTCAGAGAGGAAAAGTACGGAAAGTAGATCTCTACCAGACGTCTTGCCATACCTTCGGACGTTTGGTGAGACGTCTGGGCGTCTCTCTGGCCGTTTGATTCCGCGGAATCACTCTGGCTCCCCTTCCCTGCAGATGCTGCAGCAGAACGCCGCTGCAGCCTTCGCCCTCGCGATCCTCTCGTTCGGGCCCTCCGCTCTTCACTCTGCTCTCACTCGCTCTCAGCTACGGAATGGAAACGAAGGGGAGGGGGAAGAGGTATATAAAGGGAGAGGAGGTGAGGGGAGCGGAGAGGCAAGCATGGGCGAGGAGTGGCATCGCGGTGAGGTGTGGTGAGGCACGGTGAGGGAGGGAGCATGGTGCTCGTACGTGTGCGCTAAAAGTATTTCCAGATGTCTGGTGGACATCCCAAACGTCTTGACAGACGTCTGATGAATATTTCAGCCATCCGAACAGACGTCTGGTGAACACTTCAGACGTCTTAAATGGCTAAGGGATGGTGGGTCATTTCATATCGCCTTCTTCAGCATTGGATGGTGATATTCCAAATAGGATATGGAAGGGAAGTAGGTATCACACAAGCACTTATGAGTAGTTGGTTGTAAAGCATTTTCACTTATCCTTAAAGAGTTAAGATCCAAGCTCATGAGAATACAAATCCATGTATTTTCTTGGGATACGAATGCGTGATAAGTTCAATTACAGATTATGGGATCCAAGAACCAAGAAGGTCTTTAAAAACAAAGATGTAGCATTTTTCAGAGATATAGAAGGTCTTCAAAAGAAGAGGCTAAAATGGGGTAGGATCTTTTGAAGGAGCTAAATGAGGTAGGATATTCTTTTAATGAGTTCGGGGTGAAAGTTCTTCCCTACGAGGAGGGGTGACGTAATAATTGCGGAAATAAAATATATATAAAGCAATCTCACAAAATAAGCATTCACAAAATGTACACAAAGAATTTTTAGGTGGAAACCCAAACCGGGTGAAAACCACCACCTAACCCTTTCGAGTTAGGATTTACCGATCAACCTAGTTGATCAAATCCACTAAACCGAATCACTTAAAACGAGGGTGATTCAACCTCAATACAACCACGCTACAAGTACGAGGGTAGCGTTCCTCAACCCCTTCTCTCCACGAGAAGGATTTTGTCCCACGAAGGAGACGGGAATTCGCAAAGCGAATACCCAACCAAAAGACAAAGGTAAAATAAACAACAAACCTATAGAGCCAACAAAGTAATAAACCTAAGCTTCTATAGGATTTAGGAAACTCCCCTTTGCAAGGAGTGCGTCGACGATGACGCGGTGCGTGAGCCACGCAACGGCGTAATGTCTCTCTCGTGAACAACGGCGGGAGAGCGGGTGCGCGAAGACTTGATGCTCTCAAGAGAATGAAACTAGAGCTTGGAGAGCAAGGACTTCAATTGGACACAAAAGAGTGGAACTAAGTTGCTTAGGTGTGTCTCTTGTTTCTCTTAGTGTATATCTTGTGTTGCAAGGGTTCCCCTCTATTTATAGAGGCCTTAGGAAGGCTTTGGAAGGCTTAGAAAGGGTTCTATAGCCGTTGGGAACAAAGTCCAAGAGAATCAGGCCGAAATCAGGACAATGATTACATTTGACAGGGTTATCAGACGTCTAACTCTTGCATCAGACGTCTGGAAGGCCACTTTAAGACGTCTGATTTCAAGGTCAGACGTTTGATTCTATGCGGGTCTCTCCCTGACTTGGATCAGATCTAAACAGGATTTTTGTGCAAGTCCATCAGACGACATACAGGACGTCTGGCACTATGTCTGGACGTCTGGAAACCTACTTTTACTGTGGGAATTGATTTCCAAACGTTGCAACGGCTAGAAAATCTCTGAGAAGAGATTTTGGGTCAGCCGAGGCAAAACGGTCATTTATCAGACGTCTGGAAAGGCCTAAGGACGTCTGATAAGGCTCTAACGGTCATATTCTTGAGTGTTTGGTAAGCCAGCCAACGGTCCACTAATTGGACGTCTGGCAAAGTCCATCAGACGTCTTCTAAGACGTCTGGACTAAGGTCTGGACGTCTGATTTCATCAGACAGAACTAGCTATGTCCAGCCTAACAGTTATCAGACGTCTGAAACAACAGTCAGACGTCTTACAATACTTTATCAGACGTCTGATTTGGGAATTAGACGTCTGGAAGTGCTGTTTGAACCCTATATTGGTTTTCTAAGTATTCTACAGAAAACCTAAGTATCCTAGGGTTGTGCCGGTGTTCCTAGGACTACTGTTAGGGTTCTTTGAGGCTCTTTAACATGAAATATCCAAGGAAATAAAGAGCAACAAAAGAAACGAAAAAATACAACAAGTACAAAAGAAGGAAATCTATCATATTCTTCATTTCCTTCCATCTTCAATCTGTCGCTCCACGCGAACCTCCTCTGTTTTCCGTCAAGCTCCTCCAATCCATCCTGGATGCGAGCTCGAACTCCGTCTAAACACGTCCACATTTGCAATTGACCTGAAATCTAAGACTCAAATTGCAAATGTTAAATAACACGTGTTTTGTTATCATCAAAACAAATGATCGTGGTGCTCTAGCACCAACACGGGGATGTATCAGATCCATTCATTTCTCCATATGATTCTAGCCAAGGGGGAGAAGTTGTGGACAATCAAAAGGGTGTTGACATTCCTATAGGTGAGTGGTAAGAGCTAGAGTACGTTAAGTAGGAACCTAACGAGATCGAGTAGGGGGAGTAGCCTACTCTAGACTAAACCTAGCCAATGGGTTGAGCCTCGATCTGCCTGCGTTACTCATGGGTCAGGTTTGGTCTTAGGACATAAGCCTTCGGGCCAACCCAACCAGGCCTGAATTTTGCCTTGATCGCTGATGGGTTGGGCTTAGGTTTTATTTGTTCAACCCTATCTTGGCTTGGCTTGTTCTCAAACTATCTACACCTTAAAAAATCCCTCCCCATTCCCCAATTACATCTTTATATCCAACTTCAGTTAATTTCAATTTAAGTTCCCTAGAAAGAAAATGTAATGCAACTTAACTTTACTTATTTGTAATATGATTATATTTATGAAATATGGATGCGAATTTAATAAAAAGAATATTTCTTAACTTAGTGGATATATGCAAAATAAACATCAATCCATGGACTAGACTAGCCTAGCTTGGCCCATGTTAGGGCCTAGGATGGGCTTAGGTTGAGTCTATTGGCCGGTGGAGTAGGCTAGCCTTGAGTTGAGGTCTTTTTTGAACTCAACCTAGTCGATTAGGCCCATGGCTTGGCTTGATCCGTAACTTGAATAGGTCTATTCTAGAGACACCAATCAAACCTCAATTAAGGAGATCCTCCAGAGTATCCCATCCTTCTTAAAGATACCTTTCAGACTAGTACATGATGCTTAGAGATATAGGAGAGTTATAGAGTTTCCAGGAAGCACATATAAGTAGAAGAAGTTGTGGTTTGCAGCTACGTAAGAAGAGATGGATGCCTTATAGAAGAACCACACTTATGCTCTATTTAGATCATGGAAGGTGAAAAAGTTATTGAAGAACAAGTGGATCAATAGGTTGAAGATAAATGAAAAGACTTCACAACCAATGTACAAGGGAAGGCTAGTTGTGAGAGGCTTCAATAAGAAGCATCCCAATTGCTTGAGAAGAAGCTAAAGTAGAAGCCCTAGAAGAAGTGGTTGTTGGGAGGATCAAAGCTTGGATCGTGGGAAAGGCAAAGGAGAAAAGATGTAGAATGCTTGTTCAGCCTTTGACTAAATTTGACATTTGGTGACTCTACCTTGTGTAAGGATTTGACGTTTATGATCAATCTTGGGGTACCCTTTTTGGTCAATTCGCAAGGCTTTCTAATCTAGAGAAGCTTTTATTGAAAGGTAAGAGCTTATTGTATTAAATGGAATATGTCAAGCATTATTGACTATGTGGGAGGATCCCCTTCTGTACTTTCACGTTGTCCCTCTCCATCTTTGTGAATATTGTCCTTCTCACCATTGATGTCCCTCTTTTCATTCTTCCTTAGCTCGAAGGTCTCTTCATCATCAAATGATCATTTAATGCTCAAGCCAAGAAAAGATTGGACCAACTGACTTTTGTCATGAAGCCAAGTTATTTGAAGATATCTTCTCTCTAGTTGTGAAGTTCTCATTTGTGAGAGTCACTCTATGAATCAAAGCCAACATAGATCTAGAGATTGAATAGCTAAATAAAGGGTAATTCAAATCTAGTCTATTGACTGAGGAAGAGCTTCTGTAAGGTGAAACAAGCTCCTTGCTAGTGGTATAAGAAGTTTGACTCATTCATGATAGTGAATGGGTGCACAAGGATAACTTCAAATCATTATGTGTACGTTAAGAGGCTCAACGATGACTTCATCATCCTTCTACTATAGGTGGATGATATGCTTATTATTAGTAATCACAAATTGATAGATTGAAGGAGTTAAGAAAATCTTTTTCTATGAAAGATTTGGGACTAGCTAAGCTAATTTTGGGCAGGCAAATTTCTTGGGACAAGAAATCCAGGAAGTTATGCTTGTCACAGGAAAAGAATATCCATAAGATTCTAGAGAGGCCCAGCATAGACAAGGCAAAGCTAGTCAAATATCCACTGGTTTCATTTGATGAGGAAGTGGAGATTGCGAAGAGCATTCCTTATTCTTTAGTTGTTAGGAGTTTGACAGTATGCACACAGTCGAACATCAATTATGCAGATGGTATTCCACTGATCTTTTTTGGATTTACAAATGTACTAGATACTAGAAAGACTGTATTTAGCTTTGTACTTAACTTTATTGAGGGAGTTGTCTCTTAGCAGTCCTTGTTACAACGGTGTATTGCTCTATCCACAATGCAAGTCTAGTACAGAGCTTTTATACAAGGAGATGTTATGGATGAAAAGATTCCTTGAAGAGTTGGGATTTCAACAAGATCATTATATAGCTCATTATGATAGAGCACCATTCACTTGAGTAAGAACTCAAAAATTCCCAATCCCAATCCTACTTGGAATAGGATTAGGATTTGAGAGGTGGCAATCGACATCTATAGAAGGCATTCAAAAGTCATTGCATCTCATCCCAAAAGGTCTCTAACTGAAATTAAAGGATGGAAAGTGGAAAAGGAGGGAGAAAAATGAGAAAAAAGAAATATTTTAAGAAACGAAACATCTGAAAGATCATTTGGATTGATTTGAGTGTCAGTTTCTTCGTAGTTGGTTCCTATACGTTCGTGGGATTGCACTCTCCAATTAAGGGAAGTGTGTTGGAAAATGTGTCTAGAACCCAATTCTATTAGCGTCATCCTTATTTTTCTTTGTGGTTTGTCTATACTTGAATTTTGGCAAAATTCAAGTATAGATGCATTGGTTTACGGTGAAACTCTCTGTAGTTGTCTATGGTCTTTTGCCCCTCCTTGGAGGGGTTTTTCATGCAAATTGTGGTGTTCTTATGGTTTGCTTTATTTGATTCCATTATTATTATCTACTATGGCAATTTATATATCTCCCCCCCCCCCCTCCCCCCTCACACACACACACAATATCAAAGCTAGACATACAATTAATCTGTATAAATGACAGTGCTTCAATTGATCCCCCAAGTTCTTGCCAACAACATACTTGCGAACCATTGCTATGAGATCATGACTAAAATTCAAAGTGTAGTAGCCAAAACTCATTCAAGAATTATTTGCTTAAAGAGTTTAAATTTCTTTTTCTCCTTGTAATATTGAGTTATTGCTTAGGTTTTTATATATTATTTAGTGTCCAAATGTAGGCAATGGTTCCAAAGAAGAAATCAAGACATTGCTAATGAGATTGTAGAAGCTTACCAAGCACTACATGCTTGGTTGCCTTTTACAAGAGGACCTTAACATCACTATTGAGAAGGATTCAAAGTTTTTAGTCATTTCCTTTCCTTTTATTTCTTTATAGTTCTACTCTCAGCTATATGTAGGCTAACATAGTTCTTAGTTGCTTAAGCTGTTCATTATTCTACACTTTTTTATTATTGTATCAATGTATCATCTACAAATGAATGAGATGTTCTATGTTCAGTAATTTGTGAATGTTTTTGTGGATTAGTGTGAAACACAATGAAAAATTAAGTAAGAATAGTAAGCTGATCCATAAGGGAGAAGGGGGATTGGGGAAAAAAAAATCTTGATATATTAAAGCTAACCATATTAAGTAAGGGGATTGGGATGTACACCTTTAATCTTAGCCATGAACAAAGATACCAAAAATGCTCTCTTCTACTTAAGGGAAAAGGGGGCACTTGAGACTCCTTACTGATGTGTACATATGTAAGGAAAGAAGAAAATTTGAGTAGAGCTTGTAATATGTAATATTTATGATGCTTCTATGGCCATAATCGTACTAGGATGTCCACCTCATGATGGAACTAGGCAAAAAAGTCTTATGTCTCCTATGAACTTGTGCTTGTGATTTTAACCTTCCTTTTGCCTTTCTACACTCCTCTCTTGTATGATCCTCCACCTAACCAACTAGAGAACATAGGAGGAACCACTTGCATTCTCAACTAAATTCTCAATAAAGATCTCTTTTGATGATTGCAAATAGAAAATTGTTGATACTCCTATTTATATTTCTTGTTTATGTTTACTGGGGATTGTTAAGTTATCTTTATATTTTGTCTAGTTCTCTTATGTATTTTTCCCAACACCTCTCTCTCTCTATGTCGAGAGGTGTAGGGTTTTCTCAATGAATAAGATTGGTCATTACTTTCCACTTGATATCAGAGTAACGATCTTGGATCGGGGCTTTGGTATCCCACCCCATAGGCCTCCAAAACCCTACACCTTATCCCTGATTTATGGTTTTTGATCTCCATCGAGATCAATCAAGGAGCAGCAATGGCAATCCAGAAGATATCCACTGTCGCCGCCCTTGTACACCGGGCTACAACATGAACAGGGAGGACCAGTGCCGCCCCTCAAACTCTGCAACGTCGCCACCACTGCTCCTTAGGCATTGTAGCATCGCTGACCGGTGGAGGAGCAACATCGGTAGGAAGGAGCAGCGCCACGCCTCAGGCCCTGCAGCACCTCCTACTGGTGGACCAGATTTGCACCTTTGCGTGGGTAAGGTAAGGGCAGACCACACTGGTCTATCCTCCTCCTAGATCGCCTCTTGGCCCTGTTGCGGTTGGTGTTGAGGTGATTAAAGGAGGAAGTTCTTCACCAGAGGAGGAGAGAAGCATCCCTTAGAAGTGTTGTTAGGGCTTTCCCTGTGCCTTAATATGCACTAAAGTCTAATCTAAGGGTGCCTGTGACTATTGTGATGTCATCTATGATCATTTGATTGTAGATTTTATGATCAAGAGTTCACTTTCTCACAGATTTTAGAATGTTCAGATATGAAAATAGTCTTTCAGATCTCTTTTGTGGAGATTCTCTCCAAGTATTTGGCTCAGAAATGGCAAGTTCTAGTTCTTGGTGATCCACTTCATCTCTACTAGGCACAATGACAATCTCAGGGGGAGCAGAGATGGCATTGGATACCGCTACTGTGGTAGGGATGATTGAGTGTATGGGCTTTGTAACGAGCGCGTGCCCCAGACGTCTTTTAAGACGTCTGGGAGGTGGCCCAGACGTCTGTAAAGACGTCTGGGATCACATCCAGACGTCTGACCAGACGTCCGGGATAGTTTACAGACGTCTGGCGAACAGTTATGCTCGCACGGGATATTCGTCTGCGCGCCTGTGCGCGTAGACCTGCGATCCTGCCTCTTTCTCTGCGGCTGCAGGCGACTGCGACCGCCTTCTCTCTCCTCTCCGCGCGGCGTTAAAAGGGGGGGGGGGCGCGCCTCCCCTCCCGTCTCCACCGTCTTCCTCCTTCTTCTCCTGCCTGTGCGCGAGAGCGAGCGGACGCGAGGGCGCAGCGGCAGCGGCAGCCGCAGTAGGCGCGGAGGAGCTGCGGCGTGCGAGGGCGGGGCTCTGCCGTGAGGGCGAGCTCGCCGGGAGCGGCTTGGCCGGCCGGCGGAGGGCGCAGGGGGCGCAGAGCGTCGCGGAGAGGGACCTGCTGCGGGCGGAGCAGCGGACGCGCGAGGTGCGACGCGGGCGGCGTCGCGAGCGGAGGCCGAGCAAGGTTCTGATTCTGGAAAAATTTCCAGAATCAGACGTCTGGATTGATATCCAGACGGCAAGGTCGACGTCTGTGATATCATACAAACGTCTGAAAGGTGAGTTTCCGCTTTCTCCTTTTTGTCGACTGACCGTACTGAGGGAGGGGGTTGGCTGTGCGCAGGTCCTCTGATTCGTCATATTTGCGAATCAGACGTCTGTAATTTGTACCAGACGGCGGGAGTGACCTCCAGACGTCCGGAGTGACCATCGGACGTCTTGGATCTAGGCAGACGTCCCCACAGACTTCTGGACGTCCGGGGAACCACGCTGAGCAGGTAATTCTCTGATCCACCGTTTAAGACGTCTGGAGGGAGTTCCAGACGTCTGATTTTGCACAGTATCGTCTTTCTCGACCCGTTTAGGGCCCGTTTGGGCTCCGTTTTCCGTGATTCGAGTTGCGTTCGTTTCAGAATTAATTCCTCTACCCGCCTACAGTAGCTATACACTGTTTTGAGACACTCCTTGTGTTTGATCCTTGTGATAGGACCTCGTTCGGTTGCAGTCTTGAGAGTCGCGGAGGCGCGCGGGATTCCCGATCACGCCCCCATTACTCCCGTTGTACCTGGTAGAGTGGCTTTAAGTATTAATAAAATCTGTTAAAGTATGGAACCATAACTAGAACCTAGGGCATTGCATGAATCCTAGGAATGAGAAATATATGGAATGATAGCTCCTAGGTGTTGCATGAATCCTAGGGCCGGAAAACTAGATTGTATGATAGATCCTAGGATATGGTATGAATCCTAGGATGGAAAAACTAGTGGAATGTATATTACTGCAGTCTTGGAAAAATGGAAAGGAATATATAAAGCTGCCTGTAAATTTAATTAACAGCTGCCTGTTATGAATAAAGAAACATGTTTGAGATCATGGATTTTGAGAACGTGAATCTGGAAAGTGAAACATATGATGTTCTGAGATAAAGAGCTGGAACCCTACGGGCAATTAGGAGTGGAACTCCTGGAAAGAAAAGGAATGGAACTGAGAGGTAGTTTGTACTGTCTCTTGGGTACGCAGTACCAAGGGAAGTACCTGTACCTGTTTTAGTGCAGAGTGGGGCCAGCCGCCCCAGGGACCCGGGGTTAGGCTTGGCCGCTCTGTACCGACTTGTTGGCCCTCGTGTACGTAGTACCGAGGAGAGCTAGTAGTGTTAGGAGAGTACTAGCTACCCCACGGGCCCCGGGGTTCTGCTAGCCTCCTTCACCGACTGTTAGGCCCACTAGGGCAAACCAGGGTAGTCAGGCGAGGGTGCGCGGACTGTGGAGGGGCAAGGCCCCGGTTTGGTTACTGTGGAGGGGTTGGACCCCTGTTACTGAGAGGGCTCTGCCCTGGTTCCGTGCTGTGCTTTGGGCGCACCCGTTAACGGAAACGACTGACCGCGTGCCAGTGCGGGCTAGCTACCTGTGCGTTTATCGCGCGTGCCGTAGTCACCGTTACGTCTGTCAGTGACCTTGGGGTGGTTGACTGAGGGTAGGATCACCACGGGGGACTCTCCCGGCCAGGAGAGCACCACGTGCTACTTCTACTTTTGGAAAAGACTGCAATCAAGATCGTCCCACGAGGACATCCGAGATCAAGTAAAGGATCTGAGAAGTAAATGAAATAGTGAGAAAAATTGAAAGATGTAAATAAAGGAAGTAATAGAACATAACAGCTACTGTACACTCTACTGTTGCCTTTAGTTAGTTTGCCACTCTACTCAGCGTTTTGCTGACGTGTTACACTCGTTACCTTTTTCAGGACCAGGTGTTGAGCAGCCAGGGTCGGCGGCTGCAGAGGACGCTGGGCCGAGTAGGGTCCAGTAGAGTTACCACAGCTTTGTACCTTCTTTTTGTTTCTGTTCTAGTGAGTAGTTTTGTTTCCGCTGTACCTTCTTTACCTGCAGTTTTGTTATATGATGAATGTTGTTTTACTGTTGTGGTGGTGTCTACTGTAGTAGTTTCTTTCCTTACTGCTGTACTTTCTTACTGTTAGTTATATTCATGCTGAATGTGGTTTATTTTACTATCTTTTGGTTACTTCCTCGTTGGATGACTGGGTCTTGGGATTAGTCGAGTCGGTCCGGTTCTCGTGTCTCGTAGGGACTCGGGAATCGGGTCGTTACAGGCTTGATGCCGCAAGAGCTTGACAGGAGTCACCAGGATGCAGGATGGTTAGTTGATTCCAGTGCTTCATAGCATCTCTGTGGAGATCAGAGCCATTTTCGATCACTCAATTCTGTTGTATCAGGGAGAACGGTATAGGTTATTGTAAAGACCCATCCCACTTTTAGCTTTTTAAGACATCTGGGGTGTTAGTCAGACATCTAGACCCTTTCCCGGATGTCTAGAAATTAAAATTTTGTACGCATTCTACGTTCTGCGCATTGGCGACGTGCATAACCCTCTTTCTCTCTCTTTCCTCCTCCCTTCCCCCTGCAGAACCCTAACCCTCAGCCTTTATAAAAGGCCACCCTCCCCTCCTCTCCTCTCCACTCCACACACCATCATTTCCACCTTCAGAGCGTGGCGGAGCGGTGGGAGGAGGTAAGCGAGGGAGAGAGCGTGAGAGCAGTGGGAGGAGGTAAGCGAGGGAAAGCACGTGAGAGCGAGGAGGAGGAGAGTGAGTGAGGAGGAGAAGGCTGAGGTCGGGAGCTTCGTGGAAGCTCATCGGAGCTCGCACGGCCACCGCGGCACGTGCGGGAGGAGGAGGGAGTCCGGAGCATTGTCCTCGACCACCTACAGCAGTTGGAGCTGCGGTAAAGTGAGGAGAACCGTGGCGGAGCGTGGTGAGGAGCATTGGGAGAGTGGTTTGATACTGGAATTTTTCCAGTATCAGACGTCTGGAGTGTAGTTCGGACGATCGACTGGACGTCTGGAGTCAGGACTAGATGATCGAAAGCACCTATATCGCGAAGGTATGTTCTCTCCGCGGTTACGGTCATGCAGGCTACACCGCAGAGAAGATTTGTTAGGCTGATTTTAGGTGGCTGCTCTATCGCATGCAGGAGCAGCCCTGGGAAGGTGCATAGAACGCCTTTCCACGCACTTTCGGATGTATGGACAACTCACCAGACGACCGGAGGACTGGTCAAATGTCTACAACTGCTTTAGACGGTCACAGGAGAGTCTTGGACGTCTGAGGTCATCGTAGGAGCTTGAGGTGAGATTCTGTAACTTTTAAGATGTCTGGACTTGTTTCTAGGCATCTGATTTTGGTCAGCAGACATGTTTTTGACCCGTTTAGGGTTCGATCGGGATCCGTTTTACGCAAACAAAGTATCTGTGGTTTCCTTGTGAATTTCTTTACATATTAGAAACCTTTATACACTGTTCTGAATCTTCCCTTGTGATGTGTTCTTTGGTTTAGGGTTTCGACTTGCTGCATGTTTGGGGCTCGTAGAGGCGCCTGGGTCTGCAGTTCAAGCCCCCATTACTCCTGGATTGTCTGGTAGAGTGGTCCACCCTGTTAATCTTATTAAATAAGAATGTATCTGTTAAATTAGCTAACTGAAAACCTAGGATGTAGCATGAACCCTAGGACAGATAAATGAATAAAACAAATTATTCTACATGATTGTATTTGTATACATGAAGGAGTTAAACTGCTAGTCATTGCCTGTAATAAAGTATGAGTTGCCTGTTAGAATATGAGGTGCCTGTGATAACTGAACAGTTACCTGTAAAATTATTAGTTGCATGTATTAAATTGTGGAAATACGAGCTGTCTGTACATAAACGAGAATTGAATTATGAATGATGGAATCTGGATCGGAATAATGTGGTGAACATGAGCAGGAACCCTACGGGGAGTTAGGAGTAGAGCTCCTGTGGTTAGACGAAAAATCTGGAATGTGAACGGGAAGTGTGCTGGCCCTTGAGTACGTGGTACCAAGGAGAGTGACTGTCCTCTTTTGTGTAGAGTGGAGCTAGCCGCCCTTGGGTTGGGACCCAGGGTTAAGATTGGCCACTCTACATCGACTTCTGTTGGCCCTTATGTACACGGTACCGAGGCGAGGTACTAGGGTAGTGAGGGAGCTAGCCACCCCACGGGGCTCGAGATTCAGCTAGCCACCCTACACCGACTTGTTAGGCCCTCTGGGCAAACTGGAGTTGTCAGATGAGGGTGAGCGGACTATGGAGGGGCGAGACCCCTGTTTGATTTTGAGGAGTTAGACCCCTGTTTCTGAGAGGGCTAGGTCTTATACAGTTCCGTGTTGTACTTTGGGCGTACCTGCTAGTGGAAACGATTGACCGCGTGTCAGTGCAGGGTAGCTACCCGTGCACTTATCACACGTGCCGTAATTACCGCTACGTCTTGACAGTGACCTCGAGGTGGTTGACTGGGTGTAGGACTACCACGGGGGACTCTCCCGGCCAGGAGAGCACCACGTGTACCTTCTACTCTTCGGAAAAGACTGCAATCAAGATCGTTTCCACGAGGAACATGAGAGATCAAGAAAAAATCTAAAAGTTGACGAAAAGGGGTGAAAAGGAACTACCTGTAAATAAAATAACTAGAAAAGAGAATTAAACCTGTTACTTTTACTGCTTTAGATAGTATGGTCACCACTCTACTCAGTGTTCGCTAACTCTGTCTTTCCTTACCATTGTTCAGGATTAGGAGTTGAGTAGCCAGAGTTTCTGGCTGCGGAAGGTGCTAGGCCCAGTCGAGCCCAATCGTAGTTTTCTGCACTCTTTGTTGTACCCTCTTTACTGTTGTAGTGAGTTTCAGACTTTTAGTTACTGTTCTTGTTACTCTTGCTTTCGCTTTCGTTGTTCCTGTGTTGTAGTGGTATGTACTGGAATAGCAGCTTTTACCTTCCTTTACTGCTTGTACGTTTTTACTGCTTAGTTATATTGCATATGTGAATGTAGTTTATTTTCCTTCCTTTTGGTTATTTCTTGTTGGACGATTGGGTCTTGGGATTAGTCAAGGCGAGTCAATCTCGGGTCCTGTAGGGACTTGAAAATCGAGTCGTAACAGTTACTGATGGCAGACATGCACCCGTTGTTGGCCAGGGGGAAGTGTTTATGACCCCAACGTTGCGACTGCCAAGAGCACTACACATACCGAAGTTTCCCATGAGCTAGTTGTCCATGAGCAAGATCACAAAGAATCTTCATTGCAAGGTGATTTTTGATGAGATCGGATGTATTGTCCAGGATAAGTTCACTGGGAAGATCATCACCAGAGGTACAGAGGAGAATGTTTTTATCATCTTGATCAAGAGCCATTTGCAGGCATTAGTAGACATGATGGTGGGAGTGTCTTACAATGGCATGTTCGTCTAGGACATTGGCCTCCGGATCGCCTCAGGAGGGTGATTCCGCATAATTCACCTGTTGCTAGTATTAGTGTGATGCTTGCCAAATAGGTAACATCATCGGTCTTCATTCCTTGCTAGTACCTCTCTTGGATCAACTGCTCCCTTTGAGTTACTCTATATGGATGTTTGGGGACTATGTAGAGCTCCAGACAGGGCAGGACACCGTTACTATCTCATTATTGTCGACGATTTCACTAGAGTATCTTGGGTGTTTCTTATGAAGAATAAGGCAGGGGTTGGAGGTATTATAGACTCTTCTCTTGGAGATTAGGACTCATTATTCTACTACAGTGAAGATTGCATGGACATATAATGCCTTTGAGTTCCACACTGCTAGACTCGCAAAGTTCTACAAGACTTATGGGATTATCTACCAGATCACTTGTCCCCATACCTCACAGCAAAATGGAGTTGCCAAGCGAAAGCATAGACACCTGTTAGAGGTCGCCTGCACTCTTATCCACCACAATGTTCTAGAGAGATACTGGGGGGATGTTATTTTGACGGTGACCTATCTCATTAATAGGATGCCGAGTTTAGTTCTTCACAAGTAGATACCGATTCTCCTGTTATATCCAGATGGTGAGCTTTTCCACGTGTCTCCCAGGAGTTTTGGATGTGTTGCTTTTGTTCATGTGCCATCACTAAGCTGATGATAATACACCATTAGCCATAACTAGCTTTAATTAGTCAAAATCAAGAGATAAATGCTCCTACATAATCTCCTAAAGATCGTAATTGCATGCAAATCCATTCTGAGGAGAAAACACTAAAACAGGGTTAATTCTGCAGTTTTAACATCATATCACAAATGCAGAGTAACCATGGGGTTTCCCAAGGGTTAATTGAAGGTCAACTGAGCATTAAAGTCCTAACAGTTGGTCCACACAGACATAAACCACAACAGCACACAAAACCCTAATTTCAGACCCACTTGAATTGAAGAGGTTTTGGTTAGGATAAAATTTATAGAAAAATATTCTGAGAGGTTTGGTACCCTTAGTTTGACCATCTGAACTTATTTTGACCTTGAACAGAGTAGCAAATGAAATTCTACCTCAATTTGGATTTCTGTGCAAATTTCCTAGTTAAACGTGGTCAAAACTAAAATCTGACTTCACCATTAGATTCCTTGGGTCAAAATTAGGTTTGTACCAAAATTTGAGCTCAAACAGAGTCCATCTTGACTTAGTTTGCATTTCAGTTCATTAAACTTTATTCCTCTTAGTCGAGCCCCTAGCTTTCGAAAATCTTTGTAGAAAGGCCCCTACCTTTCTCATCTTCTTCACGGATAGGTCCCTACTGCCATTGGAGGTCAACCAACCTTTGACCACCTTAAAACCCAATTAAACTAATACCAAATCCCACCAAATTTGGCGGGTTTGATGTTCACATTGTAGGGAATCTTCTAAAGGTGATTTGGGATCTTAACTCGCTAAACAAACCCAAGCGAATCCATGAAATTCGTGGGTTCCTTGTGACCTAAATTCCAAGCAAATCAAGCATGTTTCTTCATTTAGAGCTCTGTCAGGAACTCTATAAAAGCTCCCCATGATCAGGTCGTATTTCTTAGCTCAATTAAGGCCTTAATTCTTCACCTTCTTCTCTCTTTGGTCGCCTCCGACCATAGCTCTGACGAGCTTCTCCAACCTCTGTCTTCGCCCTTTGCCACATACCATAGGCAGAGGGAAACATCTTCCCTTCGTCATCCGCTTCTCGCAATACCAGTAGGAGCCTTCCCATCCCTTCTTCCTCGCCGTTCTCCCCCACTGGAGTTTTCACCATCTCCGATGTCGACTTTCCAACGCCGGCCAATTAAAGCCGGCGCCAACCTTCTTCCCCTTCATCCATTAGCTAGGCAAACTCTCTCCTATACCTCTCTAAATCCTCCTTAACCCCTTTATTCTTCAATTCGACCAACAACCGCCTCGCTCCCTCACCATCTTCTCCACGACCAACGTACCTCCGATGTGGTCGCACGCCCTCCACAGACCACCAAACACCCCGCCGACACTCCCAAAACCTTCACCACACCTCCATGACCAAAAGCCCTCTACCTATTCACTCTTCCACCCACTCAACACCTCCACCGAACACCTCCTCCACCGCTCACCCTCTCCAACTCCGTCCGGCCACCACATGCCATCATTCACCAAATCGACACCGCCACCACCTTCGCCGTGCTCCGGCGATGCTTTTGGACCTACTGATTAGGGCATTTAGCCCATGTTTATGATTTCAGGAACTTCAACGAGCTCCGCTACTGCCAGCGTCATCTTCACCTCCGTTTGCCCTGTTCCAACCATTACCACTATAGCTACCACCTGCAATAAGAGTGGAACACCTTCATGAAGCTTTCTAGGGCCTCAATTGGATAGACGCAGCAGCGCCAACAGCTTCAATTGATCAAGAACCTCCCTATTGCAACGCGTGAAGGAAGTGGAGTAGAGGATGGTCGGATAGTCCCACCTCATAAGCGAAAGAGCTGCCGACACGGTATTAAAGGAAAACTTGTCATATGCTCTTCGCCTAGTACACGGGGGGTCGAGTCCCCCACGCACTCACTTAGCCCTTACTCCTCGCTCACTCGCACCCCTAGTGAGCTTGGACCCAGTACTGTTCATACCCAATTACCCGATTAACACTAAAACCTGATTTTGGAAGAAAGAGGAGAAATTCAGAGGAGGGAGGGAGGGTTTTGCTTTGGGATTCGTGTCTGATGCCTTGGGATGCATGCACACACTTGGCCGCTCTAAAGTTTGGTGCTCCTCTGCTAAGGCCTTGTGCCTTATTTTGAGGCCTTGAGAGTTTAAGGCATCTAGTTGATATGTGCGACGTCTAGTGTGGTACTGTGGCATTATTTAAGTTGATACTTAGTATTTGATTTGACGTAAAAAATTGGAGATTAGTGGTTTAAAGACCACTATTGAGATATTTGATTAAGTTGATATGCTTTGATATGTGCCTAACTTGAGGGATACCCTTGATAATTTAAATCACCATTTTTAGTGGTTATCTTTCTTTTTATCATAGTGGTTTCTTGAGATATTATTGAATATCATTCTGAGCAGTTTATTCATTGAATATCTTTTCTTGTGGTTCATTAATTTTTCTCATTATTTCTAAATACGATTAATGTTGTAAATTCCATACTTACTCCCTTCAAATGACGTCGAACTCCAAATAGATTTTGAGTTTACAAATTTAAGTGTTTGCCCCGTTTTTGTCAATTGTACAACAATGCAAATACATTTCTTAAGAGATAACTCAAACGCTAGCAACACAAGCCATGACAAGCTTGTTCCTCGCATTGTTAAGTGCATCTTCTTAGGATATTCCAGGAGTCAAAAGGGGTACCGATGATATGATCCCATCCACCACAGGCATTATATTAGCGTTGATGTGACTTTTCATGAGGCGACACCATATTTTGTTGTTGCTGGACAGACGAGTATTCATGATAATGCAGCTCCCATGCCTATTCCTTTTATTCCACTTGAGGAGATTCTGGTCTCCATACCTCAACTGACCTCTTCAAGCTCCACTACCCCCATTGATGACTACCAGAGATTGTATGGTCCTCTACGCACATATAATAGACCTGATGTGACACTATAGAGGCTACCGTCCACACTAGTGACTGATGTTTCATAGGCAGTTGAGATTGACTCTGATGGCAGTGATAGTCCAGTTAGACCTGATCCCCCTAACAATGTAGATCACCACAGTAGTGAGGCTTCTTCTGCAATGACTTAGTCAGAGATATCAGATGACTCTTACCTTCCTATTGCCATTAGGAAGGCACCCCGCACATGTGAGTCCAGATAACCCAGATATCGTGTTGCAAGCAGTTTGGCTACCGACAGTCTTGCTCCTCAGTTTAGCAGCTTTTGTCAAGCACTTACAGTGTCACACATTCCGTCTACCTACTAGCAGGTCATGCTTGATCCTAAGTGGCATCAAGTCATTAAGGATGAGATGGCAGCACTTCGAAGTAGACGGACTTAGGATCTCACCTCGCTTCCTGCAAGCGTGTGACTTGTTGGATACAGATGGGTGGTGTCGTGGCATTTAGTGACCTATGGAGCCGGCACGAAATATCTACAGCTCGTGTCGAAGTTGGGGAAGATGGTGATGGATCGACGCGTGTTGTGAGTGAATTTAGCAACTAAGGACCTAAAAAGATGCTAAAGAAGGAGAGAGAGGTTAGGGTGCTTACGGTGGTGAGAGAAGGTGAGACCCCATTCGGCATTGGCTGGTTGGATGTAGGGAAGATGGTGTCGTTGGTGAGGGAAACAACGAGGAAGAAGAGGCCGGTGGACCCTTACTTTGGCTGGCAAGGTGTGCGAGGAAGAGGGGAAGAGGCTGAGCCTTCCAAGTTGGCGGTTGGTTGGCCGGAAGAGGGAGGTGAAGGAGCTCACCGGAGTTGAAGAAAATAGTGTGTGGAGGAGGTGGAGTTCTGATCGATTCTTGGCTGCTCTGGACTATGGGACCTCGTAAAGCTTTTATAGATGTTGATCAGGTCTTCAATTGCAATGAAATCACGAGATTTCCTCACGATTTTCGCAAATGAAACCCACTGAATCGTGGAGTTCACCTGAACTCTTGGGTCAATCACAGATCTCATGGGATGGTTCAATCGGTAAAGGATCTTCTTGGGAGTAATCTCTCCAAGTTTGGAGATATTCTACCTTAGATTGGAGGAAAAATCTCCAATTAAAGGTCGACGGATTTGGGTTTTGATAATGTTAAAACTATTCAAGCGACAGGGACCCAAACATGAAGGAGATGACAAAGTTAGGGTCCTTTTGGTAATAAACTTGAAACCTAGGGGCTGAATGTGAGAAATAGAGTTTTTAGGGCCTAAAATCTAAACTAAGTCAAGATAGACTTTGATTGGGCCCAAAATTTGATGTTGACCTAATTTAAACCCAAGGAATCTAATAGTTAACTTGGATTTGAGTTTTGACCATGTTTGATTGGGTAAGTTGTGCAAAAGCCCAAATCCAGATAGATTCATGTCTGAATCTCTGTTCTTGGTCAAAATGCATTCAGATGGTCAAAGTGAAGGTACTAAGCCTCTTAGAATATTTTTCAATGTTTTTTAGGAGGTTTAGATTAAATTTATCTTGACCAGAACCCTTTCAATTTAAGTGTGGTTGATAATTAGGGTTTTTAGTGATATTTTAATCTCCGAAATGCTTGAAACACTGGTTCAGTTAGTGTGAGCCCACTTTTTAGTCTTTTAAGTTCATTTGACCTTAAATGAAGCCCTGATCAGCCCCTTAGTTAATTGGCATTTGTGATTGGATGTTAAGATGGTAGAATTAACTATATTTTCTTATCTTCTCCTCAGTTCAGCATGGGATTGTGACCCTTAGATGATCATTTAGGAACATTTATTATTGGATTTTCACTAATTAAAGTTAGTTATGATGAGTGATGGTGTTACCATTAGCTATATGTAGATGGCTTGTCCATGACAGCTGGGTCTAGGGCTGGCATAGCCCTGATCGCCCCAGACAACGTTACTCATAAATACACCATTAAACTTGTCTTCCCAACATCCAACAATTAAGTGAAATATGAGGCGATGTTAACCGACATCCGGGTGGAAAAATATGAGGTCTCTTGGCTAGAAGTCTTCACAGATTCTCAGTTGGTTGCTAATCAAATCAATGGTGAGTACTAAGCCTGAGATCTGAATATGTTCTTATATGTTGACAAAGTTAAGGAGGAGTTATTGGAGGAGTTGTTGGACTTCAAGACCATCTTGATCAGGTGGATACCCCGATCTGACAATCCCATGGCGGATGCATTGGCCCACCTAGCCTCAGGGATCCTGCTCGAGCATGAAGAGGATATTTGTCTCTAAACTCTGAAGAAGCCAACAATACTTGCTCCTAAGATGTTCACGATAGAGCAATCCACATCTTGGATGACGCCTCTCATCATCTACTTGAACATTGGCGAGCTACCCCCAAGGGAGCCACGGCCCAAGGCATTCCACCTAAAGGCCTCTAAATATACCTTAATAGAGGGGCAATTGTACGAGTGGGGGTATTCCACCCCCTTGTTGTGCTGCCTTGCAAAAGAGGAGGCATTTCAAGCTCTCTAAAAAGCCCATGGAGGTATATGCGGGAACCATGAAGAGTACAAGGCACTCTTGGCTCGACTGTTCCAAGAGGGGTATTTCTAGCCCCAAATGAAGAGTAATGTGAGGAATTCATGTGCAAGTGTGACAAGTGCCAGCGGGTTGCTACCTTGCACCACTTGCCATCTAAACAATTAGTGCCTATCATGTCACCCATCCCCTTTGCCAATTGGGGCATGGATTTCATAGGCCCTTTCCCGCTAGCCCCAGCTCACAAGTGGTTCATATTGGTGGCGGTGAACTATTTCTCCAAGTGGGTCGAGGCTCAGGCCATGGGTAGTCCAATAATCGATAGGGTCATCTCGTTAGTCTGAAAAAACATCACAGCTCGGTACAGGATACCTCAGTGCATTGTCACAGACAATGGTACCCAATTCACTTGCAACAAGTTTGAAGAATTTTGCATCAGCTGGGATATCTGCCTATGCTTCACGTCTATGGGTCACCCCCAAGAAAATGGACAGGCGGAGGTAACCAACCGTATTATTATCTCAGTGATGAAATGTCGATTGGATTTAGCCAAAAGGAGGTGGGCGAACGAGCTATCGGATGTACTGTGGTGCTACAGGACCTGCCAAAGGACTTTCACAGGCCATACACCATTCAGTCTTGTGTATGACATGGAAGCCCGGCTACCTATAGAGATGGTCCTTCCCACCTACTGGACACAATTATGACCTCACCACCAATGATGATCAAATCCATCTGGCGTTGGACCTCATGGACGAGTCAAGGGAGAAAGCGTTGGAAGTGGTGCTTAAATACAAGGAAGCCACATCAGCTCCCTATAGCAGGAAGGTGTGCAAGTAGAAGTTCTCAGCAAGAGACTTAGTCTTGTGCAAAAGTGAAGTCTCCATGCCAAGTCACTCGAGCGGAAAGTTAGATGGCCTATGGGAGGGACGTTACAAAATTTGTAAAGATAATTCAGGTGACTTTACGAATTACAGACCTTAGGCGGCAAGGCAATCCCTCATACTTGGCATGCGAGTAATCTACATTTGTATCATGTATAGAATGAAAGATAAAAGACAGTAAAGATAAAAACTTTTCCTTTTATTTTATTATAAGTGTTGTCTGTTACATTTCCTAGGCAAATGGCCCACAAAAAAAAAAGAGAAAGCAGTTAACAAGGGAAATAGAAACAACATTACTATGACAGCAGGCGAGTTCATTCCAAGTCTTCCAAAATAGCAGCTCCTGGAGTTGAAGAGGATGAAGAAATTGTGTGAGAAGGGTTGATGGGGAGAGGAAGCGACTCTATAGCTCCGCACGGACCCAGCTTGTTCGCCTCCTCCTTAGGAGCCGACTTGTCCTCAGACGATTTTATAGGAGCCTTGTCCACGATCAGATCGTCAACCTTTTGACAGTTGAACTTGGAGAGGAATTGGTCCATAGACCAAGTGCACAGCTCCTCCATCAATGTCCTCTTGCTCGCTAACAACAATTACACAACTGCCAGGGTATATTTTTCGATCTCCTTTGAGATTGTGTACCAGCCCTCCTCCATTAATGGGTTAAAGGCAAAGAATGCCATCACCGTCTCAGGGCAAGCTTCAACTGTGCAGTACATTCCAGCTCTAGTACCTTCTTTTCCCTGTCCTCCACAAGCTGCTGGGCCTTAGTGAGGCTAGTTCTCAGGCTTTCCACAACCACCTCCGCCTTTTCATGGCTTGCCTTCAGACTAACAAGCTCGTCGATAGTTGCGCTTAGGTGGAGGTGCTCTTCTCTAAGAGCCACCTCATACCCCTCTACGGTAGAGGAGTGTTCAACCTTGAGCACCTGCACTTCCTCCTTCAGTGAAAGCATGTTGGTGTAGGAGGTTTGCAGGCGCTCAGACAAATCTTGCAGCACCACAAGATCCCTCTTGTGAGTCATAATGAGACCCTCCTCTAGCTTCTGCCCTATATACCTGGCTCTTCACAGGTCTTAGCGGGCTTTCTTTAGCTCTTTTTGCAGCTGGGTCACCTAGTTGACCGCCTGTTGCTGTGAGCGAAGCTTTTTGGTAGCCTCCTCAGCGGTCTTCTTCACCCCTCTCTCGGGTGGTAGTAGCATTCGAGAGCAAACGAACAAAAATCCTTTGCTCTACCCTCGCAGTCATGGTTCATTTGGCAACCATTTCAACTGCCTCGGAGGGGCTGCTTGAAGTAGAAAAACACATAAAGATAAGTTGTTCATTGTAGCAAGCATTTACGACATCAATTTTAAAGAGAATAATCGAAAGAGTGTATGAGTGTTGAACACAAGGAGGCGTGAAATTGGATCGATTGGTCGCTTAATTGTCACGAGATATTTTCTTTCATTTGCTTGTGAAAAGAGAACGCGTGTGTAAGAGAGAGTCAAAATCCGTGGTGGAATACAAGTTCTAATTCTATATCCAAGAAGATGAGTACATAGGTAAAACTATTGCAACACAAGCATATAGAATAGAAGCCCAATTCGAGTTGCATGAAACGAATACCAAACACAAGGGAAATGAATACTTCTAAGAATTATAGGAATCATTTTTCAAACATCATAGAGACATGCTTGAATAAAGTACAGAATATAAGCTAAAGAAAACTAGAAACTAATTGCTAAGAGGTGAGTGTCGAGGTAGCCACAGCGGTGGAGAGGCTTCCATCGATGGCTCGACAGCTTTGGGACTTTGCTTTGAAGCTTTATGGAGGTGGGGGACGTGCTTGGTAGTAGATGATGAGAGATGCCTTGCAATGGGGGTCCATAGGGCTATTTATAATGGAGAAGAGGTGGCTTAAAAAGGTATCGCACAATTAGCTATAGCAAAGATGCAGCTGTAGGTAGCTACAAGCGTCGCTGTAGGCCAGCTAACCTGCTTGCTGTCACTGCGCATGCACAGTGCTGTCACACGCGATACGCGTGCTTGCATCACTTGTCGTTGGATCAAGGATCAATGGTCGAGATCGTGCATGACCGCACGCTTAGGATCGACCTAAGGTGAGCGTCAGATGAGGCATCGGATCATGTGCATTCGGCACATGAGAGCGCACCACGTCGTTGTTTCAGGACCGCTTGATGGCGATTGGATGGCTCTAATTGATCGAGGCGCGAGATTTTGTGGATTGGGGATTGCGGCAGGTTTTGAACACGCACCAGTCGTTTGCGAGTGCTTCACTCGCCTGTTGCGCTACATTGGCGGATTGTCACGAAGATGACGAAGCGCTTATGCAGTGGTGGCCATTGGATGACATCTGACGGTGGATGTCGCACGATGAAGGAGATGATCGGGGCTACCTGTGCACGATTGAGGGTAGAGCGAGCGCCACGTGACGCAACAAGGACCGTTGATCTTCAGATCAACAGTTAGAACTTCTTGGACTTGTTGTGGAGGCTGCGGAGGTTGATCATCAGATCAAAGACTAGCACTTTCCGGGTTTGTTGTGGGCACTATGGAGGTCGAATTGAGGCGATTTTTGATCCGTTGGACTTCGTTCGTCGATATTGATCCATCTGTATGGTCTGATTGCTTATCTAAGGCCTATTTTAATGTGCTCTTTTGTAACTTAGCCATTAAACATCAATTCCAAGCAATATCAACATAACATAATGTAGAATGCATGCAATGCTCCCAAACCCGCTGTATCATGGTATTCATGTACATGTGCCCTCAAAATTGACTCTAATTGATGTAATTAACACTATTATTTATAGATTCATCACATAGCCCATGGAGGGCCTCCGTGTAGAGTCATCACACGGCCCTCCGTTCGGCCCTCCATCGTGCATCAGCAGCCCTGCCTCCTTCTCTTCATCACATGGCACACACGATCTTAGCCGCATGTTTCTCATCCAATGGCTGAAGAGGAGCGGGCATCAACACCTTCCCGCGACAATCCACGGGCACAATGCATTAGTTGAGACAAGAGTTCGAATCGCGAAGATGCGGGGTTGAAACCTCGCGAGGCCTCAAATCCGCTGCACGCAAGAAGCAAACAAAATTATGCCATCGGATCTCCATCAAGTGGACGTTGAACCGGCTACGTGGTGCCATTTGATGCACGTGGTTCGTGCATGTGCCATCCGATGTGCAATTAGGCAAGCGATTGTACACGTAGGGGTGCATGATTCATTAAGACAACTAAGCACTTCATCCGTCGTCTGATCGAGCAAGGTGCAATCTGGAGCGTGCGTTCGCTTGTGATTTGGAGCCTTCATCACTCATCGAACAGCTGTGGGAGGCTCTCACCCGCGACAGCGCATTGCGAAGAGGCCAACAGGCGTGATGTGCGAGCATAATGCACATGGTCCCAAGTGCTCAATGCAAGGTTTGGCCAAAAGGTGTTTATTCACCTATAAAGGCCCTTAAGACCCCCATTTGCACACATCTTCTATCAAGCACGATCCACCACCTCCATAGAGCTTCAAGCAAGGTCCTAGAGCTGTCGAGCAACTGACGAAAGCCCATCCACCACCGTGGCTGTCTCAATGCTCCATTTGTCGCATTTATTTTCTAGTTTTTCTTAGCTTAATGTTCACATTTCTTTAAGCATTCATCTAGCATCAGTGTTGATAGTTGTAAGATGATTTTTCCTATCATTGTTGTCTTGTTCAATTCATGACATTCTATGATTTTAATGTGACATTATTCTATCTTGTTTTTCGTGTGTAGATTAGTAATCACCGTTATCATGAATTTCTAACCCTTATCTCTCTCTCTCTCTCCCTCTCTCTCTTTTCAGATGCAATCAAAATAGCCATCTTGTGGCATTAGCAGTGAGCAACTAATTTATTCAGATTTTCACCTCATTGAGATCGACACTTATACTCACCTTTCCATTTCTTCATCAAAATTGATTTGTATTTGCATGCTACAATGGACAAATTAACCTAACACATTTCTCGATGCCATTTTTTGGCATCGTTGACGTCAGTTTTCTCTTCATCAAATGCGTTAGGTTAATTTGTCCATTGTAGCATGCAGATACGACATCAATTTTGATGAAGAAATGGAAATGTGAGTATAGGGTTGCTGTGGTCACGGTCAAGTGGGAGTCGTCGTCTGTTGTCGACGTGATGGTGGCTCACAGCAGAGGAGGATAGTTGGTGGTCGCGTAGGATTATTATCGTAGGAGAGAGGGAGAGAGGAGAGAGGAATTTGCCTTGATTTGGGTTTTTGTGTAATTTACCTAGTTAATCATAGTCAAAACTCAAATTCAAGTTCACCATTTGATTCCTTGGGTCTAAATTAGGTTAACATCAAAATTTAGGCCCAATCAGAGTTTAGCTTGACCTAGTTTGTATTTTGGCCGATAAAAACTCTATTTTTCACATCTAGACCACTAACTTTCAACTTTCCTTACCAAAAGACCCCTAACTTCTATCCACTTTCGCACTTAGGTCCCTGCCGCCATTGACAGCAGGTTTCCTTATCAGAAACCTATGCACCCAAACCCGCCGACATTCAATCAAGGAGTTTTCTTTGATTTGTCAATCAAATCCCTCCAAAATTAGAGGGATTGATCGCAAGAGGATTCCCTTTCGATTGAACTCAGTCTTGGAGCCTAATTTGGACCAGGGAGCTTAGGCAAAGCTCAAATTTTGCGATATCAAAACTTGCCTAGATTGCAAGTCCAATGTGAGAATCCTCTCAATTTGAGCTTAAATTCAAGCTCTATATAAGTCCTAGCACCTTCCCATGTCTTCCTCAGCTCGATTTCGGCCAAAAATCAGTCTTCCCCTCTTCCTTCGGCTACCTTCGACTGCGGCTCCGACGACCGTCTCCTTCTCCTTCCTTAGGCCGCCTAGCCGCCAAATTGGGTGGTCCTCCTTCTTCCTCACCTTCCTCCGCTTCTCACATACCAAAGCAGGAGCTGGTGACCCTCAACTAGTTAGAGGGTTTGCATTGATTACCGCCGTTTGAACACGGCTACCCAGAAAGACCATTTCCCTTTATCGTTTATCGATCAAATTTTGGAACGATTGGTGGGGGAACAAGTACTTCTGTTCTATTGACGGGTACTCTAGGTATAATCACATAGCTATTTTTGTTGACGATCAGGAGCGTACCACCTTCACGAGTCCATATGGCACATTTGCGTTCCGCCGAATGCCATTCGGGTTATGTAATGCTCCTGCCACTTTCCAACGTTGTATGATGGCTATCTTTTCTGATATGATCGACAAGTTCGTTGAAATTTTCATGGATGACTTCTCCATTTATGGCTCGTCATTTGACCTATGCCTTTTGCACCTTGATAAAGTCTTAACCTATTGCAAAGAGGCAAAGTTGGTGCTTAGCTGGGAGAAAAGCCACTTTATGGTCCAGCAGGGCATTGTGTTAGGGCATATAGTTTCCGAGAGAGGATTAGAGGTGGACACCGCAAAAATTGATTCCATCTCTAACCTTCCATTACCTGCCAATGTTTGTCAAGTTAGATCTTTCCTTGGCCATGTTGGATTTTATAGGCGCTTCATTAGAGATTTCAGTAAAATCTCTACGCCACTCTACGACCTGTTAGCGAAGGATGTCTCCTTCGATTTTGATGATAGATGTGGAGAGGCTTTCCAAGTCTTAAAGAAAGCCCTTATTACTGCACCGATTCTCTAAGCACCAGATTGAACCCTCCCATTTAAGCTAATGTGCGATGCTTCTGATTTTGCAGTGGGAGCGATTTTAGGTCAAAGGGTTGATGGCAAACCTCATGTGCTGCATTCTGGCAGCATGACCCTTACGGATCCTTAGAAAAACTACACGGTCACTGAAAAGGAACTTCTTGCTATAGTATTTGCTTTGGAAAAGTTTCAGTCTTGTCTTTTGGGATCCAAGGTTGTGGTGTTACTGATCATTCTGCCTTAAAGCATTTTCTTGCTAAAAAGGATACCAAATCTCGCCTAATTCATTGGATTCTGCTACTCCAGGAGTTTCACCTGGAAATTAAAGATAAGAAAGGAGTTGAGAATGTGGTAGCAGATCATCTGTCTAGGATCCCTATTGAGGCATCAAACCTTACTGGCGGTATTCAAGAGACTTTCCTTGCTGAGTCTCTGATGGCCGTGGAGGCTAAAACTCCTTGGTTTGTTGACATAGTGAACTATCTGGTCACGGGCATTACCCCCAGTACTTGGGACAAGCAGAAGCGAGACAGGTTTCTTGCTGACGCTAAATTTTATCACTGGGAGGAACCTGAGCTTTTTAGAGTAGGCCCTGACCAGCTTTTTCGCCGTTGCGTCCCTGATGAAGAACAAAGAAGTGTTCTGAGTTTCTGCCATGACCTCCATTATGGGGGACATTTTAGTGGGAAGAAGGTTGCCTATAAGGTTCTTCAGTCTGGCTTTTGGTGGCCCATATTATTCCGAGATGCACATAGTATGTGGGTGTATGTCTACGTTGCCAACAGACGGGAACCATTGGAAAAAGGGATGAGATGCCCCAGCAACCTATCCTCCCTGTTGAGATCTTTGACATTTGGGGCATCGACTTCATGGGTCCCTTTCCTGTGTCCTTCGGATATGAGTACATCCTTGTGGCTGTAGACTATGTATCGAAATGGATAGAAGCCATACCCATGCGAACCAATGACCATTCCATGGTCTTGGGCTTTGTTAAGGCTAGTATCATTTCTCCGTACGGGTGCCCAAGGACGATCATAAGTGATAGAGAACCTCACTTCAATAACGTACACTTCATAAGACTACTCCAAAATTTGGGAGTCAACCACATGATAGCTACACCTTACCATCTATAAACAAGTGGACAAGTTGAAGTGTCTAATAGGGAGATTAAACGAATTTTAGAAAAAACTGTCAGGCCCAATCGTAAGGATTGGTCTAAAAAACTAAATGATGCTCTTTAGACCTACAGAAACGGGTAGAAGACTCCCTTGGGCATGTCTCCTTTCCATCTTGTCTACGAAAAAGCGTGCCATCTTCCCGTTGAAATCCAACATAAAGCCTATTGGGCTATTAAAAACGTTAACTTGAATCTGGATAAAATGGAAAAGGCACGTATGTTAGAGTTAAGTGAGCTTGAGGAGCTTCGTAATGAAGCCTATGAAACTTCTCAAGCTTACAAGCAACGTACAAAGGTTTTTCATGATAAGCACATCATTAGAAAGACTTTTGAGCCCAACTAATGGGTCTGGCTTTTCAATTTCAAACTTAAATTATTTCCAGGAAAGCTCAAGTCCCGCTGGGATGGGCCATACGTTGTTATCAATACTTTCCCTCATGGAGCTATAGAAATTCGGAACCCTACTTCTGGTGCGAGCTTTAAGGTAAATGGCTAGCGACTTAAACCTTATATTACTCTTTCAGATGGCTAGGTTTTGGACGCACTTCGGCTTGAGGAGCCTGAGCTCCTCCCACTCTCCTCCTCAGGTGATATTCTTCTATGTCTGCATTTTTCCAATGAGGTCATTGTCAGTCTTAGGCATGGGAGGGTATAACTTGAGAATGTTTATAGCAGTTATAAATATTTGCATACAATGTTTATAGCATTTATAAATATTTGCATACATTTAGGACATAAAAAAAAACTCTTATTTTCTTGAGTTGAATTAGTTAGTCCCTAGTTAAACATCTTTTTCATAGAAGTATCATTAAAGATTTTTCTTCTTAAATTGTTTCTTAAGTTTAGAATCCAGTACATTTACTTTACTTGCACGTAGACTGGGTAATGGATCTTTGAAAAAAACCAATAAGCATTTTTAGTCTATTGAATCCTTGGACAGTTAATAGGGAGTCAGACATACCATCTTCTAGTAGATCCACCTCATATTTGTGAGAAGAAAATAGAGAGATTACTGGTGCGCTAAGTCTAGTGTAAGGACTCTTAAGTTTTGGACAATTAAATGATGATACTTCAGAGTTATGCATAGTTTTCGCTCTCTGTTCCTGTGTGCGTACATTGTGTGAATTCCTGAGAGTCACCAAATAAGGCGGATACACAGAGATTGAGTCTTAATAAAGCTATGACTATGATGGATGGTTACGACCGTCCTTCATAGAGTCCTCGGCTGAAGGAGGGTAATAGTGTCAAAGGTCAGAAATACGCTTGTCCTATCCATTCCTTCCCGATGCCGAGAGTAGGCACTTCCACCAAATAAGTCACACAATATCCTCTTGACTATCATCATCCCTAATAATGCCTCATAAATAAAAGTCTATGTCGTGTTATGTTAATTTATAAAGAAAAAAAAGAAACAATTATATTAAAAAAAATAAATAAATAAAAGAGAGAAAGAAAAGAAAAAAGAAAAGAGTCCAAGTTTACAGTTTTATCTTTGTGACGATGTTTCTGAGGCAACAAAAACACCCATCGCGATCCACCAAATATGACCCATACCTACCTTTCAGTATTTTTGATCGCCTGAATACTGGCTGAGGATTCTACCTTAGTTGTAGAGTTATTAGGACTTTAATTGAAGTGTGAATGCCATGTGAAGCTACCAAATAGTGAGTACATTTACTAAATCTGGTGAGATTTGTGATCTCAGAAAGAAAAGAAGGAAAAGAGTGAGTACAAATGAATATCAAGAGAGCATAATTGTTTAGCCTCTCTCCGAGTTGACTTGTTTAATAGTCTAGAGATCTAGAGTCTGTAGTACTAGATTATATGTAGCACCAGATGAGTGTGTGCCACCAAATACAAATCCATTCAACTCGATATCTCCTACCTAAGCCAAAAGCTGGGGTCAAATTATAGATTATCCTTTGCTTTATCCCCGAGAAAAGTAGTTGCCTATCCAGATAGAAATATTTACCAAGGGTGAAGTACGAACTCCCAATGCGAATTGGCTTTTCACTTGGATCTGTTGTCTAGGCTATTATTACTTCACAGTTATATGGATCTCTAAATGTTTGAAATAAGAAAAGAAGAAATCTTCTGATTACTTCTATTATTTTTCATTTTTGCTAAGGACAAGAAAATCTTAGGCATGGGGGTATTTGATGAGTCCATTTTAATGGATTATTGTTACACCTAAGTTAACTTTATTCTTACATTTTATGTTTGTTAATAACTACATTAGGTCATAGAATGATTGCATGCATCATTACTTAAGTTTACATCTATTCTATTGCATTCTATAACTTATTGTGTAATTATTTTATATATCATGCAGGTCTCACACACAGTGCACCCTATCCATCTCCTCCACTTGATCCACTCCATCAGGCTAATTTAAGAGTTAACAAATAACTGGGAAAGTGAGAGAGGAGGAATAATTTTGCAAGAAACCAGGGTTGTGAAAAGAATTTCCCCCCCCATGGGGATCTCTCAACAGCCGCCTGCCTCAACAAATCCACCTCTCAACAGGCGATCAATTTTAGTAAGGGATTTAAATTCCCTTGACTTGCACCGGGGAAGAAGAATGGATAGGGGAGGAGATAAAAGTCGTAGGGGTGTGCTCTTGGCAGGGGGCTTGGGAACGCACCACTGGGAACACCCTGCGCACACTGTGAGGAGAACTTGCATTGTGGCCCTTTCAACCCTCTCCAAGCAACGCGCGATATCCATCTCCCCTCCAACCAGCGCGCGCCTCCATATCACCTCCACGCAGCAGCCCTTGTGCTCGCAACCCCGTCCTCGTGCGTGCCTCCATCTTCTCCCACGCAAGGCCAGCAGACACCACACGCAGCAGCGCGTGCCTCTCCATCTTCTTCTTCCTCTGCTTCTCTACAGCAGCGGCGTGCGCACACCACACAACCAACAGTAGTAGCGCGCGCCTCATCGCTTCCCCTCCGCATGGCATCAGGCAACTAGTGTGCGCTTCATCTCTTCTCCGCGCACAGCAGCAATACGCGCCCTCTCCTGCAGCCAGCTCCGCTGGCGTCAAGCTCTCCGGCTGACTGCCATCGGCCACCTCCAGCCGTGCCTCCACCGCCGTCGCGATCACCTCTCTCCCACGCACCGCCGCTGGGCTTCAATTGCCCGGCCACCAAGCCTTCACGCGCGCAAAGAGGAGAGAGGAAGTTTCCTCTGTTTTTGGTGCAATTAAAATTTACCATCCATGCCATTGCCAAAAACACTATTGCAATATTTAGTTGATTAATATATTTGAGTGAAATTGCATGCATGCCCTTAAGTGTTATAGTATTTCTTTCATGCACTTAATCTTATATGTTGAGGTTGATAAATGCATAAAATCTCATCCAGACACTCACATGACCTAAAAGAGAAATCCCCATGTCTTAAAATACGATTATGATACATGCCATTACAAGTTATTTCATGAAAGGAAAATTACATTCATACCCCTACATTTCTAAATTATTACATGTTCCTTCTTTTTGCCTTGTTTTGCATCAGATTTGAACACAGATTGCGCACTTGATTGAATAAATATAAAGGAAAAATATTTTGTGAACTTATTAATATGTTCCTCCCTGTGGATACAACATCCTTTTCGTGGTTTAAATTCATATCTATTTTAGTCTTTGATTGAGAGATTTCCACCACATTAATTACAACAACGTATCATTCTATTGCCATTTTAATTAAGTGAAACTCTCTCTATCAGGAGGTTTTCACTGTTGGGATTTAAACGATTAAGGTGTCTGAGGCCTTCACAGGACGTCTGACTTGAGAAATTTGGCTAAGTGTTGAGAAGAGAAGAGGAGTGTCTGATCTTTGATCTTGAATTGGGAATTGAGCCAAGTGTTAAAGGCTTAATTGGTGATTTCAACCACCACTTTTTAGGCTCTTCATTTTATTTTTTTGGCTATTGAATTGGAGATATAATTTGATTATTTCTTGAGTATATTTTAGAATGATTATTCATTGCATATATCATTATTTGTGATTGTTGATTATTGTGCTCATTTTTGTTATTCGATTAATGGATTGAATTCCAATTTTGCTCCTTGCGAATGACTTCGGAACTCACGATTTTTCGAGCACTATAAATTTTAAATGTTGATTTGATTTTCGTCACTATACTACAATGCATTTTGCTAAACCATGACGACTTTCGACCCAACACTACCTTCCCTACGCCGAGACTCATAGTGATTGGAGCTGCTGCCTTGGCACTTGGGGGTATCCGGACGGGCGAACTGCCCAAAAGCTGCATTGAAGAACAAAACTGAGTTAAGTAAAGAGCGGAGGACATACGCTTTCTAAAGCTATTGCCCCCCCTAAACTTACTCAGAGTGGGATAGGCATCTGCGACCCACGCTAATGCCTCTAGAACATTATCCTACCTGAGTTCTGATCGGGCAATTGGCCCGCACTTCATTACCTTGTCTGCGTCCGCCTGCACAAATGGGTCAAGTTCCTTGGCTCTAGGCAACAAGTCCTTCTCAAGGGGGCCTTTCTAGGTGTAAGGGACAGGTAGGTCCTCAATATTGGAGAGAAAAAAGAAACAGTGATCTTGTCCCTACAGACTGTCGGGAAGATCAACGATCCGGTATTTGGTATGCCGACTATACAAGGTATAGGTGCTGGAGGGTGGCTTACTCCTTTTTCACCTTAAGGGGCATGAGCCCAAAAATTAGGCGGAGTATGCCTATGCGGGGAGCAATCCCTAGATGAAGACAAATGATAGTAAAGGCATCAAGGATCAACCTGTAGTTGAGGCTTTGCTGCGAGGGGGCAATCTTATAATACGAAAGGAAGGAAATGAAAAATCGATTTAGAGGTACTTGTAGACAGTGTTCTATGGTGTATCTACAAATTATGAACATCTCCTTCATCCTGTCTGAACACAGACAGGTCAGGGACCCACAAGCCTAGCATGGAACTCCCCCGAGCCCATAAACATCCAAGAATGCCTTAATGGCGCTTCGGCTACAAAAGTCAGAAGGAAAATTATACAACTCCTTCATCTCAGGCAAGATGCTAAACGAGGAAGAGGTAGACTTACCCTTGCCCACAAGCCCAGACATGGTTAGTCCTTGCTACTCCTCCGGACATGGCGTTACAACGTATAGATCCTTTCACAACTAACCGGAGAAGTAGTAGAAGCTGGTGCACAAGGTTTTCTGCCGCAGAGAAGGTAGGTGGGGCATTAAGTGTGCCCCACCCCCTATTTATAACCCCCCCATAGGGCAGTTCCCCCTTGCGGGGCGCGGGTTTCGAAAATATGAAATCTCATAGATTGCGACGCGGATTTCAAAAATTTCTCACCCAAACTGATATTCCATTTGGTCATCTTTTAGGGCATTAAATGCCCTTGTCCGTGTATCATTACGCCGTAGTAACAGCGGTCACGTCATTGACAAGTATGCCATTTGAGGCCATTACGCCTAGTTATGATGGCAATTAATTCCAGTCTTGTCACAGAACATGATAAAACTCAATTCCCACGGTGATTGGCCACCACTCGTGGAAGGTGACTCTTACGTCATATTCCTACCTAGGATGCTAGCCTTTTAAGGCTGGCAGGGATTCAGGCGGCGATATGCCTATATTCCCTTCATTAAATGTTGACCTCTTAAAGCCGACAAAAATACAGGCAGAACACACATATGTTCCCTATGATTACCAAATGCTGACCTTGTAAGGCCGGCAGAAAGTTAGGTGGAACATGTATATGTTCCCCTTAATTATTCTATGTTGACCTCTTAAGGCTAGCAGGAACCCAGGTGAGATACACACACATTCTATATATATTTCTATAATCATGCATCACGTGACTAAAGGCACCTTGGTCGCCTGAAGTTAAAATTTCCCCTTCACGACAAATGCTTATCCCGTTTGAAAGATAGCTAGGAAATTATTTGGGGGCATTGTGTACTGTGAAGTTTCAAGTACCTTGACTACTCTCTCAGTAACATCCACTAGCTAGAGAGTGGGGACAAATGATGAGGAGCAAAAAGTGTCTTTGGACTTAAAACACCTCACGAAGCCCAAAAAAGGATCCGGTTACTCAAATACTAGGACAACAGGTGGATTCGACTTTGCCCGACCTGCCTATGCTGAGACGGATCTGGACACACCTTTATCCAGGCGGATCCGGATATGTTATGACCCAGTTTCCGAATCCCTACTGGACCCGAGACCGGCTCGCCTCGACTAATCCCAATACTTAGTCATCCAATGAGAAATAACCAAAAGCAGGAAAATAAACCACATTCACATATGCAATAAACTAAGCAGAAGGAAAACATAATAGTAAAGGAAAGTAGAACAACAGCCTTAAAGTATAGTACATGCCACCACAACAACAACATGAAATAAAAAGTAACTAGAACAATAATTTAAAGTCCAGTACTCATAACTACAGCAGAAACAAAGAACTGGAAGGAAAACTACTACGACTGGGCTCGGCTGGGCTCAGCTCCCTCTACAGTCGGAAACTCGGGCTACTCAACTCCTGGTCCTAAACAGGGTTACGAAAAGATGAAGTCAGCGAACGCTGAGTAGAGTGGTGTTTATATTATCTATGTACAAGTAAAGTAACAACAGCAAGTAGGTTTTATTCTCATTTCTATTTATCTCATTTATGTATTTCTAGTTTATCTATTTCCCAAAATATCCAAGTATTTCTTGATCTTGCTTGTTCCTTGTGGGAACGATCTTGATTGCAGTCTTTTCCGTGGAATAGAAGATACACGTGGTGCTCTCCTGGCCAGGAGAGTCCCCTGTGGTAGTCCTACACCTAGTCAAGCACCCTAAGGTCACTGTCGAGACGTAGCGGTGACTACGACATGCGTGATAGGTGCACGGGTAGCTATCCCGCACTGACACGCGGTCAGTCGTTTCCGCTAGTGGGTATGCCCAAAGTACAACACGGAATAGTATAAGGCCTTGCCCTCTTAGAACAGGGGTCTCGCCTGTCAGAACCAAACAGGGATCTTGCCCCTCCACAGTCCATGTACCCTCGTCCGACTACCCCGGTTTGCCTAGCAGGCCTAACAAAGTCGGTGTAGGGTGGCTAGCTTAATCTCGGGCCCTGTGGGGTGGCTAGCTCCCTCCTTACACTAGTAGCACGCCTCGGTACCACATACACGAAGGCCTACAAGAGTCGGTGTAGAGTGGCCAATCCTAACCCCGGGTCTCAACTCAAGGGAGGCTAGCTCCGCTCTACACTAAAAGAACCACTGTGCTCCTTGGTAGTACGTACACAAGGGCCAACTCACTTCCCGTCTACATTCTACATTGATTTCATACATAGGAGTTCTACTCCTAATTCCCTGTAAGGTTTATGCTCATTATTCATCTCATTTATCCACATTCAGATCTCATGTTTCATAACTCATTTTTCATCCATATACAGGTAGCTCGTGTTTTCACAATTTAATTCTCAATCATTTACATGCAACTTGTGGTTTCACCGTTCACTTTCTCATTCACATACAGGCAACTCGTATTCTAACATGCATCTCATAATTCATTCACATACAGGCAACTCGTATTCTAACATGCATCTCATAATTACACTAATACCATTTGCTAGCAATTATTTTAAACATGCATCAAGTAAACAGTACAGCTCAAAATAGACTCATACATTTCTGCCCTAGGATTCATTCCACATCCTAGAGTTCGATCCGATTATTCCAAATAAGTACATTCTTTTTTAAATATTAACAACCGAATTAAACCACTCTACCGGGTATCATGGGAGGAATGGGGGCCTGCATTGCAGATCTCGTCGTCTCTGCGAGCCCCGAACATGCCACCGGCTGGTAACTTGTACCAGCGACCAATGTACATTAGACAAGCTCAAAATAGTAGATACTCAACACTGACACATAGAGAAATTCGAGTGGAAAATAGTGGTACTTCGTTTGCGGAAATCCGATTTTGTTTGGGCCTTAAATGGGCCAAAAACGCGGTTACTGACTAAAATCAGATGTCAGATCTCACATTGTGTTTCCTGCGGTGTGCTCAGACGTCTGGATCCCTCCGCGACCATCTGGGGGCAGCTCCAGACGTCTCACCCTCCTTTCAGTCATTTGGAAGGGCCGTCGGACGTCTGGCAATGCGGTTAGATGTCCAAAAGTACTTGGGAAAGCATATCGTGCGCCTTCCCAAAGCCTTCACCTGCGTATGAGAATGCAGGCACAAATTTAGCCCAACATCCCTATGCTACGTCTGCAAGGTAGAAAGTAGCGCAGGAGCACGTACCTCGCGCAATATTGCTCTTTCAGACATCCGGTCTCAGCTCCGGACGTCCTGGTGTCTCACCAGCCGTCTGGACGATAACCTAGATGTCTGATACTAGAAAAACTTCCAGTACCAGAACCTGCTCGGCGATGCTTCTCTCCTCGCGACGTCACCCACAGCATGCCGCAGCAGCTTTAGCAGCTACAGAGGGCCGGGAGGCTGCCTCCCTGAGCCCTTCCTCCTCACACGTGCACCCGCCGCCGGCCGTGCGAGCTTCGTCGAGCTCCTGAAGGTCCTCCGACCTTTAGGCTCTTTTCCTTCCTCTCTCTTCCTTTCCCCCTCTCATTCTCCCTCACTCGCCCCCCGCTCTCGTCACCACTTCCTCCCTCGCCATGGCCATAAGAGGGAGACGCTGAAGGTGGTGGTGGTGGCTGAAGAATGGTGTGAGGGGGTGAGAAGAAGTGAAGGGGGGGTTTAAATAGGGTGAGTTAGGGTTTTGTGGTGGGGGGTGCAGTAGAGAGAGAGGCCTCTACGCGTTGCTCGCAAGCAGAGCGAAAAAGGTTGGTATGCAAATCTCACTTTCAGACGTCTAGGCATGTGTCCAGACGTCTGGACAAACGTCTGACCAAAACTCCAGACGTCTTATCCGACTAAAAGGGCAACGGGTCATTACAGAATAAGACCGACCTACCGAAGGACTCGAATTGACTGGACTCAGAGAGGTGGCAATGACACTCACTATGCCCACGATAGTAGTAATGAGGGCATTACCAATGCTATTAATAACCAAGTAACGGACGTGCCGTTGAATCCGCAAGGACCATTGTTGAAGATCTTACATTGTTAAGTATTTCTTGTGCCATCAATAGGGCAGAGGGACCCTCGAAGGTCCTCTTCATGCAATCTGGGAGAGAGAAAAATAGAGAATTTGTATTGCCACTAATTTTAGTGGATATTTGGGAGCATTGCCCTCCCCCTCGACGTGCACCCTTTACAGTGGAACTAGGTCACTAATTCCCTTGTCGCTTTTTTGTGATTGCTTGTATTTGATTGTTGAGTCGGATCCTCCATTTACGAAAGAACCCGATCACACACACATGTGTACATACATATATGTGTATGTATATGCATGTAGATAAAAACTTTAAGGGGTTGAAACGAGTTTTGGGTTGAATTGTGTTGGGTACCTTCAACGGGTTGGGATTTTTCCAACTCAACCAAACTCATCAAAGATCTCAATCCAACTCAACCTGATCCATTAGGTTGGGTTGGGTTGGGTTGCGGGTTAAACCTAACCTATGTGCACCCGTACGGACCATGGTTAACTCATATGAAAGTTCATGCATTATTTCATACACCCTTCAAAGCACGAAGTATTACCAAATATCACGGATGACATTTGCTTCAAAATTAAATAACATTGATGATATTTGATTTAGAACTTGATCGGAGCCCCTATCGTCTTTAGGATAGATAATGAGTTTAACTAAAAATCATGAGCATAGAAAAGTACAAGGAATTGGGAACCTAGTTTCATCTCAAATGGTGTACATCTACAGAGGGGATCTAACCCTTAAAGTTTTTCACTAAGTTAGAGAGAGAGAGAGAGAGAAGAATACCATATATGCTCTTGTGTCACTTTAGGTCCTCTCGAGTCTCTTTTTATAATGGGTTACATAAATATGCTTCAAGATTTTTGCTAATGAATTCAAATCCCATATTATAAGTTCTGGTCCTCTACAACAAACTTTCTTGTGTATGTTACTCCACATATAGTTCGCATTCTCTACTGACTCTGCTTCACTATGAGAGGATCACAATGCCAACATTGGACCACTTTCTTATGTTTGGTTGTCGCATGGCCATCCGTTAAGGTCCATAGGTAAGAATTGCTCGATGAAAGTCCTTCCACCAAGGTATTTTTCGTAAATTGCCTGATCAGGTGCATCGAGGGGTAACTCGCCTGATTGGACAAGCAATCCGACTCATAATGGGTCGACAAGCGATTTGCTTGATTACAGATTGGTGGGTGATTTGCTTGATTAGGAGGTTCCCCTTTGAGTTGGGGAGAAGTGTTTTTGTGCTGGATCAGTCCTTGCGGACCTTTTTGGGTCGGGTCCATGAGAGGAAAATTCTTTTCCTTATTAAAATTAAAAATCATTGATAATATTTGATTCAAAACTAAAACTTACCACTAATATTAAATTTTGAGAGCAAAACTTTTATGTCAACCTTTCTTTTAATGTACATTTTTGCATTTGATGATTGATGGTACTTTTTTTTATGTTTACATTTTCTAAAGTTTGAAAAGGTCAAATTTATAATTGTATAGGTACTTTGGTAATGATATGGCATACTTGAATTGAAATTTCATTGCTCTCCAAAAAAATGACAACGAACTATCCCATTTGGAAAAATCAGATCTTTTAAGGGAGGGAAAGCAACTAGCTCAATATGAAATTCAAGTGTTAGAAAATTTCCTACGTCCATATATGTTTGTCTATGTGTAGTACTTTGATTTGGAACTTTATGAAATTTAATTATTCACTAACAATAATATGTCACTATTAAAAAAATCATGATTCATGACGGATCTTTGGTGACGTTTCATAAATTATTGTAAATATCAACATTAGGGATGGTTCCAAATAAAATCATCACTGATAAATCCATTAAGTGGTCCTGTTGGATGGGCTATTGGAGATAGTTTTATAACCATCATTAAGGGATGGTTTACTTGGAAAGTTAGGAAAGTGGTGTTTAGAAATGTAAAACTAGTGTTAACCTATAATTGTGTTTACTTACATAGTGGTATTAACATCAGTTTGTGTTAACTTGAATTGGTGTTAAGTTGTGGTGTCAAACCTCGTGGTATTTACTTGATAGTATTGTTAAGTATATAAAACATGAGAAATGTCAGAGATACGAGTGATGTATAATTTTAACACAGGTTTGATTAACACAAATTGAAACTGATGTTAGACAAATCCGTATTAAAGAGTAGTCAAGTAAAAGGAAGGTTAACCCCCCAAATAAACTAGACCTAAAACTCTTTTTACAACATATTTTTCAAAAACATGCAATAAAAACTAAAAGAGAAATAATTTTTAAACCAATTCGATAATGATTTTAGAAAATAAAATTGCCGCCAAAAGGCAAATATAAAATGCTCCTCCAAAGTAATGTTGGATGGGCTATTAGCGGTGGTTTTGAAATCATCGCTAAAATTTATTTTGGGACGGTTATAGAAAAATTGTCATCAAATATAAAATAGAAATAATATTTTAATTCAATTTGGAGACAAGTTCTCTACAACCGTTGCCAATAGCGATTATGCCCTTACACCCTTCACCCTTTCCAATTGTATTTGCCGTATTGACCTTGCTCCTTCCCTTCCAGCAACCCCCCTTGACTACTCCTGCCACAATTTCAAATTCTGGTCATCTCACCTCCTCCTTCAGGTAAGTCCTCCTCAACCTCCCCCATCTTCCTCTCCTCCTCCATCCCCGCCACCTACCCTTGCTGCAAGTGCCTCCCCTCCTCCTCCTCCTCCACCCTTGCCTCCTGCTTCCCCCACCACCCTCCTCCACCCTTGCCTCGTCCACTACGATTCTAAATAATTATCATCCAAAATATTTTACGATAGTTTATAAATTATTGTCAATACTTTTGATGACAGTATTTAATCTTGTAATTGTTATTTTGAACAAACCTTTAGTGATGGTTCTTTAACCATTACTAAAAATCTTCTGACGACGATTTTTATAGAATTGTTGCCAAAAGTGTTTTGTTAAGCATCGCTGAAAGAACGATTACAAGCTGGTTGGAGAGAGGACTATTAGCACCAAAACACTTTCACTACAAAACTTTTCAGAGCATTTTTTGGCAATGGTTTTAGCACTTTTGTGCCTATTGTCGTAGTGTGTATCTCAAATATTATCAAAAGACGTACACTTGTAACCGTTTCGTCAAGTGAGTCAAAATTTGACATTGATGAAATTGTTAAAAATTGATCACTTTTGATGTAAGGACTAAAGATATTAGATTGACTTGCAACGAGGTGATCTTAACTCTCAAAGTTTTATTTTGAAATATTAATTATTCATAGATAAATTTATAAGCATGGATGTAGGAACATCTTTTACGTTTGAGTGTAGAGTCTCTTTTCTAGCATTGATATTAGATCGATTATAGTATTTGAAATCTATATTTGTCTACCTCGAAATCAAAAGTTCATATTCATATATATATATATATATATATATATTTTTTTTTTTTTTTTTTTTTTTTTGAGAAGGTAAATTTGTGGGTCATAAAATTTGATCTTATAATCTCTTTTGATGTCAATAGGAAACTTATTATGCATCGAGCTAACCCCTTGGTGTCATATCCATATCTATAATTGATAGAGTTTGAAAAGCGATATGTAGACCTTCTTTAAATTGGATAGGATCATGAACGGACAGGGATATATCTCTAAATAAATAATAAAACTGTAACGATAGGGTGTACAGGACTGTGCATCCTATTTGCATATGATTCTCTTGACTGATCTTTCAGGTGATGTTTGGTTATCGGATCAGATATTAATTAATCTACCACTTAATCTGACCTCCACATGCATCAGGTTAACTGAAGTCTGGGAAAAAAATTATTCCACTTTTTATATAGGATAACTTTATCATATCAAAACATCCGTAATGAATTAATTAACTCATTCATTTTATTCATTTTTTATTCTTCTATTTATTTTACAAAATTTTTTCTCTTTTCTAACAGGACCTTAGAACTCAGATTTGTCAAAAATAGAAGTTTTATAAATATCCCTCGTGGAGTGTACAAATGGGGCGAAGAGACGTGGGTACAAAGATCAAGCAAAAACAAAACTCTCATTTCAAAAAAAGGAAAATCAGACAGACTCTGACCTAATGAGATGGTCAAACTTCAAGCAGTGGTGCACACCATATAACCAAATTAAAAAAAGAGCTAGAGTACCGTGCATGCACACGAAGAGGCCAAAGGTGCATATGGATCATTTACGTTCGTGACATATGTAGCATATATATAATATCCGGTGTCAAGTAAGGCCAATGAAGGCAAGAAACATGCCAAGTATATCACCACGTAGCATCGCCCTTATGATCCTCTTCTTCTTAGGGGTATATGGAGGGTACCTTGCAGAAATGTCCCCACCAAAGGTCCGCCTCATGATGGGCTTCATGTGGCTAAAAGTATCGAATGAGTACTTGCCATGATACACCCCCATCCCGCTCTCCCCAACTCCGCCAAATGGCAAGTAAGCACTCGTCACCTACACAATTAAAGGTCAAGTGGGATGATCAGCACGGATTCATTTTGATAGCATACCCATGCATGCATGCATGCATGCGCGTTTGCACGGCTATGTACTTTCAATCTTTTTTTTTGACCTTTTTCTTTTTTTCTTTTAGCCTTGGTAACCCAAAATCTTTTATATATATATATATATATATATATATATATATATATATATATATATGTGGGCAAATCTAAGGAAATTGGCCGTATATCCTTTGCTTGGAAGGGGGATAGGAGTTGTTCTCGGATAAAATTTAACATGAGATAGATTTTAATGGTATTGAACTAAGTGATACGATAGTGAAAGTGGATGTAATAGATGTGTTGATGTATTATAACTTATAAATTAATACGTTTTAAATGTTGAGAAGAGAATTTTAATTTATTTATTTTATATTTAATATTAAATTATTTTTTTATTAATATCTTGCTAGAATGCGAAACAGGTGAAAGTTAGATGCGATGAATGAGTTAATACGTCAAGTATGAAGATCCGAGATAACATTTTATGTCTTAATCCATTACATTATTCCTATCACTATTCATATACTTTGATGGATCACTCTGTATTGTTAATATTTGAGCGTCACTCTTCTTCCAAGAAATCATGCATGCATGCTATTCATCTTCTCGGTACGACGGTGAAAACAGTAATATTGCAACGAAGGATCAGCAGAGGTAATTTCGAAAGTGAAGGGGAAAGGATGATTACATGAAACGCGGCCTCATTGATACATATGGCCCCCGCCGAAATGATGTCTGCGAACTTGTTTGCGAGCTTCTTGTTCTTGGTGAAGATGTATGCGGCGAGAGGCTTTCCCCGAGATCGTATCAATTCAAAGCTTTCCTCCACTTTATCCACCTTTTTTTTTTTTTTTTGCCCCCACGAAAAGATTCGTACAAAAAAACAGAAATTCATGCAAAAAAAAGAAAAATCGGAACTTCATGCAAGCAAGCTTATACATGCGATGAGAAGAAAATAAAGAAGTTGCATTATCAAATAACCCATCTAGAAAAAAGTGTTATTTTCTGAATTCGATAATAATATGTAATGCACGAAAATGGCTTCATTCGGTAAGCAGCCCTTGTTTGTTTTGAATGAATGTTGGATTGCGTGGATATAAATTTATTTTACATTGAAAAATATATCTCTCATTTCCACTGCCTCACCCTCCCCACCACGGAAATTGGTTGTGCCTGATAATAAGTATGGTGATTATTATCCTATTTTATATGAAGACACTCTATATCCACTTTAATTTAGTAGATTAATCGTATTGAAGGCTTGATTGAAAATTGATCGGCAGCTTCACCGTCCAATAATTGCATCTCTAAATCTTTGGCTTTAGTTGAATGTGTCAGCTGGTTTAAGTGAAAAGATGTTACTTAAATTTTGCTCCAGGAGAATCTTAATTTCGCATGGGTTGTCTTGGAAAAATCCTCAAATAATGTCCAATACTTGAAGACGTTATTAGGATCTAAGAATAAGTTTAAAGAGGTTCATCAAGTGAAAGATAATAAAATCGTCAAGCAGGCAATATTCAACTATCCACCTAATACAAGTAGGTAGTGGGAAAAATAATTGACTAAAAGGAATCGTACTCGAGAAGGTTCTATGTCTACCTGATTGACCAGGCATATAATTTATATATGTCTCTATTCGCCTCAAGGCCCTGCTGGCTAGGCAAAATTGAAGCTTGACTACTTAACTTGACACATGAATCATTAGTTCGCAAGAAGGATAATGGTTACAATTAATTACAAACCACATCCCCACGTTCATTGAAGAACATGGCCCACATTCATATAACGATCCTCTCCCAACGGCTAAGCATCTTGCCTTAATTATTATGATTCAAAAATCTCACTTGATTAAGGTTACATGCATTTGGCATCTAGCATATAATTAAATAAGCCTTAATCCCAGAGAGAGAGAGAGAGAGAGAGAGAGAGGGATAACACATGTTGAGAGTATGAGAGACAATTTACTTGTACCCCATAACTATATAGTGTAATTTCTGAGAGTGATCTTACTCTCCTTAGACATATATCTTATAAGTGAAACTAGGCAATCAAGTTTCTCTATCTCTTTATTAAATTGTTTTTTTTTTTTTTTTTGTGATCGAGACCTTCATTCCCTATTGAGAACCTAAATAGGGTCCATTAAAAGTAGGCTCTAATTAGAAAGTGTGTCAATCCAAGCCTTAATCTAGGTCAACTTAGATAGTTAATTTGTTACTTTTTTTTTAATTTAATTTTTAGGTTAAAATTGACCCAATTAAGCAATTGACTCAAACTTCACGATTTATGGTTGTTGAGAGAATTGAGTGGTTATTTAATATCACATTGGAAAGTATGCATTATGTGTGTGATGGCCTATAAATAGACGTGTACTCCCATTTTTCTTTGAGAAGAAATACAGAGAAAACATGCCCATAGCATGCTTCTCCAGTGGTTTTCTCTCTGCTCCTCTGAGTGGGGTTTCCACGTAAACCTAAGTGTTCCCTAATTGTCTTATTGCTTTGATTTATGTTTCCACATTATTTAAATATTTCAACTTGGTCTCAGAGCGTGTTCTATCCTTCAGTTCGTTTTGTCATGTTTATCATTAGTTTATTGAAGTTCCAATCTTTCGATTCATTTGGAGATCAGAGGCCTCATGGAGGATCTCGTGGAGGATTTTGAGCAACATCTGTCACCACATGCATAGATGCCAGGCTCTCTAGATCTAATCACATCGTGACTAGATCACACGTCGGAGATGTCACTAGCATAGACCATGGCTCGACGTTACAGATGGCAACACCCTCGGGGATGGACCTAAGGGGGAGGATGCTCCCGACCATGAGGTACCCATTCCTCTCCCCAGAGTCCAATGCCTCTCCCTCGGCAGCGAGGGGTCGATCACTGGCCTCATGTAGAGGACCTCGAGGAGCATGACACCGAAGGAGTATTGTCGAGGACCTCACGCAGATACTCGAAGCTGCCCTTGATTGCGGTGCTGACGTGGGTCCTGTCAAGCTCGAGGCCAGTCTTAGAGAGGCCGAAGTCGGAGACCTTCACGTGGAGAATGTTGGCGAACTTGACGTCGTGGTGGATGATCACCTTTGGCTGGCCAATGTGGAGGTAATGCAGCCCGGGAGAGTCGTTGATGTAGATCTCTCCAGCCTCTGCTTTCAGGTGAGTGTTGATGCGCTCTACGTCAGCTTCGATGAGAAGCACCTCCAGGACTTTGTGGGGGGATTTCACAAGAGGACGAAGAAGAGCTCGCAACACCATGCTTCTCCTCCGACAAGGCGCTGATGGTCGAGGAGCATCCGGTGGAAGACGCTTGGTGGTGGAGCTCCATGGGCAGAGCGACTGGAGACGACCTAATCGACGGTGCTAACGCTCGTCAATGTGGGCGGAGTAGGCTCAGTGTTGGGCACGATGGTTTGGGTGATGGTGGAGGAGGCGTCTACGGTCACGACGACTGACGCAGGACCTGAGGCGACGAGTAGGCTCTACACGGGGAACATCTCGAGGATGTGTTGGTGGCGGCGTGCTAGATGTAGCAGGGGCGGCTGCGTCGTTGGGTTCCTCCAAACCTACGGAGAGAAATGGGAAGTATGGAGAAGAAGAGGCACGCTAGTCATTTGCCTATTTTGACATTTTCTTCCTTCCTTTTTATGTTTGTTTAGCCTCCTTTAAAAAAAAAGGTGGGAAAGGAAGAGGCTGGCAGAAAAATATAAAAAGGAGAGAGGAAAGGAGGAAATATGTAGTAAAAAGAAAGAAAAGATAGAAAAAAAAAGAGGTGAAAAAGAAAAAAAAAGAAAAGAGAAAAAAAAGAAGGGAAGAAGGAAAAATAAAAGAGAAAAAGAAGAAAAAAGGAAAATGGAGGGAAGAAAAGGGGGAGAAAAGAAAAGAGAAAAAAAGAAGAAAAAAAACAAAAAAGAAGGTATGAGGTTTATGGTTGAGAGAAGATGTGGAGAAGTTTTCTCTAGTTTTTAATATTTTATTTTCTTCTCATCGTTATTATTTTTTCTCCCATACGAGTATGGGATAAAGGGGGAGTGTGGGAGCTTATTGTAGTCATTCTTGTTTGATAGTCCCTTTTGTTTTTGAACTCCACATGAGAAACTCAACTCTAGGAGGTCCAAAGTTTCGAGGTCCTTAGAGGAATGACTCATTTCAGCTTTCTATATGAGAGATCCAGATTCGTGGACTCTAGAGAGGGAGATCCACCTTCGAGGTCTTCAGAGGAAGACCCAATTTCAGAAATATTGAATAGGGAGCCATCAGTATCAAATCTTTAGAGATAGCCACAGATCTTTCAGCAGCTCCAACCTTTGTCCCGCCTGTGTAGAGTTGGTTTCTTTGTTTTACAAGCTGAGCATTCCTTGCTCCAGCTTGAGGGAGAGTGTTGAGAGAATTGAGAGGTTATTTAGTGCCACATAGGAAAGTGTGCATTTTGTGTGTGTGTGATGGCTTATAAATAGACGTGTACTCCTCCCATTTTTCTTTGAGAAGAAATATAGAGAAAACACGCTCATAAGGCGCTTTTCCCGTGATTTTCTCATCGCTCCTCGTGGGTGGGATTTCCACGTAAACTCAAGTGTTTCGTGATTGTCTTATTGGTTTGATTTATGCATCTGCATTATTTAAGTAGAACTGGGTAAACAAGTTTGTCTATCTCTTTATGTAATTGTCTTTTTTTTTTTTGGTGATCGGGACCTTTTTTTCCCTATTGAGAACCTGGACCATTAAAAGTAGGCTCTAATTAGAAAACATGTCAATCCAAACCTTAATCCATGTCAACTAAGATAGTTAATTTGTTACACATTTTTAAATTTAACTTTTAGGATAAAATTGACCCAATTAAGCAATTGACTCCAACTTCACCATTCATAGCTGATGGATATGTTGTACTTTTCCAAATCAATATAATATACATTTTGATCCATTGCTCGAGTTATTAGTCAATACATAGCACTCTATTACTAGATAATAAACGTCATGTTGGAATTGTGTGCACTTCACGAGTCAATCTAAATAGAAATCACTTGATGAGTGATTGAGATTTGAATGCCAATACGATTAGTTTGGTCTTGCAGCATAAGTGAGAGAAATTACTATAGCCAAGTTAGTTATATTAATGACATATATTGAAGATCTAAATAGTTAAGAGGATTTCAATAACCCATTAAAATCATCATGATATCCAATTGATTGTTTCCAATTTGAAAAGAGGTGGCAATCTTCATTAGAGACTATTATTTGATGGATGCCCTTGATGCACATTATCTGTATAGGAATGGAGATTTGGGGTAGGGCTATGAAATGGGTTGAGTTGGGTTGGACTTGACTCGTTTAGCCCAGACCCATTATATTCAGGTTGGGTTAGGTTTTGCTCGTTTATTAAACAGGTTCATGGTCTGAAACTTGAACTCTACCCATCTAAACATATAAGTAAACTTGACCTAGCTTGTTTATTATATGGATTAGGCAGGTTAAATGGGTACATGGGTTAAATATGTTAAATGGGTTAGGATTTATGGGTGGGAAATTATTTTTATTTTTTCTTAATTGGGTTGAACAGAAAGGTGGGGTTTGTGGAACCTGAATTTGACCCACTTGCTTAAACAGGTTAAATTGATTTGGACCTGTTTAAGTTAATTGCATGTGGGTCAAGTTCAAATCCATTATTTAGGTCAGATTAGGCAGGTTTAGGTCTCATTCACAACCCTAATTTAGGGCTATCACATTGGTTGAGTAAGGGGGTTGATTTGGCAAGATGGAGATGCGAGAAGTCTTTGTCTTATCATTATCACAGAAAAGGTGTATCTTTAAACTTGAGACATTTTGCGCTTGAATATACACATTTGGTAAATCAATTATTAATTCATTGACCACGGTAATGAGAATAGAAAGCTAGTGTGTGTACATATGTGAAGTCACGTTAGAGACATGTTCTCTCGATAGGATCCCACGGATATACTATTGTAGGTGTACATAGTAGATTAGAGAACATAAGCTTACTCTATGTATATTGGAATGTACGAAATTTTATGCATGACCATACAGGTCTTAATCAAATCTATATATGAAAGAGAAGAAAATAGTTCTTATAGAAAGGACTTGGTTTTCGTCCCTTATCTCAATGATAGAAAGTGAATATAAACACTTGTAACCCTTGGTAAGGAGGACAATAGAATTTAAAAATTTAACCTCGAGTGTGCAAAAGTCTTTTAGTGTGAATAATTCATGAGTATTGGGAATATCTAAGGGAAGCGTAATGTCATAAATTATGAATCTTATACACTTCACTGTTGGCGTGGCAAAATTAGTAATGATTTCAGTAGCTTTCTTGTAAAGAAATCAAATATTATTTAAAGAGTTAAAATAATATTTAATTTGGCATTTAATTAGGTCAAAAAAGTTTGGCCTTTATCCAAAAGGATTTGGGTGGAAATTAAATGCAATACTTGCCCTAAAATCTAATTGGCTAAATTAATGAAGGGCCAATGTGTAAATAACCAAGTAAGATTAATCCCATTGTTGGATTTGATCTAACAGTTTCCATTGTATTAGGATTAGGGTGATTCCTTATATATATCTATTAAGGCAAGTCTTGAATCCCTAATCAGTCATTGTGTACATAACCAATTCCTCAACACACAAGAGAAAGAAAAGAAGAATAGAAGAGGGCAACCGACCCCTTCTTTCTTCTCCTTTCTTCCTAGATGTTCAGGACCTTAATCAGAAACCCAACACTTTGAGTCGAAGTTTAGCTACTCGATTTGAAGTCCAAGACCTTCATCAAAAGTCCAAGACCATCATTAGAAGTTCAGTGGAGTGTTTGGATGTCAAATTTGTGTTGTGGTTGTAACCTTTTGTGGTCAAGTCACCAAGAATTGTCATGACTCTTGGAGGAGAAGGTGACAATCGTCTTCATGATGTGTGAAGGGGTTTGCAATGCACGCGTGATTGGATGCTTTTGATGTTAAGGGCCTTACCAGTTTGCCAAGAAGAAGGTAGTCTTGTTGCACCGGATTTATTATAGGAGGCACAACAGGTGGGGTGCTATGTTGTGCCACTCGCAAAGGTGTTGCCTTGAAACTCGTAGGATCTCAAAATAAGAAGAAATTAGTTATTCCCATTTGATTTCGGTATTAGGTTACTTTTTATTCTCAAAGGATTAGTTTTTCAGGCATTAAATTGTTTCTTGAATTAAAGTTTTAAACTATTTTTCGCGTTTCTACGATACCTTGGAAGAATTGTTCATCCAACATACTAGACATCCTTTATGGTAGGTGGACTCCCCCACACCTATATTTTGCAATTATGCATATACTGCTCAATACTTACTTCTATGATATCATTTACATGATGGGAGAACATGAAGCAGAGTCATAATCATGATTTCTCTTTGGTATAACTAATGCAAAGGTTTCCTTTAAGGTCCCCCTTGCAAATAATTTGCTCCACGTTCAAATAAGCATCTAATAATGTCTACTTACAGTGATGATGGGAAGCAAAGGCCCAAAGATCTCTTCCTTCATAATCAATGAATCTAGTGGGGCATCTAACAAGATGGTGGGAGCTATATTTCTGTATGAAATATGCCAACCCCATGTAAGCATTAATGCCAACAGGAATAAACTAGGTAGCTATCTAGCTAACTCTATTTACTTACATGCCATCCTTGTCGCGTTGACCTCCGTGAACAATTTTCTCGGCTATTCCTTTCTCGTCAAGGAGGCTAGCAAGGTGATTGAAGTGCCTGGCATTCACGACACGACATAGGTCCTTCGAGTTCATTGGTTCCTCCCCATAGAACTCTTTTAACACGCCTTTGAGAGCTTCAACCTATTTAAACAAAATTAACATCAGAGTTAGAAATGATAACTCAAGACACACAATGAAAGAAGATCTCACAGAAAGTGAGAAAGTAGTCCTCCTACCAATGATGGGGCAAATGATCTAGGTGTAATAATATAGTCTGGAGATACGCATGTCTGCCCATTGTTAGACCCCCACTTTGTCACGGCTATCCTTTGGGCAGTAACCTTTGGGTTGAAAAGACAGAAAAAAGAGAGAATTGGAGGACATTAATAAAAGATTAGGGCCTCCAGAAATTTGCCATGCAAGATAGGCTTCCAATTTGAAGTAGTATGAGATCAGTACTCGAAGGTTCACATTTGTGTCCACAACTGCAGGACTTTTCCCGCCAAGTTCTAGAACCACAGGTGTGAGGTGCTTGGCAGCGGCTCTCATAATCATGCGTGCCACTCTAATGTTTCCTGGGAGGGGGTGAGAATCAAGGTTAGAAATTGGTATAGTCATGCTTCATTTAGCTCTAGACAGCTTTCTAACATTGCCATTTTATGTGCCAATAAAATGCCATTCTTATTTTCTAAGGGAAAAAAGAGCCAAAATAGATTACCTCCTAAATCAATTTAATTACCTCATATTCTTTCAAAGTTTTCAACTCGCTTCCATACCTTTTGGCTTCCATCTAAAGACCCTTGATGAATAAATTGTATATCCTCAGAGAAGAAAAAGGCTTATAGACCATTGTAGGCATATGCCGGCTAACCATATATAGAGCAAAATCATGGAGCCAAGTGAAAGCAACTTTTTTTGAAAAAACAAAAAAAAGAAAAAGAAAAAGAAATATTGAAAGGCATTTAGTCGACTAGATGGTCGTTAGGCGAAAGTTGGAAAACACGGAACATTTTGGGGCCTATTATAGGAGATAATTGATTTTTATTTTAAGAAAATGAAGCCAAATTTACAATAATTTGAAATTTGTAGCCCGTGCTCGGTAATCTGTAAGACGACGACATCAAACCTGTGTAAAATATTTTGTCCCACTGTTGCTCTAATAACGCAGTAATCTCGGGAACCCCTCCTTCCACAACTCGTATGCAGGAATTATCGAGGTACTTTGGCATGGTTTTGGCGAGAAATGATGACGTGGCAGGTGCCACGTCTGATGGATTCAAGACCACTGCATTTCCTGCTGCTATGGCCCCAATTGCAGGTTGAAGAGCCAGTACTGGAACATCAGGAAAGTAGGGTTAAATTAAGAAAAGCAAAAAAATAAAAAAATAAAAAATAAAAAGCACAAACAAACGCTCTCGGTGCCTGAGTGGATACCTATATCACGGTGTCAATTGGGTCTCATTGGAGACATTGCCACAGTGGACGAAGGAACTTATAAATGATTTTCCCTTTATTACATTCAATCATAAAATAATCAACTAACTACATAGTTTGAATAACCAGAGAATATGACACAAAAGATATAATTGTATACCTAAAATGACCTATCTATAGGAATGGGAGAATATTCCTACTTTTATTTACTTGATCTCCAAGCATTAGGTGTCGTTTCGTATGTGGGATAAATTCGGAAGTTCCACGCTTAGGAGGTTGTAATCTCGAGATTGGTCAACTTCTCTGACATTTTTCTACATGTAGTGCCCTTATCCCAACAGAAAAGGAGCACTTACCCTACATTTATGGGATGACATGCTTCCTAAGTGAAAATGGCAAGATGATGATTTGATCCCAAGGAATCCCTTGAACTTGCTTTAAGATGGGTAAAAAGGTGCTACCAACTTAATTGATCATGAAAGTAATGGGATGAAGTTTTGAGGATAAGAACATTTAAGGAGGAAGATATGATCAAAAGAGAGTGAGAGTTGTGATCTGGAAATGTAGGCTCATGTCTGGTTGATCAATCAGACACCTAGTTTGATCTATGAAAACTCGTGTATTAGAGAAAAAATGTAGAAAAAATGTATTGATTGATTAATCACTTTTTGGTTCTTGGTCGATCAACTTTGTACTTTAGCCAAAAATACATGAAACCATGCGAAGGAGGTGAAGAAGAGACACATTGATCGATTAGAATCAATTTAGGAACTCAACATCTAAGTACTGAAAAGACTGACAGATCAGTTCAATATGCTAATCGATCAGTGGACCCATTCTGATTGATCAATAGCATTTATTGATCGAATGGTCCCTTTGAACTTGCAATATCATAGGTTGAATATGGAAGTTTTTGAGTGGCATTTGGAGATGGGAGTTTGTAGTTGGATTCCTAGGAATAAGAGTCAAGGAATAATCTAGGAGAGGAAGCATATGACTAACCCAAGAGGCCAAGATTAGGAGGAGATTTTGGTTATAAAGCTACTCCAAAGTGAGTGGATGGCCACTCCCTCTCTTATGAGATGAGATCAAAACTCATGTGGGTAACTATGAAGTGAGTCATTGATTTGAGATAACAACCATTGATTCATGGGTTGATTATGGACCTAGTTACATAGGTTGGATAGGCCACCTAACGAAATCTCAGGAAAGGGTGTTCGTGAAGCTAGGTTGGAGGTCTAGGCCATACTTGTGAAATACATGGCAACTTAACGGAGTGTAAGATGGTTACTCTATAGGATATGTCCAGGATAAAAAAGGCAATCCATTTGGGGGCATTTTGTGATTACTTTATAGGGAATCACTTAGACATTGGGGGTATGGTGATCACCCACCAAAAAAGAGGTCAATAGGGTCACCTTAACCCAAGGTGACTCTTAACAACCGAGCTTTGGGTGTATGAGTCTTCGAAAGCTAAGGTTGTGCATCCTCATGACTCAGGAGTAAGAGTGCATTGAAATCTACCTCGATGAATGTGATGTATGTGCATAAGTAATTAGGTACCACATTATCCATAAATGATGGTTTTGATGATAACAAACATATCAAGTAATTGAGATTAAAATTGGATCTTTTGGATAGATATTGTAAAACTGATTTTTAGGTTGAAGCTCTCTTGATGAAATACGAAGCCAAGAAGAAGGAGAAGATTAAGTTTAGGTCTCTTTGTATTATAGGAATTGAGTTGCATTTTTATATTCTTTAGAATGTAAGGAGAGACCCAATTGGATTAGTATGATAACATTACTAGGGCATCACTTGCATAGGTCATTAAAAATCACCACACTCTAGCTAAATAAGTCAAAAATATGAAAAACTTGTTTTTAGATGTTAGTGGGTTATTCTAGAATCCTATAGGTGTCATAAAATACATTTGGATAGTTAGAAGACTTTTTACAGTCCATTAAATGTTAGGTGTTAATTGCCTAATGTTAGATAGTGCGTCTGAGGTGAGTTTGAATGATCCAGGAGATAGCAAACTTTACATTGAATTTTGTACCTAACGTTAAGTAGTTGACCTAATGTTAGATAGGAGTGACCTAACGTTAAATAAGTCATTTTGGGCCAATTTAAGTGCCTCCAGGAGATAGCGAACTTTGTACCTAACTGAGTACCTAACATTAGATAGTTAACCTACTGTCAAATAACTTTTACCTAACGTTAGTTAAAACACTTTTTGACCAAATTAATTAGTCGTTGCCAATCAAATTGGGAAACATTTTGGCCATTGAAGAGGGCCCTTATGCACACCTAAATTTGTCCAAACACCCCTCTATATATATGAGAGCATTTCACACTCTTTGGTGGTTAGAGAACACCCCATAACACACTCTAAAGCTCATTTAAGCTCACATTCAGCTACTTCAAGCATTTAGTGTTCATTGGAGGTGACTGGAGCTCTTGATCTTGAAGTTCACTTTCCTTGGAGTTCAGCCACCTCAACTTCCTACTTTGTCACTTTCACACAATCACTAAGGGAGTTCATTCTAGTATCCTAGATAGTTATTTCATAAGAATTATTGCATATCTTTTTGGAGCTATCCATAGGAGGTAATAGTCTATTTTAATTCAGTTTTCTTCTATCATCTACTTGTAATTTGAGAACCCAGGTTGTGGCTTCCTCTCCTTTCAAATGAGAGGGGTTACTCTTGATTGGGAAATCAAGAGGATTTGTAAAAGGGTTTGATACCCTACACGTACCCGTTAGTTTTTCGAGATTGACTTGGGGCAAAATCCTAGATTGGGAGATCTAGCCAGTGGTTTTTACCTGATTTTGGGTTTGCACTATATATACTTGTGTTGTGGTTGGTGAACTATTTGATTGCTTGATCATGTTCTATGTCTGCATTAATTTCGTTTAACATTTTTTTATACTGCCTTTAGCACTAATCAGTCCCCTCTAGTGCTTTCATGTGAGGGATGATTCCAAAGAAAGAGACCCTTGCCCTATAGATCCGATTAGAGAACAAGTGAATACATAACAATAATTAAATTATTGGATTTTGTGTACCTGAGTGAACTATCCAAATAAGTAATAAGTTACATTTCATCTTAATAAAAGAATTATATTACTTTCAAGTGCATGAATCGGGTTCTTTAGCATGAATAGGGTAACGTACTTAGTTAGATCATATAAACTTAATATTTGTTAACTCAGAGGTCTAAATGATTTAGAAGATCTGATAACATATCATAAAATCATCTGATTCGGTTATTTGTTTCCGATCTAAGTTGGGATGGCAACCTTTTCAAGAGATCATCTCTTGATCGATGTTCTTGAATGGAGATTTAAAATTATCACACAGATCGGGTTAAAAAGTTAACTTGAAGAAACATGAAGAAGACGTATCTTTTGACCTAAGAATGATATGTGCCTCTGTTTATGAATACATACATTTGGTAGACCAATAATAGATGCACACACTTTGGTGTTGATACGAAAGGATCACACTAATCTATCTCATAGGTGTATGTAGCAGATTGGAGGAAAGAGCTCACTCTGAGTATGTTAGGAAAGATAATTCCACATGTGGTTATAGAGTCTTTTTTTTTTTAGAAGAGTGGTTATAGAGTCTTGATCATACACATGTATAAAAGAGAAGAAGACAGTTTTCTGGAAAAAGAACTAGTCTTTGTTCTCATCCTAATGATACAAAGAGATGTCAGAAATAATGCTGTCAAAGGAGGAATGATAACTATTTAATGGGATTAGACCTCAGGAATAATATTATCCTCCATGAGTGAAGGATTCACGGGTATTTGGAATGCCTGGGAGGCGTAGTGTCATAATTCCATGCTTCATTATTAGTATGATGAAACTAATAATGATTTTGGTGGATTTTGTAGAATAAGTCAAATATTATTTAAAAAGTTAAATTACATTTGATTTAACATTTAATTAGGCCTAATTTGATTAGGCTTGATCCAAAAGGTTTGGATGACAATTAAATATTTTTTGGATACGAAATCCAATGTCCACATACTTAGTTATGGGCTAATCATGCAAAAATCAAGTAGGATTTAATTTCATCAATGGGATGGAGATCCAATGGATACCATCATATTAAGAATTTGTGGGAATTCTTATAAATTTCTCCTAAGGCAAGCGTAAACCCAAATCAATTAATCACCAATCCACCAATCTCCCCAGCTGGGAAGAGAAGAAAGAAAGGAAAGAGAGTGTCGCCCCTTCCTGCTTCTCTCTGTGCCTGGGCATCCAAGCTTCATAGGAGAAGTATGGATTACAGTGTGTCATGGATGTCCAGAACAATCGACATTAAAAGTCTAAATTGCATGTTAGGCTTTTGATTTTCAAGTTGCTGTCTCTTGAATGTTAGGAGATCGTAGTGTGTAAGGAGGACGAACGTCGTTCTTTGGTTTTCCGCAAAGGAGTTTTCGGATTTTGTGATTGATCATTTTCGACACAAAGGATCTCATCTGCTCGTCAAGGAGGAGGGGTTGTGAGTCATGCTGAACTATGTTACAAATGTATAATTCTAACCCGTGGGATGAATACATACTTAGAAAAAAGAAGAAAGAAATTGAGCATGGGAGCTATCTTGTGCATGCATGTACTTTTTGGTGGTGTTGGCTATGAATAACTTATCATATGTCCTCCAGAATTTTACATTAGGGATAATGTTTCATAATTTCAGCAGAAAACTCAGGATTAGATGGTCATCCCACCTCTTCTCAAGTTTGATAAATCCGAGGGGGATGAATGGATAGATAGGCAGATATTAAATAGATATATACCACTTATCCTCGGTTGTCCATCCCCTTAATATTTAAGGCCGCTTCTTATCCCATTGGATACAAGATATCTCCTGGGAAAACCCAAAATAGCAAACGCACAGAGGAACCATCGATGTATGATAAGCCCGTTGGCACCGCTATCCATGTAATATCGAATACTTAAATGCGTCCATTTCCTTTTAAAAAAAAAGAAAAAAAAAAAAAAAAAGGGAACGTTGGGCCGACGGCGTGCGACTTACGAATGGGGTAATTCCACGTCCCGACGATTAGAACCACACCGAGCGGCTCTGCCACGATCTCCGACGACGACGGGTACGTCGAGAGGGCAGTCTCCACCTGTTCATATGAAGTAATTAGTTACAACTAATCTAAGCAATAATTACACAAACATCTAATTAATTGTATTCATAATTAACCATTCACCTTCTCGGGCTTCATCCACTTCCTCAGATTCTTAATCACCATCCTGCACTCACCCTTTACCAAACCGGTCTACAACAGCCAATGACACAAAACAAAAAAAAAAAAAAAAAAAAAAAAAAAAGGAAAAGGAAAAGGAAAAAAATAAAAAAAAAGAAAAGGAAAAACATGAAGAACTCTATGGATCAACCTCGAGGACGACGTCCATCTCGCCTTTGCGGAGGTCGGCATGGAGGGCTCGTGTGATCTCATCCTCCTCGTCCTCCAGCATCTTGATGAGCATCTTTAGCTGGTTGGTCCTCCATTCAAGGGGCCTCGTCCTGCCGTCTTGGTAGCGTCTCCGGAGCAATTCGACCAACACCGTGGCGTATTCGGAGTCGAATTGTGGTGGCTGAGCCTCACCCGCCATCATAATGGATTTCGCGGGAGAGGGAGGAAGATCTGTGAAGAGAGGATTGTTGCCTGCATGAATTGATCGAGTTCCCGCAACTAGAGATATATAGATGATAGTCAAAAGCACAAAAATATCTCCAACCGGTAATGGCCAGCTGCATAATATATTTTGGGAGACGTTCATACGTACGTATCTTCCCTTTGTTCCCAAATTAATTTGCATACGTATCCTCCTTACACGTATGTACCTCTTGTTTCTTTCGTATATGAGCATTGGAGGCTATTGGTAGCTATGATATGTCTTAGTTATATCCTATCATGTTAACCATTTCGGCAACTTAGTTGGATGTTTAACTAGGTTGTGGATTATAACCAAATAATCGTAAGGTAGGTTTGCTGTCAAGGGAGGGAAATTTTTCATCTAAGTCCAACAAGAAAGGTCTCGTAAAGGTTCAAGAAGAAGTCCATGGAGGTTCATCCAATAGAGGGTAAACGTCCAACGTCGTAGGATTTGACCGAGTTGAAAGAAGAATCAAGTAGGTAATCATCCGATCGATTAGATGGATCAATATTGACAATCTAGTTAAAGGAAGACACAGTTAACTGGATGGCTTAGATGAACAGATCACACAAGTTTAGTGTATTCAACTAAAGATGCAATCAGATAGAAGGACTCTCCAGCTAATTGACAACTTGGTGGATAGACAAGTAAACTCATTTGACAAATTTCAAAAGGATGATGATTACCGCATCTGTTACTCCGTCACAATGATATGTGACGAACGTGGGCAACATACTCTGAAATATATATGATACATCATCAATTTGACCGATCGTTAGGATTAGATCCCGAATATCATACTCGATGGTCAATGTACACATTACGAAGAATTATGAGGGCACGTGCATATAAGATAAGAGAGAGAAAATAGAAAGCACCATCCTCTCTCTCTCTACTAACTTAATTTGAGTTACCAGCACATTATCTCTTGTATAATTGCTTATTTTTTAAGTGGATTTTTCCCTACTTGCGAACTCGACAGAACTCTGGAACAAAAGGCTCTGATGACTTGCCTATGTAAATATAGCGCATAGGTGCAGGGAAGGCATGTAGATGAGTTGGTGCATAAGGAGGGTACATATGTGAATACTTCGTATATTTGGGGAGATTTCGTACTTCATGGAGTAAATTATATATTGAGAAAATTTGCTCAACGTGATAGGGACGTGAACGGAGAGGTAGACAGTATATATTCAAAAGTACTCAAAAATTAACTCGGGAAAGTTAATTCTCTAGCACTAACGTATATTTGAACCATCCGTTATTTTATCGTGCGATCAGAGAAAATGATTATGGGACATCGCTGCTGCAACGTGAGAACTCGAAAATCATATGGTTATTCCATGGCCATCATCTCCTACGATTAGCCCTAATTCCTTTGTCCAATGTACCTTCGTTGAAGATTATAATTTGATGTGAAACACACAAAAAACGTCGAGTCGTGATAACACCGTGACTAACTTGCAAATATTTCAACTTTCAATGCTAAATAATAATATAAGTATTTTTTAATAAAGATAAGCTACAAATAAAGGTAGACTGCGGGGATGGTATTATTGTAGAAAAAGATATAAAAATATAGATATATAATATAATTTATTCAATCATCTAATATATGTATTGTTATTTTTATTTTAATAATTAAAATATTAATCTATCTTAAATAATAGGATAATAATATATATATATTTTTTAATTTCTCCCATGTATATTGTATCCGATCTCTAAAATACGAATGAGAGAAATTTAAAAAAACAATACTAATTAAAAATTATCTAAGCTATGATTTGGAGTAAATTTTTCACTATAATATACAACATTAAAATGAGATGATTATCCAAACAACCACTAAAGTTATGAAAATATGATTCTATTCATTTTTTTTAGGCAATAATATCTACTAATCACTCGACACCTACGAAATTTAGGCTTCATACAAACCTGCAAAAAAAAAAATTTAGACTTCATACAAATTATCACGTTTGTGTGTCATGTGCTTAAATTGCTTGGAGAGAGAGAGAGAGAGAGAGCGGAACAGAGGAGAGAGATGGGTGGGAATTTAAGTGAGAGAGAAAGAGAGACGGGGCCTGTGGCAGAGATGGCTAGGTTATATATAAGCTACCCAACTAAAGTTGGTCTTGGGAAAAGAGCCAAACTAACTTATTACATCTATGGATGGATATAGCAATTGTCATTTTTCCTTGAATTTGTGTCATTTTATCTCATTTGAAAGGCCTTTGAAAGTGATTTGTAATTGTATTAGACCTGTAAAATTTTATGATAGACTTATAAAATATTTGATGATGTTTGATAATATTTATAAAATAATGGATAAACTTAATTTGTAAAATTTAAAGTCATTCGCAAACTGAAAAATGTCTTTGATTTGAATGAGTTATTTGTGTTCTAAACTTATTGAAAACCTCTCTTATAAAAGTAGGTGTATGTGTTATGTATATCTTACCTAGCTTTTCCAATTTTAGGTGGTCTGGAGTAGCCACCTCATATGCACTTGCCATGTGAAGTCTTCCAAGAAAAGCAACTCGCTACTACTTTGCTATCGCTTGTGCTTGTTCAACCCTCTCATGCTTGAGAAAGCATTCACTTATTAAGACTTATCAAGTCCAGCACCCGAACTTATCTCCTTCTTAACTCGACTCTAACTAACCCTCAAGGCTCAAGCTAGAAGACCAGGGTGAGAAAGGAGAATATTGTGGAAAAAATTAATTCTTTGACTCAAGAAGTGGCACTCACTCAAATTAAAAGAAGTGGCAATCTTTACAAAAGGTGATAAATTTTGAGCCTGTAACTTTCTAGCCCATGAGGGTAGCCATGAACCTAATCCCAATCCTACTCTAAATAGGATTAGGATTTGAGATGTGGCAACCAACATCTACAAAGGGGCATCTAGCTCTTCTTGCATCCCATACTTAGCCGAAGATCTCCATCTAAAGACAAAGGGGAGAAAGGGGAAGAGGAGAGAGAGAGAAGAGAAACATTTTACGAAACATAACTATTGAAAAACTGTGCAGGGTGATTCGGATGGCAATTCCATCACAATTAGTTCATGGGGTTTTTAGGATCAATGTTTTTTTTTATCAAAGAGAAGTTTGGTGGGAAAATGTATCCAGAGTCCAATTAGGTGTAGCATTTCACCTATTTTTCTCTATGGTCTATTAATCTGATTTTAATAGACTTAGGAACAGAGCATTGTATCCTCAAATTTTATAATGGAACTCTCTTTGGTTGCCCGTAATTTTTCACCTCTTTTCCTTGGATGGGTTTTCCCCGTAAATTACAGTATTCCTGTGGTTTATTTGTTTTGGATTCATAATTATTATTTGCTGTGGAAATTTCTACTTATATATATTCTAGCACATCACTCTTGGTCACTCTCTCCTAACAAATCGTATCAAAGAAAGGTTGTGCCGTTAGTCTTCTATTGTGCAACTATGGAATTTGCTATGACAATCACATGATTCCTTTCAATGGGAACAACTAGACCATATTGAAGCTTAGGATGGAAGTCCTCCTGTACTTCAAGGGGTTGCACGAAACTTTAGAAGGCAACAAGGCAAAAGCAGAGAAGATCAATGCAAATGAGTGGAAGGCACTTGACCAAATAGTACCTGACTTTATTCACCATTATCTAAATGATAGTGTTTGTTATCATGTTCTTGTAAAGGAGAGAACAAGCTCTTTGGAAAAAGTTGGAGGGTTTTTCTCTGATCAAGGCTTTGTTAATATGACATCTTGTGAATATGAAATGCAAGGATGGTTCTTCTATTTCCATGTATCTAAATAATATGAAGAATATAATTAATCAACATTCCTTTATGAAGATGACAGTTGATGATAAGTTGCAGGCTCTTCTTTTTCCTTAATTCTTTTCAAAAAGCTTCTTCTTCTCAGTTTGTTGCTGGACAAGTGGGAGACACTGATGGTCATACACAACTTGGCCTTAGAATGAGAAGTCTCTATGAGTCAAATAACTAGTGATTTAGTGAATGAGAAATTATACAAAAGAATGTAGGTACATCTAGATTTGGTGCACCCATCATAAAAAAAAAGTGGCATATCCAAGTCTAGAGATAAGGAGAACAAGAATAGAGAAAGGAATAAGTCTATTTTGCCAAGTATGCGACTTGCTAGGCAAAGAAAGAGTTAGCAAAGAAGGTAGATGAGAAACATGATACAAGTACATTAAAAGGTGATGTGATGACTCTAACAACATTAGATCTCAAATCATCCCTTTGTCCCAAGATACAAGTTAGGTGATTGATTCTAGAGCAACACACTATGCAACTTCACATAGAGTTCTTGACACATTATAAGGCAGGTGATGTTGGCATATTTAGGATGGGTAACATGAGAATATTGTGGATCATTGGGATAGGCAATATCTACCTTGAAAAATAATATGGGACAATAGTACTCAAGAATGTAAGGGCATGTAAAAGATACTAGATTGAACCTCATGTCAATTGGCAAGCTAGATGATGGTAAGAAGACTACCAATACATTTAGCAAAGGAAAGTGGCAATTGATGAGGTGATTGCTTGTCTTAGCCAAAGGAAAAAAGTGTTGTATCTTATACAAGACAATGATCAAGGTGTGCATTGAGTAATTAAATACTACTTAAGACTTGTCAATGGACTTGTGGCACAAGAGATAGGTTACATAACCAAGCAGGGACTAAGAATTCTTGTCAAGAGGGAGTTACTTCAAAACTTAAAAGATACACACTTTGATCCATGTATTCATTCCTTGGTTGACAACCAACATAGAGTTTCCTTCACAAGAAAGCTCCACATAGAAAATCCAATGTTTCATTACATGTATATTTAGATGTATGTGGCCCTATGAAAACAATAATTGATGGTGGACTTGAAGAAGTAAAATCCTTTGGTGGTGCTCTGTACTTTGTTTTGTTGATGACCACATTAGAAAAGTTTGGACCTATAGTTTAAAAAGTAAATGAAGTTGCAGATGCCTTCAAGGAATTCCACACTATGGTTAAGTAGAGAACTGTTTGTGGCTCAAGTGCATTAGGATAGAAAATTGCTAGGGAACGTATTGGGGAGTTCAAGAGATATTGCAAACACAAGTATTCATCAAGACCTAACAATTCTAGGTACCCCACGGCATAGTAGCATTGCAAAGTGAATGAAACACCATCGTGGAGAGATTTAAGTGCATATTATTTTAGTCTAAGTTGCCAAAAGAAGTCTTGGCTGAAGCATTGTTGATAATAGTTGACTTGGTGAATCTATCGTGAAACGACCCACCACCCCTTAGCCATTTAAGACGTTTGGAGTGTTCACCAGATGTTTGTCCGGACGGCTGAAATATTCATCAGACATCTGTCAAGATGTCTGGGATGTCCACCAGACATCTGGAAATACTTTTAGCGCACACGTACGAGAGCCATGCTCCCTCCCTCACTGCGCCTCACCGCGCCTCACCACACCTCACCGCGACGCCACTCCTCGCCCATGCTCGCCTCTCCGCTCCCCTCACCTCCTCTCCCTTTATATACCTCTTCCCCCTCCCCTTCGTTGCCATTCTGCAGCTGAGAGCGAGTGAGAGCGGAGTGAAGAGCGGAGGGCTGAACGAGAGGAAGCGCGAGGGCGAAGGCTGCAGCGGCGTTCTTCTGTAGCATCTGCAGGGAAGGGGAGCCAGAGCGATTCCGCGGAAGTTATTTTTTCGTGGAATAAGACGGTCAGAGAGACACCCAGATGTCTCACCAGACGTCCGAAGGTATGACAAGACGTCTGGTAGAGATCTACTTTCCGTACTTTTCCTCTCTAACAAGTCCTGACAGCGTACGTATGTGTCAGAGGGCGGGAGTGTAGTCGAGGCAATTTCAAACGTCCGGAAGCATTCCCAGACATCTGACAAAGTCCTTGGACGTCGGATTTGAGTTTCAGACGTCTGAATAGAGGTATCCCTGAAGAATTATTTTAAGACGTCTGGGACCTTTCCCAGACGTCTGATTTCCATCTGATGGAGTGTTTTGGGGCCATGCAAGGCCCTATTATTATCGCTTTTACGCAAACGAACCATCTCTGTTTTCCATACAAGTTTCTCTATATAATGATACCTTATTTACATCCTTCTGAACCTTTTGGCCCATCAATTCGTGTTTAGGTCTCCAGTCCGTCGGGAGTACGGGACCTGTGGAGACGTCGGGAGCCACTATACAAGCCCCCATTCCACCCGGTTACCCAGGTTGAGTGGTAGTTAAGAATTAACATGCATTAACATAAAGTTTTCCATCTTCTAATTATATTATACATGTGGTTGCGTAGAGATCTCTAATTAGGATTTGTTAATTAATCATCTGGTTCTCTATAGGAACGATTTTGCTTGCAGCTTCCCGTGATATAGGATGCCCATATGACACTCTCCTGGCTGGGGGAGTCCCACCATGGTAGTCCTATACTCGGTCTACTACCCTGAGGTCATGGTCGTGACGTAGCGGTGACTATGGCACATGTGATAAGCGTGCGGGTAGCTACCCCGCACTGGCACGCGATCAGTCATTTCTGCTAGCGGGTACGCCTCAACGTACAACGCGGAATAGCTGGGGCCTTGCCCTCTCAGAACAGAACAGGGGTCTTGCCCCTCCTCAGTCCGCGTACCCTCATCCGACTACCCCGGTTTGCCCAACGGGCTAACGAGAGTTGGTGTAGGGTGGCCATACCTAGCCCCGGGCCCCCTGGGGCGGATAGCTCTCCCCTACACTAAGTAGCTCACCTCGGTACCACGTACACGAGGGCCAGTAAGAGTCGTCGTAGAGTGGCCAAACCTACCCTGGGTCCCAACCCAAGGGCGGCAAGCTCCCCTCTACACTACAAGGGATAGTTGCTCTCTTCAGTACTACGTACACGAAGGTCAGCTTACCTCCCTTAACAGCTGTCCATAGGCAGCAATTTTCCAAGAACCATCTGGTTCTTCAAGGTACGATATTCATGTTTACATTCCCCATGGGGTTGGTACAATAATTTCTTTATCACATCCGGGTTGGAATGTTAGGGATAACAGTTCAATTTTCATTTTATTATAGTAGGGGTCTATTTAGCTAAAAACAGGCAGCTCTTGATTATTCAATTATTCACATGCAGTAGGGGTCCATTTTAGCTAAAAATAGGCAGCTCTTGATTACACAGTTATTCACATGCAGTTTCTTCTAACCCTAGTTTCATGCTAAGACCTAGGGTTCAAGAATTTATACGTTTATTCTTTCCTAGGGTTCATCTCAAGCCCTAGGATTACTTACTCGCATGTATTAAACTAGAGATTAAGGTTGTAACCACTCTACCTGGGTAACCGGGTGGAATGGGGGCTCGTATAGTGGCTCCCGAGGTCTCCACAGGTCCCGTACTCCCGACGGACTGGAGACCTAAACACGAATTGATGGGCCAAAAGGTTCAGAAGGATGTAAACAAGGTATCATTATGTAGAGAAACTTGTATGGAAAACAGAGACGGTTCGTTTGCGTAAAAGCGATAATAATAGGGCCTTACATGGCCCCAAAACATGCTATCAGATGGAAATAAGACGTCTGGGAAAGGTCCCAGACGTCTTAAAACAGTTCTTCAGGGATACCTCTATTCAGATGTCTAAAACTCAAATCCGACGTCCAAGGACTTTGTCAGACGTCTGGGAATGCTTCCGGACATCTGAAATTGCCTCGGCTACGCTCCCGCCCTCTAACACATACGTACGCTGTCAGGACTTGTCAGAGAGGAAAAGTACGGAAAGTAGATCTCTACCAGACGTCTTGCCATACCTTCGGATGTTTGGTGAGACGTCTGGGCGTCTCTCTGGCCGTTTGATTCCGCGGAATCACTCTGGCTCCCCTTCCCTGCAGATGCTGCAGCAGAACGCCGCTGCAGCCTTCGCCCTCGCGATTCCTCTCGTTCGGCCCTCCGCTCTTCACTCTGCTCTCACTCGCTCTCAGCTACGGAATGGAAACGAAGGGGAGGGGGAAGAGGTATATAAAGGGAGAGGAGGTGAGGGGAGCGGAGAGGCAAGCATGGGCGAGGAGTGGCATCGCGGTGAGGTGTGGTGAGGCACGGTGAGGGAGGGAGCATGGTGCTCGTACGTGTGCGCTAAAAGTATTTCCAGACGTCTGGTGGACATCCCAAACGTCTTTACAGACGTCTGATGAATATTTCAGCCATCCAGACAGACGTCTGGTGAACACTTCAGACGTCTTAAATGGCTAAGGGATGGTGGGTCATTTCATATCGCCTTCTTCAGCATTGGATGGTGATATTCCAAATAGGATATTGAAGGGAAGTAGGTATCACACAAGCACTTATGAGTAGTTGGTTGTAAAGCATTTTCACTTATCCTTAAAGAGTTAAGATCCAAGCTCATGAGAATACAAATCCATGTATTTTCTTGGGATACGAATGCGTGATAAGTTCAATTACAGATTATGGGATCCAAGAACCAAGAAGGTCTTTAAAAACAAAGATGTAGCATTTTTCAAAGATATAGAAGGTCTTCAAAAGAAGAGGCTAAAATGGGGTAGGATCTTTTGAAGGAGCTAAATGAGGTAGGATCTTCTTTTAATGCGTTCGGGGATGTATCAGATCCATTCATTTCTCCATATGATTCTAGCCAAGGGGGAGAAGTTATGGACAATCAAAAGGGTGTTGACATTCCTATAGGTGAGTAGTAAGAGCTAGAGTACGTTAAGTAGGAACCTAACGAGATCGAGTAGGGGGAGTAGCCTACTCTAGACTAAACCTAGCCAATGGGTCGAGCCTCGATCTGCCTGCCTTACTCATGGGTCAGGTTTGGTCTTAGGACATAAGCCTTCGGGCCAACCCAACCAGGCCTGAATTTTGCCTTGATCGCTGATGGGTTGGGCGTAGGTTTTATTTGTTCAACCCTATCTTGGCTTGGCTTGTTCTCAAACTATCTACACCTAAAAAAATCCCTCCCCATTCCCCAATTACATCTTTAGATCCAACTTCAGTTAATTTCAATTTAAGTTCCCTAGAAAGAAAATGTAATGCAACTTAACTTTACTTATTTGTAATATGATTATATTTATGAAATATGGATGCAAATTTAGTAAAAAGAATATTTCTTAACTTAGTGGATATATGCAAAATAAACATCAATCCATGGACTAGACTAGCCTAGCTTGGCCCATGTTAGGGCCTAGGATGGGCTTAGGTTGAGTCTATTGGCCGGTGGAGTAGGCTAGCCTTGAGTTGAGGTCTTTTTTGAACTCAACCTAGTCGATTAGGCCCATGGCTTGGCTTGATCCGTAACTTGAATAGGTCTATTCTAGAGACACCAATCAAACCTCAATTAAGGAGATCCTCCAGAGTATCCCATCCTTCTTAAAGATACCTTTCAGACTAGTACATGATGCTTAGAGATATAGGAGAGTTATAGAGTTTCCAGGAAGCACATATAAGTAGAAGAAGTTGTGGTTTGCAGCTACGCAAGAAGAGATGGATGCCTTATAGAAGAACCACACTTATGCTCTATTTAGATCATGGAAGGTGAAAAAGTTATTGAAGAACAAGTGGATCAATAGGTTGAAGATAAATGAAAAGACTTCACAACCAATGTACAAGGGAAGGCTAGTTGTGAGAGGCTTCAATAAGAAGCATCCCAATTGCTTGAGAAGAAGCTAAAGTAGAAGCCCTAGAAGAAGTGGTTGTTGGGAGGATCAAAGCTTGGATCGTGGGAAAGGCAAAGGAGAAAAGATGTAGAATGCTTGTTCAGCCTTTGACTAAATTTGACATTTGGTGACTCTACCTTGTGTAAGGATTTGACGTTTATGATCAATCTTGGGGTACCCTTTTTGGTCAATTCGCAAGGCTTTCTAATCCAGAGAAGCTTTTATTGAAAGGTAAGAGCTTATTGTATTAAATGGAATATGTCAAGCATTATTGACTATGTGGGAGGATCCCCTTCTGTACTTTCACGTTGTCCCTCTCCATCTTTGTGAATATTGTCCTTCTCACCATTGATGTCCCTCTTTTCATTCTTCCTTAGCTCGAAGGTCTCTTCATCATCAAATGATCATTTAATGCTCAAGCCAAGAAAAGATTGGACCAACTGACTTTTGTCATGAAGCCAAGTTATTTGAAGATATCTTCTCTCTAGTTGTGAAGTTCTCATTTGTGAGAGTCACTCTATGAATCAAAGCCAACATAGATCTAGAGATTGAATAGCTAAATAAAGGGTAATTCAAATCTAGTCTATTGACTGAGGAAGAGCTTCTGTAAGGTGAAACAAGCTCCTTGCTAGTGGTATAAGAAGTTTGACTCATTCATGATAGTGAATGGGTGCACAAGGATAACTTCAAATCATTATGTGTACGTTAAGAGGCTCAACGATGACTTCATCATCCTTCTACTATAGGTGGATGATATGCTTATTATTAGTAATCACAAATTGATAGATTGAAGGAGTTAAGAAAATCTTTTTCTATGAAAGATTTGGGACTAGCTAAGCTAATTTTGGGCAGGCAAATTTCTTGGGACAAGAAATCCAAGAAGTTATGCTTGTCACAGGAAAAGAATATCCATAAGATTCTAGAGAGGCCCAGCATAGACAAGGCAAAGCTAGTCAAATATCCACTGGTTTCATTTGATGAGGAAGTGGAGATTGCGAAGAGCATTCCTTATTCTTTAGTTGTTAGGAGTTTGACAGTATGCACACAGTCGAACATCAATTATGCAGATGGTATTCCACTGATCTTTTTTGGATTTACAAATGTACTAGATACGAGAAAGACTGTATTTAGCTTTGTACTTAACTTTATTGAGGGAGTTGTCTCTTAGCAGTCCTTGTTACAACGGTGTATTGCTCTATCCACAATGCAAGTCTAGTACAGAGCTTTTATACAAGGAGATGTTATGGATGAAAAGATTCCTTGAAGAGTTGGGATTTCAACAAGATCATTATATAGCTCATTATGATAGAGCACCATTCACTTGAGTAAGAACTCAAAAATTCCCAATCCCAATCCTACTTGGAATAGGATTAGGATTTGAGAGGTGGCAATCGACATCTATAGAAGGCATTCAAAAGTCATTGCATCTCATCCCAAAAGATCTCTAACTGAAATTAAAGGATGGAAAGTGGAAAAGGAGGGAGAAAAATGAGAAAAAAGAAATATTTTAAGAAACGAAACATCTGAAAGATCATTTGGATTGATTTGAGTATCAGTTCCTTCGTAGTTGGTTCCTATACATTCGTGGGATTGCACTCTCCAATTAAGGGAAGTGTGTTGGAAAATGTGTCTAGAACCCAATTCTATTAGCGTCATCCTTATTTTTCTTTGTGGTTTGTCTATACTTGAATTTGGCAAAATTCAAGTATAGATGCATTGGTTTACGGTGAAACTCTCTGTAGTGGTCTATGGTCTTTTGCCCCTCCTTGGAGGGGTTTTTCATGCAAATTGTGGTGTTCTTATGGTTTTCTTTATTTGATTCCATTATTATTATCTACTATGGCAATTTATATATCTCCCCCCCCCCCCTCCCCCCTCACACACACACTAAATATCAAAGCTAGACATACAATTAATCTGTATAAATGACAGTGCTTCAATTGATCCCCCAAGTTCTTGCCAACAACATACTTGCGAACCATTGCTAAGAGATCATGACTAAAATTCAAAGTGTAGTAGCCAAAACTCATTCAAGAATTATTTGCTTAAAGAGTTTAAATTTCTTTTTCTCCTTGTAATATTGAGTTATTGCTTAGGTTTTTATATATTATTTAGTGTCCAAATGTAGGCAATGGTTCCAAAGAAGAGATCAAGACATTGCTAATGAGATTGTAGAAGCTTACCAAGCACTACATGCTTGGTTGCCTTTTACAAGAGGACCTTAACATCACTATTGAGAAGGATTCAAAGTTTTTAGTCATTTCCTTTCCTTTTATTTCTTTATAGTTCTACTCTCAGCTATACGTAGGCTAACATAGTTCTTAGTTGCTTAAGCTGTTCATTATTCTACACTTTTTTATTATTGTATCAATGTATCATCTACAAATGAATGAGATGTTCTATGTTCAGTAATTTGTGAATGTTTTTGTGGATTAGTGTGAAACACAATGAAAAATTGAGTAAGAATAGTAAGCTGATCCATAAGGGAGAAGGGGGATTGGGAAAAAAAAATCTTGATATATTAAAGCTAACCATATTAAGTAAGGGGATTGGGATGTACACCTTTAATCTTAGCCATGAACAAAGATACCAAAAATGCTCTCTTCTACTTAAGGGAAAAGGGGGCACTTGAGACTCCTTACTGATGTGTACATATGTAAGGAAAGAAGAAAATTTGAGTAGAGCTTGTAATATGTAATATTTATGATGCTTCTATGGCCATAATCGTACTAGGATGTCCACCTCATAATGGAACTAGGCAAAAAAGTCTTATGTCTCCTATGAACTTGTGCTTGTGATTTTAATCTTCCTTTTGCCTTTCTACACTCCTCTCTTGTATGATCCTCCACCTAACCAACTAGAGAACATAGGAGGAACCACTTGCATTCTCAACTAAATTCTCAATAAAGATCTCTTTTGATGATTGCAAATAGAAAATTGTTGATACTCCTATTTATATTTCTTGTTTATGTTTACTGGGGATTGTTAATTTATCTTTATATTTGGTCTAGTTCTCTTATGTATTTTTCCCAACACCTCTCTCTCTCTATGTAGAGAGGTGTAGGGTTTTCTCAATGAATAAGATTGGTCATTACTTTCCACTTGATATCAGAGTAACGATCTTGGATCGGGGCTTTGGTATCCCACCCCATAGGCCTCCAAAACCCCACACCTTATCCCTGATTTATGGCTTTTGATCTCCATCGAGATCAATCAAGGAGCAGCAGTGGCAATCCAGAAGATATCCACTGTCGCCGCCCTTGTACACCGGGCTACAACATGAACAGGGAGGACCAGTGCTGCCCCTCAAACTCTGCAACGTTGCCACCACTGCTCCTTAGGCATTGTAGCATTGCCGACCGGTGGAGGAGCAACATCGGTAGGAAGGAGCAGCGCCACGCCTCAGGCCCTGCAGCACCTCCTACTGGTGGACCAGATTTGCACCTTTGCGTGGGTAAGGTAAGGGTAGACCACACTGGTCTATCCACCTCCCAGATCGCCTCTTGGCCCCGTTGCGGTTGGTGTTGAGGTGATTAAAGGAGGAAGTTCTTCACCAGAGGAGGAGAGAAGCATCCCTTAGAAGTGTTGTTAGGGCTTTCCCTGTGCCTTAATATGCACTAAAGTCTAATCTAAGGGTGCCTGTGACTATTGTGATGTCATCTATGATCATTTGATTGTAGATTTTATGATCAAGAGTTCACTTTCTCACAGATTTTAGAATGTTCAGATATGAAAATAGTCTTTCAGATCTCTTTTGTGGCGATTCTCTCCAAGTATTTGGCTCAGAAATGGCAAGTTCTAGTTCTTGGTGATCCACTTCATCTCTACTAGGCACAATGACAATCTCAGGGGGAGCAGAGATGGCATTGGATACCGCTACTGTGGTAGGGATGATTGAGTGTATGGGCTTGATGCCGCAAGAGCTTGACAGGAGTCACCAGGATGCAGGATGGTTAGTCGATTCCAGTGCTTCATAGCATCTCTGTGGAGATCAGAGCCATTTTCGATCACTCAATTCTGTTGTATCAGGGAGAACGGTATAGGTTATTGTAAAGACCCGTCCCACTTTTAGCTTTTTAAGACATCTGGGGTGTTAGTCAGACATCTAGACCCTTTCCCGGATGTCTAGAAATTAAAATTTTGTACGCATTCTATGTTCTGCGCATGGGCGGCGTGCATAACCCTCTTTCTCTCTCTTTCCTCCTCCCTTCCCCCCTGCAGAACCCTAACCCTCGGCCTTTATAAAAGGCCACCCTCCCCTCCTCTCCTCTCCACTCCACACACCATCATTTCCACCTTCAGAGCGTGGCGGAGCGGTGGGAGGAGGTAAGCGAGGGAGAGAGCGTGAGAGCGGTGGGAGGAGGTAAGCGAGGGAAAGCACGTGAGAGTGAGGAGGAGGAGAGTGAGTGAGGAGGAGAAGGCTGAGGTCGGGAGCTTCGTGGAAGCTCATCGGAGCTCGCACGGCCACCGCGGCACGTGCGGGAGGAGGAGGGAGTCCGAAGCATTGTCCTCGACCACCTACAGCAGTTGGAGCTGCGGTAAAGTGAGGAGAACCGTGGCGGAGCATGGTGAGGAGCATTGGGAGAGTGGTTTGATACTGGAATTTTTCCAGTATCAGACATCTGGAGTGTAGTTCGGAGGATCGACTGGACGTCTGGAGTCAGGACTAGATGATCGAAAGCACATATATCGCGAAGGTATGTTCTCTCCGCGGTTACGGTCATGCAAGCTACACCGCAGAGAAGATTTGTTAGGCTGATTTTAGGTGGCTGCTCTGTCGCATGCAGGAGCAGCCCTGGGAAGGTGCATAGAACGCCTTTCCACGCACTTTCGGATGTATGGACAACTCACCAGACGACCGGAGGACTGGTCAAACATCTGGAACTGCTTTAGACGGTCGCAGGAGAGTCCTGGACGTCTGAGGTCATCGTAGGAGCTTGAGGTGAGATTCTGTAACTTTTAAGATGTCTGGACTTGTTTCTAGGCATCTGATTTTGGTCAGCAGACATGTTTTTGACCCGTTTAGGGTCCGATCGGGATCCGTTTTACGCAAACAAAGTATCTGTGGTTTCCTTGTGAATTTCTTTACATATTAGAAACCTTTATACACTGTTCTGAATCTTCCCTTGTGATGTGTTCTTTGGTTTAGGGTTTCGACCTGCTGCATGTTTGGGGCTCGTAGAGGTGCCTGGGTCTGCAGTTCAAGCTCCCATTACTCCCGGATTGTTTGGTAGAGTGGTCCACCCTGTTAATCTTATTAAATAAGAGTGTATCTGTTAAATTAGCTAACTGAAAACCTAGGATGTAGCATGAACCCTAGGACAGAGAAATGAATAAAATAAATTATTCTACATGATTGTATTTGTATACATGAAGGAGTTAAACTGCTAGTCATTGCCTGTAATAAAGTATGAGTTGCCTGTTAGAATATGAGGTGCCTGTGATAACTGAACAGTTACCTGTAAAATTATTAGTTGCATGTATTAAATTGTGGAAATACGAGCTGTCTGTATATAAACGAGAATTGAATTATGAATGATGGAATCTGGATCGTAATAATGTGGTGAACATGAGCATGAACCCTACGGGGAGTTAGGAGTAGAGCTCCTGTGGTTAGACGAAAAATCTGGAATGTGAACGGGAAGTGTGCTGGCCCTTGAGTACGTGGTACCAAGGAGAGTGACTGTCCTCTTTTGTGTAGAGTGGAGCTAGCTGCCCTTGGGTTGGGACCCAGGGTTAAGATTGGCCACTCTACATCGACTTCTGTTGGCCCTTATGTACACGGTACCGAGGCGAGCTACTAGGGTAGTGAGGGAGCTAGCCACCCCACGGGGCTCGAGATTCAGCTAGCCACCCTACACCGACTTGTTAGGCCCTCTGGGCAAACTGGGGTTGTCAGATGAGGGTGAGCGGACTATGGAGGGGCGAGACCCCTGTTTGATTTTGAGGAGTTAGACCCCTTTTTCTGAGAGGGCTAGGTCTTATACAGTTCCGTGTTGTACTTTGGGCGTACCTGCTAGTGGAAACGACTGACCGCGTGTCAGCGCAGGGTAGCTACCCGTGCACTTATCACACGTGCCGTAATTACCGCTACGTCTTGACAGTGACCTCGGGGTGGTTGACTGGGTGTAGGACTACCATGGGGGACTCTCCCGGCCAGGAGAGCACCACGTGTACCTTCTACTCTTCGGAAAAGACTGCAATCAAGATCGTTTCCACGAGGAACATGAGAGATCAAGAAAAAATCTAAAAGTTGACGAAAAGGGGTGAAAAGGAACTACCTGTAAATAAAATAACTAGAAAAGAGAATTAAACCTGTTACTTTTACTGCTTTAGATAGTATGGTCACCACTCTACTCAGTGTTCGCTAACTCTGTCTTTCCTTACCATTGTTCAGGATTAGGAGTTGAGTAGCCAGAGTTTCTGGCTGCGGAAGGTGCTAGGCCCAGTCGAGCCCAACCGTAATTTTCTGCACTCTTTGTTGTACCCTCTTTACTGTTGTAGTGAGTTTCAGACTTTTAGTTACTGTTCTTGTTACTCTTGCTTTCGTTTCCGTTGTTCCTGTGTTGTAGTGGTATGTACTGGAATAGCAGCTTTTACCTTCCTTTACTGCTTGTACGTTTTTACTGCTTAGTTATATTGCGTCATCTGAAAGATCATTTGGATTGATTTGAGTATCAGTTCCTTCGTAGTTGGTTCCTATACATTCGTGGGATTGCACTCTCCAATTAAGGGAAGTGTGTTGGAAAATGTGTCTAGAACCCAATTCTATTAGCGTCATCCTTATTTTTCTTTGTGGTTTGTCTATACTTGAATTTGGCAAAATTCAAGTATAGATGCATTGGTTTACGGTGAAACTCTCTGTAGTGGTCTATGGTCTTTTGCCCCTCCTTGGAGGGGTTTTTCATGCAAATTGTGGTGTTCTTATGGTTTTCTTTATTTGATTCCATTATTATTATCTACTATGGCAATTTATATATCTCCCCCCCCCCCCCTCCCCCCTCACACACACACTAAATATCAAAGCTAGACATACAATTAATCTGTATAAATGACAGTGCTTCAATTGATCCCCCAAGTTCTTGCCAACAACATACTTGCGAACCATTGCTAAGAGATCATGACTAAAATTCAAAGTGTAGTAGCCAAAACTCATTCAAGAATTATTTGCTTAAAGAGTTTAAATTTCTTTTTCTCCTTGTAATATTGAGTTATTGCTTAGGTTTTTATATATTATTTAGTGTCCAAATGTAGGCAATGGTTCCAAAGAAGAGATCAAGACATTGCTAATGAGATTGTAGAAGCTTACCAAGCACTACATGCTTGGTTGCCTTTTACAAGAGGACCTTAACATCACTATTGAGAAGGATTCAAAGTTTTTAGTCATTTCCTTTCCTTTTATTTCTTTATAGTTCTACTCTCAGCTATACGTAGGCTAACATAGTTCTTAGTTGCTTAAGCTGTTCATTATTCTACACTTTTTTATTATTGTATCAATGTATCATCTACAAATGAATGAGATGTTCTATGTTCAGTAATTTGTGAATGTTTTTGTGGATTAGTGTGAAACACAATGAAAAATTGAGTAAGAATAGTAAGCTGATCCATAAGGGAGAAGGGGGATTGGGAAAAAAAAATCTTGATATATTAAAGCTAACCATATTAAGTAAGGGGATTGGGATGTACACCTTTAATCTTAGCCATGAACAAAGATACCAAAAATGCTCTCTTCTACTTAAGGGAAAAGGGGGCACTTGAGACTCCTTACTGATGTGTACATATGTAAGGAAAGAAGAAAATTTGAGTAGAGCTTGTAATATGTAATATTTATGATGCTTCTATGGCCATAATCGTACTAGGATGTCCACCTCATAATGGAACTAGGCAAAAAAGTCTTATGTCTCCTATGAACTTGTGCTTGTGATTTTAATCTTCCTTTTGCCTTTCTACACTCCTCTCTTGTATGATCCTCCACCTAACCAACTAGAGAACATAGGAGGAACCACTTGCATTCTCAACTAAATTCTCAATAAAGATCTCTTTTGATGATTGCAAATAGAAAATTGTTGATACTCCTATTTATATTTCTTGTTTATGTTTACTGGGGATTGTTAATTTATCTTTATATTTGGTCTAGTTCTCTTATGTATTTTTCCCAACACCTCTCTCTCTCTATGTAGAGAGGTGTAGGGTTTTCTCAATGAATAAGATTGGTCATTACTTTCCACTTGATATCAGAGTAACGATCTTGGATCGGGGCTTTGGTATCCCACCCCATAGGCCTCCAAAACCCCACACCTTATCCCTGATTTATGGCTTTTGATCTCCATCGAGATCAATCAAGGAGCAGCAGTGGCAATCCAGAAGATATCCACTGTCGCCGCCCTTGTACACCGGGCTACAACATGAACAGGGAGGACCAGTGCTGCCCCTCAAACTCTGCAACGTTGCCACCACTGCTCCTTAGGCATTGTAGCATTGCCGACCGGTGGAGGAGCAACATCGGTAGGAAGGAGCAGCGCCACGCCTCAGGCCCTGCAGCACCTCCTACTGGTGGACCAGATTTGCACCTTTGCGTGGGTAAGGTAAGGGTAGACCACACTGGTCTATCCACCTCCCAGATCGCCTCTTGGCCCCGTTGCGGTTGGTGTTGAGGTGATTAAAGGAGGAAGTTCTTCACCAGAGGAGGAGAGAAGCATCCCTTAGAAGTGTTGTTAGGGCTTTCCCTGTGCCTTAATATGCACTAAAGTCTAATCTAAGGGTGCCTGTGACTATTGTGATGTCATCTATGATCATTTGATTGTAGATTTTATGATCAAGAGTTCACTTTCTCACAGATTTTAGAATGTTCAGATATGAAAATAGTCTTTCAGATCTCTTTTGTGGCGATTCTCTCCAAGTATTTGGCTCAGAAATGGCAAGTTCTAGTTCTTGGTGATCCACTTCATCTCTACTAGGCACAATGACAATCTCAGGGGGAGCAGAGATGGCATTGGATACCGCTACTGTGGTAGGGATGATTGAGTGTATGGGCTTGATGCCGCAAGAGCTTGACAGGAGTCACCAGGATGCAGGATGGTTAGTCGATTCCAGTGCTTCATAGCATCTCTGTGGAGATCAGAGCCATTTTCGATCACTCAATTCTGTTGTATCAGGGAGAACGGTATAGGTTATTGTAAAGACCCGTCCCACTTTTAGCTTTTTAAGACATCTGGGGTGTTAGTCAGACATCTAGACCCTTTCCCGGATGTCTAGAAATTAAAATTTTGTACGCATTCTATGTTCTGCGCATGGGCGGCGTGCATAACCCTCTTTCTCTCTCTTTCCTCCTCCCTTCCCCCCTGCAGAACCCTAACCCTCGGCCTTTATAAAAGGCCACCCTCCCCTCCTCTCCTCTCCACTCCACACACCATCATTTCCACCTTCAGAGCGTGGCGGAGCGGTGGGAGGAGGTAAGCGAGGGAGAGAGCGTGAGAGCGGTGGGAGGAGGTAAGCGAGGGAAAGCACGTGAGAGTGAGGAGGAGGAGAGTGAGTGAGGAGGAGAAGGCTGAGGTCGGGAGCTTCGTGGAAGCTCATCGGAGCTCGCACGGCCACCGCGGCACGTGCGGGAGGAGGAGGGAGTCCGAAGCATTGTCCTCGACCACCTACAGCAGTTGGAGCTGCGGTAAAGTGAGGAGAACCGTGGCGGAGCATGGTGAGGAGCATTGGGAGAGTGGTTTGATACTGGAATTTTTCCAGTATCAGACATCTGGAGTGTAGTTCGGAGGATCGACTGGACGTCTGGAGTCAGGACTAGATGATCGAAAGCACATATATCGCGAAGGTATGTTCTCTCCGCGGTTACGGTCATGCAAGCTACACCGCAGAGAAGATTTGTTAGGCTGATTTTAGGTGGCTGCTCTGTCGCATGCAGGAGCAGCCCTGGGAAGGTGCATAGAACGCCTTTCCACGCACTTTCGGATGTATGGACAACTCACCAGACGACCGGAGGACTGGTCAAACATCTGGAACTGCTTTAGACGGTCGCAGGAGAGTCCTGGACGTCTGAGGTCATCGTAGGAGCTTGAGGTGAGATTCTGTAACTTTTAAGATGTCTGGACTTGTTTCTAGGCATCTGATTTTGGTCAGCAGACATGTTTTTGACCCGTTTAGGGTCCGATCGGGATCCGTTTTACGCAAACAAAGTATCTGTGGTTTCCTTGTGAATTTCTTTACATATTAGAAACCTTTATACACTGTTCTGAATCTTCCCTTGTGATGTGTTCTTTGGTTTAGGGTTTCGACCTGCTGCATGTTTGGGGCTCGTAGAGGTGCCTGGGTCTGCAGTTCAAGCTCCCATTACTCCCGGATTGTTTGGTAGAGTGGTCCACCCTGTTAATCTTATTAAATAAGAGTGTATCTGTTAAATTAGCTAACTGAAAACCTAGGATGTAGCATGAACCCTAGGACAGAGAAATGAATAAAATAAATTATTCTACATGATTGTATTTGTATACATGAAGGAGTTAAACTGCTAGTCATTGCCTGTAATAAAGTATGAGTTGCCTGTTAGAATATGAGGTGCCTGTGATAACTGAACAGTTACCTGTAAAATTATTAGTTGCATGTATTAAATTGTGGAAATACGAGCTGTCTGTATATAAACGAGAATTGAATTATGAATGATGGAATCTGGATCGTAATAATGTGGTGAACATGAGCATGAACCCTACGGGGAGTTAGGAGTAGAGCTCCTGTGGTTAGACGAAAAATCTGGAATGTGAACGGGAAGTGTGCTGGCCCTTGAGTACGTGGTACCAAGGAGAGTGACTGTCCTCTTTTGTGTAGAGTGGAGCTAGCTGCCCTTGGGTTGGGACCCAGGGTTAAGATTGGCCACTCTACATCGACTTCTGTTGGCCCTTATGTACACGGTACCGAGGCGAGCTACTAGGGTAGTGAGGGAGCTAGCCACCCCACGGGGCTCGAGATTCAGCTAGCCACCCTACACCGACTTGTTAGGCCCTCTGGGCAAACTGGGGTTGTCAGATGAGGGTGAGCGGACTATGGAGGGGCGAGACCCCTGTTTGATTTTGAGGAGTTAGACCCCTTTTTCTGAGAGGGCTAGGTCTTATACAGTTCCGTGTTGTACTTTGGGCGTACCTGCTAGTGGAAACGACTGACCGCGTGTCAGCGCAGGGTAGCTACCCGTGCACTTATCACACGTGCCGTAATTACCGCTACGTCTTGACAGTGACCTCGGGGTGGTTGACTGGGTGTAGGACTACCATGGGGGACTCTCCCGGCCAGGAGAGCACCACGTGTACCTTCTACTCTTCGGAAAAGACTGCAATCAAGATCGTTTCCACGAGGAACATGAGAGATCAAGAAAAAATCTAAAAGTTGACGAAAAGGGGTGAAAAGGAACTACCTGTAAATAAAATAACTAGAAAAGAGAATTAAACCTGTTACTTTTACTGCTTTAGATAGTATGGTCACCACTCTACTCAGTGTTCGCTAACTCTGTCTTTCCTTACCATTGTTCAGGATTAGGAGTTGAGTAGCCAGAGTTTCTGGCTGCGGAAGGTGCTAGGCCCAGTCGAGCCCAACCGTAATTTTCTGCACTCTTTGTTGTACCCTCTTTACTGTTGTAGTGAGTTTCAGACTTTTAGTTACTGTTCTTGTTACTCTTGCTTTCGTTTCCGTTGTTCCTGTGTTGTAGTGGTATGTACTGGAATAGCAGCTTTTACCTTCCTTTACTGCTTGTACGTTTTTACTGCTTAGTTATATTGCATATGTGAATGTAGTTTATTTTCCTTCCTTTTGGTTATTTCTTGTTGGACGATTGGGTCTTGGGATTAGTCGAGGCGAGTCGATCTCGGGTCCTGTGGGGACTTGAAAATCGAGTCGTAACAGTTACTGATGGCAGACATGCACCCGTTGTTGGCCAGGGGGAAGTGTTTATGACCCCAACGTTGCGACTGCCAAGAGCACTACACATACCGAAGTTTCCCATGAGCTAGTTGTCCATGAGCAAGATCACGAAGAATCTTCATTGCAAGGTGATTTTTGATGAGATCGGATGTATTGTCCAGGATAAGTTCACTGGGAAGATCATCACCAGAGGTACAGAGGAGAATGTTTTTATCATCTTGATCAAGAGCCATTTGTAGGCATTAGTAGACATGATGGTGGGAGTGTCTTACAATGGCATGTTCGTCTAGGACATTTGCCTCCGGATCGCCTCAGGAGGGTGATTCCGCATAATTCACCTGTTGCTAGTATTAGTGTGATGCTTGCCAAATAGGTAACATCATCGGTCTTCATTCCTTGCTAGTACCTCTCTTGGATCAACTGCTCCCTTTGAGTTACTCTATATGGATGTTTGGGGACTATGTAGAGCTCCAGACAGGATAGGACACCGTTACTATCTCATTATTGTCGACGATTTCACTAGAGTATCTTGGGTGTTTCTTATGAAGAATAAGGCAGGGGTTGGAGGTATTATAGAGACTCTTCTCTTGGAGATTGGGACTCATTATTCTACTACAGTGAAGATTGCATGGACATATAATGCCTTTGAGTTCCACACTGCTAGACTCGCAAAGTTCTACAAGACTTATGGGATTATCTACCAGATCACTTGTCCCCATACCTCACAGCAAAATGGAGTTGCCGAGCGAAAGCATAGACACCTGTTAGAGGTTGCCCGCACTCTTATCCACCACAATGTTCCAGAGAGATACTGGGGGGATGTTATTTTGACGGTGACCTATCTCATTAATAGGATGCCGAGTTTAGTTCTTCACAAGTAGATACCGATTCTCCTGTTATATCCAGATGGTGAGCTTTTCCACGTGTCTCCCAGGAGTTTTGGATGTGTTGCTTTTGTTCATGTGTCATCACTAAGCTGATGATAATACCACCATTAGCCATAACTAGCTTTAATTAGTCAAAATCAAGAGATAAATGCTCCTACATAATCTCCTAAAGATCGTAATTGCATGCAAATCCATTCTGAGGAGAAAACACTAAAACAGGGTTAATTCTGCAGTTTTAACATCATATCACAAATGCAGAGTAACCATGGGATTTCCCAAGGGTTAATTGAAGGTCAACTGAGCATTAAAGTCCTAACAGTTGGTCCACACAGACATAAACCACAACAGCACACAAAACCCTAATTTCAGACCCACTTGAATTGAAGAGGTTTTGGTTAGGATAAAATTTATAGAAAAATATTCTGAGAGGTTTGGTACCCTTAGTTTGACCATCTGAACTTATTTTGACCTTGAACAGAGTAGCAAATGAAATTCTACCTCAATTTGGATTTCTGTGCAAATTTCCTAGTTAAACGTGGTCAAAACTAAAATCTGACTTCACCATTAGATTCCTTGGGTCAAAATTAGGTTTGTACCAAAATTTGAGCTCAATCAGAGTCCATCTTGACTTAGTTTGCATTTCAATTCATTAAACTTTATTCCTCTTAGTCGAGCCCCTAGCTTTCGAAAATCTTTGTAGAAAGGCCCCTACCTTTCTCATCTTCTTCACGGATAGGTCCCTACTGCCATTGGAGGTCAACCAACCTTTGACCGCCTTAAAACCCAATTAAACAAATACCAAATCCCACCAAATTTGGCAGGTTTGATGTTCACATTGTAGGGAATCTTCTAAAGGTGATTTGGGATCTTAACTCGCTAAACAAACCCAAGCGAATCCATGAAATTCGTGGGTTCCTTGTGACCTAAATTCCAAGCAAATCAAGCATGTTTCTTCATTTAGAGCTCTGTCAGGAACTCTATAAAAGCTCCCCATGATCAGGTCGTATTTCTTAGCTCAATTAAGGCCTTAATTCTTCACCTTCTTCTCTCTTTGGTCGCCTCCGACCATAGCTCCGACGAGCTTCTCCAACCTCTGTCTTCGCCCTTTGCCACATACCATAGGCAGAGGGAAACATCTTCCCTTTGTCATCCGCTTCTCGCAATACCAGTAGGAGCCTTCCCATCCCTTCTTCCTCGCCGTTCTCCCCCACTGGAGTTTTCACCATCTCCGATGCCGACTTTCCAACGCCAGCCAATCAAAGCCGGTGCCAACCTTCTTCCCCTTCATCCATTAGCTAGGAAAACTCTCTCCTATACCTCTCTAAATCCTCCTTAACCCCTTTATTCTTCAATTCGACCAACAACCGCCTCGCTCCCTCACCATCTTCTCCACGACCAACGTACCTCCGATGTGGTCGCATGCCCTCCACAGACCACCAAACACCCCGCCGACACTCCCAAAACCTTCGCCACACCTCCATGACCAAAAGCCCTCTACCTATTCACTCTTCCACCCACTCAACACCTCCACCGAACACCTCCTCCACCGCTCACCCTCTCCGACTCTGTCCGGCCACCACATGCCATCATTCACCAAATCGACACCGCCACCACCTTCGCCGTGCTCCGGCGATGCTTTTGGACCTACTGATTAGGGCATTTAGCCCATGTTTATGATTTCAGGAACTTCAACGAGCTCCGCTACTGCCGGCGTCATCTTCACCTCCGTTTGCCCTGTTCCAACCATTACCACTATAGCTACCACCTGCAATAAGAGTGGAACACCTTCATGAAGCTTTCTAGGGCCTCAATTGGATAGACGCAGCAGCGCCAACAGCTTCAATTGATCAAGAACCTCCCTGTTGCAACGGGTGAAGGAAGTGGAGTAGAGGATGGTCGGATAGTCCCACCTCATAAGCGAAAGAGCTGCCGACACAGTATTAAAGGAAAACTTGTCATATGCTCTTCGCCTAGTACACGGGGGGTCGAGTCCCCCACGCACTCACTTAGCCCTTACTCCTCGCTCACTCGCACCCCTAGTGAGCTTGGACCCAGTACTGTTCATACCCAATTACCCGATTAACACTAAAACCCGATTTTGGAAGAAAGAGGAGAAATTCAGAGGAGGGAGGGAGGGTTTTGCTTTGGGATTCGTGTCTGATGCCTTGGGATGCATGCACACACTTGGCCGCTCTAAAGCTTGGTGCTCCTCTGCTAAGGCCTTGTGCCTTATTTTGAGGCCTTGAGAGTTTAAGGCATCTAGTTGATATGTGCGACGTCTAGTGTGGTACTGTGGCATTATTTGAGTTGATACTTAGTATTTGATTTGACGTAAAAAATTGGAGATTAGTGGTTTAAAGACCACTATTGAGATATTTGATTAAGTTGATATGCTTTGATATGTGCCTAACTTGAGGGATACCCTTGATAATTTAAATCACCATTTTTAGTGGTTATCTTTCTTTTTATCATGGTGGTTTCTTGAGATATTATTGAATATCATTCTGAGCAGTTTATTCATTGAATATCTTTTCTTGTGGTTCATTAATTTTGCTCATTATTTCTAAATACGATTAATGTTGTAAATTCCATACTTGCTCCCTTCAAACGACCTCGAACTCCAAATAGATTTTGAGTTTACAAATTTAAGTGTTTGCCCCGTTTTTGTCAATTGTACAACAATGCAAATACATTTCTTAAGAGATAACTCAAACGCTAGCAACACAAGCCATGACAAGCTTGTTCCTCGCATTGTTAAGTGCATCTTCTTAGGATACTCCAGGAGTCAAAAGGGGTACCGATGATATGATCCCATCCACCACAGGCATTATATTAGCGTTGATGTGACTTTTCATGAGGCGACACCATATTTTGTTGTTGCTGGACAGACGAGTATTCATGATAATGCAGCTCCCATGCCTATTCCTTTTATTCCACTTGAGGAGATTCCGGTCTCCATACCTCAGCTGACCTCTTCAAGCTCCACTACCCCCATTGATGACTACCAGAGATTGTATGGTCCTCTACGCACATATAATAGACCTGATGTGACACTATAGAGGCTACCGTCCACACTAGTGACTGATGTTTCATAGGCAGTTGAGATTGACTCTGATGGCAGTGATAGTCCAGTTAGACCTGATCCCCCTAACAATGTAGATCACCACAGTAGTGAGGCTTCTTCTGCAATGACTTAGTCAGAGATATCAGATGACTCTTACCTTCCTATTGCCATTAGGAAGGCACCCCGCACATGTGAGTCCAGATAACCCAGATATCGTGTTGCAAGCAGTTTGGCTACCGACGGTCTTGCTCCTCAATTTAGCAGCTTTTGTCAAGCACTTACAGCGTCACACATTCCGTCTACCTACCAGCAGGTCATGCTTGATCCTAAGTGGCATCAAGTCATTAAGGATGAGATGGCAGCACTTCGAAGTAGACGGACTTAGGATCTCACCTCGCTTCCTGCAAGCGTGTGACTTGTTGGCTACAGATGGGTCTTTATCTTGAAGTACAACCCTGATGGGGTCTATTTCAAGGTATAAGGCCAAGTTGGTGGCAAAGGGGTGCACCCAGACATATGGGGTGGACTTCTTTGATACTTTCTCTCTTGTTGCGCATCTTGCCACTGTTCGAGCACTCATCTCCGTTGCTGCCCATAGAGATTGAAGGTTATACTAGCTTGATGTGAAGAACATTTTCTCTACGGCGATTTTTAAGAGGAGGTTTACATACTGCAACCCCCAAGTTTTGAGGTTCAGAGTGAGTGTGTGTGTAGACTCAGGAAGGCCATTTATGATTTCAGAAGCTCTTAGATGTGTTGCAGATGATGGGGATCTAGAGGTCCTCTTCAGATCATTCTCTGTTTGCGAGGAAAATAGAGAATAGCATTGTAGTACTACTAATTTATGTAGATGATTTGATTATCACCGGCAGTGATGAGGCTGGGATAAGATAGGTCACGGAGTCTTTTGCACAGTAGTTTGTTATGAAAGATTTGGGTCAGCTTAAATACTTTCTGAGGATTAAAATCACTAGGAGCAAAGATGTGATTGTTCTTTCTCAATGCAAGTATGCGTTGGACGTACTTCAGGAGACAGGCATGCTGGGATCCAAGCCAGCCAATATTCCTATGGACCCCAAGGCACATTTGCATGATAAGGAGGTAGAGGCAGCTGATAACAGAGCGTACAGACAGCTTGTAGGCAAGCTGTTGTACCTAACCATTACTAAACCAGATATCCACCTTGGCAGTAGTTAAACTCAACCAGTCTATAGAGAAGCCGACAAAGCTGCACTGGAAGACAGTTATGCAGGTGTTTAGATACTTGAAAAAGCACCACGTAGTGGTATTCTCTTCCAGAGGGCTCTCCTAGGACAGTGGTAGGATATTCTGATGCAGATTATGCGAGATGTGTACTTGACAGGAAATCCACCACTGGTTTCTGTACCTTTGTGTTTAGTAATCTGGTTACTTGGAGGAACAAGAAACATGGGACAGTTTCTCACTTTAGTGCAGAGTCAAAGTATAGGGCAATGGCCCAAACTGCTGTAGAAATGGTTTGGATACGGTATCTACTGTATGATTTACATGTCCAGATTGAGGAATCTCTGGAGATACGATGCGTCAATAGAGCGACTACATATATAGCAAACAACCTAATGTTTCATGAGCGCACCAAACACGTTGAGGTTGACTGGCACTATACCAGAGATCTCATGTAGAGTGGTTTACTGCATACTACTTATGTTGCATCTGAGGACCAAACTGCTGATGTGCTCACAAAGTTTCTACCTTGATCAGCATTTGATTATTGCTGTTCCAAGTTGAGCATGATTTGCATCTATGCTCCAACTTGAAGGGGAGTGTTGATACTCCTATTTATATTTCTTGTTTATATTTACTAGAGACTATTTAATTATCTTTATATTTTAAAAGGTTCTCTTATATATTTTTCCCAACATCTCTCTCTCTATATATAAAGAGGTATAGGATGTTCTTAATGAATTAGATTGATCATTACTTTCCCCTAAAATAATTGCCCCTAAGATCGTGAATTGTTATATTGCTTGTGGCCTATTATGATTTATGCTCCAGTATCTTATAAATTAACTTACATGACAAATCTATTTCACTAAATCCCATCCTTGTTAGCTTGACAATTCCTAGATTTGGATATTCTCTTGTGTTTCCCATGCATATACCATGTAGGCATGCTTTTTTGAACCAATTACATGAATGAAATGTTTTTCATTTGGATTGGATAGTTTTCATCATGTAAATCTGGTTGCATTTAACCTTTTCCTTTTAAGCTAAAAAAGGTGAATTTTTTGTTTGGTTCTCAAGTGGTATTCAAATTGACGAGGTTAGAAACTCTAATCTCCATCGTACCATTATACTACCACAAGAGTGGCTCACCAGATATGAGAGTTGAATTTAGGATCATGGAAACCACACTTTTCTGTAGTGCATTTGGATGTTAGATGCATCCCCAAGGAACAAATACCCCACATGGATTAGACTTGGTAACTTCTGTTCCATCATTGCCATTCTTTCTCTCTATTCCCTTCGTTTACCATCTTTATTCATCATTGACATGGACCTCTCTTGAGAGGACTTGTCAGGAGATCGCAAATCGAGGTTTCGCTCACATATTGAAAACTTCATAAGTTTTGTTAATCGAGATAGAAGGGTTATATGCACGCAATAAATGCCATTTTTGAAATAAATATGTAGCAAATAAACAACAATCCTCTGTAATCTGTATCATAGGACCACAAAAACACATTGAAAATCACTTTTTTTGGATGCAGTGTGATGCATGAGCAGGCATTACAAAGAATACACATCCTGCATCTGATGTAAACGGCAACTATCTCTTGTGAGACGATGCATCAAATATCCTATAAGCATCATAATTATGCCTTTGTCGTTTGGCAGGTGTGCGGGTATAAGCCAACAAATTGGTCTGCGGGACTTTGTTGTGCAATGCATACAATCAACATGTAGAAAAGAACAAAATTGTATATACCATGACCCAAACAAAATAGTCTACATGAAAAATCCTTCGATAATCTATAAGTTGAGCTTTCCAATGCCCATTATTTTGGGGTCTAATACATCAGGAATGAATTTTACAATATTCAGCACCAAACAAAACCAATTTGTATGGTCTGTACATGCCATTCGAAGAGAACCTCATGAAGTTTCAAGGCTAATTACAAACCAGTAATTGAAAGGAAACTCCATTTCAAAAGCGGCCAAGTAAGGCAAAGATCAAGCCTATGATGTCACCACTGAGAACCGCCTTTATAATCTTTTGCTTCTTAGGGGTATAAGGAGGGTACCTTGCAGGGACATCCCCTCCAAATGTTCGATGTAGGATGGCCTTCTTGTGGCTGAAAGTCTCGAAGGAGAACTTGCCATGGTAATGTCCCATCCCACTCTCTCCAACTCCACCAAAAGGCAAGTTATTGTTTGTCATCTGCACAGCAGATAAAATCTCATGTGCCTCTTTAGTTGCCAAATCTTGTTATCGTTATGATTCTGGACAGCAGAATTTTAGGACCTGTCTGCGCAAATGCTATGGGCATGACATAAATAGGAATTCTTTTATTTCTTGTCTACATATCCAGAACATTTCAAGTTTGTGTTACTCTGAGTTTAATACGCCCTGTTGAGATTTTAAGAGGATAGGCGAAATACAGCATGAAGTTTTAGGTTCTTCAATGGGTTCACCTGGTCCTAAACGTAAGTTGTTGGAAACATTTTTTTTGCCATTTCTACACCATATTGTTAAGACATGGTGTTAGAGTCATGAGCCACCCAAAATATATGAAAACTTATTGCAATGCCTAATACGACCTGGGTCGTCAATACCCACGTTTAATTTTGATTAACCATGGTTGAAGACTTATTGGGTTTAGGCCCAATAGAGCTAGTCAACCACCCAAGATGCTTATGTTTAACTTGTCAACTAATAATTCTCAATAGTTATCATCACATTTCACATTTTGTGAGTTTCCAGTTGAAGTTGCAACTTTCTGTAACGAACCCTTTGCAACTTGACCTTGTCACCTAATTCCAAACAATAGTGGTGGCTCAACACTTGGACAAGCCTTGTCTGCCAGTCTTCTTTACTAATGTTGGATTTGTTTCGTGGGTGCTTTGACACATTGAGAAAGCTACTCTAGACAATGTATTGTCCTTGGGCTCAATGGTCTAAAGGCCAACTATCCAAAATTCCTAATCTCAACTTATCAAGTAGTAATTCTTAATTCTTATAATCACTCTCCTACTATGAGTTTCCCACATGCTATTTTGGGATGTTACACCTGGTGATTGCTTATATGAACCACACATTCACTTGTTTATAAGAGTTTTTGTTTGAAAGAGCTTGGATATCATTTTGCTTGGGAAAGGATAGAGAATACAGAATTGTCATGAACATTTGATGTTCACATGGGAGGTGCTCATGCAAACTTATGCATTGAAATAAAAATGCATCTATATGTACAATTAAGGGCTCATAAGAACAGTTGCAAAGATAATTAAAGATGGATTATAATATCTAGTCTATTTTATAATTTAGATGTGAATGTAGATGCTTATGCAAGGAGTGTGTCATGGTGTACAGAAAAACAGATAATAAAAGCAAGCCAGATATGGATATCATTGAAAATATTTTTGCAGATATTGCTAGATCTCAGTTTTAACTACCTGTAAATCATTAGCCTTAAATATGCCATATAGAAAGGAATAAGATATTTACTAATGATGAATATTTGACATGTATATACATCTAAAATGAATATTGATGAGTTGCAGAAATGAAGCCAAAATCCCTGCCCATGTCTATTTATTGACAAATATTAAACTTTGATATCCTTTCCTAAATCAATAGTGCCGAATATGGATGCAATAATCCATATCCATTTGCACCTTTTATTTACAGCATGCGATTATTTCAGAAGCTACATGTAAAGACAAATTTGGTATTCAATATGATCTGCAGGTAAATTAATGTGAATTGCTAGTGCAGTGGAGAAGGGGGAGAGAACAATTACATGCAACACGGTCTCATTGATGGACATCCCACCAGCCGAAATGCTTTTCACAAATTTATCTTCAAGTTTCTTGTCTTTAGTAAACAGATAGGCAGCAAGTGGCTTGTCCCTTGAGTTTATCAAGCCAAAACCTTCATCAAGATTCTCCACCTTCATTCATGAGTAAGTAAAAAAAAAATCAGGAAATCAGTGCTCCAATGTGGATCTCCCATTATGCAAATCAACTGAAGCAAGTTGTATCCCTTGTAGTAAAGGTCACCTGTGTTGTGAGCTAAGACAATACAAGATATCAATGCAACAGAGAATGTCATTCATAGAATCCAATCTTAAATCAAACCATGCTTCTTTTGGACATGCACTGATACTGAAATCTTACAGTGATAACTGGAAGTAAACACTGAAATCTTACTGTGATAATTGGAAGTAAAGGCCCAAAAATCTCTTCCTTCATGATCAAAGCATCTGAAGGAACGTCCAACAAAATCGTGGGAGCAATATTTCTGCGATGCAACAAGTACATTGACATAAGAATTCATTTTAAAATGAACAAAGATCTTGAAAATACTTACAGATCCTCCTCATCACACTCGCCTCCATGAATAATTTTGCCAGATATCTCAACATCCTCTAAAAGTCTAGCTAAGCGATGGTAATGGTTGGAATTTACAATGCGCGATGTTTCCTTCGACTTCAATGGTTCATCTCCATAGAACTCTTTTATAATCTTTTTAAAAGTTTCAACCTATTTAGGGAATTAAAAAGAATAATCTCATAAATGCAACATAAAAAATACACTGTATGATTGCAAATCAGCTCATATAAAATAATCCCACCAGTTTAGGTGCAAATGATTTGAGCGTAATAACATAATCTGGGGCTATGCATGCCTGCCCATTATTGCATCCCCATTTTCCTGAAATAATCCTTCGCACTGCCACCTTGAATGTTGAACAATAAAAGGAAAAAAGTTAACCCATTGGAAAAAGGAAGTAGCTTTTATTGCCAAATGATTTCCTATGTGCAAGGTGATGAGTACCTCCACGTCAATATTTGAATCCACAACTACAGGGCATTTCCCACCAAGCTCTAGAACTACAGGTGTGAGATGCCTTGCAGCAGCAGCCATTACGATGCGTGCTACTTTACTGTTTCCTAAAACAGTGAAAAAGATTAAAGTCATGCAAAGAACTGTTCTTGAAGTTATTGAAAAGCATCTGGTTTAGACTTATCAGATTGATGTCGGCAATTAACAATGAGAAATACTGGTTGATTCGCTAAGCTCTGATTACAAACAAGTTCAAGAATGAGACTTTCTTTTCAACTGGTCAAATCAAAGCTAGGGAAACTTGATGGTTAGTCCCAGGAATGGTAGATAAATAATCAGGGCTACGTTTAGGCTATTCATAAAGCAGTTCAATTCTTGACTTGCAATTAAGAAAAGAAAATCAATTTTTAGGAACTACACTGATCTTAGACGAACAACTGTTTGCAATAACCCAGATACCTAGCCATTCAATCCCCTTAAATATGTGGGGCACACATAAGATGATTTCATGGATGAGACATTTTAAATTTAGGAAAATTTAAAAATGTTTTGAGGATAAAATTTTCTTGATATGTGGTTGTCATAGTTAGGGGTGAAATATGAAAAAAAATCGTGCAATAAGAAGCAAAAAACAAGCAAAATAAGCTGGTCATATTCTTTATATATTCTACAACTGCAACAGTTATATCGCGTTATCACATAAGCAACACTCCCCTCCTGGAAGAAATCTTAGCAAATAGTTGTTTTAGTGGAACATTTAATCTACCATACTTTGGGCGCTATTGTTGGAGTATGTAGTTGGTTTAGTACTACATAGTAGAGTGGAACTTTGTGTTATGTGTGGTAGCTTATAAATAGGCGTATACTCCTTCCTTATTTCTTTGAGAAGAATAATGAGATAATTAGCCTTATAGGGGTCTTCTACTATGATTTTCTTTCTACTTTTTGTGAGTGAGGTTTCCACGTAAATCCAAATGTTCTTATTGTTTTGTACCTTAATATTATTGTTTATTTCCGTTCATTTTAAATTTCAACTTGGTATCAGAGCCAAACTTTCTCTAGTAGGAGGAAATGACTACCCTTGGGACAGTCAAAGAGTATGCTATGAGGTAGAGCCATCATTACTACTGGGAGTATCGAACCCTGATAAGAATATTAGGATTTCAAGTGGAGGAGGTTGTAACACCCCAAAAATAGTTCCACATCATAAACTCATGAAAACGAGTGGTAAGATATAAAGATTAAGAATTATTACTTGACAATTTAAACTTAAGTATTTTGGGTGGTTGTTTGAGTTTATAAAGTCTAGACCCAACAAGTTTGTCAAAGCTAGTTTTCTCGATTAGACTTGGGTTTAGGCCTGGGTCGTTATACATGGTATCAGAGGCACATGGTTGTTGCAGCAGCGATGATGAAGCCGAAGAAGGTGGCACGCCGCCTCTGCATACCGTGTTTGTTTAGGTTTATTTAAACCCTAAGGTCTGGTATCCCATATATGTCTTTTTTTGTTACTTACAAAATAAAAAAATATGTTAGAAGAAGAAAAAAAATTGAAATAAGAAAAGGAGGAAAAATTCAAAAAAAATAATGGAAAAATATATATAAAAAAGGGAAAAATATGAGCTTGAATTAAAGAAAAGAGGAAAAGCTCTTTTTTTCGTGATATTTTTTTCTCGTATGTCTCCCATACGAGTATGGGAGAAAGGGAGAGTGTGGATACCATTATAGTCATCCTCCATTTAGGAGTCCCTTTGTTTGAGATCACCACATGTGAGACCATAACTCTGGGGAGTCTAAAGTTTCGAGATCTCTAGAGAAGGGAGATCCAGTTTTGAGGTCCTCAAAAGAAGGGCTCGTGTCAAGTTTCTATGTGGGAGATTCAGTTTCATGGACTCCAGAGAGGGAGATCCAATTTGGAGGTCTTCAGAGGAAGATCTATGTCAGGGATACTGAATGGGGAGCACTAGCACTAATTGAGGTCTCCAAAGGAGAGACCCTTAGCCAGCTACAGCAGTTTGTCCAGCAACTCCAGCCTTATCGTCGTTAACACACCCACCTACAAGCAAGAACTAGAGAGTTGTGCTCTGTTGTGTGGAGTGAGATTTTTTGTATTGTATAAGCTAAGCATTGCATGCTCCAACTTGAGGGGGAATGAGGGGGAGTGTTGGAGTATATAGTTGGTTTAGTCCCACATAATGGAGTGAGACTTTGTGTTTATGGTGGCTTATAAATAGGCATGTACTCCTCCCTTATTTCTTTAAGAAGACTAATGAGATAATCAGCCCTATAGGAACCTTCTCCCATGGTTGTCTCCCCACTCTTCATGAGTGGGGTTTCCACGTAAATTCAAGCATTCTTATTGATTTGTACTTTGATATTATTGTCTGTTTTTGCTCATTTTAAATTTCAACTGCTATTACTTTTCATATACTATAGTGCATGGGCTAAAACATAGTGAAAATCCAAACTTTTTCCAACTTAATACTGAAAGTTTCCAATGCCAGTGGATTGCACTTACTTTAAACCTTCATAATGGGTAGGGATGTTTATTCATTTACTGTTTCTCCAAAAATAACGATGTTTATTTCCTGTGTTTTATGAATCAATTGTGTTTCATATATAGTTACAGAGTTCTCATAAAATGAAGCCAAATATATTTTTATAGCCTCCTAAAGAAGTTGGGATCTGCAACACCATGACAGTACCAGACATACGTCCAGGGCAGTCAAGAGGAAGGAGTCAGATTTTACTTAGGACCACAAGAGACTTTCAAAGATTCATTTAGAGATATATCTTATTTGAATGAACTTCATTAGATTGTCATTATAAATATCCAATTTCTGCATATAAATGCAAATAGCTGGAGATATTGACAATGGATAGCACAATAACTCAAGCATTTAGATGGCAATATAGCTTTTTTTTTTTTTGAGAGGATGGAAATATTCAGTCTTCACTGGAACAGAAGACTATTTAGATTGTCAGATGACAATTGTTACCTTTTGGTTGAGACAAAATGTTTTTAAAAGCCAATACTGATAACATGACTCATTATAAAAAAAAACACTACATAGTTAGAAACCTGTATATAGTATTTTGGCAAATTTCTGTTCCAATAATGCCGTTGTTTCTGGCACCCCTCCTTCAACAACTCGAATGCAATAATTATCTAGATATTTTGGTATGACTCTAGCGAGAAATGACGATGTGGCTGGTGAAATTTCGGATGGCTTTAAGACTACTGCATTGCCAGCTGCTATAGCGCCAATAACTGGATCAAGGGACAACACTGCAATACAGGGAAAACAGAAAGGAGAAGAAGATTAAAGAATGATGGCTGGTTTCTTGTAAGAGCAAAGGAAACATAGGTACATCATATTACACAATGCATATATTAGAATTTATAAGCCAGTGCCACGTCAATTGAAGTTGGGGATTGATTAGTCAAATGCTGTTGTCAGCTTTAGACAAAATGGCTGATCTGACAAAACGCTGCAAGAACACAAGGTTGACCAAGATCATACGAAGACATCTTCTGCAAACAATACTAGGCTTAAAATGTATACCAAACTTCATGATATGCGAGGCACAAAGCCAAGTTTATTTCCTACATTTAAAAATATAAAAATTAAAAAATCAAAGGTGCATAACTTCTGAATTGACTTTTAAAAATTGGGGCAGTTCTATACATGCTCCTGTAATCTTTAATTTGTAGTTATGGGATTACTTGTTTAAAACATGTATCTGCATAGATTTTCCTATAAAGTAGGGTTTTTTTACATCTTTTCCCTCTTCCTTAATTTTTCTATTAAAGTTGATAGAATTGAATGAAAATAAAAAAATATCATTACACTCCTTTACTTTTCATTCTTTTGTTTTACTCCTTTCTTCATCTCCCTACCCTCCCTATTCCCTTCTCGCTGAAGATGCCTTCGTAGGATGAGAGAAGTTGGAGCTCCCTCACCCCGTTTTTGTGGGAAGTTAACATCCTTCCTCTAGACATAATCAGCACATGCAACTTTGATAGAAACATTTTCCTTTCTATCTTGAATGTTTCAAGAAAGGAGGACCTATATCTCAAGTTTCACCTTCTGCAAAAAAAGAACAAAATGTAGAACCTGGTTACAAAACATCTAATGGCAACATTAAGGTATCCTATCCACCAGGCTATAACATGGTGATTAGGATTACTAGGATGTTTCCTAATGGTCAACAGATCAAGTTTCAAGTCAAACCTATATTTACCTAGGTTAAGCCATGTGGGCATTGTTGTAACCCTTTTCCTACCATTTAATATCTGTTGAGTGAGTTGTAATCGAGTATACGAGTTTCTGGGTGCGGACTCGTATAACCTAGTAATATATGAATGTAAAACACTCTCCTTTTGGACTTAGAGCGAAGAGCCCTAACCTCCTTGTGTTGAGAGGTCTAGGAACAAAATTCTTGTGGTTTTCTCCCTCTCATTGAGGAAGGTTTCCACGTAAATATGGTATCTTGTAAGATTGTTTCTTGCATGTGATTGTTTCCACGTGATATCAGAGCTAAGGCTTCTCAACGAGAATCACTTCTTGTTGTTAGAAGCACCTTGCTCATGCATCAGTCGTAGCCCTCAAGTGTGGGTGGTGCTGGAGGGGGAGGTTGTTGAACTATGCTTTAAGTAATCAAGTGGTGGAGAAGCAGCTAGAGGATGGATCTCAAGCCACCATTGCTGCTACTAGCTTGGAGTTGGCTCACCAGAGCACCGCGAGAGTTCTGGCGAAGCTTCAACAAGCTTCCTTCCCTCTGTAGCAAAGTCAAAACGGCTTCAAACCTCATGCCAGTTGTTGCAAGGTGATGTCCTACCATCGCAACACTCTCTTGATGGCTTGTTCAAACATGGGTGGCACCCCCCCTTACCATTGCCGCTCCAACGAAGCTTCGACAACTATTGCTTGGGCTCAGATAGCCACTGGGTTCCAACCAGAACTTCGTTTTAGGGGTTTGTCCATCTAAGCTCCTGATTATGTTTTGTTTGCTCTAGATTTAGCTCAAAGTGTTGGCTTTTATCTTCAAGTGTGTGGCTCAAGTGGTGTCGCTTAAGCTTCTTAGTGTTGTGTTCCGATCAAGTTGAAGCCTAGCGGTGGTCTAGAACTTTGTTTGAAGCCTCTGGCGATCCATGGAGAGGTACAAACTGTGGTCCATGAGTTGTAAGGTTGCATTTGGGTTTCTTTTGGTGATCCTTGAAGATTCTCTACTTTTAGAGGTATATCTTTATACTTTCCTTTATGAGATTTGTACACTCGATTGTATTCCCTTCCTTATCGAGAGGTATGGGTGGTCTCATCAGTGTTTGCACCTACTTGTATTCCCTTGGTGTTCATTTGTTTAGGGGAGTAAAATAGGACCCTTCGCATTTGGATTGAGAAAATCCTGAAGAAAGTTACATCGAAATAGGCCCACTTATGCCGGCATAAAGTTATTCTGTAGGACTCTTGGAGTAGCTGTATTCTAGCCCCCCTCCAAACGTGGAACACCAGCCCTTTATTCTTCCTCGTTGACAAAGTTGGACCCAAACATCCAAAGGGACTTATTCCTCCACTTATTCCACAAAATGTCAATTTCATGTGTAATTTCTCAAAATCTCATTCCTTGAACCAAACATGCCCTTGGTGTGCAAGGGGTACAATTGACCTAATTTATCTATTTGGAACAGTTGTATCTTTGTCTTGTGGTTATCTTTTGTTCTTGTGATTGCTGACAATGCGATCTAAGATACCTATAATGAAATCAATGGAAAAAAAATCTAGTAGTGCTCTAGTTGCTCAAGAAAGAACATATGATCACGTTCCATCTCTCGATAATTGGATTGTTGATGGTGGAACTACTAATCATATGACTAGCAACCCACGATGGTTCTCTAAATATAAGCTTGGTTTAGGAAATGATCACATCACGATTGCTGATGGATCTAGTGTGAAGGTTGAACGAAAAGGCAATATGCACCTTTTGAATAGAATTAGACTTGATAACACCCTCAATGTTCTAGAGCTTTCCTTAAATTTATTATTCAGCAAGATTTAAAAGGATCTGAGGACTATTTTCTATGAGGATCAATGTATCTTGCAAGATCTGAAAATTGGAGACCGGGATTGCTTTTGAGTGCCATGGACTATATTGGTTACCTGGAAAGACTGCACTTGCTCTTCAGGCTATGTCAAATTATAAGGGAACAAGCTCCACAAAGATTCATGATATGATGCTATGGCACATGAGACTTGGACATCTAAACTTTATGGCTTTGCAAAATTGCTTCAAAACTTATTCATAGGGGTCAACTTACCGTATGTGAATTGCAAGGTGCGTCAGTTGGCGAAGCACCATCGTGCATCTTTTCAAAAGTCGAGTCACAAGAGTAATGTATCTTTTTCCTTGGTTCACTAAGAAATATGGGGACCTACTAGTATCAAGTCTAAGTCAGGATATAGATACTCTGTTACTTTTATCGAAGATTTTTCCAAATGCACATTCCTTTAACTTATGAAGAGTAGAGAAGAGCTTCGTCACATTGTCAAGAGCTTTTTCAAGAAGGTTGAAAATCACTTTCATACTAGAGTTAAAGTGCTCAGATCAAATAATGCTCATGAATACATTGGGGAGCTCCTTGAAGGAATTTTTTGAAAAGGGAGTCTACATGACATATCATGTAGCTATACACCACAACAAAATGGCATTGCAAAAAGAAACCGACACCTGCTTGATGTTACACAAGCATTATTGATTCAAGTAAAGATACCTAAATGCTATTAGCCATATGCCATTTTGATTGCTACATATTTGATCAATAGGATGCTTAGTCATGTGCTCAAAGCTAAAACTCCATTTTCATTACTGTTGATAGGAAAAAGAACCATTCTCTCTACCTCTTAAGGTGTTTGGTTGCACTTATTAGACACACATCTTACAACCTGGGCAATCTAAGTTTGACTCATGATCCGTCAAAGTGGTATTCTCAGGATACTCTACATTTACATATGCCTTGATCCTTCTACATGAAAGAAGTATGTGACAAGAAATGTTACTTTTCTTGAGAGCGATTTCTATCTCCAACCCAAAGATCCTTTTTAGGGGGAGAGTAGAGAGGAAGAGGATCTTGGCATTTGGTTTGATATTTTTGATGTAGTTGATGGTTGTGATGAGCATGGGAAGCAACATGAAGAACAAGAAAATGACAACCACAATGATATTTTGTTCTTTGGTAAAAGGTATGACAGAAGAGATAAGTAGGCTTCAGGGACCAAGGAAGTCAATCCTATTTCTTCATCTCCCTTATTACCACCACCATGCAATTCTGGCACTTCAAAAAACTTCATTATTTCTTTTAATTCATATTCAGGATGCTAATGATGATGATGTGATAGTGGGAGATGGCGTTCACGAAGATGCGCCAGATAGCATCTTGGATGAGATCGAAATTGGTGCTCCGAAGACTACTCTGGGTGATACATTAGGTGAGACAAGTGATAATGTGGTGAAGGACAGTATGCTCGTAGGCAAGAAAGAAGAGTGATCAGAAAGCCACAAAGATGTGCAAAGTGCACCCGCTATTCTATACAAAGCTATGTTAATTTCTCTCTTTCTCGTTTGAGCCTCAATTATAAATGTTTTTTATCCTCACTTGCCTCATCCACAATTCCCAGGAATGTAGAAGTGAAGTTGAACCCAAAGTGGATGGAAGCTATGCATGATGAAATGAAGGCATTAATTGAAAATCAAACTTGGGAAGTCGTGAATTTTCCTATGAACAAGCACATTGTTGGCTTAAAGTGGGTGTATACAATAAAATACAAACCTAATGGATAGGTAGACGGATATAAAGCTAGGCTAATGGAAAAAGGTTTCACTTAGAAGTATGGTATTGATTACTTAGAGACATTTTGCTCCAATGACAAACATGAATTCCGTGTATGTGATTGGGGCTCTTGTAGTACAATTTGACTGGCCTCTATATCTGCTTGACATGTAGAATGCATTCCTGAATGGAGACCCAAAGGAGGAAGTATACATGTTTATGCCTCCAGCTTATGACTAGAAAGGGAAATGTTGTAGGCTCAAGAAGTCCTTGTATGGGATGAAATAGTCGCCAAAAGCTTGGTTTGAGAGACTTTAGGTTGCAATGCAAAGACTGGGGTATAAACAAGGCAATGGTGATCAAACTCTTTTTGTTAGGTACAGCAATACTGGACTAGCAATTCTTGTGTATGTGGACAATATGGTTGCCATGAAATCTTGAGACTAAAGCCAAAACTTGCAGAAGAATTTGAGGTTAAAGACCTAGGGAAGTTGAAGTACTTCTTAGGCATTGAGATTGCTCAATCTCGTGATTTTATACTTTTATGCCAAAGAAAGTATGTTCTAGATCTCCTAAAAGAGACATACTCTTATTGAGATAAACCATCATTTGAGTCTAAAGGATGGAAAAGTGTTTTTTTTAGAGGAAAAAGGGTGGTGATCCTTCAGATAGGAAGTAAAAATTACATCACAGTGCAGTGCTCCACCCCAAAATAAAAGACATTGCAGACCCAACAAAATTCTCCACATATGGGCGCTGTCCCCTAAAAACCACGGCATTCCTGCCTAGCCAAATAGCCCACATGGCCATCAATGGTCTAGCTCGTTCCTTAATCGAAACACGACGCTTACCATTAGCTCCACCACATCTAAACGACCGCCAGAAATTAGCAAAAGAATCATGGGTCCACCACTAGTCCCCCACCTGCTCCCAAATTCGTGTCACCACTGGACACATAAAGAAAAGATGGTCAATGTCTTCCTCTACTTGACCACATAGTAGACAAGACTTGTCTGCATCCGGCACCCACCGAGCTCTCTACTTCTTGGTCATCAATCTCCCTCTCCTGAGGAACCAAACGAAAATTTTAACCTTCAACAGGCAAGAAGGCCCCCCATAGCTACCTGCAGTCTCTGGCCAAATCAATATCCCCAAGCGCGTTCAAGCCACCAAGCCTTCTATATGCATCATGTATGGAGAAGTCACCTTCCTCCCACCCAAAACGGTCCGTACCATCTTCTGGCTGAAACACCTAGAGTTCCTGCAATAGCTTCTGCACCTCTCCAACCCTCTGATCTGACAAATTGCCCACGAATGTGGGACATCACGTGCTGTTCCAAATATCCACCACCAAGGCTCTCTTATCAACCGCCAACGCCGCAAGTCTAGGAAAATGCTCCACCAAAACTCCAAGACCCATCCAGAAATCAAGATATTAAAAGATCGTGGGAAAATTGTTAACAAATTCCCATAAATCAAGATATTAGAAGATCATGGGAAAATTGATCTATTTTATGCTCACTAGACTGGATATTATGCAGTGAATGTAGTGAGTCAGTTTATGCATGCTCCTACGGATACTCATGTGAATGTTGTAAATAGGATCCTCTGCTATTTAAAGAAAAACCTAGGGAAGGGTCTTCTCTTTACAAAAGGGGTTGGTGTGAGTATCGAGGAATACATGGATGCAGATTGGGCTTGCTCAATTGATGACCGAAGATCTACCACATGCTGTTCAATTTTTCTAAGAGGAAATCTTGTTATTTTGAGAAGTAAAAAACAATCGATTATGCAAGATTAAGTGAAGTGGAGACTAGGGCCATGGCATTGGGGACCAGTGAGATGCTACAGTTGAAGATTATGTTACAGAGTCTAGTTAGTTATTTGTTCTATTAGTGTTATGTGATGCCATGTATTTTTTTATTTTCTTTATGGGTTTTACGATAATTTACACCCACCTCTCTCTCTATATAAAGAGAGGTAGGGTTAGAGAATAAGAGTTGAGTTGTTCATTTGGTATCAGAGCACCGGTCTTAGACTGTGGCCCTGGTATCCCACCCAAGTAGGCCTCCAAAACTCAAACCACCAAAATCCTTCTCTCCTCCTTGCTGCCTAGACCCATCGCCAGTGGTCTCTTCTCCTCCATCGCCGACAGACCAGCAGGCAGCAGGAGAACCTACCGATGGCAGTAGCAGCGGCAACCATCGCCAGCTTGCCCGTCTGTAGCTTCTTCCACAGGCTGCTGCCGGTAGATCACCGGTGAACTAGCAGGCCAACAGTAGTGGTAGATCGGTAGGTAGCAGCGGCTGTCACCGCCGGTCTGCCCATCTGCAGCCTCTGTCGCTGGCTACAGCCACTAGTAGCAGCCCAGCAGATCGCCGGTGAACTAGCAACTTGGCAACGGCAATAGATCAATAGGTTGGTCCTCTTTTCAGCAGCAAGGAGGGTAGGCGCTCCTAGAAGGTTGGTTCCTCGCATTCTAGTGTGGCCTCCATTGGTTCCAGGGGCTCCTTTGAAGCCTTTGATCTAATCTCCAGGTGATGTATGCTTGGATCTCGTGATCAAGGGGTTCATTTTCTATATTTCAAACCTTCTTCATGATATGAAATCAGTGATTTAGATATGTTTTCTAGGTTTATCCTTCCTCTCAAGGCACAATGCATTATTAGGGTTGTCAGAAATGTCATTGGGTACCGCTACAGAAGTTGAGAAGTATAAAAACCCATTTCGTCAGCCTATTCATAGTGGTATTTCTACCACTCAGGAGTTGAGAGATGACACTGTGATAGCAAGAATTTGAGTTACTCAGAATGGCTTGTGGATTCAGAAGCCTCACAGCACCTCAGTGGAGATCGTGATTACTTTACCGATCTTCATTCACTACCAGTTAGCAAGACTGTTTAGGTTGCAGATGGCCAACACACCAAGCTAGAAGGTCAGGGCGAGGTACCAATAACTTCTATGTTAAGATTGCCTGATGTTTTGTATGTTCCAGACTTTCCTATGAGTCTTCTCTCAGTCAGCCAAATTATTAAGGAACTTAATTGCCATGCAATATTTGATGATGTGGGATGCACTATTCAAGACAAGTTGACAGGGAAGGTGATTAGCAGTGGACATGTAAAGCATGGAGTTTATCGATTGGCTCAGACTCCACTTGCATCTGCATGTCGAGGAGAGGTATCCTCTACACCTAGGAGTGCATTTCAGTGGCATCTCCACCTTGGACACCTTCACGTGGATAGCCTTCGTCGAGTCATTCCACATATATCTCCTGCGACCCTGATTTGCTGTGATGCTTGTCAGTTGGGCAAGCATCACATTCCTCCTACCTGGTGAGTACTTGTCCTGGATCGACAACCCTATTTGAGTTGTTACACATGGATGTGTGGGGTCCAAGCAGGATACCAGACAGGTAGGGTCACCGTTACTACTTAGTAGTGGTTGATGATTTTTCACATCTATCTTGGGTGTTTTTATTGAAGAATAAATTAGATGTTGGATCTGTCATTGAAAGTTTCATGTTGGAGGTTAAGAATCAGCATTCAGCCACTATTAAAATAGTGAGATCTGATAATGCACTTGAGCTATGCACCATTAGGTTGTCTGCTTTCTACAGGTCCGATGGGACAGTGCACCAGACCACGTGTGCTTACACTTCTCAACAGAATAGGGTAGCTAAGAGGAAGCATATACATCTTCTAGATGTGACTCGTACCTTATTGATCCACCACAATGTGCCTTCGTTATATTGGGGAAATGCAGTTCTTACAGCATGCTATTTGATCAATAGGATGCCCAGTTCAGTGCTTCATGAGCAGATACCTTGACATATATTGCACCCTGAGCAGGAGCTTTTTCATGTATCATCACGTGTATTTGGTTGTGCTGCATTTGTTCACCTTCTTTCCCCAAGACGAGACAGGTTGGCACCATGAGCAGTTAAGTGCGTGTTCTTGGGATATTCACAGACTCAAAAATGATATAGATGCTTTGATCCTCTTACTGGTAGAAATTATGTGAGTGCCGATGTTACTTTTCATGAGTCTATTCCATATTTTTCTACTGTTGCCCAGAGTTTATCCCCTGAGGTTACGAAGGCTCCCATGCCTATATCTCCTGTTCCCTTGGAAGCGGTACCTATTTCTGCTTCCCCACCTACTACGATCAGTCATGTGAAGTTCTTTGCACTCATCATTACATATCAACGACCTCACAACACTTTTCAAATGCCACCTCCTAAAGAAGCCACACAGACTCCATCGTCTCCATCTCAGGAGACCACAGACAGATTGCAGAATGATGACAAGGCACCCTCTGATAATAGATGTCAGGATGAGGATATTTCTACTTCACAACCAGTACAGGAGGATCAAATAGCTGATCTTAACCTTCCTATTACCATTAAGAGGGCACCCCGTACCTGTGAGTCTAGATACCGTGTTGCAAGTAGTCTGGCTATTGATGGCCTTGGGTTAGCTTTTAGGAGCTTCTGTTGTGCTCTTTCTGCCATACCAATCCCTGCTACCTACCAGCAAGCTATGCTTGATCCAAAGTGGCACCAGGCCATGGAGGATGAGATGGCTGCACTTACGTCACATGGTACTTGAGATCTTACACCTTTACAAGAGGGTGCTACAATAGTTGGCTGCAGGTGGGTATTTACAGTCAAATACAATCCAGATGGGTCTGTTGCACGCTACAAGGCCTGACTTGTTGCCAAAGGGTTCACCCAGACATATGGGGTGTACTTTTTTGACACTTTCTCACCAGTGGATCGGTTATCTACAATGAGGATTTTGATTTTAGTGGCAGTTCAGCGAGATTGACATCTTCACTAGCTTGATGTGAATAATGCCCTTCTCTATGAAGATTTATAAAAGGTCTACATGCAGTAGCCCCCCGGTTACGAGGTCCAGGAGTGGGTATGCAGGTTGTAGGTCATTTATGACCTCAAACAGAGCCTGAGAGCTTGGTTTCAGAAGCTCTCCCAGGTGGTAGGGTCTATGGGGTTCATCAGATCATCTACAGATCATTCTTTATTTGTTTTTTTGAAAGGCGTTCTTTGTTTGTTAGGAAGATCATGAAAGGTATTGTGGCTTTTTTGGTCTATGTTGATGACTTGAGTATCACTGGTGATGATATGGTAAGTGTTGCTGAGATCAAATGGACTTTGGCAGATCAGTTTGTGATGAAGGATTTAGGGTTGTTGAGATATTTCCTTGGGATAACAGTAGCCTGTAGTAGGCGTGGTATTATTCTATCTTAACGGAAATATGCCTTAGATGTTCTTAAGGAGACAGATATGCTGGGAGCCAAGCCAGCAAATATTCTCATGGATCCTAAGGCACGACTGTATGACCATGATGCAGAGCCAGTGGATAGTAGACAATATCACCAGCTGGTAGGGAAGCTGCTTTACTTGATGATTACTAGGCCAGATATTTGCTTTGCAATAGGGAAGTTGAGCCACTTTATAAAGAAGCCAACTAGGCAACATTGGGATGTAGCCATGATGGTACTTAGGTACTTAAAGAGAGCACTAAGACAGGATCTTCTCTTCACTAGGGGGTCATCCACGACCACAGTTGGATACTTTGATACAAACTATGCAAGTAGCCATGATGACAGAAAGTCTACCACAAGGTTCTGTACGTATGTTGCAGGGAATTTGGTTACCTGGAAGAGCAAGAAATAGACTGCAGTGTCTAGATCCAGTGCTGAGTCTGAGTATCGTGCTATGGCTCGGACATCGGCAGAGTTGATGTGAGTAAGATCCTTGCTGAGTGATCTACATATACAAATTGATGGGCTTATGGAGCTACGATGCGATAACAGGGTTGCCATTTATATTGCCAACAATCCCATGTTCTATGAACATACCAAACATGTGGAGGTAGATTACCATTACACCAGAGATTTGATTCAAAAGGGATTTATCTTCAATCTTCACCTCCCAGGTTACTTCAGAGGCGCAGACTGCTGATGTCTTTACCAAACCTCTAGCTAGATCTGTCTTTGATACATGTGTGTCCAAGCTGAGCATGATTGATATCTATGCTCCAGCTTGAGGGGGAGTGTTACGGAGTCTAGTTAGTTATTTGTTCTATTGGTGTTATGTGGTGCTATGTATTCTTTATTTTCTTTATGGGTTTTGCGGTAATTTACACCCACCTCTCTCTATATATAAAGAGAGGTAGGGTTAGAGAATAAGAGTTGAGTTATTCATTTTTCCCAATTGATTATATCGTAAGGTATTAGCATGGAAACATTGCTACCTATGATATTATATTGTGGCAATAAAGCAGCTATTAATTTGGTCAATAATCCAGTGTTGCATGATCAAGCTAAGCACGTAGAGTTAGATCGCCATGTTACCAGGGAGAACATTGATGTTGGGGAGTTGTGTTTCCTTTATGCAAAGTCGGAGGACCAAGTAGTGGACGTCTTCACTAAAGGCCTTTCTACAAGCAAGTTTAAAAAATATGTAGGTAAGTTGGGCATGTTTGACACTTGTGCCCAACTTAAGGGTGAGTGTTGAGTGGGTTGTAAATGGATATATGGGTATGCAAGTGTGGACTTGTATAACATGTAATATATCAATGTAAGCACCTCTTTTTGGCCTTAGAGTGAAGAACCCTAGCCTCCTTGTGTTGAGAGGTCTAGGAACAAGATTCCCATGGTTCTCTCTCCCATTGAGGAGGGTTTCCATGTAAATCGGTGTCTTGTGCGATTGTTTTTTGTGTGTCATTATTTTCCACAATATCAATGTTGTGTGATATACCAGAACCTTACATGATGTTGATACAAATTGTACTTTAGTGAAAGCAACAAAACCCAACTTTAGTTTGGACTTAAAGTAATTGTTAGATAAGTAAACTCCTACTCACAAGTCTTAAAGATCTCCTAATAGACAGTCAAGAATTTGAAAGGGATCTACGAGACACTTCTCTTTTAATGTTAGATAAATTACCCAAAGGCCACAAGTGAGCATTCAAGATAGGGACATAGCAAAAAAGGCCAAAATATGGTGCATTCTGAATAGGATATAACACAATCAACCAACTAGAACTAGGTTTATCATTGGAAGGATGTGCCATCTAAGTTAAAAAAATAACATTTGCACTGGAATAGCCGGGGCTTTTTAAAGGAGGAGAAAGAAATAAAGAAGGAACACCAGAAACTATTGTATACACCAGTCCATGGAGAAAAGGCCTTTCAAATACTACAAACTCACTAGAAAGGATAATCAAGATTATCATATATATGTGAGACAAATCTGGTAGGAAATCATATCTTTACACTGTAGATCATGGCACTGATCACGGTCTCCCTTTTTCCTGCCACATGTTACCCTGTGGATCAAAGAAGACTTCCCTCATCACCAATTTGCAATATTGAGTTCTGGCCATGTTGCCCTGTCTACTTAGATTGGTCGTACATATGGGCTTACATTAGCTTGTGAATCTAGGGGATTCTGTGATTTATATGATGATCAACAACGATTTAGCCGTTTTCTATTGGTTGATAGAGGATGGGCGATTCAAGTGGTTGATGGGTGATCTTCGTCATCATTGGCCAAGTGAGGTAATGGTTACCTTTGTTGTGGTTAATAGATGTTCTCGATGTATCTGACATTCCTATCAGTTTTCTCTTGATCAGCATATTACTAAGGACATGATTTGCCAACTTGCAGAATTACTAGGAGCTAAATTGTTGAGTTATCTTTGACCCTGCTTCCTGTTTCTTTCAAGATATTTTAATGGAGAGGACTATTGATGGTGATCATGAAGAAGGTGGAGTGTATCAGCTACTTTAATCCTCATATGCTACTTATGCTAATGTTTCTACAACTTCTACATCTATTCTTTGGTGGCACTTACATATTGGTCACCGTCGTTTGCCAAGTTCCATTGTGTATTTCCTCGAATTTCTCCTCCTGTCAAGATCACATGTAAGGCTATCAATTGGGGAAACACCACCAAAGCACCTATCCTTCCAATTAGACTTGGAGGTCTAAGTCCTTAATCGACGACTATTCTTGCTTGACATTGACTTTTTATTAAAGGAATCCGATGCAGGGATGATTATTAAGAGTTTTATTTTCGAGATGAAGACACGATTTAGTTCCACAACTAAAATTATTCATTTTGCACCATATTTCTGTATGTTTATAAGTTCTCAGGAGTAATAAATTAGACCACTTATACATCACAATTGAATGGTGCTGCTGAATGCAATCACCACCACATTTTGGATGTTGTTAAGATAATGTTTATCCATAATAGTGTACGTTTTAGATTGGGGAGATGCAATTCTTATAACTTGCTATCTCATCAATCATATGGTATTCTTAGTGATTAATTTAAAGATTTTTTTAAAAAAGATAATTTAAAGATTTTGATACTATTGAGAGGAGCGTGTGGTGCTTAGTATCACATTGTGAGTTGTGGGAATGTGGAGTGTGTGATGTCCTATAAATAGGCGTGTATCCTCCACTTATTTCTTTGAGAAGATCAATATGGATTTCAGCCCTATCAGGGCCTTCTCCCATGATTTTCTCCTCGTTTTTCGTGAGTGAGGTTTCTACGTAAACCCAAGTATTACTTGATTTCTTTATTACTTTAATATTTTGCTTCCTCTTATTATAAAATTCAGCTGATACAATTCTTATATTTTTTGAAAAGAACAAAGGACAAGACGCCAATGTGGTGCTTATCTAGTTTTATTAATCACAAAATGAGCTACGTGGACCAAGAGGAAACCCACATGTGGACCCTTCTAACAATATCATAAGAGAGAAAAGACTTACTATTGAAAACCTGTCCGTTTCAGGCTAACCACACAACCCACAGAACCGCCACCATAGCGGTCCTATCACCAATTTGGTCCATGAGTTGTCCCCACAGTGCATCCCAGGAAGGTGGGTTAGTACCCACCACATCATACTACACGCAGTGGGTGAAAGGGTACTCCGAGAATAGGTGCTCCGTACTGTCTTTGGCTCCATGACACAACTCACAAGTCTTATATCCAAAGGGGGAGTTATGCCCTGTGTATTTGGATATGTGGCATTTGTTTGTCTCCTTAGCCTTAGCAAGGATAAGTTATAGGCCCCAAGAGAAAGAATGTCTTTACAAGATATTCCAAGTCATAGAAGAGTTATCAATGTTATAATACTTTTCAACATTACTATTATGTTAGTGTAGATGTGATCTTTTTTAGTGTATTCCATACTTCACGGTAGGGTTGCATTAATATGGTGTTTGATATGGTGCCCATGCCTGTTCCTTCCACGTCATTGGAGGAAATTCCATTCTTTGTCACTTGGGATCCTACTAGGTACCAAAACTGTTAGCCCCTACGATCTTCCTTATTTGTTATTTCCTTTTTATTATTTCCCTAGATGGCAATTGCCTTTATAGCAATTGCCTTATCTACTTCCCTTTGTCTTGTGAAGCACCCTACATCTTTATATATTGAGAGGTTAGACAAAGAAATAAGGTAGCTTACTCATTCTTTTTAACTTGGTATCTGAGCATGGTCCAAGGCCAGATTCAGGTAGCCTCCTTGATTCCCATATCTTTTTTTCTCCACCAAAACCCTTTGAAGGGAAGGAGGCTCTCCTTGCATTGCAGCAGCTGCCCGCCTCAAGGTCAGCTGGGTGAACCTGCAACACCGCCGCCTCCTCCTCCTTCTTTGTTTGAGATCTCCTTTAGGGGCAAATCTTCTCTCTGTTGGGTGTCGGAGCGCCTCCAGTGCTCCAGATCATTGCCCAAGCATTGTTGAAGCGTTGCCAGTGCCTCCTATGGTGCTTTTAATCACCATCTGAGTGCTGCAACACCCCTGTTTGGGCATTGCAGGTCTCTCTTCTCCACCACCCAGCCCTACCACCATCTCTCTTCCCTGCTACTAGTTGTGGAGCGTCCTCTCCTCGCACCAGTGGTCTGATTTGGTGCATTTGGCCACCAAAGTAACTTGTTTGATCTATGTTCAAATGATCTGATTTCTTCCTCTTCTATCGGTTTCATTTTGGATTGGCTCTGTTTGAAGAATAGATGGAGTCGTCAAGGTGACATTGGAGCTTATGACTAAGACAAAGGCATGTGAGAGCCTCGTTTTTGGTCCCATGGAGTTAGATGAGACCAAGTAGGCCCGATTGTCATAGATGTGTTTGATGACTGAGGAAAGTTATGACAAGGAACTCTCTTTAGATAGAGCCAGGAGAGATAGTGACAATTTCCAGGAGAGAATACAAGATGTTGTTCCAGAGTCTCCGCTAGCTTAATAGATCCCAGAGAAGTATTGCATGTCAGTGTCAAGAAAAGGAAGCTAATTGGCGTGTAGACTGGGAAGTATCTAGACACATTTGCAGTGATGCGGGACAATTTTCTACACTTAGACCAATTGCACCTAGAATGATGGTACAGGTCGCAGACGGACAACATTCCCTTATTGCTAGTTAGGGGGAGATTCATGTGACTCCTCACGTGAAGTTAAATAATGTAGTTCTCGCACCATATTTTCCCTGTGTCTGCTTTCTATTTGTTGGACAACAAACGAGTTGAACTGTAGGGTGGTGTTTATTGCAATGTCACTTACACTTGCAGATGTCTTGATAAGAAACACTATTGGATGTGGCTGACAAGAAGGCGGTGTCTATAATTTTCTTCAATCCCCTTATGCTGGTCATGCCTCTTTATCTTCAGGGAATATATCTACTTACTTGTGGCATTTTCGATTTGGCCATCTCCCATTGGCCAAACTCCAATAGGTACTACCACAGATTTCTCCAACAGCAACGTTTCAATGTGAGGCATGCTAGCTTGGAAAACATCACAGGAGTACTTTTCCACAGAGCCAGCATTGAAACTTTGACGCTTTATTCCAACTACTTCATATGGATATCTGGGGACCAAGCCAAATCATGGACCATATGGGTAACAAGTGTTACTTATTAGTTGATTTCTCTCGCCTCACATCAAGGTTTTAAATATCGATATCGATATCGTATCGACAAGTCAAAAAGGGGATATATCGGGGATATATCGCTGATATCGGTGAATTTTTGGGAAATTACTCAGAAAGCCATAAAATATAAAAAAATGTCAAATTAACATTTTTATGACTAATATACCATAAAGGAATGGCTAAAAAATGTGTGTGAGTGCGTGCGTGAGTGTGCGTGTGGGTTCTGAACAACGCTAGTCTAGTCCTGCCTGTGTGTCAGTGTTTGTGTCTATGTCTGTGTCTACCCATTTTCAATCCCACACCTCCTGCCCAGTCCTGCCATACCGTTTTCAACCTCCCACCCAGTCGTCCCATTTCAACAGCGCCACAGCACCATTTTTCCCACCCAACCGGCGATATATCGCCGATATATCGGTGATATCGCCCGATATATCGTCAATATCCAGGAAAAATATACTTTGGGTGGTATCGATACCACCCAACCCGTCGATATGCGAAATATCGCCGATATATCATGATATGTCAAACCTTGTCACCATATTATTGTAAGAAAGTTGCATCCGCTTACATAAAGCTTTTATGAGATTATTAAAATGACGAATATTATGTTTCATAAAGCTTAATAATAATAATCCCATAAAGCAACAAGCATCACATTCTTGTGTATCATCGTCACGTTGTTGTTGCTAGTAGAGATTAATGGGTATTGGATACTCACCTGAAAGTTGTAACCAAAAGTTCAAAACCTTGCAATTATGGCTTTTGCAAAAAGAGGAACTTACCAAACACTGAGTCACTGACTCACAACTCTCACAATCTTACAGTCACTGACTCACACTAACTCACTTCACTGAATTTTTGTGTTGTGAATTGTGAGTTGTGCTTACATTGGAATTTATAGGCAGTCGGAGATGCTTCGATTTGAATTTTTTATGAGATTTTTGTTATTAAATTCGTTGGTAGGTGTCGATGACGGTGTGGGTGGGTGCAAATCATGATTCATATGAATTAAGAGGTTTTTCATTAAATTTTTACAAACATGTCCGTTGGTCGAAGAATTATTTCATCGATTAATATTTTGTATTTTTTATAGTTAGTTCATCATATTTTTTATAATTCACACGACTTGCATAGTGCCACACAGCCACAATCGCATATATCACAAACAATTCAATGACAGGAAATCACGAATCCACAATACATTTGTCATGAATAGTGTATGATATCACCGATATCATGGTAAAAAGAAACTGCACATGATATTGATATGGCCAATTACGGCGATACCGATATATCGGCAATATTTGAAACCTTGCCTCACATGGGTTTTTCTAGTAAGGAACAAATCTGAAGCAGGAAACATAATTTGTGCATTCTTAGCAGAGAGACATCAGTAATCAGTTTGAGGCTAAGGTAAAAATTATTGGTTCAGATAATGCTTTGGAGTCTACACTAGCTCATTGAAGGCCTTCTATAAGGAACATGGGATCATCCATCAGACATGTTCTTACACATCACAGCAAAATAGTGTGGCAAAAAGGAAGCACCGAAACATCCTAGATGTTGCCAGGATGTTGTTGATACATAACAATGTACCTGATAGGTACTGCAGTGATGCAGTACTAATAGCATTTACTTGATTAACAGGATGCCTTCTACAGTTTTTGATGAGCAAGTTCCCTATTCTTTTCCCCGATAGCGAGTTTTTTAGGGTAGCTCCCAAGATCTTTGGCTGTGTTACATTTATGCACCTTCATGGTCTGAATAGGGACAAGCTAGATCCACGTTCAATCAAGTACGTCTTTCTTGGATATTCAAAGACATAGGAAGGATATAGGGTTTAGGCCAAGCCTTACCTCTACCTGGGCCGAATATGTTCCTAAGCATCTTTTGGAGGCATAGGGATATTGTAAGAATATTTTAATTTGTTCTATATTATGTCAATCTTTGTATTTTTTATTTTCTTATTTGTGTTCAGGTGAGACAACCTGATAATTGTCTTGGAGTTGTATTGGGTTAAGGTGACCCAGCCTTCACCATGGGTTTGTATTGGGTTGAGATAGCTTGTTAATTATCTCATACTAGTGGATTTGATTGGTGCAGATCAATTAGAAAAATCCTAAGCTTGGGAGTGTAGGTAGTAGTTTTTACCCTCAAACTTAGGCAGTGGTTTTTACCCAAAGGGATTTTTATTTCTTTATCTTTACATCACATTGAATATGTTTATCTTGCTCTTGTTATTGTGCCCAAGTAAGATACTTGTAGGCCTTCTAACAACCCCTTCATTACTAAGCGCGCTTTGAAGCGATTGATGGTTCCCTCCTGCATGCATTGTACTTGATGGACCCATTTTGTTCCAATTACATTCATGTTAGGATGTTGTGGAATGAGTGACCAGGTCTTATTTTTTAGCAAGGCATCAAATTCCTCTGTTTTAGCTTGAATTCACTACAAATGCTTAATAGCTTTGGCATAACAGGTAGGTTCCTCTACATTAGATTGAAACTATAGTGGTAGAGGATGTTTAGTGGCCATGTAAGCTTTCTTCTTATACATGTTGTGCATGGAACGGGTCTCTATGGAATGTGAACGAGTTGGCGATGGTGAAGGCAGTGGAGCTAGTCGTGATGGTAGTGGTGGTTGGGATAAGGGATGAGATGTTAGTGGTGGAGGTGATGTTGAAGCAGGAGGGGGTGGTAACGATAGGGTGTAGGGTGTGAGTTGTATTTGGGTAAGATGTATTTGGAGGATTGGGAGATGGTGATGGATTAAGTTATTGGGAATTAGGATTGGGCATTAGGTTTGATGGTGGGGGTAGTAATAACGCAAAGAACAAAGAGCATTTTGTTGGTGATGAAATGGATTGGGAGAGGGGAACAAGAGACTCATTAAATTGAACATGGCCTAATAATATAATTTTGTTGGAGAATAAAGTAAGACATCTATAGGCCCTGCGGAAGGAACTCTAGCCAAGTATGTAAAGATGATTGTTGTTGGAGCTTGTGGTTGTTATAGTCATGAAGCAAAAGGTAACACTCACAACCAAGCACTTTGAAGAAGTTATAATCAGGTGGCGACTTAAATAACTGTTCAAATGGAATTTTGCCTTGAATGCTTGTGGAGGGTAGCAGATTGATAATTGAGACAACCACATGGATGGCGTAGAACCAATACTACAGAGGAATCGATGCCTAATAAAGAAAGGCTCAAGCCAGCTCAACCATATAGCGGTTCTCACGTTTAGCAGAACCATTCTACTAGGGGTTGTATAGATTCGAAATTCAATGGTGAATGCCTTGATGTTTAAAGCATTCATGGAGCTTATGATACTTATCACCCCAATCTATGTGAACCTTAATTTGTTTATGAAATTGGGTCTGAACAAGTTTATGAAATTGAAGAAATATGAAATAGACATCAGATTTTTGTAGAAGAGCGTAGACCCATGTGAATTTAGTGTAATCATCAATAAATGTGACCACATATTTGAAACCATCATTAGAAGCAATGAGCGAGCACCAGGCATTAAAGAATATAATATCAAATAGCTTTTGACTTAATAGTATTGCTTGAAGGAATGTAATTTGTGGGCATTCACCTGCATACATATGTCGCAAGGAGTAGATATATGGTTAAGAAAGAGATGGACTCAATTTAGTCACAATGGCTTTTATAAGAGGAAAACTAGCATGACCCAGGCATCTATGCCAAAGTGAGAGTATCTGTGTGTGCAAGCAAGGCATCTAGAGAGAAACACTACTTTGAAGATTATCTAACCTCCTTAAGTAGAGACGATGGCAACTAGAGTTGATATAGACCATGTTTAGCTTTGCTCCAAAGTAGTTAGCTATGTCCTTACATAGAAATAATGTGGATACAAATTGAAATAACATCAGCTGTCAATGGCAAACTTGTTGATAGAGAATAAATTACTGTCAGAGGAAGGAACATGAAGATCTTTGAGCAATAGAGATCGATAGAAAGTAGAAAGCAATTTCGAACCAACATGTGTTATGGATGCACCTTAGCCATTAGCAAATTTGACTTCATCAAAACCATCATATTTGTTGCCAATATCAAGAGAAGCCAAGGAATTTGAGGTGATGAAAAGCCTTACTATCCAAATACCCAACCTCTTTTCCACCAGAACTCATGTTAACATTGTTGAGAATAAAATGCCACATGGACTGTCCACATGGCGTAGTTAGCCATGTGGATAGTCCACATGGCTTCTTGGTCAAATAAATAAGGGGCCGCCGACCATAGGCTTGGAGTAGAGGCCAAGTTTGTTTTAGTTGGAAATAGGAATTAGAAGATTTGATTTGATTTCCTATTTTTAGAAAGTTGTTTGTTGATTTCCTATTTTTTATTTTGTCTTTAAGATTATTGCTCTATATATAAAAAAAGCCTACGTAATTAACTGTCTCTTGAGTTGCAATATTAAAGGATCATCTTCAGAACTCCTCTCCCTCTCTTCTTCCTCGCAACTGACTGCACTCTTCCTCTCTCTATTTTTGCGTGCAACATAGTAGCAGCCGATTGCTGCTACTTCTTCCCTCCACGTGGAAGAGCCTCCATGTTCTGGTAGCGTACAAATCTTCACATGGTATCAGAACCTTCGATCTAGGCTCTTCCCAGAGGTTTTCTATGAATGTAGAACGAAGGAGAGAAAAGTCACGCACAAAATCTATGCGTGCATTTTTTGTTGGATAGCCCTCCTATGCGTGAATTCTTCCCACGTTGGATAGCATCCACGTGCATGTGGCCTCCCTCCTCAACAAGCAACCAATTTCTCGTGCATCCAACACCTTACGCGGAGCCAAGAAGAAGAAGGTGATCCAAGGAGATGACATACAATAAGGCTATGACAACCACCAGGGAAGGAAAGGTAGTTGTTCAAGAAACAACTATCAAGTTGCAAGGAGTATCCAACTCTGTCTTGTGGGCTCTTGCATTCCAGATATTTGTGTGCAGTCAAAACAAGTTGCATGTTCTCTTGGAAGAGATGCCTGAGACAAAAGATGTGGCTAAGTAGAAGAAACTTGAGGAGGAAGTCAAGAGGTGTACACTCTTTATGGTTGTTTTATGGAGTTCTCTAGTGCAATTTTTTATTATCTTCCAAAAGAAGAGGTTTTGCCGGAAAAAGAACTTCAAGTATCACGTATGGGGTTGCACCCCAATTTATCACTCCAAGAAGAGCACGCCGCAACCCATGCAACGACTTTCGAGGTTGCCAAAAGAAGCAACGACTTTCGAGGTTGCCAAAAAAAACAATGACTTCCCAAGTTGTGAAAATACTAGCAGTTGATCCAAGAAGTTCCTTAAAGATCTAGGCACAATATAGAGGCCTCCACGTGGGGCTACTAGCACCTTACATGAGGATTTGCTTACATTTGCCAATCTTGAGAAGATACGAGCCATTCTACAAGAAGTAAAGGAAAAGATCACAGTAGTCATCGCGATGACTATTGAAGTTGTCAAAGAGGCAACTACTTTAGAGGTTGCAAGAAGATACACCATGACTTCTACAAATGACAAGTTGGAAAGCTCCAGGCTCGAAGAAGAAGAAAAGTGGTGGGCATCTATAGCTCCTAATTTCTATGCAAGTTTGCATCCTCCCGGGCTCGACTTGAGGGGGAATGTTGAGAATAAAATGCCACGTGGATTGTCCACATGGCACAGTTGGTCACTTGGACAGTTCACATGGTTTCTTGGTTGAATAAATAAGGGGCCACAAGCCCTAGGCTTGGAGTAGAGGCCAAGTTTGTTTTAGTTGGAAATAGAAATTAGAAGATTTGATTTGATTTCCTACTTTTATGAAGTTGTTTGTTGATTTCCTATTTTCTATTTTTAGTCTTTAGGATTATTGTTGTCTATATAAATGAGCTTATGTAATCAATTGTTTCTTGAGTTGCAATATTAAAGAATCTTCACAACCCCTCTCCCCTTCTTCCTCTCAACTGACTGCACTCTTCCTCTCTCTCTATTTTTGCATGCAACATAGCAGCAGCCACAACAGCAGCTGACTGTTACTGCTTCTTCCCTCTACGTGGAAGAACCTCCATGTTCCGGTAGCGTACAAATCTTCACAAACATGATTTGTAGTAGGAACAACATTGTTATATTCATTATCAAATCAATAATAACATGCATTAAAAGTACGATTAGTTAGTCCACAGATCTGGCAAGCAGTACTAGACTCATTATTGAAGCGAATGGAATGATTTGCAGGAAAAGGAGGGTGACCACAATAAGAGCCTTTGGATTACTAGAAACACCCCCTTCCTTAAGTTGCAGGACCTCGACCCCTATTGACTTGATTTGAAGAAATGTCTAACATAGACTCAGTGTGTTAAAGCCGTTGTTCATGCGCTATCAACAATCTGACTTCCTCAAATGTGAGAAGTTCAACACAACCTAATATCATAGCAACTATTGGTTCATAATTGTTGCTAAGACCATTCATCAGAGCTAGAACCAAGCCATCCTGATCTAGAGGTTTTCCCACAGCTATAGCTAGATTAATAGCAACTGATTAAATTTTATTAGCAAACTTTGTAATGGACATATCTCCCTTCCATAAATTGGTTAATTCAACCTTATAGTAAAAAGCCATAGCTTTAGCTTGAGTAGAGTAAGACTTCTCAGTATAGATCCAAATATCAAGAGCAAATGGAAATTGTGTTATTTATAAGCCAACATCCTCCGAAATAGAGGCAAAAATCCAACCACGCACGAGTTGGTCCTTTCATTTCCAAGCAAGGTAGGCTTCATTAAGAGTGGAGCTAGAATTGTCTTCAATGGATTTTGGAGTAAAAAAGCTCCCATTCAAGGTTTTAAATATCGATATCGATATCGTATCGACAAATCAAATCAGGGATATATCGGGGATATATTGCTGATATCGGTGATATCGGTGAATTTTTGGGAAATTACTTAGAAAGCTATAAAATATAAAAAAATGTCAAATTAACATTTTTATGACTAATATATCATAAAGGAATGGCTAAAAAATGTGTGTGCATGTGCGTGCGTGTGTGTGCGTGTGGGTTTCAAACAGTGCCAGTCCAGTCCTGCCCGTGTGTCTGTGTCTACCCATTTTCAATCTCATGCCTCTCGCCCAGTCTTGCCCTACTGTTTTCAACCTCCCGCCCAGCTATCCCATTTCAACAGTGCCATGACACCATTTTCCCCACCCAACCGGCGATATATGGGTGATATATCCCCATATCGGCGATATATCGCCGATATCCGGGAAAAATGCGCTTTGGGTCGTATCGATACCACCCAACCAATCGATATGTGATATATCACCGATAATCGCGATATGTCAAACCTTGGCAAGTACTTAGATAAGCCATGCTAAAACAAGTAAGCCTGTTAACCCTAGGTTGTTGTGGGGGAAAGAAAAAACCATCATGGATGACATTTTTTAATCAAAGATGACAAGATAGCCCTTTCAATACTTCCATGGATTATTAAAGTACTTAGTTTTATGCATCTTTTTATAGAGGTTTGAAGATGTTAATGTATTTCTCACCGACGTTTTAGAATTTTCTTCCTAGTTTTCAATAAGTAAAACTAAATGCAATGACTGAATTGTCGACAGAGAACGTAAATTTGATAGACTACAAGGAAGCAAGATGTGGGCGATATATCGGTGATATCATGGAAAAAGATATTAAGGCTGATATCAATATGTGCTGACGCGGCGATATCGATATATCGGCGATATATTGCCGAATCAATCCTTACTCCCATCAACATAGCTATATAAATCATAAACAAAAAGAAGAGAAACCATCTGAGCTTTCCATAAAGTATAATTTGTAGGCGAAAGTTTGAAAGAAAGTAAGCTCTAAATATTGGTTGGGAAAGGAGTGGGCCTTAAGCCTTTTATAAGGCTCGATTCAAGGCCATCCACCATTGCTATGGCTTAGAGCTCGCTCCTTAATAGCTCTGATACCACGTCAATGTTCACAACATGAGATAAGAGTGTCGGGTTGGAAAGGATTAAGTGGTGGCATAATGCTACACACTACAAACGAACCTGATCAGGTCCTCTGTATGTATAGACATAGCTGTAACAGAAACACAGCAACAGGTTTAACAACCTTATACAAGTGGACAACAAGGATGAGGATAATTACAAGAGAACTTGTAGATATTTGTATGGAATACGTATAGTGTGTATGCACTATAATACATGGTAGCACCATGTATAGGAGCTGCAATAAGAGTAAATGTATATACAATACCTATACATAAAGGCACATGCATATGTATGTTTTTAAAATAACGTAATGTATATATTTTTTTTATCAATAGCAAGTTATAGTGATATTCCTAATATTTGTACTAAGGATGACTTCAAGTCCCACCCAAGACATACAATTTTTAACAAAAGAGGACTCCTTAATGGGCTCAATAACAACATTGTGTATATCAAGTTAAAAATATGTAATATATGTTCTATGCTTATTGATAACTGATTGTAGCATAACTAATACGTTCTTTGTATGATAAATACCAAATGAAAGTTTGATCACTACTTAATGCATATATGTTTTTAGTAAAAATAGGCTCGTTGGTGGATTCAATAAAGTGCTGAGATAAATTAAGCCCAAGCCAACCTATCAAGTCTAACCCTAGGCCCGAGCCTAATTGACTTTATCAAGCCTCAGTGAAGCTTAGCTCATTCAGCCCAACAGAGAGCCCTATCCCCACCATAGTTCTCGACACTTGTAAACTTTGCTAGCTCGTAGTGAAGTCGGAGAATTATACATTTTCCCAAAGGCTTTGTGCCTAGCGACACGCAGCTCCCTTCACCACCCAGCTCCCTTCATATGCCTATGGTTGTTTTCCTGTTCTCCCTGCACCACCCACCTCTCTCTCTCTCCCTCTCTCTCCCTCTCTCCCAGAAAAGCCCCTGTATCCCCTCCACGGTCCCCCACCTTTTCAAGTGCAAAATTCCCAAACCTTAATAATTTAATAATGGGTGGTGGTTGGTGGACACCACTGCCGAAGTGTACAAAAGGGTGTCCTCAAAAAATTTTTCTTTAATAATCCATGGCATCAACAGGAAAGACAGCGAAGGGAGGCCAACCACCAGAAGATGGATGGCCATTGGCAGATGAATTAGGCCTATCTGAAAATTCGTTTGTTTATCCAAGGCCAAGAAAGTCAAACTGGCAGCTTACACGGGAAGGCAACACAAAGCAAATGGAGATACTTTTCTAAACGTCAAGATAAAATCTTTTTAAATAATTTAGCTTACACTCCGATATCAAACATGCAGATACCTCAGTTATTATGAATCACTCACAGATGGGGAAATTCCAGGCCGATATTATCAGGACAACGCCAAGCGGCTCCGGCACGATCTCTGCAGTTGATGGGAAAGTGGTAATCGAAGTCCACACCTGTTCAAAGCGGGCAGCAGATTCCATAACAAGGAAAAAAAAAAAAAGGAGAGAAGATGGTAAGAAAATAAAGAGTATACCAATGGTGTGATAGTTACCTTCTCTGGCTTCATCCAGTTCTTTAGTTTCTTAATTGCCAGATGACACGAGTCCCTCGTCAAACCAACCTGCAGGAAAGTAGCCGACGTTCAGATAAAAAACAAGAGAGAAAGAAGACATTGCATCCTGAGGCCTACTCTGTGAACCTTCAGTCGTATGCGTTTTAAATTTGATTGTTTAAGTCCTCAACGTACAAAATGTACTGCACACGTAAGCGTGGGGCGGAGAGTTATATCCGCGAAACGCAATCAATGAACTGCAGTAGTAACTTGGATTCTAGTAGGGATTTCGGTGGAAGCGCTATCCTGTCACTTCTGTTAAAAATACGAACGAGTCTCCACAACTTGGAGGACCCAACATCGCGCTTAAATTAAATTAAATCCATCGCCTATCTCCAACACTTTCTACTGGAAAACAGTCTAAACTCAACATCAAAAAGTGCCACTTTTCAACCATCGATTATCTCGACAAACTCGGAGAAGCGCGTGATTAGCAAGCATATATGGTGTGGGTCATGTATTTTTTGTTATACCAAGCAAATCGATCGTTTTCATTTTTTTTTTTTTTTTTTTTGCAATTCTAACATGGGAAATTCATGGGGACGGTAAACCCCGAGGTGCGTAAACCATATACCTATCAGCTGACTGGCTGACTCCAGTAAGAAAAAAAATCTCATGCATGGATAGGAGTGCTAATCGAATGGAACTTAATCAAAGATAAATACATTTGAGTTCAAGTTTGATAAGATGTTCCATATAAAAACAATAATTTTTGTCCAAGAAAGGAACAAAGAAGAAAAGGTGATCGGGAGGAGGAGTTGGGGTGATGGTCTAGAATTTTTTGGGATCTCCGTTGCCTGACTCCTGGATAAGACCACTTGTCCCAACTTGGATTTTTCACGATAATCATCAAAATAATCAAAGAATATAACCATCAAAATAAGGCCACTTAACCCATCAGGGTATGGTCAAGCAATGTTGGCCACGTACCACTAACTTCGGTAACAGAGACGTCCTTTCGAATTCTATCATCTATTTTTTTTATTTAGATATACCTTGAGGGACAAACAAGAGATTCCAGATTACCCCGGGGAGGGGGGGTGGGGTGTTGGGGTGTGTGTTTGTGGGGGCGTTGTTGTTGGGGTCACTTATACCAAGAAATCGAATCAATCAAATCGATGTAACCTAAATTGAAAAATCAAGAGGATTTCGAACGTGGGAATTACAAACAAAGAGAGAAATGAGAGGAGGCAGCAAAGGTGGAGGATGACATGTGAGCAAAGACATGAAAAAACTATCTATGGAAGGTTGGGAGGTTCCATCTCCTCTGTAGCTTTTCTTTCGTCAATCATCCGAATCTACGCCGCAAATCAACAGATTATAATTTCGCGGGTCATCATCCACCGGGAAAATTGGATTGAAGTCTTTGACGAGGTTTAGTGATAACAACAGCAACAATAGTAGTAGATTAGTAGTATAATAGTAGTTATGAGAAGAAGAAGAAGAAGAAAAGGAACCTCGTGGAGTAAGATCTCAAGCTCGGGCTTGCGGAGATCGTCACGGACAGCACGGACGATCTCTGCCTCCTCGTCGTGAAGCATCTTTAGGAGCATCTGTAGCTGCCGCACCCTCCACGCGTACGGCCTCGTGCAGCCGTCGCGGTAGCTGCGACGGAGCTCCTCCACGGCAGCCGCGGCTTTCTCCGACCCGAAGGCCGCCCGCTCTTTCTCCAGTACCATTGCCGTGAGATCGATCCCTGGTGGAAATGAGGGAATTAGGTGAGGTTTGGGTGTGTGTGCTCCCTTTCGGGATAGGCGGGAGTGGGGCGGGGGACCTTTATATAGATGGCGGGGAGGGGTTAGAGATGGGTGGGGAAGGTGGGGAGGAGGGCAATCTTGGTGGTGAATTTTAAATTCAAAGAATCATAAATGGCAAGGTAATATTTTATTTTGGGAAGGTTGCTACTATATATACTCTACAATATATTTAATATTATATTCCATCCTCGTACGATTATTACGGGTATAAATAAATAATCTCCTTTCCCTCGAGTCTATCTTTGCATGTGTACTATAGGTGGGTCCTATGATTTGGATTCGAAATGGATCTATAAATAGATAGGTAACTCCTCCTGTCAGGTTGGAAACCATCAAACCTACTGCTACCAACCTTGCTCCCATCGAAACGCAGACGTCGTACTAGGGGAGTGGCTGCTGGAAGCATCAACTACACTCGTGTGCAATTGGTGGACATGTGAAGGAGGTGGACATCTGAAGGTGGATTTCCAATCACTGGTTTGCTACTGTGGATTGATTCCAAAAGTTTTCATCCAGAGGTTAGCCTTTGTGAGGGACCCCATGACGTCACTTGCGCAAGAGACGTAAGTTTCATTACAAATGACATAAGATTGTCTTAGTTATTGGTGTTTTTTTTAACGTATAGCAATGACTTATATAAAGGTATGTTTATTAGTTATGTGGCTACGAGATTGTCATGACCTGCTTTCCGAAGACACCGAACCTACTTAAGCTGCAGCTGAAGGCTATGTCAAAAATGCTTGGAAATGCATTGGAGTTGTTGACAGAGTTAATGGCAGGGAAGAAAGACCTGCAAGTTCAAGTTAGCAACATGAAGGATAGAAACCATTACCTCACCAACCGTGCTGCGAAGTTGGAGTTGAGGAACATTTGGAGGCGGATGTTCATAGAGATGCACAACAATGGTGAGGACCCGGTGGAGAATAGCCCCCCACCTTCTCATTGTAGCTCCATACAGGCATCGGTGACTGCTGCTGTTGCAACTACTGGATCAGTCTCTACTGGTCTGCCACCAGCATATAGCTAGTGATGTTGTTGATGCCTTTAGCAAATGAACGTGAGTGTATAATGCCTTTGGCAGGTCATTGCATCGTAGGATGCATTGGGTGATTTGTGTTTCCATCTTTTTGAAATGTGTTTTAAATGTAGTAGGAGCCACTGTGAAGTGATCTCTAGTACGAGTGTGATATTCTAACAAGAGGGGGTAGTTTTTGTAGGATTGGTGGTGGAAGCACCAAACATGGAAGGTCTCGAGACCCCCATCTTTTTGTATTCTAATATTTGCGTAGATGTAATGAAAGTAGATGATGTTGTCACATAATGTTGCATGTGGATCTGGATGTTAAAGTGTAATTCTGGTATGATGCTGTTGGAAGAAAATGCGCGAGGATGCTTTATGTGTGAAATGCTTTTGGCACTAATATGTAATTTATTATTGATGCCGAAAGCATTGACACTTGTGCAATGCTTGATGAACATTGGAACAGAGTAAATGTTCTCGAAATGATGAAGTGGAGAACATTTAGGATGGCAAACTCGCGTGAATATTTAGGATGCGTTACATGGAAGTCGAATTGGTGATGTAATAAGGATACCTACAATAGGGTTATAAAATGTGCATTAGTTAAAGTGTTGACAGTATTAACGTTGAAATG